>CM028329.1:54329230-56783641 GCA_016647705.1 Eucommia ulmoides | reverse complement strand
CTTGTTGAGATTATGGTTCAATTAATTATTGTGAAAAGTAATTGATATCAAGACTATCCTAGAGCTATCGGAGAGGAGCCTTGTATTATTGTCTTGACAATTTGAAGAGAAGCTAAAACGGTCATATTGCTCTCAAACTCTTCAATTAAGATGTCCTCCATACATTCTCTACATATATATAAGGAGGAACATTGCAGGAAAATTCAACCAAAAGATCTAACTCACAAAGTATCATTCATTCAACTTGAACTATAAAGATCAAAGAGATACTACAAAAGTTTCTATGCAAAAATTTGTGCAACAACATTTATTTTTTTTCTTGATTCATTTTCTTGAGTGATTGGTGTATTTGCTTCACACACTTAGATTCTTGAGTTCTATATATTGTGAGGATTGAAGCTCCACTTTGTGAGACGGTGATAATTTTGATTGTAAATCTTGAATAAGAGTTTTGCTCAAGATGAGAAATTTGTAAGTGAAACATATTCACTCTAGATTGTAAATTCTTAGAATACAAACTTCTCAAGCACCTACGATAGACAGTTTGGTCTTCACCCGTAAGAAGATCAAAGATAGTGAAATCTTTGAAAGAGCTCGGGGGAGTGGACTAGGCAAAGGGTGTTTGCCGAACCACGATAAATATCGGTGTCAATCTCTCTAATATACTCTTTACTTTTCTGCTTATATTTGTGTTTGTGATTATTATTTTAATTGAATATCCGTTGTGCACTTCACACAATCACATGAACACTTAGTTTATATTGAGTAAAATTAATTAACGAAATATTTGTCAAAACTCAATTCACCCCTCCCTCTTCGGTAATTCTTAGGCCATCATGGAGTGAAAAACTGGATTGGAGGATAAGGATATAACAGAAATATTGTCATAGTAACATAAATGTGTTTTGTTGTGGAGTAAAAAATTGGATTAGAGGATAAGGATATAACAGAAATATTGTCATAGTAACAAAGAAAATAGGTTGGCTTAGGTTTTTAAGAAGCATTTGAATCCAACTAACTTCAGTAACAACAAAAGCTAGTGCTCGATATTCAACTTCTGTTGATGGCTTTGAAACAGTCGTTTGTTTCTTAGCATACCAAGCTATAGGATTATCTACCATGAACACACAACACCGGTTGTAGACCTCCTATTAACAGTAATTTCAGCCTAATCAAAATTCCAAAATACCCATAGATGTAAAGAACTAGGTCTTAGAAAAAGGTCTAGATTCTTTGTTCCTTATATAGCAGTAGATCAGTAGAAGTCAAAGATTGCATTGCTTGATAGACAAAATATATAGCAAATGAAATTCCTAGTTATGTTATAGTAAAATAATGTAAAGATCCCACCAAAGTTTTGTAAAGAGAAACATCATTAGATTTTGGGATTTTAAGGGTTTGTTTGATAACGACTTAATTTTTAAGTGCTGAAAATTAAGTACTGAAATTTTAAGTGCTGAAAATTTAAGAAGGTTGTTTGATAAATTTGTACTGAAAATTTAAGTGTTGATTTTTTTTTTTTATTTGTTTGATAAGTACAAAATTTGTATGCTGAAAATTGTTTAATTTACATAACTACTTTTAAATCAAGATAATGTGGAAAAAAAAAATTGAGAACAAAATAATAAAATCATGGTGCCATTGTTTTTAAAAAAAATTATATTAAAATTAAAAATAAAAATTAACCAAAAAATATGTAAATATTATGTATTTTTTTTATGTAGTTTGATTACTTAAATTAAATTATAACAATAATTTAAATATAAAATAATCCAAAATTAATCTAATTCTCATTAATCTTAATTCTAATCAAATGCTCATAGGGGATCATGGATAAAATGGATAAAATATATTTTTTTTTAAATGGGAAATAATGGAGTCCATTAAGTAAAATGAAATAAGTGAAGAGATCTTGACTTAATTTTTTACTCACATTTTGACTTAATTTTTAAGTTAACTTAATTAATTAAGTGATATTAATTACATTTATCAAACAAACTTAATTAATTAAGTACTTAATATAATCAATTTTAAGCACTTAATTTTTTTTATCAAGCATGCCCTAAGTCTTTGCTAACAACATGGGAATTGGAGAGGATTTGCACTGGTCAATCCCAGCTTCGTGTAGGACCTTTGATTATGTACTTACTTTGTGATATCAGAAGTGTTGGATGTAAATTTTATAGTCCATATTGTAATTTTATAGTTAAGGTTTGTATCTGTAAAAATATTTTAATCTTAAGTATTAATAAAATGTATCTTTTGATATTATTATTGCAATTATATATTTATAACTGTAGTTCTTCAATATTGGGTAGAATGTCTAATTCTTTAATATGATTGAAGAGGAAGGACCAAAGACATTTGGTTGCATTACAAGATATAAGAACAAAGATAATGTGTTTTTGTTTCATTCCAAGTTTGTTTGTTTTTTTTTTTTTAATTTATTTAAAAATAAATTTACTGTAACACAACATCATTCTTCTCAAGAATTTGTTTCGGTTTCAATTTTTTTAGGAACATAAAAAAAAGAATTGGGAACATAAAAACTATACAAACGCGGCCTTAATGTCTATGTTTTGATATTTTTACTTTTATTTCCATAAATACTAAAAATTGAATATATATATGAATATAAACATAAAAAATGTATTTTTGTTTTGCTCTCAAAATATAATTGTTCCCACATATCTTTTTTTTTTTTTTGCGAGACAAAACTCTCATGTCTTTTTTATACGATAAAATATGTCTGGATCAATTTACGCGTATCTCGACTAAACACGTCTCCGACGATTTTAAGGGCACACCCTCCATACCGACTTGATGCATTCAAGGTTTTGCTCTTATAATACTCTACAGGAGGATTGAATCTTGATTGCCAATAAAAATTGGATACCTCCTCTTAATAACTAGATTAACTTTCTCGGGTTTGGTTTTTTAAAATTTGGACGAGTGTTCGAAACAGTTTTGATGTACATTAAATTTTTAAAATAACAAATAATTCAAAATAAATCAATTTAAAAATAATATTTAGTGAAAGTCAAAATTGTACCTTGCCTATGTCCTAGCCGTACCCCAAAATATAATAAAGCCTCAAGAATAAGAATGTACATATAAGCATTTCTTGGTCAACTGCACACATGCATTTTTTAAAATTATTATTAATATTTATTTTGAGCTGACTTTCGTTTATAATTTATTTTGAGTCACTGGATGATTGGTTTATTCACCATAATTCCAGGCGTAATTGGTGGGAATTTATTTAAATTATGAGAGTGATTTTTTTTCTCCTCTAAGATGTGAATTACCAGAACAAAACACTCCATGTGGTTTAATTCAGGCATTAAACTATTTAATAAATGTAAACTAATGTAGAAATATTTAGGGGATTTTATTATTTCATCATCTTATTATAAGAGAGTGTATTGAGAAAATGATCCTCTAAATATTTACATTAAGTTTTTGGTTCCCGTGACTTTTTTAGAATTTAGTCCCTGGTCATTACTCTTTAATTTACCATATTTACAATTTATGCAATTCTGTTTTACTTTTTCAAAACCCACCAAATCATCAAAATCATTCCACGCGATTCACGGTTGATAGAAAATTAAAAAAAAAAATACACCAAATTAATTTTTAAAAAATTCTCTTTCCTACGATATGAATTTCAATTTTTCGGGTAGCTTTTTGTTGATTTGTGAATGTTCATATTTTTGAAAAAATTAATAAAAATTCAAATCTAAATTTTTTCACATCTAGAAAATGGAGAGAAATCAAATCTGAGAACATTTAACCAAATATTTGAAAACGAGAGCAAATCAAATGTGAATATTTAATCCAATTCCAGATTTGGAATTTTTCAGATCTAGAAATGGAGAAAAATAAAATTCATGAACACATTGCCTGAATATTCACATAGAAAAGGCATTCATATGAATATTCATAGACTAAAAACACAGGAAAAAAAACAAACAATAAATATTTACAAACACAAACCGATCAAATAAAAAAATAAAACTTAACCACATGAATATTCACAAACAATAAACATTCAAAAAAAAAACTAACCACATGAATATTCACAAATAAAGAACATTCAACAATGAAAAACTGCGAAACCAAAAAATGAACGTTCAACAAAAAACAAAATCTAAGCATATGAATATTCACAAAAAAATAATCATGAATCAAATATTCACAAACACAAACCGATCAAATAAGAGGTTCGTTGCAAACATTCACCATGGTGACGATTATCTCAGCTCTGAAAAATCAGATCGAAAACTTCAAATCTGAGTTTGCGAGATGAACTCTGAACTCGATTTGGCTCGATTCAGATACTTTCGTGGCGATGCTCTTGTCTAGATCCAGTTCGTCGCTAACCATTTTTGCTTCCAGCCACGTTTGACACTGCCACCGCTGCTTTCGTCCAGATCCGCCGCAGCCACTACCATCACCGCAAAGAGAGAACGACTGACGTCGTTATCGTCATCATCATCAGAGAGAGAGTCGATGATGGTGGAGAAGATGAATAAGGCAGCGAGCGTCGAAGACGAAGAAGGCAAAGAAGAAATCGTTCGGCGGTGGTTTTTTCGTGTGCAGGCACGACGGTGGTTGGGCAACAATCGTTCGGCGGCAGTGGTTGGGCGACAATCGGCTACAGAATCGAGACTCGAGAGGGAGATTGGGGGATAGATCCAAACAAATCAAACCTAAATTTCGATAAATAGGCAAACGAAAATACTATGAATCGAAAATTGGTCAGCGGCGATGGTTGGGCGGCAATCGGCCGGCGGCAGTTGTTGGTTGTCGTTGTTGAGGCATTGAGACTCAAAGAGAGGGGATTGGGAGAGCGGCTGCCGGCTGAGGAAATGAGAATGATATTTAGAAATCTAGGATTTCATGTATATATATATATATATATATATATATATATATATATATTATATATATATAAGGGTATAATTGTCTATTTATTTTTATTTTATTTTATTTTGAAAATGACTTTTTTATAAGAATATTTTTCAAAAAGGTTAGAAAATAATATTTTTAAAAAAGATGATAAATGAGGAAAGAAAAAACCCAAAAAGATCCTAACAATAAAAAAACCTAAATATTTAAAAGGTATTAGAAGAGAATTGAGGAAGAAATTGATTCTATTTTCATAATATTCCTCTCAATTACGTACAACCTTTTTATAGACAATAAAAAATAATAATTAGCAACTAACAAATTTTAACAAACTCTAACTAACTTTAACTAATTTTTTAAACTAATTCGTTCAACCCACTTTTAGTTTAACTAACTAATTAGTTCGTTTAACTAACTAATTAGAAGGAAATATTGTTGATGACCTCCTATCAACAGTATTTCTAGCCTAATCAGAATCCAAAAGTACCCTTAGGTGGCGTTTGGTATGCGAAATTCGAGATGAAATTAGAATGACCATGGGAATGATAATTCTATTATTATATTTCGTACATGGGATTTAATTCCATTTGCATTACCAAGGAATCTCTAATCCCATAAAATATGAGATTAACCAATATCAAGATAAATTTGGGTATTGGTTAATCTCAATTACATGAGATTAAGTTTTAATCAATAATTGACTAACAAATGAGACCAAATACTAAACAAATTTTTAAATTCGAATGAAATTTAATTAAATGAACAATTATACCGTTTGAAAATTCAATTAAATTACTATTTTACCCTTTGATATCATTCCAATACCACATGTAATTCTTTTCGTTATTAAACATAAGAATGATAATGACTATTTCATTTCATTATCATACTAATTCCAATCTTATTGTCATTTTATTAATTTTTATTCTATTTCAGTGTATCAAACGCAACTTTAGATGTAAAGAACAAGGTCTTAGAAAAAGGCCCAGATCCTTTGTACCTTGTGAGTACCTTAAGATTCTCTTGACAATCGCAAAATCAGTAGAAGTCAAAGATTGCATTGCTTGATAGACAAAATATATAGGAAATGAAATTCCTAGTTATGTTATAGTAATATACTATAAAGATCCCACCAAAGTTTTGTAAAGAGAAACATCATCAAAGAGAGTAGATTTTGGGATTTTAGTCTTTGTTAACAACATAGGAATAGGAAAGGATTTGCACTTATCAATCCTAGCTTTGTGTAGAACCTTTGATATGTACTTACTTTGTGATATTAGAAATATTGAACGTAAGTCCTATAGTTCATATTGTGATTTTATAATTAAGGCTTGTATCTGTAAAACGTCTCAGTTTCAATCTCAAGTCTCAATCCTAAGTATTAATAAAATGTATCTATTGATATTATTATTGCAATTATCTCTTTATTGCTGTAAACCTTAAACGTTGAGTAGAATATTAGATTATTTAATATGACTAAAGAGGAGGGACCAAAAATATTTGGTAGCTTAACATTCTAAATTGTTCCTAGTCGGTATTAGATTGTTGAAAAGTGTTTTCAACAATCTATACTAATTTGATCCAATGCTACCTCTTTGAGAATAGCGAGTTTCAATCCATTAGGATGATATACTGGAACATCTACAAGTGGAATTACTAAGTGGTAGTAACAGACCGAACATAAGCATCCTTGATATCTTCATGGTAGTTTTGCTCAAATTAAAATAAGATATCTAAGGTGTGATTATATTCCGTGAACTTTTGTACTGGAGGTATTGTATATTACATATATGAGTTGCTATACTTAGATAGTATCGAATGTTGTTCTCTAACCACAGGCCTTCAAAGGCATTCACTCGGTGTAGAGAGACATACATGGGAGTAAACGAGTATGCAATAAGGGATCTATCACTCTTACAAAAAAGAAACGTAACCCATGTGATTTAATTTTAATAATTCATCCAATCCTCTAACCAAAACAATATAATGATTGGGATGTGATTCTAATAAAGTATCACAATGAATTATATTATCAATTAAATACATATGATTGTATTAGGAATTTTTAACTTAATTGTATTCTCTATTGATCCTTTCGGGTACATAGATAGAGTGATCGTGGAATACATGTCAATGGAAGCAAAAAAAAGAAAAGAAAAAAAGAATAAGGCTCAGTGCCAGAGAGAAAAAAAGATCGGACTCCGATTATGCTGGCCTACAAAGCTTTTTAAAAAATAAATGAGTTTTGGCTATGGGAAACTTCAATAAGAGAGGAAGAAGAAGATGATGCAAAAATAGGTAATCAAAAATTGATTTCAACTGTACAAATATAATTACTGAATGCATGTACTATTTATAGATTCACAATACAAAGAGGGGTCATGAGGGTTAGTTATTTTAAATTTTTTTTGGTGCATAAAGATACAAATGAGACCATGAACACCAGTAAAAGGCCTTCAGTCTCATCTTAGCCAAAGTTAAATTTTTCATGTCCTCAAGGGAATAAAACAACAATTTGCATTCTTCCCTTCTCTCATATCCTAAGTTCGTTAAAAAAAATCAGCACATCGATTTTTCTCTCTAGGGATCGTTGGATAACAAAATTCCCTTGTCTCTCATCAAGCGTTTGTAGTCTTGAACCCAAAATATGGGAATATGATTACTTGGACATTCTTCGTTTATCAACTTGGTCACCTCAATAGAGTCTGTTTCAATAATGATTTTAGAGTACTTCCTAGCCAACGTAATTGTGATTCTCTGATGAAGTCTTCTGATCTCTACTTCAAGGCATGTGTAATGTGGGACGAAACCGTAGAACCCTTCGTCCAGAATCCTAGATGATTTCTTATCAGCCCACCAAAAATTCCATCTCTAATTGATCATTTGGCGCATTCATCCGTGTTAAGCTTATAAAATCCTGCATCCATAAACACCAAATCAATAGAGAAAAAATTCTCTGAATTTTTCTTCTAAATGATTCTTTTTTTTTTTTGTTCTTTTAGATTTTTCAGAGAATAGCGACGATTAAGAGATAAAAGAAATTAAGAGAGATATCATTCCTTTTTAATTGACCTATTAGTTATGTTGACTAACTCTTTAACAATATGACAATCAATGCACACAAGATATTTGTTAGAAGTCTTTCTAGATGTTTTTCTTGTTGAAATTAAATAATTTTTTTTTTTTTTTTTGTTGTTGATCTTGATATTAGTCAAATTCCTCTCTCTTACTCAATCATCCTAAATAACAAAAAATACATCAAATATAGTTAATAGTTGGATAACACTACAGAGCGAGATATAAACTTACAAAAAAAATTATATTTTGATCCTAAAGTATGTGTTGGGTGTCTACGTGGACACTAAAGTTCACTAAATTGCATATTTAATCTCTCCACTCTCATATTTGTTTAAATCAAGTAAAATTGAAAACATTGACAATAATTTTACACAAAAAATGGTTTGTAGTAAGCATATGTCATTCTCATGGAAATATTTTTGTCGTTTCATTACTTCACTAAACCTAACACATGTTTCTCTAATCTTTACCAAATAACGATTAAGCTTTCTTCATTTCATTTTTTAAATGAGTCGTTGTTAGAGAAAAATTATGTGACAATATCTTGCATTTAGTGGAGTGATAAAATAATAAAAATATCTCATGAGAAATTCACGTGTTGAGCCCAATGCATTTTTCGTCCAAAATCAATATTTTTGTAATATTGAAACAAATGTAAAAGACCAAAAATAAAAATAAAAAATCCCCATGATTTAGTGTTGTAGGGGTGTACTAAAGTAAAGTAGGTAGGCATGAAGCTTGCCGGATCTTTATGGTACAATTAGTTAAGAAATGGACCATTTTGGTTTTGGTTATATGGGGATGACCCAATTGTGTGAGTTTCTTTACAAAGCAAGCAAAATGGCATCACCTCTCTTATCTTTTTTTTATTTTAATTTGGGGTGGGGGGTGGGCCAAAAAGTGATAAATGTAGACCATCAAAGGCCACTAAGTAAAAGGTAGTAGAGAGGGGATTAGGACCCAACTACCTCTTACTCTGAGGTAAAGCGCACCTACCATTCCACTAAAACAACAAAGCTTATTGAAACCCTTTTCTTTGTTTTTTCTATATTCCTAATTTGGGTGGAGTGTAGTGTAGTCTTCGAATTACACTTTTAAAATTTTAGAATTAATATAGAAATGCATTTAGTGTACACATTTCTATTATTAAAATTTTAAAAATAATTTAAGAGTAATTCCTGAATTTTTTATGAATCTGAGAAATAAAAAAAATGTTGATTCTTATTCATTCCCATAAAATTATTTCCGTTACCACTCTCTGGCCACGAACATCCCTCGGCTACCACCACCCCGCCAGTTATTACCACCACGTCGGTCACCATACATATTAAAGAAAAAAAATATTGCAACCAAATGCGTTTCTTATTTCTGTTATCATTAATTAAAAGAAACAATTGCATAACAATGGTCGTTACTACATGTGTTTCTATTCCCAGAATATTCCAGAACGAAATTAAAATTCCCATCCCAATTTATTGAGAATAGAAATAGGGAAGCAGAAACATTAACCAAAAGCCGTCTAAAATTACTGTATTGATTTTCTAATTTCAAATAAAAATATAATAAATAATAAAAAAGTAATAAGTTAAACACAAATGTATTTTAGACTGTATTGATTTTCTAATTTCAAATAAAAATATAATAAATAATAAAAAAGTAATAAGTTAAACACAAATGTTAAACTTAAGAGTAAAAAATAAAATTTAACTCAATCGCATGAGAATTGTGGATATGGAATAGGGAATTTTTTTTAATCCTCTATATGGGTAGCATAGAGTAATGAGACATCCTGACACATGGAATTAAGTTTTCAAACCCACCAAATGTTTAGAAAAAAGTCCTTACATTTTGGCCACTTTATTCACTCATATTTACCAATTTGTCATTTTGTTCTATGCAGCAAGACAAAATTGGACAGTAGAGTGCTAATATTAACGTAAAACTGTTCAAACACTACCCCATGCCTATATTACAAGATTATATTTAGAATTCACGTTAACGTCATTGCATTCATTTTTTTTTCCCTACGTTAACGCATGTGTTTTTTTTTTTAGTATTAACGTATTTTTAAGGGTTCTGTGCATTAACATTAACGCATTTTCGTATTTTTATTTGTGTGAAAATTCATGTTACCGCATTTTTCCTCGTCTGTTTGTGTGCATTAACGTTAACGCATTTTTCACCATCGAATTGTAGGATTTAACGTTAACGTCCTACTGTATATTTTTGTCTTGTGCGCGTTAACGTTAACTGCCATATGTAATATTTTATCCTTTTAACGTGATATGTGTTTAGGTTGGGTTTGCATTACTGTTAATACGCATTTTTTTAGTTTTCTTCTGTGTTAAAATGTTAACTCATCGTTTGTGATATTTGTCTTTTTTTTTTTTTAACTGGGTGTACATTAACGTTAATGAACATTTTTGGGGGTCTTCTTTGTGTAAAATGTCAAAGCATTTTGGTTTGCGTTAACATTAATACACATATTTTTGGGATCTCCTATGTTAACGTTAACGCATTCATATTGTCTGGAAACTTATGTGTAAGAAATCAAAAAGCACACACTGGCGTTAACGTTAAATGGACATTTTCACCCCATATGGCATTTCAGTTTGCGTTAACGTTAATATATAATTTATGTGGTCTCTTATGTTAACGTTTACGCATTCATGTTGTCTGAAAACCCATATGTGAGAAATCAAAAAACACACACTGACGTTAACGTTAATGAACATTTTCACCACATATGACGCATTCATATTGTTTGGACACCCATATGTGAAAAAATAAAGCAAACACTGACGTTAACGTAAAAAATGAACATCCCCTCCACCTCCACCACCATTCATATGGCTGCCATCATCACCGCTTCACACACAAACACACACATCCACGTGCGCCAGATCCGAACTACCGAACGCCATTGCGACTAGATCCGACCACCACCTGCCACCGCCACCAGATCTGACCACCGAATGCCACCGCCATCTAGATCGGACAACTGTCGGCTATTGTCGACATTTACCAACTCGCCGACCTCAATCTCTCCATCACTAGCTCCATCACCAACATTTACCGACTCGCCGATCTCGATCTCTCCAGTTTTGGAAAACTCACTGTGACAAAGTAGTTCTAGTTTTGTGCCGTCTGGTTCTTTCAACACTAAACCTCGACGACAACCAACTCTCCGACAAAATGCCGAATACCTTGCTAAGCTCCGATCTGAACATCATGAATCTGAGCAGTATAGAGAGAGAGAGAAAAGAGAGAGTGAGAGATGTTACAGAAGAGGGGGTCCATTAGGTTTAGAGAGTGAGTGATAGAGAGAGAGAGTGTGAGAGTTTAGAGTGAGAGAGAGGCCAGAGTTAACAGTTAACGTAAATGAGGGGATGTGGCTTGTTTCAGGGGTATATGTGCATTTTTATTATTTTTTTTGTCTGTCAAATGACCAAAAATTTAATTGATTGTACCTAGAGGTCTGATCTCTAAACAAACTGTTCAGAAAGATTTTTTCTACATGACCTCTTAAATAAGGACTAAATAATAAAAGAATCCATGGAATATTAGATAGGAATTTTCCTCAAAAAAAATTATAAAATAATTTTATCCATTTATTTTTATCAAAATAAATATTAACTGAAAGGTATTTTTCAAATACGATTATAGACCTCTAAAAATAGATTGGACCCATTCTCATAGAATCCAAGTTCTTCAATATGAGTCAATTCATAGAAATAAATGGACATATTCCAAGCTTTGGGGTCAAGAAATAAGTTAGTTGAGCCCAATATATCTGGGCTTTTATTAGTTATTACAGACAAACCAGGCCTCAAAGGTTTTGGGTGCAAGGATTAATAAAGAATATGGAGGACAATGTTAGTTTTACTCGAAAACAAAATCGAAATTATTATAATTCAAAATTGAATCATGAATCCTTTTTCTAAAAGTCGAAAATTTAAACCAAATTGTTTAATCTATATCTAATACTTAAAAGTAGAACGAGAGATAATGTTTTAATGAGATTAAATAATACATTTTTCAAGTTTTTTTTTAGTGGATTCTAATTTTTTTATATATAAAATAATGAGTGGCCACACTCACTATTTTTTTAGCCATATTTAATTTTTTTTAATTAATACAAAAATATATGATTAATTCCCTTGTTCATATTTTAAATTATTTCAAAAAATATTTGTGATTCGAATTATAATTTCATCCTAAAAGAAAATAGATACAATTTAAATTAATTAAATTAGAATTATTTGACTTGCAAAAATTGATAAAATTAATTTTAATTTATGATTATTTTTTTATTTTTTTATAGTATATTAGTAAAATTAATTTGTAGAAATATTTTTTTTAATTATTTATGTAATTTTTAATAGTATATTTTTTTTAAAAATTTATAAAACGTCATTATTTACTAAAATTTATACATTTGTTCCCAGATATTACTACCAAAATAACCAAATGATATCGATGTGTTTAATATTTTAATATTATGAATTTATTATAATTTTTTTTTAAATCTACACAATGCACAGGTCTAAAATTAGTTTTTGTATAAAACTAAAACCACACATGCAAAGCAAATCCATTATTGTTATAATTATTATTACTATTTATTAATTTTCTCTATAGTACAAGTTCGTAACATTATAAATAAAATATAAAGAAAATAAAAACCAAACCATCAATTCATTAATTGTTAAAATAAACTTGTCAAGCATAATTAAAGTATTAAACAAAAAGTTTGAATGTAATAAAAATGAGTAATCAAAATATATATATATATATACACACACACATTAGGTAAAATTGTAAATTAATAAAAAAATAGGAGTAATATATATGAAAAAACAAAGAGATTTAAAATAACGGTTAGACGGTTCTGTATCATGGTTACTATCCCAAAACAAAAATGAAAACCAGAATCCCTTCCGTTTTCAATTCCAAGACCAATTCTGAAGCCAAAACCATTTGACTGCTTTTAAACCCCAACCGTCCGATTCAGGTTGATTCAGTTACCCACCGATTCAGGTTCAATTGTCATCCCTACTAAAGAATCTCACTTTCCTTCAGAAAAATACTAATTAAAAAATGAAAAATGTGTTAGATAATCCTTCAAATAAGTCCCTTTTAATATTCTGTTCATATTGTTTATTTTAGTACTTTGATTAGCAATTAGCACCAATTAGAACAAAACTATCTAGTTGATGTTAATTAATATTGAATTTATATGTGATGTCATAGTTGATCGGGATACAAAAATAATTCTCTATAAATAGGATAAAAAGAAAAATAGATAACTATATAATAAGAACCCTTTTAAAAAGGGAATGGGCGGTTTGCTTTTAGACCCAAAACTATCAAACCCACCCCAAGTGTTTTTCATGAACCAAGCAATCCTTTTGGAATATATGGATAGGTCTACCCCTCCAAACAATAGTTACAACCCATATTTAAAGTACCAATAATTTTCACAAATATTATATTCCGAAATTTGAGGGCGGTTACATAATTGATCAATTTAAAATGTTTATTGTCAAATCACCCAATTAATCATTTTGTAATTTTTCTTTTCATCAACAAATTATACTGAAGTAATCACCTTTTTTCTCTCTCTCTAAAATGATATACTGATAGTGTGCTTCGGATTGAAGAAAACAAATCACATTCATGTTGAATTCAACATTATGTATTTATTTTAGGGGTTGAATCCGATTATGTTGAATTCAACACAATGACTCACATTTACATAAAATTTGTATTTGTTTAAAACATGCCTGTGTTTTTGGGTTTTTATGTTGAATATAACATTGAAACACAATGAACATGTAAGACAAAACACAACGTTATCATGTTGAATATAACATCATATCCCTCATATATCCGTAGTTTTGTATCCAACAAAATATGACAATTTTATGCGTGTTGAGTTCAACATAAGCTTCAAATCTCAGTAACCGAACTTTCCTAATTAATTGACTATATTGAATTCCACATATATTATTGAATTCAACATAATCATGAATGACTAATTTTAAATTTTATAAATAACTCAACGTGTTGAATTCAACACGAATTATATTTATTTCATATAAAAAAATATGATTGAGATGTTATTTTGAAACTTTAAAAGAGACGATTATAGTTGTGTAATTTAATCAAGAAAATAATAAAACAAAATTGATTTATTACGTGATTACTTGCAAGAATATTGCCAAATTCTTTTAGGCCCGGCCCGGCCCGGCCCGATATATATATATATATATATATATATAAAAGATAAACATCAAATAAACCTTAGTTCATTTCATTTTCATCAAACTGACTCTTTTGGATTTTACTATAATTTTGTTTTTTAGGAACCTTAACTAGTGTTATATATAGTCAGTGTTATATATATAGTTTTATTGATTTCATGTGAATGTGATGGCGAGTGACCACTGATTGATGTTTATGTTTATATTTTAGTGTTTATATTTTAAATTTAAATTTTAAAAAAAAAATTATAAGATTGGACCGTTCCTAGGGTTGGGTTTGGGCTTGATTTTTTTTGGTAGGGTTGTGCTTGGGCTGCAAGGCATGAAAGTAGGGCCCGATCATAGTGCCGGACCAGGTTAGGGCCTAATATTTTTTTGTAATATCCTAGGTAAAGTCTGGCCCGAGCCCAGCCCATGAGCATCCCTTGTAATTTTTGCAAATACGTTGGGTGGTTATTTTTCCTTTGGAAAATGGATATACTTAACTTTAATATTTATATTTATGTTTAATAATTTAATGTGCCATATGTGATATTATAAACAAAAGTATTATGTTAATATCTATTTATCATATTAACGGTGCAAAATTAACACTAATTATTTTTTAGTTCATTATAATTTAAAGATAAAAAAATAGGGTAAATTTCCTTTTACCTCATCTACTTTTATTTAGTATCACTTTACCCCCTTGAACAATTACACTTTATCCCCTACTATAATTATTCTATATTTTTCTTTGATTTTTTTTTTTTTTTACTATTTTTTTCTATTTTTTCTTTTTCATTTTCTTTTTATTCTCTCTTCATCCGAAGACAACTTTCTCTCTCTCTCTTCCTCTCAGATCTCTGTCGAAACCCTTTTCTTCCTTCTTTATCGTCCCAGTGGTTTTGTTGATGTCTGTTGCAGATAACGATCTCCGCAGGAAGTTTTCAGAGAGGATGAGCTAGGAGATGAGTGAGAAAAGGAAGATGAGAAAAAAAGAAGAAGATAGTGTGTGGCGAGGTGGTGGTGTGGCATGGTGGTTTGCTAGTGACTAGCGTGGTTGGTGGTGATGAAGAAAGGGGAAGATGAAAATAGGGATAAAAATACACTACTAAGTCAACCCCTTAATTTTGAATTAGTGTTAAAGTGTTATTTGGTGGGTGCAAAATGTAATTAACCTTAAAAAGAATTAAAAAAAAAAAAAGAAAAGAAAAGAAAAAAAAATACATAAAAAAATAAAATAAATATAAAAAGGGTAATTTTATCAAATTACAAAAAAAAAAAAAAATTGGATGGAAAATTGAATTTCGTTAATTTAAACAGAAAGGTTGATAGCACTTTACTCCCTGTGGTTTGGTAGAGGAGATTAAAATTAGGGTTAGGGGTTTTGACACTAAGTACCCCGAAAATTTAACTAAGAATCTCACTTGTTCCAAGTAATTTCAATTTAAACGTATAAGATGTCTTATTAACTTTATATGTTCTTTTCTGAAGTGCAATGAACTGAAACTAATAAGAAATGTTAATTACACAATTAACACCTAAAGTTTAGAGGTTGTGTAAATTTGGTTGTTTTGATCATTGTCCATATGACTGTTTTATTCATATAATTGATGGTTAGGAATCTTAAAGTGGATCTCCTTATCTTTTTATTTGTTGTCTTTGTGAAATACTTACATGATGAGTGACAAGATTGAGAGAATTATATCATTGTTTTATTTTGATAATCTGATGGAAGCTAAATTGAATAAAACACTATTAAGAAGTGGTTATAGATAATCAGATGTATGATATGTATTTAGGATTCTTAGTGGTTTAAGTATGATGTTAATAACTAATTTGGTTATTACTACACCTTCCATCAACGAAAATGAGATCTTTCATTTTCAGAATTTGAGTTATGTTTAGGGCAATATATTTGCATTTTGGAACGGAAGAAAAGTATCGAATTATTTTTATACAATTTCGCATGAGTTTCTTCTTGTATTGTTTGGGCCTTAAAACGTTTAATGGGCCATACATATATTCTGATGGGCTTGTGGGGCTATTATTTATTTATTAATTAACAAGTCTGATAAAATTACTAATATGGATAAATTATTCATGAATATATGAGAAGGCCTTGAATTAAAAACACTATCACCGTGACTATAATATCTTGGTAAGGATCTAGGTTTGGGCTTATTATGCAGATATTGATTTTGGGTTTGAGCCTATATAATATCTCAGTCAACTGGACTTTCTTAGTTACAACTTTCGGCCTTTGAGGTTCATATTAAGGAGTCCATAAAAATACTAATTATGATTAATTATAGTTCTTCAATTTTTAAGTCTTTAATTTTTTTATTCTATATAGAGACTAATTTAATAATTAGTTTCAGAGTGCAATAAAATTGTTGTTCAAATTTTTGCAACTATAATTGCTTGTTGATAATTGAAAGTACATTTTGTAACGTACTTCATCTTATTTTGATCATATGTATATATGTCGTTAATATTTACTGTTATAGTTGGATAATATTGTTTAATTTTTCAAATTTGGAACGGCTGCTTTCAAATTGTTGAGGTTATTTTACCAAAGTAATTTAACCAATATAATTTGTAAGTTTTCGAGTTCCTATTTTGTTGATGAAATTTTTTTAGATTAATTTATACATTCACCTGTTCAAAGGGGGTTATTGTGTAGATTAATTTAATAATTGGGCAATTTAGCTTAATTTTTTCAATTTGGAATATTTATTTGTTAATTATTGAGATTATTTTACCAAAGTGATCTAATCAACATAATTTGCAAGTTTTCAAATTCCTATTTTGTTGATGAGAAATCTTTTAGATTAATTTGTGCATTCACCTACCCAAAGGGAGTTATTGTGCAAATTAATTTAATTATTGAGTAATATAACTTAATTTTTTCTAATTTGGAACGTTTGCTTGTGAATTGTTAAAGTTATTTTACCAAACTGATTTAACCAATATAATTTGTAAATTTTCGAATTTCTATTTTGTTGATGGGAAAATTTCAGATTAATTTGTGTATTCACCTGCCTAAAGGGGATTATTGTGTAAATTAATTTAATTGTTGGGTAATATAACTTAATTTTTCTCAATTTGACACGTTTGCTTATGAATTGTTGAGGTTATTTTACCAAAGTGATTTAACCAATATAGTTTGCAAGTTTTCGAGTTCCTATTTTGTTGATGAAAAAAATTCAAATTAATTTGTACATTCACCTGTCCAAAGGGGGTTATTGTGCAGATTAATTTAATTGTATGAGAATATTATGTGAAATAAATTATTTGATAAATTTGTTTGCTCAAAGGGAATGAATTTTGAAAGATTATTTATTTCATTATATTTTGAAGAAAATATATGGATTTGAAAGTCAATCTACTCAAAGATGATGAATTTTTAAATCTGTAATTTTTTCTTATTTTATTGATCCTCTGATTAAAGAATAATTGTTTATTATAAACTCTGTCCAAAGGGGAGTTTATGATAATACAATTGATTCTTATATTATATTGCATATATTTAATTGAGTATTTTGCCCTATTGCCCATATTTGTTGATCCTCTGATTAAAGAATAATTGTTTATTATAAACTCTACCTAAAGGGAAATTTATGATAATACAATTGATTTTTATCTTGTATTGCCTATATTTAATTGAACATTTTGTCTCATTGCCCATAATTGATTTAGTTGCAATTTTTTTGTGAAAGTAATTTTTTTTTTGTGAACAACAATAATGCTATAATAAAATTCTAAATTGATTTCTTGATTTAATGAGAATATTTGTAATCTTCTTTATTTCAATGAATTGTGTCGTGTAAGCATTGATCACTATTGTTATAAAGTTTTTATTATTTTGTTGATTTTCATATTTAAAGAATAATTGTTTATTGTAAACTCTGCCCAAATGAGAGTTTATGATGATGCAATTGATTCTTATATTGTATCACTTATACTTATTTGAGTATTTTGATTCTCCAATTTAGTGAGAGTTTTCTTATATTTTTCTTTAATTCTATGATACGTTGTGACCACTATTGTTATGCGTTTTGTAAAATTGAATTCTAATTGATGATTATCATTATTGCACATTGTATTGTTGTGTATTATATTATTTGAATCGATTATACTAAACCAATGTTTAAAATCCATAGAGTTTAAGGAACATATTGTGAATATGAGTGTCATTGAGTATTTTGATTCTCTGATTTAGTGGGAGTTTTTGTATTTTTCTTTTATTTCGATGATTGCGTTGTAATCATTATTGTTATGCGTTTTATAAAATTGAAATCTATTTGATGATCATCATTATTGGGTATTATATTGTCGCATATCATATTATTTAAATTGATTATATAATATGGTATCTTAAGATATTGTGCCTTAAGAATTACAGTTGTATACTTTTGACTGTCACTAATCACTATTTTGAGATCTCGTAATGTATTATTAGTGACAGATGACTTGTTAAAGTCAAGCAATTTCATATTGTTGAGAAATTGCAACAGTTTCATTTTGTTGAGAAATTGCAGCAGTTTCATGTTGTTGAAAAATTGCAATTAGCAATTTTAATTTGTTGAGAAATTGCAGCAGTTTTATTTTAGAGTTTTTTTATTAAATAGTCCCTTATAGAGGGATCAGTTAGAGTAAAACCCTTTTCACAAGACCGTTTAGGGCTCAGACCATCCCGTACGATGGGTTTAGATTTCAGTCCTCCGACGAAGACAAGGCGAACGGCGATGGACGATAATACCTCTATTCACACTGACGAACCAGATGGACGAATCGATTCGATTATGGTAAGCGACAAAACAGAGATTTTCATACGCTCATTCAAATACATGTACGACATTCCTTATACAGGCGCGGATTTTCAAAAACATTCGATTCAAAATTGTAGGCGTTGCAGAACCGGTACGAGGTGAACATTTTGAAACGGCGGCGACGGCGACTATATCACGCGACGGCGACTATATCACTGTGTCTAAAGGCGAAACAGGTCAGTTACTCGATTATATTCATTGAAAAGTTATATAGTCGCGTTTAATATCGTTTTTTGGATTTTTCGGAGTTGTTACAACGTTTTCGAAGTTGGATGTTTGAGTTTGGCGATGAACGAATGCCCATTTGTGAAGGATGTACGCTCCTGAGGAAACGTGAGCAGCACGTTAACGTTAATGCACTGGGGTTTTATTTTGTACATCACGACGTAATAACAATGTCAATATAAACAAACACAGTCAGGGTGTTTAATATCATTTTTCGGGTTTTTTGGCGTTGTTACAACGTTTTTGGAAGTTGGATGTTCGATGGGTAGCGATGAATGAATGCCATTCGTGAGGAATATACGCTACGAGATAACGTGAGTAATGCGTTAACGTTAACGTACTTCCGGTTTTTGTGTGCACGACGATGTAAGAATAATGTGGATACAATCAAACACAGTTAGGAAATGGGTGTACATGGTAAAGTTTACTAACTCACAGTTTTTCAGCTTTTTTCTGAAAAGTAAGATGCTCCAAGATACAGCGGTTATCGGGGTGTATTCAACGAAACGCTTTCAACGTAAACATATTTTAACTGTAACTATTTTTTTTGCGTTAACGTTAACGTAATGATTGTACACTGTAAAGTTATTTAACTCACAGTTTTTTCAGTTTTTTTTCGAAAAGTAAGATGCTACAAACTACAGAGGTACTCGTTTTGTATTCAATAAACAATAAAACGGGTAACTTTAACATGTTTTTAACAAGCTGCTATTTTTGCGTTAACGTTAACGTTAAATGCATTACCTAAAAATGTATTAACGTTTACGCAATCAGTGTAGTGCTGGATTGCGTTAACGTTAACACATTAAGTAATGCGTTTAACGGTGACGTATTAAGTTAATGCATCAACGGTGACGGTTTACAATGGTCAAACCACGAAACCTGATTTTGTGGATGCATTTTTTTTTATCCCCAAAATTTTTGCGTTAACATTAACGTTAACACATGAAGTAATACATTAATGTTTACGCAATCAGTATAGTGCTGGATTGCGTTAACGTTAACGCATTTAGGTAATGCATTTAACGGTGACGCATTAAGTTATCTAGACTATTTTTTTTTGGCACAATTACGCATTTTAAGTTTATGTGTTAACGGTTACGCAATTAATCTAACTGCTGGACCAGAGTAACGTAGTGTTAACGTTAATGTAACCCCTATTTTTACAAGTCAATTTGATTGCGTTAACGTTTACGCATTTACTAGTAAGCGCGGTTACAGATTAATGTTTATCTACTGTTTTTTTCTTGCACTTTGGGTTTGCATCCTTCTGATCTTGCAGATTTACTGGGGGGGTCAATGGCTACGCGCATATTTTTGATGTGCAAGTTTGATGGTTACTCGTTGGGCGTCAAGGTGGATGATGATTTCATGCAAGCGGTGCTTATTCAAAATGTGTTGTCGCGGTGGGACGTGTTGAGGGATGTTTCGTTCGAGATGTTTTGTTCTATACCAGGGCATGACAGGTGCCTAATATCGTGTCAAGACGACGTAGAGGTAATGGTTAGCCTTGTACGAGCAATGAAGCTTGAATATGTCGGGGTGGAGATAAAGGTGCGCGGCAGCGGTAGCGGACCAAGCGGCAGTCGGGACAGGATGTTATTTGAATATCCAACGGGACAGGGGGGCGGGATGGCATGGATGGGGAGGACGACATGTTGTCCGTTTTTCTACCCATTGCCTAAAAATGCATTATTGTCCGATCATTGGGCTGAAGGTCTTAAAGAAGTCGGGCATATTTTTAAGGGTGGAATACCGGAATTTAGAGAATCACTGAGGAAATATGTTGTACAAATGGGTTTCACATTTCAGTACATAAAGAACGACAAGAAGAGGGTGACAGCTGAATGTTCGCTCAAGGAGGAGAGGGATTGCAAATGGAGAGTGCATGGCAGGCTAGACGAAAGGAATGGGTTTTTTTACATTTGGGAGTTCCAGAGAAATCATAGTTGCGACGCTGCTTATAGGACAGCGAGGAATGAGAAGATGAACTGTAGCGTTGTGAAGTCATGTCTTTTAGACTTAGTTCGGAATACCTCGTCAACTAGCCCAATTGACGTTGTTCACACGTTCAAGAACGACTATGGGATTGAGATCCCATATCACATTGCATGGAATGGCGTGGAAAAAGCTCATGATGATTTGTACGGCAACCACGAATCGTCTTATGATCAATTGCGCTGGTACTTGGATGCATGCAGGCAGACGAATCCAGGCAGCCACCTGGCGTTGGATTATGATAAAGAAATTGGGCATTTCAAGAGACTGTTTGTATCGTTCTATGCGACTGCGCACGGGTTCAAATACTGCAGGCCGATGCTGTTTCTAGATGGGACATTTCTGGGGGGTAGGTACAAGGGGTGTTTGTTGGCGGCCAGCGCAAAGGATGGAAACAATGGTAAATTGGTTTATTACTTATTACATAAACGCAATAACACTTATCGTTAACACATTAGATGCAATTAACGCTTTCCTTTTTTTTTTTTACTTTTTTTTTAACAGTCTTTGCGAGGGGGGTGGGGGTGGGGGTGGGGGGAGGGGGTGGGGGGTGTGTGTGTTTCTGATGAGACAAGCTGATCATGTTTGGGAATGAGTAATGGAAATTTTTTGCAACGTTAACGTTAATGCGTTAACGTTAACGCATTAAACGGCTGTGTATACAATGTTTTTTTCATAGCGTGATGATATGTTTTGTGTTTTTTGTAAATGGACAGGTCTTTTCCCGGTTGCATTCGTTGTTGTTGATGCGGAGAACGATGACAACTGGTATTGGTTCATGACTAATTTAGAAAAAATTGTGGCGAAAAAACGTGTGCTAACCTTCATTATTGATCGACATAGTGGCATTCTTGAAGGGGTCCGGAAGATGTTCCCGGATTGTTTTCATTCTTATTGCTTGAACCACCTGAAGAACAATATGAGGGACAAATTAGCGGGTTTGAAACAAGCGTGGAAGGAGAAGCTCTTGCACAAATATTCGATGATGGCATATGCGACGACACTTGACAAATACTACCAGCTGAGGGAAGAATTAAGAACAGAAGGTATGGGACGAGTAGAGAATTTCCTAGAGGATGTGCCGCCAGACAACTTCTGCAACATGTTTTTCAAAGACAAAAGATATGGGGAGATGTCGTCCAACCTAGCGGAGTCATTCAACGCATGGATTCGTGATTACCGGTACCTATCGATCATATTAATGGTCGACAAGATTAGGTGCAAGGTAATGAACCAGTTGTCAGTGAGACGCGTCGAATCACTCCTGATGACGGGTTTCCTATGCCCAGTACGCGACAAAATGCTGTCGCGGATGATAAGTGACGGGCGAACGTGGAATGTTGTTGAGTGCGGCAACAGCGTATACGAAGTGCACTCGATCCCATCCGTTCTGGTTGATGTGGATAAAAAAAAGTGCTCCTGCTTCGGGTGGCAGGGAAACGGGTTCTCGTCTGTTCATGCTTGTGCGGCGATACAAAAAAGCGGCCAGAATATACATTCATCCATTGAGTCGTTTTTCTTGGTGGAATATTACCGAATGACCTACTCGGAAGGTATATATAGTGTACCCACCTTCGAGAAACCGGAATGGAATGCATCGGAAGCTGTAATTATCCCGTCGATCACAAAAAAACAACCAGGTCGACCGCGGAAGAAACGCATCCCATCAAGGGGTGAGATCCCAGAAATAAGATGTGGTAGATGCAAAAAGAATGGGCACCACAACAGGAAGACATGCACTGCTTAAATTTAAAGCATAGAGTAATCAAATATTTCCTTTTATGTAGTTTTGACACAGCAACACTTTATATGTTTAATGTCAGTGGGGGGTGGAACCTCGTTTTTTTCACATGATGTTTTTGTTTTGCGTAAACAGGTAACGAACACACAAACTTTTTTTTTGTGTTTACGTCAACGCAAGTATGATTCGCACATTTTAATGTTCAACGCTTTCATAATTTTTTTGTATATATTTAATCGCGTTAACGTTAACGCATTTACAAGACCCACCTCAATAACTAATCGCCCGTCGTTAAATGCTTTTTTTTTTTAACCAACCAATTAAGAGCAATCATAGTTTGCGTTAACGTTAACGCGAACGCATTTTACAATCAAAAAACTCAAATAACTAATCGCGTAAACATTAACGATTTTTTATTACAAACCAGCATAAGAGCGATACAACTACGTTAACGTTAATGTGAACGAATATTACAACAACTAATTGCGTTAACATTAACGCAGTAAGGAAACCATCACATGTAACTTATAACGCGTTAACGTCACGATAAATACAACCCAGTAACAAAGTCAAACGTTAATGCAGTTCTTTAAAGTTCAGAAACAAAACAGCTGCATTTGTTTTTGCGTTAACGTTAACGTGAACGAAAGTAGAAATTGCATTAAAGTTAACGGATTAACGAACCAGCCCATTTAACATATTTGCGTTAACGTTAACGCAATTAAGATATAACTACGTTAACGTTAACACATTTTTTTTTAAGCATTTAAGGTAATTTGCGTTAACGTTAACGCAATATTTTACAGTCCAGAACAAATCAAAAAAAATTTGCGTTAACGTTAACTTGTAACAGTCAAAATTATTCAACAAGACCAACAAACTAAACCAAATCTAAACATTAACTAAGCCCATTAACGTTAACGTGTTGGGTTACAGCCAGCGCATGTAAAATTACAAATTGCGTTAACAATTAACACAATTACAAACCTAACATCAAATTCAAAAGGCAAAACATTCAACGCAATAAATCAACGGATGAAATAAGAGTTAATTACATTTTTTTTCGAGTCAACAATAACGCATTTGCACGTTAAAGCACTGATAAAACACACGCACCCACAATCGCAAAAAATGAATAAATCAGGGGGATATATACATTTTATCAGATTTTTGTTTTGTATCATTGATAAACTCCCCCCACAGGTCAGGATGTGCCCTGATCTGGTTGGGTTGTTTCAACATCGGCGCCCACCACGGGGACCCAACTGTAGTGCGGATGGTTGAGCAGAGCGTGTATTATGTCTCTCCGGACACCCCGTACATCTGCCACCGACAGTTTTTTCGCGACGGGCATATTTGTAGCATATTATTTCATGATGTACATAACAAAAATGCCGCAATCAGTCCTGCAAACCCGGGGGGGAGGGGGGGGGGGAGAAAGGTAAACAGATGAGAATGATAAATTTGCAAATACATACGATTTTTAGTACACATGTTTCGGACGGGTGAACTTACGCCCCGCGTTGTTGTGGCGAATCGAGACATTGTTCTATACGTGCGTCACCCCAATCTGGACGTATTTTCATGTTGATATGTTGTTCCACAAACCTTTTCTGTTTAAAATTTAGGTTAGTCAAACAAAACAGAGTGTAGTTAGAGACAATCAAAGTAGTCACATGTTAAATCACATACCACCGTAAGTGCATTATTATAATAATGATCGGTCGTGTTCTTCCTAGGTCGGATGGAATTGTAGAACGTCCATTTTTTATCGGGTATATCCAGCACCATTACAGTCCAATGATTGGGTGACGCATGGCGACCGGTAGTGTTAATCGAGAACACAATATAACGGGTTTCTTTGTTGAACGTGGCGGAGATTGTGTAGTACAGTTCCTTCAGCAGCACATTGTTGTCCTCCCGTATAAGATTCTATGATTTTTTTTTTTTTATGTGTTAGCAAGTTTGGATGAAAAAAGAAAAAAAAAATCTAACATGTGCTAAAGTGTCTTACCCAAATGCATGATAGCGCGAACCGCATTTCGTGCAGCAACACGATTGGCGTGGTCATCCGCACGTGATTGATTGATCTAATTTGATCTTCCAAATACTCTCCATACGAATCAATAACCTGTGAGTAAAGGGAGGGAGAAAGACAAACACGTTAACGTTAACGTAAACGCAAATTTTGTCAACACAAGCACATTTTTACGAAACAAGTTGATGTAATCAGTTAATCAGGTCAATCACAAACACTATGTTGACGGTTTCATACGTTATCCGACACACGTCGCTCCATAATCATGCAAATGATGTCGCCACACGAGACCGTGGCCATGGGTTTCCCACCTCCAAACACAAATGTACTGGGACATTGTTAAAAACAACATATCACATGATCAACAAACATTTTTATGGAAAAAGGAATTTCAAAAGTAAACAGGCACTTTGAGTAATTTTTTATTTTTTACCCTGGTCCCTCTTTGGAAATCACAGTCAACTTCTCCCAATCGTTGTCAACAAGTATCGCACCAACGGTCGTCGAATTACGAGCTGGGAGTACTGCATTGTCTTCATACATCATTGCCGGGGGGAGCTCATCGACATTAACTATGTCAGATCTCTCTTTCTGCTTCCCTTTCCCTTTTACTTTGGGGTAGACAAAATCGCTGCCTTGTTTCTTTGGTTGCCTCTCCTTTTTCTTTACTCAACCAACCATGGAGCTAACTTTTTGCGTTGCCTCCCCATGCGACGTAGGCATAGGGACTGGCGACGGCGCATCGGGGGTGTCAGTCGGCATGACCATAGACAGCGGTTGAGGTTCTTGAGGTTCGCGGACTGCGAGAGTGGTAGGGGTACCTCTACCCCCCATTTGCATGTGGGCGTTCAATTTTGTCTGTAGGTCCTGTATTTGTTTATTGAGCGCCACACGCATTTTAACGTCTGATTTGGCTATCTCCTTCTTCTTTTGCCTCAGCAGTTTGTTTATTTCTGGTTCTGCCTTCAAGTCAAGAGCAAGATCATTATATTTCTTCTTCATTTCACCAGCAGCATCAGCATGTTGCTGATTCAACGTTTCGATTATTTTTTTCAGTGTTTCCACCTCCTGGGCGAGTTCGTCACATCTCCACCTAAGGTCAGCTTGTTCTGTATCGACGGCGGCCTCTTTATACTTTTGAGTCACGTCATGCACGCTTATTTCCGTTAGGATGTCTCTCTTCTCCCCAATTGATTTCGCTAATCTTGCAGAGAGATTAGAGACAAAACGCTCATAACTTTCTTTTTCTTGCAAAGACGACGCTTTCAGATTATCAATCTCCTTTTTCTGCTCGACGTTGGCAGCGGTTATGATTGCTATCACCCTATGCAACGCTGCAATGGTCTGATCTTTTTCCATCTTATTCGTAGAGAACTCACCCTGCATTTAGTAGATCTGTCTGCGGATGTCATCAACTGCACCTGCGGAGACAGACGGTGGCCTCAAGTCACCCGCTGAAGGTGTGCAAAATACACTCTCAGCGGGGGTAGCATCATCACCCAATTCGGTTGCGGCTTGAGTTGGGACGGGAGAAGGATGATATATGAGGGGTGTGAGATACCGTCCTATGATGTCGTCAACCATTGCATCATAGCCATCATCATCAGCAGCAGCGTCTGTATCTCCGCCCTCATTGCCCAGGCTATCGTTAATTGAGTCATTACTATCCTCTTTCAAAGCAATCCCCATTTGAAGCTCTGCCAAAGTCTCATCAGCGGGCTGATCTTTCACCTGGCACATGTGCAAGCATTAACGTTAACCGAGCCACACACCCCCCAAAAAAAAAAACAACTAACTGATTGCGTTAACATCAAAGTTAAATTGCTTGCGTTAACGGTAAACATAAGCACAAAAAACAACAACTAAGTTCGCTAACGCTAACGCAAATAACAAGCTAGCCACAAACATCTCTGGTTTTTGTTTATTGCGTTAACGTTAACGCACTTATTATTTTCCATAACGCACTAATTATTTGCGTTAACGTTAACGCACTTATTATTTGCGTTAACGTTAACGCAAATAACAATCCAGCCATACATAACTTATATTGCTTTAACGTTAACGCAACAACTAATTGTGTTAACCAAAACGCAAAATACCACATACCATGTTTCACGTACTAGCATCAAAGTTAAAAGCACAACATGTTTTTTTTGTTTACCTTATCAGCTGGCAGTAGCCCGAGGGGAATGCCTCCCAAGTTGGAAGAAAAAGTGGTGAGGCACCACCGCTCCAAACGCGGCACACTATGCTCCCTACCCTCGGTGTGGTCAACCAACGTTGTGTGCTCGCACAACCAATACTGTAAGTAAAAGTTGTAATATGTCAAAGTAGGGTCCACAAACAACACTTGTAAAATTTTGAAAAACATTTTTCACAATGAGTATGTGTATACCTGGAGAGCAAGCACGCATCCCGTGACCGACCGGGGTTCCATGTACGATTTCTTGAGGCTAGTTTCGAGATCTGTGAATATCGCAGCTGTCCAGTTGTAATTTGCCATGTCTTCAATCGTTTCAACATAGCGAATCAACGATTTCTGGACCTGCTGGCCAGTTGTTGCAAAGAAGCATGTGGTCATCAGGTGTAGAATAACCATGCGCACAACATCCTGCACTGTTTCATTGTCCGTGGCGTTCACATTCGCTTGCACTTGTGATCTCAAATATGCAACACTAAACCCGCGGTCTACGAATGTCAGCTTGGACATGAAGGGAGAGTCGGATTTTGTGTAGCGACTCAAAACAATGGGTTCTTCGCCCGTTGCTATCCCGAATATAAGCCGGATGTCAAGCGGGGTTATCCGGATGAGCCTGCCTCCTATCCTAAACCCCCCACGTACAGGGTTGTAGCATCGGATGATCATTTCAATGAGATAATCATTTTTGTGGACGTTTTCAAGCGTCACTCGCTGCTCATATAATGTCTCGAATATTTTTGCGAATGGGGTCCTGGCCAGCAGCTTCTTATGCTGATCATTGAGTTTGCACTCTTTCAGCAATTCATACGTCTGCTTAAGGTTGGAACGATAAAGGAATGTCCTCTGGCTCGAGCTTTCCTTTTTCGGTTTCTTAAGGAGTTTTACTGCAAGAACGACAGGGAAACACAATTAATGCACATTACAAGCCACACGTTAACGTTAAAGCAGTTATCCATATCCCTCGTTACGTAACAAAAACAGGCAACTATTTGCGTTAATGTTAACGCACAACAATATATGCGTTAACGTTAACGCATTTTTTTCAAAAACCAAAATGTCGTACCAGATTTGAGAAAAATACCGACGAGTAACGCAAAACGGTCCCCTCCCTTTTTTAAGGCAAATGTCTATTTGCGTTAACGTTAACGCAATTAAATCCACGCGTTAACGTTAACGCAAGACGCAACACATAGTGGTGTACCAGACAGACAAACAAACAAACCTAAATCTAAACACAAGACTCACTTTAATGTTAACGTTAAAGCAGTCATCCATATCACTCAGTACGTAACAAAAACAGGCAACTATTTTGCTTCAACGTTAACGCACCACAATATATGCGTTAACGTCTTTGCATTTTTCTCAAAAACCAAAACGTCGTACCAGATTTGAGAAAAATACCGACGAGTAACGCAAAAGGGTCCACCCCCTTTTTACAGGCAAATGTCTATTTGTGTTAACGTTAACGCAATTACATCAACGCGTTAATGTTAACGCAATCGCAATATATAGTGGTGTACCAGACAAACAAATAAACCTAAATCTAAACATACGACTCACATTAAAGTTAACGTTAACGCAAGCATTCTTTTTAAATTCCTTATTTTCGGAGGCAAAACAACATGTGGGTCAACATCGCAAAACCACGAAACAAAACATGACGTACGATTTCAAAAAAAACGTAAAATCAAAACATGGGAACAGAGCATGTTGGAGTCGGGTAAAATAGACGAACATCATCGTCTCGTTTTGTGATTTTGATTTCTAAAACGCCGTCGCCGAACAAAAGTGTATCGATTTTAGGGTTTCACATACCGTCGGGACTGATGGATCCTCGTTTCTATGTCGAAGACGAGAGGGCGCGTTAAAAATTCTCCATTATCTGAAGACGGCTAGGCGATTTTGGATTATTAGTTTAAGGGTTTCGGAATTCTTAAGCGTGGAGAGAATAGAGCGTTTTGGCGGTTTTTTGTACTCGAACGTGCAAATAGTGGAACGTGTAGCAGGACATATCGGAATCAGAACGGACGCGGTAACAACGCCGACTGCTAACAGTGCGTTAACATTAACGCAATCCGCTACTGTTAACAGAAAAAAAAAAAAACACCATTGCAAAGATATCGGCGAGCTCTTTAATTTGATCACATTTTTATATGATTTCATTCATAAATCAGGTATATAGAAGCGGATTATGTATTGGGGGGGTTTATTTAGTGCCCTGTTCATGTTGTTGTGGTTTGTATCCTCAGAATGGCATGTTCCGTAAATAAACTGTAAAAGGAAAGGCAAAATAGAAAGATTTTTTCCTAAAGAATTGAGGTGGTCTGAAAACTTAATACACATTGTACCAGGGTCTAAATTGTGAAGTAGCCTCTAACAGAGGACTAAAAAATAAAATACCCTTTATTTTATTGAGAAATTGTAATGAGGACTGATAAGAATAATGGATATTGATAATGATCACATGTTAGCATTGATTTCTTACTACACTATTGGGCTTACGATCCATGTCGATATAATTATAAGTATTCGTGAATATGAAAGTCTTATATTTGTTGAGATTAACATATAAACTATCATAATCTAATATTAAGATTATGTTGGACCAGATAAGTTTATCAAGATACTACTTATAGACTATCATTTCTTTAAATAAAAGGTGTGGTCACACCAAAAATAAAATTTTCTGTTATTAACCCGAGAGTCTTATTTTCAAAATTAAATTTATTCAATTAATGTAGCTCAAGTGGGAGAATGTTGAAATATTTTATGGGTTAATATTAATTGAATTAATTGTTTTACAAAAATGGGTTAATGGATTATCTATTATTTAAACAATCCAAATAATCAGTGATCATATTTTAATTTGGATTGTGACGCCTTTTATGTAGAAGCTCAGTTAAGTGGTAAGTGTAGGCTTAGAGTTTCGTTGAAACCCGTTATGGGAGGACTGATCGCTAAAAAATAATTTTCTTAACTAAGCGTAAGATATCGTAGTATAGTGCGTTTAAGTACGGGTGTCGAACCATAAAGATCGGTCTTGTAATTATCGATTTTCGATTATTTTTCTTTCCAAAATGAAACCGAAATTTGAGTTTTGAGTTTTGAGTTTTAATAAAAGAAAAATGAGAAAAATAAAACTATTAATGCAAACAAAATAAAATAGAATATCGAGTTAGGAATTATGGATCCGTATTTTAGAATATATGTTTTTCTTGTATTTTCTATTTAACCCAGATTTGTGTAAACGAGTGTTCCTAATTACAAACCGGAACTACTCAGAAAGATATAAATTGTTATTTTTTGGTATGTTTTATCTTTGATATTTAATTCCTATACTACACTAATCTATGGTAAATTAATATCTAAACATAAATCATCCAAACCAATAATCAATCTTCAAGAATACGATTGTATAACCATTAGACCGAGACCATAAATACACGATTTAATATTCTAGTAGTAATTGGATTTAACCCAAAATCTCAACAAGAACATTTTGAAATCAAATCTAACCATAATAATACTATTTCGAGCACAAAATTCATGTTATACAATTGTTTACACAAAATTCGAAATTAAATAAGAAAATACAATATTACACAAATACAAAATACCTCACCGTAATCCTAACCCGATAAATAGAGATTTAACCATTCATTATTTTGTGGATTGGTATTTTCGTGGATGAAATCCTCAAAAATACCAATATCACTTTTACAATGTTGAACCCAAGCTGCCTCCTTCAATAAAATGGTGAGAATATGGAATTTTTCTGCTTCGAAGTGGTCTTCTTCTCCCCCTTTCTTTAGGAGTTGTTTACTATTTTATTACATTTAAAAAAAAAATTTGAAATAGACTGCATCTCAACTTATTTACAAGAGTAGTGCTATTCGGGAATGTGGTCCCAGGGTACTGAAACTCGGGGTTCCGAACCCCAAGTTCAAAAAAATAGTGCGTTGTATACCTCGTGTTTGAAACACCAGGTATACAATGATTTTTTTTTTTTAAATTTTATACACGAGGATGTGATACAATCTTAACTAATAATAAAAAAAAAGGTGTAGTGTAATGAGAGAGAGAGGAAAGGAAGGGTGGGGCTATTTTTCAACCTCTAAATGAGAGAGAGAGAGAGGGGAGAGAAAGCCGAGAGAGGAGAGAGAGAGAATATGTGCTTGTAAGGATAGTACAATTTTTTTGAATTGAAACTCATTTTTCACTTTGTACCTTGTAATTTATTAAATATTTTAATTAAAATTTTAAACTATTCACATTCTCATTTAATAATTTTTTTGTCTTTCTCACATTGAAAGTTGAAATTAATTATGGATTTAGCATTAAAATCTGATTAGGGGTAGGTGGGTGACGAACAATGTTTAATTAATAAATTAAATTACAGTTTAAACTTAAGCCTACAAAATACTTTGTTCCTATGTGTCACCCATGACTAAACTATTTATTAATTGAGATAATAGAAATTAAATGTTAGTTAATTAAGTGAAAAGACGAAATTATCCTAATTTAATATTTATTGAAAAATTTTAATTTATAATTTACAACTAAAAAAATTTAAATTTAACTTAATTTTTTTATAATTTACAACCAAACAAATTTAAATTTAAATTTTTAGTTGTCTTTTCAGATTTCGGTTGTAAATTATAAATTAAATTTTTTATAGTTTACAACTGAAAAAATTTAAATTTAAATTTTTGTTTGTCTTTTTGGATTTCGGTTGTAAATTATAATTTTTTTTTAATAAATATTAAATTAGGATAATTTTGTCTTTTCACTTAATTAACTAACATTTAACTTATGTTATCTCAATTAACAAATAGTTTATTCATAGGTGACACATAGGGTCAAAGTGTTTTGTAGGTTTAAGCTTAATTTGTAATTTAATCCATTAATTAAATATTATTTATCACCCACCTACCTCTAATAAGATTTTAATGCTAAATCCACAGTTAATTGCAACTCTCAATGTGAGAAAGACAAAAAAAAAATTATTAAATGAGAATGTGAATAGTTTAAGAACTTAATTAAAATATTTAATAAATTACGGGGTAAAAATTAAAAAATGAGTCCCAATTCAAAAAAATTGTTCTATTCTTACAAGCCCTTATTCTCTCTCTCTCTCTCTCTCAGTTTTCTCTCCCCTCTCTCTCTCTCATTTAGAGGTTGAAAAACAACCCCACCCTTCCTTTCCTCTCTCTCTCATTATAGTACACTTTTTTTTTTTGTTAACATTGTATACCCGGGATCACATTCCCTGGTATATAGTTAAAAAAAATAAAATAAAAAATCGTCGTATATCTAGTGTTTCGAACATTCGATATACAAGGCACTATTTTTTTGAATCTGGGATTTGGAATTTCACATTCACATATAGCACTATTCTCGGAAATAAATTGAGATTCAATTTATTTCCGTATATTTTTTCTTTAAAATGTAATAAAATGGTAAACAACTCCTTTCTTTAGTCTCGGCCAAGACCTCAATTTATGGGAGAGCTGCTCATCATTACTCCCACGTGAAGCTGTCAAAAATGAGAACAAAATTAGGCCAAAAAGTAAAAAATATTCGAGCAAGTGGGGACAAGAGGAAGGGTGCATCTAAATTCGGTGCACCCGTCATGATGGCTTGAGTCGCGTGCGACCAACAGCAGAAAGCAAAAGCTCTCTGCAGGGTCACGCTTGTGATCAGCTGGTCACAAGCGTGACCCCAGGCTGGTCGCACGTGCGACTGCCAGGGTGGCACACGCCCGCGTGGTTCGATCTTGGTTTGCCGATACTTCTCTCCGTTGCTTTAGCTCCAAATTAACATATTTTTAGTCCATTTTCAAAATTTTACAAAAATAAATAAAATTAGTTAATTACTAATAATTTAATTTATTTAATTAATTAACAAAACTAAATTTAGTAATATTAGATCGGACAAAATGTAGTGCGATCAAGGGCCCAACAAAAAATCCTAATATATATAATTAGGTCCCTCCCTAATTTAGATTAAAAAGAGTTTTTTCCTATTGATAACCGTCATCACAATAATCTAGATCATACGAAAAAAGATATAGTTAATAATCCGCTGCGACAGATTTAATTTCTTGCGATGGTCAAAACAGATACGTTTTTAATTATTATTTTTTATTATTGTGTCTTATAATTATAATTATGTATGCTTTAAATTATTGTTTAATTTTGGTTTTAGTGTAATGAAGAGAAATAATAAAAAAGGCGACTTTGGATGGCGATTGGCAACGGTGATGGCGAATGGCGATGGCTAAGGCTCCGGCACCAGAACCACCACCTCAGCCTTGCTCTTCTTCTCGCCTCTCTCTCTCGCTCTCTCACTTCCGATGTCACTTCTCTCCTCCATCCTCACTTCTGATCTCACTTCTCAGCTCCATCCCCACTTCCAATCTTACTTCGTCGCTCTTCATCGTTCATCGATCTGAGAACGCTAGATCGTTGTATCATCGCTCCTCTCGTCGTTCGAAATGACCAGATCTGGGCGGTGGTCGAATTTGAAGGCGATGGTGGTGTTGTCGATTTGGCGCTGGCTATGGAGTTTCGGTTGTAGGAGCGACGGAGACGAAGGAGGGCAACTTTGGTTGATGATTGGCAACGGCGATGGCTAAGGCTCTGGCACCAGAACCACCACCTCCAGTCATCTCCCCTGCAACCCAAATCGGAGGTAGATTTTGTAAAACTTAAGTTCTACGAACTTGATCTGTTTTGAAATTCATTGGGTTTGAATTTTATTTTAGTTTTTTAGGGTTTTTGTAGAATTGTTTTGAAGGATGGAGAAGTAGAGAGTGGCGTTGTTTGTAAAATTGGTTTTAGGGTTTCTGTAAAATTGCTCCAGACTCCCAAGTGAAGCCTGGTCTGCTACGAGGTTCCGCTTCGCAAGAGGAGAAAAACACATAAAGGACTCTGAAATACGAAATCATCTTGTGATTTTTTCAAACTCTAGCAGATTAAGGTTACTCTCTCTCATCTCCCTCTCTCTCTCTCTAATTTTGTATACTTGTTCTTGTCTGTGTTTCTTAGGTTTACTGGATACATTCAATTTTGGTATCTTCGCTTCCGGTAGTCTATACATAGCCAACCTTTACGTTTCGATTTCATTTTTGTTTTTTTGGGTTTTGAGTAATCCAAATTAGCCTCCATAAGTTGTGTTCTGTAATCAACTTTCATAGAGCCAAAAAAACTGGGTTTAGGGTTCAACTACGATACTACTGCATAAAGATCATGAGGAGTTCGACGAAATGCCTCAATGAAAGTGTTCTATAAATGGGAGCCTTTACTTAGTTGGTGGGTGTTGTATGTGTGATTTGCATATATATTACACGTTATCTGCCAGTTTTGGGTTTCTTTTAGGAGCTCAAGCAGACTATTAGGGTGTGTTTGTGGTGAAGAATTTTGAGGAAGGATTTGATTTTGATAAAGGAATTCTGAAATTCATAAGTTAAAATTCCGCTAGGATTTGTAGAATCCTTTGGAATTTTGAAATGGGATTTAAGGAGAGTGTGTGCATGCGTGTGTGTTAAAATTTTAGAACAACGAACTTGCGAATGCTGAAATTTTAAAATTTAACTTTCTAAATTCTTGGGTTTTGAAGAAATGTTTAAGTTCAATTTTCTTGGTAGAACATTGCCTTTCAACGTCCAAACATGTTTTCTCTTGAAATAAAGTAATAACGACGAAATATATTGATTTTTTTGGACAGTTGATTCTTGTGTAGATTGCTAGGGATCATTTTTAAGCACTTCTGATTGTGCAGGCCTGGGCTTCCACAAGAATGTTATTTTTTTTCTTTTGGCTTACACCTGAATATTTATTTGCAGTCATTTTCTCTTCAAACCAATTCTCTTTTCAGTGGTTCGAGTGTTGCTTCTTCAAATGCTGCAGCTGTGGGTTCTGTTGAAAATAGTTCAAATTTGAATATAGTTGAATTCTGGGATCACTTGTATCGGAGCAACCTTTAAACCAATGAGACTGTCTGCTGCAACTATACTGATGATCTTCAGTTTTGGAATCAAGTTCAAGTTATGAATATTTCGGATTCTGGATGTACTTCTACTCAGAAGTCAGAACGAATTCGTATATATTTTTCATATTTGAATTGGCGTTTGTTTTGTGTTTTGTTCTCAATTTTTTGTTTTTAATACAATGGTATTTACAATTTTTAATTTGAAGTATTTTAATGGGATATGTATTACAATGGTACATTATGGTGAAATGTAATTGTTGACATTTTGATATATTTTGATATATTAACATGGTGTATTACAGTGAAATTGTGTATTTTGAGATGTATGAAATTATTTTATATTTTGAATTTCATTGGATAATACGTCAATAGACAAAAAGATAGATAGTTCAAAGATTGTAAATTCATTTCATTGTCATAAACATAACAAAAATCATAATGATATTTGTATTTTTTTTTTCTTCTAAAATTCATCTCAATATCATCACCATAAAAACTTGAAGACATGAAAAATAATAATAAGCGAGAAAATAGAAAAATAAAATAAAATGGATTGGTGAAGGTAAAAAATCACTAAAGAGAAGAAAAAAGTAATGAAAAAGTTTGGTATAATGTAGAAAGTGTGTGAGGAAGTTAAATATTATATAGAGAAATAGTGAAGCTAAAATAAGAACAACAAATAAGTGTTTTGGAGGGAAAAAACGCAAAAAACATGTTCAGTTACAGATCAGGCACGTGGACTGCAAACACATTTAATTTGGATGGAAAGTGTTAATTTTGCACTTAGATCCACAACCATAGAGGAGTAAGTAGCGAAATTTAAATCACAAAAGAATAAAGTATAAATGTGTCAAACTATAAGGGATAAAGTGCTATTAACCCTAAACAAAATATATTTCTTTTTCACATTAAGTGTGGCTCTTTGAAGTAAAATAAAATAAAATAAAATGATACTTAGTAAAATTAGAGGGAGGTAAAAGACAATTTACCCACATTTAATATGACCTATTTTAGAACTTTGATAAGGCAAGGAAACTAGAAAATTTATCATTCAAAAAACCTCCACTTCCCAGATTACAAATTTGCCGTCGCGAGTTTATAAGAATTGAGAGTTTTTATATTCAATAAAATTATTTTTATTAAAATTAAAATAATTATTGTTGAACACATTAATATAATTATATATTCGAATTCGTCTAAATAAATCTATAAAATGATATCAGGTTGACTATTTTTTTTCATTAATTTAAGTTTTCACATTCATGTTACATTCAACATGATATTTTCATAATTTTTAATTTTCACATTTCATGTTTTATTCAACATAGTATTTCTAGAATTTGCAGTTTTCTTGTGTTATATTTAATATCAAAATCACATTTATCACTAAGTTATGTTACATTCAACACGTATATAATTTGTCCCATTATCAATATTAATTAATATTATTTTCTATTACATTGGATGTTATATTCAACATTGACGGGAAATACAAAATGTAGTGATGTTAATGTTATATATGATATCCATATGCATCTCAATTTGGAACTCCCAAAAAAATATTAATATTAATCACCGAATGTTACGTTCAATATGTGGTGCCACACGAATTATAAGATGTTACATGTAACCCTTACATGAAATACGATTAATCTAAAAAAAAAGTGATTAATATCTCATTTTAAAGAGGATGATCTTCCGATAATTATTGTGTAAAAAAAATAATTTTCCAATAATAAGTTCATGATAAAATCTCATGTTTCATGCTCAACTTTTTTTTATTGGAAGTGACCATATTTGTTTCCACATTTTTAGAAGTAATAAAAACTGAAAGTAGTATAAAGAATGTGATCGTTTATTAATGGTGGGTAAATTAGTTTACGATTCCCTAAAAGTGTTGATCGGTACAAAAATAAAATAAGTGGGTATAATTGTTAATTAATAACTCAAAAATGGAGTACTCGGTCACCGTCTCTTTAATTTTTTTAGATAAATCCAAAACTATTTTTTTTAGATAAATTCATAAATTATTATTATTATTTTGGAATTCAAATACTATACTTTTTTCTAGCTGCTCTACTTTGAATCTTTTTTATTTATTTTTTCATGTGCAATGACTTTTGTTGTTTGTTATATTTTGGTGGCTACTCTTTATGTTGCCTTTTCTGTTTGTTTGTTCTCCTTCCTTGTCCATCTTTTTGACACCACACGCCCTTCAAATTTTATTTCTCTCAATTGAGTCCCTGAAACTTTTAATCACTTGCAATCACATGTTTTTTCTCTCAAGAAAAATGACAGATGGCCTTACTAAATGACAATTACATGAGGACATTTGTCAATTAGGGGGCCAGATTGTAATAAATTGGAATTATTGACTATTGGTTCATATAGAATGAAGTGTCAATACTGTGTATGAATTATGCAATTAATATATAATTAACGTTTGCCCTAAGTAAGACCAGACTTGTCCAAGTCCACTTATGTTGGCCATTCAAACAAGATAACGGCTGGCTTCTAGTAGCTACATGGATATCAGAGAGAGAGAGAGAGAGAGAGATGTGTGCGAGAGAGAAAAATATATGACAGAGAGATTTTGAACATGAATGCATGAGCGAGCGAATGAGATCAAGAATACATTTTCGAATCTTGAGACCTCTTTCCCTAATATTAATTTGGTATTTTGTACTATTTCATGTGCCAAGTTTTGTGTCCACACACATATTTGGAATTTTTTAAAACATAAATTATTAGTATATATTTTTTATTTAATATTATCCATGACGTATAATTAATTTTTTAATTTTATATTTAATATATTTTATAAAAATGTGAAAATCACTTGTTAATCTGATTTTATTGTTGCAAAATTCAAACTTCAAATGTGCAATTGAAGAAGGCTAACTATATGACTTTTCAAATTAAGACAGGACACTACAAAAAAGTTCACTTTTAGTAAGAAAATACTCCATCGCCAAAAAGAGTGAATTTGTCACTAAAGCTTTTTAGCGAGGTAATGGATTCATCACCAGGTTTGTTGCAAAAACTTCGTCGACAGAAATCTTTGTGACCGTGCAATGAAGGGAGCATAAAAGGGCAATGTACAATGAATTGGTGGCAGTATAACAAAATTTACATTTAACGACATTAAATGTGTTCTAACGTATACTATTTTAGGACGCATTAAGTATTGAATAATTAAAAGTTTGTCCCAATAACTTGTAAGGACAATTATTTTGTCGCATTACTTTATATTTATTAGGATAATTTTTTTATTATATATTTTTTTAAATATGTTTTATTAAATAAATATTATAAGAATATTATGATTGAGTGTCTTAAGAAGAATTCAAAAGGATACTATTTGCAAATTGTTGCTAAAAATGTTGTCGTAATACGTAGTTTCTGTTATAGTGTGGTGATAATCAATTGGAATGTTGGAGTTAGATGAAGAAGACATTTGTGTGTTGAAAGTTTATCTGTGTTTTGGTTTTGAAGCCGAGCTTTGGTGTGCTTATACTTGGCAAGGCACCATTTGTGTTGTGTTGGCTTGGTTTGTGTTTGTAATAGACTTTACGTGTTTTTAATAGGTTGTACGTGGGGTCTTGCGTGCTATATCTCAAATTCTTGGTGTGTAGTAAGAGAGACGTTTTCTCTTATTTTTAACATATAAAGCTTGATAGTAAAAGAAAAAAAAGTATCCTGCAACATTTTATTTGAACCATTTAATCCTCAAATTCGCATTATCGTTAATATTTAGTCCCAATTTCAAATCCGAACCAAATGAAGTGATAATAATGCCCCCTACAAATCCAGAATCATATACAAAGTATCTTTACATGCTATAAAAGTAAGAACAATTACCAAATTAAAACTAAACCACTTTATATTTTTAAAATAATTAACGACATTTTTTTTATGAATCATTTGCTTGATTTGATTACATATTTATGATTGAAGGGTCATTGACTTCAAAACAACATTCATTTGTATATATTTTACTAAATGATTTAGTATTTGTTGAATTTTGTGTTGAATTTACACATGTGAGAATTTAATGAAAAAATGGTCAACATGACATTATTGGCTTCAAAACAATATAAATTTGAAGTACCATGTTGAATTCAACATTGGTAATGTATTATATGGGTTTGGCCCACGTGGCCTATTAGGGCAAAACCCTAGCCTCCACTTCCCCTATAAATATGTGTATATCGTTGTATTATAATAGTATCACTTTTCTTAATATCAATTTATGATTCTTCTCCCACTTCTCAATTATCTTAATATGGTATCAGAGCAAGTCTTTCCTAGACCTGTTCTCAATAAAATTTTCGTAACCCTAACGCTGCCGCCGCCGCCTTTATTCTCCCGAGACTTTCGTCGCTACTGTAACTTTCATCTCTACTCCGGTATCAACAATCATCACATCACCATCTTCGTCTTGCAGAGACGAACACACCGCCACCAAAATCACCGCCACCGGAGTCCAGATGTGCCCTCACGCGCCTCCAATATCCAACAGTACCACTACCCTTCACCGTCTCAGATTTTGGACTCTACTACCTCCACCAGGGCTCTAAATCCACCTTACGATATACTATCGGAACCGTCTCGACGAGGAAATTCCAACGAAGCAAAAATCAACCACATCCAATACTTCATGCGCCTACACACATTGCGAGTATAATTGTGCGTCAGATCCATGCGCCACCTGCAGTACTCTACCACATTAGCTGCTATGCAAGCACCACGTCAGCGCTGACTTCAGCCACATCAGCGTTGACCCTTGCCACATAGTACCATCTCGTCTGCCACGTCAACACCTGGATAATTTGGTTGCCACATGTCCGCCACGTCATCGTTGATCGACTGTCACGTCATTGTTAACCAACACGTCAGTACCCTGCTATCTCCTTAGACCCTGCCACGTTATCGGTACATTCTTTGTCTCGGTTTAGGCCTTTATTCACCAGTTTTCTGTAAACTTGGATCGGTTCCTGGGATTTTTCGGCGTTATGATTCTGTTTTCGGCCTCCGTTTTGTGATTTGAGGCTCACAGAATATACTTTATGTTATATCCATGTGGTTCCTACATCGGTTCACTCGATTTTCACCCAGTCCTTGAAGATTCAATACCGATTCATGGATAATTTTGACATTCTAAATCTATCCATTACAACAGCTTCTCCAAGTTCAACAATGATGTCTATGGGTTCTTAGCTCATTTTCAATGCCAAAGAGGATTCAGACCCAACCTCCTCTACTGTCACCATGTCTATTATAGATTTGACCTCATTCTTCCTTCATATCTTCTCCAAAATTGGTACTGGTACAAATCTTTCCCCTGCTCTCTCACTTACTTCAGGTAATTCCTCTTGGTTCTTTGATTCTACCTATTGTAATCACATGACATCTGATTCCAATATTTTTTCCATCAAACTATCCGCGATGAATATCCCTAGTATTCATACTGCCGATGGTTCTCAAATGCCTATTACACATACCGGTTAGGTTTCTACTTCTCATCTTTCCATTCCTGACAGATATTTGATTCCAAACCTCACCTTAAATCTCTTGTCAGTTGGGAAACTTTGTGAATTGGGATTTGAAGTCATATTTTCTAATAGTGGTTGTTGTGTGCAGGATTCTCGGACAGAAGAAACTCTTGGGATTGGTCGTAAGGTTGGACGCCTGTTTGAACTTACCAGTTTACACCTTCCATCTTCAACTCCACCATCACCACAACCAAATATCCATTCATCAACCTGTGCAACCTCACCATTACCACCAGTATCATCTTCCTCATCCTTATCTCCAAAACCACCAGTGTCTCTCTCACCATCCCAACTTTGGTATGCTTGGTTAGGCCACACTTCATCTAACCGACTCAAATCGCTTTTCTTTAGTGGTCAGTTAGGTTCAGTTCAACATGAGTAATTCAAATGTATCTATTACTAACTTGTTAAATAACCAGCCCTAACTTTCAAAGAGAGTCAGTCTATTTCCTTTGCACCCTTTGATCTAATTCACGTGATGATATTGAGTTGAGGAAAGGTTGTTTGGAAGTCTTGTCTCTGCGGTGCATAAGGCCATTGGGGGCCTTCTCCTCATGCCTCGATGGGTGGCCTTCGTTACTTTGTTATCTTTGTGGACGACTATTCTCGATATACATGGTTGTTTCTTATGAAACATCGAATCGAACTATTTCAAATATATTCTGAGTTTTCTTCTATGGTTCAAACCCAATTTTCTAGAAATATCAAAATTTTTCGCTTAGATAATGCAATGGAATACAAGGATCATGTTTTTCTTAACTTGCTTCGCAAAAATGGCACGTTCTCCCATCGCTCGTGTCCTAGTACATCCCAACAAAATAGACGAGCCGAATACAAATATAGACATATTCTTGACACAGTTCGTGCTCTCTACATTTCTTCATCATGTCCTAAGCGTTTTTGGGGTAAGGTTGCCTTCACAACCGTATACACAATAAACTATGTCCCTTATGCTACAATCCAAAACTAATCTCTATTTGAACGTCTTTTCGGTAAAACTTCTGATTACTTTGAACTCAAAGTGTTTGGTTGAGCCTGTTTTGTTCTTCTCAAACTACATGAACACAACAAACCAGAACCAAGGGCTTGTTTGTGTTGTTTTATTGGATATGGTATCGAACATAAAAGGTATCGGTGCTAGGATCCCATTTCTAAAACCCTTCGTATCTCGCGACATGTCATCTTTTGGGAATGTCAAATGTTTTCTTCCGTACGGTCATTTGACATGTCAACCCTTACCAACTCCTGATTCTTTACTGATCCATCCATTGAGTTATTTCCAGAGGATACTGAACGTGCCCCAATTTTCCAAAGAAAATAAAAAAAAATAGATATAAGCTTGGCGCTGGTAAAATGAGAAGGGTTTTTAAAAACGTCGATTTTCTTATTAAAATACTTAAGCTTGTTTTAGAAAAAGGAGTCGTCACCTAGCATTGGATTTAAATGATGTGCTAGGTCACCATATTTTTCTTTTTTGAAAATAATTTAAAAAATGGCTTAAGTAAAAATTTGACTCCAAAATAACATGGTCTGACCAGAGATTCGTTTAAAGAGTTCGGGAGTCAGTTACGCTCGAAAAAGGTGTCAAGCACCCCAAGACGCCCGTCCAAAGACGGTACCTTATCCGATTAAGTCCAATTAAAATTTAAATCCGAATGTTTTTATTTTATTTTGAAATCATCCTCATATACACACACATACACATACACACACATCAAGAGAAATAATCTCCCTTCTAAACCTAGACCATTCAAATGGAAGGTTGAAAATTTTCCACCTCATCTTGTTAGCACATTATATTTAACACAAGTTAAAGAAACACACGCACGCACACATCGAGGGGAGTAATTCCCTTCTAAATTTAAACCGTTCAAATAGAAGGTTGAGAATTTTCCACCTTATCTTGTCAGCACATTATATTTAATACGAGTTAAAGAAACACACGCACACACACGCACACACACATCGAGGGGAGTAATTCCCTTCTAAATTTAAACCGTTCAAATGGAAGGTTGAGAATTTTTCACCTTATCTTGTTAGCACATTATATTTAATACGAGTTAAAGAAACACACGCACACGCACACGCATACACACACACGCACACTCCTCAAGGGGAGTAATTTCATTCTAAACTTAAACCGTTCCAATGGAAGGTCAGAAGTTTTTCACCTCGTATTGTTAGCACATTATATTTAATACAAATTAAATAAAATACACGCACATACACGCACACACGTACACACACGCACACTCCTCAAGGGGAGAAATTTCATTCTAAACTTAAACCGTTCCAATGGAAGGTCAGAAGTTTTCCACCTCGTATTGTTAGCACATTATATTTAATACAAATTAAATAAAACACACGCGCCCACACACTCACACGCATCGAGGGGAGTAATTCCCTTCTAAACTTAAACCGTTCTAATGGAAGGTTGGGAATTTTCCACCTCGTTTTATTTACTAAAAAAAAAAAAATTAAAAATAAATAAATAAATAAATAATAAAAAGAGAAAAAAAATCTAATTTACAAAAAAAAAAATTAGTATAATAACAACTTATTTAAAAATAAAAGTAAGATTTACAACAGATGAAAATTTACAACCTTCTTGGAGATTTTTTTTCTTCTCTCTGCCCATGCTGGCCACATATGCGGCCAGCATTAAAGCTGGCCGCATATGTGGCCAGGAACACTGGTCGCACGTGCGACCATTTTTTTGGTCACACGTGCGACCTCAATGCAACCCCCCACCCCCGTTCAGTCTAGGCCTCAGTTGAAAGCATTGCTCGGTCGCATGTTCTCTGGTTCCCGAGTGGTATTCACAGAAAGCATTTGAAGAAGCTGCTTTACTCCCAGGTTTAACTTCGTAGAATGGAAGGGGTGTCAGCATCCCCTGCTTCAAACAATTCCGGTACAACTCGGTGATCGAGACCGAAAGGTCTTATAGCTCTCTGTTGTCGTTCTGGAAATTTTCTCCAGTAGCATGAGGTAGAAGGCCTTGGTAGTATTGGGTTCCTGACCCTTGAGTGCGGTTAGGAATTTGAGGTGGGGTGTTCGGGTGTGGTTGATAGGTATGGTAAGAGAGTGCTGGGTAGGCTTGAGGATAATATTGGGGAATATGGTTTTGATAAGGGGAAGGTATATTTTGGTAATAGCGGGGGCGGCTTTGGGAATAGGGTTGGTTTTGAGGATAATTTTGGTTTTGGCGATTTTGAGAAGGGTAGTTGTGATATTGATTGTTCTGGTTCGGGTAGGTTTGGGGACAGGAAGCTTGGGGGTAGTTCTGGTAATGGGTTTGCCGAGGGAAAACGACAACGACTACACAATATCACAACTACCCTTCTCAAAATTGCCAAAACCAAAATTATCCTCAAAACCAACCCTATTCCCAAAGCCGCCCCCGCTATTACCAAAATATACCTCCCCCTTATCAAAATCATATTCCCCAATATTATCCCCAAGCCTACCCAGCACCCCCTTACCATACCTATCAACCACACCCGAACACCCCACCTCAAATTCCTAACTACACCCCAAGGTCAGGAACCCAATACCACCAAGGCCTTCTACTTCATGCTACTGGGAAAAATTTCCAGAACGACAACAGAGAGCTACAAGACCTTCCGGTCTCGATCACCGAGTTGTATCGGAATTGTTTGAAGTAGGGGATGCTGACACCCCTTTCATTCTACGAAGTTAAACCTGGGAGTAAAGCAGCTTCTTCAAATGCTTTCTGTGAATACCACTCGGGAACTAGAGGACATGCGACCGAGCAATGCTTTCAGTTGAAAGACAAAATTCAGGAGTTTATACGGACATGAGCCATCACGTTTCCTAAAAAATCTGAGGTCGATACGCCAAACTGTCAGCAAAATCCGTTGCCTGAACATACCTCCTCAGGAAGTGGCGTCAATCTAATATTCACAGAGGAGGTCGAGAAAGAAGTTGATGTGATCGATATCGGTGGTGTTTGTTTACACCCGGAGGTTCTCTACGGAGGATTCGAATTACATCTAGAAAGGGTAGCCGAAAAACTGGAGAAATCTCTAGTTCTGTCTTTCCCAATCCAAAAGCTGGTGGAAAATCTCAATAAGGTTCCATGGAATTATGAGATCATCGCTAAAACAGGAGAAGGAGAAGAATTGCCAATCTCAGTAGGAGAAACCAGTGGAATCACTCGGTCTGGAAGGGTGTATACGCCACAGGATTTGATCAGGATTCCTGAGAGGGAACCAAAAGGGGCTCAGAAAAATCCGGTGTCAGAACCGGAGGCTCACGACTTCCTAAAGGCAATGAAGAATTCAGAATACAAGATAGTGGAACAACTCAGCAAAGCACCGGCACAAATCTCGATGCTCTCGCTACTCCTATCCTCAGAAGTACACAGACATGCACTACTGAAAGTCCTAAATAAAGCCCACTTGCCTATCACGATCTCTCTGGAGAAGTTTGTCACTCTGGTCGAGCAGGTCCTAGGATCTAACACCATCACTTTCACAGATGACGAGATGGACGATGATGGAACAGGTCACAACAAGCCTTTGAATATCACGGTCGAAAGCCATGGAATGTTCATAGCTCAGGTGCTAATTGATAATGGATCGGCACTAAATATATGTCCTTTGTTGACCCTGGAAGAAATAGGGATAGATCTATCACAGGTTCGATCGTCTAAGACGGTTATCAGAGCATTCGATGGGGCTAGGAGAGATAGCGTTGGAGAGATTGACCTGCCAATTGAAATTGGTCCAATACAGTTCAATGCGAAGTTCCAAGTGCTCGACATACCTGCTTCGTACAACCTATTGTTGGGGAGGCCGTGGATCCATAACGCTGGGGCAGTGCCTTCATCTCTATATCAAAAGATCAAGTTTATTATTGATGACACACTGTACGTGATCAGGGCTGATTCAGATATCATACCTTTCCATCAAGCGATAAGTCGGCATGTCCCGTTAATAGACGACGGAAAGGAGAAGGAGAAGATTGAAGCCTCCTATCACGTGTTCGACGTCGCGAATGCTACCTTTGTGAAGGAAGTAGGACACGAGATGACACCATCACTGTCTAATACTGTGGCCTTCGTTGCTAAAGAAATGAAGTCCCGGGGTTGCATTCCCGGGAAAGGTTTGGGCAATAATCTAGACGGAATTACAGAACCGATAGAAGTCAAGGAGAAGAGGGGGAGATTCGGATTGGGATACGAGCTGACAAAAGCAGATAGGGCGAAGTTCTTCCGGAAGAAGAAGGATGGATCCCCAGACAACCAACCAATGAAAATTCCGCATATCCGGGTCACTTTCCCCTATCCAGCAGAAACCATCAACAAAGGGAAAGAGACTGCAAGATTCGAGTTGCACCCTAAGAGAGTGATGATCAAAGAAGTTGTGAATGTAATCATGGGAGATGAGGCAGGGCCAAGTCATGGGTCTGGTATTCAAACCAAGGGAAAAGAGAGGCTGTAGAATTGGGATTCTTATTTTCTCCCAATTCGCCAGGCGTTTCGGTAAATTTAGTATAATAACAACTTATTTAAAAATAAATGTAAGATTTACAACAGATGAAAATTTATAACCTTCTTGGAGATTTTTTTTCTTCTTCAAAATTACAATAAAATGAAAATAATATTATTTTCTTCAAAATTTTTCTCCAGATTTCACCTCTCCCTTCCCAAAAAAAAATCCTCCTCCTGGTGTTGTGAGCCTTCATTCTATTTATAGGAATGAAGGTGCGAAACTCGTCCGACAAAAACCAAACGAAAAGGTAAGAAAAAGGGGGTGGGTGCACCGAAATTCGGTGCACCCACCCCCTTTTGGGTGCACCCAAAGGTGTGGGCAGAGAGCATGCTCTCTGCCCACGCTGGCCACATATGCGGTCAGCATTAAAGCTGGCCGCATATGCGGCCAGGAACACTGGTTGCACGTGTGACCATTTTTTTGGTCGCACGTGCGACCTCAATGCAACCTCTCCACCCCCGTTCAGTTTAGGCCTCTCTCGTTCTCGTCTGTTTCTTGTCCATTTTGTTCTGAATTGACGCATTTTTATTCCACTTCGAAAAATCTACAAAACCAAAATAAATAAATAAATCAATTACTAATATTTAATTTATTTAAGAGATTAACAAAACTTAATTTAACGGTATTAAACCGCACAAATGCGGTACAATCAAAACAAAATAAATAGGAAAATAAAATAAAGGTAACTATAAAATAAAGTATAATATTTTTGCGAGGCGGTCAAAATGCCGTGTCTACAGATACAGTCCCAGTTATTGTGGAGTCCAGTCCAGCACTACCAATTGAGCATAGCTCTGCATCTTATGCTGAGTCCATCTCAGAACCACCAATTGAACCCATTCCAGAACCACTAGCTGATCTCACCCTTCCAACTCCAACGACTATGCCTGAGACTTCTCCTGTGGCCGATGATCCTGTACCGCCTTCCGTTGACACCCACGCCCCAAATCACCTTCGCCGCTCTACCAGGATAACTCATCTTCCACATTATCTTTCTGATTTTCATTATTTTTTCACTATACTTCATTTACATGAGCTTTAATCGTATAAGAAGGCTAGTACTAATCCTCTTTAGTAGAAAGCAATGGACGAAGAACTTCAAGCCCTCGTCAAAACTCATACTTGGGATATTGTAAATCTGTCCCCTGGAAAAATTCTTATTGGGTACAAATGGGTGTTTAAGATCAAGACGCTTTCTGATGGCTCTGTTGAATAATATAAAACCCCACTTGTTGCCAAGGAATTTTCTCAGGAATATGGTATTGACTATGAAGAGACATTTTCTCCAGCGGTGAGGCTAACATCTGTCCGTACACTTCTTGTAAGACCTCGACTTTTGACCTACATAAAATTCAAGTCGCGTTTTAATATTTCAATATATATATATACCGGGGTAGATTTCGATATTTATTTTATGAATTGAAATTTTAGGGGGGGTGTATTGAAATTTTGTATAAACATTAAAACATAATTTGGGTTTAATTGCTACCCCAACATAATATAAGGGGAGGTTTGTGTAATATTACAAAAATATTTTTATTTTATTTATAGAGAGAGAGAGAGAGAGAGAGAGAGAGAAATCGGGAGAAGGATTGAAGAAGGATCGCGAAGAAGAGAGAGAGAAGGAACGGAGAAGAGAGAGGAGAGCCGAAGAGAAGGGAAGAGAAGAAAGAGATAGAGAGGTTGGGTCAGCAGTTTGGTTCACCGGTAGGGGGTGCTGCTGTTGTGTATGTGTGTGTCCCTGTTTCTCTATTTCTCTTGGGGGGATGAGGTATGTGTCGTGTGTGTGTGTGTTGTTCTATTTTCCAGCAGTGTGTGTTGTGTGTATATACTATGTTTTGCCTGTAGCGGGTCATCACCGTCTGTCCGTCCGTCATGGGTGCTATTGTGTGTGTATGTGTGTGTGCTGCGTGCATATGTGTGGGTGTATTTCTTTATTTGTTTGGCCGTACAGGTGTGTGCGTGTGTTTTCTGGTTCGGGTTGGTGCTGCCGTCGGTGTGTGTGTGTATTTGATCTAACGTGTGTGTGTGTGTGTTCCGAATCGGTTGTTCTTGGTGCGTGCGTGAGCTGCTGTATGTGTATGTGTATTTTTGTGTGTATGTGTGGGTGATCGTTACAATTGGTGGTGGTGGTGACTGCCAGAGTTAGTAAGGCGAGAGAGAGTGGTCGGCTGGAAAATTGACAAAAACAGAGCAGAAGGGAGGAGGAGCGTCCGCTTAGGCGGTGGTAGATCAGTGTGCAGAATGAGAGAAAGTTCGCCTAGGCGGAAGTTTCTCGCCTAGGCGGTGGGCCGTCAGTGTGTAACTCAGAACTGTAAAGGGCTCGTTTGCCTAGGCGGTAGATCGTCCGCTTAGGCGATGGGCTGTAGTAAGCAAAAAATTAAGGAATTCGTGTTGAGGTCGACAACCGATTGGGAGCAGGTAACGTTTCTCATTAAAATTACATGATTTATTAATTTAATTACTAGAGTCGACGTTGTAGAAATGATGAAAAACAAATAATGAGATCGTTTATAGGAACAAAGTTTATATATAGTAAACCGTAACAAAACGATGTTAACTAAATGATAATATTCCTAAAGAAAATGCGGGAAATAGGAAAATTTTGGAAATGAGGATTTCATAGCATGGTTAGATTATTTCTACATAAAATATTAATTTAGGTTCCGTCACATATAGGTTCACATTTATCGGAAGTTCAGTAACGGATAGTCGGTAGAGCTTTCGAGAGCAGAATATTAGGTGAGTGTACTGTCTTCTTGCCAAACTATTTTTATATATACATATGATGAAATCTGTGTTTACTTCCACTGTATGATTTTAAAATGATAATGGATCAAACAGATTTTTGGAGTGAGTTGGTGAAACGAATTTTTGGGGAATTATATTGGTTTCTAAAAAGAAGGATATTTAATAATTTTAGTTAGATTTTGGGTGAGTTGGCAAAAATAAATTTTCGTTAAAATATGGTGGTTTTAAAAGAGGATAGAAAATATTTGGTTTTCATAAAAATAGAGAAGGGGAAAATGGTTGTGTTAAAATTAGACGGTTTTCAATCAAAAGTGAAAAATATGATTTTCGGATTTAAAAGTTAGTTTTACAAAAAAAGAGGTGGATGTTGGTGATTTTGAAGGTATTGATGAGGTGGTGATTTATATTATGGTCTGTTTGGAGGGTGGTTCGGTAGATAGATATTTATTTGTGATTTGGTGATGATATTATTGAGTTGACTATGCCATAGTTTATGATGTCTTGTCCGGAGGGTGGTCTGGCATGTGGTGATTCATATTATGGTATGTCAGGAGGGTGGTCTGGCAGATAGATATTTATTATGGTGATTGATATTATGTGGTAATTTATATTATTGGCCTCCGGAGACATCCGGTAGGTGGTGATTTGCGCAGTTAGGTCCGCTAGGAAGGTATATCCTACGGATGGTTACGGTATCGTTGCAACTCCCGATCGTGAGGTTAAACGATCACTATAGCTAGCCGGTGGTGTGGTGATGTGGTTTTTTAATTTAGTATTTGATGATTTATTATATATATGATGATTGGTCTTATTTTATACTGGATGAGTTTGAATGGAACTTATTTATATCGCTTTATTTTCACTGCTTATATACTGGAGATTTTATCAGTTGTGTGGTGTTTATATATTTACGCTTGATCCATTTAAATATTGTATTATTTAGAATGTATTATTATTATTATGTAGAAAATAGTTTTTACTAAGAAGGCAGTACACTCGCAGGTAAAATAGTTAGGAGTCGGTCCCTTACTAGCACAAGGTAGAGCTATATGATGGAGTCATATGGACGATTGAGAGAAGCTGTCAAAGGCGAACCTATAAAAGGTTCATGGATAAATACTTTTAGTTAGGAAAAATTTCGGGACGGGTGTGTCCCCCATAATAGATGTTTGTATTATTAAGTGTGTGTGTGTGTATTGTCATTCATTAGTTTATTTAGGTTTTTGGTGATGTCATGTTGTAGTCACGCTAGCCTCGGGATGACGGGTGTCCGGGACGGGTTGTGACATTTTTTGTCGTCACCGCCATTCGAAAATGGACTCTTTTTCAAATGGATGTCAAAAATGCATTTCTCAATGGCGATCTTTTTGAGGAAGTATATATGCATACCCCTTCTAGCCTAGCTGCTCCTCAAAATAAAGTTTGTCGCCTTTGCCATATTCTATATGGTTTAAAACAAGCTCCATGTGCCTAGTTTGCAAAATTCAGTACTATTATTCCTCAGTTTGGCTTCATACTTGGTGCTCATGATTCAACATTGTTCATTCTCCATATTGTCAACGGTATTATCCTTCTTTTACTGTACGTGGATGATATGGTTATTACTGGAAATGATTTACGCGGTATTTCTGAACTCAAAAAGTTTCTAAGTGGCCAATTCGAGATGAAAGACCTTGGCATGCGCACCTATTTTCTTGGCTTTGAAGTCTCATCGGGTTTTGATAGATATTTTCTCTCTCAGGCCAAATATGCCTCGGATTTCTTTTCCAAGACTAGGATCATTGACTCAACCACTGCCACTACTCCTCTCGAGACGAATGTCAGACTTACCCCACTTGATGGTTCACCTCTTCAGGATGTCATTTTATACCGCCAACTGGTTGGAAGTCTTGTATACCTCACTGTCACTCGCATTGACATTGCTTATGTCAGGTTAGTCAGTTCTTGTCCGTTCTTAGGACCACCAATTACTCGGCTGTTCTTTGCATTCTTTGGTATGCCAAGGGTACTTTATTTCATGGGCTTCACTTTTCAGCTTTGTCTACTCCCGTCTTACGAGCTTATTCTGATGCCGATTGGGCCGGAGACCCCACCGACAGATGTTCCACTACTGGTTACTGTTTCTTTTTGGGTAATTCTTTCATTTCCTGGCATAGTAAGAAATAAACTGTAGTTGCTCGCTCCAATACTGAAGCTGAATATCGTGTCATGGCTGATATAACTCAAGAACCTCTCTGGCTTCGATGGCTTTTCACTGACATGGGCGTTTCTTCTCCTGCTGCCACTACCTTACACTGTGACAACAAGAGTGTTATTCAGATCGCTCATAATGATGTATTCTATGAGCATACAAAATACATCGAGACTTATTGCCACTTCATCCGTCATCACATTCTTCACAATACGATTCGTCTACAATCCGGCAGTTCAGCCGATCAGATAACAGACATTTTCACTAAGGCTCATCTACCCGGACGCTTTCACTCTCTGGTTTCCAAACTCAAGTTCACCTTTCACTTACCGCCTTGAGTTTGATGAGGGATGTTAATGTATTATATGGGCTTGGCCCACGTGGCCTATTAGGGTAAAACCCTAGCCCACTTTTCCTATAAATATGTGTATATCGTTGTATTATACTAGTATCACTTTTCATAATATTAATTCATGATTCTTCTCTCACTTCTCAATTATCTTAACAAACACGAAATTGAAAAGTTATGAATTATCATGTTGAATTCAACACGAATTTGAAAACTAAAAAAAAAAAAAAATGAACGTGATATCATTTTAAAGATCGTGTTTAGACGAGTCTGAATATATAATTAGATCATGAAAAAAAATACCATGTTAAATTCAACACGATGCGAAAAATTATGAAGGTTCAGAAGTAGCATGTTAAATTTAACACGAATGTGAAAATTTGATGAAAAAAATGGTGAGTATGATATTATTGGCTTCAAAGCAATATAAATTTGAAGTAGCATGTTAAATTCAACACGAAATTAAAAATAACAAAAATTCTGCAAGTATTATGTTGAATTCAACTTGAATCTAAAAACTAATGAAAAAAAATGGTGAATGTGATATCGTTTTGAAGATCTTATTCAAGTAAATCTAAATATATAATTAGATCATAAAAAAATATCATGTTGAATTCAACACGATGTGAAAAATTATGAAAGTTAAGAAGTAGCACATTTAATTTAACACGAATGTGAAAATTTGATGAAAAAATAGTGAACATGATATTATTGACTTCAAAGCAATACACGTTTGAAGTATCATGTTGAATTCAATATGAAATTGAAAAATTATAAAAATTCTAGAAATACCATATTGAATTGAACACGAATCTGAAAATAATGAAAAACAATAGTAAATGTGATATCATTTTGAAGATCTTATTTAGATAAATCTAAATATATAATTAAATCATGAGAAAAATATCATGTTGAATTCAACACAATGTGAAAAACTATGAAGATTCGAAAGTAGCAAATTAAATGTAAAAATTTGAAAAAAAAAAATAGTGAATGGTATATCATTGGCTTTAAAGCAATATACATTTAAAGTAACATGTTGAATTCAACACGAAATTGAAAAATTGAAAATTCTGGAAGTGTCATATTGAATTCAACACGAATCTGAAAACAAATAAAAAAATGATGAATATGATATTATTTTAAAGATCTTATTCAGACAAATCTAAATATATAACTAGATTATGAAAAAAAAATATGTAAAATAATATTTATTTTGATTTTAGTAATATGATTGTGAATCCCTATTTTTTAGGAAATTATATATCAAGTAAGTGATTGTAGGGACAAATCTGATCGAATAATCATAGACGATTATTTGGTAACCCACTTTAAAAATATTTATTTGGTAGTTTTGACTTCTTAATAGTACTCGATGGTTATTGACCCTTAACAGGCTTTTTCTTTTAAGTATTTTTAAGAGATAGATTAGTCATTCAAGTGTTGATTAGTGTCATCTTGATCCTCAATTTTTTTATTTTTTATTTTTTTAATTGTGTCTCTATTTCTTTTAACATTTTAACAAACTCTTCTTTTATTCTAATATTACTCATATCAACTTGTAATAGTTAACTAAGGTTAAACGGATGTGGGATTTAAGACGAGATTGAAATGATTATGAGAATGGTCATTCACTTTCTATGTTTGATACATGAGATTAAATCTCATTCTCATTACTAACGAGTTTCTAATCTCACACAAAATATGGGTTTAACCAATACCAAGATAAACTTGCTATTAGTTAATCCCAATTATATGTGATTTGGTTTTAATAATTTATCGGTCAAAAAAAGAGACCAAATACTTGAATTAGAATGAAATTTAATTAAATTAACTATTATATCATTTAAAAATTTAATTAAATTACTATTTTACTCACATGTTTTGTGAGTAAAATAACCACATGTAATCGTTTTTGTCACCAAATATAGAAATGATAATGACAATTTCATTCCATTATCATATTAATTTCAATCTTATTGTCATTTCATTCCAACGTACCAAGCGCATCATAAGTTCTTTTAGATAACTTGTTTCCTCCATTTATAATTCTTCATTTGATCAAATTATACATTAATACAAATTTACTTATAGAAAAATATATTTATATAACAAAATCACTCAATTTTTATCTATTAAATTTGAAATCATTGAGGTCAAACAACATTTAATATTAAAAATTTAAAATTATCCGTCGTCTCATTTCTCTTTTATCATCTCTCTCATACATAAAAATATTTTAATTTAATTATTTTAAATTCAAATCTGTGGATTAGTGGCTTAAAAGTAATTAAAATCAAATTAAAAAAGTACATGACATAATATTAAAAATATAATAATTAATAGTAGATTAATTGATTAATTATGTGTTTAAAACTTCATTTGTTTTGTTGAATTAAAACAAGTCAACAACCACCAAGTCAACTTGGGTAGGCCCAATTTTGGAATTAAAAAATAAATATATATATATATATATATATATATATATATATAAATTATTATTTAAATATTTGTTCAAAAAATTAATGTGCCCTAAGTGCTTGGCTCTGGCCAAGGTGACATGGTTTGACTGATTGTGATTTTTTATTAATTTTTTCTACAAACTAAAATATTAGGCGTAAAATTGAGAATTTGAAATTAAAAAATATAGGAGTCATTAAAAAAAGAACGCCATTTTTGACAAGTAAAACCATCAAACTTCTTTTTTTCTTCCCATCGACTGATATTAACTATTCTTTTTCTTCTTCACTATTATTTTTATTAGTGGTATTTTGGTCATTTTTTTGTCCGTAAAAATTATTTTTTGGGGTATTTTTGGAACAGATTATATGTGGAAGCCAATCTTAAATTAAAGGGTTAATTACATTTTATTCCTTGTAGTTAGGTCATTTTACACTTGTCCTCCTGTAGTATTTTCGTCATCACTTTGACTGCTATGATTAGATCTTGTTGCACTTTAACCCTTGATGTAGGCCTAACTACATGGGGTAAAGTGCTAACGAGGGGATAAAATGCAACAAAGCTACAAGGACAAAATGGTGACGAGAATATTACAAGAGGGCAAAATGCAAAATGACCTAACGACATAAAGTAAAGTATAATTAACCCTAATTTAAAACATGTGAATATGTCAAAAAAAAAAAAAAAATCCTTTTCTTGGTGAGAAAAAAAAATGTGGTATGCATGTGTTGCCGTCGATGTCGACAATTTGATTGATTGACTATCCCGCCAAGCTTGGCCTTGGCCTGTGGCCTTGAATTTTTTTTTTTTTTTTTTTTTTTTGATAAGCAAATATTATATATAAGATAAAGGGAAGGGTCTCTCTTGTTGTATGAAAACGTGTTGCCGAGTAGCCAGTAAGATCCCAAGCCGACAAAATATACCGATTATTAAAATTGTGGCCTTGAAGTGTTGGTCGTGTAATCTTTTTAGACAAACGTTAATTCGAAAATCAGATTAACATATCCAAACAAAACCTAATTCTTGTGAGTGTTTATATTCATAATTGTATAGAGTTTCAAAATCTAAAGTCTTTTTAGATCTATAACTAAAATGAGTTACAAAATTAAATATTCAATATTAATTTAGGAGTTACAGAACTAACTTTTGGTTGTAATTTATGGGTATTACTGTTCAATATCTTCCATTATCTTTTTTAACCCATATATAAGAGCATACATTCTTCAACATATGGGTATAAAAACATAAGACAATTGCATTTACGAATTTTCTTTGAGCCATTGTTCCTTAGAGTGAGTTTTTGCATTTTTTTTGTCTATTGAGCTCCTGATTTTTAGTAATTGTACTTGGAGTTGTTGATCATTGTACTTTGAGAGGCAGACATTTAATCAAATTATAATCACCGTTACCGAGACAAAATCTATTTTAAGGAGACATCATACAACAATAGACTTGATTAATCCGTTTTGGTATTTGATTTTCTATAACTAATGGGAGTTACAAAATTAATTCTTGACTGTTAATTTAGGAATTACATAATTAACTTTTGGTCGTAATTGATGAGAATTACATAGTCTTTTCAATATCTTTCATCTTTTCCTTATCTTCCGTTTTTTTCTGCTTTATATATGAGAGCAAATATTCTTCAGTATAGAGATAAAAAATAAAAATATAAGATAATTGCATTTACAAATTTTCTCCGAGTCTTTGTCCCTTAGAGTGAGAGTTTTTGCATTTTTCTGTTCGTTGAGCTACTAATTTCCAGTACTTGTACCTGGAGTTGTTGATCATTGTATTTTGGAAGACAGACATACAATCAAACTGTAGGTATCATTGCGGGGGTAAAATCTATTTTAAAGAGATATCATAAAATGATAGATTCGATCAATACATTATGGTATTTGATTTTGTTTTTCTTTTGTAACACAATAAGTGGGTTCTAATTGTTTCTTTCAGTTTATTTTTGTTGAACATTTTGTATTTATTTTTTAGTGTAATATCAATTCTTATTCTCGAATTTTATTGTAATTTGCAAACCTAGAATATTTTATATTATGTAACAAGTGACCTATTTTATTTTTTATAAATTTATTAAATAATTAATTAATTTCTAATCATATTTTCTAATAGTAAATTGCGCTCATTAAACCACTGATGAAAAATTTATGAAGAGATTGTTAGACCACAAATAATTTTTTTTAACAAATTCTAGTGTTATTTACTCGATTCGATTCATTAAATAAAAAAAATCATTAAAAATGCATGAGCCGTGATTAAAATATTATACAATTGATGATTCCCACCATTCAAACACTGTACTTATGGGATAGGAAGAGAGGAAGAGGAAATTTTACGATTTAAAAAAATATCTAAAATTAGACTACCGGACTATTTCAAGTTATCCATAAAATAATTGATTCAGTAAATACTGGTATGATTCTTCAAACCCTAATTCAACTAAACTAGTCAAAATTGCACTCTATTATTTTTTATTTTATTTTTGTAATACATGGATCGTGATGTTATTTGCCTCATTATTCAACTTTGGCTTCAACAAATGAATGAATAAAAAAATAGCCACCTTTGTCTCCACGCCCACTGCCATGTTAAATTCAACTATTTCTATTTTAATACTGCAACTGTTTAAAAAATATCCACCAACTCTTCCTATTCTAATTTGGCGGGCTCTCACGGGAGTAATAAATTGCACTTTTTACCCCTCAATTATATCGAAATTAATTTCATTATTCGACAATCTTAACGGCGCACTCTCCCACATCGGATTCCTGCATTCAGGATTAAATTTAAAATTTAATTTTTGGAGTGCTCTCCATAAGAGTTAAATTTTGGTTGACAAGGAAAATGAGACACATTTATCCATCTTTTATGTAGGTATAATTGTGTACAATACATTATAATATAACTGAATTTGACAGACATTCATATCTTTAAGAACGACCCAAGAGGTACTATTCTGGTTGGAAAGGGAAGATGTACTATTTTCTTATCAATCAGAGTTCGATTCTCCTCAGGAGTACTCCGGAAATTAAATCTTGAATACACATGACTAATGTGGGGGAGTGCGCCCTTAAAATCGTTCGGTGAGGTAATTATTCGAGGTTCGCATAAGTTGACCTAGATACACTTTATTGTAAAACAAAAAAAAAAACTAAATAAAAAATCTTTAAAAATGAATTGAAGGATCAAATTGAAACTAGTACATAAATAAAGGGTATGAAGTGTAATTTACCTTGAAAACAGTCTAAACTCAGGCCTGTCACTGTCTGATCTAGTGTCCCGATGATTAAAAAATATTTACTTGTCATGTTAAAAAACTCCCCAAGCCACTATAAAACATCATCAAGACAAGCAAAGCTCGAATCACTCCAAGAACCGAGTCTAGAGAGAGAAAGAAGAAGAAGAAGAAAGAGAGAGAGAATAATGGATACCCAGATTCTTCTCAGGGCGTTTCTCTCCGTTGGCTTTCTGGGTTTGTTGGGTGTGATCTTCCGGTTATATAAGGATCTGGTGGCGGAGCCTCGGAGGATCCGGACGATACTGAAGAAACAGGGAATCGACGGCCCGCCGGCGAGTTTTCTTCTGGGTAATCTTTTGGAAATCCAGAAGCCGCTTCAAGGTAAAACGAAACCACCGCCGACCGCTGCCGCTAACTATACCGCCGGACAACAGTTCGATCACAACTGGGTTACCACTCTCTTTCCCTTTTTCGAAACGTGGAGGAAGCAATATGGTAAGATATCGATAATTTTCTTTTTCTACACGTAACTTAATGAAGGAGTAAAATAAGGGGCTGCTTCTGTAATTTAAGTATATGGGTTAAATTTTTAATTATTTTTTCTTTGAGCTGTCCGATCAAAAATTAGGAAGAAATTTTAAAAATAATGGGGTTACTACTCAATTTTTATTAGTATATAAACTCAATGGAGTTAGTAGAGATCGCAACAATTTCATTTTGGATCGGTTTCACTAAAAGTCAAAATCAAAACTGTTCCACATATACAAACTCCGAAACCAAAACCAAAACTGTCAATTTTTTTAAAAAATGATTTTAGAATCAAATCGTTTAATTTTATGTAAAATCAAAACAAAAATTGCGAAATGGTTAATTTTTTTTTAATATAAAAATCAAAATTGAAAGTTCAAAAAGATGAATCGTTTGGTTTTCATATATAAAAATTATGAAAATCTTAATATTTTAGTAGTTATCATATTTTTACAAGTAAAATTTTTGAAAATAATATAATAGACTTTAGGATAAAATTAATATATATATATTAAATTATAAAGAAAAAGAAAAAGTAAAATCAATTATTTTGAAAAAGACAAAAAAATCATTAGACTAAGGGCATGTTTGATAACCACTTAAAAATTAAGTGCTGAAAATATTAGAAGATTGTTTGATAAAATTACGTTAAAAATTTAATTGCTGAATTTTTTTTTGTTTGATTAGTACAAAATTTGTATGTTAAAATTATTTAATTTACATAACTACTTTTGAATCAAGATAAAATGGAGGAAAAAAAATTTGAGATCAAACTAATAAAATTAGGGTACCATTTAAAAAAAAATTATATTAAAATTAAAAGTAAAAATTAACCCCAAAATATATAATATTATGTAATTTTTTTTTATGCAGTTTGATTGTTTCAATTAAATTATAACAATAATTTAAATATAAAATAAAATTAAAATCTTAAAATAATCTAATTGATTTAATTTTTAAATTAATTTAATTAATTAAATATTATTAATTATAGTTATCAAATAAATTTAATTAATTAAATATTTAATATAACATTTATTTATTTTACCTAACATCCCCAAAATTGGAAAACATTCAGGTGATATATTCGCATTTTCGTTGGGGAGCACGCACGTGATCTACGTCAATAAGCCAGACTTGGTCAACGAGATAACCACGTGTACGTCATACGACCTGGGGAAGCCCTCCTATCACCGCAAAGAGTTCGGTCCACTTCTCGGAGACGGCATCTTAACTTCAAATGGACCTACTTGGGCCTACCACCGCAAAGTCCTTGCCCCTGAACTCTACATGGAGAAAGTCAAGGTATATATCTCTCTCTCAGAGTGAAAATCGTGGTAAAACTTAGGGGGTCAAAGTTTAATTTTATCAAACTTTAAATTATCGCAGGGAATGATTGGCCTGTTCGCCGAGTCTACAGCTCTACTGGTGGATTCATGGAAGAAGGAAGTGGACGCTCAGGGCGGCGTCGCCGACGTTTGCATCGACGAGTACATGAGGAGTTTCTCCGGCGACGTCATCTCCCGGGCTTGTTTTGGTAGCAATTACATCAAAGGCAAAGAGATTTTCAGCCGGCTTAAGGTCCTCCAGGAAGGCACCTCCGACAAACTCCTCTCCATCGGGATTCCCGGAATCACGTAAGCTCCGATCCCGGCAACTTTCAAATTTAGGGTTGACGAAGGAAACGGGGTTCTTAATGTAATTTGCTATATTTACAGATATCTCCCCACGAAGAGCAACAGGCAGGCATGGGCACTGGAGAAGGAGATTCACAAGCTGATCCTCGAGACGGTGAAGGAGAGGAAAGCAAAGGGAGCCGAGAAAGATCTTCTGCAGATGGTTATGGAAGGAGCCGAGAACGGAGAGATGAACCAAGACGAGATCGATCAATTCATCGTCGCCAACTGCAAGAACATCTACTTGGCGGCCCACGAGGCGTCAGCCATCGGCGCCTCATGGTGCCTCATGCTCCTTGCCTCCAACCCGGAGTGGCAAGAGAAAGTCAGGGCGGAGGTCATGGAGGTCTGCGGCGGCCAAGTCCCTGATGCCGATCAGCTTCGCAAAATGAAACTGGTAATTAAGATTTTCAGCAAATATGAAGTGTTTATATGACAAGTCACTTATTTTGCCTTTAATTTTAAAAAAGTCTTATACACAATTGCAACTTGTGTTTTAGTCTTGCACATTAAAAAAAAGGTAGAAGACTCAATACACGTGCTGCACTCTCATAATTATATATAATTTGTAAGCTGTAACAAATATCACAAGCGTGAGTGTAGACTAATTCGCAAATAAACACTAATTTAAGGGACTAAATCATTAATGGGACTAATACAGATTACACCCTCTATTTGGAATTAATCACCAATTATCTCTTCTTCGTTTTTTTATACAGCTGACAATGGTTCTCCAAGAGACGTTGCGTCTCTACCCTTCTGGTCCTGCCCTCTCCAGGGAAACCCTGAGAGACCTCACCATCGGCGGCATCTTCGTGCCCAAAGGAGTTAACCTATGGACCATGGTGGTGACCATGCACACCGACCTAGACTCTTGGGGTCCAGACGCCCTAATCTTCAACCCTGAGAGGTTCGCCAATGGCATCACCGGCGCTTGCAAGATGCCCCACGCCTTCCTGCCCTTTGGGTTTGGACCCCGGATCTGCGTGGGCCAGCATTTGGCCATGGTCGAGCTCAAGATGTGCATGGCTAGGCTTCTTTCCACCTTTAAATTCGAAATCTCACCCAGATATGTGCACTCGCCGGCGGTGAAGCTTGTGATCAAGCCAGAGTTCGGAATTGATCTCTTGATAAGGAAGCTTTGAAATGTTTAACTGTTCATTTGATGGGTTGAAGGGGAAATTAATTAATCAGTAATACGTTTTGATAATAAGAGGAATAAATACATGGGTTTGGGGGGTGTAAAGTGTAAAACGAAACACAAATGTTGTAGGGATGGGTGGGACTTCTCTCTTTTGTCTTTGTAAGTCTTCTTTTGTTTGTTGAATTTCATGCTAGCATTGGGGTTGATATGTGGTAAAAAAAAGGCAGCATGATTTTCCTGTGTAATGGAAATATACTCTTTAAGATATCTTTTTATTTTTTGACTACTAAAGGGAAAAGTTTGTTCTATATCACGTGCAATTTTTTGTTTGAATTTTGGTACTTTACATGTATAATAGCATATTGAAAATATGGAACGTCTAAATTCTAAGAACGGGTCTTTTTTATCTCACATTTTCTTTGCGGATGGCCTCATTCTCTTGTCTAAAGTGGGAGAGGTTAGGTGTGATAACATTATGAAAGTCCTTGAGTCTCTCTAGTCAAAAAAATTAGTCTAAGCAAATCAAAATGTTTCTCTCCCAATATAAAAAAGAATATTGGAGCTAGAAACATTAGCAACAAATTAGGGAGGATTCAATTAACAGATGACTTGGGAAGATATTTGGGTGCTACTATTATCCATGGGAGGAATAGCAAGACGTACTATAAACACGTTATAGAAAAAATCCAAAAACGCCTCACCTCTTGGAAGCTTAAGAATTTGTCTATGGCGAGTAGAGTTTTATTGATAAATCTGTCACTACTGCCACACCTAGCTATGCTATGCAAACAACTATTCTCCTCAGGAAAACTTGCGATGATATTGATAAAATTAATAGAAGATTTCTATGGGGAGAGGCTGATGAGAAAAGAAAATTTCACCTCTTAAATTAGAATACGATTTGTCAAAGTAAAGAGACAGGGGTTCTGGAAATAAGGAAAAGTAGAAATCTAAATGACGCTTATATGACCAAACTTGGTTGGAATATTCTAACTAATAATGAGAATCTATGGACCAAAATGTTTGAAGACAAATACATAATTGAAGATAGCCCTAGTTTCTGGTTGAAGAGATCTATTGGCTCTCATATTTAGAAAGGAATGTACAAAAATAAAAAGGCCCTTATAAAAGGGATCAAATGGAAAGTAGGAAATGGAGCAAAAATAAATCTCTGGTCTGATTAGTGGTTTGGAAGCGGACCGTTGGGAGATACCAAGAACCAATGTTACGCGGACATGAGGGTTTCGGACATCATTGATGACCATGGTAACTGGTATCTCTTGTTGATCCTCTATATTATCTTAGAAGAACAAAATTAGATTTTTTGAATACGAATCCGTCCTCATACTTCCAAGAGGATTAATTTAGTGGTGTGGCAACCGGAACACTCAAGCTTATATTCTATTAAATCTACCTATGCTGAAATTGAGAAGGATAGAAACTTGAGTCCCAATCCAGTATGGAACTAGATTTGGAAACTCAAGATTCCTCAAAATGTGAGCCATTTCATCTGGTTGATCTTTCATGGTAAGTTGGTCACAAATGAATACGTGGTCCAATGGTGTAAAGGCTTTATGTCAGAGATGCAAAATGGCTAACGAAATCATTGATCATGTGCTGAGGTCGTGTCATAGATCCAAAAAGATATGGAGAGCTTTCTACAATTTGTACCAAGTCTAGCAAAATTGTAAGGTTGACTTGCTAGTTTGGATTAAAAACAATCTAACAGGGAAGTCTTCTGGTTCCTATCCTAACTCCTCTGCCTTTTATATTCTTTATTGCTATTATGTGGGAAATATGAAAAGCCAGGACCAAAGAAGTCATCAAGGGATCTACCTAGATGAATTCACTGTTATGCATAAAATCTGCAGATTAAAGAAGGATTTGGTTGAAGCTTTTGTCCTCCTATTATTCCCCAGGAAAATTGCCATATTTCTAACTTCCATCAAATGCACGGTTCTTCAAGCTGAACACGGATATGATAATGCGAAAGGCAATCTAGGAATGGAAGCTCTGGAGGGTGCCTAAGAAATCATGAAGGATCTTGGCAATTTGGGTTTCATGGCCATCTCAACAGTTGCAACAGCCTTAAGCGGAGATTAGAGGAGCCCAAAAAGGTATCTTAGTAATAACTAACAGTGGTTTGCTAAAAAATTATCATTGAGATTGATGCGACTGAGGTTGCTAAGCTGATTCTGGAAGATTGCCCTCAGAATCATAGATTTAAACCATGGATTGACGACTGTAAGAGAATGATGAAGGTGAAGGATTATGTAATTCAAGCCACGTCAAGAGAAAACAATCAAGGTGCAGACTAGATGGCCAAGATGGGAGCTGAGAATGAAGAAGAGTTTAAATATGTGTTTAATCTCCCTAAGGGATTGTCTGACTTGCTGCTGGCAGAGATTGTTTTTGAAGCACGGGATAAGTGCTAGTTGATTTCTTTGATTTCTTATGTACCAAAAAAAAATATGGAATGTCTCTTAAGGGACTACCCAAAAGTGATTTAGGTGTGGTGACTCTTCTTGGGACCGGAAAAACTGCAAGTGGGGCTTAAGAATGGACCTTGGATTCGGATATACCTAAAAAGGAGGAATCTTAAATTCTTTCCATGATTTCATTGTCATCCGCTAGGACGTGTGGAAAGACGAAGGTGATGGAAGTGATGAAGGATGGTGACAAAGGTGATGAAGCAGAAAGACGAAGCCATGCCTTTTTTTGGTTGGGAATGAGATGAGAATAGGTAGAAACAAAAAAAAATTGTTTCTCGTTTCTAAAGAAAAAAATGGAATGAATTCTAGTTTTGGTATGGAATGGGAATGGAAACAAAAATTTACCAAATATTATGTCCAAACAAAAATTTCAAAAATTTAGGAATGAGATGGAAATTTTTGGGATGGGAATGATTACCAAACGGGGCCTAAAAGTTTAAAAAATTTATGTGGGTTTGTCCAAACAAAAATGGAAGTGCAAAATGATAGCTAGGCAAAAGAGGAATAAGAGGATGGTTCGTGATTAGATATGCCTAGAGTTTGGATCTGCATATACTTGGGCTATATCCACCTCTGCACAAGTTTGGAAGTGGAGCTTAACAGCATTTACAACGGGATACGAGCCACTTTGTCGAGGGATATTCCTAGAGTGACGTACGGATTCCTAGGAAGCCATTAAACTCATCTTGAAAGATTTCCCAGAAACCCACAAGTTCAAACCTTGCTTGAGGACTGCGAAAGGTTCCTGGAGATGAACAATCACTTCTTCTACTACAGCCAAAGGAAGCAAACAAATGTGTTGTTTTTCTAAGGAGGAAAGCATTAGATGAGGAGATTTGATTCAAGATTTTAGAAAGTCCGTCGAAAGACATGACCAACTTAGCGTTAGCTTGCAGGAAGACGAAAGCCTTTGATCGTCACCCGTTAGTTTTTTTTGGAAAATTTAGTGAGAAGTCTCATTCCATAAAACCATCAATCTGCAGAGTCCTATAACATTAGAAAGTGATTTTTTAAGTCTCGAACCTCTCAACAAGATTTTTTTTTTTTTTTTTTCCTTATCGTTTGAATTACCAAAGTAAAAATTAAAAATTAAAAAATTAGGGTTTGAAAGATGAGCAAAAGTTGTGAATATTTTTTTTTCTTTTTTCCTTTTTTTTATGAAGATGAAATCTAGTTGGTCAGCTGTCGAAAAACTGAATTTTGAATCTCTTTTTTTTTTTAATTGATTTTTTAAAAATAATTTCAGAAAAATCACAAATTTGTAGAGCTGTTTTTTTTCTTTTCTTTTATGACCGCAACTAATTTTTTCTATTTTTTTGTTCATATTACTCAGGTGGTCTGACCCTTCCCCAAACATAGCGGGCACTTTGTAATAACAAATTTTTCACCCAATTAATTATATTACGGTATTTCATAGAATAGAATTTCAAATTGAAATTTGATGAACAAAATTAAGAAACAAATTTAGTAGCACTCAAATTTCATAAAAAGAAATTAAAAATAAAAAATAAAAAGGGGGGGGGGGCCGCTTGAGAATTCTTAAGAGCTGCAAAGCTGAGAACAGAGAAGCTCAATCTCAGAAGTGCTGTTATCATTTTGCAATACGTAGAATCCTGTTTTGTTAGTGTTCACGCATGTCAGGTTCAGCTGGTTGGCATACTGGTTGGACTGCATCAAATAAAATAAAAACACACCCCACCATTTTAGTAAAATTTCAAATTGGTCCCCAAATTCACAAAAATTTAGAGAATAAGATTTACAGTGCAATGGGCTTGGCAAGTCCAGAGAGGGGTGGGCACACAGCTCAAATAGTGACACCAATGGCAATGGTCATTCCCATCTATCCCTCGCAGCAGCAAAACCAATCCAAGACTCAGCCTGCAATACACATACAAAATGTCAAACAAAGATAAATCGCACTTTCAGCGCCCAACGTTTAGATGCAGTCTCATTTTGCCCATAATGTATTAATTAATTGTATCAATTTGTCATGTGACTTGCGCATGAGAGAAATTTATGCAATAAAAAAAATATTACGTTGCAATCTGCACACTTTGTCACTTACTCTGGCAAAAACATTGACTGAAATTTGTTAATTGGACCAAATTGATATGAAAAATAAACTTTAGGGGTACATTGCAACAATTAAGACGTCAGGGGATGAAATGAGACTGTACCCAAACTTTAGGGTATGTTTGGTTAGGAGGATGGGCAAGAGAGGAAAAGAAAACTTAAAAAATAATATTTTTATTCATTGTGAAAAGAAAATTATTTTTCCTAGTGTTGTTTGGTTAAGAAAGAAAAATTAAAGTTTGAAAAATAATTAACTTTAACATAATTTACTACTTTATCCTTATTTATTACGAAAAATTAATAAATAAAAATTTTATTATCAAGGGTACAATTGTAATTTTACTCTTCTTGAAAACTCTTCCTTACTTTCTTTCATTTTTCTTTCAAATTGGTGAGGAAAAAAATTACTTTGGAAACGGTGTATTTTTTTTCCTATTTTTTTTCCCCTCCCATTTTCCCTCTCTCATTTTCCCTCCATACCAGACAAGCTTTTTCCTCATTTAGCCTCATATTTTCTTTTTCATTTTCTTATCCATTCTTTTTTCCACCCAAACAACCGCACCCTTAGAGTGCAAAGTGCAATTTTCAGCTGAAGATAAAATAATAAACTATTAAAACAGACTTTTAGCGACGACTAGCATATTTTTGTCGCTAAAAATCTAAATAAGGCGACACAATAACATATTTTCGTAGCTAAAAGTCTTTTTTTTTTTTTTTTTTTCTCACTTACCCGGCGATCAAAAATAAAAGAGAGAGCGCAAACAACGTGTATTGATACGTCTTGTATTTAGATTTGGTAGATTTTCCGTAGTAACCGGGAGGAGCTTTTTTCTGGCTAACCCACCCGTACTGAGGACGTACAAGAAGAACAAATCCGAGAAAAAAACCCGTTATGAATCCCCCGACATGAGCAAAATTATCAACATGAGGAAGTACTCCAACCGCTAAATTGATTGCGATGATGAGTAGAAGCGTCAACAATGCAGCCAACTGACAACATAAGAATAATTGCAATTTTTTTTTTAGATATTCTTGGAGAAAATAAATAAAATGAAGACTTTATTTTTTTTTCAAAGCAATTACCTTGTTTTCGTAGATTGTCCAATTTGTGAGGAGTTCGGAGAGCATGCCTCCAAGTAAACCGAAGAGTGAGCCTGAGGCACCAACAGATATAACCGTTCTGACGAACAAAGAGGACGATAAACTTCCGCCGATTCCAGATATAACGTACAACAAACCGATCCTAACTGTACAGAGAATTGTTAAATTAGTAGAAAAATCTGAGATAATAACGTAATTAACGATTAATTGCACTTCATCCCCCTTGTATAATTGTGAAATTAGTGTTGTAGGTTGATTTGGAAGATGCAAACTACTGCTCAAATGGACGTCTAATTTTACGGTCAGTCAGAGTTTTTCTTGTCACAGGACAACCACTATTAGAGAATATTATTTCAAGTCCCAATATGCAAAATTGCCCAACAGATAAGAGATTTAAAATGAGTTTTGAAATTAAATATGTGCTAGAAATAGAAAGATGTGAAGTATGAGATTTGACCAGTGTGAGTAACATGCATACGAGAACCATCGGCAATATGAACAGAAGGAGCATTTACAGCCGATAGTTTTAATGAAAAAATATTGAGATAAGAAATTATATGGTTACAACAGACAGAATCAAAGAACGAAGAAGAATTATTTGTAGTAAGTGAAAGAGCAGGAGAATAGCTTGTATCAGAATTGGAGCGAAAATGTTTGAATAGTGAAGCTAAATCCGCAATAGAGATGGAAATAATGGTAGAGGCAAGAACAATCCCCTTTTGGGCAGCAAGCGTGGAACAAGATTTCAACATCTCCTTTGAACAGATCAATAATATATAATATACAATACCATCTGAAATTGATTTTGAAAAACAAAGACTGGATGTAATCCGGAGATCTAAATTTTCCAGAAACCAATCTTAAGTCGTGAAGAACCGATCAAAGAACACTTAAGCAGGTCAAAAGGACTTCGTGAACAAAATCAACAATATAAATAAAATTATATTATATGGTTCGAATTTGAATCAATAGACGCTGCGAATGGATTTAGAATAGTGAAATTAGCTAGGAGCCAGTATCTAAATCTCAAGAAGCAGCCTAAAAGGATGACGGCAAAGATATTGAATAATTAAGAAAATATGTGTACGTATAAAGAAAGTATATTGTAGAGGCCGGATTTTAAAAAACTGATACCACCGTTGGAATTGGTCTAAACTGGACAAGAATCGGTCGAAAAAGCATAGAACCGGCCCGAAGAACATGGCAGAAAACCAGTCTGCGTGTAGGATGTACACTGGTGGTGCGTGGATTTGGGTCCGGCAGTGCAGGAAGCGTGTGAGGACGCGTGGAAAGGATTCATATGGTTTGTGATATGTCGTTTGGATCGTCTTAGAAAGATGAGTTTGGATATGGTCTTGGATTATAATTGGAGCTCAAAATCGTTGTAAAAAAAGTGATTATGTCGGAGAATCGAAAACTTTTCTAGGCAAAAGTTTGGGCAGCGCATCGAGATTTTCTGGAGCTTCGATGGTGGTGATTTTTGTGACCTCATTATCGTTTTGGCGAAACGTTTTTAGATTTATGATCAGAAAAGCAAATGGAGCACTGGAAACTGAAGAAAATCAAATGAACAGCAAAGCCGAGAGCAAAAAAAATGCAGAAATGTCTGGAAAAAGAAAAAGAAAAATTGGATCTAAGCTGTGATACCATGTTGAAACAGTAGAAAGATATTATTTTCATGTATTCAACTCCTTAATTTTCACTGAACAAATACATGTATGTATATATATACTCACACAATCATAATCAGAGAGCATTAATGGAAGGTGGTTGGATATGATCTTGTACATTAAATGATGCCGATTGTAATCTTGAACTATGGAGGTTGTAATATTGGACTATGGAGGCTTGATCATTAAATGTTGATGGTGGACTTTGAAGCGTCTATTAATGATCTCTATCATTCTTTATGGCGACAAAAAATATGTTCTTTTTTTAATTAACACTATTCGGCTATTCGTCAGATCAAAGGAACCTTGTAATACAGACTTCATTTCTCTGCTCAAATTGTTCCCATCTTATATGCTTATTCTGATGCCGACTGGACCGGGGATCTCATTCATAAACGCTCTACCACTGGTTATTATTTTTTCTTGGATACCTCACTCATTTCCTGGAGAAGTAAAAAACAAATCGTAGCTACCCGTTCCAGTACTGAAGCTGAGTATTGTGCCATTGTTGACACACCGCAATAACTAATTTGGATTCTCTTTGACATCAAAATTTGTTCCTCCATAGCTACTATTCTAAATTGTGACAACCGAAGTTGCTATTTAAATCACTTACAATGATGTTTTTCACGAGCGCACCAAACATATTAAGACCGATTGTCACTCCATCCCTCGTCACATTCTCCACAATACTATTTGTCTCCACTCCATCAGTTCGGCCGATCAAATAGCAGATATATTCACTAAGACACATCCGCCCGGATGCTTTCACGCTTTGCTTTCCAAACTCAAGATGATATCCAATATGTCACCTTGAGTTTGGGGGGGAATGTTAGAGATCATCCAACAATTAATGCACAACCATTAATGCATCCTTCAAAATTCACCATCAGCATTTAATGATCAAGCCTCCATAGTCCAAGATTACAATCGGCAGCATTTAATGTTAGAGCTCATATCCAACCACGCTCCATTAATGATCTCTCATTATGATTGTGTGTATATATATATATATATATACATGTATCAGTTCAGTGAAAATAATATATTTATACCGTTTCAACAGTTTTGATAGATAAATATGAGTTTATAGTAGCAATTCATTTGGATCATAAGAATGGGTTCAATAATAGGGTAATGCTCCTCAAAGAGTACTCCAATTAAAATTTGGAAAAAAAAAAAAAGAAGTGATCAACGGGAAGGCGGTGTTGGTGGTGGTGGGTTTGGGCAGTGATATGGCCACATTGTGCAACCCCAAATACTCTCTCTCTCTTTCTATCTCTATATCGATGGATGTATAACACTCAATACGCTGTCTATACATATGCAACCATTCTTCAATTGCCACACACACTATCAATGGGGTGGTTGGGTCATGGTAGTGGGCACAATGGCCAAGGTTTTAAATCGTTATATCGGATTACGTAACGGTAACGGTTGCAGTGTAACAATATCGGAAGTATCAACCTATCCGTATTGGAAATATGCCGTAAAAATCGTGAATATTTGAAAACTGCCAAAAATTCCTTAAAAACTCAATAATTATAAATCTTCTACTCATTTAACCCTTAATAAACACATTCTAACAGATATCATGATATTTAACTATATATACAACACATTAAAAATATACAAAAAACGAAAAATAGAAATTAGGAATTGTCGTACTGAATAATCTTAAACGATAAGAAGATGCACATATGTTATACAAATATATATATATATATATATATAATTCCAAATATGGGAAGAAATTAAACCGAATATGGAAAAAATTTAAAATAAAGATAAAAAACTTACAGAACTGCCCGAAAATGGAGATATCCCACCATTTTGATGAAGACATACACCTAATTTTAGTTTGTTTGTTTCTTCATCCTATACCTTTAGGCCCCGTTTGGTAACCGTTTCCATTCCAGAAATTCCCATCCCATTCCCAGATTTTTGGGAATTCTGTTTGGGAATAGCGTTTGGTAATTTTTGTTTCCGTTTCCATTTCATTCCCATTTGAGAATAGTGCCAACTTTTTTCTTAAGAAATAAGAAACAAAAAAAAGTTGTTTCTCATTATTCTCATTTCATTCCCAAAACACATTGTCACTGTTCACCTGCCGGCTGACCACCGTCCGCCGCCGCCGGTCACCGTCCGCCGCAGCTGGTCACCGTCCGGCCGGAAATTTTCCGGCCACTGTCACCCACCCGCCACCGCTGTCCGGCCGTCTCCGACGGGAGTCACCGCCGTTAGGCCAAAACGATTAAGATTTTAGGATAAAATCGTTACCAAACACAATTCTCTTCCCAAAACAAAAAAAAAATTATCGTTACCAAACGCGATTCTACTCCCAAGAAAAAAACAAAATTCCCATCCCATTCCCATTCCAGCAGTGGGATGAGAATGGGATGGGAATTTTGTTTTCTTTTTGGGAATAGAATGGCGTTTGGTAATGATAATTTTTTTTTTGTTTTGGGAATGGAATGGGAATAATGAGAAACAACTTTTTTTTGTTTCTCATTTCTTAAGAAAAAAGTGGGCACAATTCTCAAATGGGAATAAAATGGAAACGGAAACAAAAATTACCAAACGCTATTCCCAAATAGAATTCCCAAAAATCTAGGAATAGAATGGGAATTTCTGGGATGGGATGGGTTACCAAACAGGGCCTTAATTGCTCAAATTGTATATTTTTTCTTTTGTACTTGCTCAATTACAGTACTATGTACTAATTTTAAATTGAAATGAGGAGGTCCAGAAAGCCATTCAGAGCAATAAAATAGCTCATAAAGAATGGCAAAAATATCGAAATAGGGAGAGTTTGGAGAAGTATAAACATGCAAAAATGGAGGCGAAAAAAGTAATTAAAAAATCAAAATTTAGGGTGTACGATAATTTGTATCAAAAGTTATATACAAAGAAGGAGAGAGGGATATATTTAAACTTGCTAGGCGACGTGAACAAAAGACTAGAGATATAGAAAGTGTCAGATGCATCAAAAGCACTGATGGAAAGGTCCTGGTGAAGAATGAGGAGATTATGGAACGATAGAGAGGTTATTTTTATAATTACTTAATGAGAACAACGCCGGGAAATCTAGACTGGAGTTGTTTAGTTTATCTTCAGATAAGATTAAAAGGTTTCATAGAAGAATTAGGTCTTCGGAAGTTAGAATAGCACTAAGGAACATGAGAATTGAAAAGGCAGTAAGGTTAGATGAGATCCCTATAGAGTTATGGAAAAGTTTGGTAGATATTAGGATAGAGTGGTTGACTAGACTCTTCAATGATATTTTGAGGACTAAGAAAATGTTTGACAACTGGAAGAAGAGTATCTTAGTGGTCATCTATAAAAATAAAAGGGATGTTCAAAGTTGCACGAACTATCGGAACATAAAACTTATGAGTCATATTATGAAACTTTAACTGAGAGTGATAGAATAAGACATGAAACGAGCATAGAAGAGAACCAATTTGAATTTATGCCTAACCGATCAACCACTGAAGCTATATATTTAATCAAGAGATTAATGAAAAAATATAGAGAAAAAAAGAAAAATTTACATATAGTTTTTGTGGACCTGGAAAAGCCTTATGATTGGATATCCAGAGAAATTTTGTGATTGGTGCTAGAAAAGAAACAAGTATCCAACGTGTACATCGAGGTAATTAAGGATATGTATGAAGGTATAGTCACTAATGTTCAAAGAGGAGGAGGCGATACTTGTGCATTTCCTATTAATATAGGTTTACATCAAGAATCATCTTTAAATCCTTACTTCTTCGTTTTAGTGATAGATGAGCACACAAAACATATTCAAGATGGGTTAACTTGGAGTATGTTGTTTGCGGAAGACATAGTACTAGTTGACGAAAACAGAATATGTCTTAATACTAAGTTAGAAAGATGGAGAAAAACCGTATAGTCTAAAGGTTTTAAGGTTAGCAGAAGCAAGACGGAATACATGCATTGCAATTTTAGTAATGCCCGAAGAGATGTTGGTACAATCAAAATTGAAGATGAAGAGATTCCAAAGGTTAATTAATTTAGATATTTAGGTTCAATTCAGAGCACTGGCAAAATCGATGAGGATATTAAGCACAGAGTCAAGACCAGTTGATTAAAGTAAAGAAACGCAGTTGGGGTGATTTGTGATCGTAGGATACCGTTGAAACTCAAAAGAAAATTCTACGAAACTGCTGTAACAGGCGCTTCTGTATGGTTCAGAATGCTGGGCGGTAAAAACAAAACATGTTCAGGAAATTGGGGTGACAGATATGAGGATGCCGCGATGGATGAGTGAAAAGACGAGAATGAATAAAATTAAGAATAAAACTATTAGAGATGACTTAGGAATAGCACCCATCGAAGAAAAGATTAAAGAAAATAATTTACGATGGTTTGAGCATTTGCATAGAAGATCCATAGAAGTACCAGTGAGAAAATGTGATTTAATTCAAGTGCAGGGGCCACTCAAGGGAGAGATAGACCTAAGAAGAATTGGGACAGACTATTAGAATTGATTTGATGACATTAAACTTGACAGAGAGGATAGCCCTTGATCGATCACTATGGCGTAAATGGATTCATGTAGCCGACTCTACATAAGTGGGACAAATGTTTAGTTGTTGTTGTCGTTGTTGATTAAATTAGAATGAGTGGTTTCATTTCAGAAATTTGTTTGATGTAAAATTTGTTTCTATTTTAGTTTCCATTTTATTTATAATTTTTGTAGACCAAACACTTTCTAAAATCTGGATAGTTTATTTTTAATTTGTGTTTATGTTTCATCCGAAACTTATGTATTTTGAAGTGCACCTATATGTCTAAAATCTTTACATTTTAGACGCAAATAATATTTTATAAACTGAACATGTAAATAATATTTTACAAACTGAACATGAACACAAATATTTACTATTATCTTTTATACATAAAATATATTGTTTGTTAATTTCAGTGCATAATTATGATTGTATTCAAAAAGGTGCCTTTAGCACGGGTACACGCTAGTATATATATAAAACACAAATTGCTTGAGATTGAGTATGAAGTATGAACCGATTTTCTAAACAAAATGAATGAGTTCTTTTTCTTCTTTTTTTTTTTCAAAGGTACAATGATAAATTTGGGAAAACAACGATAATAATCATACAAGGAAGGTGAGAATGCTGTTGGTTTTAGGATACGTACCGAACCCGAATTCTCGCTCAAGCCGAATGCCAACGAATACTAAACTCAACATGTTGGCAAGGATATGGAAAACACCAGCGTGCAACCACATGCAAGTTACTAGGCGCCACGGCTGTTTTTTCTTAATGATTTCTGTCACTTCTAAAGCTCCCATCTTTTGTAGTCTGCAATATATATATATATATATATATATATAACACCGGAAATTTATTTATAGATCACCATGTTTTACACATTAAAAAGACATTTCGCGCAAATTTTTAGACCACTTTTTAGTACCCTGAAGTTTGTCTAACTGGTTCAATCAATAAGTTTTTGCCATCTTAATTGCCATAGTAACAACACGAGCATCACACGTATATCATAATTGAGACAAAATTTAGGGGGCAAAATCAACACTTATAACGTAAGTGTTGTTGCTTAGGCAATTAAAATGACTGTAATGTATCAATTCGACCAATTAGAAACAAAATTCAAGCTTTAAGGATATATATTGCATAAATTGAAACATCAAAGGGCACCTTGAGATTGCAATCCAACTGGTGTAAAGTGTGATTTAGCCAACTCAGTTTGATGTTTAAGAAGTTGAGAACTTATTCGTCACTATCCCCTAAACTTGGGACAAATTTTACAATAAGTCCCATGAATTAATTATAATTATAACGAAAAGTTAAAAAAAAAATAATAATGCATCCAAACACTTCAACTCTATTCATCACTTTATATCCACTGATTTTTTTCCCCATGAATTAATTTCGAAGAAAAGAAGTGACAAAATCGTTTATGATGGTTTGGATAGCCGACCCTACTTAAATGGGAAAAGGCTTAGTTGTTGTTGTACTGGACATGTGCATAGAAGACTGTAAAAATACCAATAAAAAAATGTCATTTAGGTTAAGTGAGGGTTTACAAGGGAGAAGGTAGGCCTTAGAAAACTTGGTATGGTGTTAAACTTATTTGATGAACTAAATTTTCCACAATTTTTTCAATATTTGTAAAATAAATTTTCAACACAAATTTATATATAAAAAAATGAATAAATACTTCATTAATAGAATTTGTTTTTTCTCTTAGTATGCCTAAATTGAAAAGTATAATGAAATTTCGATTCAGGAAAGGTAAGGCCAGTGCATGCGAGATCTAGAGAGAGAGACTCACGTGGCGGCGGAGGGACCGAGGAGGGGGTTCTCGCGGGTGCTCTGAAACGCGAACCGTCCGATGATGTTAGCCCCAACGCAGTCTTTCGACGTACGAGGACAGTCGTTGGCGTACATCGAGACGACGAACAGGACTACGTTGGCCGCCACGATGGTCGGTACCAGCCACGGTAACCAACTCCGGAACGGCTGGTACTTCGGCGGCGGCGGAGGAGATACCACTTTCACCCGCGGCGGAGGCGGAACCCACGGGTGGGGATCGGTCGAACGATGCACGACCTTGATCGTGAGGTCCGAATCCGATTCCGGCGAAACGGTCGACGTAGAAGTGGGTTTGGGCCGACCCATCGGCGCGGGTCGATCGGAGATGGGAGAACCGATTGATTGGGGGAGATTAAGGAAGTTTTAGGTGAGGAATCCCCCATTGGTTGATCATGGCTGACCAGAAATGGAGGTCGATTGAGAAACGCCATGAATAGACAATGAGTTTTCTGAGTGATGGAGGAGGGCGTGGCTATATTTAGCGTCCACCTGCGCGTCTTCTAGAGAGAGAAAATGAGGGGAGAGAGATGGACAGAGCGGATTCTGCCATTAGCAAGGTCATTATGAAACAACTTCAGACAGGGAATTTAGATTTTATTATTTCTTTTCTAATTTTAGATTTAATTTGGTTTTTAACTTTTTATAACTATAGGGATGGGCACGTGCATTGAGAATTATATATTAATTTAATTATTTTTTTCCAAATTATAAACGTATCAAATGAAAACAAAAATAACAATAAACATAAACATAAATTCGAAGTTGACAACTCACAATCTAATTTTAAGGTTGCGTTTGGATAAGAAATTTGATAAATTCAAGAGATTTGAGAAATGAAAAAATTTCAGAATCCTGAATTTTAAAATTATTTCATTTCACAAATTCGTTGTTTGGATAATCTTTTTTTTTTTCTATTTTCATCCAATTTCTAAAAAAAAAAAAAACCGAGGTGACAAACAGATCCCCGACAAAATCGAAGAACAAATCCCATTTCTGAAATCCAAGAACAAATCGAAAAACAAACCACGATTTTGATTTCAAAGAACAAACCACGATGAACAAATCCAATAACAAACCACGATGAACAAATTTGATTTCGATTTCGTCATTCGAAAACGAAATCGATTTCGAACCGTATTTCGTTGTTTGATTTCAATTTTGTCGTTCGAAAACGAAATTGAGATTTCGTTAGGAAGCAGACGATGGCGACGTTCAAGAAGCAAACGACAAAGACGATGAAGAAGCAGACGATGATTTCGAACCCTATTTCGCCATTCGATTTCGATTTCGAAAACAAAATCGATTTCGATTTCGTCGTTCGTAAACATAATCGATTTCTAACCCTATTTCGTTGTTCGAAAACAAAATCAATTTCGAACCCTATTTCATTGTTCGATTTCGATTTCGAAAACGAAATCAAAATCGATTTCGTAGTTCGAAAACGTTGAATGAGAAGAAAAAAATGTTGGAAAACGTTGAATCAGAAGAAAACGACGAAGACGATGAAGAAGCTTGAATGAGAAGAAAAGAAAAAAAAAAAAAAAAAAAAAAAAGGAAGGATTTGGCAAATGCTAGCTCTCCCAAAGGTATTTCCAAATCCTCCATTTCACTCTTTAAGGTTGCATTTGGGTAAGGGAATTCTAGGAGGGATTTCATTTAGGTAGAGGATTTATAAATCCTCTTTTGACAAATCCCTTATTTGGGGAGTGGAAGGATTTGAGAAAAGAGGATTTGTCAAATTCTTTGGGGAGTGAAATAAAGGATTTCGAAATCCTTTTGGGAGAGCTTGCATTTACCAAATCCTTCCTCGTTTCTTCTTCGTCGTGTTCGCTGAAATGAGGTTGTCGCCAGTAGTTGGTCGTTGCTTCGCCGAAATAGGGTTTGTCGCCGGTAGTTGTTCGTCGTCTTGTTCGTTCTTCTCCTTCGTCTTCTTCGTTTGTTGTCGTTGTTTTTTTTTTTTTATCTTCTGGTTCGTTCTTCTTCGATCTTCTGCTTCTTTTTCGTTTTTCATGGTCGTCATCAAAAACGAAATCGAAATCCAAAAAGGGTTTCGATTTCAACTTCGATTTGGGTTTCCATTTGGATTTCGAAATCAATTTATATTTCAAAATCGAAATAGGTTTTTTATTTCTACTTCGATTTATATTTCAAAATCGAAATAGGTTTTCGATTTCTACTTCGATTTGGGTTTCGAAATCGATTTATATTTCGAAATCGAAATAGGTTAGAGAATTAGAGACATAGTATTGTGAACGATTTCAAAATCGTGATGGATGAGTTCTTGGAAATCGAAAGGGAAATCCTGATGGATTTGTTCTTCAATTTGAGAAACGAATTTGTTGTTCTTGTTGGATTTCTTCCAATTTCTTATTCGTTCTTCTCATCACCTCTTCTTTGTCTTCATCGTGTGTTTTCTGCTTCTGTTCTGTTTTTTTTTTTTTTCTCTAGATGTGGGATAAAAAAGTAGACAAAAAAATTATCCAAACAACGGATTTGTGAAATGAAGGGATTTCAAAATTTAGGATTTTGAAATCCCTTCATTTCATAAATCCTTTGGATTTATTAAATTCCTTACCCAAATGCAACCTAAAGGATTTGACAAATTCACTCTCCTCAAATTCTTTCACTCCCCAAACAAGGAATTCATTAAAAAAGAATTTTAAAATCCCTTAACTAAATGAAATTCCTCCTACAAATCCCTTACCCAAACACAACCTTTTAAACTTTCAAACTCACTTTATTTTTATTTTCCTTGTTATATATTAATAATATTTACAATTCTAGTTGATATGATCATTTGTAAATATATCACTTTATTTATAAATTGTAAACTGAAAGAACGAAAAGAATGGAGTGAAAAGAAATTTGAATTCGATATTTAATTCTTCCTCCTTTACTTTAGATAATTTTTTATGTCATATATTTCGATTCTTTGACCATTTTCCACTTCATCTCTGATCTTCCCCAATTGGACATCCAACTTCTGCGTTTCTATAATTCGGTCGATTAACATCGGTCTCAAGATCAATGTCGCAAGCAACACTGCCGTCTGACCAACCACTAACTGGACTCGCAGAGATCTCAGCTCAGCATATAGGTTAGTGCGAACAACTCGAAGGTGTGCGACTGAACCCGCTGATTTCCAACTCAGCACATCTGCTACAACATTGGCTTTTCCTAGGTGGTAATGGATAGTATAATCATAGTTCTTGATCAACTCTATCCAACACCTTTGTCTCAGGTTTAGTTCATTCTGAGTAAACAAATATTTCAAACTCTGGTGGTTAGTGTATATCTCACAAGTCTCGCCATACAGATAATATCTCCAGAGTTTCAAAGCAAACACAATTGTCGTCAACTCCAAATCATATGTCAGGTAGTTACGCTCATGATTCTTTAATTGCCGAGAAACATATGCAATCACATGACCATGTTGCATTAGTACACAACTTAGCCCCTGGTGTGAAGTATTACTATAGATCACAAAATCACTGCCTTCTGTCGGGAGAGAAAGTATTGGCGCAAATATCAGTCTATTTTTCAACTCTCGAAAACTCTTTTCACATTTGTCAATCAACTCAAATTTAGATTCCTCGTGGGTCAATCGAGTCAATGGGGCAACTATAGTAGAAAATCCTTACACAGATCGACGATAATAACCCACCAATCCTAGAAAGTTTCGAATTTCGGTCACACTTCTCGACCTTTCCCACTGGACAACGACTTCGACTTTTTTTGGATCGACTTGAATACCATCACCCGAGATAGCATGTTCCAAGAATACAACTCTATCTAGCCAAAACTCACATTTACTGAACTTTGCATACAATTGCTTCTCTCTCAAAGTCTGCAACACAATCTTGAGATGTTCTGCATGCTCTTTTTTATTTTGGAAATAGATCAATATATCATCAATGAACACAATAATAAATTGATATGGATAAGGTTAAAAGATCAAATTCATCAAATCTATAAAAGCAGCAGGGGCATTTGTCAATCCACATGGCATAACTAGAAATTTATAATGCCTATACCTCGTACGAAATGTCATTTTCGACACATCTTTGTCTCTGACTTTCAACTGATGATATCCTGATCGAAGATCTATTTTGGAGAATACCCTAGCCTTTTGCAACTGATCGAACAAATTATCAATTCTAGGAAATGGGTATTTATTGTGAATCGTCACTGATATATGTAAAATACCTATCTATTTCTAAACTGAATTTGTCAGTTTTCGAGTATTATATTAAAGTTTTAATATCTTTTTAAGCTGTTTTTATAAGTCAGGTGTAGGGACGTAAACAATCGACAAACTGAGCTAAACGGTGGAAAAAGGGGTAGCCAAAAGCTAAAAAAAATGGAGGTTTCAAGAACAGCAGAAATCCGCCTAGGCGAAATTTCCATCGCCTAGGCGGAAATCCATCAGAAGGTTGAAAAGCTGAAATGTTGAAATTCGCCTATGCGAAGTTTTCACTGCCTAGGCGAAAATCCGTTAGAAGGTTGGAAGTGTTGAAATGTTGAAATCCACCTAGACGAAGTTTCCACCGCCTAGGCAGAATTCCGTCAGAATGCTGGAAGTGCTGAATACTGGAAATGCTTAAATTGCTGAAATCTGCCTAGGCAAAGTTTCTATCGCCTAGGCGAAAATCAGTCAGAATGAAAGAAGACGAAGAAGTTAGTCCTTCGCCTAGGCGAATAAACCATCGCCTAGGTAGATTTCTAACCAACTTAAACTCCGTCTAGGCGAAGATTCTACCGCCTAGGAGAATTTCTCAGAACAGGGCAAAATATCTGTTTAGATATTTTTGAAACCTTTGACCTATTTATACCCCTTTCCCACGTCTGAAAAAGGTTGTTGATGATCCCTAACCCTAGTAGAGAGTTCTTAATCTATAATTTGGAGATCAAGTAGGAGATTCATCATTCGGGCAAAGACGAATCACTTGCGGATCGATCATTAGTGATAGTGGATCGTTTCACTTTCAGATTTGATCATTCTTCTCTTGTTTTTATCTTTTAATTACTTTTCAATATCTAATAATGTTGAATCCCTCTTATTTTGTATGGTATATGGCTAAGATCTTGTAGTATTAGTTAAATGTTACTTAGGTGTAATTGAAATCATGTAAATGTTAAGTTAAATGAATTAATGTTACTTTAACGTGTTGTTTGTCTAAATTCGATTGTGTTTACCGTCATTCTTGATATTATGCTTGTATTGATAAACTGAGAATACAGGGTTTGGCACTTGGGAGATGTAACCCTGGGTTCGGACTAGGGTAAATGCAACGTGACGTTCTAATGACACGGGAGGGTGTTAGAACGTATGCAATCCATGGCATTGGCTTAAGACTCATGTGACCTAGGGTCGTTAAGGCATTGAGGGAGACTTCTTCGTTGACACGAAGTCGTGTAATCCCCCATCTTACACTCGGGAGAGGTAGCGGAGGAGTTATCGATACAGAGATTGTCGGAATAGATGAAAACCGTTATAGCTGACTTAATGACGCCAATTATGCATTATGTGAAAGAAATCAATACCTAAGTAATTAGTGTAATTAGAACTAACCTAATAGTTGTCATTTATCTTAGTAGATTAAATAGAACACAAACAATTTTTGATTAGTCGAGATAATGTGAAACTATTTTAATCACAATATTCAATCGAATTACACGTGTTTCCCAGTGGAACGATATCCGATCTTACAAGATCCATTATATTAAAACTAGATCTCGTATACTTGCGAGTAGTCAATACCGCGAGGACGATGATGAAATCCTCGCGCGTACAGTCACCTTATTTAGCTGCCTGTAATCGATACATATCCTCTGTGTGCCATCTTCCTTTAGTACGAATAGCACTGGAGCTCCCCTCGGAGAAACACTAGATCTAATGAACCCGCAGTTTAACAGATCTTGTAACTAGATCTTCAGTTCCTTTAACTCGGTAGGTACCATACGATAAGGTGGAATTAATATAGGAGAAGTTCTCGGAAGTAATTCAATAGTGAACTCAATTTCCCTATCCACTAGCAACCCTGGCAACTCTTCTGGAAATACATCGGGAAAATTTTCGACCACAAGGATATTTGTCACTTGTACCTTATTCTGACTGGTGTCAATCACATGCGCGAGGTATCCCTGGAATTCCTTATTTAATAGTTTCCTAGTGTAAGATCCTGATTTTTTTTTTATTGTATTTTAGAATAATTCGAAATTACAAGGGTAGATAGTGTTATTTATTATTTGATTTAAAATTTTAGGGGTCAATTCGCAATTTTAAAACATTAAGATTTGAAATGGGACTTAAATAATTTCAAACTTTTAATTGAAGGGAGGTTAGTGTAATTTGAATATAATTAATATATATATAAAAAAGAAGAGAGAGTGTCGGTGGCGAAACTCGTATATATATATATACGCATGTAATCAAATGGAGCGACGGAAGAGACACTTGGCAAATTCTTTATATATATATATATATATACACTCATGCGCACACACGCGAGAGGAATGGGGGAGCAAAATAGAAAATCGAAGAGAGAAAAAACTCGCCGGCGGCGAGAAATTCAAAATCGGAAACTTAAACGCAGCATGTGTGTGCGTCGGTTGTTTGTAGCGATAGTCGTGAGTATGTGTAGGTGGCCGGAGATCGCATATAAGGGTGAGGTGTTGCCGTTCGTCGGTGGATGTGTGATTTCTCGGTCAGAGAGGTGTGTCGGTGTGGTCGCTCACTTTGATGGTGTGTTCTTCAGTGTTGTTTGGTGTGTGTCGCCTTTCGGTTCGGTGGAGTGGATATGTTGTTCAGCTGGCGATCATGTGAGTGAGTGTTGTGTAAGCCGTGTGTGTTGCTTCCCATCGTCCAGTGCCGGTGTATGTGAGTGTATGTGTTCGTCGCCGGTGGTGGGTTAGAGAGAGAAAAAGGGAGATTGGTCGGAGGAGTGGTCGATCGCTGTGGTTTGGGGAGTGCCGTTCGCCGTTATCATTGATGGGTTGTGGGTGTGTGTTCCATTCGGGTTAGGTAGGCGATCGTGTGTAGCGTGTCGGCGCTGCTCGGCTGGGTTGAAACAGAAGCAGAAATAGAGAAAGGAGAGAGTGGTGGGTCACCGGTAGTGAGGGCCGGTGGAGGTGCCAACGGCTGAACCAGAAACACAGACGAAAAACAGAAGAAGAAAAAGGAAAAGGAAGAGAAAATAGTGGCCGTCGCCGGCGGTGCAGGCCGGCGGAAGAGAGAGAGAGGTTCGGTGAAGCTGGCGTAGACCAGAAAACGAAGAAGAAACAGGAAGAAAATAAGAAAAAGAAAGAAAAAGAAAAAAAAAAATGGGGAAAATTCCACAAACCACCCCAACAAAAATTAAAAATCCAATTTTGCGACCGACGGAAAATTCGAAAGAGGTAAAATTCCTATCACTTTTAATATATGCATTTAATTGTGTTTAAATTATCTCGTGAGTGATTATAAAACTAATCTCTAGCACCAAAATGTTAAAGTGACGATAATAAATATTGAGACCATTCGCATGAATGAATTTGATATCGTAAATGGTAACGAAACCATACTCGTTAAATAGTAATATAGAATTCGGTGAATAGGAAATTACGAAAAGTTGGGCCTATATTTAATGGTTAGGTTATTTTTACATAAAATATTAATTTAGGGCTTGTCACGAATAGATTCCCGATTTCCAGAGAATCAGTAGCAAAGAGTTGGTGGAACTTTTGGAAACGGATATTTAGATGAGTGTACTGTCTTCTTGCCAACGTATTTTTCTATGTATATATATGATGAAATATGTGATTATTTAAACTGTATGAATTTTATAAATGATATGGATCAAGCAGGATTTGGGTGAGTTGGTAAACTGAATTTTCAGAAGATTTCGATAGTTTTCGAAATGAAGTTGAAAATGAATTTTTGTTGGATTTAATGAAATCAGACGGTGTTTTTAAAAGAGGATAGAAAACATCTATTTTTCTGTAAATGTCTGGTTTTCTAAAAAAAATAAAGGATGGAAAAGTAGTTTTGATAAAATCAAACGTTTTCTTTAAAAGAAAGTGTGAAATATAATTTTTTATTTAAAAGTTACTTTTGAGGAAAAGAGATAGACGTGGTGATCTGACGATGTTGAGAAGACGTTATTTATTGAATTGTGATTCGATGATGCTGTATTTATTTTGACGATGCCATAGTATTTATCTGTTTCAGTAGAGTGAGATTATCCGCTTCGGTAGAGTGATGTTATCCGCTACGGCGGAGTGATGTTTATCTGCTTCGGCAGAGTGATGTTAGACGTTTACACTACGCAGTGATTATCCGCTTCGGTGGAGTAATGGATATTCCTAGGAAGGTATATCCTACAGATGGTACGGTACTGTTGCAAACTCTCGATCGTAAGGTTAAAACGATCACTAGGGCTGGCCAGTGTGTGTATTTGAGGTGTGTGTTTGAGATGTATGCTTGAAATATGGTGTTTTACGTATATTGGTTGATTTGATATTTATTATCATGGTGATTAATATGATTTTTTGTATTAGTTAGATTTGAATGGAACTTAATTATGTCGCTTTATTTTTCTTGCTCATATACTGAAGATTTTACGAGCTATGTAGTATTTATAAAACTTATGCTTGATCCATTTAGATGTTGTAGAATGAATTATTATTTTAAAAATATTTTTACTAATAAGGCAGTACACTCGTAGGTAAAATAGGTAGGAGTTGGTCGATCCCCTACTGGCGCTAGATAGAGTTATGCGGGTCACGCAATGAGTCATTTGAGGAAAATTTTGAAGACGAGATATCAAAAATGAAATCTGAGTGAGGTTCAGGGGATTTGTTTGATTGTATTTATATTCGGGACGGTGTATCCCTATAAGATGGGACTATTATATGTGTTGTATAAATTTACATTTTGTTATTGACGTATTGAGGTTGGCTAGTCAGTTGGGCGGTGTCATGTTTACGTCACGCCAGCCCTACATGATGGGTGTCCAGTGTGGGGTGTGACACCTAGCCTCTAGAAGTAAAATTAGACTTACATGGGTAATGATTATGTCCCCCGAAAATACAAACTCTGACTTGCCTGAGACTCGAAAAATAACTTCCTTTTTAAAACAATCGACTGTGGCATGATAGCCTGATAGCAAATCCATACCCAGTATCACATCAAAATTGTGAATACTCAGGGGTAATAGATCTACCGACAATTCCCTATCACCAATACGAAGCGAACTGTCTTTATATGTACTATCTATCAGCACTGACTCACCCACAGGGGTAGAGATAATAATACTATATAACAGAGAAGTAGGAAATTTTCCTATGTACATCATAAATGTTGGCAAAACAAACAAATGAGTAGAACCGTGATCGATAAGTATACGTGCATCTCTATCATATAAAGACATGATACCTGTAACCACATCTGGAGTAGCCTGGGCATCCTCTACTTTACTCCTAAACATTGCTAGGGCTAACACTACCCACATTGCTTGCAGAAAGTGTAGGTGTAATAGCAGATTTCGGACAATATGGAGATATGTAGCCTGACTCATGACAACGAAAACATATTGAGCCTACTATGAGACAGTCCCTAGCAAAATAATCCGGTGATCCACATTAATAGCATACGGCTGCTCCGGCTCGACTAACTGTCTGGCTCCTACCCTGTCCTTGTTGGCTGAAACTCTATCCAGATACATTCTATTGTCGCCCGGAGTATGATTGTCGTGGGCCTTGGCTCCTAACCGGCTGATCGATTGTCGGAGCCCAAGAATACTGCGGTCGAGGGCCAGGTCCTTGAGAGGTACTTCCTGAATATCTACTAGATGGATCAAACCTACTTTTCTTGTACTGTTCACAGTTTTGAACAACTTCGTGAACATCTTTCTCTATTTACTTTTCCGTGTTCACCAATTCCGCATAATTTTTTATTTGCCTGCCAGTCAACCAGGAACGTATTTGCAGATTGAGTTCTTTTTGGAACCTTCTATACCTTGTTTTTTCAGTCTTCACCAAATCAGGAGCAAATTGGGACAGGGCATCAAATTTGATTTCATATTGTAGAACGGACATCTTCCCCTATTTCAGTAATATGAACTCCTCCTCCATCTCGAAGTGATAGGATTCAGGGAAATACTTTTCATTAAATACAGCAACAAATCGATCCCAAGAAATGTCCTCACCTGGAATTGAAATTAACCTCTTCATTTCCTCCCACCAATGTTCGGCTTCTCCTTTCAATTGGAAGGTGGTTAGAAGAACTCGGCTATCATCAGTGATGCCTATTGCCTCAAATACGTGCCCTACGCTCCCCAACCAATTTTCAACATTAGCAAGACCCACAATTCTCGTAAAAATCGGAGGGGTCCAATTATTTAAATTTCTTCAGGAATACAACATGAGAAGTGACTGCTTTGGTTTGGGCCTTTTAATATTCCATCATCTTTGTCTGCTACTCTGTCAGTTGCGCAACAACCTGTAAAATTCGCTCAACGGCATTCAAGCTTTCCTACGTTCTATCCCTTTTTCGTTGGGGTCTAGAATTCCCACTACTCTCATTTTCACGCTCCATAATCAAGATCTGAAATATAGTTGAATAAGTAATAGGGATAACAATGCAAGCAACAGTGTATGACGCTCATATACTATTTAATTCAATAAAATAACTATCACTCACGTGCCGAACCCACCTATCGACACCCTATCTCATGGTCTACCACCGACTAGACAATTTGGCACATCTACAGAACCTATAACCAAAACTCTGATACGAAAACTGTCATACCCCACCCCAGGCCCTCAACACCCAAGGCCGGGCGTGATGTTGACTAGACATTACCCGACCAACCCACAAATATATATATACCCCCCCCCCCCCCCACACACATGTACTGTTATAGATATTTTTTTAAAAATAATATTTACCAACTTAAAGCCTAAAAATACATGTGTTCCCAAAATATCCATAGCAAAACTACAAAACTGAACCCTTTCACGATTCATACCTATTCTAACAATCTTCTAAAAATGACACTATCCTTTAACTCTACCTAGTGCCAGTAGTGGACCCATCTCTAGCCACGGCGCCTGAGACCAAATATTTTATCGGTGTACTGTCTTTATAAGATAAAAACAATTTATGGATCAAGTATAATTATTAAATACCATTTTTCAAACATAATATAAATATAACCGCACATTGAGCCAAGATAACATTTCACAACTATCATTGCAATAAGATAATGCATTTAAATCAACCAATCAAATAATTTTGATATATAATAAAATACCGTACATATATTTTTCTATTAACCATAGAATCGTTTCACCTCACGATCGAGAGTTACGACGGTTCACCTTACGATCGGGAGTAACGACGGTACCGTAACCTGTACAATTGTGCCATCTAAGGTGGCTATCATTGCTAGTGCCATTTAATATCTCTAATGGTATGAGCAACCACCTTACAGGACTTGTCTGACAGGTAATAACACATATCCACCCTGCAGAACTTGTTTGATAGGTAACAACATATATCCACCCTGCAGGACTTACGTGACAGGTAACAACATATATCCACATTTCGCAGGACATGCCCTCATGATAAGAAGACAACTATGACATAGTAGAATAATAAAAATCACTTTCCACATTTAAAAATTTACTTGATCCGCGTAACGTTATAAAATAATTCATTTTAATAAAAAAAAAATTCACATTTTAGTACGAAAATATAATTTAACAATTTAAATAGAAGACAATACAGTCATCTCGATTTTTGCGCTACTAAAAAATACTATCATTAGAATGCTAACAACCAAAGGGCTTAAATTAAAAATTTATTTAAAAGTAAATCTAATATGCAATGCATGACCCTAAAATTAACTATTTTTCATTCCCAAATTTTTTGATTATACAAAATTATTTAACGCCTAATTTCTTAAGTTAATATTAGTTATACAAAAATTATTATAACAACTACTACAAAAAATTTCCTGTTAATAATATATTCTGCAGAAAAACATTAATTGACTGTTAAAAATGTTATTAGTCCATGAAATGCTAAAAATTATCGTTTTAATAAAATTTACAATTTTTATCATAAATTATATTCTTCGCAAGTTTAATATGCTTATACCCACTATATTTTTCGAACTCACGTATGTATATTTTTTACACACACACACATATATATATATATATATATATATATATATATATATATATATATATATATATATATATATATACACGCGCGCGTATACATATATATACAAATGAAGAAAAAAAAAGCTACCTATTTAATTCTTTTTTTCTTTTTGGCCGAGAGCCTTTCATTTTTTTTTCTTCTCCTATTTTTTTTTTCTCGGTTGAAACACATACACATATGGGTATCTGTATAACACATATATGTATGTGTGTGTGAAATTTGAAGAACCACCGCCTCACTTAATTTTTTTTTGTTTGTTTAAAAAGTTGACATGTGTCTTACTTTTTTAAAACCCATATAATATGTTTGTGGTTTTTTATGTTTCCTTCTTTAAGAACAAAATCGTCTGAACTATGTAATTTATTTTATTTTATTTATTTATGCTAATTACTTTATTAAAATAAAAAAATATTAATTATAGAATTTCTTAAAATCATATTTTAAATAACTTAATAATCCCCTAACTTTAAAAGTCAAAATTAAAATTAACATATTAATCCCTAAAAATTTTAAAGCAAATATTAAATTGCACAATGCACCCTATTATTTTTCTAATGTTCTAAAATGTAACTAAAAATATGCATGTACAAGAACTAAACTCTACGCCATCTCTTGTAACTAAGAATATTCGTTCCACATAAATCTAGATTAAAAAAAACATATAAATACAACGTAATCACCCAAGAACAAGATCCCTAATTCCTAAACAAGTTTCCATTATCATCAATTAAATTTCAGTATTTTTAATATTTTACAATTATAGTAATTAACAATAAAATCCCAAATTCATTTTTCAATAGAAAAGAAAACTAATCAGAAATTCACAATTACAAACTGATCCATGTGGCTCAATATCCTATTTTAACATTGTACTCGATCGCTCAAATTTACTACCAAATTTAAGCGTAAAATATTACAATTTAGTGCTTAAGTACGAGGTCGATCTACAAGGATTGGATATTAACTATTAATTTTGTATTTTATTTTTTGTGTGGAAAATAAACCATTTTGATTTGGGTTTTGAATTTTTAATAATTAAATGGTAGAAAATTAATTCATTAAGATAATATATATATATATATATATATATATGAAGGTTCGGATTAGGGACATGTATAAATTCATCAATTTATCATATAACTTTCATTCTTATTTATTTCATTCGGTGTGTAATCTGGTAATATTAACTACAAGTCAATATTACCACGAAAGATTAATCGATCACTTAATTGAGATAAACTATCTTCACGATTCAATTCCTATATTAACTAATTTAAGATGAATTAATCGTTTAACATAATTTATCCAAGTAAGTTGTATTGCTACCACTAAAACTGATTTTAAAATTGTTAGATCTAAATAACATGTATTAGATCTAACATTGGAAATATAAATCGATTCAGATCTAAATCTCTATAACAACATTTAGAACATAAGCTAATTCAAGAAAAATATTTAAGACTACAATTCTCGTTTTACAACCTTACATTAAAGAATAAAATATGATTGAAACAAGAATAAAATTATATAGATAAATTTCAGAAGATATACAGTCCTAACTTGGTTGACAAACTTAGCCGGTCATGAATTTGTGTTCTTCCACAAAATATTCAAGAGAAACCTCCATGAAGGATTGGAACTATCCAGCCGCAAGAGAGAGAAAAAAAATAAAAAATAAAATTGAAGAAGAAAGGGAGAACTCGACTGCCAACCAAACACAAACATGAAAAAAATAGAAAAAAAAAAATCCCTCAACAAAAGAAAGGAAAATGAATATATAGAAGTTATTGTGGTGTTGCCTTACCAAAATTGTTGGATCTCCTCTTGAATGAAAAAGAAATCAACTCCCCCATTAAATGTCATTGAGTTGGCCATCACTGATTTCCAAACTTGCAGAAACTTTCCTTCCTTTATTTTATTTTATTTGGGTTTCTATGCATGGCCACTCAAAGTGGTCATTAATTTGGCCAATTAAAATGGTCAATTATGACCATTTCGTAACCGCTAAACGTTGTAGACTGAGGGGACGACTGGGTCACGGGTTGTCCGCGGGTCGGGCTCGTTTTTAATCGTTTTCAACTTTTTTCTTCTGATTTGCTTCAAAATAGTCTTTTTATTTCGATTCTTCAATTCTACAAGAGCAAACAAATAATTCAATTACACTAATTTAAGTTATTCAAATGATTAACAGAACTTAAATTAACAATATTAAATCGCATCAAATGTGACGCGATCACACCCCTAAACCTAAATTTTGCTAATCCTCGAGCAAAACTTAAATCTAACAAAATTTAAAAAACCACTTTCTTAAGGAACACGATAGCATTTAGCATATGCAATAAGCCTTTAAACCCTAGGCTATCTCTAGTGGATGAGTTTTAGTCTCGTGAGGGTTTACAGTGATGTTACCCACAAATATCACAAGTTCCTTATCGTGAATTTTATTCCTCACAAAAATAATTATCAGTAATGTCCAATGCTAACATATTCAGTCGAGATCATACAAGAGTTACTAGAATAGTCATTAATCTCATAGTACATGACTTCTAGTAATATTTATTTTTGCACCCACACAACATACATGCAACTCTCATTTATAATGAATTTAGTAGCACAAGTAACTAGGCATCTGGTTTTAAACAATCGAACAATCTCTTCCTTGAAAAATATATATATATATCGATAATTATATTTTTTTTTTCAAACTACAAATTTTCTTTAAATAAGTGACTTGTGCAATACTAATCTCACTGGGATTTTTAAGGTGTCCATGTAGGGAGTGTTGGGCCAATGATCCCAATCCAATTAGCTCGGGGCATTAAGTGTTAAGGCAACCTTCAGGCTTAATAACTCGGACATCTTAGGCTTCGAGGTTAACGAGTCACTTATTGTCTTAACAAATCGCTTCTACCCTTTGACACGAATACTCGAAACTTACTGAGGTAAAAGGCCCGGTTACTCAGTGAAAGTTCATTATTAAGATAGACAACCTTTATTATTAACACGTTTTTTTTTTTTTAAAATTCCAGGATGAAGTTATTCTCATGCCAAAACTTAGTAAATCAGCTCATGTGTTAAATTTAAAATAAAAGAAAGTTATCATGCATATAAGGGTAAAAAAATGAAATATTTTTAAAAGTCAGTGCTATACTCCAATGACTATTTGGCAAACTCGAGTTTGTACCCGATGAAATATGCTATGAACAGATAGATTGACAAAATTAAGTGCGTAATAAAATATCATAAGGAATGATACAAGCATTGACCCCCCTCCCCCCCCCCCCTCCCCCCCGGACCTAGTTCTAACATTGTCCTCAATGTAACGTACAATAAAACGGTGAGTAAACGAGCGAGACAACCTGATGGAAAAAGCAGTATGGACTTGATGTCGATTTTCTTTGTATTGCATCCAACCTGTGAAGTGTGTATATAAGAACATTAACTAGAACACTTTTGGGATTTTTTTTTTATTATTTATTTATTATTTATGTATATATATGTGTGTGTATGTGTGTGTGTGTGTGTAGGAGGTTATTGAAAAATAAATCAATTATCCTTGATTTTTATTGTTAAGAATTAGAGATACTTGAATTCCATGTTTTTTTCTTTTTTTGGTTTTCTTAGGGTTAGCCATCTTTTACATTTTTTTTTCTTTGTCAAATTCCACTGGAAGTTGTTTCTTTTCACGACAATTTTTGGACCAGGTAAGGAGGCTATTTTTTTTTTTTTAAATTGTAGAGGTTGTATCAAAATAAAAACTATGCATGAAACAATTAATTGGACTCATGGTTTATTAGTTAAAAAAAATTTAACTAGTCATGAAAATACCATAAATGAGAATTGTCATACATGAAATAAAAGTAAAAAATACAAAGTAACATCACAAGATTAAAAATAAATTAAAATAATGCGAGAGCTACGGTTGGCCGGATAAGGTTAAGGGTGGGTGTTGGATGAATTAGCATACTCGTGGGATTGACAAATCCATTTGTTGACATTGATAGGATACATATGGCGTACAAACTTTTTCAAGAGGTGTCGTTGGAATCGCATTTCGGTTTGTAAAACACCCATCTTGTTGGATGGATTGACATTGTTAAACGTGGGGGCCTATAGTAAAAATCGTGTCATAAACTTGAAGTGTGGCGTCCATTTGCTTGTCTTGAAAGTTAGCATAGGAGTGAGATCATTCGGTTCGTTTGGTGCGAAATGAAATTCGTCGGTGGTCAAGATTTGAGTAAAAAATCAGGGGCACCGAAGGTGCGGACGAACATTTGTAGAATAACGGGCATGCACCATCTCCATCGAGTGTAGGATTCCGTTAAATATGATTTCGGCGACCGAGAAGTAACGGTGTTCAGAGGCGGCAACTAGGCATTGGATCATTGCTCCGTAACGTTGGCCATCATTTCCCGATGGTCGCATGTTGTGGTGGAAAATGATGTTGAGAACCTTAACCCATGCTAGGAGGAAGGTATGCTCGGTTTCCAAGCCTTCATCTTCTGTTAGTCATCCGTCAATCAGGTGATTAGTAATTGCAGATGAATCCGACATGTATGGTGGTAGAAGACCGTAATAGTCTTCATAATTGATATGGAGTTTTAATGCCCACGCAATTCCTTCAACAGAAATGTAGATTCGTTGTCTGTCGATCTCCGCGGTAATACGCTTATGGCCACCAATAGCGTTTGGTCCGGCGATAAACTCCGTTTTTTTCGTAAGAAGAGTTGAATTATTCGAGGGTAAATAGGAACGTTTGGTGGAGAAATTATGGAGTAGAGTTTCATGTGAGAAATATATCGAAGTGCCAGGAGGAATTTACTGAGTTCATGGATGTACTCTAAATCAAAGTTGGTTTCGTATTGGAATGAGATTTTAGACTTATAAGGAGATGGAGTTTCGCGATTGGAGGACTAGTGTTGCTTCAAGGCCATTGGTGGAGGTGGGTGAATGTGAGTGTAAAACTTGAGAGAAAAGAAAAAAATAAGTTAGCGGAAGTTGAACCAGTGTTTTCACTTAAGTGATAATTTCTCTCTTAGTTCTTCTTATAATGGGTGATTTTGGCTAATTATGGGTATATATGGTCATTAAATAAAAAGGCAAATTATAAAGAGAATAAATAAGGGAATAGGTTGGAACAGTGGCCGACTACTATTATTTTTTGGCTAGTTTAAGGTGGGAAGGTTATATATATATATATATACACACACATATATATACATATATATATATATATATGGAAACAGTGGCCGACAACCTTATTTTATTCTTTTTATTTTTTTAAGTAAGTATGGATTTGGGGAAGATTATTGATAAGAGATTAAAAGATGTTTTATTATTATTTTTCTCTTTTTTTTTTTTTTTGTATTATTATTATTATATAAATTTTTAATGGATATTTGTCCACATATATATATATATATTTTGTATTATTAGATTTTTTTTAGCAACATTTCTAACAATGGGCCTAGCCCATTAATTATATAGTTTTCTAGACTATATTTTTGTTATATTATTAATAGTTAAATTTTTTTTAATCAATAATTAATGGGTTGCCTCCCAATCAGCGCTAAGTTTTATGTCTTTAGTCGGACATGAAGGAAGTGTCATGTATAAATTGAATCACTTAATTGAAATGCATCAATGACACCTCCTTCATCTATGGCTTCGACCATCGGTTTTAGTCGTTAACCATTAACTTTCATTCGCCGACCCTTCTTAGGATCTTTAATATTTACTGCTCCATTAGGATATACTTCGGTGACCACGAATGGTCCGTAATTTTCCAGGGAATAATCTCAATTTTGAGTTAAAGAGCCACACTCGCTAGTTAGGCTCAATGGACTTCTTTCGAATATATTTGTGATGGAAAGCTTTAGTCCTAGCCTTGTAGACTCTAGAGCTCTCATATGATTCGTTTCTCAATTCTTTTAATTCTGCTAGTTGCAGTTTTCTGAGTGCACCGACTTCTTTCAAGTCGAAGTTAAGGGCCTTAATTGCCCACATCGCTCGATGTTCTAATTTAACTGGGAGATGATAGACTTTACTGTCTACTAATCGATATGGGGACATTCCAATCAGGGTCTTATATGCGGTACAATAGGCCTATAGCGCGCCATTTAATCTTAATGACTAATCCTTTCTATCGGGCCTAACCGTCTTTTCTAACATATTTTTGACCTCCCTATTAGATACCTCAGCTTGCCCATTCATTTGGGGATGATAAGGGGTGGCCACTTTGTGATTAACATAATATTTTTGCATAAGTGCTTCGAATGGACGGTTATAGAAATGGCTTCCTTCATCACTTATTATAGCTCGTAGTACTCCAAAACGACAAAATATTTCTTTTAGAAATTGCAGCACAACCTTATGGTCATTTATTTTTGTTGCTATCGCTTCCGCTCACTTGGAAACATAATCGACAACTAGCAAAATATATAGATTACCATAAGATTGTGGAAAGGGTCTCATGAAATTAATTCCCCACACATCGAACAGTTCTACAACTAAAATAGGTTGAAGGGGCATCATATCCCTTCGAGACATGGCTCCTAACTGTTGGCATCGGAGACATGCATGACAGTAGTTATGTGCATCTTTAAAGAGCGTTGGCTAATAAAACCCGCATTGTAATATTTTTGCTGCAGTTTTCTTTCCTCCGAAGTGGCCCCCACAAGCTTGTGTGTGACAGAAATTCAATATACTTTTCACTTCACTTTTTGGTAGACACCGTCTAATGATTTAGTTTGAGCAATATTTAAAGAGGTGAGAATCTTCCCAATAAAAAGATTTCACCTTTGAAAAGAAATGATCTTTGTCTTGCTTTAGCCAGTAAGATGGCGTTTTTCCGGTAGCCAAATAATTAACAATGTTGGCATACCACGGTGTGTGCGTGTATGATATGGCTAACAGTTGTTTGCTCGGAAAAGTACCTCAAATAAGTTTCTCTTCTCTAGGTCCCTCTATAACTATCCTCAACAGGTGGTCTGTAACAACGTTTTCTACTCCCTTTTTATCTTGGATTTCGTAATTAAATTCTTGGAGTAAGAGTACTGATAAGTGTAAATTACCTATCTATTTTCAACCCGAATTTGTTAGTTTTCAAGTATGTTTATAGTTATTTTTATATGTTTTAATATATGTTTATTCTTTTTGTATTAAAAAAGGTGTGTGGGGTAAAAAGGTATGAACTTGAAACATAAACGAGCGAATCATATAGAGAATGGTGGAAAAATAAGTAAGACAACAAGATTCTGCAAACAAGCTCACCGCCGCGGCGATGAAGATGCTGAGAAGACACAATTGTTGCTGGAGGACCACCGCCTAAGCGGAAATCCAGCAAATTGTTTTTCTAGTCCACCGCCTAGGCGAACCTTAACCGACATACTTCACCGCTGCGGCGGTGAATCCCACCGCCACGGTGGTCAACCTCTACGCAGTGTTAGATATTTATTTAGATATTTTGTCTATTTATACCTCTTTTCTTCTTCCTCCTTCACACCCTCCAGACATTACAACCCTTAAGGCTTAGGTTAGGATATAGAGAGAGTACGGAGAGTGCTCAAACATATTCGAAGGAGAAGATCAACACGCGGAGAAGGAGAATCGTTTGGTAGACGGTTTTGGCGGCTAATCTTCGGATATCGGCTAAGTTCATCCATTTTTTCTTTTATTTCTTATCTTCTATGTATGTTTGAGCATGTTTAGTCTAGTTTCAATTGTATAAACAACTATGGCCATAGGTTAAATGTGGATTATGTATGGGATTAATATCGTTTATAAAAAAGTAGTTTTGGTTTAGTTGCGTTTCTTTGATGATTGTTCTTCAATGTTTGAGTGTGTTTATCATATTGTTTGTTTATTGTGCTTATATTTACATATCGAGAATACGGGGTTTTACAAATCTCGGATTCGGATTAGAATAAACAAACGCCACGATTCAATAACCTGGTTGGGGTTAGGATTGTGGACAATCTATAATATTAGGGCAAGACTCACGTGACCTAGGGTTGTTAAGACATTGAGGGGGACTTCTTTGTTGATTCGAAGTCATGTATTCCCTCGTCTTACACTCGGGAGAGGTGGCGAAGGAAGTTTAGAACTGAGATTGTCGATAGGGTAAACACAACGCATAAAATCAATGACGTTGGGGTGAGACTGACGTGACCTAGAGTTGTTAAGACGTCGAGGGAGACTTTTTCGTTGACATGAAGTCGCGTTATATCCCTCGTCTTACACTCGAGAGAGGTGGCGAAGGAGTTTACGAACTGAGGTTTTGTGTGTGATCAATGAGGTTGGGGCAAGACTCACGCAACCTAGGGTCGTTAAGATGTTGAGGGAGACTTCTTCGTTGACACAAAGTTACGTTACATCCCCCATCTTATACTCGGGAGAGGTGGCGGAGGAATTTTAGTGTAAGACCCCAATCTTTGACATACATATAATTTTAGTCTCGTTTAAAATATTTCAGAAATAACGGGGTTGATGCTATTAATTATTATTTAATTTTAAATTTGAGGAGTCAATTCGTAATTTTTAAAACATTAAAAATTAGCATTTGGTTCAATTAATATCTAAAGAAAAATCAGGGGGTGTAAGTGTAAATTTAGCCAAAGCTTCTCTAAGAAGCTATTGAAAAAAAATAAAAAATGAAAGGAGGGGAGCCGGCCACTTGGGCTCCCCTTTGTCAATACACTCTCATATATATATATATGCACACATATACATGAATAAATACATATTGACACACACCTCGTAAGATCGAAAAGAATCCAGAGATTAGAGAGAGAGAAGAATCGAAAGAGAGGAAGAGAAATAAAAAGAGAGAAGTTTGGCTGGTGGTGGTTCGTCACTGTTCCAGCGAGTGTGTATGAAATCAGTTGCCTTTCGTTTGTCGGTAGGTGTTTGGGTGATCGTCGCCGTCTCCAATAAGTGGACGTGTGGTTTCTCTGTTTATTTCGGTGTGGGTATGTGTGTGGGTTCGGTCGTTCACCGCCGTCCGTTCGTGCGGTGAGTGTGTGCATGTGTGTTGGGGTGTATGAATGTGTGTGTTCGGTAACTCTGTGTGTGTGTTCGTTCAGTCATCGGTTGTTGGGGGTATCGCCGTCGGTTGGTTTAGTTTGGCTGGCGTTGAGTGGAAATTAGATAGAGTGCTTGTCGTCGGTGAAGGTGGTGTTGTGTTCATCATGGGTGTGTGTGTGATGTCGTGTATGTATGAGAGTGATGGGTTCGGTCAGTGAGAGGTTGTCGTCGGCGGTGGAGTCGGCGGTTGGAAACAAAACATAACAGGAACGGAAAGAAAAAGAATAGAGAAGTAGACGAGAGGGTGTTCGCCGTAGCGGAAATACTTCTGGGAATAGAGCTGGGTGGCGTTCGCCACGGCGGTGAGCCTTTGCCGCAGCGGTGTCGATTACTAGAAAAAAAAAACAGCAAACAAAAGCAAAAAGAAGAAGAAGCAGTGGGAAAAAAAAAAAAAATTGTGTAAACCACCCATGAAAAACATAAATCCAATCTCGCGGCCGGTGAAAAATTCGGGGAAGGTAAAATTTCGCACTTCTTTAATAAATATATTTAATTGTCTCAATATAAAATGCATATTATCATTATCGTTGAATTTAGCGTTATATGTTCGTATGAAAAATGTCGAAATAGCGATAAAAAATAGTGAGATCGTTCACATGAATAAATTCGATATAGTAAATTGTAACAGAGCAATATTAGTTAAATAGACAAATTTTATAGTTAGAGATAAGGAATCAAAAATTATGAAAAATTAGGACCTACATGGTTCGGACAAGGTATTTTTACATCAAATATTAATTTAGACCTTGTCACTAATAGGTTCATGGGCATCGGAGAATCAGTAGCGGAGAGTTGGGGGAGCTTGCGAGTGCGGATTATCAGGTGAGTGTACTGTCTTCTTGCCAAATTATTCTTTATATATATATAATGGAAAATGAATGTATTTAAATTAGATGATTTCAAAATAATATGGATCAAGTAGGTTTTTGGAGTGAGTTGGTAAAACGAATTTTTAGGGAATTGTGTTGGTTTCTGAAAAGAATGATATTTAATCATTTTCGTTGGATTTTGGGTGAGTTGGCGGAAATGGATTTTCGTTAAAATATGGTAGTTTTAAAAGAAAGTTGAAAAATGAGTTTTGTTGAATTTGGTGGTTTTAAAAGAGGATAAAAAAATATTTGGTTTTCTAAAAATATAAAGAGGAAAAATGGTTTTGTTAAAATTAGACGGTTTTCAATCAAAAGTAAAAAATATGATTTTCAGATTTAAAAGTTGGTTTTTGAGAGAAAAGAAGTGGACGTTGGTGATTTTGACGGTATTGATGAGGTGGTGATTTATATTATAGTCTGTCCGGAGGGTGGTCCGGCAGATAGATATTGATTTGTGATTTGATGATGATATTATTGAGTTAACTATGCCATATTTTATGTCATGTCCGGAGGGTGGTTCGGCAGGTGGTGATTCATATGATGTCTTGTTCAAAGGGTGGTCTGGCAGGTGGTGATTGATATTATGTGGTGATTTATATTATGGCCTCCGGAGACGTCCGGTAGGTGGTGATCTGCGCAGTTAGGTCCGCTAAGAAGGCATATCTTACGGATGGTTACGGTACTGTTGCAACTCACGATCGTGAGGTTAAACGATCACTATGGCTGGCCAGTGAGTGGTGTGATGGTGTGGTGTTTTGAGATGTGGTGTCTTATTTATATTTGGTGTTTTATTTTATATGGCGATTGGTATTATTATATACTAGATGGGTTTGAATGAAAATTTATACTTATTTAATTTTCACTGCTTATATTATAGAGATTTTTACTAGCTATGTGATGTTTATATATTTACGCTCGATCCATTTAGATGTTGTAGAATGAATTATTATTATTATAAAATATGTTTACTAAGAAGACAATACACTCGCAAGTGAATTATTTAGGAGACGGTCCCCTATTGGCACTAGGTGGAGTCATCTGGGAGTTTTGAGTTGAGCTGTCAAAGGTGAACCATATGAAAGAGAGAAATTATGTATATCATGTTTAATGAATTGTATAGTAATGTATGCATTTTGTAATTTATTAGAAATTAAAAATAAAATAAAATAGGTGATGTCATGTTGTCGTCACGCCGACTCTGGGATGATGGGCGTCCGGGACGGGTCATGACATTTAGATACCGTGATTGTCAAATAAGTCGAACACCGTTATTGTAAACTAAATAAAATCAAACGCGTTTAAGTAAATAGAGTTAATCCATAGATAATCCATCCCATAACTATCTCGTATTAGTAATTAGTATAGTTAAAGTAGTATTTTAGTATTAGTATTAATTATATTCTATTTTTGTCGCCTAGATAAAGTCGGGTTATGACAATCGCAGTACTCGATAGTAATATCAACCAATCCCTGTAGTTATGATACTCGACCGAAAGATCCATTATACTAAAATTTGATCCGTACGCTTGCGGTGAAAGTAGCAGCGCTTAATTAACGGCCACCAAGTTTTTGGCACCGTTGTCGGGGATTGGTTTGTCGAATATAGTTTTCAACGATCGCGACCAAGTTTTTGGTAACGATTGTTGCGGGTTGTGTTTTGGATTATTATCGATATTGGAAGTAAATAACTTGATTTTAATCAAAGGATTGTTGAGGGCCGGTGGAGGTGCCGGCGGCTAATCCAGAAACACAGACGAAAAAAAAAAAAGGAAAAAGAAGAGAAAATGGGGGGCCGTCGCTGGCGGTGCAGGCCGGCGGAAGAGAGAGGAAGGTTCGGTGAAGCTATCGTAGACCAGAAAACGAAGAAGGAACGTGAAGAAAAGAAGAAAAATGAAGGAAAAAAAAAGGCAAAAAAAAATGGGAAAATTCCACAACCTACCCCAACAAAAATTAAAATCCAATTTTGCGACTGATGAAAAAGTCGAAAGAGGTAAAATTCCTATCAATTTTAATATATGCATTTAATTGTGTTTAAATTATCTCGTGAGTGATTATAAAACTAATCTCTAGCACCAAAATGTCGAAGTGACGATAATAAATATTGAGACCATTTGCATGAATGAATTTGATATCGTAAACGGTAACGGTACCATACTCGTTAAATAGTAATATAGAATTCGGTGAATAGGAAATTACGAAAATTAGGGCTTGTATTTACTGGTTAGGTTATTTTTACATAAAATATTAATTTACGGCTTGTCATGAATAGGTTCCCGATTTCCAGAGGATCAGTAGCAGAGAGTCGGTGGAACTTTTGGAAACGGATATTCAGGTGAGTGTACTGTCTTCTTGCCAACCTATTTTTCTATGTATATATATGATGAAGTATGTGATTACTTAAACTGTATGAATTTATAAACGATATGGATCAAGCAGGATTTGGGTGAGTTGGTAAACTGAATTTTTGGAAGATCTCGATGGTTTTCGAAATGAAGCTGAAAATGATTTTTTGCTGGATTTGGTGAAATCAGATGGTGTTTTTAAAAGAAGGTAGAAAACATTTGTTTTACTATAAATGCCTGGTTTTCGAAAAAAAAAAAAAAAAAAAAAAAAAAAAAAAAGAAAAAAAAATAATAATAAATGATGAAAAAGTAGTTTTGATAAAATTAGACGTTTTCTTTAAAAGAGAGTGTGAAATATGATTTTTTTTTATTTAAAAGTTGCTTTTGAAGGAAAGAAATAGACGTGGTGATTTGACGATTTTGAGTAGACGTTATTTATTGAGTTGTGATTCGATGATGTTGTATTTGTTTTGACGATGCCATAGTATTTATCTGTTTCGGTAGAGTGAGGTTATCCGCTTCGACGGAGTGATGTTATCTGCTACGGCGGAGTGATGTTTATCTGCTTCAGCAGAGTGATGTTAGATGTTTACACTATGAGTGATTATCCGCTTCGGCGGAGTGATGGGTGTTCGTAGGAAGACATATCCTACGGATGGTACGGTACCGTTGCAAACTCCCGATCGTGAGGTTAAAACGATCATTAGGGCTGGCCAGCGTGTGTATTTGAGGTGTGTGTTTGAGATGGGTGCTTGAGATGTGATGTTTTACGTATATTGGTTGATTTGATATTTATTATCATGGTGATTAGTATGATTTTTATATTTGAATTTGAATGGAACTTAATTATGTCGCTTTATTTTTTCTGCTCATATACTGGGGATTTTACGAGCTATGTAATATTTATAAACTTACGCTTGATCCATTTAGATGTTGTAGAATGAATTATTAATTTAAAAATATTTTTACTAAGAAGGCAGTACACTCGAAGGTAAAATAGCTAGGAGTTGATTGATCCCCTACTGGCGCTAGATAGAGATTACACGGGTCACGCAAATGAGTCATTTGAGGAAAATTTTGGATACGAGATATCAGGAATGAAATCTAAGTGAGGTTCAGGGGATTTGTTTTGATTGTATTTATATTCGGGACGGTGTATTCCTACAGGATGGGACTACTATATGTGTTGTATAGATTTACAATTTTGTTATTGACGCATTAGGTTGGCTAGTTAGTGGATGGTGACATGTCTACGTCACGCCGGCCCCACATGATGGGTGTCCAGTGTGGGGTATGACAGTCTTAGTAAAAATTATTGTAGATCTTAAATGCACGAGCACGTAAACTCAGTATAGCACTATCTAACATTAGAAATATGAATCGATTGATATCTAAATCTCTATAACAATATTTAGAACAAAAGCTAATTCAAGGAAAATGTTTAAGACTACAATCCTAGTTTTACAACCTTACACTTAACAATAAAATATGATTGAAATAAGAATAAAATTACATAGATAAATTTCAGAAAATATACAGCCTTAACCTGGTTGACGATCTTAACCGGTCATGGATTTGTGTTCTTCCGCAAAATATTCAAGGGAAGACCCCATGAAAGATTGAAACTGTCCAACCACAAGAGAAAGAAATAAATAAATAAAAAAATGAAAAAGTAAAAGGGAGAACGCCACTGCTGACCAAAACAAACAAGAAAAAATATAGAAAAAAAACTCCCCTCAACAAAAAAAAAGGAAAATGAATATATAGAAGTTATTGTGGTGTTGCCTTCCCAAAATTGTCGGATCTCCTCTTGAATGAAAAAGAAATCAACTCCCCCATTAAATGTCATTGAGTTGGCCATCACTGATTTCCAAACTAGCAGACACATTCTTTTTTTTTTTTTTTCTCTTTATTTGGGTTTCCATGCATGGCCACTCAAAGTGGTCACTCAAAGTGGTCATTAATTTGGAAAATTAAAATGGTCACTTATGATCATTTTGTAACCGCTAAACGTTGTAGACTAAAAGGGAAGACCGGGTCGCGAGTCTAGGTCACGGGTCGTCTACAGGTTGTGCTCGTTTTTAATATTTTTCAGCTATTTTCTTCCAATATGCTTCAAAATAGAGTCTTTTTATTTTGATTCTTCAATTTTACAAGAGCAAACAAATGAATCAATTACACTAATTTAATTTATTCAAACGATTAACATAACTTAAATTAACAGTATTAAATTGCATCAAATGTGACGCGATCAGTACTACATCACGCAGTATTGAATGAGAGTACTATTTTTTAGCGATAACACCCTCCCTTTTGAAACAAAAGAGCCTCGGATTTATTAATCAACCTTCAAAACAATATACAATTACAAGATTATATCTTCAAGAGAAGAGAATTCGTACCATATATATGTGCTTAATAACTTTTTATTAGTAAATTCTATCTAATTTATTAGTAAATATACTTTCATATATATGCTTAATAGCCTTAATATAATCACTTTCTCTAGATACCCGATCATAAACGTTTTCTAAGTCCACAAAAACTATAGCAAAATTTGTCTTCCTTCCCTGTATTTCTCAATCAATTACCCAACCAAATATTTGATTTCAGCGATTGATTGACTGGATGTAAATCCAAATTAATTATCTTCTATGCTCGTCTCTTAACTTATTCTACATTCCATCACTCTCTCCCAACTTACATGGTAGGACTCTTAAACTTAATCCCTAATAATTTGTACACCTTCGAACATCTTCTTTATTTGAGTAAATAGGTACTGAAATACTTCTCCTCCAGTCATCCAACATTATCTTACTTTTCAATGTTATTAAATAGCTTAGTCAACCAATCTATCTCAAGATCTCCTAAACTTTTCCAAATCTCTATAGGTATCTCATCTGGCATCTATGCTTTTCCAATAGTCATCTTGCTCAATGTTATTCTAAGTTCCGAAAACCTAATTCTCCTATTGAACTTATAACGCTACGTTTAGTATAATTGAATGGAATGAAATAGAATGACAATAAGACTGAAATTAGTATGATAATACAATGAAATAGTCGTTACCATTCCTATGCTTCGTGTGTTAGGAAATTTTATTTCCTAATCTAATTTTGGGCAACATATTATTAATACAATTATATTTTCTATTTAAATTTAATGGGTTAATATTAAGTGATCTAATTAATTTGGGTAAGCCCATACACTACTCAAAAGAATGTGGGTTTAAATGAGTAGATACCGAAAACTGTTGGGGTGATTAGAGGATTATGAGAACCCCAATCACACCATATAAATAGATAATGCTAGGGTTATGGTCCCCAATAATACCAAATCGTCTTAACGGCTCACTTCTCTCAATCTGGAAGTAAATCGTGAATTCCATTGAGGAACTCCGGAGATTTGGTTGAGGAAGATCACATACTCGCTCGATCTGTATTCTTCTTGTGATCGATTGTCACAAGATTCCGCATCAGAAGTCAATTGATCGTAATGGATTCAAATACATAATTTACGTGTATATTAGAACTCTTGGTGATTTGATATGTTGAGTAAGGTGTTATAGATTCAAATCTATAGAGAATAAAATCCCAACAAGTGATATCAGAGTCTACTTCATGTTAAATCATTCGGGTTCTTGAGTTTTTTAAGTTCGTAGAATTTTAGGGTTTGTGTTTTCTCCATTAAAGTTTGCTTATTTGTAAAAATAGTGGGAGAAAACAATAAGGTTTATTATATGTTTTGCATGATTTATATGATTTCTTACTAAATATTATGAATCTAAACAAAGAAAAATCCTAAATTTTGGAATTTTGGGGGTCTTTTCACCACAGAAACATAAGAACCGAACCAGACTTGGACAGGTCGGTTGACAGACCCTTTTTGGTCGGTCAATCGATCTATTCAGAGAGGGTTCAGACAATTTTGACAGGTGTTCATATTTTGGACATAACTTTCTCATACGAACTCCAATTAAAGTGATTCAAAATTTTGTAGAAAACTCAAAATGAGATCTACAACTTTCATATTTTGAGTGTTTCCAAAATCAAATTGAATCATGGTCAAAATTGGGATTAAAATTGGATCTGGTTGAATTAGGGTTGAATCGGTCAACCAATTCTTAGGAATCGATCAACCAATTCAGTAAAGGGGCATTTCTGGCTCTAGATCAATCGGTCAATTAACCCTTCATGGTTGGTCAACTGACTAATTCAAGATGACTTTTTTTTGGGTTTTTATCGATCGGTTGACTGACCCTTTATGGTTGATTAACAGATCGATACAGGATTCCAAGGTTAACCAATTCGGTCGATCGAACCGTTTCGGTTGATTAATCGACTAATTTAGGATCCCAATTTTTTTTCTGGGATGATCAATCAGTCGACCATCTTTTTATGGTCGGTCAACCGATCAATACAAGATGCTAAGGTTACCCAATTTCGGTCGACCGATTAATTTAGGATCCCAACCTTTTCCTGGGATGACCGATCGGTCGACTAGACCTTCCTGGTTGGTCAACCGACGGCCTAAGGATAGATCTGATCATTCCAATTCTAAGGACAAGTCGACCGATTGAATGCCTAACGTCAGAAACTTTAACTCGTTGCACGACATTCGATCAATGGACCATAAGGACAATCAACTAACATAATCTTATATCTTGAAATAAATTAAGATTCAACAATATGTTACCAAAGTAATATATGTTGTGTAGTTTATTTTATTTTGGGATATTGAGATATAAATATTTATTATTTATGCGAGTAATAGCCGACCCAAAGGAAGACTATTGTTTGACCGAATAATAAACGTTGATATTTGTTATTTATGCGAATCATAGGGGCTCAAAAAAAGGTTTTCATTTAACTAAATAATAAACATTGTTTTTAGATTATTATGGTTATTATCTATGCAATCAATAAGTGGCCCAAATGAATGTTATTATTTGGCCAAATAATAAACATACATGTGGGTATAAATGTGTGATGATTATCAAGTTTTCATGTAAACAATAAGTTGATCCAAGGCTTATTGTTTGATAGGACTTATTATTAACATTTGATTCATGCGCTGAGAGTACCAATTACAACTAATTTCTCTGTCCAAAGACTAGGAATTAATGTTATGCTAGGTATCTTGAGATGGGTCCCTGATGGGGAATATTACGTCACCACTTTCACCGCAAGTGTACGGGTCAAGTTTTAGTATAGATGGGAAGGAGTAGGGGTTGTCGTATCCACAGGGATTGGTTGAGATTATTATTGATTACCATGATTGTCATAACTTAACTTTATTTAGGCGATAAAAATAAAGTTTATAATTAATTAATACTAATACTAAGTTAATTAATCTAACTATATTAATATTATATTGAGATATTTTAGTGAAAAAATTGTCTAGGGATCAACTTTGTTTACAAAAATGTGTTTGGCCTCGTTTAGTTTACAATAACGGCGTTCGACCTATCCGACAATCTTTGTATCATAAACTTACTCGCCACCTCTCCCGAGTATAAGACGAGTGAATATGTAATTTCGTGTCAATGAATAACTCTCTCTCAATGTCTTAACGACACTAGGTCACATGAGTCTTACCCCAACGTCATTGATTGCACACTTTCTAACTCCCTCCTGGGTTATTAAATCGTCGTATTGTATTTATCCTAGTCCGAATTCGAGGTTACCTCTTTCGAGTGTCAAACCCTGTATTCTCTAATTATCTAAACAAGCATAATATCAAAGAATAACGGTAAATACAATCGAAATAGCAAAGAACAACTATTAACGGAACACAAATTCAAACAAACAACAATTTCATAAAATATATTAATCCCTAAACAAAATCCATTTAACTCATGGCCATAGCCATTTATACAATGAAAACTGAGTTAAACATGCTCAACAACCTACCAAAGTTAAGAAAATAAAGAGAGAAACGAAAAAACTTAGTCGTAATCTGAACATTTGCCACTGAAACTGTCTAACAATCGTTTCTCCTTTATTGCAACATGTTCTTCTCCTTCGGAATTAGTTGAGCACACCCCAAAACACTCTTAAAATATTAGGAACCCTAAGGGGTCTCCTATGGCCTAGGGTTCAAAAAGGAGAGAGGAGAGAGGCTTAAATAGGGAGAAAAATATCTAAAAATCTAACAGCTGTGTAGAGTGACCACCGCATCGGTGGGTATGTCGGTTAAGTCGCGGCCTCAGTGGTGGGATCAAGGACCTCTCTGTTGTTTCACCGCCTCAGCGGTGGATGTTCAGCAAGAATAAGGCCCTCTCTGCATATTGACCACCGTAATGGTGGTCTGAACGCCGTGGCGGTGGGCTGATTTTCTGAATTATGCCATCATGCTTGTTTTTCCATTGTTCTTGTCCGATTTGATCGTTTATGATCCGTTTTTACGCCTTTTTACCCCACGTACCTGATTTATACAAAAATACATAAAAACGTAATAAACATATTCGAAAACTAACAGGATCGATTTAGAAATAGATAGGTAAATTACATTTATCAGTCCCCAAATTTAGATTAATTGTTCATGTCTTGTTTTATTATTTTAGACATGCTTGTATGTGTGCTTGTTTATTTTGTTTTCTATTTAGTTACTGCTACTATTATTGCCAACATAAATTTTATTCCAACGCTTAATGGTACAAATTTTAAGGATTAGAGAGAGAATATTTCAATTGTTCTCGGCTGCGTGGATTTTAACTTTGCGCTAAGGAAATAACAACCTTCACCTCTCACTGAAGAAAGTTCTCCTGAGAATAAAAAGGAATATGAGATGTAGGACCGTTATAATTGCATAAATCTTATGATGATCCAACGCAGCGTTCCGAAAACATTCAAGGGCGGTATATCCGATGAAGTAACTACTAAGACGTTCCCTAAGGAAATAGAAAAATGTTTTGTAAACAACGAAAAGGCGGAGACAAGTACGCTTTTAGCTAATCTTATCTCAATAAAGTATAAAAGAAAAAAGAAACGTAAGGGAGTACATTATGGAAATGTCCAATGTCGCTTCGGAACTAAAGGCACAAAAGTTAAAGTTGTCTAAGGACTAGCTCGTACATATAGTACTCATTTCTCTTCCTGCATAATACAGTTAGTTTACGGTGAGTTATAATGCTCGAAATGATAAATAGAATCTTAATGAGCTCATATCTAACTGTGTGCAAGAAGAAGAAAAAAATTAAGTAAGAAATGACAAAAAGTGCTCACTTAACCACTACCTCTAATGGTAAGAAACGACAAAGAGATAAAAGTCAGGAAGTTGCAGTTGGAACACAATAGTCCAAATTGCAAAAGAATCAAGATCAGGATTTTACATGTTTCTTTTGCAAGAAAGTTGGACATATAAAAATAGAGTGTTCCAATTACGTCGAATGACGCGTAAAGAAGAGTATGTTTCTCATTCTGATTTGTTCTGAGGTTAATTTAGCGTCTGTACCTAGTCGCACTTGGTGGGTAGTTTCTGGTGCTACTACACATATAAGTATGTCAATACAGGGTTGCCTGTGGAACCGAAAACCAATTGATACTGAAAGACGCATCTATGTGGGCAATGGAAAAATAGTTGTTATTGAGGCAATAAGGACTTTTAGATTATCCTTAAAGACTGATTACTTTTTGGATTTGAAATAGATATATGTAATACCATCATTTAGACGGTATTTGGTTTTTCTTGTTCATTTAGAAATAATAATCTCAGTCTTTTTCGAGATTCAAATATTATTGCAACTGGTTCTTTAATTGATAATCTATAGTTGTTTGATACTATACTTCACATAATGAATCCTTGCAGACAACTACTTGTGGTACAAAACGCAAATTAGCTAATGAGAATTGTGTCATACTTTGGCACAAGCGTCTAGGACATATCTCTAAGCAAAGAATAGAGATGCTTGTTTTTTATGGAATTCTTGATCCCCTTGATTTAACAAATTTCAAAGTTTGTATTAAATGAATAAAGAGGAAGCAAACAAACATATGGAAATTGGGTGCCAATAGGACTTCCGGTGTCTTAGAACTAATATGTACTGCAGACCATTTCCTACGGCATCTTGGAATGGACAACAATATTTTATTACATTCATAGACTACTGCTCTCTTTATGGGTACCTATTTTAATTCATAAGAAATTTCAATCCTTAGACGTACTTAAGTCTTTCAAAGATGAAGTTAAACTTCAACTTGGAAAGATAAATAAGACTGTCAAATCAAACTATGGTGGTGAATACTACTGGAGATTTGACTGATCAGGAAAACAATGTCCAAGACCCTTTGCTAAATTCCTAGAGAAATGCAGAATCGCCCCGCAGTACACTATGCCGGGCAAACCTGGCATGAACCGTGTTGCTGAAAGACAAAACAGAATGCTTAAGAACATAGTAAGAAGCATGATAATTCATTCTTCTTACCAGAATCACTCTAAGGAGAAGCACTTAAGACTGCAGCATATATCCTGAATAGGGTACGAAGTAAAGCGGTGGCTAAAACCCCTTATGAACTATGATTAGGCGTAAAACCTAGCATTAGGCATTTGCACATTTGGGGTTGTCCAGCTGAGGCACGGCCTTATAGGCCATATGAAAGAAAACTGGACTCAAGAGCGGTTAGCTACTATTTTGTTGGGTACACTGAACGATCAAGAGGATTTAAGTTTTACGATCCCACATCAAGATCTTTCTTTGAAATAGGAAATGCGAGATTCCTTAAGGGTGTTGAGTTTGAGGGGGAATGAGAACAAATGTTATCTTTGAAGAAGAATTAGCTATTGAAGGTGATTAGGTTTCTGTACCTATTGTTGTTCAAGACACAATTTTCTTCGAAGGGGAACATTTTATTGATAGTGATCAGGTCTCTATACCTATCACTGTTAAAGACACTGTTTTGACTCTGGATAACAATGTTCAGGTTCAGGCTCATTTTTCCTCACATTGTTCTAGACCAAGACAACAATGAGATTCTTCCTCAAACACAATCTATAGAACAAACTCAACAACCTCAAGAAGTGACATTAAGGAGATCCACTAGAGAGAAGAGAAATGAGATTTTAGATGAATATATCGTATTTTTTCAAAAACATAAGGATGGTGTTGGTTTAACAGAAGATGACCCAATCAACTTCTATCAAGCCATGCGTAGTTCTAACTCTAAAAAATGGATTGATGCCATGAAAGATAAGTTGAAGTCTATGAAAGACAATGATGTTTGGGATCTCGTCGAGTTACCTGGAGGTACGAAGCCCATTAGTTATAAATGGATATTTAAAACCAAAAGGGATTTGAAGAGTAACATCGAGAGATATAAAACTCGTTTAGTCGCCAAAGGCTTTACTCAAAAGGAAGGCATAAACTACAAAGAAACTTTCTCTTCGGTATCTTCGAAAGACTCTTTTAAAACTATAATAGCACTGGTGGCTCATTTTGATCTAGAGCTAAACTAGATAGATGTCAAGATTATATTTCTCAATAGAGACATTAACGAAACGATATATACGGTGCAGCCAGAAAATTTTGTATCAGACAATTCAAAGTCTATGGTTTGCAAGTTAAAGAAATCCATCTATGGTCTCAAACAAGCTTCCCGTCAAATGGTGTCACAAATTTCATCAAATCATTGTCACATATGGTTTTGAGGTAAATGAAGTTGATGATTGTGTATACCACAAATTCAGTGGGAGTAAATTCTTTATTTTTGGTGCTATATGTCAATGACATATTGATAGCTGGTAATGATATAGGCTTATTGCATGAAATCAAGAGATTTCTAACTAAAAATTATCTTGGGGACGTCTCTTTTATATTAGCAATAAAGATACATTGAGATCGCTCTTGGGATACCTTTGGGTTATCATAAAAGAGTTATATCGATAAAGTACTTGCTAGATTTGACATGAAATATTGTGCACTAGGAAATACTACTGTCGCTAAAGGAGACATGTTTAGTCTCACTCAATGCCCCAAGAATGAGTTGGAAAAGAAAGAAATATAGAAGAAGAATGGAGTCTTGTGTACGCTTAAGTATGTACACGTCCAGATTTAGCTTTCATATTTGGAATGTTGGCAGATACTTAAGTAACCCTGGAATGGATCGTTGGAAATTAGCCAAACGGGTTATAAGGTATTTACAAAAAACAAAAAGATTACATGCTCACTTATCAGAAGATAGATCATTTGGAGATCATTGGGTATTCTGATTCCAATCAAATTTTTAGTTGCTAAAGAGACAATTTAGAGTAGGATAGTATCTATAGAACATATGGAACAAAATTCATGATTGCGGATCCGCTCACTAAAGATTTGACACCTAAGATATTTCATGAGCACACTACTTGTATAAGTGTGGTTTTATCTGATAATGTGTTGGCTTAGTAGGAGTTTGTGTTTATTGGATGTTCTTTTATTAGATACGTATATTTGATTTCTGCTGAATAAAATTGATGGATTAAATTTTATTTACTCTGAATGTATTTTTTCTAATTGTGGTTTAATATAAGGATAGAAAGACTAAGCATTGATCTCATTAAAGACTAAAGTTGAACCAGTTGAAAATAGGAATGTCTGAGATCACATTGCATATAATTTCCATACTACTCATCCACATTTGATCTATGTCATTGAGTGTATTAGTATGGTGGTCATCGTGGTTTAGTCATGACTGTATTGTGATATAAGTTGCAGTAATTCCATTGTTAGTATATGAGATAGACCAGATTATTTAAGGAGAAGTCTAAGAATAAATACCATACGTATGCATACCTAATGAATTTTGTGATATAATTGTTTCAGGGATAATATGTAGCCCAAGTGGGAGATTGTTAGAAAATTTTATTTCTTAATTTAATTTTGAGTAACATATTATTAATACAAAAGAAAAGTACAATTTAGACCCTTTAACTATTGATACATTTTTAAGTGGCCCCTTTAAGTTTTGACGTTTTATTTCAAACCCTCTACGTATCGAAACGGCTTTAATTGGTCCTTCTGTTAGATATTCTGTTAAAACTAACAGAATCTCAGGGACAAAATGGTCTTTTCACGTTTAATTTTTTTTTTTTTTTATCATTTTTAATATAATATATTTGTTTATTTATTTATTTATTTCTCTCTCTTCCTCTCTCCCTCCTTCTTTCTCCCCGCCACCTCTCTCCCCCTCTCCCTCTTCCCGCCACCTCCCTTTCCCTCTCCCCACCACCTCTCTCTCTCTCTCATTCTCCCTTCCTCCCCGTCACCCCTGCAACAGGGGGTGATTCCACCCCCTGTTGCGGGGGTGAAACCCACCCCGTAACAGGGGGTGGTTTCACCCTCTATTACGGGGTAAGTTCCTCTCTTCAAATTTCATGTTACGAGAGGAGACTAGAAAGCCTGAGCTTATCGCCGTAACACTTCGAGACGCGAATGTACAGAGGCTTCACCATTCTCAGATATCTATACATTGCTTCTTTCGAGAATCGCTTCTCCTCCGGCGTCGGCTCCTCCAAGCTTCGCTTCGGCGTTTTTTCCTTTGAACCTTTCGAGCTGTTGTCTCTGCTAAACAGAAACATAATCAGAACTTCTTCGACGTCAGCTTCATCGTGAAAAACTTACTCTGCATTTTCGTTTTCGTTTGGTTTTGCTTCTCTGACTGATTCTCCGGTTGTTTCTCCTGCCGCGGCTTTCGATTCGGCAAAATTGGAACGCTCGTTTCGTTTCTTTCCGCCGCGCCGAATTTTGATTTCTTCAGCTTCAACATCATTACGAGAAATTTCGTCCCCGATTTCAACAGCGAAGCGGAGAATTGCGATTTCGAAATCAATTCAAAAGGCTCAACCGGAACAAGCCATCCGTTAAAGAATAGATCTTCGGCGGCAGAGAGCGCAACGTTCGGATCAGTACAGTCGGCCCTCGAACCGGAAGAAAGCTCAAAATTAAAGCCTCTCTCGTCGTCCTCCTCCTCCTCGTCTTCCTCACAATTTCTCTCCACGTTTTCACCATCCCTCGCATCTCCACCTCCCTCTCCGTCGTCTTCAATGACGAACTCCAAGTCAGAAAACGGTCCGTCATCGTCGTCCTCACTCTCCAACAAGTAAGCACTTACGGCGCTAACAATCGTTGTAGGCTCAGAGCCACGAACTTTAGTAGTAGCACTGCCGTCGAAAGTCGCACATCCACCACCACCGCCAACTCCACCGCCTCTCCAGTACTTCAGTAAACTAAACGCCTCTTTGGTCTCTCTCTCCGAATTTCCCAATCAAGCTTCAAGCAGCAACCGATCCTCTTTTTTTTCCTGGTTTGAGCAGTAGATCGACCATCGGTACCACGATTGCCATGCAACACACTCTCTCTCCCGCGTCCCACGATTATCCAGCAACGTGCCATACAAACATGCCTCTCTCTCTCTCTCTACACGATTGCATGCAATACTTTTTCTCTACTTCATCCATGTTTGATAAATGTGATGTTTGTGCTTACCCACATCATCCATGCATGCCAACCCACGTCTCTCTCTCTCCACAAAATCTTTCATTTCTCTCTCTACCATGTTTCCACTACTTCCATGCACCAACCTATCTCTTTTTCTCTCATCCATGCAAGTTTTCATTTTACTTTCTCTCTCTACTCTCTCTCTCCTCTTCTGGGTATTTGGAAAAATATACGAATTTCACAGGTTTTCAAGCTTAGCATTCTTCCGAATGGCTTGCGCCTGCGGGGGCATGATAGAATATGACATCCAACTCTCCACTCTCTCACCCACATTCATCTCCAAGTTCCACCCCCAAAACAGGGGGTGGTTTCACCCCCTACAACAGGGGTGTTTTTCACCCCCACAACAGGGGGTGGAATCACCCACTGTTATGGGGATGACAGGGAGGAAAGGAGAGGGAGAGGGAGAGGGAGGTGGCAGGGGGAGAGGGAGAGGGAGGTGGTGGGGAGAGAGAAGGAGAGAGAGAAATAAAAATAAAAAATAAATATATTATATTAAAAATGATAAAAAAAAATTTAAAACGTGAAAATACCATTTTGCCCTTGAGATTCTGTTAGTTTTAACAGAATCTCTAATGGAAGGACCAATTAAAGCCGTTTTGATACGTAGAGGGCTTGAAATAAAACGTTGAAAGTTAGAGGGGCCACTTAGAAATGTATCAATAGTTAGAGGGTCTAAATTGTACTTTTTCCTTAATACAATTATATTTGCTATTTAAATTTAATGGATTAAAATTAAGTGATCTAATGAATTTAGGTAAGCCCATAGACTACTCATAAGAATGTGGGTTGAAATGAGTAGATACCGAAAATTGTTAGGGTAATTAGGGGATTATGGAAACCCTAATCACACCATATAAATAGGTAATGTAAGGGTTATGGTCCCCAATAATTCCAAATCGTCTTGACGGCTCACTTCTCTCTATCTAGAAGTGAATCGCGAATCTCATTGAGGAACTCCGGAGATTTGGTTGAGGAAGACCACGTACCCACTTGATCCGTGTTCTTCTCGTGATCGATTGTCACAGGATTCTGCATCAGAAGTTAATTGATCGTAATGGATCCAGGTACATAATTTACGTGTACATTAGAACTCTTGATGATTTGATATGTTGATTAAGGTGTTATAGATTCAAATCTATAGAGAATAAAATCCCAACATGGTGACAAAAAAGATTAGATGTAGTATTGGAATGACCATTCTCATTCCAATATTTTATTAGTGTTGAGAATAAATCAAGAATCAATGCATTTATACAATAAAGGCTCAACTGAAAAAACATAAGATGTGGGGGGCCGGCGGAGGTTGGATGGTGGTGTTACCGACAAGGTTAGGGTTGTAGTACCGATGGAGACTAGCGGGCTAATTAGAGAGAGAGAGAGAATTTGGCGCTAACTGCCAACGTTGGATTCCTACCGGAGAAGATGGTGTAGGGAGGAAGGATGAGGAGGGAGGGGAGTGTAAACACAAAAATAAAATAAAAGCAAGGGGTACACTTGCTAGAAATTCAAAGGGTAAGATAGTAATTTAATTAATTTTTCAAAAGGAAAAATAATAATTTAATTAAATTTAATTTCCATTTTCATATTTGGGCAGTGTTTGGTCCCCATTTTTGGCCCGTGAAGGAATAAAAGTTAATTTCATGTAATCAGGATTAACTAATACCAAATTTATCTTGAGATTGGTTAATCATTTGTTTTGGGGGATTAGAAAATCCTTGGTAATGAGGATGAAATTTAGTCTAATGACCAAACATAGAAATAGAATGATCATTCCCATGACCATTCCAATCCCACGCCAAATCATGTGTACCAAAAGCAACCTAAATCCTACTTGGAGGCAAACTAGAAGTTCTAAACTTGAGTCTCCAACACTAATCTCATTCAATAAACTATACTAATCTCTCTATCTTTCACTAAAACATTTTTGTCAATGTCTTTAATGTCTGTAAAATTTTCTAGATCTCTATTCTTTCCTTCACAGCTCTTAGCAACCTTGTATATAATTCTTATCTCCATATTTTCTTTCCAAATTTTTTATACAAATCATCGTAAGCCCAAAACTTAGATTACGAAACTTGCGAGTGTTATATTCTAGGAGAAAATTTATGCGCAACCGATTACAATATGAAATAAATAAATAAATAAAATCAACAGTAATTGGTAGTACGAATTCATTCTAATGTGAACCTAATAGAAAAATATGAACAATAAGTTTGTCAACTAATGAGACTTTGCAAATGGAAAAGGTTGTTAGCTAATGAGCTCCTATTCTATTTCCAGTAATCAAATATTTTAGTGCTAACATAAAAAATGATCACCAGAACTTCCATCGTCATCGTCTTCTTATTACAGTCTTTTAGAACTATTATTTCGATTTCAGTGGTATCCTATAATCAGACATTACTCCAATAATACTATTCTACTTTAACTATCTTACCTTTACTCTACGGATAATATAATTGGTTTTTCTATTTTCCTGAAATATACGTGTCTAAACTTATCAACCTTAAGGATCACCTGATCTCCAATTTTTACCATATCATCATCTCTCCAAATTTTGCCAAAATTAAAATACATGTATTCTGTTTTAATTCTATTGATTTTTAAACTTCTAGACTCTAAGACTTCTTTTACAATATTCCAACTTAATGTTTAGGCCTCCTCTAGTTTTATTAACTATTATTATGTCCTCCACAAACAACAAATTACATGGTATCCCATTTTGAATATATTTTTTGAGTCTATCAATCACTAAAACTAAGAGGTAAGGATTTAAAAATCATGCTAGATGTAAACCTATATTAATTAGAAATGCAAAAGCATCCCCTAACCTTTCAAACAGTATTAACCATACTTTCATGCGCATCCTTAATCATCTTAATATAATCATTTGATACTTATTCCTTTTATAGAATCCACTACAAAACTTCTTTGAATACCGATCATAAGCTTTTCTAAGTCCATAAAGACCATATTGAAATCTTCGTTCTTTCCCCAATATTTCTTAATCAACCCTATATTTCTCAATCAATTGCCTAAGCAAACATACGGCTTCAGTGGTTGACTAGTTGGGCATAAACTCAAATTGATTTATTGATCTGCAATTTTTCCATTAATTATTTCTTTCAACTTCTTGAATAGATGTGTTTGTTTATAAAGAAAATAATATTTATTGATTTTTACTGTGATTTTGGATGAGTTTCTTCTACAGTTACGTGTAATTTTTGTTACGAATTCACAATTAATTTCTTGATTTTGCAATTTTTCTTTTCTTTTAGTTTTTTCTCCCAAATTTTATTGTCCTTATTAATATTTGCTATGGTAGATGTTTGTTTGAGCTTGAGGATAATTTTGATAAGAAATACAATCTACAATAAAATAGAATAGAAATAGCAAGTTTTTTTTTTTTACTTTGCACTCCTGAAGTTTTAGAGAAGTTCTATTTTAGCTTTTGTCATTTCAATTTGAACACAATAAAACTCTGAAGTATATAAATTATATCAAGTCAGTTCTTCGGTTATTTTTTATGGGAGAATTCACATTTGTAGATTATTCTGTGTTTGATATGTGACTGATTTTACGGAAGGAGTAACTTGGCAAGGTTTGGATAATGTGTTCATATTAAAATAATAGGGGCTAAATTCGCTTGTTTCTAAATTTAAGGGGTGCAAAGTGAAAAAGGTTCAAATACCTTGAAATACAGTATTATTACGGTCTAGTTGACCGTGGAAACTAAAAAATACAGAAAACTCCCTCGAATTTCAAAATGATTGAAAAACGAGCCGAAGCCGCCAATGGAAAATTCCACGTTCAGGCCTCGCTGTTCCCTTTAATCACAATCATTGCCCTGCTGGCCATCTTTGTTTTCGCTTCTCCGTCTTCTTGATTCATCCACTACTGTTAATTTGCTCTTTCCTTTGCGCAGTTTCGCTAATTCAATTGCGAATCTTCGCTGAGTATTTGCTGAATTTCATTGTATTTTCGAAATAGTAGGATTGAATTAGGGTTTGGGGAGAGAGATGGGTAGTCCGAAGAAGAACCAGAACAAGGGATTTTTCGCAGCTATGAGCTCCGGATTGTCCATGTTCGGGAACGCCATGCATAGATCTGTGAACGGGTATGTTTAATTTTCACTCTCGTGCGATCTTTGTCAACATCGATGCTTTTGATCTGTTAGTTTTTCGCGTAACTTTCTATGCTGGCATGATCTGTTGGTATGCTCTTCAAATCTGAGCTATTGCATCTGGTTTCTGAATAAGGATTTCATTTCCTCATCGAGCTATTAAGTTGGGTCTTGAATTTGTGGATTGTCTCTCTGAGGATTTGAATTCCCAATTTTCTGCAAAAATCTTACATCAATGCTATTTTTTAAGTGTTTATCGATCAATTCAGGCTGAGTGTATTGTTTGATAAGCTTTGATGCAGAATTAATCATGTGAGCATGTGATTTGTACACAGACATCAAGTCCTTATATTCATATCAATCCTGTTCATAGCATGGGGCTTTTCATCTCATTCTAGCTGCCTATGCTGCCCATTTATTGCGTCTGTTAAGTAAAATTCAAAGTGAAATAGGCGATAATGAAGATTTGTTACTTTTATTAGTTACTAATTGGTTTTATCTTCGCCATTTTTCGACATTTAATGCCTAATCATGTGAAACTTTTTCATGGAATCTTTCCTGTTTTGGGTTTTCCCTTTCCCTGCCATCCAGATTGCTTGGTTATGAAGGGGTGGAAGTTATAAATCCAGAAGGTGGCAAAGAAGATGCAGAAGAGGAAGCCCAGAGAGGAAGATGGAAGCAGGAGGTGGTTTTCCTCCCGCTTATAATGCCTCTTAATCTGATGATTACGTTGTTTTTCCAAAGGCTGTTATACATTTCGAAATTCAGAGAATACATTTGATTAAGTTTTTGAATAGACAAATGATTAGTGATATCTGAAGGATGCCGGCTTTTATCGGGAGGAAGCTGTTCTTTCATAGATAGACCTTTGAAGCATGCATCATATAGTTATATCTACATTCATTAATGTTGAATCCCACATCGCTTGTGTTACCTAATCCCGAGCTATATATAAGTCTAGGGATAATCTTCCTCTTTCAAGACGTCTTTTAAGAGTGAGTTAGGCTCATTGGGTTTCTGCAGAGCCAAATTTCTGTTGATGTTGGCGTGTTGAATACCGCATCAATGATGAGCCCTTCGATATCCGTTCGCAGTCGTTTGTCAAAATCCACCCTGCGCGTGAGGGAGCATGTTGAATCCCACATTGATGTTGGGCCTCCTGATATCTGTTTGCATTGGTTTGTCAAAGTCCACCCTGTGTGTTAGAGGGCGTGTTGAATCTCACATCGCTTGTGTTACCTGATCTTGAGCTATACATAAGTCTAGGGGTAATCCTCCTCTTTCAAAATAACTTTTAAGACAGAGTTAGGCTCATTGGATTTCTACAATTAATATGTTAACAAAAGAATGACATTGCATGTTTGTAGGGATGTCAACGGTTCGGGTTCGGCTCGATTTTATACAAAATCAAAACCAAAACCAAAACCGTTTAAGATATGTAAAACCAAAATCAAAACCAAAACGACCGGTTTTTTTTAAACTATTTTAAAACCGGATCATTTAATTTTAGCCAAAATCAAAACCAAAATCACGAAATTGTTTAAGATTTTAAAATTTAATAAAAAACCAAAACCGCAACCACGAACCACAATTCACTATTAATTCTAAATATTTTCCAAATTATACACTCTTTAAAATAACTAAAAACCAATTGAAAATCAACTACATAAAAACATTCTTCAAAATCATACAGTCTGCGAAACAAATTACATGAAAACAATCTTGAACATAAACTAAAAACTAACTAAAGTGTAAACTAAAAGGGTTAAAAGTGTAAATAAATAAAAATAGGGATGAAATTATATATATATATATATATATATATATATATATATATATCGGTTACACAGTTCAGTTATGCGGTTACTATCCCAAAACCAAAACCAGAACTAAAACCATTTTAGTTTCTAAATCTAAAACCAAAACCAAAACTAAAACTATTTAGTCGGTTTCAACCCGGACCATTCGGTTCGGTTTCTTTCAGTTATCCGTCAGTTCGTTTTTTTTTTTTTTTTGCCATCCCTACATGTTTGGTCTCCTTAGCTACTTATAATGGACGATCCTCAAAGTTTGTAAGTCTTAGGAAGTGAAATTATGCTTACATTCTGTTTTCTTTCTTTTCTTGAAGGAAAGAGACAGCTACTGGAAAATGATGCAAAGTTATATAGGATCTGACATCACCTCAATGGTGACTTTACCCGTCCTTATTTTCGAGCCAATGACAATGCTTCAAAAAATGGCTGAGGTTTGTGCCGTTCTTTTCTTCCTATCACGGTTTCATATGTCATGTCATTCATTGTTTGTAACATATTTGTCTTGTGCAAATATCTTAATTCTTGTTACAGTTAATGGAATACTCCCACCTTTTAGATAAGGCAGATGAATGCGAGGATCCCTACATGCGGTTGGTCTATGCTTGTGAGTATTTCTTGTTACAGGACATCGGTATATGCTTGGAATACAAACAGAAATGGGAAATAATTATATTCCATTACCAAAAATAGTTGTTCTAAAACTATGGAAACGGAGTAGAAATCAGGAACAAATTTATTCTGAAAATTGGATCAGTAACAGAGAACAGAGATCGGGAGCAATTATGTTCTGTTCCCAAAAAAAAATCTAAAAAATTATGGGAGCAGAGTGGAAATTGGGATTTTGTTCTAAAAAATTGGATCAGAAACAGAAATCGGGAACAATTATGTTCTGTCCCCAGAATTTTTGTTCTAAAAATATGAGAACAGAGTTGAAACAAAATTTTCTTTCCGCATATTTCTGTTTAAGTTCCATTTTTCTGGGAATGAAAAACCAAAAAACGAAAGCAGAATTACAAATAACAAAATCATTTTTTTGTTGTTGCAGCATCATGGGCAATATCAGTCTATTATGCCTACCAACGAACTTGGAAGCCTTTCAATCCCATTTTGGGGGAGACGTATGAAATGGTAAATCATGGTGGGATTACATTCATAGCTGAACAGGTGAATCTCAGATTTTCAACCTTCATGCTTCATGTTTTGAATTTTGAATTCTATTTCTGTTATCCTATTTTCTTTTCCTTGCAATCATCTCACTTTGACATTTGGTCAAATTAAGCCAAATTCATTGAATATAAAATCATAATATGATCATTTCTTGATGTTCTTTTTATTTACTCCCCCAATATATGATAGGTGAGCCATCATCCTCCAATGAGCGCTGGGCATGCTGAAAATGAACATTTTGTATATGACGTAACATCAAAGTTGAAGACTACATTTTTAGGCAATTCAGTTGACGTCTATCCTGTTGGAAGGTTGGTTTGTTTTTTTCTTCGCATAATTTTCTTTACTATGTGCGCTTCTATTTCAACCCCATTAAATTCCCCTTGCGTTGAGTCACTTTATTGATTTTCTAATTTATAGGTGTAAAAAGATAGTAAATAAAAAAAAAAAAAATTGGTCAGATGAACATAAATGTGAAATTTAAAGGGTACAAAAATATAATTTAATTCAACCGCCTTAGAAGTGAGGTTTTTTTTCGCTAAATAACTTTTTTAATTCAATCTTATCCATCTATTCCCCTCAAATCAATCCCAACCCTTAACGAAAAAGATATGTTCAAAACACCGGCATAATTAATATAGATAAAGGCATATTCTTTGATTTCGCTCGTCATTTGTTTCTATTCATTTGACTTCAAAAATTACATTTGGTCGAATTTAGAACACGCGTTACTCTTAAAAGAGATGGCGTAATCTTGGATTTGGTTCCACCTCCCACAAAGGTAAACAATTTGATATTTGGACGAACTTGGGTCGATTCACCCGGGGAGATGGTCATGACCAATACAACAACCGGGGACAAAGCCGTGCTCTATTTTCAACCTTGTGGCTGGTTTGGGTACGACGTTTAACCCACTTGCTTCTCAACCTTTCAAAAAAAAAAACATTAATTATATTTTTTATTAATTTATTTACATTTGGGTTTTAGTGCTGGTCGATACGAAGTGGATGGATATATATACAATGCATCTGAGGAACCAAAAATTTTGATGACTGGGAAATGGAACGAATCATTGAGTTATCAGCCATGTGACATGGAAGGAGAACCCCTCCCGGGGACAGACCTGAAAGAGGTTAATTTTTTCCCCTAAAACATAAAACTGTTCTCTGTCTGGGCTGGCTTATCAAAAATGTTCTGGTATCGGTTGGCTTTTAAATAGGTTTGGCGGGTTGCTCCTGTTCCTGAAAACGACAAGTTTCAGTACACATATTTCGCGCATAAAATAAACAGCTTTGATACTGCTCCTAGAAAATTGTTGGCATCGGATTCTAGGTTACGCCCCGACAGATTTGCACTAGAAAAAGGCGATCTATCAAAAGCCGGCGCTGAGAAGAGCAGGTCCCACTCTCTCTCTCTCTCTCTCAAGTCGGTTATTCGTTCATTTGTGATTGTAAATTGATTTTTTTTTTTCTTTTTTCTGAACAGTTTGGAGGAGAGGCAGAGAGCTGAGAAGAGAAACCGGGAAGCAAAAGGGCATCAATTTACGGCTAGATGGTTTGACCTAACTGATGAAGTTACACCTACTCCTTGGGGTGATTTGGAGGTTTATCGGTTCAATAGTAAATACACGGAACACCGGGCTGTTGTCGATGATGGCTCGGAGAGTAGCGGCGTGGATGATGTCATGTCGACCGAGTTTAACCCATGGCAGTATGGTAATTTGTCTGCTGAATGATGGTGATTTTGTTACAGGGAGTTTTGGGGTTGAACCTTTTTTTTCTTTTTTCGTCCTGATTTAAAGTGTCTGTTTGTGGTATTGTGTAGATTTGTATCTCATTTTCATAGTTTTGATGTTATTCAAGTCCAAAAAAGTCCCATTATATTGAGACAATTCTTCATTGTTAATTCTTTTTTTCTGTTTTCTTTTTTTTCTTTTTTTTTGAGTTTCAATTACAGTGTAAAACCTAAAATTTGGCAGCAAAAGCTGATCTCTTTTTACTATGAATAGTTGTTCTAGGGCCACTGGTCATCGAGAGTTCGGGTGATCAAGACTTTGGTCGTCGGATTTTTTTTTTTTTTTTGTTATGTTTAACTAATTTTTAGTAATATTCTTTTTAGTTACGATGACCTAATTTTGAGTGATATGTAACTTAAAAATAAAAATGTAACTAAAAAATACGTTAGAAAAATAATTACATGTAATTTGAAAATATACTAAAAATAATTACATATAACAAAAAAAAAAAATTGGTGGTCGGTGGCCGGACGTTGATGATCGGAAGTGGAAGTTTGAGATTTGACGGCAGTGGACAAGTAAATCTTAATTGTAAGCATGGAAAATATAAGGGAACATTGATAAATTAAAATGTAATTAAAACATTAATACTAAATTTAAAATTATAATAAAATAAATTATAAATTAAGGTAATGTTTAATAACTACTAAAATTTTAAGTGCAGCAAAATTTAACTGTTAAAATTATAAATGTTGAATTTATTAAATGTTGAATATATTGAGTATTCAATTTTGAATACTTTTAATTAAAAAAAAAATTGTAAAATTTTTTATTCCTAAAATAATTTTTACTACTTTACTTTTTTAAAATATTATTTCTCTATAATTCTCTCTTTTATTTTTCTCAATTTAATATTTTATCCATTTATAATTTTTTTATAAATTATTTTTTTGTAAAATTTTATAGTATTGGTGTAAAATGTTGGTTGTGATAATTAGATATTCTGTGATATTAAGTCATAAAGTGCTAAAAAAATTAAATGAATCATACATTACTTAAAATTTTAAATAATTTTTTAAGTGATTTATTTTTTAAGTTTTTATTTAATTTTATTTTCAAATACACTTGATAATAAGTAATTAAAGAATTCAGTTTTTTTTTTTTTAATACTCAGTGACCTCATACCCACACATGTGTGAGACTAATCTCATTCGGAGTGCGTAACTGTCATTTTAATAAATATTTTTTTATAGATTCGAACTTCTGATCTTACAGAAATTTTTTAACTATTTTAATTTAAACGGGTCTTATTTACCACTTGAATTATATTATGTTTGTAAACGCTTCGGGCCTAAGACAAACCACTGAATTCACGTGTATAAATAAAATAAGGTCTTAGGAAACAATGGTGGAGATCGAGAATTATAGCTCCAAGAAGTTTGTTACAATCGATGTACTAGCCGTTGTTTGTCCGTTGTCACCTTTACAGTATTATAGTGATGTTCAACAATCCACACAGATACGAAGAAAACAATTATAAGTAGCAAGTGAAGGAGGTCCACTTTACAATTCTTTGGTTATACTTCACTTTTACTACTTATTACTTACACATAAATAATATATTTAGAAGTAAGAGTGCTAAAAGTTCATTTTTGACTACTTCAATATTGCGTCAATGCGTTTCTCTTCGATTGAAAATTAATGCAATATAATTAATTAAACACAAAAATTTATTAAGATTTGAATGGTATTTTAATTCGTGAAATGCTCAATTGAATTCAATTGAAGATTAGAATGAAATAACAATTACACATTTATTTTGAAGGAAAACGAAAGTAATATATCAAGTTCCAAATTGAGATTAAAGGGAAAACTCTTTTGTGCATCATAGGTGTTCTATAATTAACCACAAGTGCAAGCACTGTCGTCGTCCAACCAAACCGAATCGAATTGGATACGGGTTTCGGTAGGTTTACCCCATCACTACAATAAAAATGGCCTATTGGGGTACGAAATAGTGTCGCGATAGAACCCCTATTGCGACATTTGGATTTTTTGGGACACTTGGACTGGTGCTTTGTAGAAGGCCGGCGTGACATCGCCACGACCTCATCTTAACGTTAAACCCACTAGTAAATGATAAAATGCGTATAAAAATATACAACCACAAATTTTGACCATATGCAATATCTCTAACTGGGGACACATATGTCCTTGAATTACAATAATAACAATGAAACTCTCATAGGTTGGCCTCAGACAGCTCCTCCCAAAATATTTCCATACTACATCATCGCCGGACTCTACCTAATGTCAGTAGGAGACCGACTCCTAACTGTTGTACCTGCGAGTGTACTGCCTTCTTAGTAAAAAAATATTTTTTTAAAATAATAATACATTCTAAATATTATCACAATTAAATCTGGATAAACATAAATATATAAGCAATGAAAATAAAGCGATATAAATAAATTCCATCCAAATCCAAATCCATCTAGTATAAAATCATACCAATCACCTTAATAAATAATAAATCACCCAATATAAGTAAAACACAACATCTCAAGCACACATCTCAAACATACTATTTAAGCACACACCTCAAACACACCCACTAGCTAGCCTTAGTGATCGTTTTAACCTCACAATCGGGAGTTGCAACGGTGCCGTAACATCCGTAGGAATGCCTTCCTACGAAATATCCACACCCCTTTTGGGAAGAAATATAATCCACAACCCTTACGGGGAGAAACATCCGCATCTCATGGGAAGAATCTACACCCCTTACGGGGAGAAATATAATCCACACCCCTTTCGGGGATAACAACTAAGGCATTGTCAAAATTATTAGTGTAGTTAAAAATCCACATCCCTTACGGGAAGAAATACATTTTCATACCGTATCGTCAAATTAATAACATCATCATCAAATCACAACGTAATGATATCGTCTAATCAACATCGTCATCTCACACATTCATCTCTCTTTTCCAAAATCAACTTTTTAATCCAAAAATCATATTTTTCACTTTCGTTTGAAAACCGTCTAATTTCAACAAAAACCATTTTTTTTTTCACTTTTATTTTTAGAAAATTAGATATTTTCCATTCTCTTTTTAAAAACCACCAAATTGCACAAAAATCTATTGCCCTCAACTCACCCCAAAATCCAACGAAAATTATTTTAAATCTATCTTTTTAGAAACTAATACAATTCCCCAAGAATTCATTTTACCAACTCACCCCAAAACCTGCTTGATCCATATCATTTATAAAATGATACAGTTTCAGTAAACACACATTTCATCACATAGATATACATAGAAAAATAGTTTGATAAGAAGACAGTACACTCACCTCGTGATCCGCTCTCCAAAAGCTTTTACCGACTATACTTTAATGTTATTCCGGTGCCTGCGAACCTATTAGCGACAGGGCCTAAATTAAAATTTTAGGTAAAAATGACCCAATCATGCAAATGCAGGGCCTATGTTCCGTATTTTCCCATTCCCCACATTTTATTATGTAAAATTATTATTTGGTAAATTTTTATTTCGTTAAAAGTTACTACATTCCCAAATTTATTATTCCCACTACGAAATTTTCGATGCGTTAATTTAATTTTATAAACTAAAATAAATTTAATAAAAAACGTTACCCATTCCAAATCGTTCACAGGTCGCGAGATGGATTTTGGATTCTATTGGGGTTCTTTCTATAATTTTTCTTATTTCCTTCTCCTCTTCTTCCTTCTTTTTCTTCTTCCCCGTTTCTGTTCTATTTTGGTTTCTGCCGGCCGGCCCAACACCCACACCCACCGATGATCACCCAAACACTGTCGGCAAAGTAGAACACATACGCACACCAGCACAGCCGACCGACGATCGACGGTCGACCACCCACACACCCGCCGACCGAAGAAAACCGACGAACACCCCACACACACATCGTCGATGGTCAGAAAATGCACACAGCACCCACGCTGCACACAACAAAAACGGAAAACACACCCACTCCGCCGAACGCCACCCCCGACGATCGACAACCATCCGAACCCACTCACCCCCCTGCTCGTCGGATCTCACCGCCTCCACGCAGACCTCTCGCTCTCTCTCCTCTGTTTCTTGTTCTGGGTTTACTGCCAACACACACACATATACTCCATTCACCCAACCGGAGAGATGGCGACGACACCCCCACCAGACCGACAACGACGCCCACCAACGGCGATCGAACAACACACACACGCCTCCGCCGGAGCAATGGCTACAATCCGAAACTCACTGCCGTCGACACCTCTCTCTCTAGATTTTATGAATCTCTTCTTCTTCTTTGAGATTTTCAGTAATCATTACATGCATGTTCATATTTATATGCATGTAATTAATGGTTTAAACGTCGAGCTCCTCCTGCCACGTCGCTGCACCTCTCTCTCCTTCCGGCCGGCTGCTTACGATCACACACATATGTATAAATAATTTTTTTGTTAAATTACTCTTTTCTCCCCCCTAACTTCTTAAAATCTTCATTTTAGTCCAAGTCCACTTTTAAGATTTTTCTTAAATTGCAATTGCACCCCTAAAAGTTTTAATTAAGAATTAAATGTCAATTTACCTCCCAAAGTTTGGATTTAATGTTTCTAAATTTGTAAATTGACCCCTAGATTTTTAATTTGAATTTTTATTGACCCAATTTCACTCCGAATTTTTTCAGTTACTCTAAAATGCAACTAAAATAACATACATACTACGATTGAGGTCTTACAGTAAGTCAGTCCCGTCATTTCCTGCAAAATAAAATAAAAAAAAAAGTGCAAGATATAAGGCAAAATAAAACAAACACATGCTTTACTTTTTTCGTTTTGGTCCCCAAAAAACTCTCCAACAGACATTTCATTCTGTTCTGTCATGTTGAAAACATGAACAAAATGCCACCTCAGAGATTCAATCAAAGGAACAACATAACAGAGAGACAGATGAAATACTGCAACCATTTACACAAATCGAGGTTTGCCAACACCTAATTAAAAATCGATAATCAAAAGAAAAACTATTCAATCCTTGCATCAAATTTAGAATTGACATCCAAGAAACTGATTTGTTCAACCTTCCCATTTCCCAAAAAATACATTTGTGGATTGCTCTCGGCATCTATGGATTTTGTAAAGCACCTAATGTTAAGAACTTTGTAAAATGCAACACACCATGTAGGCACTAAATAGATTTTAAATGAAATTACCTCTAGAATTTGTTTTCTTATACAAAATTAAAACCAAAACCGTAAAACATATATAAAATCAAAACCAAAAGCGTCGGTTTCTTTTAAACGGTTTTAAAACCGAACTATTTAATCTTATCCAAAATCAAAATCAAAACTACGAAACTGCAAAACCGTTTAAGAGTTTTAAATTTTATAAAAAAAAAAAAAACAAAATCAAAACCAAAACCAATATGCACACATCAATGCTTTCCTAGAAATAAAAAAATGATGAGATGTTACTGCAGTTTCGAATCTTGGACATACAAGCACTAATGCTACCATTCAGAGTTCGAAAATTTTACATGCATTGGCTGTAAAACACTAACTTCAAAGAGTATTAGAACATACCTAAAATTTCCAAAATATTCATGAAACCCACGATGGAACTATGGATCAAACCATTCAAACCAAAACAAACCCATCGGGGGACCGTTAGAACATACCTGAAATTTAAATCAAATGATGCATTTCAAGCAAGTTGATGAATTTCACAATTATTTAAATCTATACAAATCCTATTTTTCACTGAGAATTTCTAATAAAAATAGAAAATAAACATATGTATATATAGATTTTATTTATATAAACTGCCTATATAGGGTTGTAACCAGTAGTCTGATCCATTGTTGATCTCACGGTAAATTTGAGGAGTACATGAAATAGGAATCAAACAAAGGCCTCTACTCTTGAGATCTACCACCTTCATTCCTCTTTCTTTTCTATCCATTTCTCCCCATGCCTCCTGAACCAAAAAAATATATATATATATTTTATTTTTTATTTTTTTTTGGGGGGGGGGGAGGGGGGGTTTACTAACTTTTAAATTGTTTTCAGAAAGCAGAATAATGATATTCTGATTGTAAAACCAAACAGTCACTAAGGTGTAGGTCACAAAACAGTCACTAAAAATTACTACATACACAAATCGTTTTACCTTGATCATGCTAGTCTTTATATGGATTGCTTAATAGCTGCACAAAGTATAAACATAGTCAGTGTTAAAATTCACATCTTGTAATAATATTCTAATTCTATAGAAATTCTCAGAATTAAATAATTTTACAGCCAATTTATTTCAACATCACCAGACTTCTCAACCACCTCAGGAGCTACAACTACAAAAAAATATATACATCGATAAAATATATCAGCCAATGTATTTACTGTGAAAAGAAATTTGAAACCCTCAATGTTGAATGCACAAAACAATTACAATTACTTAAAACAATTACACTGAATGCACAAAACAATTGCAAACTGCACCCAAACGAAAAGGGTTTCACTTCCAACCAGAAGATATTCAACAGACATTTTAGTTCAACAAGCAATGATCCTAATCAAAATATGCAGCAACTAGAAGATATTTTAGTTCAAATTTTATTGCAATCAATAATATCAAAACAACTCAAATTTATTAGATTTTCATAATGAAAATGAACATTTTACCTCTGGGTATTCTTGTTTAACCAATTCTGCTACAAATTTCCTACAAAATTGAAAAATAAAAAACAATTTAGTAAATTTATTAAATTCATCAATGAAACTGAGAACAATATAGAAATGAAACTGAGAACACAACAAAAATAAAATAGAAATCTGGGAATATAAATTGGGAACAAAATAAAAATAGGGAACAGAACAGAACCGGATGCATGTCCACAGTAGTAAAAACAGGCTCTATACTCCATCATAGCTTCTGCATCAGAAACCCTAGAAAGAAACCATGAATAAAAACAAAAACTTCAAAAATACTACTCCATGAAAAACAGAAACAGAATCCAAGAACATAACCCATGTATGAACAGAAATTGGAAGTGAAAACAGAAAATAATATAGAATGGAAACTGAGACTGAGAACATAACAAAACACAAACCAGGAATATAAACTGAGACAGAAAAATAAACCATAAGCAGAAACTGAAACAGGAAAGAAGCCTTAAATTAGGTTAATACAACAAATCAAAATAGGGTTTGAAGAAGCAAAAATTTGGGGAAAAGTAATTATACCTTCTATTTAATCCGATTTCTATTCAAACTCAATCAGTGTATAAGAGAATTAAAGAAAAACACCTCAATCATTGAATAATCAATTCGTAAACTAAGAAAAATCCAACGACAATTTCAAGCGATAAGTAGAAAATGCCCTTAACCAAACTTACAAAATGCAGAAACCCTATACCAAAGTAGAAAATGAATACAGAAGCCCTAAACAATGACAATTTCAAGCGATAATTTGGAAACTGAGAAATTAGGCATCGAAAAGGCAATAATTTCAAGCCAATATGAAATGCAGATGTAGTGAATTCATAAGAAATGAGAACATTTGAACAAGAAAACAAGCAATAGAAGTGAAATCAAACTTGAGACAAAGTAGAATCGAGATGCTTGCGATGAATCGATGATGATTGCTGGAGATTACTTCGACGGCTAGCTGCGTCGGCGGCGGAGGAGCAATTTGGTTGCGACGATGGTGGATAAACCTGAGTGTGGCGGCGATGAGTGTGGCAGCGATGGTCATGGCTGCAATAACGCGGGGCAAATGGATTTGGGTGAAATGAGATGACAACTAGACTAGGTGTCACATGGTCTAAAATTTTCAGCACCAATTTTAAACCAAGTGATAGCCTGATCGTTGCACAATCAGTCAGCCCACAGTGAATGCACTGTCTCACAACGGAATTACACCGACAGATTGTAAACACATACGTTCCTGTAACGAAATACAACGGGAATACACAGAAACACTACCAAAACGCACCCACGCAACAGTACGCACACGTATTACGGGAAAACCCAACCTTGTATTGATAAACTCCGGTTATAAGGAACCAAATACAATACTTTGTTTGTAAAATCCGCAGGAGTACATTCCAACCTCTAAAAACAGACCAAAACAACAGTATTTATAGGAGAAGACAGTAGTTGACAGCCCCAACTGCATAGGCAGACTACCGACACCTGTCCCTACACTTGTCAGCACCACAGGAGTTGGTTTTCCTGTCTGAAAACCAACCAAAACCGCCCAAGAACTGCCCAGAACTGCTCACACATGCACTGCACATGTCTGGAAACCTCCAGTCCATCAGCTCACCAGGTAGCATTCTTTCAGCGTTTTTGCACCGTCCCAACGTCTGCCCGTTGCCATCTCGTCCCATAATCTGCCAACATTCACCAACGTTTTGCCACGCCGCTGCATGGCCAGAACGTGTCGTTGCGCCCAACGATCTGCCAACGTTCCGTGTGCTATTTTCGCACCAGAATGCACCGCCGCCCAACGGTGCGTCATGCCTCTTCATGACTCAGCCCAAAACGTAGCGTTGCGCCTACGTTCTGTTTTGTTGCATCGTTCTGCCCAACGACGTCCCAACGCCGTATGCATTTTTCGCACCAAAATGCACCGTCGTTCCTAACAGTCCGCCACGCTGCACACATGACATAGTTTACCACGTATCGTTGCGCTTCCGTTGCATCATTTTGCCTCGGTACTGCACCGAGATCTTCCTTTGGTCCCGTCACTCCCCAACGAGAACCCCATTATCAGCAACCTCTGCTAACGCCGCCAACGTGCGTCCACGTTGTCCAACAGCGTACCAGTTTGCCAACGCCTGTCCAACAGCTTGGTCCAGCACCTCACCGCTCCTCCAACGTGTGTTGCCGCGTTCAAAGCACCATTTACAACGTAGTGTTGCACCTACGCTGCACCATTTTGCCTCGGTCCTGCACCGAGGTCTTCCATACTGCCCAACACCCGCCGGTGTTGTGCCACAACGCTGCTACCCACCGATAGGCACCAAGTTGGTGCCCCATTTGCCAACAAACCCATCCATGCCTCATGCACCATGTCCGGTAGCAAATCGCACCAAATTGGTGCTGTTTGGTCCTCCAGCATTATTAGGGTCTAACAAACCACCCCCAATAAAAGAACCCGACGTCCTCGTCGGATCGTGCCCAGCATAATCCACTGGATTTGGCATGCACCGATGCCACCCGTTCTGCCACAGTCTTTTCATTCTATCAGCAGCATGTTCACCGTTCGTTGCAACCCGTAGCAACATGTTTGTTAATTTTGGTCCGCCACAGTCTCCTCATTCTGTCTGTAGACTCACACCGGTCCGTTGTAACTCGTTTACGACGTGTTTGTCAAATTACGTCTGTCATAGCCTACACAATCTACCCACAGACTTGCACCATTCCGTTGCAACTCCCTGCAACGTGTTCATCAATTGCGTCAGCCACAGTCTTCACAATCTGTCCGTCGACTTAATCATGTTCGTTGCACCTCACTGCAACGTTTTTGCCACAGAAACCCGTCCGTGACCCAGACTGACCACCAGCCCAGTTACTACTGCATCAACTGAATTTGGCATACGTTTATGCCGATGATACTGCCACAGCCTCCTCATTCTGCCAGCAGTATTTCTCCACCAGTTCGTTGCAATCCGTTGCAACGTGTTGGCCACAGAACATCGTCCATGACCGGAATGTCCACCAGTATGCTACGCAGTAAACCCCGTATGGAGATTTCAACGATAACCAGCCTCCACCGGTTATTTTTAAGCACGGGCATAGAATGTTTTCCTGAATTCCATGCCCCAAATCAGGAATCACAGCATACCTGATTTCAGACCGTACCCAGTCAGAATTGTTGTCCACTGATAACGTATTTTCGACGTGCACCCAACGACTTGGTCCAACGCTCCGTCGTTCCTCCAACGATATAAGGTGTCCGTTTGCAAAATGGCAGCACGCAGCCAATTTCAGACCGCTCCTGGTCAGTCCGTTGTGCTCCAGCAACGCAGTGTCAACATTCGTCCAACGACTTGGTCCAACACTCCCCATCCTCCAATGAAGTCAGACGCCCATTTGGAAACCCATAAATAACCAGCCTCCTCCAGTTATTTTTCAACAAGGGACATATGACTGTTTCCGGTATCCTACATCTCAAACAGGTTCATTACATACCTGTTTTCAGACCACTCCTGGCCTGCTCGTTGTTGTCCACCAACAACGCTGCACCAACATGTGCCGTCTCCCGTCCAGAGCCTTCCTCGTCTGATTCCTCCCGAACCAGCGCCGTCAGTCTTTTTTTCTTCGGAAAGTCCCTCATCCGGTGAGGACCGTCGCAGATAAAACAACCTCGACTCTTACTCGCAGCCGACATCGGTTGTGATTTTGAACGGGGTCCCTCAGAAACGTTGGCCTGCACGCCTCTGATTTTCCACTCCTTCGTGCCCTCGTTCATTTTCTCCTTGCCTTTCCTACTTGACTTCCGGTCTGTTTCGCTACCGTCTCGTGTCAGGTTACAGTCGGTCAGGTTGTCTGTCGCCACCACAGCAGTAGGCAGGTCATGCACGCCCTGCCGTCGCAGTTCTGCCTGCGCCCACAATTGCAAGCCGAAAATAAAATTGAAGAGCTTGTCCTCTTCCGACATGTTTTTCACATCCAACAGCAAGGATGTGAACTCCTTCACGTACTCATGCACCGATCCCGTGTGCTTGAGTCGCCGTAATTGATCTCGAGCCAACCAACTCGAGTTCGTTGGTAGGAACTGCTCCCTGAGTTCCCTCTTCAAGTCTGCCCACGTCACTACCGCCGGACGTGTGCTGTCAGCCACACGCGTTCGCCACCACAGCTTTGCGTCGCCCACCATGTACATCGTTGACATGGAAACTTGATCACCGTCACAAACATGAGCAATCTGAAAATATTGCTCCATATCCCATAGGAAGTTCTCTACCTCCTTGGCACTTCGAGTGCCTGAAAATGCCGTTGGTTCCGACACCTTCATCCGTGCTGCTCCGTCCCCTGACGTGCGCTGTCCAGCACCGGTCTGCTTCAAAACAGCAACTTCATCATCCACTCACTTGATGTTGCTTTTCAGTACGTCGGCCATCATAATCACATCCTCCGCCATGGACGAGAATCTGGCCGTCGTATCGGTACAGAATTTCTCAAAAGAATTCCGCAGGTTCACCAGGTCGACCCTCAGTTCAGCGTTCTGCACGGACAGGTTCACTTCACCGGCCGTCGGTGGCACACCGACGTAGTCCTCCAACGCTTCCAATCGACTGTTCATACCTAACGCAGGAACCATCCTGCTCTTCACTGTTCACCAACAGCGAAAATGTCGACAAACGCCCAACAGCTTGGTCCAACGCCTTCGCCCGTTCCTCCAACGTTGTTGGTCGTTCGTGCACCGACGCAGAGCCCACTCGTAGCCCTGCTCTGATACCCACTATCACAGGGTCTAAAATTTTCAGCACCAATTTTAAACCAAGTAATGGCCTGATCGTTGCACAATCAGTCAGCCCACGGTAAATGCACTGCCTCACAACGGAATTACACCGACAGATTATAAGCACACATGTTCCTGTAACGAAATACAACGGGAATACACCGAAACACTACCGAAACGCACCTACGCAACAGTACGCACACGTATTACGGGAAAACCCAACTTTGTATTAATAAACTCCGGTTACAAGGAACCAAATACAACACTTTGTCTGTAAAATCCGCAGGAGTACATTCCAACCTCTAAAAACAGACCAAAACAACAGTATTTATAGGAGAAGACAGTAGTTGACAGCCCCAACTGCATAGGCAGACTACCGACACCTGTCCCTACACTTGTCAGCACCACAGGAGTTGGTTTTCCTGTCTGAAAACCAACCAAAACCGCCCAAGAACTGCCCAGAACTTCTCATACATGCACTACACATGTCTGGAAACCTCCAGTCCATCAGTTCACCAGGTAACATTCTTTCAGTGTTTTTGCATCGTCTCAACGTCTGCCCGTTGCCATCTCGTCCCATAATTTGCCAACGTCCACCAACGTTTTGCCACGCCGCTGCATGGCCGGAACGTGTCGTTGCGCCCAACGATCTGCCAACGTTCCGTGTACTATTTTCGCACCAGAATGCACCGCCGCCTAACGGTGCATCATGCCTCTTCATGACTCAGCCCAAAATGTAGCGTTGCGCCTACGTTCTGTTTTGTTGCATCGTTCTGCCCAACGCCGTCCCAACGCCGTATGCATTTTTTGCACCAAAATGCACCGTTGTTCCTAACAGTCCGCCACGCTGCACACATGACACTGTTTACCACGTATCGTTGCGCCTCCGTTGCACCATTTTGCCTCGGTACCACACCGAGATCTTCATTTGGTCCCGTCACTCCCCAACGAGAACCCCATTATCAGCAACCTCTGTTAACGCCGCCAACGTGCGTCCACGTTGTCCAACAACGCACCAGTTTGCCAACGCCTGCCCAACAACTTGGTCCAGCACCTCACCGCTCCTCCAACGTGTGTTGCCGCGTCCAAAGCACCATTTACAATGTAGTGTTGCATCTACGCTGCACCATTTTGCCTCGGTCCCGCACCGAGGTCTTCCACACTGCCCAACACCCGTCGATGTTGTGCCACAACGCTGCTGCCCACCGATAGGCACCAAGTTGGTGCCCCATTTGCCAACGAACCCATCCATGCCTCATGCACCATATCCGGTAGCAAATCGCACCAAGTTGGTACTGTTTGGTCCTCCAGCATTGTTAGGGTCTAACACTAGGGCTTTTGACGAAAAAACAAACGCGATAGGATTTTTTATTTGCCGCCTATTTAGAGATTTTTTTAGCCAATTATTTATTTTAATTTTTAGCAAATTTTTTCCAATGCTTTAAAATTTTAGTTGTGTCCTAATAAAAAAAAAAATTATGACATTATTTTTGGTCTTCATATTTTTTTAAAATTATTTTTTTAATTAAAGATATCAATATCAAAATTTGGAACAAAAATTATAACATTTAGTGGCAATTAAGTAATTTGCCATTAAAACATATCAGTAGTGGTTATTTTTTAATTGCCGCTACAGCCTATTTTTGTTGTAGTGACCTATGTATGAACAGAAATTGGAAGTGGAAACAGAAAATAATATGGAACAGAAACTGAGACTTAGAATAGAACATAAACCCAGAATATTAACTGAGACAGTAAAATAAACCATAAGTAGAAATTGAAACAGGGAAGAAGTCTTAAATTAGGTTAATACAACAAATCAAATTAGAGTTTGAATAAGACTGAATTTGGGGAAATGTAATTATACCTGCTATTCAATCCGATTTCTATTCAAACTCAATCAGTGTATAAAAGAATTAAAAAAAACACCTCAGTCATTGAATAATCAATTCGTAAACCAAGAAAAATCCAAAATATATTATCCAAATCATCAACTAAGTAAAATTTCTCAGAAACATCGAGTTTAAAGACAAAGCAATGATTTAGAGATCACAAACCAAAATTTGGAGAACAAATCTGATTTCGTGATGCAAGGATTTGATCGATCGCTGCTGCAAAGGTTTCAGTGGAAGGGATGGTGTTGTGACGCAGAGGTAGCGGAGGCACGACAACAACCGATTGCACGAGGAAATCTAGAGAGAGAGAGAGAGAGAAGGGAGGAAAATGAGAATTGAGAAAATGTAAGGAACGTGAAGGAATATAGGAACGGGATGAGGGTTTGGGGATTTTGGGGTTTTTTCAGTAAATGTGTGAGCGGGAGAAGGGAAGAAGACCGGCGCCAAAACCAAAACGACGTGGTTTTGGTAAAATAATTATCATTTTAATTTTTTTTTTGTATTTTTTAATTTAATTTTGATTTCATTTATAAGGGCACCATTAATTGACATATAATTAAATAATTAAATTATAATAGGACACAAAATTGTGCCCTAATATAGTTTATGTTTTTAGAGCACTATTTTTTGTCCTATTACATTTTATATAGATATTAATTTATTTAATTACTAATTAAATTCTATTGGGATACTACTTTGTGTCCTTTAAATATTTGATTATAGGGACACAATACATATAGTGTCCTGAAAAGTACCTTTATAGGGCACAAGACATATAGTATCCCAACAAATTGACTTTTATGGGACACTTTCAATTTTGTGCTCCAAAAAACACCTTTATAAGGCACAATACATATAGTGTCCTAACAGAGGTGCCCTTATAAACAGTTTTTGTTGTAGTGCATCATAGTATTATCTTTTGGGGTAAAGTTTATTTAACTATTAAATGAAAAATATTGAAATAAAATCGACGGTGGTGCGAGTTTATAACTAACCAGTGCTAAGTGAACGTTCAAGTCCATTTACTGATGGTAGTTAGTCCAGTGAACATTCACTTGTCTTTCCAGAATTAGTTCCTCTTGTAATTTTGGAAATGTTGAATCCATTCGTTGATATCTCCTGGTCTTCTATAAATGGGAGACTTCACTGCCATTTCGATATCACTCAGTCCCTAAATTATCGCCAAGCGCAACATATATAGAAAATCTAAGAAAGTTCAAACACAAATTCAACTCACTAGAGTTTTTAGTTCAAGTGCTTGTACTAGAAATTCCAGATCGTTTTATTATGAGAGACATACATTCATTCAACCATTAATACTAGCGTGGGTGTGTGAATATGCTTTAAGGGGTCAAACTTTAGACTCGATTTATTTCATCTTTCTTTGTCGTTAACGTTCACTAAACTTTTGTGTTATGTTTTGCACGTATTACATGTTTATTGAATGTTCTGTATAATTTTCATATCCTAAATTTATATCTGTTTAGTGGATGTTCATTGCACGTTTCGCATTCTAAATATGTTTTTTCTTAATAAATATTCATTGTACGATTTACATTCTGAATCTGTTTTCAGTTGGTGAATGTCTTGAATCTATTTCTACTTAGTGAATATTTACTATAGTTTCATATGCTGAAATAAACGTTCACTGCATAATTCATATCATGAATTCGTATCATGTGTACTCAGTGATCGTTCACGTTCATAGTTTCGTAAATTTGCATATATATTATTTTTCATTATTTTTTTATTTATAATTCCTGGATAAGAATAAAAACAAAGGAAAATTACATATTAAACCCTCTAGGTATTGACATTTTTCTAAATGGTCTCTCTCCGTTTGCGCATTTCATTTTAAACTCTCTAGGTATCAACACGTTTTTATTCCGTCCTTCCGTAAAAAATTCTATCAAAACTAATTGAATTTTGAGGGTAAAATCGTCATTTTATATTTTATTAATTTTTTTATTCCTTTTTTAATCAATTTTTAATATATTTTTTTCTTTTCTTTTTCTTTGGTTTGACTTGTCTCTCCTTTCTCTCTCTCTTCTCCCTCCCTTCCCCCGCCTACCCCTGTTACAGGGGTGGCACTCCTGTTACGGGAGTGTTTTCACCCCCTTCAAGAGGGGGTGTAACACCCCCCTGTTTTTAACAGGGGTGAAACACCCCCTGTTATGGGGGTGATCACCCCCTTAATAGGGGGCGTTACACCCTCTGTGAAATAAATGAGGGAGGGAGGAAAAAGGAAGAGAGAGAGAGAGAGGTAGAGATGATCGGGAGGAAGAAGGAAGAGAGAGAGATGATAGGGGGAGAGAGAGAGAGAGAGAAATTAAGGGAAAAAATAAAAGAAATTAAAGAAATCATTAAGAAATAAAAAATAAGTAAAAAGACTATTTTACCCTTATATTCTGTTATTTTGGATGGAATTTCTGACGGAATGACCAAATAAAAACGAGCTTATACCTAGAAATGACGTTTGGTACGCGGGATTCAAGATGTGATTGGAATGACCACTGGAATGGTCATTCCATCCCTATGTTTAGTACATGGGATTTAATCCCATTTCCATTACCAAGGAATCCCTAATCCCACAAAGTATGAGATTAACCAATACCAATTTAAGCTTGATATTGGTTAATCCTAATTACATGAGATTAAGTTTTAATCAATAATTGGCCAAAAAATGAGACCAAATATAAAATAAATATTTTAATTTGAATTAAATTTAATTAAATTAACTATTATACCATTTGAAAATTTAATTAAATTATTATTTATTCTTTGATGTTATTTCAATACCATATATAATCCCTTTCGTCACCAAACATATGAATGACAATAATCATTCCATTCTATTACTATATTAATTTTAATTCTATTGTTATTTTATTTTTTTTATTTTATTTCAGCGTACCAAACGTAACGAGAGTATTTAAAATGAAACGCACAAACAAAAAAAAATTATATAAAAAAATGTCAATATATGAAAAGTTTAAAATGTAATTTTTCCTGAAAACAAAATACCTCATCTAATAATAGCACATGAAACGCAAACGAGTCAAGAGTCAAACGAACAGAAGTCACGGCGACACGGGGCACGGCTCAATAAATCAGGATCTTTCCAGCGGATAACTTGACCGGCTATAGTCGGTGAACCCTACCCCCCTTTCTTTTTGCCTTTATCGGACCGCTTCCCACCGTCGTCTTTTTCACTTTGTCGAACTCGCGCACTCGCCATTTCAGACAAAGATAGACCTTTCCCAACCCCCCCTCCTCTCTCCCATCGCAGCTTCTCGATCGATTAAACCTATCCCCTCTCTCCCTCTCCGTCCACTGCTTTCTCCTCTATCGTCTCAGGTACGCCGAGTAGGAAGGAAAAAATTGTTTTTCGTTTTTGTTTTGTGTTCTGCTGGTTTGTTCTCATGTGTTCTTGCTCGATCTTCTGTTTGTTGATGTGATTTTTAGGTATTATGTATATTTTTTAGAATTATTGTTGTTTTTAATTCTATTTGCTCTGTTCTCTTCTCGGTGCTTAGGGTTTCTTCGATCATGTTGTGATATTTCTCTATCTCTCTCTCTCTCTCTCACTCACTCACTTTTGAGCTTGTTCTATGCTTTAATCATCGCACGATCCATGAAATATGAGCTACTTTTTCTTTAGTTGATTAGCTCTATGTCCTGTTAAGGAAATTTTATTGATTTGTTTTGCATCCTTAAACTTAGGTTTATGTTCTTCATGTTCAGGGGTTTTGCCTGTCTTTTTTATGTTTAGGGTTTGATTCTTGCTTATCTCCTTTCATTTTGGTAGGCATTTCTTGTGTCTCTGCATATTCTACATCTTAATTAGTTATGATTTTGATGAATTTAGGGTTTGAAAGTAATTATATATATAATATTGGTTATCATTTTTTTTAGGATTTCAAGCCGTAGTCATGGATCCGTATTTCGATGAATACTCCGGCTCAATGAATGCCTTCAAGTTCGATGATGATACGGTTTTGCCGGGTTTTGATCACTCCATGAATTCACCCAACATCCTTAAATACAGGGATGATTCCTCGGACATCAATTTTAAGGATCTTTCTTTTATTCAACCCACTCTAGACTTTGGCAATTTCACTCCATCTCCTGGTTCAAGCTCGGAAGCAAACTCCCCTGACGAACAAGAGTCTGATCCTGTTCTCAAATACCTTAACCAAATCCTTCTAGAAGAAAACATGGATGATAAACCGAGCATGTTTCATGATCCTTTGGCCTTACAAGCAGCCGAGAAATCGTTCTATGATGTCCTAGGACAAAATTACCCTCCTTCGACCTACAAACCCGCCCCTCTCAATGTCCATAGCCCGGACAACCTTTGTGGAAGCTCGAGCGAATACAGTACAAATAGCAGTAGTAGTGGAAGCAATTCCAATGATCATCACTGGTTTGTTGATCCCGGAGAACATAGATCATCGTATAGTCAGCTGTCTTCCGGTTCTGAAAACAACATAGGCAGAAACAACATAAATGGAAACAACGGTAATGGTCTTACAACCTTTTCGCCGGTTGTTCCGGACATATTTAGCGACAGCGAGTCGATCGCTCTTTTCAAGAGAGGGATGGAGGAAGCGAGCAAGTTCCTTCCAACGGGTAATCAGTTGCTGATTGATTTGGACAAGTATAACTTGCCGCCCAAGTCGACCGGAGGGATTCCAGTGCCAGCGCCGGCGCCGGAAGTTACAGTCAAGAGGGAGATGAACGAGAGGGGCCTGCCCAACGGATCTAGCGGACGGGGTCGGAAACATCATGAACTAGACGATAGCGATCTCGAGGACGAGCGGAGTAACAAACAGTCGGCGGTTTACTTGGACGAGGTAGAGGAATTGTCGGAGATTTTTGATCGTGTTCTTCTTTGTACCGACACCAACGGGCAAACGATGTGTTGTACCGCCGAGGACGAACCGTTGGGCCTGAAAAATTTTCAGTCCAACGGGCAGGTCCGAGGGCCGAGCGACGATGAAGCGGTAGATCTCCGGACCCTTTTGGTGAGCTGTGCACAGTCCGTTGCTGCCGACGATCGGAGGACGGCGGACGAACAGTTGAATCAAATCCGGAAGCAATCTCTGCCTTCCGGCGACACCTCACAGCGTTTGGCGGCTATATTCGCGGACGGTCTTGAGGCACGCCTAGCCGGCACTGGGACCCAGTTATACGCCGCATCGGCTTCAAAACAACAGATATCGGCCGCCGAAAAACTGAAAGCTTACCAGGTCTATCTATCAGCATGCCCGTTCAAGAAGATATCAATTTTCTTCGCGAACAAAATGATAGTGGAAAAAGCAAAGGGAGCTAAAAAACTTCATATCATAGATTTCGGTATTCAATACGGTTTCCAATGGCCCGCCCTAATCCAACACATTTCAATGTTACCCGATTGGTCCCCCGTTCTTCGGATCACAGGAATTGAGCTTCCACAAACCGGGTTTCGGCCGACAGAGTTGGTTGAGAAGACTGGGCAGCGTTTGGCCAAATACTGTGAACGTTTCAACATTCAATTCAAGTACAACGCCATAGCCACACAGAATTGGGAGACAATCAAACCCGAAGACCTCAAGATTGAGGAAGACGAATTCGTCGCCGTCAACTGTTTGCATCGGTTCAAAAACCTACTTGACGAGACAGTCATGGTGGATAGTCCTAGGGATTCTGTCCTGAAATTAATAAGGGACATAAATCCTAAAATCTTTGTCCATGCAGTCATTAGCGGGTCCTACAGTGCTCCGTTCTTCGTGACCCGTTTCCGGGAAGCACTTTTCCACTACTCGGCTTTGTTCGATATGTTTGATGCTACTTTGGGCCGTGATGTTCTGGAGAGGTTTATTTTTGAGAGGGAGTTTTACGGGCGTGAGGTCATGAACGTAATTGCGTGCGAAGGCTCGGAGAGGGTAGAGAGGCCCGAAACGTACAAACAGTGGCAGATTCGTAATACTAGGGCGGGCTTCAAGCTCCTCCCGTTGAACCAGGATATACTGAAGAAATTAATGGTTAAGGTGAGGAGTGGGTATCACAAAGATTTTCTGTTCGATCAAGGCGGTCGTTGGCTGTTGCAGGGATGGAAGGGTCGTATAGTATGTGCTAGCTCCTGTTGGGTGCCTGCTTAGAGAGAACTCTGGGAACACATTTTTATGTGTTCTCATCTAATAGTATGGATTGCTTCCTCTTAAAGGTACCATTTTTCTTTTATTTTTCATGTTTATGACATTCTAAAAAGGGGGAACTACTTACATGTGATGTGTATTTCCTTTATTGGTCTGTTTGCATTAAAATTCGAAAACAGTTCTTTGGAAAGTTTAAAAGCTGTTCCAAAGAATAGTTTTTGAAAATTGTGAAAACACCCTGTTTGATTTTTGATATTTTGTTGGAAATGGTATCTTTTTTCAAAGTAGGAGCACTCAAGGAATTAAATCTTGAATTTAATCCTGGGTGCACCAGGCCGATGTGGGAGAGTGTGCCCTTAATATCGTCCAGTGAAGTGATTAGTTAAGGTGCGTGTAAACTTGTTCAGACATATTTTACCATAAAACACACACAAAAAAATATATGTAAATTTGTTTAACGTATACTATTAAAAAAGTTTTTTTGAAAATTATGAAAATCCGGCTTTAAAAAGTGCATTATTATAACACTTCTGAAATTTTTAAAAACAATTTCAAAGAATTGTCTTTGAAAATTGTGAGAACGGTTTTTATTTTTTATTTTTGTTGGAAACGTAATCTTTATTAAAAGTAGAAGCGGGTGAAGAAATTAGTGATGTGATTGATTAAAAATGTATGTAAATTCTTTTAAAATAACAAAATTATATTATTGAAAAAGAGTGTTTCTGAAAATTGTAGAACCCCGGTTTGAAAAAGTAATATTTTTTTGAAAATTAAAATTTAAAAAATTGTTCTGAAAATAATTTTTGGTAATTGTGAGAACCCAATTTTTTCCCCCAAAGATGGACAAACATCATGGTATTTAAAAGTAAATAGGGATCTGATTTGAAGGTTGTCTTGTTTTTATTCAGGGTATCTGGAGCCTTTGGTTGGGGAGTATTTCACCAAATAACTGGTAGTGTCCTTCCTGTTGTACATTCAGTTTAGAACTTCCTCCTATGTTTTTATTTATAATTAATTAAAAAAAAAAACATGAATTAAGTGTAGTTTAAACGTTGATTTTGAGCCATGTGTACTATGTTTGATGATCCGACGTTGTTATCCGAAGTTTGTCAGAAGCTAATCCCACTATTAACGTTTGTATAAATTGAAGTTTTGTGTCTAGTTGTCTTTGTACCTGTGGATGTATATGAATCATTGTACTTTGTTTTTGGTTGAATGCTTATGTGGTTTAACTAAATAATAGATATTGGATAAAAATCTATATCTATATACCTAGTTTAAATATATTAATCATGAAAATAGTTTGCATGAACGATTGAGACGGTTGAAAATATCTCTAATCAACTATGATAAAAAATACGTTAAATATAAAATTTCTAGATTATAGAATATATACAATATTTACTCGGTGTTTAATAAATTAAATTTAAATATTCTATATATGTTTAAACATATTGATTATGAAAACATATGTTTAAGAATTTATTATCAGTTTTTGAATGAAATTTAACTTAGCGTTGGTGTGTCTAATCATCCTATGATAAAAAATATTTCAAATATAATTTATAATATGATATTTATTATTAGGCAAAATGCATTTTAAACCCTATAATTATTGACACGTATTTAAGAAAATTTCTTAAATTTATGCGTTTCATTTTAAATCTTTTATGTTCTGTTATAAATTTTATCTAAACTAACAGAATTAGAGGGCAAATTAGTAGTTTTTTATTTTTAATCAATTTTTTTTTCTTTTTTCTTTTTTCTTCTTTCTTGTTCACGTCACCGAAACCCCTCCTCTCTGTCTCTTCAACGAACCCCTCTCTCTCCACCACATTCTTCTACCACTGCCACCATCACAGCCACCACCGATGCCGCCACTAGGGTGAACCACCCCTTGTGACGCAGGGGGGTTCACCCCCTGTTATAGGGGGTGATTTGTTCATCATGTAGAGCCATATTCAGAGTAGGAATTTGATCAAATGAGTTGAAGTTTGTACCGTGCTCGCAGCTTCCACTCTCTTACTTTCACAATTTGCAAATTGAATTTCTGTTGGATAACAGAGAGGTTAATAGTAATTTCTGCAGCTCCTACGGTATCTTGCTTTATGATTCCTTGGCCTACCGTTTTCTCTTTTTATGATTGTGTCTTCACTTTCGTAGATGTTTCAATTGTTTGCCCCAAATATTTCTCAAGTTTTAATCATTTTCTTTTTTATATGGTATGATTCTGCTTCTTTGTAAGACTTCCTTGTTTATTCTGATACACCAATAAGCATTAAATCATGGGTTACTACAGTTAACTAGAAACTCAATCTTGTGCTAAAGGAGAAAAATATGGGCTAAACTCAAACTTGAACCCCCTGTTACAGGTGAATCGCCCCGGTAACACGGGGTGAACATGGGGTGGTTCACTCCGTCGGCGGCATCAGTGGCAGTGGCGGCAGAAGAAGGTGATGGAGAGAGAGAGGGGTTTAGTGAAGAGAGAGAGAGAGAGAGAGAGAGAGAGGTTGGGTAACATGGAGGAAGAAAAAATAAAAATAAAAATAAAAAATAGATTAAAAAATTATTATTTTACCCTCTAATTATGTTAATTTTGATGAATTTTTTAATACAACAATTTTTTTAAATTGTGTTCATAGAAGGTTTAAAATGAAATTTGTGATGATGAATATATACAATTATACTGGTGGTGATAATGGTGGTATATTGAATTCTTTTATTATGCCCTTCTTTTAAAATTCCATTATGTCTCGATGGAATTTGCTGTGATTTGACATTGAATTTTTTTTTTTTATTATTTGTTGGGAGTGGTGGTGATGGTGGTAATATTGAATATTTTTTGTAGTGGTGGTTGTGATATTGAATATTTGTCGTAATGGTGTGATAATGAATATTTACAATTATACCGGTGATGATAACAAATATTTGATGTGATTGTGGTTATACCTTAGAAAACTGAATATTTGTTGTTATGGTTGTAGGGATAGTGAATATTTATTGTTGTAATAGTGATGATAACGAATATTTATTGTGATGGTGGTAGTGGTGATAGAGAATATTTGTCATAGTAGAGATGGTGATAGCAAATGCTTGTTGTGGTGGCGGCGAGATATTGAGTTTTTGCTATGGTGGTTATTATTAAAAAAAATTTAATCGGGGGTATTCTTGTCATAAAAATAATGATTGTCTTGAATTAGGGATTTTTATTTATTTTTTTTTTTTTTTTTTTTTTTTTTTTTAAGATATGGGGATAATCATGACAAATTGTGGGCTTTTGGGGACCATGCAGAATAACCCTTTAATAAATAGTGACAAATGGAATTTGATTCTAGTGTTATAGTAAGCGTTAATATGGTCTATTAGTTTAAATCTTAATTCTATTAGAAAAACACTAGCCATTGTCTATATAAAACCCCTATGTGCATTTATTTAATATTGTACCTTTTAACCCATATCAAAAATTTCACATTCTCTCTTAATATTCTCCCTTTAAATTATTTTAACATAGTATCAATAGTTAATTTTTCCTAATATCATATCACTCTCGCTGCTCTAATAGGGTAACTCAGCACCCCTCTTATCTCAATGAATATCATCACTTTTCTGTTATACTTAATTTGCATGAATCTCATTCCTATAAGGAGGCTAGTACTAACCCTTTTTGGCAGAATGCAATGGACGAACAACTTCAGGGGTTAGTAAAAACTCACATCTAGGATTGTGTTGACCTCCCCTTGGAAAAACTCATATTGGATACGAGTCGATGTTCAAAATCAAAGCGCTTTTTGATGGTTTTGTTGAACGCTATAAAGTTCGGCTCATTGCTAAATGATTTTCTCATGAATATGGCGTTGACTACGAAGAGAAATTTACTATCATGGCTACTCTCACATCTGTCTGTACTCTCCTTGTCGTTGCTATCATTCATAAATGGACCATTTTTCAAATGGATGGCAAGAATGACTTCCTCAATGGCGATCTCCTTGAAGAAGTTTACATGCATACCCTTCCTGGCCTAGCTGCTCCTCAACACAAGGTCTGTCGCCTTCATCATCCCTTACATAGTCTCAAACAAGCTCTACATACTTGGTTCGCAAAATTCAACACTATCCTCTACCAGTTTGGGTTTACATATAACAATCATAATTCTGTCATGTTTTTTGGCCACACTGACAACGAAATTATTCTTATTTTATTGAATATAGATGACATGATTATTACTAGGGATTATTTACGTGGTATCTCCAACCTCAAAAAAAAATCACAGTGGCCAAATCAAGATGAAAGATCTTGACGTTCTCATCTATTTTCTTGTCCTTGATGTTTCATCTAGTTCAGATGGATATTTTTCTGTTAAGCCAAATATGCCTTTGATTTCCTTTCCAAGTCTGACATAATTGACTTCTCCACTGCCAACACTCTTATAGAGTTGAATATCAGACTTACTCCACTAGATGCATCACATTTTCCTGATGTTACTTTTTATCGCCAACTGATTGAAAATTTGGTATATCTCACCCTTACTCACCCCGACATTGCCTCTATTGTCCATCAAGTCAGTAAGTTCTTTTTTGCTCCGCGGACCATTCACTACTCGGTTGTTCTTTATATTCTTCGATATATCAAAGACACTTTATTTTACAAGCTTCATTTCTTAGCACGGTCCACTACCATCTTAAAGGCTTATTCTGACGCTGACTGGACCGAGGATCCTACCGACATACGCTCTACCACTAGTTTATTATTTTTTTCTTGGGTGACTCACTCATTTTCTGTTGCAGTAATAAACAAATTGTGGTTGCTCATTCTAGTACTGAAGTTGAGAATCGTGTCATCACTGACGCAATACAGAAACTATTTTGGCTTTGCTGGCTCATCTTTAACATGGTTTTTCCTTCTCTACAACTACCGTTATAAATTGTGACAACTGGAATACTATTTACATTGCCAATAGTGACATTTCCCACGAGTACACTAAACACATCAAGAATGATTGTCACTTCATCCATCCCCATATTTTTTCAGCATACTGTTCATCTCCACTTTATCAGTTTTGCCAATAAAACATCATATATTTTCACCAAGACAAATCCACTTGGACGCTTTCACACTTTGATTTCCAAAATGAAGTTAGTGTCTGCTTTACCACATTGAGTTTGAGAGGGGATGTTAATATATGTATATGAACTTTGACCCACTAGGTTAAATCATCATCCCATTAGAAAATCCCTAATCACACTTTCTATACATAAACCCTTTGCACATCTCTATAACATTGTATCTTTTCATAATTAATACAATCATCTTAAATTCTCTCTCAATATTATACCTCCTAATTATTTCAAGACTGAGATTTGCATATTTCTCGTTGACCACACCTGACCACATCAATTTCTTTATCCAATAGAGTCTGATGTCGCATAATTTTTTATAGTAGTTGTACTTGGGTGAAATATTTTGAAGAAAGAATTGGCTTTAGAAAAAAAATTTGTCAAAAAATAATTAAAAATTTTCTAAAAAATAATGTATATTTTTTCAAATATTTCTGACTCTAATGAAATAAAAATTGACAAAATGACCACCACATCCTGTTTTTAATTCACAGTAACCAATCAAACCTAGACGTTTGGAAATGAACCGGTGAGTCCCTTCGCTGTTTGTTTCTGCACCGAGAAGCCCCACGCTGCAATTATCGCCGATAATGGTTTACCGATTTATCCCCCTGCATTTTTGCAACAGATGTTTCCATTTTTAGATTGGGATTTCCATCCACAATGCATCGGTGATTTGAGAAAACGAAACATTCCATTATTAGGGTTTTTTGAATTTCAAATCAGTTCAGTGAACTTAGATCGGAGAATAATAGACCGAGCATTCCGAAATACATTTTGATATTCAATCGGAAGAGCGGAAGTGGAAGAGTCACCAGCCGAGCACCGTCGATACTTAGAAGTCGACATTTTTACAGAGCTAGCACCAAATCGCAACAGGTATGTAAAAAATGGTATTTTTACGACGCATATAATTATGAGTGTGTTCACCAACAAAATGCATTCATTTTCAAAATTAATTTTTTGATAAAGTTCATTCTGTTTAATTCAAAGACAACCATTTTGTATATAAAGACGTTCACGAATGGGGTACCAGTGTGTTTTGTTTGGGTTGTTTTGTTTTGTTTATTTCTGGGAAATTAAACATTGTTATTGTAAAAATGCACATACGACACATGCATGGATGTTACATTCAACATCCACCCACAATCATGTTACATTCAATATCTACACGATCAGTGTGTGTTGAACATGCGTACAGGACGATCCCCTTCGGTTGGATACTACTGACATTTTCTTTGAGAAAATAAACAATGATTGTTACTTTCAACACGCACATACGATACATGCATAGATGTTACATTCAACACCTACACACGGTCTGGAGTGCGCACGGTGATGTACATTCAACATCCACATGATCAGCGTATCTTGAACATGCATATGTAATGATCTCATTTGGTTGGATACCGCTGGCATTTTTTTGAGAAAAATAAACAATGATTATTATGTCAACACGCGCATACAACACGTGCATGGATGTTACATTCAACATCCACACACGGTATGGAGTGCGCACGTTGATGTTACATTCCACATGCATGCATCAAAACTTATTCAATGTCATTCAGGAATAAAAAAACACAGAATGTTACATTTCATATGAACAACACAAAATAATTTGTATGGGTACTCGTTGATCTTTTTTTTTGTGCACTGATGGGGGGAATACGATTTTTTTGTTTTGAACATGATGACGTCATCAATCCCACTATTGTGCAAATATGAGAATGTCACAACAGTGTTGAGGATGAGAGATGATTGTGATATTGATGAGTTGCGTTAAAAAATTGGGAACAAATGGACAGATTTAAGCAGAGGGAGGATCGAGTTGTCATATTCACTCCTTGGTCACCCGAAATGTGTGTTGGATGACCAAAATGACTTCGAGGAAATGTTTTTCCTAGCGGACATAATGAAGATCGAACTTATTAAAATATATGTGGAAAGGTGAGTGAGTAATTCAAGTGGTTCAACTGGGGCATCCTCATCTGCATTAGTTCCCGTCACCGATCGTAGCAGTGATAATAGCGAAACTGAAATGGACTAAATAGGTAGCTATGGTAATATGTTACAAAACCCGAATGACAAAACGTTGCTATCAGCAAAATGGGCCGATGGAATACAGGAGGAAGGGCAAAAATTCAGAGAAGGGATGAGTGAATTTCGCATGGCATTGCAGAAATATGCTGTAGAGGTAGAGTTTAATTTTTGGTACCTAAAAAATAACAAGATACGTGTCACGGCCGCATGCACAATACGAGAGGAAAGGAACTGACCGTGGTTTGTGCATGAGCACGTGAGGAGTGAAAACGACATATTCTACATTCGTAGCCTAGTAAAAGAACACACATGTGGTATTGCATTTTGGACAACAAAAAACAAACGTTTGAGCTCAGACATTATATCATCGTGCCTGACTGACAAGGTGCGTGAAAATTCAAAAACTCGCCCAGTAGATGTCATTAACTGTTTTAGAAAACAATATGGACAAGAGATATTATATTGAAATGCATGGATAAGGGTAGAAAAAGCCAGGAATAGCGTATTCGGTGATTACTCGTCGTCATACGATCAATTAAGATGGTATGTTGAGAAATGCAAAGAGACAAACCCTGGCAGTCATCTCGCACTGGAATTTAATGAGGACACAAAGCATTTCAAAAGGATATTCATTGCATTCCAAGCGTGTATACACGGATTTCATTTTTGTCGCCCCATATCATTCCTCGACGACACCTATTTGACTGGTCGGTACTAGGAGAACTTACTAGCTGCAACAGCAAAGGATGGAAACCAAGATATATATACAAAAATGCTTCAAACACATCAGCATTACATTCAATCGTATTACTTTTACTTCTTTTTTTTTCCTGTCAAACGTAACAATGTTACATTCTACATTTTGTTTTTGTTATATGTAGCATGATTTTTTGTTTGTTGTTTGCATGTTGCATGAAGGAATGTTCCCAGTTGCATTCGCCATTGTTGATGTAGAAAATGATGATAACTGGTCGTGATTTTTATCAAAACTCAAGAAGATTGTCGAGCCAGACATAGTGATAACATTAATTTCCGACAGACACAATGGGATTTTGCAAAGAGTATCGAACGTGTTCCCACAGTGCCAGCACGCATATTGATTGCATCACCTGAAAATGAATTTGAGGCTTGTAATGACTAGCACAAGAATGACATTCAAGGAGATGATGATCCAAAAATTAAACGAATTGGCATATGCACACACGCCGAAAATGTACAAGCTATTGTACGATCAAATGATGTATGAGGGGGGCATACACGTGAATAGATTCATCCATGAATTGTCAGCCATAAAGTATAGTGATGCATTTTTCAGAGGAAAATGGTATGGTGAGATGACGTCCAATTTGGCTAAGTGTTTTAATTCTTGGATAAGCGAATTTCGACATCTGCCTGCAATTTTGTTGATTGACAAGATAAGGATAAAGTAGATGAACTTAATGACATAGAGGAGGGATGAAGCAAACAAGTTACAAGGGGAGATCATGCCTTACTGGGAGAACAAAATATGTGAACTGATGAATGAAGGGCGAACCTGAAACATCAGCTCATCTAGCAATGGAGTGTTCAAAGTTCATTCAACGCATTTTGTCTTAGTTGATACCAAGGGACGATCATGCTCGTACCGACAATGGCAGATAAAAAAATTCCCATCTGCACATGCATTTGTAGCTATCAACAAGAGTGGACTTCCAACATTCAAATACATAGAGGATTATTTTCAGAGTTACTTTTATTGGGAGATGTATTTGAGAGGGATATACGCAATACCAACAATGGAATGACCAATATCAATCGAGAGTGAAACAATGATTCTACCTCCATTATCAAGGAAACAACCAGGAAGACCGAGGAAAGTTTGGGTTGCGTCTCGTGGGGAGGTAAAAGAAAGACGATGCAAAAGATGTGGTCAAATGTCGAGACACAATAGAAAATCTTGCAAAGCACCACTTGAATAGGGGGAATTTTAATACTTTGATTTTTTATTAGATTTTTATTTCAAACCAAATACAATCTATGTTTCTCATAGATTTTATTAGACATGAATAAAACATCTATTTTTTTCTCATTTGGGGGTTGGTTATCATCCACAATCATCTGCGTTTATATGTTGTTTTTATATAAGATTTGTTATGTGCATGTTACATTCAACATCGACTGTTTGTTGAATATAACACCAACGTAAAGCCGATTTTTTTTACAGCCACATGATGAATCTATTCTACACATTGTCTTTGCTTGCCCCAACATTTTTTTCTTGGTCTGTTGAATATAACATCAATTAAAAAATGTAAACGGCCCACCCCACGGGTTTTACATTCATGTTACATCCAAGTCATGTTACATTTAAACACCTAAAAACCAACATTGAATGTAACAATCAACACAAGTTATGTTACATTCAACATGCATTACATCTAATGGGGAGGTAAAAAAAGACTATGCGAGAGATGTGATGAAATGCCGTGACAAAACAGGAAATCTTCCCAAGCACAAACCGAATAGAGGGGGATTTTAATACTTTCGATTTTTTATTAAAATTTTTATGTGCGTGGTACATTCAACACCCATAAGTTTGTTGAATGTAACACCATCGTAAAATCGCATATTTTTACAGCCACACGTGGAATTGTTACACATTATATATTGGGTGACCGAAACAATACTTGGTGTGTTGAATGTAATATCAATAAAACACCCAAAAATCAATGTTGAATGTAACAATCAACACAAGTCATGTTACATTCAACACAGATTACATCTAATGGGGAGGTAAAAGAAGACGATGCGGGAGATGCGGTAAAATGTCATGACATAACAGGAAATCTTGCAAAGCTCCACTCGAAGAGGGGGGATTTTAATACTTTGAATGTAACAATGTACTACCCACGAGTGTTACATTCATGGTACATCCATGTCAGGTTACATTCAACACCTAAGTCATTGTTGAATGTAACAATGTACACAAGCCATGTAATATTCAACATGGATTGCATCTCGTGCCAGGTAAAATAAGACGACGCGGATGATCACATTTCTTCTACAGCCACATGGGGATCGACCACACATTGTATTTGTTTTTTGACCAAAACATTTCTTATTGTGTTGAATGTAACACCAATTAGAAAATGTAAACATTCCACCACACGGGGGTGTTACACTCATGTACGTTCAAGTCATGTTACATTCAACATCCAAGTCAATGTGGAATCTAACAGTCAACACAAAACACACCCAAGTCAACCATGGGCTTCACTGCTCCATGTGGACTAACGACTCACTGGGGGCTGGTGCAACATAATCAGGTCCAAGCTGGTTCCTCAACATCTCCACCTCATCGCACAGACTAGAGATGAGCACATTGAGTCGTTGGATCTCCAACTTCATGGCCTCATTGTCTGTGGCCATTGAAGCATGCGTGTACCGGGCACATCCCACTTTCCACCGCAGACCCTGTGCAATATCCATCAATATTTTCGAGTCCTCGTCCCATGTCGCAAACGACTTATCAAAATTGGTGGTGTTCTGATGGCCAGCCATCCTATTAGAATTAAAAAAAACATTAAAATATTCCTTATTAAAAAAATAAATATCCCCAATAAACAACATGAGAAATTCGTAAAAGAAACTTTTACGATGTATGCGTCGGGTTTTCAGAGGCTGACCTTTGCGCAGAAATGAATGAAGAAGTAATATGCAACATGAAACAGAACCCTAATCGTTGGGAAGGAACCAGACTCGCGAACCAGTGTTTGACGTTTGGATTCGACTGAGATATATAAAGGAGGACGATGGGGGGAATGTGAACGGTTTTGATTTATGACCATCGCCCCATACCCAAACGTACGAGACGTTTCGCTCCCCAACGCAAAAGAAACGCCGGCTCTGTGCACAGATAACAGGTGTACGATTTTCCATCATGGCGTTTCAATCACCAGCAATCAGCGAATGATGTAAACTAGATGACTTAGGTGGTGCTAATGGATTGTCTATGTACACGATTACCAATACAAACATCTAACAATGCTTATGTTTGATGGAGCAAATATCATACAAATACCCCATGGAGTGGAATGTTTTTACACTATTTAATTGATGATACACTCAATATTCACACTTCGGGATGTTAAATGTAACATGACATATGTTGAATGTTACATTCAACAGGTTACTTGGATGTGAAATGTAACACAGCTTGTGTGTGCGGAGGGTGGAGGGTGATGGTGATAAAAATGTATCAGACAAACAGCACCAACGAAGTGGGATGTTTTACACTTTTTAATTGAAAATTGAATGTAACACGACCTGTGTTGAATGTTACATTCAAAATTCACTAGACGGTTGAATGTAACATGACATGTGTTGAATGTTACATCAACATTTTTCACTTTGGATGTTAAATGTAACATGAGCTTTGTATGTGTGTGTGTGGGGGAGGGGGGGGTAATGAAATGTATTAGACAAACAACACCAACAGAGTGGGATGTTTTACATTTTTTAATTGAATGTTGAATGTAACACGACCTGTGTTGAATGTTACATTTAGGTTTGGACATGGGCCGGGTTTTAACTAGGGTATATTACAAAAATATACAAGGCCCTAACCCGGCCTGACCCTATGGTCGGGTCTTATTTTCATTTTCAAGCCCGGCCCTATCAAAATAATTTGGGTCCAAGCCCGACCCTCGAGCCGGCCCGGCCCGGCCCTATAATTTTCTTTTAAATTTCAAAATTAAATAAAAATAAAAACATAATCAACCATTTATTTCTACCAAAATAATAATAATAATAATTCCTACAATGAATCGTGTACTCACCAAACAATTTTTTTGGGTCAACTACTCGCCAAACAATGAATCGTGAATGTAAAGAGCGAACACAGACATATTTAGGGATATGTGCTTACCAAAAAAATACTCGGGCTGAGTTTGGGCCGGCCCTAAAAATTTTTACCTCGCTGGGTCTCAAAACTTGAGCCCAAATCCTGTCCATAGACTCAAAGTTTGCACCCAAGCCCCATAAAAATAGGGCCGGCTGGGCAGGCTTAGCGGGCCCCCAAGCCCATGACCATCCCTAGTTTCATTCAGCATTCACTTGACAGTTGAATACAAAACGACCTTTTTTTGTGTGTGTGGGGGGGGGGGGGGGGCAGTGCTGAAATATATCCCATATGAGAATGAGAATTTTAATTGATGTTACATTTCAACCCCCATCAAATGAGAAAGTTGAATGTAACACCAAAACCACATGTATCGTCATCTTTTGACACCTTCAATAACATAAAAGATCAGAATAATATGAAAATGGTAACCAATGTTACATCGAAATACGCAACCCAAAAAAAAAAAAAAAAATTCAGCAGCATAATGAGAAAAAATAAAATCCATATGCTAGCTAAATATCACGATCAATTCAAACGACAACTACTAGAATGGGATACACAATAAATTAAGTTTCTCTAGATAAACAACTGTCCACAGTCCAAGAGCGGGGCGGATCATTGAGGAACGCATGGACTAGTGCAGTTCGTTCCATCCGAAACCTGTCAGGCCCAAAATCGACGTTTATTTTTTGCGCATTGTAAATCTGTTTCCTTACATAAACCACAGCAACAACTTAGTCAACACTGCACACATTCAAATGTAATGGAACAGTCAGTGCTACGTGTTATAATTTTTAACGGAACGGCATCATGCATGAACAACGAATGACACTTACACTGATCCACCCTGATTAGGCACTTCGGATACGTTGGAAACCTAAACACGCTTTAGCCTATATTCTTTAGCCTTGGTCCGAAGCAACTTGGTGACGTATGAAATCTGTGAGGATAAAAAAACAATGTAAGGATGATTGGTGTCAAACTGGACATGAAATTAAGTGTTAAAAAAAAATCTTACAACTTTTTTGACATCCCCATAATAATGATCAAATGATCCCGATTGTCGCAAATCAATAGAATTATAATGATCCCGATTGTCGCAAATCAATAGAATTATAATGATTCCAGGTTGATTTTTGCTTATCACACACGAGAAGCGTCCAATGTCTTGAATCATTTGTTGCCCCCTCATGATGTAAAGAAAAAGGCACATACCGGACGTTGGATGAAAACGCCTCTATTATACTCGGATCGATAATTTTTACAAGGCAATCAGACACTTTCCAATTGATCCAGGTCTGGCAAACGCAACAGTAAAAGTGTAAAAAATAAACAAACATTATTGGGTATTTTTTATGGTGTTACAATGTATGTGTTTAAATTATAGGAAAAAAGAAAATAGTTTGTGGGTTTTGAGGCTCAACCAGCACGCACTGTTTATAAAAAAATATGAATTAGGTAGATCCGGCAGCTGGGTGACAACTCTATTATGCTCAGTCCACATAATTTCCATATATGCATTAATAACCTATACACAACAACACACATGATGTTACATTCAACACAAGAGTGTAAGTCACATTCAACATCTTTTCAAGTCGTATTACATTCAATACATGTGGAATGTAACAGGCACACCTTTTTTGCTACAAAAAAATGCTGAAAGGTACTTACAAAATTTGATAACTGATCCTCCCATAATATACTAAGAATGTCGCGCACTAATAAATGAGCATCCGGAAGTTCACTTCTCCATATGCACGCACTATAGATATTTCTTCAAAATATGAGACATTGGGATGTTTGAATTTGAAGCTTAAACAAAAATAACAAAAAGAAAATAAATACTTACGAAGACCTTTCGGTGCATAGGATCAAGTCAAGCTTATCCCAATCAGTGGGGAGCAACAAACATGCCACAACACCCTCTCGGGGAGGCAACACATGAGGCTCAATAACAATTGCATTAGATGCGGTGGGCCCACCAGTGTAAACGACCATATCCCTAACAGGATTTTTTTCTTTCTTCTTCAATCGACGCTGTTTTTTTACGGGGACAGTATACACATGAACAGAGTCCTCCCCCGTCCTCACACGTTTCTTCACATTTTTTACAATCGAATTGGGAGTTGTCGGCCGGCTCTTCGATCGCGTAACGCGTCGCGGCGGATGGACCATTACCGAGTCGTCATGGCGTCCAATCTCTTGAGCTTGCTGTACGATTACGTTATCCCTATCCGCTAGTTCCATTTGATAGAATTCAGAAATACCAACAATATTATCTTTATGCTTTACCTCGACTGACTGCGTTACAGAATGGACAACAACCTCGACCAATTTCTCTTCAAGAATATTGTGATAGGTTTGCTCGGTATTTAGCGATGGGGGTACACAACGAGCGTCCGTTTAAGTAGTTCAAGGTATGAATCACGCAGACGAATACTGGAAACAAACGAGCAAAATTGTGATAGGTTTGCTCGGTATTTAGCGACGGGGGTACACAACGGGCGCGATTCTAGAAGTCTAGACGGTGATGAAGCAATGGCGTCCGAATCGGAAGAGCTACATGATGGCACGATGGAATTTTGAGACCCGTTGGGCGATGCAGCGGCCCGCGTGGATCTTACGGGAATGACATCATCTAAAAAACAACACAATTGGACGATAATGAATGTTACTTTCAACACACTAATTGAAAGAATATTTTACACAAATACTACATTCAACTCACAAAATTTGACACACAAAATTTATAGAATATCCCACCAAATAGAGAATTGTTACATTCAACATATGTTACATTCAATTCAAACGCAGAACGAAACACAACCGTATAAGAAGAATCAGAGGGGAAGTACAAAAACAACCGTTAATTTAACATAACAAAACAAAACCCAACAATAAAAAACAGAGCGGGGTTGTTTTAGGGTTCGACATATCGCTTTTCATTTTACACAGATAGCATCTGTCATTACGTAAGATTCAATATGTTACATTTTTTTCAACACACAATGTGGAATTTGTTTTGAGTTAAAAATGTCACATTCAACACAAATTCTTTAAATGTTCCCACCAAATAGAGTTTTGTTACATTCAACATAAAAGCAAAACAAAATACAAACACAGAACACGAATCAGAGAGCGAGTACAAAAACAACCATAAGCATAACAAAATAGAACCCAACATGATCGAAAAAGAGCGAATGTTCTAGTGTCGAATGTAACATGGGGTTGAATGTAACAAATATATATAAACACAAAACACGAATCAGTGGGCAAGTACAAAAACAACCATAAACACGACAAAAACAGAACCCAACAGGATCGGAAAAAAACGAATGTTCTAGTGTCGCTTTCACTTGCATGTCGACTTTTTTAGGATCAAACAATAAATAAACACGTAATACAATGTTTATTGTAATAAGAACACACCAAAAGCCAAAACATTTGAGAAATCGATGAAACCTACCCAAGTCTATGAGATTCACTGCGGTTGCAGCCATATTGAGGTTGACGGTCCTCATCCTACGGCGAGTTGTCACCATTGTTTTCAGAGATCGAAGGTCTTTAGAGTGTTTCGATATGGAAATCGGCGGAGAAGATATGAAAATATCAACGATTTTTTAGGGTTTTTGGATAATAATGGAAGGTTAGACTCTGCAAATGGAAAACGTGTCATTACCTAAACGGTCACACCCACTCACAGAAAGTACGGGCAATTTGAAAGAGGCGTCAAAGGGGAATGATTTGGTGCTTCGCGAGTACATGGCGCTGCATTTAATATTCGAGAATTGCATTCCAAAAAAACTGGGCGTGCACTATTGGGCATGTACAAAAATGAAACTTGGATGTTTTGTGTTTTTTTTTGTGTGTTGAAAAATTAAACTTTTTACCTCATATTAATCAGAAAAAAAAAATCAGAATTAATTTGATGTACTGTTCGTGATTTTTGGGCGGGTTAATGAGAACTTTCAAACCAAATAAGTATTTAAATTTTAGTTATATCTATTAGAATTCATAAAACACTAAGGTTGCATTTGGGTAAGGGATTTGACAAATCCAAGAGATTTCTGAAATCCCTTCATTTCAAAAATTCCTTATTTTTTATAATTATTTGAATTGAATTATTTGGACTTTTTTTTATTTTTATTTTTGTCTATTTACGATCTCAATTCTGGAAAAAAAAAAAAAAAAAAAAAAAGACGAAAAATCTAATGCTTGAACGATGAACCAAAAGCAACCGAAGAAGATCACGAAAAAGCGACGATCTGAAGAAGCAACCGAAGAACCAGAAGCCGAGAAGCAACCAGCTGAAGAAGAAATTGAAATGAAGATGAAATTAAACAAATCCAAGAAGAAATTGAAGAACAAATTCAAAGAAATTCAACAAGAACAACAAATCCAAGAACAAATCAAAATAAAGAACGATTGCGATTGCGATTTCGATTTTCACATAGAAATTAATTTCGAACCCTATTTCGTCCTTCGATTTCGCCATTAAAAAACGAACGATTTCGTTGAGGAAGATCATTGAACGAAAAATGAACGAAGAAGTAGATCGTTCGCCGTTCGCCGTCAAACGAAAACAAACAATTTAGTTGAGGAAGATCATTCGCTGTTCACCATCAAATGAAGCTCCGGTCGTCGTCGCAAAGCTCTGGTCTGTGATCGTAAAGTGTTCGTCGCGAAGAAGAGGCAAAAGAACGATGGAAGGATTTCACAAATTACACCTCTCCCAAATGCATTTCTAAATCCCTCCATTCACCCAAAAAAGAATTTCACAAATCATTTCTCCTATTACCCAAACAAAGGATTTAACAAAAATGGATTTCAAAATCTCCTAACCAATTGAAATCCCTCCCACAAATCCTTCATCCAAACACAACCTAAGTTCCAACTAGGGTCACATTGCCAATCGTCGCCCACCCACTACTACCCTGCAGATTCCGACCGACTGTTTTCGGTCACCGCCGGTCGCCCGTCAGCGAAACTCCAATCACCGGTTACTGATTTTTTTTTTTATTTACTTTCAACTATTTTTTTAGTTGCATCTTTCAATATACTTTTTATTTATATTTTTTAATGACATTCTACTAATTTTTCAAATGTTGATCAATGAAATTACATGAATATAGCTAAAAAATACAAGAAAAAAATGAATTAAAAAATATACTAAAATATAGCAAAAAAATACACTTAAAAATATAACTGCAAAATACATTAAAAATAATTACATGTAACTATAAATTATACAAAAAACCAATTGCATGTAACTAAAAGATACACACACACAAAAAAAAAATTGCACGTAACTAAAAAAATTCCCATGGTCGATGGTCAGACTCTGGCGATCGGAGGCCTGAGGTCCTACAACAAATAGTGGTGGGTGGCCACGAGGGTTGCGTCGATGGTTGACATACTTTAATTGAAAATATTTGATTAAAGATATAAGAAAATATTGACCATGAGATTAAAATACAAATCAAAACATAATTAAAAAATTTATACTCAACTTAAAATTAAAATAAAAAATTGTTAAATTAAACACTCTAATTTGAACTATTCACCAATTATCCCTTATTTTTATTTGGATTAAGAGTTTGTTGGGTAACAAGCGAGAACACGAAATTTGTGACGAAATTTAATAACACAATTAGCGGAAAAAACATCCAATCACAATCCAGTAATTACATACGTTACCAATTGTGACAAATATAGCATAACAACTTGTGACAAATATAATATAACAACTTCAAAATAAATAAATAAAATAATGATAAAATAATTAATTATTAGTGATACCACACCATTTGGGGGTGGGGGAGGGGCAGATTCATCTATAATTAGGGATGTCATTGATCCGAGTTCGGCTCGGTTTCATATAAAATCAAAATCAAAATCGTTTAACATATATAAAACCAAAATCAAAACCAAAATCGTTAAACGGTTTTAAAATTGAACTATTTAATTTTAACAAAAATCGCAAAACTGTCTAAATTTTTTTAAATTTTTATAAAAAACTAACACTAAAACCAAAACTGTGGACCACAAAACTATTAATTCTAAACATTTTCGAAATCATACAGTTTTCACAAGACTAAAAACCAACTGCAAAACTAACAACTTAAAAACTTTCTTCAAAATCATACAAACCTACTACATAAAAACAAGTCTTCAAAATAAGCATATATATAGTAGGGTTAAAGTGTAAAAGAGTTAGTAGTGTAAACAAAAAAAAGGATTAAACTGTAAATACTAAATAAATAATATATATATATATATATATATATATATATATATATTATCGGTTACATGGTTTGATTCATGGTTTCGGTTACGTGGTTCGATTAAACGGTTACTATTCCAAAATCAAAATCAAAATCAAAATCAAAATCAAAATCGTTTCGATTATTAAATTTAAAACCATAATCATAACGATAACTATTTAGTCGGTTCAACCCGAACCATTCAGTTTGATTTCTACTGATTACCCGTGGTTTCGGTTTTTTTTCCCATCCCTATCTATAACATGCTTCGAAATGCAAACACGTATGAAAAAAGACACCGTTGCCGGTTTTCCACCTGTCGGAGCGCCAGACGGCTGCGATGATCCTTACTACCAAACACTTTCTTTATGAGAAGGAAACGATGCCCAGATAGTTTTTAAAAAGATTTCCACTTTTTGATTTCGACCCTCAAACTTATTCATCCATTGAAAAGCCAGTTCTAATTATTCTAATGATTGGATGGACGGAATGGAAGTCAACGGCGGTTCAGACTCTGTTCTTCATCAACCTGCTGATACTTCACTTCCATGTGACTACTTCGATGGTGTCCTGAAGTACATCAACCAGATGCTCATGGAGGAAGAAGATGATTTGGAGAAGAAGCCATGCATGTTCCAGGACTCCTCGCTCTCCACGCCACCGAGAAATCGTTATACGATCTCCTCGGCCAGAATTACCCTGTTCCTCCGATTCAAAATCCGAGTTCCGGGATCATTCAAAACGACAAAATCAGTGATTCTTGCTGCAGTGATTCGGATAAAATGGTGGACTGCATCCATGAATGCTCTGTTTCGGTTCATCGAAATTTCAGCCCTTGTGATTATTCGAGGGGTGAAGGAAGCCGAAAAACAGAGGCTAAATTCGAGAAGAACAGAGGAGACAATTCCGCAGCAATTGGGTTCTCAGGGAAGAAGAATCGTGACAGAGAAGAAGAAGAAGATGACCACTTTCGCGTAGAACAAGGGAGGAGCAACAAGATTTTGGCCATTTACGCCGGAGAAGAATCGGAACCGTCGGAGATGTACGACAAGGCTCTCCTCTGCCCTGAACTTAATCCAGCTCTACCCGACGAAGTTGCTTCAGGAATCAACAACAGATTGGAGCAGAATCTGAATTTCCGACGACCCAATCGAGGAAGGCCACGCGATGGCAAGAAGAAAATCACCATGAAAGAAGTGGTGGACTTAAAGTCTCTCCTGATTCAATGTTCTCAGTCCGTGGCCATTGACAACGGCACTGCCTCCGGTGAGCTATTGAAGAAGATCCGGCACCACTCTTCTCCTTCTGGCGACGACACGGAGAGGCTGGCACATTACTTTGCCGCCGCACTGGAGGCACGTTTGGCCGGAACCGGCGCCTATATCTACTCTGTCTCCGGCGGAATATCGGCCGCGAAGTTCTTGAGAACTTTCCAATCATACGTGGAGAAATGCCCATTTCAGAGAATGTCAAACATTTTCGCAAACAAATCGATATACAAGTTGACTCAGGGAGCTAAAAAGATTCACATTGTCGATTTCGGGATTCTCTATGGATTTCAATGGCCCTGCATTATTCAGGGCCTCTCTCTCAATCCCGGCGGGCCTCCGACCCTCCGGATCACAGGAATCGATCTCCCACAATCTGGATTCAGGCCTGCAGAGAGGGTGGAGGAAACAGGCCATCGCCTAGCAGGCTATTGCAAGCGGTTTAATGTCCCGTTCCGGTACAATGCTATAGCAAAAGAGTGGGACAAAATCAAGCCCGAAGAACTCCAAGTCGAACCCGATGAATCGCTTGTCGTGAATTGTCTATACAGGTTAAGACACATGCCCAATGAATCAGTAGATGTCAACACAAGCCCGCGAGACTCGGTCCTGAACCTGATTAGGAGAATCAAGCCAGATGTTTTCGTGCACGGGGTTGCCAACGGGCTTCACACCACCCCATTCTTCAGGGCCCGATTTAGGGAGGCCCTTTTCCATTTCTCCAATTTGTTCGAAATGTTCGACTCTATAATGGCCCGAGAAGATGGAGATAGGTTGGCGTTCGAGAGAGAAGTTATGGGAAGAGAAATTTTGAATGTGGTAGCATGCGAAGGTAGTGCGAGATTAGAGAGGCCCGAAACATACAGACAATGGCAGGCACGGAATTTGCGGGCCGGGCTCAGACCGTTGCCGTTGAACCGGGATGTGGTGAGGGAGGTGAAGGAGAAGGTGAATTTGGGTTATCACAAGGATTTTGTGATTAATGAAGATGGTAATTGGATGCTACAAGAATGGAAGGGGAGAGTTGTTTGTGCTCTTTCTTGTTGGAAGCCCACATAGAGGAGAAATCGAAAAACACATGCTAGTGTTGCCATTTTTCTAGTTGAATTTTACTAGTATTTTCATGTTAATGATTCATCAAGTTTCACTTTGTTTCAATCTCTTGAAATTAAAAATATTATTAATAATTTTAGATGAAAAATAAATTATTGTTAATGTATTATATGGGGTTGGTCCACGTGGCCCATTAAGGCAAAACCTTAGTCCCCACTTCCCCTATAAATATATGTATATATCGTTGTATTCTTATATCTCTCTTTTGCATAATATTAATACATATTGATGTTTCTCACTTCTCCATCATCTTAACATAATATCAAGAGCAAGTTTTTTCTAAATTTATTCTCCATAAATATTTTTTTGAAATCCTAAATCTTCTGTTGTCGTCTTTCTTATTCTACCGAGACTTTCGTCGCGACTGTAGGCTTCATCCCTACTCCGGTATCAACAATCACCACAACACCGTCTTCGTCTTGCAGAGACGAACACAACGCCACCAAAATCACCACCACCTAAGCCTCAACGCGCCTTCACGTGCCTCCAATAGCCCGCAGTACCACCACCTATCGCCGTTTCGAATTTTGGTCTCTACTACCTCAACCAGAAATCCAAATCCATCACACAATATATCATTGGAACTGTCTCGCGTCACCATTTTATTTCTTGGACAATCAGTCTGCCACGTCAACCCTAAAGTCCAGTCAGTCCCCTGTCAGCTACCACCTCAGTGCCACATCAATGCCCAGTCAGCACCACGTAAGCATTGACTCTAGCCACGTCATCACCACGTAGGCATTGATTACTGTCACATCAGCGTTGGCAGCCACGTCAGCATCTAGATAGCTCATCTGCCCCTGCCACGTCACCGGTTCAATTGAGTAATTTTCTTGGGGTTGGTTCAGGCCTTTTTTTTACCCATTTTCTATAAACTTGGACTAGTTCTTGGGATCTTTCGAATTTTTGATTCTGTTTCCGACCTCCGTTTTGTAGTTTGAGGTTCACAGAATATACTTTCTGTTATATTCGTGTGGTTCCTACACTGGTTTACCCGTTTTTTACCCGATCCTTGAAGATTCAATATTGGTTCCTGGACAATTTTAGTATTTCGAATCTATTTGTGATATCCATCAATTCAAATTTGGATCATACAGTATAGTTCTCTTTATATTATTAATTCGGTTCATCACGGAGATTTGATCGGTTCAAGGGGCTCTCAATCGATTCTTCTCGAGTATAGACCGGTTCTTGGACAATTTCAGCATTTTGAATCCATCTGTGACAACAGTTTCTCCAGGTTCAACAGTGATGTCTATGGGTTCTTCGCTCATTATCAATGCCAAAAAGGGTTCGGATCCTACCTCCACTACTGTCACCATGTCTATTGCTGATTTGGCTTCATTCCTTCTTCATTTCTTCTCCAAAAATGGTAATGGTACAAACATTTCTCCTGCTCTCTCACTTACTACAGGTAACTCTTTTTGGTTCTTTGACTTTGCTTGTTGTAATCACATGACATCTGATCCCAATATTTTTTTAACCAAACTCTCTGCGATGAATATACCCAGTATTCATATCGGTGATGGTTCTCAAATGTCTGTTATCCATATTGGTCATGTTTCTACTTCCCATTTTTCTATTCCTGACATGTATTTGATTCCAAAACTCACATTAAATCTTTTGTCTGTTGAACAACTTTGTAAATTGGGATTCGAAATCATATTTTCTAATAATGGTTGTCGTGTGCAAGATCCTCGGACAGGAGAAACTCTTAGGACTGGTTGTAAGGTTGGATGCCTATTTGAACTTACCAGTTTGCACCTTCTATCTCCAACTCCACCACCACCACAACCACATGTCCCTTCATCAACCTATAAAACAATCCACCCTATCTTTGAAAGAAAATCAGTCTATTTCCGTTACACTCTTTGATCTAATTCATTCTGATATTTAGGGGCGTTATCCTCATGCCTCGATGGGTGGTTGTTGTTACTTTGTTATCTTTGTAGACGACTACTCTCGATATACATGGTTATTTCTCATGAAACATCAATCCGAACTATTTCAAATATATTCTGAGTTTTCTTTTATGGTTCAAACCCAATTTTTTAGAAATATCAAAGTTTTTATCTCAGATGATGCAATGGAATACAAGGGTCGTGCTTTTCTTAACCTGCTTCGCAAAAATGGCACGCTCCCCCATCGCTCGTGCCCTAGTACATCCCAACAAAATGGATGAACCAAACGCAAATATAGACATGACACAGTTTGTGCTCTCCTCATTTCTTCATCATGTCCTGAGCGTTTTTGGGGTGATGTTGCCTTTATAGTCGTCTACACAATAAACTGTGTCCCTTCCGTTACAATCGAAAATCAGTCTCCATTTGAGGGTCTTTTCGGTAAACCTCCCTATTACTCTGAACTCAGATTCTTTGGTTGCGCTTATTTTGTTATTCTCAAATCACATGAATACAACAACCTAGAACCAAAGGCTCGTCTATGTTGTTTTCTTGGATATGATATCGAACATAAAGGGTATCGGTGCTGAGATCCCATTTCTAAAACCCTTTGTATCTCACGACATGTCATTTTTTGGGAACATCAAATATTTTCTTCCTTACGGTCATTTGACATGTCAACCCTCACCAACTTCAGATTCTTTATTGATCCATCCATCGAGTTATTTCTAGTTGATACAGTTCCAAGTACTGTTGAGTCCACTCCAGCACCACCAGTTGAACCCACTCTAGAACCACCAGCTGATCTCACCCTTCTAATTCCAACAACCATGACTGAGACTTCTCCTATGGCCGATGATCTTGTACTGTCTTCCTTTGAGACCCACGCCCCAGATCACCCCCGTCGCTCTACTAGGGTAACTCATCCTCCACATTACCTTTCTAATTTTCATTGTTTTTTCACTATACTTCATTTGCATGAGCCTCAATCCTATAAGGAGACCAATACTAATCCTCTTTGGCAGAAAACAATGAACGAAGAACTTCAGGCTCTCGCCAAAACTCATACCTAGGACATTGTTGATCTGCCCCCTGGAAAAACTCCTATTGGGTGCAAATGGGTGTTTAAGATTAAGACGTTTTTTGATGGCTCTGTTGAACTATATAAAGCCCGACTTATTGCCAAAGGATTTGCTCAAGAATATGTCATTGATTATGAAGAGGCATTTTCTCCAATGGCAAGGCTAATATCTGTCCGTACACTTCTTGCCATTGCCGCTATTCAAAAATTGATTCTCTTTCAAATGGATGTCAAAAATCCATTTGTCAATGGCGCTCTTCTTGAGGAAGTCTATATGCATACTCCTCTCGGCCTGGTTGCCCTTCCAAATAATGTTTGTCGCCTTCGTCGTGCCCTATATGGTTGCAAACAAGCTCTAAGTGCCTGGTTTGCCAAATTCAGCAATACTATTCATCAGTTTGGGTTCACACCTAGTACTTACGATTCGGCTATGTTTATTCGTCATACTGCCAATGGTATCATTTTTCTTTTACTGTATGTGGATGATATAGTTATTACTGAAGATGATCTATGTAGTATTTCTAAACTCAAAAAGTTTCTCGGTGGCCAATTCAAGATGAAAGATCTTGGCGTGCTCACCTATTTTCTTAGACTCGGAGTCTCATCTAGTTTCGATGAATATTTTCTCTCTCAGACCAAATATTCCTCGAATCTCATTTCCAAGGCTGGGATCACCGACTCAACCACTGTCGCTACTCCTCTCGAGACGAACGTCAGACTTACACCACTTGATGGTTCACCTCTTCAGGATGCCACTCTATATCGCCAACTGGTTAGAAGTCTTATATATCTTACTGTCACTCGCCTTAACATTGCCTATGTTATTCATCAGGTCAGCTAGTTCTTGTTTGCTCTTCAGACCACCCATTACTTGGTTGTTCTTCGTATTCTTCGCTATGTCAATGGTACTTTATTTCATGAGCTTCATTTTTCAGTTCAGTCTGCTCCCGTCTTATAAGTTTATTCTGATGCCGACTAGGCCGAAAACTCCACCGACAGACGTTCAACCACTGGTGACTGTTTTTTTTTAAGTAATTCTCTCATTTCTTGGCTTAGTAAGCAACAAACTGTGGTTGCTCACTCCAGTACTGAAGCTGAATATCGTGTCATGGGTGATGCAACTCAAGAACTTCTCTGACTTCGATGGCTCCTCGCTAACATGGGCATTTCTTCACTTGTTGCCACTACCCTACACTGTCATAACAAGAGTGCTATTCAGATCACTCACAATGATGTATTCCACGTGCGTACAAAACACATCGAGACTGATTGTCACTTCATCCGTCATCACATTCTCTAGAATACGGTTCGTCTACAATCTGTCAGTTCAGTCAATCAGACAGTAGATATTTTCACTAAGGTTCATCCACCCGGACGCTTTCACTCTCTGATTTTCAAACTCAAGTTCACCTCTCACTTACCACCTTGAGTTTAAGGAAGGATGTTAATGTATTATATGGGCTTAGCCCACGTGGCCCATTAGGGCAAAACCCTAACCCCCACTTTCTCTATAAATATGTGTATATATCGTTGTATTCTTGTATCTCTCTTTCGCATAATATTAATATATATTGATGTTTCTCACTTCTTTATCATCTTAACAATTATGATCAACATGTGCTCTTCTAATGGGTAGGTATATTTCTCTCATATTATCACTCCGCTAGATCTAAGATGTTTCCTAACAAAGATTTAGGGGTCTCTCTTTCTTTCTTCAGTCAAATTGCTGGTAGCAAAATGTTAGGAGAAAACGTTTTAGGTATAGTGAAGTGATGAAATGATAAAAATATACATATTAGAAGGGCTCAAATGTGAAATTTAAGGGAACAAATGTGCTATTTGACAAATCTCAAGGTCCAAACAGACACGCACCCAGTACTTTAGGTCCCGTTTGGTCACTGTTTTCGTTCCTTGATTTTTGTTCTTGCTCCCAAAATTTTGGGATTAATTAATGTACATAAACATGTTTAGTAAACACATTTATATTTTCAAAATTTTGGAAGTAATTCTTAAATTCTTTACAAAAATCTGAGAAACGAAAAAAATGTTGATTTGTACTCACCCCACAAAACTATTCTCACTACTTACCCGCCGACCACCACCACCACCCTCCGGCTACCACTGCCACTATGACAGTCACCACCACCTCACCGACCACCTTACATTTAAATTTAAAAAAGAAAAGAATAAATGTTGCAACCACACATGTTTCTTGTTTTGTTCTCATAAATAAAAAGAAACAATTTCAAGAAAATGATCATTACCAAACATGAAACTATTCCCGAAATACTTCAGAATTAAAACAAAATTTCAATCCCACTTCGTTGAAAATAGAAACAGAAAAACACATTATTAACCAAACCCCATTAGGATTAAAAATCTAATTTTCCCTAATAATGTTAACGTTTGTAGAAATGGAAGTTACATATATAGTTTCCTTTCTACCTCGATATTACATAGGGATCATCGTTGAATTGTCTTTTTTCTATATGTTTTGGTTGAGATCCTGCCATTTTTAAGGGGGAACGCATACATGCATGGTTTGACTATGACATCTCTCTGTCTCCCTTGTTGGTTGTTGGCTTGATTGTCAACAAAATTGGGCTAACATTTTTCATGGTGTGAATAGATTTTTCACACATTTGTTTGGTATGAAAGGGAAGAAGAAAAATGGGTCAAAAATGGTAGATGGAGTTATTCAAAATTGGTTCCAACAATTGATTCCAACATTGTGGCTACCTCAATTGTTGAAGGTTCTAAGGATCTTATTCACACTAAGGATCTTATTCACACTAGATTATGAGCCTCAAGCATTCCCTATAAATTGAGACCATGAGCTTTGAAGAAAAATCATCTCACAATTGATGAAAACAATATCTCTCAATTGAAGAAGTACATTAAGAGAGAGAGTTCAATTCCTCAATAGCCACAATTGAGTGAATTTTTGCACAAGTGTCTTAAGTTGTTTTAAGACCTTGTTTTGTATTCTTTATTTGTATTTTATTGTCAAATAAAGAAGTTCCATAGTTGCTCCCGAGGAGTAGGCGAAATTGCCGAACCTCGTTAAAACTTGTGTTCTTGTTTGTGAGTGTGTGTGTTTTCATTTCATCTCCCATAATATTTGTTCTGTGTTGGGTCCACCCGACACGCTTCCGCACAACAAGTGGTATCGGAGCTCCGGTTGAGAGCTTGGGATTATGGCGGAGATCGAATCGAAAACGGAGGAGATTGAATCGCCATCAACCTTTTCCAGTTCACAAACAAAACTGTCAATATCAAATGGAAAATTTGATATTGAAAAATTTGATGGAACAAACAGTTTTGGCATGTGGCAATGTGAGATGATGGATATGCTGGTTCAACAGGGTTTGAAAATAACCTTGGAGGAAAAACCAGATTTTATGGAGAAAGCAGAGTGGTTGAAGATCAACAAAATGGCGTGCGGTTCTATTCGTCTCTGTCTTGCAAAGAACGTCAAATACTTTGTAATGAGAGAAACGATGGCGAAGAACTTATGGAGAGTACTTGAAGAAAAGTACATGACAAAGAGTATTGAGAATCGGTTGTATCTGAAGCGAAAGCTTTTCCGATTTCAATACCAAGAAGGTACATCTATGATGGATCATTTGAATGACTTCAACAAGTTGATTGCCGATCTATTGAACCTGGATGAAGAGATCAAGGATGAGGACAAAGCCCTTGTGTTGTTGAATTCCTTACCGGATTCATACGAACACTTGGCAACCACTTTGATCTACGGAAAAGACTCGGTGAAATTCAAGGATGTATCAGACGCGTTGATGAAAAACGAAGTTCGTAGATGTGACAAGGTGTCTCAAACTGATACATCTACTGCTTTGATGATGAGGGGCAGATCGGAGACCAAAAAGCACAACAAAGGTAGAAACAACTCTCGTTCCAAGTCGAGAGGAGTTTCATCAAATGGTAGGAAGATTCCAGCAAAGGATGAATGTGCTTTTTGCCGTGAAAAGGGTCATTGGAAGAAGGATTGCCCCAAGCTGAAAAACAGGGGTAATACAAATGCAAACGTGGCCCAAATTGAAGATGATGATTCAAATTTTGCTCTGGCTACTACAGCTGGAGTTGGCTCAGACGAGTGGATTCTTGACTCCGCGTGCTCCTATCATATGTGTCCTGATACGGATTGTTTCACCAGTTTGGATCTCGGTAGTGGTGGATTAGTTCTTATGGGAAATGATCATACGTGTGAAAGGAAAGGGGTTGGCGTGATCCGATTGAAGCTGCACGACGGAACCACGAGGGATCTGACCAATGTCTGGTATGTACCAGATTTGAAGAGGAATCTAATTTCTTTGGGTGCTTTGGAATCAAATGGTTTCAAAGTCATCATGGAAGCTGGATCGTTGAAAGTCACACGAGGTGCTATGGTTGTCTTGAAAGGCCTAAGGAGAAATAATTTGTATTTCTTACAAGGAAAGACTGTTATCGGTGGAGCTGCCACCGTAGAAACTGCTATTGATACAACCAAGCTTTGGCACATGAGGCTTGGGCATGCTGGAGAGAAGACCATGCAAGGCCTAGTAAAGCAGGGTCTTTTGAAGGGTGCCAAGACTTGTAAGATGGACTTCTGTGAGCACTATGTGCTGGGCAAGCAAACCAGAGTTAAATTTGGCACGGCCATCCACAAAACAAAAGGGATCCTAGACTATGTGCATACTGATGTTTGGGGTCCAACGAAGACTGCATCTTTGAGTGGAAGGCACTGGTTTGTTACATTTGTAGATGACTTCTCAAGAAAACTCTGGGTGTATACTATGAAACACAAGTATCAAGTCCTAGAGATCTTCTTGGCTTGGAAGAAGAGGGTGGAGAATCAAACCGAAAGGAAGATCAAGGTGTTGAGATCGGACAACGGCGGTGAATACACGTCCGATCCATTTTATTCCTTGTGCAAACAAGAAGGAATAGTGAGGCATTTTTCTGTGAAAAAGACTCCACAACAGAATGGTGTAGCGGAACGTATGAATCGGACTTTACTTGAAAAAGTAAGGTGCATGCTATCCAATTCCGGTTTGACGAAGAGTTTTTGGGCAGAAGCGGTTACTTATGCATGTCATCTAATTAACCGTCTGCCTTCTACTGCAATTGATGGAAAAACTCCTATTGAAGTGTGGTCAGGATCACCTGCATCAGATTATGATTCTTTGCGTATCTTCGGTTGCTCGGCGTTCTTTCACGTGACCAAAGATAGCAAACTTGATCCAAGGGCAAAGGAGGCCATATTTCTGGGCTTCAGCAGTGGAGTGAAAGGGTTCAGATTATGGTGCCCTGCATTGAAGAAAATGATCTTGAGCAGGGATGTTACTTTCGATGAAAGTAAATTTATGAAGAAGAAAGTGTCGAATGAAGAGAATAAAAAAGGCAGTCTAGTGCAGCAAGTGGAGATTCAAAGTCCAGTAGATTCTCCTTCAGAAGACACTTCTTCAGATGATGAAAATGACGGGGATACGGAAGATAGAATTGAGGTGGAGCCTTCTCCTCAAAGGCCTCCACAAATTGAAGAATCGATAGCAGCTAGCAAACCAAAAAGAACAATTCGAAAACCAGCCAAGTTTGCGGATATGGTTGCTTATGCCCTACCAATTGTCAGTGAAGATATTCCAACCACATATAAAGAAGCTGTGCAAAGTTCTGAAAGTGTGGAATGGAATAAGGCCATGAATGAAGAATTGGATTCTCTCCATAAGAATATGACTTGGGAACTCGTAGAGTTACCAAAAAGAAAAAAAGCAATTGGGTGTAAATGGGTATATGCAAAGAAGGAGGACTCTCATGGGAAAAACAGTGTGAGATTCAAGGCAAGACTGGTTGCAAAGGGGTATGCTCAAAAGGAAGGGATTGACTACAATGAAGTCTTTTCACCAGTAGTAAAGCATTCCTCCATTCGAATTTTACTTGCCATGGTCGCACAATTTGGCTTGGAGTTGGCGCAGCTTGATGTGAAAACTGCTTTTCTACATGGAGATTTGGATGAGGAAATTTATATGTCGCAACCTGATGGTTTCAAAGCTGCTGGCAAAGAACAAATGGTGTGCAAGTTGCAGAGGTCCCTGTATGGTTTGAAGCAATCTCCACGACAGTGGTATTTGAGATTTGACAAATTTATGAAGGTACATAATTTTACGCGAAGTCAATATGATCATTGTGTGTACTTCCGTAAATTGAAAAATGGTACCTTCATTTATTTGCTCTTATATGTTGATGATATGTTAATCGCATCTAAGAGTTTGGTGGAGATTGAGAAGTTGAAAGCCCAACTTCGGAAGGAATTCGAAATGAAGGATCTTGGCGAAGCCAAGAAAATTTTGGGCATGGAAATTACTCGTGACAGAACGGCTGGGACTGTGTGGCTGACACAGAAACAGTATTTGAAAAATGTACTAAATCGATTTGGTATAGATGAAAATACCAAACCGGTTAATACACCTTTGGCTCCTCACTTTAAATTAAGTGCGGAACTGTCACCGAGTACAAATGAAGAAAGAATGTATATGGCTCAAGTACCGTATGCAAGTTTGATTGGAAGCCTTATGTACGCAATGGTATGCACAAGACCTGATATTTCTCAAGCTGTTAGTATGGTTAGCAGATACATGCATGATCCAGGAAAGAAGCATTGGGAAGCTGCAAAATGGATTTTGAAGTATATCAAAGGTACTGAGGATGTGGGTTTGAAATTTGCGAGAAATCAAATGGAAGTCGAAAGATTTCTCATTGGATATGTGGATTCAGACTACGCTGGTGATTTGGATAAGCGACGGTCTACTACCGGGTATTTATTTACCATGGCTAATGGTCCAGTCAGTTGGAGGTCTACTTTGCAGTCCACTGTAGCATTGTCTACCATGGAGGTTGAATACATGGCTGCTGGAGAAGCCATGAAGGAAGCCATTTGGTTACATGGACTGATTTCAGACTTGGGTCTTCATCAGAAACAGGTGGAAATATATTGCGACAGTCAAAGCGCAATACATCTAGCGAAGAACCAAGTTCATCATGCTCGGACCAAACATATTGATGTTCGATTCCACTTTGTTCGAGAAATTGTTGATGCAGGTGTTATTCTTCTTACGAAGATTGGGACAGTCGATAACCCTGCAGATATGTTGACGAAAGTCGTTGGAAGCGCCAAGTTTCTTCACTGCCTAAACTTGGCCAATATTGTTCATACATAAGTATGATTTTTGGAGGAGCAACTATTGGTTCTATTGGAGGTGTAGTATGAGAATTCATATTAACGTTGTGGTGATGGTGGCATTTGAAAATCTCGCCAAGGTGGAGATTGTTGGTTGTTGGCTTGATTGTCAACAAAATTGGGCTAACATTTTTCATGGTGTGAATAGATTTTTCACACATTTGTTTGGTATGAAAGGGAAGAAGAAAAATGGGTCAAAAATGGTAGATGGAGTTATTCAAAATTGGTTCCAACAATTGATTCCAACATTGTGGCTACCTCAATTGTTGAAGGTTCTAAGGATCTTATTCACACTAAGGATCTTATTCACACTAGATTATGAGCCTCAAGCATTCCCTATAAATTGAGACCATGAGCTTTGAAGAAAAATCATCTCACAATTGATGAAAACAATATCTCTCAATTGAAGAAGTACATTAAGAGAGAGAGTTCAATTCCTCAATAGCCACAATTGAGTGAATTTTTGCACAAGTGTCTTAAGTTGTTTTAAGACCTTGTTTTGTATTCTTTATTTGTATTTTATTGTCAAATAAAGAAGTTCCATAGTTGCTCCCGAGGAGTAGGCGAAATTGCCGAACCTCGTTAAAACTTGTGTTCTTGTTTGTGAGTGTGTGTGTTTTCATTTCATCTCCCATAATATTTGTTCTGTGTTGGGTCCACCCGACACGCTTCCGCACAACATCCCTCTCCCCCTCCCTCTCTTTGTTGTAGGGTTCTTGGAAGCACGTGCTGTTTGTTTTTCCGACATATATATATATATATTACTATGATGCAGGGGTTGAATTCTTACTTTGGTCCTCAATGACTTTCACTCATTTCATAATAAATGGAAAATTGCTTCTTAACCCTTAAACTTTTAGGTCATTGTTCAAGTAATCCGTATAGTTTACGAAGCAACACATTTTAATCTTTGAGATTTCAATTTCGTCCAATCGGAAACCGGGTTAGCATATTTGAAATGAAAAATTACACTTGACGTAATTTGGGGGATCTATTTATATTTTCAGGAAGAGTCCACTAAAACTCCATATACAAAATTTATTTGAATTTTTTCTAGAGAGTACAGAGTTTTTGTAAAAAATAATCGACTAATCATGGAATTTTAGAGCTTGCATGATAGGGATGAAAATAAATCAAAGAATACGACAGTAGAATTTAATGGTCGTCAATTCACGTGCTCTATATGTTGTGGTGAAACCATGTTTAGGACGAGGAACAGCTCAAACCTTACATCAACTTTTGAAGATTTTCATTTTTACTCTTATATTTTCAAAAAAAATCAATTAAAACGCTTAAAAAATTTCACAAGCTCCCCTCGGTTTATATAAATATTTAATAAACATCTAAAAAATAGCCCCCTACCCCCGTAGTCAATTTTTTAAATCCGTCGTTGTCTATACTGGCCTAATCTATTGAAATTTGTTAGTTACATTTCTAATTGGACCAAATTGAAATGAAAGTAAAACTCCTCAAAAGACAAATGTTTTAGTTTGTAAACTATAAGAATTACTTTGAACAACCATTCCAAAATTTAGGGTGAAACATGCAATTTCCTAGTTTTGCCTTTTTCTTAGCAACCAAGCTCCCCACTCACTTAATTTATATTTTTTATTTTTAATTATGGAGAATCAACACAAATAATAAAGAATTAATGGATAAAATTCAATGTATGTGCCCCCATTTCTGGAATCTCCTGAAGAAATAGTATTTAGTCTTAACAAAGTGTGTCAATTCATGCAAAAACCACTTGATACACACTTGAAGACAGTCAAATGTATCCTTCGATACCTCAAAGGAACAATCAATCAAGGATTAATACTAAGAAGGCCTAAACACTTAATTCTCACCGGTTTCTCAGATGCAAATTGGGGAAGTGATACAGATGATAGGAGATCAACTACAGAATTTTGTGTTTTCCTTGGTAGCAATCCAGTCTCTTGGAGCTCAAAGAAATAACATACGGTCCTGAGAAGCAGCACTGAGGTTGAGTTTAGAAGTTTAGCCAACACTACTTTAGAGATTCTATGGCTACAATCACTTCTCAAAGAGCTCTATGTGAACATTCCTCATCAACCTACAATTTGGTGCGATAATCTGAGCACCATAGCTCTCTCTGCCAATCCAGTACTTCACTCAAGGACCAAGCACATGGAACTTGACCTTTACTTTGTCAGAGAAAAAGTTATTGAAGGTAAATTGTATGTCAACCACATTCCAACTCATGATCAAATAGCCGATGTTCTGACAAAGCCTTTGTCAACAAACTTCTTTCTTAGACTCAAAGACAAACTCTGCATTGGGGCACCGGGATAAGTTTGCAGGGGAATGTTAGAAATAACAATCAGTTACAGCTATATTCTGTTACAACTAGTATTCAGCTATGAGTTGTTAGTATTCTGTTATGAAGTTGTTAGTAAGTTATGACCTGTAAAGCTATCGATAAATAGCTCAATTATTCTTCAATGAATTACAGAGAAATTCTTTCTTATTTCATCATTCTTATCTCTATTCTCTAACTCAGTCTCAGAAACTTAAGAGACAGTTGTTTATGCTCTTTCTTGTTGAAAGCCCACAAAGAGGAGAAAATCAAAAACACATGCTAATGTTGCCATTTTTCTAGTTGAATTTTACTAGTATTTTCATGTTAATGATTCATCAAGTTTCGCTTTGTTTCAATCTCGTAAAATTAAAAATATTATTAATAATTTTAGACTAGAAAATAAATTGTGATCAACATGTGCTCTTCTAATTGTTGGTATATTTCTCTCATATCATCACTCCGCTAAATCTAAGATGTTCTCCAACAACGATTTAAGTTTCTCTCTCTCATTTTTCAGTCAAATCGTTATTAGCAAAATGTTAAGAGAAAACATTTTAGGTATAGTGAAGTGATGAAATGATAAAAATATACCCGTTAGAAGGGTTCAAATGTGAAATTTAAGGGATCAAATGTGCTATTTGACAAATCTCAAGGTCCAAATAAACATGCACCCAATACTTTAGGTCTCGTTTGGTCACTGCTTTCGTTCCTTGTTTTTTATTCCTGCTCCCAAAATTTTGGGATTAATGTACATAAACATGTTTGGTAAACACTTATGTTTTCAAAATTTTGAAAGTAATTCTTAAATTCTTTAAAAAATCTGAGAAACAAAAAAATGTTGATTTGTACTCACCCCACAAAACTATTCCCACTACTACCCCGCCGACCACCACCACCCTCCGGCTACCACTACCACCCTCCGGCTACCACTACCACTATGCCAGTCATCACCACCTCACCGACCACCTTACATTTAAATTAAAAAAAGAAAAGAATAAATGTTGCAACCACACATGTTTCTTGTTTTGTTCTTATAAATAAAAAGAAACAATTTCAAGGTAATGATCATTACCAAACATGAAACTATTCTCGGAATACTTCAGAATGAAAATAAAATTTCCATCTCACTTCATTGAAAATAGAAACAGAAAAACACATTATTAACCAAACCCCATTAGGATCAAAAATCTAATTTTCCCTAATAATGTTAACGTCTGTAGAAATGGAAGTTACATATGTAGTTTCCTTTCTACCTCCATACTACATAGGGATCATCGTTGTATTGTCTTTTTTCTATATGTTTTGGTTGAGATCCTGCCATTTTTAAGGTGAACGCATACGTGCATGGTTTGACTATGACGTCTCTCTCTCTCTCCCTCTCCCCCTCCCTCTCTTTGTTGTAGGGTTCTTGGAAGCACGTCCTGTCTGTTTTGCCGACACACACACACACACACACACACACACACTATGATGCTGGTGTTGAATTCTTACTTTGGTCCTCAATGACTTTCACTCATTTCATAATAAATGGAAAATTGCACTTTTGACCCTTAAACTTTTAGGTCATTGTTCAAGTAATCCTTATAGTTTACCAAACAACACATTTGAAACTTTGAGATTTCAATTTCGTCCAACTGGAAACTGCTTAGCATATTTGAAAGGAAAATCTACACTTGACCTAATTTGGGGGATATATTTGTATTTTCAGGAAGAGTTCACTAAAACTCCTTCATGAACATAGTTTATTTGAATATTTTCAAGAAATTACAGAATTTTTGTAAAAAATAATCAATTAATCGTGGAATGTTAGAGCTTGCATGATAGGGATGAAAATAAATCAAAGAATACAAGAGTAGGATTTAATGGTCATCAAATCACGTGCTCTATATGTTGTGGCGAAACCATGTTTAGGACAGGGCAGAGCTCAAACCCTACATCAACTTTTGAAGATTTTCATTTTTACTCTTATATTTTCATAAAAATTCAATCAAAACGCTTAAAAATTTTCACAAGCTCCCCTCGGTTTATATAAATATCTAATAAACATCTAAAAAACAGCCCCTACCCCCTCAGTTAATTTTCTAAATCCGTCGTTGTCTATACTAGCCTAATCTATTGAAATTTGTTAGTTACATTTCTAATTGGACCAAATTGAAATGAAAGTAAAACTCCTCAAAATACAAATGTTTTAATTTGTAAACTATAAGAATTACTTTGAACAACCATTCCAAAATTTAGGGTGAAACAAGCAATTTCCTAGCTTTGCCTTTTTCTTGGCAACCAAGTTCCCCACTCACTTAATTTATATTTTTTATTTTTAATTATGGAGAATCAACACAAATAATAAAGAATTAATGGATAAAGTTCAATGTATGTGCCCCTATTTCTGGAATCTCCTGAAGAAAATCTTGAAAATTATATATTAATTAGGTATTGCTTCATATCATCTTAGGCAGGCATTACCTGATTTTTTATTATTATTATTATTATTATTAAATTAAAAATGATGTGATGTTGCACGCCTTTAGTCACTAAAAAGTATTTAAATCCTAATTAAATTGAAATTTTATATGTTTTTTCAAATCTAACATCTTTGCTTAAATTTTAAGCGTTGAAATGGTAAGTCATAAGTGTTGAATTTTGAAATGTTGAAAAGATTTGAAATTTATTTAATAAAATTAAAATTTTAAGTGCTTATTTTTCAGTTATTCTTAGCTGAACATATTCAGTTGGACTTAGGCCATGTTTAGTTACTGTATTTATTCCATGATTCTTATTTTCACTTTCAAAATTTTGAGATTAATATACAAAAATACATTTGTTAAACATGTTTTTGTTCTCAATTTTTTGGGAGTAATTTGGGATTATTTCCTTAATTTTTTGAAAATCTAAGAAACAAAAAAAAAAGGTTGATTCATATTCATTCCTACAAAATTATTCTCAATACCATCCCATGAACCACCACCGTCACGCCGACCATCATACATTTAAAGAGAAAAAAAGAACAAATGTTGTAACTAAACGTATTTCTTGTTTTTGTTCTCATAAAGTAAAAGAAACAATTTCAAGACAATAACCATTATTTCAAAACGGAAACAAAATTATCTCATTTCATCCCAATTTAATGGAAGTAGAAACAGTAAAACAGAAACACTAACCAAATGCCACCTGAGTACCTCATATATGGCTTAAAATTTTAAACAAAATTTTAAAGACTTAATTAATTAAATAGCTTTAATTCTAATTATAAATAAATTTTTATTATAAAAAAATATTTAATCTAGTGAGTTTTTAACATTTAATTAAATTATTAAATATGAATATATTAAAAAGAGATAATATAAAAAATTACGAATTGCGAATGGGGACAAAAATAGATTATGGTAATTGAAAAACATCAGTACAGTCATTTCTGAACTTGGTGGCCAAGGAATCCACCGGCGGCTACCGGTTAACCTCGGTCAACAGATTTTAACCCCTCAATTAGTCAGCTTTATGAGTAAAAGGGATTTTGACACTTTCTACCCTTGAAATTTGATTAAATTTTCACTTTGGTCTTGATGATTTTAATTTGAATATAAGATGCCTGAAAGTTTCTTAATCATCCCACTACACTCTAACTCATTATCTCCATTACAAAAGGACAAAAAACAATCACTTATTATGCTCCTGATTTTCTAAGAGGTTTTATGAACAATTACAACATCCTTCTTCTCTCTCATTCTTCTTCCTGTCCAAATATTTAGAAATATACATATAACATAAAATGTGTGTGTGGTAAAACACTTTTTTTCTCTAAAAAAATAGTTAAATGCACAACAGTTGACCATTTATCATCCGAAATTGTAATAGATGTTGATTTAGACTGAAATGGAATGATTATAGAACTTCAGGATATTATTTATTCAAAATTAATATAAGAATTCGAGTAAAATAATAGTCAAACTTTAAGGGTGCAAAGTGTCAAAAACCCCGAGTAGAATTTACTTTTTTGAGCTAACGATTTATTAAAGGGCCAATTACTGAGCAATCACATTTGGCTGGGTAACTACCGGATGAACCCAAGAGGTTTTGTTTGCATAGATAGGTCATGATTGAAATTTGCGGACAAATTTTCACCTTGTAATGAATATGCACCTTCTACACATGTTTTCACCTCTAAAAACGCGGAACAAAATATGATAATAAAATACTAATAAAATTGAAAACAAAACCTACAATTTTTTCCAATTGTGATTGTTGTTCAATAATTTTTTTACACCACAATGATCTATAAATCATGATCTTCAAAATGAGATATTAATTTTATTTTTTGAGTTCTATATTAGGATTCATGTGAATGTTATATATAATATCGCTATAATTTGTGCTCCATAAGTGTTGAATTTAACATCCAATGTCTAGAAATAAAATCAATTAATGTTGATAATTGCACAAATTATATGAACGTATTGAATGTAACATGACTTACAGATAAATGTGTTTTATATGTTGAATGTAACACTCAACGGTGTTTTGATAATGTATAAGACCGTGTTAATTGTAACACAGATGTGAAAACTGAAAATTATTGAAATACCATGTTGAATGTTACATGAATGTGAAAACTGAAAATTCTGAAAGTACCATGTTGGATGTAGTACAAATCTGAAACTAATGAAAAAATAGTGAGCATAATATCATTTTGAAGATCTTATTTATATGAATCTGAAAATTTAATTAGACCGTGAAAAAAATGTGTACAATAATAATTATTTTGATTTTAATAATTGATTTTATGTGAAACTTAAATATGAAAATTTTAAATCCCATGAATCACACAAAAGCAAATGAGTCATGCCAATTTCTGCATATTTTGAAATTGGGATTAAATGGTTCGAATTTTCTGGACAACAGGATCATTTGGTTCAAATTTAAACACTTCGAATCAATTGCTACTTACATTCTTAATTTAAGTCCACTTGGTAATTTTTCATTTATTAAATGCACAAATATATATATATATATATATATATATATATATATAACATTTTTTGGTACAGACGAGATAAAACAAAAGATTACAAAATTCTATCAAAAGCTTCCAGATGCATCTTAGCAAAGACAAGGTTTGTCGTTTTTTCCGGAAGGTTGAAGATCAGTTTGCACTCCTCTTTTCTCTCTGCTCCTCGTCTCGCGAGGTTCGCACATTGTCCCCCTTTGGAATTAGTTGGACAATGTAGGTCTTTTCACTCATTATCCATTTGCAGTCGTCAATCCACACTTTAAACTATTGTTTCTTAGGACCTTCGTTAAGTAGATTAACCACATCTGCTGCATCTGTCTCAGCCACCACCCTCGATTATCCTTTGTAGCAAATGAGAGTTAAGCCTTTTATGTATCGCTCTTATTTATGCTTCCAAACTATAACCCCTTGGCAAGAACCCAGTGAAGCCCACCTGCTAGACTCCTAAGTGGTCTCTCAATATCCCTCCAAAATCCTCTAGGATTTTCTTTCTCGCAACCATCTATATTCAACTTAAACAAACCTATACAAGTAACATTCCAGTTAAACCGGGTCCTATCCAGAGTTTCTTTGGGATGATTACGAGGATAAAAGGCTTCCAATAGATTTCCTTTTGAAGCTAGGATATTCTTCAAGCAACAAAAAAATGAATCTTGGATAATTCCCTCAATCACCTCTTTATTTTATCCTTCCAAATTTCTCAAAGAATTACAATAAACAGATAAAAAGAAGAAAGTGTAACGAACTTCCCTTTTAAGTTGCCATTTATCCAGCTCAGCAACTCAATGTTTTTGTTGTTCCGAATTTTTCCATTCGAGAAAAAAATTGCCCAGATTGTAGGGATGTAAATGGTTTAGTTTTGGTTCGATTTTGTATAAAACCAAAACTATTAAATAGATACCAAACCAAAATCGTCGATTTTTTTAAATGATTTCAAAACCGAAACCGAACAATTTAAATTTATACAAAACCAAAACCACGAAATCATTTAAGATTTTTCAGTTTCATGAAAAATCGAAATCAAAACCAAAACTATGAAACATCATACCATTGTTTTTTATATATAAACAAAACCATAATTAAAATATAAAATATAAATTCTCAAAAATAAAATAAAATCATAAAACCATTAATTGTTACAATAATTGTTACAACAAATAAAAACATATATATATATATATATATATATATATATATATATATATATATATATATATATTAGGGGTTAAACTGTAAATATAAAAAAAATGAGAGTATATATATTATATAAATATATCTAAAATATCAGTTTCATGGTTCGATTTCGTGATTCGGTTTCATTGTTCGCTTTCACGGTTACTATCCCAAAACCAAAACTTCTTCGGTTGCAAAATTCTAAACCAAAACCAAAGCATTTAATTGATTTTAAAATCGAACCATTCGGTTTGGATTCTCTCGATTACCCGTTGGTTCTGGGTTTTTTGTCATCCCTACCGGATTGTTCTCAATAGAACATGATCAATATACTCTTAACCTTTATTACATTTTTGACAAATCGTCTGGGACTATTTAAATCTAAACTCATTTGTCATTACCTCCGTGAAACGTCAGCCACAGGAAGAATTTTATATTTTGGAAGGAAAAAAAAAAAATCCAAAAGCCGCCTCCAATTAGTTTCAATATTTCAGTGATTTTACAAAATAAATAATAATGTATCCAATCAGATTGGGTGGTTTAATCATTTGACCAATTTCACAATATGAACACACCACGGTCACCGGCTCCACCGTTTGAAACTCACTGGATATAACGGTAGCCGGTCATATTTACGCGGGGGCGGGCTGCTCTCTCTCACTCCTGATGAATGTTCCAGGCGCCTTCGTCTCCCGATTATAGGGCTAATCTCCAAATCACCACCAGAATTTTCCTTATTTAATCCAACACCCATCTAATTCTCCGCAGTTCGCCGCCGATTCTTCACTCGGTCTCTCCCTCTCGCTCTAGAGGTACACTTTTTTACTTTCTCTTGCTCAATCTGCTACTGTTTATCTTCACAAGTCAATCTGAGTTTCATGAATTATATTCCGTTTTGAGGAATTTCCCAGTTGTTGAATCGACCCATTTCTTCAAAATCTCTTTAATTTCTTCTCCTTTTTAAATTTTTTTTTTTCAAGAATTTTCGTCCATGGATACTCTCGTTGAGCTGTACCCAACTTCGCTGAACAATTTCCAATCCAATCGCAACTCGATTTCGATTCTCCCACCGCAAAATCATGCGGATCCATACAAACTCAACCCCGGATTTCAGTCGAACTCCGCCGGCGAATCGCCGCCGGAACCGGAGAAATCGGAGGAGAGAGACTTCTCCGATGCGGTGCTCAAGTATATAAGCCAGATGCTCATGGAGGAAGACGACCTGGAGAACAAGCCTTGCATGTTTCAGGACTGTTTGGCTCTCCAAGCTGCCGAGAAATCCTTCTACGATGTCATCGGCGAGAAATACCCTCCTTCAATCTCCATCGTTCACAATAATCAAAACCGCCATTGGAGCCCCAGCGATGAGCTTCAAAAAACTTACAGCAATCACAGTTTGGCGGGTTCGGATTGGACTCCGGATTCTCTTGATGAATCCAATTACTCATTTGAGTCCATTTTCGATGCTGTGAATGTGCCAGAGACAGAGGACCCATCTCTGATTCATCTTTTCAATTACGATTCTGAATCAACCGACAAGAAGTATCATGACAGAGAGGAAATCGAAGAAAATCGTAGCAGCAAGCAATTGGCCACTTACACCAACAACGAATCCGAAACCTCGGACTTGATGTACGATCAGGTCTTGCTTTGCCCTGTTCTGAATCCGGGTTTACACGATAACAAACCCGGCAAAACCCCAATCGGAGAAGAACAACAACCAGCAGCTTCAGAAAACAGAGCCAAAACAGGATCAAATCGAGGCAGGCCTCGCGGCAAGAAACAGGGGAAGAACACAACAAAGGAAGTGGTCGATTTGAGAGGCCTACTGATTCAATGTTCACAGGCTGTATCGAATTACGACGGCAGAACAGCCTACGAGCTTCTGAATCGAATTCGGAAACACTCTTCTTCTCACGGGGACGCCACGGAGAGATTGGCTCATTATTTTGCAGACGGGCTTGAGGCGCGATTAGCAGGAACTGGAACAGAGCTGTACACGGCATTCAAAGCCAGGAACATTTCGGCCGCTGAAATCTTGAAGGCGTACCATGTTTTTGTCTGGGCCTGCCCTTTCAAGAAGCTCTCAAACATCTTCGCCAACAAATCGATCCAGAAATTAGCAGCAAAAGCCACAAAAGTTCACATTATCGATTTTGGGATTCTGTACGGTTTTCAATGGCCCTGCCTCATACAGGGCCTCTCCGTCAGGCCTGGAGGGCCTCCCAAGCTTCGAATAACGGGTATCGATCTTCCCCAACCGGGCCGCAGGCCCGCTGAACGGGTTGAGGAAACGGGTAATCGCCTGAAGAACTACTGCAGACGATTCAACGTCCCGTTCGAGTACAACACGATAGCCAAGAAATGGGAGACGATCAAACTCGAAGATTTAAAAATCGACAGGGACGAGGACGAATTGGTAATTGTGAACTGTCTGTATCGATTATCGAATGTCCCCGACGAGACAGTAATCGAAGAAAGCCCGCGGGACTCTGTTTTGGACTTGATCAGGAGGATCAATCCGGATTTATTCATCCATGGGGTGATTAATGGTACTTACAATGCTCCATTTTTTGTGACGAGGTTTAGGGAAGCTCTGTTTCATTTTTCGGCCCTGTTCGACATGTTTGAAGCTACAATGGAGAGAGAAAACAGAGATAGAATGATGTTTGAGCAGGAGGTATTTGGGAGGGATGCCATGAATATAATAGCTTGTGAGGGAACAGAGAGGGTGGAGAGGCCAGAGACTTATAAACAATGGCAGGTGAGGAATGTGAGGGCAGGGTTTAAGCAGCTTCCCCTGAGTCGAGAAATCGTGAAGTGCGTGAGAGAGAAGGTGAGATCGAATTACCATAAGGATTTTGTGGTGGATGAAGATGGGAATTGGATGTTGCAGGGGTGGAAGGGGAGAGTCATCAATGCTCTGTCCTGTTGGAAGCCTGTGAGGAAAAATTGAGAAGAGGGATGCTTGCTCGCTCTCTCTGTCTACTCTTGATCTCGATATCGAGAGGGGGGGGGGGGGTAATGCTTGACTCGATGAAGCTTGGATTGAAGTCTGTTACTTCCTTCAATAAGGGGAGGAGGAGGAGGAGAATGGAAGAATGAAAACAGAGCATCCTCTGTTTTTGGTTGTTGGGCTAAAACCGTTTGATTTTTCTTCTTTTATTCACGAGGGATAGTGTATTGTACTTTCATTGTTTTATAAATCAAATTATAAATTGTAATATTATATTTTATTATTTTACAAATTAATTTTTTCTTTACATTTATTTTTTATTTCTCTATAAATTTTCACACAATCAACATTATTAATCCCTTTTTTTTCAGATTAGCTTTCAATCAATTACATCACTTTTACTTTTCAAAATTTTAACACCTTACTAATAAATATTCTCTTTTTCATAATTTTTTTAAACCTACACCAAACAGCATATCACAATTTTCAAAAATTTCAAACAACTCACACCCATGTTAGTTCGGTTGACAAAGGGAGATGTCCCTTTCCTTATCAACCAGGATTTATCTCACCTAGGGAGCACTCCAATTATTCAATTTTGAATTTAATCCTGAATCCACCAGGTTGACATTAGGAGGTGCACCTTATGGTCATCCGGAAAAATGATTAGTTGAGGTACTCGTAAGCTGATCTGAACAAATTTTACTGGAAAAAGGAAAAAAAAAATAAAACTCACAAATTGTATTCAAAAACTAAACCAAACAAGCCAATAGCAAACATTCATAGCACAACATATATATTTGTAGTAGGGTAAATGAATCTTGACATTTCATAATTGAACATATTATGAAGAAGAGATCCTACAAGATCAACCCAACGCAAAAATAAGATACCATTTGGCAACGTACTTTTACTTCGAAAAAAAGGTGTTTGGCAACTTATAGATGATATCCCATTGCTATCCATTAAACGGTCTCTTAATCCAAAATAATTTTTGTAGAGAGGTTAGAAGCACAACTATTGAAGAAATGAAAAACGACTAATCATTTTCGTTTTTCTAAGATAAAGTACTTTCTTGATTTTTAGAAGTACTTTTTTCCTTAAAAGCAAATAAGTACTTTAAAAAAAATCGTTACCAAACAGTGCCCAAGTCTATATTGACTTTTCTGATTTCTATCACCTGGTGGAGGTGGTGGAGGAGTTCGGTTCAGGCTCCTCATTTTTGAGATTTTGGAGGTCTTAAAACGCTCCAGTCGACCTTTTCTCGCTTCTGTTGCCTGTTAGAATTGCTTCTGTTATTATTTGGGGAAGAGCCTTCACCATTTTTCACTGATTTGTTCTGATCATGGTGTTGTTCTTCAGAAGCCAACTCTTTCTGTTTTCTCTTCATTTTATCAATTTTCATGGTATTTGATCCATCGTCCGAGTAACCACTTTCACTGCAACATCACAAACACTCAATTATAAGCCAGAGTCAGTAGATTATTAACTAGCAATTTCTGTGGCGTTTGTTAGTGTTTTTTGTTTCAAAAAATCTGAGAACAGTTCTATCCTATTTCCTGGAAACGAACTCTTGTATGCAAGGTAAAGCTGCATACATATGACCCTCCCAGACCCCACAATGGCGAGCCTTTGTGCACTGACCTGTTCTTTTTTTGTTCTGAAAAATCTTGGAGCAGAACAAAAAAATCGATAACGATTTTTATAAGTAATTTTTATAATCAAAAAAGTTATTTGAACAAAAAAATACTCTTACTTGAAAGTGAAAGGAAAAAAAAAGTGTTTGATAATGTGGGGATGATATCTTAGTGTCATCCATATAAAGAGTCTTAATTCAAAAGAACTTTGTAGAGAGATGATAAAATTTGATTTTGGGTGATCGGTTGATGACCTTCAATCAATTAAAATCCAAAGATCGAAGACATAAAAAGAAACTATTTTTTTTTTATTTTTCAAAAAAAAATATACTTTCTTGATTTTCAAAATATTTTTAAAAATGTAAAACAAATGCTACTTTTATTTTATTTTTAAGTAGTTAAAAATATGTTATCAAACGGCGCCTATATTTTTGGTTCCATATTTTGTTTCCTTTACTAATTTTCTGGGAACAAAAAAAGAAATCTGGGAACATAAACACTAAGGGCTCGTTTGGTTGTCCTTGATATTGCAAATTGTACTATATTTCAATTTGTCACTTTATGGATTGTTATGTTTGGTTGTAAGAATTAAAAACACTTAAATTAACTAGCAAATTATTTTAGTTTTAGTTCTTAAGCTATATTCTACATTATATTTTAAAAAATCAACTAAACTGGAACACTTATATAGTTTTTTGTTCAAACAAAGACAGTAGTCCAACCCTTCCCCGAAACCCGCGCATAGCGGAAGCTTTATACCACTGGACTATATTTTTTAATTAAATCATCGGTATATTGAGAAATATAAAAATCAATTAATCAAAAATATGATAATTCATAAAATATTATAATTTAGACAACCAAATGAGGCATAGATAGGAAGAAAAATAACAACCTATTGGATTTTCCTTTGTCTTGATCGGCAGAGCAAGAAGCAGAGGGTCCCGGTTGAGAATTGTTTGTGGTCTCTTCATTAAGTTTCTAGCAACATGAAGAATATTCAACAGACTAAAAATTAAAAGAATAATAGGAACAAATCAAATAATCTTTGAAAAATTTAATTTTAATTTACCCTTCTTTTAAATTACTCACATCGATCGAAGGATTGAAACTTTGAAATGACATCCTGCCTCTAATTGCCCCGGGATGTGGATCCCCTTCCATTATCACTGTGCTGCAAGAACACACACACATATATATAATGAAATTAATGGGGAAAAATCGAAAAATCGAAAAAACGGAAAATATAAATTAAGAAAAGTTGGTTATGTTCTCTTCATGTATTATTTTTGTAGACTCTAACGGATCGTTTGGTTGGATGAAATGGAATAGGAGAAGGAATGGAATCACTATTCAATCCTCTTGTTTGGTTTGAATAGTGATTCTATTGATGAATCCATTCCATTCCTTCTCCTATTTCATTCCACCATAATTACATTCATCCAACCAAACGAGCAGTAAAGACCCGTTTGGTTTCAGGGAATTTGAAGCCTCAGAATCGGAATTGAAAAAGATCCCATGCAAAAAGTTCGAAAATTTCATTGACTTCTTTTCTAATTCCATTTTCCAAGGCTCCAAATCCTTACAACCAAACAATGCCTAACATCCCTATGGTTTTACATGCTTCTTCATACATAAATATATTTGGTTTTCGAGTTCTTTTAAAAATGCAAAATTTATCTACATTCGTATCGTAAATTCGTAAGTTGCAACACGTCCGATTGTCAACTTAAAACAAGAAATTGCTTTAAGAAATCCATCTCGAACTCAACCTCTCAAATTCAATTTGAGTTTGATCATCAACACAAAATCACAGCTAATATTACTTCAATAAGAGAAATTAAGTTCTAGAAATTCCACAATTAAAATAATTCATGAATCACATGACAAAACAGAGGTATAAAATCAGAGAAAAAAATACCATTTTCTGGGAGTATTGAAGATGGGGAAGTTTCCATCATCAGCTTTGACCTCCTCTTCTTCCTTAACAACTTTCTCCTCTCTCTTTGTCGCCCTTTGCATGAACTGAAAAAGAAAACCCAAATCGAGTTCATAGGATCAAAAGAAGAGCAATTTTTGGATTTTTCCAAGAACTTGAAGTATTGCAGAGAAAAAACATCAGGAATCAAGAATACCCTGAACAAGTTCGAATCACTATAAATTACATCAAGCCCAAGTATATAAATCACCATAAAAACAGTAAATTGAAACATTTTGCTCTTAGATATACCTTTAAGTTTCGCAGAGTACTTGACAGCTCGCGCTTGGCCATGGCGAATTTCTCAAAACCCCTCTCGAGATCGCAACGGACCTCGGAGCAATACAATGCTTCGTTCCTCCCTCCCTCTCTCTCTCTCTCTCACACACACACACACACACATACACGCACGCAGACGAGGAAGAAGAGCTTACTTTGTTCCGCAGGATAAGCAGGAAAATTAAAGGCGCAAATTGAGGGTTTCCCTTCGGCGGACTGGATTAGGTCTTTCTCTTCTAACAGGGGATTCACCAAACCCTTTTTACTAGATAGTGTGTACATACGAATTAGGGTATTCGTTGGCAATTTCTTTATTTTACCCCTAATTTTAAAAAAATCTCAAAATAACCCTTTTAGCCTCGTCTATTTAAAAAAGACAAAAATCCAATACACATACTGCACACGCACAATTATATACAACTATTTTGTGTGTAAATTTTTATTAAATGTAACGAATATTATTGTATTTCGTAACATATAACTAATTTGTATATAAAAATTTATTAAATGTAACAAAAATTATATAAAATACACGTAATTAATTATATATAACTAAATGTACACAAATATATGTTATTAATATTAACCAATTTCTATATGTAATATTTGTTAAATGTCATAAATATTATACAAATACATGTAATTTATAACGTGTAAATAATATTATATAAGTACATGTAACAAAAAATATATAGAGATATGTAATATATAATAATTATTAAATTGTAACTAATATTAGTTACATGCAATTAATATTCACTATAATATGAATTTACTCACTAAAGTTCTTCATATAATCCCGGCAATACCTACACATGCAAGACTAAAACTCCAGCAAAATTTAACTTAAGAGACTAAATCAAAACTTATATCTTAAGCGAGACTTCTTTAAAATTAGATCTGTTATTTGAGACTAATGGTCAATTATCCCTAAGAATTAAGCAGTTTAATCTCTAATTTAATTTATTTTCAAAGCAATGTCAGGGATTCGAACCTGCAGAAAAGTACTTGTTAGAAGAGATAGCCACGCACCCCGAATAAAATTAATCTTACATCCTCTGTGAGTGTGGAGACACTCGTAAGTATACAAAAACTAAAATGATTTTATTATGTTTTATGTAATGTTTTAGTTCCGCACTCAGTATTTTTTATTAGAGTTTTGCATCACTATTAGTCGTCGTAGTCCTATCATCAACAGTCTGACCCATGACCGCTATTTTTTAATATATTTTTTAGTTACATTTATACTATATATTTAACGATTATTTGGGAGTGTCCCTTTCAAAATTAAATACAAATAGATTCCGAAGTTAAAAAAAAATGAACAAAACATATTTTATAAAAAAATAATTTACAAAAACTCTATTTACTATATTTTGATGTTTTTAAATTACAGTTAATAAAAATAAAAAGAGTTTTTTATACTTTGCACCCTTGAAGTTTGGCCCTAATCCCATATTGGTCCCTATGGTTTCAATTTTGACATAAAAACCTTAAACTTTCTAACCGTATCACTTAAGTCCAAATTGTAAAGCCGCGTGTGCTTATCATGTGACCATTAATAAGGAACAAAATTGACTTTATAGTGTTACTATTGGAGTTCAATTATAAATTGGAATAATCACAAACTATTGGGGTGAAAATTATAAATTAAACTTCATTTTATGCATCTACCCTCCTTGTACCAGGTCTCACCATCGGTATCCCCTTTTATTTTAGGTGGCGTTTGGTAACCGTTTCTGTTTCCATTCCAGCAGTGGAATGGGGATGGGATGGGATGGGATGGGATGGGATAAGAATTTTGTTTTCTTTTTGGGAGTAGAATGGCGTTTGGCAATGATAATTTTTTTTTTTTGTTTTGGGAAGGAAATTGTGTTTGGTAACGATTTTATCCTAATTTTTTTTATTTTTTATTTTTTCTGTTTTGGCCGGCCGGCGGTGCTCTGGCGTCGGAGACGGCGGTGGCCCCCCGCCGGCGATGACTGGACGGCGGTGGCGCCGGCGACGCCGGCCAAAAGACAATAGCGCCGTCGCCGGCCGGAAGTGGCTGGAAAATTTCTGGCCAGACGGTGACCGGCGATGGTCGCCGGAGATGACAGGCGGCGACAGCGAAGACGACGGCGGACGGTGGCCGGCGGCGACAGCAGCGGGCAGTGGTCGGCCGGTAGGTGAATAGTGATCATGTGTTTTGGGAATGGAATGGAAATAATGAGAAACAACTTTTTTTTGTTTCTCATTTCTTAAGAAAAAAGTGGGCACAATTCTCAAATGGGAATGAAATGGAAACGGAAACAAAAATTACCAAACGCTATTCCCAAACAGAATTCTCAAAAATCTGGGAATGGAATGGGAATTTCTGGAATGGAAATGGTTACCAAACGGGGCCTTATTTAGTGATTTGATTGAAGAGATGTGAAGGATTAAATCACAGTAAATAGTCGTCACTACTACCACAATCAATAATCACTGTCACCACTACCAACACAACAAATACTCACTGTCACCACTACCAACACAACAAATATTTGTCACCACCATGTCTTAGCAAATATTTGTTATCACCATCTTTACCACTGTAATAAACATTTCTATCACTGTCACCACCCCACCAAATACTACCTATCACTACTACTGCCACCACAACAAATATTTGTTATCACAACAATTGCAATAAATTTTCACTATCACTATGGTCACTGTCACCACAACAAAATAATAAAAAAATCAACAACAAATATCAAAACGAACAATTAAAAACATATTTAAAAAAAAGAAAAAACCTATTTTGATATAGGCAAAATGAAGGAAAAAAAAAACAGACCTAAAGAAAATAAGAAGGTCATCGCCGTCACGACCCAAATTTGCCTGTCGCCAGCTTGATGGTGAATGAGAGATCCGGTGGTGATGTTGTTGGGATGAGGTGGGGTGGCGGTGTTGTTGGTGGAGGAAGTAGTGGGCGGAGTTGTTGGTGTTCAGTGTCGTTGGTGGAGTTATAGAGCCAAAAATGTGAGAGGGGGATGATCCGAGCCAAGAATGTGAAAATTAACTAAATTAAAAATTAGTTAAAAAAATTTGGTAATTAAGGGTAGCTTTGATATTTTAATTTTAATAATTGTTTTTTTCTTTTTCTTTTTTAATAAAGGGTGATTTCTTTTGGCCCCAAAAATCCACAACTTTTTATGTTTCCTCCCACTGTTCTTTTTTTATTTATCAAAACCCCAATTCAATATATATATATATATATATATATATATATATATATATATATATATATATATATATATATATATATATATATATATATATGCTAGCGTATAACTCGTGCCTGAAGGCACGAGTTTCAATTTTTTCATTGTTAAATTAATGAATAATGTAATATAAAAAATGACAATTGATTGAGCACAAATAAAAAATACAACGGAAAAAAAATCAATAAACTTTACATTCATGAATTTACAAATAAAAAATAAATACGATAAAAATAATACTTGATAATTTATAAAAAAAATATTGATAAAATCCATTTTATTTAAATGACATTATCAAATTATCGACTTCTATTTTCACATAAATACAACCAATAATCAACATTATCAATAATTGACAATTGTTTTCAAATGAATCATAACGATAAACTATTTCTAAATGGACACTAAAAAGTAATTAAAGATGTATGGTAAAATATTTAAAAAAAAAAAAAACTAACAAAGCCACATTTGGTTTTCCAACATTCTCAAATATCATGTTTTCAAATACACACAACTCAAATAACCAACACAAACAAACGCAACAATATAAACCTAATAAAAATCAATCACTAAGATACTGGTGTACACAACTAAAAATAAAAAATTAACGACATTAGAGCCCCCCTAAACAACTGGAGCTTACCTTAATAAAAAAACAACCATGCTTGAAGACACCGATGTAAGAAAAATACATATTTTGATTTTATTCACATAAACTCCTCTGTTTATATAGCATTCTACACCGATTTTATTTGAACATCAATAATAACTAATAATTGCACATCAATAAACAATTCAAACAAACCACAAAAAAAAAATGAAACTATTATATCAAAATCAAAAATGAAAATTTGAACCAAAGTACAAATAGAAATTATAAAGAGTAGAATCTAAATAAGATATTGTACTTCATTCATGAAATTGTGCTTCCTTGTACCAACATACAATAGTCCAAATAACTATTGGTATCAAAATTTGTTGAAAATAATATCCGAAAAATACAAAATTGCAATTAAAATTTATATCCCACAAATAATATCCAAAAATTACAAAATTGCAATTAAAATTTATATCCCAACCAAATGTCATGAAATGATAATTGGTTATATGTACATAATGGCTCATAAATGAAGTTTGTCATCCTAAAAAATCACATAACCTTAAAACACATACTAAGGTAATATTTGGAACAAATATGGATTTAAAATTGAAAACATACAAAAGTAAAGTAAAGTACGTGTTTACTAATTCCAATTTCAAAACCGTAATTTCATACAACCAAATGCTGCCTATGGGAGAGAAGAACACATAGTCAATGGATTGACATAGCCTCATCTTTTTTTATTAACATTGCAACCTAAAAATAAAAATAAAATCATAATTATGTTTAGAATAAAAATATGTTTAAGTACTTATTTTTTATTTTTAAAAAAAAATTCAAATAACAGTTATAAGTAATGCTCAAAGAATATACAGGATCTAAAAAAATCATAAAATAAAATAATAGTAATGTACTTTGTAACAACAAATACAATCATCAAACAATCAACTATCAAAAATCAAGTAACAAACATAATGAAGACAATCTGCTATACTACCTATTCAATCCTTGCTATACTAATTCCTTTCCAAAAATTTGGCAAATACACAATATATATCTACATTTTATTATAAAAGTGATTAAAAAAGGGTTAGCAAACAGTGCCTTACATTTACGAAATTGCCAAGACCAGACATGTCAAGAAATAGACGTGGGCATAATGGCAAGAGAACTTCCAAACCAGAACCCAAGTCATAGAGAACATCCGCTGCAAGTTAAAATCTCATTTCTTAGCATTCATGGAAAACATCTACTGAAAACAATCAATTTCAATTTGTGCATAAAACAAACCAATAATTCTCTAGTGCTTTGGCTCCGAATCCATTCTTGCACCTAAATTGCTAGATATGAGCTTCCCTAGTCTGTACAGTTAGATGCACTTGATATCTGTCCATCATTAAATTAAAATGCAAACAGTATTAGGGAATAATTACATTTATCTCCCTTTAAGGTTTTGGCCTTGCCACTTTTTTACAATTGGAACAATTTATGTTTTATTTTTACCAAGTTGGAAACATAAACATAATTGTTCCCATATTTTTGTTTTTGTTCCAAGTTTTCTAGGATCAGAAACAGAATTCTGAGAACATTAACACTAAAAAACACCACCTAAATAATAATGATAATGATAAATATTTAAAAAAAATCATGAACATACTTCACCATAGAGTCCTAAGCCTGGCATCCAAGCCTCAACATCAAATTTACAATATGCAGGAGCACCTAAGGTGGCGTTTGGTAACCGTTTTTGTTTCCATTTCAATAGTGGGATGGGATGGGATGGAAATTTTGTTTTCTTCTTGGGAGTATAATCGCGTTTGGTAACGATAATTTTTTATTTTGCTTTGGGAAGATAATTGTGTTTGGTAACAATTTTATCCTAAAATCTTATTCTTTCTTTTTTTTTTTTTTTTTTTTTTCCTGTTTTGGCCGGACAGCAGTGGCGTCGTCGCCGGTCGGACAGCGGTGGCTCCAGCTCTGGCGACGGCCGGACGGCAATGGCGTCGGTGCCGACGACGGTCGGACAGCGGTGGCGGGTGGGTGACAGTGGCCGGAAAATTTTTCGACCGAACGATGACGGACGATAATTGCCGGAGATGGCTGCTGGCGGTGACGGACGGTGGCCGACGGCGGCAGATGGCGGCGGACGGTGGTCGCCCGACGAGTAAATAGTGATCGTGTGTTTTGGGAATGGAATGGGAATAATGAGAAACAACTTTTTTTTGTTTCTCATTTCTTAAGAAAAAAGTGGGCACAATTCTCAAATGGGAATGAAATGAAAATGGAAACAAAAATTATCAAACGCTATTTCCAAACAGAATTCCCAAAAATCTGGAAATGGGATGAAAATTTTTGGAATGGAAACGGTTACCAAACGGGGCCTAAATTTCCCGAAGCAATGTCCAATGTCCTAAGAAAAACAAAATATCACCAGAGACAAAATCATTAAAAAAATGATATTTTTTATTTTTCTTTTAAAAAAAAAAAAACTTAAAATGAAGTCTCAAAGAGGAGAAGAGGTCCTCTTCGATCCCAATTAGTTCTTCATGGTACAAATCGTTGTCTTTAGGTTGTCATAGGATGAACATATCCACCATGCTGAATTGGTGAACTTTTTTTTTTTTTTTTTAAAAACGAACTCTTTATATAAAATGTGGAAAAAGTTACAACCTCAGGCGGGAAAGACCCTCTTGATCCTCACGAGCATAAGAAATTACGTCAAGAGGTAAGGGGCTCCCTACAGGAAAAACAAAGGTCTAAATGAAACAGTACTAGCCAGACGATCAGCAACAAAATTACATTCTCAATGAACATGGGAAATCTGAATGTCAAATGAAAGAATCCAAAACCGAACCGTGTTCTAGAGATGAGCAATCAACCAGATTGGACTATCCTTCTTGATTGAATGAACCAGGGCTAACGAATCGCTTTCTACCCGTAGGGGAAGTTGGCCGAAACGAAGAGCCTCCTGAATCCCCAAGAACAAACCGTGGAACTCAGCTAGGAAACTCGAACTAATAGAAAGGGGAGAGAAGAACGCCCAGATAATAGTTCCATTACTGTCACGCACAACACCTCCACAAGAAGCCATCATGGTCTCCCTCTTTAAAGCACCGTTGACATTAAGTTTGAAGATCCCCTCGGGCGGACGGGTCCAACGACAAATCAGGGGCCGATGACGAATTGCCTGCTTAATCGGACAGCCTAATAGAACCAGAGAATGAGTCCCAAAAGAAGAAGAAACCTATGTAGATTTAATCAAAGGGCTTAGCGCTTGAATCCAATTTCTAACTTTGGTAATAATCCATTTATCAGACATAGAAACTTTATCATGGATAACACGACTCCGATTTAACCAAATCTCCTAACAGATCAGCGACGGAATCAACGCCCCTATTTTATGAAACTGAGAACTCCCTTTTTGGCCTACTCCACCACAACTTAATACGGTGGATTCAAGGTTAAGGAATAAAAAGAATATTAAAGAATGAGCTAAAATGTCGCCAAACCTTAGCAGCAACCTCATTGTCCAGAAAAAGATGTTGAATATTCTCAGTTGATCGAAAGAAACAGCAACGACAACCGGACACCACAAGAACTCCCATTTTCTGAATGATATCATCCACCGCAAGTTTGTTCTTCAATAGCCGCCACATGAAAATCTTAATTTTCAAAGGAACACATAAACTCCAAAGATTAGAATAATGATCAATTGGTATTACCTCGTCGCTAATAGCACTCTGGTGGCCGCAAATAAAGCGTTGCCACTTTCACCGCAAGCGTACGGATCAAGTTTTAGTATAGTAGACCTTTCGGTTGGGTATCGTATCCACATGGATTGGTTGAGATTACTATCGAGTATCGCGATTGTCATAACCTAATTTTATCTAGACGCTAAAAATGGAATTTAATTTAATACTAATACTAAACTAAAATACTAATTAAGTTAACTATATTATAAATACTAATTTGAGATTATTTAGGGGAGCAGATTGCCTAAGAATTAATTTTATTTACTTAAATTTAGTTAACATTAATGGCGTTCGGCGTATCCGACAATCTCGGTTCGTAAACTCCCTCGCTACCTCTTCCGAATGTAACACGGGGGAATACGTGACTTCGTGTCAACGCCGAAGTCCCCCTCAATATCTTAACGACTTTAGGTCACGTGAGTCTCGCCCCAACATCATCGATTGCACACTTTCTAACGCCCTCCCGAGTCGTTAGATTGTCGTGTTGTGTTAACCCTAATCCGAATCCGGGGTTACTTCTCCCAAGTGTCAAACCTCGTATTCTTAATATATCTAAACTAGTATATAATCATATAAAACACATCAACACAATCGAAATTATAAGGAACAACTATAAACGAAACACAAATTCAACTAAAACTACATTTTCATAAATAATAATTTAATCCCTATTACAATCCATGTTTAACTCATGGCCCTAACCGTTTATACAATGTAAAACAAGCTAAATATGCTCAACAACTACCAAAATGAAGAAAACAAAGAAAAGAAACGAGCGACTTAGCCGATATCCGAATATTTGCCGCTAGAAACGTCAATCAATTGTTTCCTTGTTGATCCTCTACCTCGGGTTGAGAGCTCTCCCTCAAAAATCTCTTATCCTAACCCTAAAATATGGCCTAAGGACTTAGGAGCTCCAGAGGGCAAAAGAGAGAGACCGGAGAAGGGGGGAAAAGAGAGGATATTTATAGCAAAATTATCCTAAAAATATTTCAAGACTGTGTAGGGAAAATCCGCCTAGGCGAAGAAAACTCCGCCTAGGCGGTGAAGTAGGCGGTGGACTGGGAGAACATTTTGTTGGATTTTCTCCGCCTAGGCGAAGGAATCTTCACCTAGGCAGCCGTCCGTCCGTAACATTTTGCTCTTTTCTCAGCTTCTTCACCGCCTAGGCGGTGGTCTGGACGCCTAGGCGATGGGCCTGTTTCGTATTTTAGCCTCCGAGCTTGTTTATCCACCGTAACTTCAAATCGTTTTGGTTCGATCTCATCGTTTTAGCTCCACTTTCCTATCATTTTGCCCCACACACCTGATTTAATGCAAAAAGATAAAAAACTAATTAAAACATAATAAAAATAACTATAAACGTACTAAAAAACTAACAAATTTGGATTGAAAAGACGTAGATAATTTACACCAATCACACTCCAAGCAGATTTGATAGAGAAAACACCATTATCGCTAGGGAGCCAGTTGAGAGAATCTGATTCTGATGATAAAATAGGGGGGGAGCCTTCCAAGAAATCCTGAGCATCATTCTCCAGATCTGGGGAATTTCATTCCTCATCCTGTAAAAATATTTTTACAAAAGACAACGAGTTGGTAAAATGAAGATCATTAGCCAGGATACCAAAGCCCCAATCATCATGCCAAAAGCTAATGAGCTCGCCATTGCCAACTTTCCATCTTGAAAATTGCAGAAAAATATTTTTAGCCGATAAAATATCTTTCCACATTCTAGAACTCCCAATTTTATCTGTCCACAAAGATAACGGAAGATTTTTAGTATATTTAGATCGCATAAAGTCGCACCAGAGAGAATTCCCTTTCAGCAAAGACCAAATCCGTTTGAGAGAGAAAGCCTTCTTCATATCTTTAAGCTTCCGAAGACCAAGACCACCTGTAGAAGTATCTTGACAGATCTTCTGCCGAGCCACCCAGAGCCTTTTCTTTCCTGAATTCGAGTGACCCTGAAAGAAGTTCACAAACATGGATTCCATATCCTCCAAAATGCTATTGTGAACACATGTGGATGCTAAAAGATGAAGAGAGAATGAAGATATAACATGCTTTAGCAGAACAAGTTTACCTCCACTAGAAAGAAGCTTAGCTTTCCACCCATCGACTTTCTTGGACACTTTCTCGATAAGACCAGTGAAGTGAATCACTTTCAGATGCCATAGGTAAGGAGCACTCCAAGATAAGTACCAAGAAAACCACCTTGACTAAAACCTGTGGACAGACCAATAGCCAAACGACGCGTATTAGGACAATTAGGATGTAAATAGAAATTACTTTTTGGAGCACTCACAAGCGGACCGGAGGCTAACTGATACTCTTCAAGCACCTTAATTAGATTTCTAATACTGCAAGAACTTTCATTGTAGAAAATGAGGGTATCATCCGCAAACATCAAGTAGGAAACCAGAGGACATCATCTTTTAGTTACAAAAGGATGGACCCGACCATCTATCATGGATTGATAGATATTCCGACTAAGAACCTCTTAAGCCTAGATAAATAATAAGGGAGAAATAGGGTCGCCTTGACGCAATCCTCTAGAAACAGGAAACCAACCCTTATAGACCCCCTGAAACATCATTGAGAAATAAGTCGAGTCAAAATAACTAGAGGCAGCAGCAATAAATCCATATCGGGATGCTTGTTTGACAAACACTTTGTGGATGCTTCGCAACTTTGAGTAAAGTGCAAACATAGCAACGTCAATAGTGAGCGGGACAATTTCAGCAATTTCGGCTTCTTCTTCGGACTGTCTCATGACAACATAGGAGTAGTATCTTACGCAAAGAGCAAAATGCAACGTTTCACTCATGGTACGGCGAAACTCTTCAACATTGATTTCATATGATTCGAGCTCGAGTTTCTTCTTGCCGGTAAGACTTCAATAACTGATTTCTTTACGGTCTTTCAACTTCCTGAGATAAACTGGGTTCACCTCGAGAGAAATTCATGATTCCTCTTCCTCTTACCAATTATCTTAACATGGTATCGGAGCAGATCCATATTGGGATGCTTGTTTGCCAAACGCTTTGTGGATGCTTTGCAACTTTGAGTAAAGTGCAGACATAGCAACGTCAACACTGAGCGGGACTATTTCAGCAATTTTGGCTTCTACTTCAGACTGTCTCATGATAGCATGGGAGTAGCACCTTACGCGGAGAGCAAAACGCAACGTTTTGCTCATGGTACGGCGAAACTCTTCGACATCAATTTCATATAATTCGAGCTCGAGTTTCTTCTTGCTGGTAGGACGTCGATAACCGATTTCTTTACGGTCTTTCAACTGCCTGAGATAAACTGGGTTCACCTCGAGAAACATACGCTTCTGTTCTCAGAACAGCTTGATAAAGTCCCCTGTAAATTGCATCCCAACATGTTACATCCCATTCTTTAGAATCTACATTCAACCAACACAACCAATATATTGTTTCAGAATCTGCATTACAGTATGTACATAGATACACATACAATAGAGTTGCAAGAATTGATATCGAATTGTTGTTGAACGAAAATCGATTCTTATGCAACTTACCATGGCCATCGGTGATACCACCTTCGAACGTGAGAATGGAAGTGAGAGAGGTGATATTAGATCTGTACATGCAAATAAAGATCTATAAAATTCAAACACAGTGAAATTGAAATCAGAAACAAAAAACAATTTCAAATCAGACACCAACTCAAGCTTCGAGAAACATAAATCAATTTCAAGGAAAAAGGGGTTAGGGTTTCGAAGAAGACAGAAGAGAATAGGGCGTAGTGGGGCGGCGGCGACGGTTGCTGTAATTGTGTAGTGGTCTTGATTTCAAATATTGGAGGCCAGAGATGCTGATGGTCTCCGTTTCAAATCTAATTAGGATGATTCGATTTTGAGATTAAGGTTCGATTTCGGTAGCCATGGCGTACCTGCGGGAGAAGAGAGCAGTGGCGTGAGCAGCGGTCATGGGGGAGATACACCGATGTTGAAGTCGACGCCATTATTTGAAGCGAGAGACAAAGATGGTAAGGGTGATGGCGAGGCATGGCTAGGCGCCGCGGTGTCGTGGCGTTGCGGTGGTGGTGGCAAAGAGAAGGCAAAGGGAGCAACGAAGAGGGGGGTCAGGGGCCGCAGTGAGAGAGAAAAGCTTAGAGAGAGGGAGAGAGAGAAGCAACAGGCGCAAGAGAGAGGTTGTTGTCCGACGAAGGAGACAGCCATAGAGCAGCGATGTGGTGGCGTGGAAGTAAGCTGGAGGTTCAGTGATTTGTGTTCGGCTGAGAGGTCAAAAGTGAAAATGTAAACCCTAATTTTTTTCATTTTGATTTTATAGGTGGATTAAAACGATCCGACGGTCTTAAAATATCTAGAATTTTATCTCTCATCCGACGACTGTGAATATACCAGTCATGATTTATTATATAGATATATATATTCACTATCATGCCACCTCTAAAACAATCGCCGCCGCCACCACCATAGCAAATAAAAAGTGTACAATCAAAAAAGAAAAAGAAAATGGGAACTACCTCCAAATATTCCATATAAAAATTGGTGTAAATATAGAAATCACACGCAGAATTTCCATTTACCACTGTCCTTGTTCTTATTCTTCCGAAACGCCTTGGGGTTCGGGAAAAAAGAAAAAGAAAAAAAAAAGGGAAAAGGAAAAGGGAAAGGAAAAAGAAACTTGAAGCTCAAGACCTCGCCACTTCCAAAATTTGCAACCCCTCATATATTCTCATCGAAATTACTCAAATAGGAGTCCAGCCCAATTCGGGATCAACAATCGTTTTCACTATTATCATAGGTATATATATGTGTGTGTGTCTGTGCATATTCCCTTGTATGCTCTAGCCTTTGTTTCCCCGAAACTGTACTGTCTTTTTTCTATCTGGGTATAGTTTTGCTTTTACCCAGAATCTTACTCCTTTTAAACACAACTGCTTTCTCTTTTTTTTTTTTTTTCGCATATACTGTTGAATTCATCATTTTTGAGTTGGTTTTTTTTCGTAGATTAAGATTATCATTTGATTTGTTTTTCCGACAGAATTTTGCTGATCTTCCGAGGAGTGGATATTTTATTACAGCTTCTGATCATGGTAATGATTTTGATTCATAATCATTCATGTAATTTGTTATGGAATCTCGAATGGATTTGAGAAGCTAATATTAGATTGTTTTTGTCTGGGTTTCGTTGTTGGTTTTCGAGATGTTTATGCACTGAAGATGTTTGTTTAATTGTCAGAACGGATTCATATCAGTTTTATATTGACCTTTTACATGAATTTTACTTTGAACAAAACCCAGTCTATGTGAAGCAGGCTGTAGTTTTTTTTGATCTGTTGGTCAATTTCAAATCTATTTGGTTTCTTATTGTTAGAATAATTGAGAGGCGGAATATTAGGAGAACATGGAGCCATTGTATTGATATATGATAAAAGTACATTTACAAAGAAATATAATAGACTTGTGATTTAATTATCATGTTTTATTGATTAAATTATTTTTTATGAATTGATGTGTGTATTTCTCCATTTACTTGTGATTTAATCATATTTACGCATTGTTATATGGCCAAACACTGAACTGTAACAATTCATAAATTGACTGATTGAGAAATAATAGTTATATCTCGTGTTCTTGAAAACCGAAACAGTTTTGTTTTTATTACTTCATCATGTTCTTTTTGTTTTTGTTTATTGCAGGATGATCATGACTATCGAGGCCTTGGTTCAAGATTCGAACAGAATTATCGTTGTTACCCCGTCTCTTTCATTGAAAAGGTTTAATCATCTTTTCCTTCACTTATTCACTGTTACTAATTCAAATATTGAATTACCTGAGGTGAAAACGAAAGATTATCCTTGACTTCAATACATAAAAACAGCATGAATTTTGAGTATTTTATGGCAGTTTGACAATTATGTCGTGTTTGGTTGCACGGAAATAATGAGTTGGAATTGGAAATAAAAAAATTTGCTTCATTTCTGTGCTACCAAATGCTACCTTAATTCAATGATTACAGTAATGCTTGTGATTGATAATTGCGTTCCTTCTGTTAGTTAGTATCTTCTTTATTCTTAAACACTGCGTTAATTGTTTGTCTGAAATCTCATGCAATTGCTTGATTTTTTTATTTTTTCCTGTTATTTCTCATTGCAGTCGCATCTGGAGAAGGGTGATAAAAGTATGTTTTATTCCTTGATTATTATTCCATAAATTTAAAGATTATTATCCTTTTCATTCTTTTTTTTTTTTTTTTTTTGGGGGGGGGGGGGGGGGGGGGGTGGAATCATTCGTGTTTACTAATTCACAATTTTTATGTGGTTTTAGTTATAATGCCTCCCTCAGCTCTTGATCGCCTTGGTAAGTTCATCATTTTAAAACCTGCTTCTTTCTTTGTTAATTTTTTTTATAAAAATAAATAAATTAAAATTGTATATTTGCTTATTATTTGCAGCATATTTACAGATCGATTATCCTATGTTATTCGAACTTAGTAATCCTTCTGCGAGTAAAGTTTCTCACTGCGGCGTGCTAGAATTCGTTGCTGATGAGGGCCTTATCTACTTGCCTTATTGGGTATATTTTTATTTTCTTGAATATGATAAGAAGCAGCTTTTTCAATGATCAAAACTCTTAATTAGGCACTCTAATCTATTGTTACTTATTTTAAATTTTAATTTATACAAATATTTTTTCTTTAAAATTTTGGTTTGGTATCTCGTGCTTCTTAAAAGTGTTTTTTAGTATTAAAAGTGTAACTTAAAAAACACACACACACAAAAAAAAAAAAAAAGCATCAATTATGTGTGTTACGATTTGTTTGTGTTCGATATTAGTTAGATTCAATTACAGATGTAGCGAGAATACGATTCAATGTCAATTACACTTACATTCAACTAAAAAGGTTAAAAACCTGACTTGATCCTTTTGGTTGTGTTCACTATTAGTTACATGCACTTATAAATGTAGCGAAAACACAATTCAGTATCAGTTACATTCAACTAAAAATGTTAGAAACTTGACTTGATCCTTTGGGTATGTTCAACGTTAGTTACATTCAATTGTAAATGTAGCAAAAACACGATTCAAAATCTGTTACATTCAACTAAAAAGGTTAAAAACCTGACTCGGTCCTTTAGTTGTGTTCAATATTAGTTAGATTCACCTATATATGTAGAAAAACATGATTTAACATCAGTTACATTCAACTGAAAACGTTTAAAAAAAAAAAAAAAAAGCGTTGTTCCTTTGGTTGTGTTCAATATTAATTACATTCAATTATAAATGTATGGAAAACACGATTCAATATCAGTTACATTCAACTAAAAACGTTAAAAAATCCTTTGATCCTTTGGTTGTGTTCGATATTATTTATGGGCATGCAGAAAAAAACTGTTGATCCTTTGGTTGTGTTCGGTATTGTTTATGGGCGTGCAGTAGAAGCTCCGAAACCTGCTGAATAAATGATTTTTTTTTTTTTTTTACAAATCTTGTTTCTTTATTTGTATACGGTTTTGAAAATCAGATGATGGAAAATATGCTCTTACAAGAGGGAGACATTGCTTGTATCAAGAACGCGAGTTTATCAAAGGGCACATATGTGAAGTTGCAGCCTCATACCAAAGACTTCTTGGATATATCCAACCCGAAAGCCATGTTAGTACCTTTTTCTACTATATGTTTAGTATTTCTGTTCCCGTAAAACTTGGAACAAAAAATAAGGGTTACACAAAAGAATCTGTTTCTGTTTTGTTTTTTAGAACAATTCATAAATTGACTAATCTAAAAACAATACAAGTTACGAATTGAAGAACAACCAAATAGACCCTTGTGTTTTTGTTCCCAAAAATCTCGTAACATAAATTTTGTTTATGGATTTTTATTTTTATTTTCAATTTGAAGCTTGGAGACAACATTAAGGAGCTACTCATGCTTGACAACCGGCGACACTATCATGGTCGCATATAACAACAAGAAATTTTACATAGATATAGTCGAAACAAAACCTTCTGAAGCAATAAGCATCATCGAGACTGATTGTGAGGTCGATTTTGCCCCTCCCCTCGACTACAAAGAACCCGAGAAGCCCCCAACTTCTACCCTTGAAAACAATCCACCACCTGGAGGTATATACACATATATATATACATATACATATACACACATACATAGATACACGCACACATATATATGTTTTTCGAACTAGTATCCCTTTTGTTTTCTCTTTGATCTCTGAAGATTGATTATTTGCGCGGGCGTGCGCACACATATAGATAGATAGATAAATGTTTTTTGTATTATTATCCCTTTTTGGTTTTTCTTTGATTGCTCGAGATTTATTATTTGTATACATATACATGCATATATACATGCATTCTAGTATATATATAGATACAAGAATTGTATCTATATATATATACAAGAGTGCATATATACGTGCATTCTTGTATATATATAGATATGTGTGCGTGTGTGTTTTGTATTATTATCCTTTTCGCTTTCTCTTTGATTTCTTAAGATTTTGATTATTTGCACATATATATACATATACATAATGCGTATATATACATGCATACATATATACATACACGCGCACACACACACATATATATATATATTTGTTTTTTGTATTATTCTTTCGTTTTCTCTTCGATCCCTTGAGATTGATTATTCGGTTTTTCAGTTGATGATGAAGAACCAGCGAAGAAGATACCCAAATTCAGCCCCTTCATGGGTTCATCAAAACGGTTGGATGGTAAACCCGCCACCCAATCAATGGCAGCACCACCTTCCTCAGCCACCCTCAAACAACACCAGGCGGTGGCTCCTGGTGGCACTGGTGGTAGTTCTACACCACTGACAACCACTTCACGTAAGCGGTGTGGCAGACTGGTGTTTGGAGGAAACACAGACCAACCTGCAAAGGTAACATCAAATGTATCTCCCAATTTTTTGAATATATACCAATTCCCTGTTTGGCCGAAATCAGTTGATTTTTGGGTCTTGAAAACTGGGATTTGAGTGTTTGCCAAACGGGTACTAAATACACTCAAATTTTGAATCAACCTTTTTTTTTTCATTTTGCCCCCTTTATTTTAAAAACTTACATTTTATCCCCTTCTACTTGTAATAAATTGAAAAACTATTTTTTTGGGGTGGAGAGGAATCTTAATTTTACGTGAAATGGACAAAACTTTTTTATTTATTTATTTTATTTTATTTTATTTTGTCTTTAATGAAAAAGAAAAGAAAAATAGAAAGAGAGATAAAGAGAGAAAATGTTAGTTTTTTCCTTTTATTACCGTAAAATATTTATTTTAAATTAAAAAAGAAAAGGCAATTACTTCATTATATACACACATATATATATACGGGGAATAATGTGAGTTTCTCCCTTTAATCTGTAGTTGAAACGGGTGATGTGTTAACTGTATCTGTTATTATTTTTACAGGCTACCCCGAAGGAGGAGGTAACACAGAAGGTGGAGGAAGAACCGAAATTCAAAGCATTTAGTGGGAAGAAATATTCCCTCAAAGGGTGAAAATAAAATTTGAAATTTTGTTTACCTACAATCAAAATTTAGTACATGATTTGCAATTTGACATTGATTGTATATATATTAAATATTAATTATACAAAAATGCATTTGGTGATCATGATAAATTTTATAGCATTTTTTTGGTAACTCCAAAATTTTGTAATTCACAATGCACTCGGCACAATAATTTTTTGAAAAATTCAATAATTCTATTAAAAATTCAAAGTTACTATAAGTTTGTAGTAGTGAATTTAAAAGTTAAAAGTTATTGTAATTTTTTACATGAAAAAATTACAGTGAATTTTATGTATTACAGTAACTTTGGACTTTTAAAAAAAATATCGTAACGCGTGAACTGTTTATAGATTTGTTCACCGAGAACCCTAGCTTTATATACAAATCCTGTTGATTTTTGAGAAAATTGGCCTGTTTGTTTCCATTCTTATAAAACTTGGAATAAAAATATTTTATTTTTTTGTTTTCATATTTTTGTTAGCCACAAACATAATGCATGTATCATTAAACTATAACCATCGCAAAATATAGAGAAAAAAATGTAAAATAAAATTGTACAGATAAAATAATAATACGAAGAAAGAAAATAGAGACAAAAAATTGAGGAAAGAGAATTTTTTTAAGATATCCAGTTGTAAGAAAACATTTAAAACTCAGAAGTTGTTAAAATACAGATTTATTCAATTTATAAATATTTAAAAATACATTAGAGAATCACTTTTGAGTTAAATTTCAATTTTTTTGAGAAATTAAAACGAGAAAAAAGGATTATATATATATATATATATATATATATATATATATATATATATATATAAGCTAAGCTCTGACTGGAGTCTCAACAGCAGCAGCCTCCCCGGAATAATGTATTTCCTCAGCCTTCTCAACAGCTTCCCAGAGCTCCGGCAGCGCCACCTTCATATTGTGGATGCTCTCCAATGCATAATCCACCCCTTTTGCCCGGTGCGGAGAACCCACCTTTTTTTTTTTTCAAAACAATTTTGCAAAATTCATTATTAAATTCAAGGGAAAAAAAAAAAAAAACTCTTCAAAAATAAAGTGGGAACAGAAACAAAAATCCCTAAGAACTGAAACGCTAAACAAACGTCACCTAAACTTACCCACACGGTGTTGAGGCCCATACATTTGCCAGTCTGCAGATTGCGAATGCTATCATCGAAGAACAACTGGGGAAGAAAAAATGAACGAAAAAAGGGGTAAAATTAGCTAAAAACGATATGAAAAATCAATGAAGCTACAAGTCCTGAAAATGAGCAGCGGTCTAAGGTGCGTTTGGTCAGCGATGGATCCAGAAAATTGGAGTGGGCTCCAGGGTAATTTTTTTAGGGAATTTATTAGATATTTTTATAGTTCAGGGGTAGCTTATGAAAAATTTTAAGAAATTTTTAAAAATATAAGGATAATAGTGAAAATTTCCAAAAGTTGAGGGGGAACTTGAGTTTCCCTAAGCCATTCGTAGCTCCGCCCCTACGTTTGGTTACTAATATGTTTTCAGCAGGAAAAAAAAAGAGAGAAAAACTTATATACAACACAACTCGTCATCGCTTATTTTACACATTATTACTGTAAAAATTATTAACTTGTTTAGTTAACATTAACTAAATTGAATAGAGAACAAGCGTTAAATAGTGTTAAATTTGTATTTGATATCATATTAACGTTTAAAACACCGATAACGACTGAAAAATAAAAAAATAAAAATTCTCAATAAAAAACTTCAAATACCAAAAATAGAGAACTATATAATAAGAATGCATCTTTTCGAAGAACTAAACCAAACAGGTCCTTATGATCTTACCGTTCTCTTAGGATTGATCCCGGCTATCTTGAACGCTTGTTCAAATGCATTCTCAAATGGCTTGCAGACGATCGAATCCCTCCAGATTACTGGCAATAAATTAAAAATATTTAGTTCTGTATATATATATATATATTTATAATAATAACTTGAGATGTAAATAAAGTTTAAACTCACCATCACCCTCTACATTAGTAAGATTCAAAGTCTCAAAACATATGATATCTTCAAAGCAATCCTCTAATCCAAGTCTACTAAGAATTTTAGCAACATGAGCTTCATTTGCATTCGAAAAAATCTGTTCCCAAAAATTAAAATTAAAAAGAGTGATAAATTTTAACATTATTAACCCAATGAAAATAGAATATTTAAAAAAAAAAAATACTTACGACTTTTCGGACAGGCAGGCTATGCAAGAGACTCCTTAGAACAGGATCGGGTTTTAAGGTTTCATAGGGTAGTCGCCCATGTACAAAACTATACAACAGGAAAAACGGAAAATGTAATAAAATCGAATTGATGACAAGAAAATTATTATCACAAAAAAAAAAAAAAAAAAATGTGTGGAATAATGGTTTGGTACCTATGGTAATCATCATAGTCAAAATCATAGCCCATGGCCTGGATAGAGAGAAGAAAATTAGGATAATCTTAAATTTAGGGGAAAATTTATATTTAGAGTTTTTTGCGTTTTGCATCCTGAAGTTTTGGAGAGAAATTCCACTTTAGCCCCTGTACTTTTAATTTGAACACATTAAACCCGGAAGTATTAAAATCGTGTCACATCAGTCCAAATCGGTAATTATGTCATTTTTCATGACAGAAAACAGCAACATGTCAAACATTGAATTGCCCGCGTGAGTAAATTGCATCATAAAAAATGACGAAATGACTGATTTCACGATTTAGATACTTTGATGTGTTCAAATTGAAAGAACAAGGCTAAAGTGGGATTTCTCTTAAACTTCAGGGACACAAAGTGCAAAAGATCTTATATTTATGGTCGGTAAAGTATGGGATGGGTGTCTTTATAGACCTTGAGGTTTACCAAATTGCACATTCGGTCCCTTAAGTTTTATTTTAACCTCGCAAAATAAAAAAGGTTGTAAATGATTTTGTAAGGAAAATGAGTTGTGCTCAACACATAGTCTTTTAATAGGGATAATTTCATTATTTCATCACTCCACTAACCCTAAGACATTTTACTTTAAGTCTTCCCTAACAATGAATCGTTTGAAGAATGACCGAGAAGTCTGAATCGTTGTGACAACGATTCAGACTTCTCGGTCATTCTTCAAATGATTTGTTATTGGGGAGGACTTAAAGAAAAACGTCTTAGATTTAGTGAAGTGATGAAATAACAAAAATATCTCCATAATAAGACCATGTGCTGAGCACAACTAATTTTTCGTCCAAAATCATTAATAATGTTTTCAATTTTGTGGGATTGAAACAAATGCGGAACTTGAGGGATCAAATTTTGCAATATTGGCATGCCTCATAGTCCACGGAGACACCCGCCCCATACTTTAAGGACCAAAAATGTATTTTTTCCTAATTTTCGAATTATAAGACAAATTTTGTAATGAAACAAATCATAAATAAAATCATGGTATGATTGTACCTTAAGACCAGCCATTGTTGTCCCATAATCTTTGTACAGTTGAGCGCACATTTCAGGGACTTTACTCTCCTCAATCCCAAGCTTTTCTATCATATATTCTAAAAAAAAAAAAAAGACATTAAAACATGGAATGAAATTAATTAAAATAAATATTTGATTTTGAAATTGGCAAATTATTATATATTACCTCTGATGTTCTTGGTGCATTCTGCTGATAAACCAGAACTAAAGGGATAAAGGGCATCATCAACATCTGAGAATTAAAAAAAAAAACAAACATTTTTTAAGATTAATCCATTGTAATAATATTGTTTGTTCTTGGGAAAATAGATAATTGAGGTTGTAAGAGTTACCAAAGAGGAGGCATTCATATTTCGGCTGGTATCGGTCTTCATACTCCATTTTAATCGAAGAACCTTTTTCAAAAATGAAACAGAAATTATACATAATTGCATATATATATATATATATAGAATGAAGCTTCTTGTACATTAGTACTACAAATAGCAAGAACAAAAATTAGTGTTTCAGTTTCTATACTTTCTGCTTCTGTTTTCTGGGATGCTAGCAAAGATTTTGAACATTTATGTAGAACCACAATTCACAAAATTAATACATAAACACTCCTAAAACAATGTGATGATCAAAGAACAAAATTTCAAGCAAATTCATACACATCCTGTAAAGGGGAAAAAAAAAATCATCAAATTTGAGTTTCAGTGCCTGAATTAGGTTATATGATGATCAGGTAAAACAAGCGACGTGGATTCAACATGTCCCCTCACGTACAGGGTGGACTTTGATCACTGCAAACATCACAAACTACTGCGACCAGACATCGGGGGCCCTAACATGATGTGAGATTTAACACGGCCAACATCACACAAAAGACCTGGCTCTGATCCCTTGTCGCAATCTAGTGGGCGTAACTCACTCTCAAAAAAAGACATCTAAGAGGAGGATGGGCGTAACTCACTCTCAAAAAAAGACATCTAAGAGGAGGATTACTCTAGGCATTTTATATACCTCAGGATCAGGTAACACAAGCGACGTGGGATTCAACACACACATATATATATATATAGACATTAAAAATTTGGGGGGAAACCGAAAGTCTAGAGCTCCATTTTCAACAATGTCAAAGTGTATTTCAATTTCAATACAGAGAACAAATCAACAAAAATACAAACCCAAATCCCCAAATTGAATTATACCCCCAAAACCTCAATCAAGATCAAGGTTTCAGTTCATCAAAAAGATAATGGCAACTCACCCAAAAAAAAAACACGCAGTTACACACACACAAAGAGATAAGAGAGAAAAAAATACCAGATCCAAAATGACGACAGTCTATGAGAGAGAGAGAGAGAAAAATCAAAGCAGAGAAATGGGAAAGGAGTTAGATTTGAATTGAAGAAACGTTGATAAGAGGGTTTAAATAGAAGAGGAGACAGTTGAACGATATTTATTTATTTATGTAATATAAAAGTGCAGAGTGAGAGAGACGTCTCCTTCCTTTTTCTTTTTCTTTTTCTTTCCTCCCGCTGAATCTGGAAACACCGGAGCCGGACCCTCAACTTAAATAAACTGTTAATTGCATTTTACTCCCTTATATTTTGATGTTGTTTCGTTTTGAAACCTCTATTAAAAACCTACACTTTAACTCTTTTTTCCTTATAATAAATATTAAAAAAAAAAATATTATTTTTTCGTTCAATGTGTTAAAAATGGATGTAATTTATTATTGTATTTTATTTTATTTTTTTATTAATTAGGAAAAAAAAAAATACTATGACATAAACGGATTCATGTAGTCAACCCTATATAAATAGAATAAAGATTTAATTTTTGTTATAGGAGAAAAAAAGAAAAATAAAATAAAAGAGAAAGAGATTGAAAGCGAGAAAATATTAGTTATTTTTTTCATCTTTAAATATTAAATTTAAATTAAAAAATTAAATAAAATTAAGTAATTTATATATATATTAATAAAATACGAGCTTTTTCTTTTAGTTAAAATTTAAAAGGAGTGATGTATAGATTTACAAAATAAAAGAGTTAAAATGAAATAAAACCAAAATAATAGGGGAGAAAAGGTAATTATTCCAAAATAAATAATTTAAAATTGTTATTGAAAAAAAGTTCCACGCGTCACACGATCATGTGAATGATTTGCCGCGTATCCCCAAATGGGGTCAGCACATGTGACTTGACCCCACTCCAATTAAATTGCTTTTCTTTATTTTGTCTTTACTTTATTTTATTTTTAAATAATATTGACAATCTCAACCCATTTTATTTGATTCACATTTGTTTTATCTCTCTTACTTTTATTCTAAATCAAATATCTTTTCTATTTTTTTATAAAAATAAATCAGTTCCCTAATTTTTTGATCAATTATCACTTATCTCCCCTATAGATTAAAAAATAGAAAAAATAGGTGAAATTTTTTTTTTTTTTTAAGTCTAATTGGCGAAAAGTCCTTTTGTGTTATTAAGTTTTGATTTAATTCTTTAAATTAGATTTCACTTGTATTTTAATCCCGCATTGTAGGAATTGTAGGAATATTACAGGGATTATGGGGAGTCTTTTAGTGAGTACATTCGAATTTTATAATGAATTCTGTTATATGTAACTAATGTTAGTTACAATTTCATAATTATTACTTTTCACACATATTTGAATATTTTTAGTTACATGTGCTTATATAATATTAATTATATATTATAATTATATATATATATATATATGTATGTATGTATAATATTTTGTGGCGTTACTGAAAAAATAGTGAATTTTGTTACATGTAACTAATATTAGTTACAATTTCATAATTGTTACTTTTCACACATATTTGGACATTTTTAGTTACATGTGTTTATATAATATTAGTTACATGTTACAATTACATATATATATATATATATATATATATATATATATATATGTATGTATAATATTTTGTGGCGTTATTGAAAAAATATCAAATTTTTTAGTTACATATTAGAGACATGTAACTAAAAAAAGTTATATATTATTCAAACATATAACTAAAAAATATCAAATTTTTTAGTTACATATCAGAGACATGTAACTAAAAAATTACATATTATTGGAATATGTAACTAAAAAAAAAAAAAAATAGTTACTTTTAATTAATACAGTAATATTACACAGAAAGTAGTTACATGTAACTAGCACGTGGCTATCACGTGAGTAAGACTTTCTTCTTTTAAAACAAATGGGACTAAATCAAAAGTTTTTACTGCATGTAGGACTTTTGACCAATTAAAACTTAAATGTAGGATCTCCCACCCATTGTCCCTAAAAAATAATATATTTTTTTTACTATAATAAAAATTTTAACCTTACTCATTTAAAAATGACTAAACAATTAAAAATTAAAATACACTAACATCTATTTACATTTTGGAAAATGATTTTTTGGCCCATAGTTTAGACACTAATTCAACAGGATTCAAAATGTAAATTTCTAAACCTAAAAACCCAGTCCTGCAACCTTGCCCCTACCCCTGCAAGCGCAACCCACCCTCCTCACCGCTTTCCCTTCCTTCATCGCCAAAGAAGAACTTTTTCCTCCCGTCACTCTCGCTCTCTCTCTCTGCCGGATCCCGACGGGTGCGCAATAGCGTTCACGTATGGGTTTTTTTTTTTCCTTTGCTTATTTTTTTTCTTCTTTACTATTTTTCCTCCTGGCTCAGTGTAATAATTCATAATCGATGAACAATTGCAAGTCTTTGTTTCATCATCTATTTACCCATGGATGATTCTCTGTCAATTTCAATCTCACTGAAATTACTAGGGGGTGAAGGAGTTTTCTTCGGAGGTGCGGCGGTGGTGGTGTCGGATTTGCTCGTTGGTGGGGATGGTGGTGTTGGATTTGCTCGGTGGCGGTAATGGTGGTTGGCTTGCCGAAGTTGTTCTGCCGAGTGGAAGATTAAGGGGGAAGAATGAAAATAAGACACTTATTAAAAGGAGTAAAAATTTAAAAAAAAAAATAAAAAAATAGGGGTTTTTGTGAATTTTTGAAAAAAAAAATTAAAAAAGGGGATGATATTTAGGTCTTTTTACCCAAAAATAGCAGTCAATGGAGTTGACTGGTATTTGCAAAAGAATAAGGGATGTATCTGATTTAATGCAAAACGATAGGGGAAATCTTTTTTGTCAACCCAAACCATGGCCGGTGTTCGTTAAATTGTATATTTAATTTTTAAAATTTTATATTGTTTTAAATTAAAAATATTATTAATAATTTTAAAAAATAAAATGTTCTCAGCATAATGATAATATTTTTGTTTATCACTTCATTAAAACTAAAATGTTATTTCTTAACGATGATTATCTCTATTTTTTCAAATGAATTATTATTAAAATAGATGTTAGAAAAAAAAAAAAAAATTTAATTTAGTGAAATAATAAAATATTGTCATTAGAAAGTAAAGATTTCATGCGAAAAAGATAGATGGTACAATTTAATAAATAGTTGATATAAATATAAATATCCATCCCATAACCTTAAATAATGGAGGCCCTTCATATGTTTTGTTTATAGTAGTAATTTAGGTTGGATGTCTGTTGGTCACTTGTCCCACAAATATTACCTTCTTGAAGCCACCCTTCAAAGAATAACCTTCTTCATGTTCATACACGTCAATCACTTTATTATTCCTAATTTCTAGAAATATAAATAGTTCAACTATATATATATAATCCGTTGTGGTTACTGTTTTTATTCTCAAATTCTTATTTTTATTCTTAAAATTTTAAAATTTAAGAACATAAACATGTTGAATTGCTATGTTTCTGTTTTTAAATATTCTTAAAATTTTGAAATTAATCTCAACTTTTTTAGAATTTTGAGGGAAAAAAATTGAGTAATTAATTATTTGGTCCTCTATCTGTACCCTATTCATTTTTCAAATCCCCTGACAACCACTTTTTAGTTTTCAGATCTCAAGGATTTCTTAGTAAAAGATCATGCATTTTGACTCCCTCTGTTAACGTTTATTTGTGATTCTGCCATTTTATGTTATACAACTTGACAAAATATGCACACATGACGTTAACGTTAACTTAAAAATGTTCAGCAATGCATCTTAACATTTTTTACAAAACTACAATTGATTTTCACGTTAACGTTATTACATTTCATATTTTTTTTTTGTATCCACATTAACCCATCATCCCTCATCTGTTGTTGTGTCCGTTAACGTTAACCCATTTTTAGCAAATACAGCCTTGCTTGTGTTATATAGTTTTTTTTTGTCAAACCTTATCTATGTTACAAAACTACGATATGAATTTCACATTGATGTTAATGCATTTTCATTTTATTTTTTTTGTGTATTCCACGTTACCGCATTTTTTCTCATTTGTTTTGTGCATTAACATTAACGCATTTTTAATCATCGCACTGTGAATTTTAACGTTAACATATTTTGTTTTTTGGGGGATCTATGCGTTAACGTAGTTTGCTTAAATATTTAAATTAACGTCCTGGTGCATACTTTGTTTTGTGCGCGTTAACGTTAACTATTGTATGTAGTATTTTATCCTTTTAAACTGAATGTGTGTTTGGGTTGGATTTACATTAACGTTAATGCACATTTTTTGAGTCTCTCTCTGTGTTAACGTTAACATATTTCAAGTTGTTCGAACAAACATATGCGAAAAAAATCACGCAAAAACACTAACGTTAACGTAAAAAATTACTACCCCTACCTCCACAACCATTCATATCCCCACCATCATCACTACCAAAACATATTCAATATGAAAAATTAAGAAAAAAATCTATACATGAAAAACTAATACAACCAAACCAAGAAAAAAAATGAAATAGAAATAAAGAAATATAAATGAAATGGAAATAAAAAAATAATGGAAATTACTACTCCAAGCCCCTTAAATCTCAAATCGTTAAGGTACCAACCCCTCAAGGGACCAGTTTCCAATGAAGGTACCACCGTTAACGATTTGATTTAGAGAGAGAGGGAGTGAGTGAACCACCGTTAACGATTTCGCCAGAACTTTTGTTTAGAAAGTGAAAAATGATGAAGTGTGGATTTGTCGGAACTTACAATTTCCAGCAACAACGACGGCGTTGGGTGTTAACGATTTCGCCGGAACCACATCTCAGATCTTGGTTTCCAGATCTGAGAAAAAGTTCGAGAAAGAGAGAACAGGGGAGGTGAGTGTGCTAATTTGTAAAAAAAAAATTAAAAAATCAAAACTAAAATATGGGGTGAAAATGTAATTATAACCACCATCATCTTCATTGTCGTTCCCAATTGGATTGCATAGCTCTCCACCGACGAAACGGTGCATCACTGAGGTTAATTTAGTTGTTGGTGGCCAACGGTGGTCTGGATCTAGTTGGTGCCCGACGGTGGTTGCCGAATCTGGCTAGTAGTGGCCGATGGTTGTCCGATCTAGTGGTGGTGGCTTTCGGTAGTCAGATTTGGTGGCGATGGCTTCGGTGATGGGATCTGGGATCTGGTTCCGAATAATGGACCGTCGAAAAGGCCAACTGAGGCAATCTCCGAGAGGTCCAAAACATAATTTTCGATCGCCACGCCGAGTCGATGTTCCAAGCCCGGTTCAGGTTTGAACACTTCATAAGGAAGGTTCTCAATCGGGAAATGGGATTCCTGCCGGACATATCCCAAAAGGACTTCATACCTACCATGGAAGCAAGACTCACAACTACGGTGAAAATGCAGCTGTGAATTGAGAGGAGGGAGAGAGAGAGAGAAGCATTGCGGATAGGGTTTAGAGAGAGAAAGAGAAAGAGTGAAAATTGTGGAGACTTAGATTAGAGATAAAAGAGAGAGAAAGATAACGTTAACGTAAAATGAGAGAGGGGGTATATGTATCTTTTTACGTTCTTTTTTATTTACCAAAAGATCAAAAACTTAATAGGTTGTACCTTGAGGTCTGATCTCTATATGAACAGTTGAAAATAGTTTTTTTCTAAATGGTCTATTGAATAAGGACTAAATAATAAAAATCTCAAAAAAATTTGTTCAAAAAATATTTTCAATTAAAAGGAAATGTCATATTTTAAAAATTTGTAATGAGTTCTCCCCTTCAAATCTCAAATATAGAGAAGTGTTTATTTTTCTTATATTCATCAATTTAGGCTAAAAGAAAACACAATAATTTACTCTTAATGTATTTTTATTTTATTATAATTTCCAAAAATTAATTATCTAAAAATATATATAAATCTATCATCTATATCTAGGGTAAAGGAAAAAAAAAAAAAAAAACAACGGAATGAGAACTAATATAATTTTTTAATTTTGTTCTCATAAATTATGAAACAATTCAAGAATAATTGTTGTCACCAACTCATTTATGTTCCCAATCTTATTAAGAATGAAAAAATAATTTTCATCCCATTTTTTTTCAAGGAGTAAAAACTAAAAAACAAAAACTAATTGCCGCCCAATAAAATTGTTATTTGGGCCCATTTTATTTAGTGTTTAATCCATCTTCAAAATTGACAGAGAACAAAAATGTACATAAGAAAAAACAAAATATGTTATTATTGCGCTCCAATATTATCAAAGCAAAATTCTGAAAACAGAACAAAATTATTCCCATATTCATATTTCCAATCTAAATTTTGTGAGAACAAAACAAAAATACAAGAACAGAAACACTAAAACAAAACTACCTTTACCCCCCCCCCCCCCCCCATCTATATCCACCCCAAGGTTCATTTTCAAGTAAAAAACAATACCCTTGCATAAATGAAGAAAATGAGAGTATATGAATTTTTCCGTTCTTTCAATTTAATTTATACAAAAACCACCAATGATGTCTTGAGTTGAGAATCATTCAAGTAAGAACAACCGCCGGAGGCTCTTCATCTTCGGGCACCACTCCGCCTTCCACCGTCGCCTCCTCTTCAGCCTTACTCTCCGCCTCCTGAAACCCCTGTTTAAATATATCGTAATTTGTCATCTCACTAGATTTAAACGGCCTTTCGCCCAAAACCCTGAGAAGATCTTCTTGATGGAGTACTTCTTTCTCCAGCAACATTTCGGCAATCTGAGCCACTTGTTCCCTGTGTTCCTCTATCAATTTGACGGTGTGATCATACGCCTTGGCCACCCATTCTCGAACCTCGGTGTCAATAATGGCGCCCGTTTTGCTGCTGTAGGGCTTGCTCATCTCGAATGAGTCCTCTCTTTGAGGGAAAGAGAGAAGACCCACTTTCTCGCTGAATCCGTATACTGCCACTTGGGCGTATGTCATTTTCGTCACTTTTTCTAGGTCGTTTTGGGCTCCAGTTGATATTTTTCCCAGCAAAACCTGAACCCCGAGATTGAATGGTTGAGATATTTAAGGGTTTTCCAAATTAGGGTTACTTGGGTCGTTCTGTTCCCAGAAAATTTGGAACACAGAAGAAATTTGAGAAAAATTATGTTATTCTTTCTAACATTTAGTAATTCTGTTCCCAAAAAACTTGCAACAGAAAAAATTTTTGAGAAAACATAACAGAATTTTTCTTAAATTTCTTTTCAGTCCATGTTTTCTGGGAACAGACACACTAAACAAATGCTGCCTTATTTTTGGCAAATAGACAATGCATACATTTTGACTATTTGCTGAAATTGAGGTGGCATATGTTCAGTGTTTCTCTTCCCATAAAACTTGGAACAGAAAAGAAATTTCTGAAAAAAATCTATTATGTTTTCTACCATTTATTCTAAAAATCTGGGAGACGAACAAAAACCCTTTTTTGTGTTCTCATACTTCTGTTTCTGTTCCCAATCTTCCGTTACCGTTGAACTGGGAAACACAAACATGGGGACAAATAAAAATTGTTTTGTCCTGCTCCCAGATTTTTAGTACAAATTTCTGGGAATAGCACGGAATTGTTCTTATGAAATGAACGATAAATGGAAAAGACAGTAGAAACCTGTTCAGCAGCTCGACCACCAAGGGTCATGCATGTCATATCGAAGAGCTGCTCCTTGGTCATGAGGAGGTTTTCATTCGGAACATACTGTGCAAAACCAAGCGCTGCAGTACCACGAGGAACAATAGTAACCTTCAACAAAGGTTCAGCGTGTTCCAAATACCAGCCAGAAACAGCATGCCCTGATTCATGGTATGCCACGGTTCGACGTTCAAGTTTGCTTATCACCTGTGTTCAAGACCACCAGTGATAATGGTTAGTTCCTAGTTCAGATTACAAAATGTGACACTGTAAATAGAAAAAGAGCTCGTGATGCTTTCTCAAAGTTGTTTTTTTTTTTTCTTAAAAAAAAAAAGTCAAATATGATCAAAACTAATAAACATAGGAACGTTGATGAAGGTGAGAAAAAATTGTGAAGCAAAATTTTGTTTATCCACCTGTGAACAATAATTTGCAAAAAATAGGAATATTAATTTGTCATAAAAACATGATTTTGTGTTGGGTTTATCTCACATCGGATGTGAAAGGGGCTGGTGGTCAGGTTATACGTGTAGGGAAAAACCTCACCTCATGAGCTAACTTTTGGGGTTGAAAGAGGCTTCAGACCACCCTACACTGATATCAGAGCCCAGGTTACAATAACTTTGGCCCGATGGCCATAAAGGGAGGAGAGCCTGGTCGAGGGTTAGCCGACGGCCAACCAAAGGCCGGATGTGTGAGGGGGAGATTGTTAAGTTTATCCCACATCGATGTGAAAGGGGCTAATAGTCAGGTTATAAATGTAGGGGGAAAGTCTCATAACTCTCACCTCATGAGCTACCTTTTGGGGCTGAGAGAGACCCAAGGCCACCCCACATTTTGATATTACAAAGCTTGTGTATGTTCATTGACGTTAATAGTTTACCATTCTCACAAGAGGAATAACTCCTGCAGTTACTATTTTCATGGAACAAGTTAACTTCCATCACCAAACATTAGGGATATGTAAAGAATTACAGGCCACAGCCATAGATTTCAATCCTTAGAAGCCTCATTTCTACTCTTCCTACCTTATTTTTGTCGATCACCAAGTATGGTTTATCAAGGGAATTTGATATATAAGTTTTTTACTAGGGAAATTATCACACCCAAGTGCAAGCAGGAACACCTCTCAGTGAAGGTTTAGCTAAAAACCAGCGTCAAACCACAACAAATAGACTCCAAAAGAAAGACACGAAAAATGCATATATTTGTCAGCACTTTTGGCACTCTTCTAAGACGTATTGCGTCCAGTAGCCATGCATGGTTCACAAACTATCAGTGAATTCGAGTACATCAATGCTTGTACTTCTACCGTTACAATTCAGAAAGCAATAGAACGACATGGATTATGCATTTGTGGTCATGGTTGAAACTTATTCATGTTCTTGATCTGCCAACATAGGTAATTTACTTGCCAATCTTGTCATCAATGTCTAATTTTCATGTCAATTAAGGGTTTTACCAGGGGGTTTATTAAAGAACAGATTGATCTACCAGGTTAATGGAGAGACTTTGGGGTTTAGGCTTTCTAGATGAGTTTGATTAGAACATTATGACAAAGGTTTCACGGTTATCCTTCACTAAAGAATGCTAACAACTAAAAATAACGAACTGAAAGCACTCTGAGCATAAATAATGGCCCAAAAAAGAAAGCAACACCTTTAACAGGACAAATAGAATATGTAAGGCAACAGTAAGCTATTCAGAAATTAGTACCTTGTTCTTCTTTTCCAGACCACCGATGATTCTGTCTATAGCAGAATCAAAATGTTGCATATTAACTAGTGTTTCCTCACCCCTTGCAGCAATTAATGCAGCTTCATTACAAACATTTGCAATGTCGGCTCCAGCAAATCCAGGAGTAAGGGCAGCAAGTCTCTGAGAGTAGTAAGAAGGTTCGTGATCAAGTTTGATCTTCTTCAGATAGATCTGAAATATCTGTTCACGGCCTTTGATATCTGGTTTGTCTATACTGATTTGTCTATCGAAACGACCAGGCCTCAGTAAAGCTTTATCTAAAATATCAGGTCTATTGGTGCCAGCAAGAACCACTACCCCTGCGGTGGTTCCAAAACCATCCATTTCTACAAGCAACTGATTGAGAGTACTTTCACGCTCATCATTGGAACCTGAGAATCCTCCACGTCCCCTCGCTCGACCAATTGCATCAATCTCATCAATAAATATTATACTTGGTGCACACCGCCTTGCCTCTTGAAACAAGTTTCTCACTCTGGATGGACCAACACCAACAAACATTTCCATAAAATCTGAGCCAGATATGGATAGAAAAGGCACGGCTGATTCCCCTGCAGTGGCTTTTGCTAGCAGAGTTTTACCTGTTCCTGGAGGGCCAACCAATAAGGCACCTTTTGGAATTTTCGCCCCCAACTCTTCATATTTCTTGGGGTTCTTCAGGAAGTGCACGAACTCCATGATTTCTTGCTTTGCTTCATCACAACCAGCAACATCTTTGAAAAACACCTGTACAAAAAATCAAAAGATGGAACACAGTTTAGATACTACATGGAAAACTGAAGTTTACAATTCTTAACGCATGAGGGAGAGGCAAAGGGGAGCTACCTTGTCCTTTGCATTCTTATCCACTTTTGTTATTTGAGCTTTTCCTATGTTGAATATGCCACGGCCACCAGCTCCACCGCCACCTCCAACACCAAGTCCACCTTGCATTCTCCTGCCCATGTACAAGAGTGTTCCTAACAGCAAGAGTGTTGGTGCAAATCTCATTATCTCTTGATACCAAACCATTTCAGAAACATAAGTAACAGGAACATAATCATGAGGATCTATCCCCAACGTTTCCTGGGCTTCCTCCAATTTTTCCTCAAAAGATTCAACACTTCCTATATTGAAATAGTACTTGTACTGGCTCGTGTTCCCCCTTGTTGCAGGGGCACCGTTGGCAGGTTCTCTCATCAGTGCTCCAACATTTTCATCTCTCGTTTGATGGCGTGGTGAACTTCGTACATATACTTTTGCAACAGATTTATTAGTAACAACTACATGGTCTACTAAACCTGGTTCCAGAAGCTTGTTCTTGAACTCTTGGAAACTGATCTGTAAAACATTAAGTTCAAAGGACTAAGATTAGGGAAAAATACACACAGGGTACTAATAGATTTATTTGCACGAAAAATAAGACAGCAGAAATCTGTCTTGACAATATAATAGTCTCAAACAATACTAAACGGTAAATAGAAGCAGTCCAACTTAAGAAAGCATATGGTTAAATAGAAAACATTAGAGCAAAAGTAATATAGTTGATATCTACGAGAAAAAAGGATCACAACTCGAGAAAAGCATGCTTGTACCATACAAGTGTGTTAGCAGAAGCAGCAAAAATAGGCGGAGAAGTGTTTACACAGAAAGGAAGAAAATGGTGATGTTCCAGAACAAAACATCAGTTCCGTCACTGAAGTTTGCAAATGAAAAGGTGAAAAGATAACAATATCACATAAAATTTGAACCTAAAAATAAAGATATTGATAGACAGGTAATTCGTAAGTGTATCAAATTTATATATATTATAAAAGTGATGAGCAAATGAGTCAGCATAATACACCTCACACACCACTAACACTTCAATATCAGGTGATAAGTTATAGTTTTAATAGCTCCTACAAGCAAATAATGAAATCTTCAGAAACACATTCAAGCATATGGCTTACCTGCTGTTGTTCACGAGGGCCAAACGAAAATGATGAAAGAAACAACCCAATCACTAATAAAGGGGTGATTAGATTTTGAAAATATTTCATAAAGGTTGCCTGATAATTGCCACGATCATTTGTGTTTGCATCCTCTGGAAATATAAGAAGAAGAAACATGAGAAATACATTCAAACAGAATTATAGAAACAAAATAAATTTGATATTGCACCAGAGGTAGTGCAAAAACCAGTTGCAACTTACATACAACTATTCTGCATACATAATTAAGATAATCCCTAAAATTATGCATCTAAAGGAAAAAAATTAAACTATTGTGATTCTGAGCTTCTTGCATCAATGCTTGTAAAACTGCAACTGTGTATAATTGTAACCCGGTAATGGTATCATTCTAATTCTCATCAATTCATCCCAGCAGAAGTGAAGGGAAAGAATACCATAGAGACATTATGAGCCAACACTGGACAATCCAATGTGCCTTAATATGCGAATCGTTCACATTTGAAAACATGACAAGACGTGTATCACCAGATAAGCCTCGCGGAAAAAAAAAAAAAAAAAAAAAAAGGTACGAGCTGGCAAGAAACAGGAGCATCGACCCTTGGGGAGTGTTTTGGAAAATGTTAAACCTGTATTTAGAGCAAGTTATTTCCAACTCGTAAAATTCATGGCTCCTATAATGCCAAGCAGTATTTGTAATCTAAACTTGGCATTCAAATCACAGGTTTGACATGCAAAGAACCGATGGAGAATCAAGTTTTAAAGAAAGAACCAACATGCTAGCAAGGGAAATACCACAAACAACCTCAAAAGACTCCTACAAATGGATCAGGGAACTAGAAGTCCAGATTTTCTGGTTAATCTCTAAGAAGACACTTAATTTCTATCAAATTACCATTAAGAACTTCAAATTGGCCGTCACTCTATGAATGAAAACCAAGAGTAAAGGGCAATACAGTAGAACATTCAGAGGTTTCGTCCAAAAGTAACTTGCAAGTTAAAACGCGGCAAACTAGAGCATACCAATTTAAGGCAGTTAGAAACAAATCACATTACTAAGCTACTAGAGTTAAATTCTTGAAAATTTGGGAACCAAATAAAGTAAAGGAAGAACACGCAAGGCATCATTACATTTTTATGCCCCACAATAGAAATTCAAATAGCCAGGAATGGCAGTTGGAAAATGAAATGAAGAACTACAACTAAAAACTAAATGATAAACCTTTAGACTCGGATTTCTGCTCATTTCCTTTATCAGGGATTTCCTTCTTTTCTTTTGGATAAAAGTTCTCGTAATCTGCAAACACAAATGGAAAAATAGGCAAAACAATGAACAACAATCACAATTTACAAGGCCAATACAAAAGTGTTCATCAAAAAACAAGGGAATACTACTCACTCTTCTTCTTGGGAGCTTCACTGGAGAAAAATCTAAGTAATCTAGGGTTTGCAAGAACGTCACTCAAATTGGATAAATACGCCTTGGAAACAACGTCCTTGTGAGCTCCTGTTGTCGCCAAATAACTCCGCATAAACCCTAATTTCCCATCGAGTGGCACAGAAGGAGCTCGAGATTCATTCAGAAACGCCGATGTCCCAGCTTTAGCACCAATTAACACGTTCTGTTGCCGAAATCAAACAAACAAACATTTTAGCCATCAAACAACAGCTTAAATACACACATGATCAAGAAGAATGAGAGAAATTTTGAATTTACTCTGGCACGAGACGATCGCGACAATGAACGTCCAATGCGAGAAAATATTATCATCCTCCGCTCGATCTGAATCCAAAATTGAGTGGCTTCAACAGCTAATAATCAAAATCAATACGTCGAATAAGATTAAACTTGTGGCACGAGATATGGGGTTGCATAGCAGGAATCGAATCAAACGAAGAAGCTGTTAAAATTGGATGATTTGTGGCGGACTAGACATATGTAATGCAATTGCACGGTGTGAACTATGGGGACGAAGAATCTAAGAATAAGTACTTGTTTGGGTTTCTCCAATTTTATTTTATTTTTATTTTTTTGACTTGATAAATTAGATAAAATATATTTAATTAATTTTACGTGATTTTTTAATAGATATATTGTAGTTATTTTAGCACTCCCCTAACGTTAGACATTTATCCTAACAATGATTTAATCTTTTTTTTCTCGTACTTTAGACAAGTCATTGAAATATCTTTATTAAAAAATAACCTGCTGAGTATAAATATTTTTCATTCAAAATAATTAATAATATTTTTAATTATCCATCAAAAATATAATTTTTCTTATGTTATTGATGTGAAATGTTAAAATTAGAGTGAAAAATGTATTATTTAATTAAATTGGAGTGCTAACAAAAATCCATTTCATTTTAAATTAATTAAAGAGTTTTTTTTTTTTTTTTTTTTTTTTTAACTTTGTACCCTTAAATTTTTTGAGAAATTCTATTTGTCTTTTATACTTTAAACTCTAAAATATCCAAATCGTATTAATTGAGTCCAAATTGTTAATCTCGTTATTTTTTGGCATAAATCACTCACATGAATGATTTTTGTGCTTGAAACGTGGGTGATTTTCATCAAAAACTGTGACAGTAGTAACAATTTAGACTCACTTGATGCAATTTAGATATTTCGGGATTTAATATGTTAAAATTTAAAAAATAGGAGCTAAAAAGGAATTTTTCAAAACTTTTGGTGTAGAAAGTGAAAAAAAAAACTTAATTAAAACTTGGGAAACAAGACATGCACATGTCAATGTCAAACACACGTGGCGTGGAAGTGGGATGAAAAGTGGATTATGGATTGGGCTGGGCTTTCAATTTTTGGGCCTAGTGACATGGCCCAAGGTCAGGCCCGTAATATGGAGGTTACCCTGCCAACCCCAAACTCGTTCCCACCAACCCCTAATTACTAAAAACACCCTCAATATATTATTAATTTTAATTTTAGTCTTGTATATTATAAAACCCGGTAAGCACTCTTCACGCGAGCACCTTTCCCTGCCGGACCTATGGCTGCCGCCTCCCACCACCGCTGGACCTCCGGTCATCGCAGCCAATTTGTAGGATTTCGGCCGCTATCAAATTTTTTAGTTACATATATTTTTAGTTATATTTGGGTTAATTATATTTATCTATTTTTTTTTTCAATTACATTTTTTTTTTTTTTTGTAACATATGTTGGGAGAGTGGGTTGAAGTCTAGACCTTCCATGTATAAATGTAATTAAAAAAAAAAATACTAAACAAATCTAAAATGTAACTAACAAAGTATACTTACATTAATATAAGCAAAAAAAACATACTAAAAAAATAGGTGACTGTAATTAAAAAAAAAAATTCTAACAATGGGCTCGATGACAACAAGTGGTGATGCACAACCTAAATAGTATTATCGAGCGGTAGCTTAACCATGAGACGAAAAGACAATATCAAACATGTTGGTGTCGGAAATTGATCCAACCAGCAGTATGGTCCGGACACCCTCAAGTCAGGGAAAAGGATATAGTGATTAATCTTCCTCGATTATTGCAGCCGGGCCGGACAGGTTTAATTCGACGTATGTCTGAGCCCGAGTATTCTTTTCCTTACCCACTCCTAGCTATTGTCCGGGCCGAACTCCAATCTGTCACCTGCACACAGGACGGGCCGGGTTTTTCCCGACGTGTCCCTTTCGGCGTGAGAGTAAGAGTTCGGGATAGAAATATAGATTGAAAAGTCACTGTTACCTCGACCTATCTTAGCGAACTATAGTGAAATTTTTCTTTCTAGAATTATTTTTTCATCCCCCAAAAGTGTTGGGGAAGCCTTCTATTTATAGACGGAAGCGTGATTAGTGTAAACAAGATTAAAGTCTTAAGCTCGGATTACCGATAAACAGTCAGGCGCGTGGATGGCATGACGGATTAGAGTTATGGGCTTGGGCCTTGGGCCCTTCACTGTTGATGGCGAGGACCGAGGTTTGACCTATTGCGAAGGCAGGTCAGACCGATCAAGGGGGCGCAGGTCGGTCTGGACCCTCCGACCTTCCGTTGAGTGCTGAGTCTTCATAGGGCTTCTGGAGGAGGTCCTTGCGTGCTTCTAGTCGATCGACCTGGGGGGCTATCCGGGTTGTCTATACACCGGGCTGGCTGAGGTCATCGGCATCGTGGAACTGGTGACGTGGCAGATCTGATCCAGGTGGTTGATACGTGGAGGGAGCCCAATTTTACCCACATCAAAATATAATAAAATGATTTAAATACTCTGTTGAAACTTATGAATTTTAAAATATTTTATAAAAAATGTCATAAAGCTTTCCCTCTTTTTTCTCTTATCCCACATTGGTTAGGAGAAGAGATATTGAGGAGTATAACATGGGGCATGTGGGATTCTTGGAGTGTGCCCCAAGGGGTACCCACATTTTGTGGAGGGGAGATGACCTACATCCCTATAGGTTTACCCCGCGCCCGCGCCCCGTCGCCGGCCGGCCGGCCGTGCCAAGCATGTGATGAGGTGACACTTATTTATTTTTTGGACAAAAATTATTTAAAATATCATTTTTTAAACAGTTTGATTCTTGAACGTTTTAAAAATAAAAAATAAAAAACGTTTCACTATTAAATTCTTGATTCAGAATTTCTTAAATGTTTTAAAAATTTAAAAAAAAAAAAAAAAAAAAGGTTTTAAAAAAACGTTTCATTGTTTTGAACGTTTAAAAAAAAAAAAAAAAAAAAACCATTTAATTTCTTAAACATTTTTAAAGTCTGTCAATCAAATCTGAATCAGTTTCAATAAGGATTTCAAACGTTCTGAATTCTTTTCTGCCTATAAATCCCGATTTCTTCAACAATTGTTTAGACATAAAATTTTGCTTCAGTCTTCTTCTTATTCTGAAACAGAAAAAAAAAAATCAGCTTCTGCAGCTTGTTTGCCTATAAACAGCTTCTTCTTCATATCTGAAATAATTTTTTAAACTTCGATTTCCTAGCAATTTGTTTGTTCGTTCAAACAGTGTGTGGGTATTTAGTATTCAGGTCTTTTGCCATGCAAAGAAAGTCCTAAGTAGAGGTGATTCTGGGCTGTTTTATCCTGGGGACGACGGGACTGTTACACTGCTTACATGATCTTGGACAGAGCCGCGAAACGTCTTAAAGAGAGCGACCTAGTCCGCGACTTAACCCAAGCAAATTTGGTAATTTTGTTATTTATTTATATACTACAGCAACGATTTTAAGACGTTCTATTCTGCCGATTATCTGCTAAGATGTCTACTGATCACGAATTTAAACAAGTCTCCGTTGATCTCAACAAATGCTTTCAATTCGAAGGGTTTCATTTTAAAAAATGGAGACAGAAAATGTTATTTTTTCTAACTATCGAAAAAGTAGTATATGTATGTACAACCGAAAAATCTCAATTACCTAAAAATCCTACTGACGCTCAGATTCAGAAAGTTAAGTCTTTGGAGGAAAATGATTTTCGTTGCAAGAATTTTATTCTTAATGGTATGTCTGATGATCTGTATGATTATTACTACTCTAACAAATCTGCAAAAGAAGTTTGGGATGCTCTTTCGAAGAAATACGACACTGAGGAGGTTGGAAGTAAAAAATATATTGTTAGTCGGTATCTGAAATACCAAATGACCGACGACAAATCTATGGAAGTTCAGTCTCATAAATTTCAGAAAATTGCTCATGAAATAGTTGTTGAATATATGTCCCTTGATAAACAATTTCAAGTTGCTGTTTCAATTGACAAATTACCCCCTTCTTGGAAAGATTTTAAAATACTCTGAGGCACAAAACTAAAGAATTTTCTTTAGAAAGTTTGATCACTCGTCTTCGGATTGAGGAGAAAGCTCGAAAACAAGATAAAAAAGATGAAATGCTCATTGTTTCTAACAACGTTCACAAAAAAATCATCTTATGCTGTTCTGAAACCCAAAGGAAAAAATATGAAAAATCAGAATCGCAACCACAATAACCAGAACAGAAATATACATCAAAATCAGAATAGAAACAAACCCCTTTCAAGAAATAATTTTGAACAGTTTACTTGTTATAACTGTGGGAAGGCGGGCCATTTGGCTTGGAACTGCCGGCAAAGACGTCGTCCTACTCCACAGGCGAATCTTACCGAGGACCAACTTATAACTATGATTTCTGAAATCAGTATAGTTGGTGGATCCGAATAGTGGTGGGTAGACACTGGTGCTTCACGTCATGTCTGCTATGATCGTATCATGTTCAAGTCTTATTTTAAAAATGAAGATAAGAAAGTGTTGCTGGGTGATTCTCACTCCACTATTGTTGCTGGTTCTGATGAAGTGGAATTAAAGTTTACCTCTGAAAAGACAGTCATCCTTAAAGATGTTCTGCATACTCTAGAGATGAGAAAGAATTTGGTTTCGGGCTATCTTCTTAACAAGGTGGGGTTCACTCAAATTATTGGGGCTGATTTGTACACCTTAACCAAAAATAATGTTTTTGTTGGGAAGGGTTATGCAACTGATGGAATGTTCAAACCGGATATTGAAATTAATAAAATTTCTTCTTCTGGTTACATGTTGTGTTTTTTTAACATTTGATATGTTAAACTTTGTCACGTTAACAAACGCATCATTAAAAACTTAAGCAACTTAGAACTAATTCTTAAACTATCTTTGAATGATTTTGAAAAGTTTGAATTTTGCAGTCAAGCCAAGATTACTAAAACTCATAAATCAATCATTAGAGAATCTAAACCTCTTGATTCGATACATTCTGACATTTGTGAATTTGATGGTGTCATGATTAGGAATGATAAACGTTATTTTATTACATTTATAGATGATTGCTCTAATTTTACTTTTGTTTATCTCATGAAAAATAAAAGTGAAGCATTTGATATATTCAAAATATTTGTGACTGAGATTGAAAATCAATGCAATAAGAAAATTAAAAGGTTACGAAGTGATAGCTGAACCGAATATGATTATGATATTTTCATTGCTTTTTATAATTCTCATAGGATTATTCATGAAAAAACTGTTCCGTATTCTCCTGAAATGAATGGTAAGGCTGAAAGGAAAAATAGAACTTTTGTTGAATCTGTAGTTGTTATTTTGCTTAACTCTAGTACAGCTACTTACTGGTGGGGTGAAATTTTATTGACGATTTTCTATGTGCTTAATAGAGTTCCCAAATCTAAAAGTAAAATTTCACCTTATGAAGTTTTCAAAAATAAGAAACCAAATTTGTCTTATTTTAAAACTTGGGGTTATTTGGCATATGTTCGTATTCATGATCCAAAAAGAAGAAAACTTGTCAGTAGAGCTTATGAATGTATTTTTATTGGTTATGCGGTGAATAACAAAGCTTATAGATTTTATGATTTGAAAGATCGAGTTATCATTTAATCAAATGATGCTGATTTTTATGAATATAAATTTCCTTTCAAATTGAAGAATAGTGGAGGCTCTACATCTAGTAATGTACCTGTCATTAGGATTAATGAATCTGATAAGGAATTAGATATTGAACTTAGAAGGAGTAAACGGCCTCGTATTGCTAAGGACTTTTGTTCAGATTTCTATACATATACCTTAGAGGGGGATCCGCTCACCCTCCAAGATGTATTATTCTCTGTAGATGCCAATTTATGGCAAGAGACTATAGATGATGAATTGAACTCTCTCGAGTTAAATAGAACTTGACATTTAGTAAATTTACCTCCTAGTTGTAAAACAATAGGATGTAAATGGATTCTTAAGAAGAAATTGAAATCCGATGGAACCATTGATAAATATAAGGCTCGTCTCGTAGTTAAAGGGTTTAGACAAAGAGAGAATATAGATTTCTTTGATATTTTCTCACATGTCTCTAGAATTATATCTATTCTTGTACTTTTATCTCTTGCTGCAATTCATGATCTTGTTGTGCACCAAATGGATGTTAAAATTGTTTTTTTGAATGGTGAATTAGAAGAAGAGATTTATATGGACCAACCTGAAGGATTTGTAATTCCTAATCTAGAAAATAAAATATGCAAACTTGATAAATCTCTTTATGGTTTAAAATAAGCACCAAAACAATGGAATGAAAATTTTGATAATCTTGTAATTTCACATGGTTTTAAAGTAAATGAAAGTGACAAATGCATCTATTATAAATCTGAAAATGATGTTTGCACTATTATATGTTTTTATGTGGATGCCTTGCTGATTTTTGGTTCCAATATTCATGTTGTTAAAAATGTAAAATCCATGTTATGTGCTAATTTTGACATGAAAGATCTTGGTGAAGTAAGTGTAATCCTTGGTATTAAAATAACTAGGTCTAAATAGAAAATTTCTTTCAATCAATCTCATTATATAGAGAAGATTCTAAAGAAATACAATTATTTTGATTATAAACCAGCATGTACTCTTTATGATCCTAGTGTGAAGTTGTTCAAGAACATCGGTGACGGTGTTAGACAATCTGAGTATGCGAGCATCATAAACAATCTTCGATATGCCACTGATTGCACTAGACCCGATATAGCGTATGCTGTGGGATTACTATGTAGGTTTACAAGTAGACCTTGACATGCTATTGATAGGGTCATGAGATACCTAAAAAGAATTATGAACCTTGCATTACATTATCAGAAGTTTCTCGCTGTTCTGGAAAGATATAGCGAGCTGATTGGAACACCTTTTCAGATGACTCCAAGGCAACTAGCAACTATATATTTAGCATAGCTAGTGGAGCTGTTTCTTGAAAATCTAAGAAACATACTATTTTGGATCAATCTACTATGGAGTCTGAGATGATTGCATTAGTTTTAGCTAGCGAGGAAGCAGGGTGGTTAAGAAGCCTGCTTTCTGATACCCCTTTCTGGGAGAGACCGATTCTAGTTGTCTTGATCCATTGCGATAGTATCGCGGCTATTGCAAAGATTCAGAACCATTATTATAAAGGGAAAAAAAAAGACAAATAAGTCGCAAACACAACACTATTAGAGAGTATATCTCGATAGGGACTGTGAGAATGGATCATGTACGGTCTGATGATAACTTAGTTGATCCTTTGACGAAAGGATTAGCTCGAGAAAAGAGTTGCAAAACCTCGAAAGGAATGAGACTCAAGCCCATAGATTGACGGGTCACTTGTGAGGGAAACCCAACCTATAGACTGGAGATCTCAAGAAATAGGTTCAAAAGGTAATAACAACTCATAAAGTGATATGAAGAGAATCATACTATAATAATTTTGAGTTCTATTCCTTACATGTGTTGATTGAAGCATGATATCCTGAAACGATAGAAGGTTGAGTTTTTATTAACTCTTAATGAGATCTATCCTCTATTTGGAGTGGAGTACCTAACTACATGAGTACTCTTAATAGACTCACCTATGTGAATGTGGAAGTGTGACAACTTTTTATGGAATTTTGGGCAAAATTCTCTAAGAGCGTTCACTATACTAGGATAATACATGCATGGCCGTAAAGCACAAATTTTTGGACTACACCCTGATAGGGTTGTGTATGTGATGTTGTTAGAGATAAAGTTCAAAACTACGGATTACTCTAGTATAATTTAAAGCATCTTCACTATATAAATGTTCAAGTCGATAGACATATTTTCTTATGCACGATCTTATATTGTATTATACTACTCGATGGAAAATTGATTTAAAAAAATTCAAGTGGGGGATTGTTGAAACTTATGAATTTTAAAATATTTTATAGAAAGTGTCATAGAGTTTTCCCTCTTTTTTCTCTTATCCTACATTGGTTGGGAGAAGAGATATTGAGGAGTATAACATGGGACATGTGGGATTCTTGGGAAGTGCCTCAAGGGGTACCCACATTTTGTGGAGGGGAGAGGACCTACATCCCTACAGGTTTACCACATACGCGCGCGCGCCGCCGCAACCGTCTGGCTGGCCGGCCGTGCCGAGCCGAGCTGAGTTGAGCGCGCGTGTGATGAGGTGACACTTATTTATTTTTTGGACAAAAATTATTTAAAATATCATTTTTTTAAACAGTTTGATTCTTAAACGTTTTTAAAATAAAAAAAAAACGTTTCACTATTAAATTCTTGATTCAGAATTTCTTGAACGTTTAAAAAAAAAAAAAAAAAAACGTTTCATTGTTTTGAACGGTTAAAAAAAAAAAAAAAAAAAAAACCTTTAATTTCTTAAACGTTTTTAAAGTCTGCCAATCAAGTCTGAATCAGTTTCAATAAGAATTTCAAATGTTCTGAATTATTTTCTACCTATAAATACTGATTTCTTCAACAATTTTTTAGACATAGAATTTTGCTTCAGTCTTCTTCTTCTTCTGAAGCAGAAAAAAAAAAAAAAAAAAAAACAGTTTCAGTGTTCTTCTTCATCTGAAACAGAAAAAAAAAACCCCAGCTTCTGCAGCTTGTTTGCCTATAAACAGCTTCTTCTTCATATCAGAAATAATTTTTTAAACTTTGATTTCCGAGCAATTTGTTTGTTCGTTCAAACAGTGTGTGAATATTTAGTATTCAGATCTTCTGTCGTTTAAAGAATGTTCTAAACAGAGGTAATTTTAGGCTGTTTTATCCTGAGGACGACGAGACTGTTATACTGCTTACACAATCTTGGACAGAGCCGCGAAACGTCTTAAATAGAGCGACCTAATCTGCGACGTAACCCAAACAAATTTGGTAATTTTGTTCTTTATTTATTTACTGCAGCAACATACCCAACTTAAACTTAAAATACAGCAAATCATGAATTAAATCGTCTAATTGAGAGTATTGACCAATTATCTCAAGTTCAATTACCGTTATTTCATATGTTCAATTATTACCCTTACCTAATTATTATTTATTTGAACCTTTTTTTTCTAAAAAAAAATAAGAAAAAAAAAATAAAATTCTAGCCCCTTACACAATAAGCATCATTAAAAATTGCATTTTATGTTAGAGATAAGGGAAAGTTACATTTTTAGTCCTTAAAGTATGGGATGGATGTAAATAAGTACCGCGAGATTTGTAAAATTCTACATTTAATCTCTCAAATTTCACATTTGTTTTAATCTCACAAAATCGAGAATGTTGCTAATAATTTTGAACAAAAAATGGGTTGTTCTCAATATGTGATGGTCTAGTGGAGATATTTTTGTCATTTTATCACCTTACTAAAATTAAGATATTTTTTTTTCCAGAACAACGATTTAGAATTCTCTCTCATTTTTTAGATGAAACGTTGTTAGAAAAAATTTAGTGAAAAATATTTTAAATTTAGTAGAATAATAAAATGATGAAATATCTTTATTAAAAGACCATATGCTAAGCACAATCCAATTTTTATCTAAAATTATATATATATATATATATATATATATATATATTTAATTTTGTGGGTTTGATAACAAATATAAAACTTTAACAACTAAATATATAATTTGGTAAATATGAATGTCCTCATAACACCTACCCCCAGGACCAAAAATATATTTTTCCCTAGAAAATAAGACAAAATACAACAAATGATTCCTCCACGTTAGGGAGTACTATTGGTTAAATATAGAGTTTTTTGCACTTTGCATTAAAGTTTTGAAGAAATTTCACTTTAGTTTCTATACTTTTAATCTGAACCCGTTAAATTTTAAAATATCTAAATCGTGTCAACTCAGTTTTTTCGTTATTTCTATGTCAAAATTCAACCACATGGGGTGATTTCGTGTTTGATACGTGACTGATTTTTATCATAAAAATTAATAAAGGAATTGTCTTGACACAATTTAGATATTTCAAGATTTAATGTGAGAGTAGATGTCTCACTTTTTGATGCGTTGAACCTTTACACACACGTGGCATCATAGTATTAGGAACCTACAATTATGATTAGTATGAGCAATACCAAGTAATTAATGTTGTCATAATCCCACTATCCTTCCTTAATCAAATCCATGCTACTCTCTTTTTCTTAAAGTTGATAGACTTAAGATACCTTTTTGACTAATCAATAACTAGAAACATTTTTTTTTTTTTCAGGATTTATTTATTTTATAATTAAAAAAAATAATTTCTCTATTTTCTATTAAATATAATAGAGGTTTTTATTGTTTAAACCTTATTTAGAGTTAATATAAAAATAAAATCAAACAAACAATTAGGTTGTTTAATAGTCCAATATACATACTTTTTTTTTTTTTTTTTTGCGTCCTCGGCAGTTGAAAGGCAACAAGAGATGGACCAGTATGCCTTTGCGTAAATCAAGGGAAATTAGAATGGAAAGTTCCCCATTTATGCCATTAATTTCTCTCTCTCTACTCAATCTCTCATTACCACCGGCCATTTATCTCTCTAGCTTTCTATCTATATTGCATTTCAGAGAAACGAAGCCGCCATGGATACCATCCCCTGCTTGATTTTTAGATCTAGAAAAGTTGAAAGGTGTGACAGAGGAATTGCAAAAGTCATGGATGCCAAAGGTTATAGTGAAGCAAGAGAAGTATCCATGGCGACTTCATGAAGATATACGAGATCCAGTCGCACTGATGACCTCCGTTCGCCATCCTTCGTCTTCTTCGTTGTCATCATTCAGATCTGGGTTACGACAGAGTTGTTTATCGTCTTCGTTTAGATCGGGGTGACGACAGCATTGTTCGTCGTCGTCGGAAGTAGTCGTCTTTGTTGGTCGTGGCTGTCGGAAGTGGTCATCCTATTCTCAATAGAACACGTTAGGGTTCATATTCAATAGATAGGGTTCAATTGTTAAAAGGCTAATAATTTCATTTTTCATCCCTAGTTTTAGTTTTTTAATTTTTTTTACACTTTTTTCCCTAAACATTCATAACTATTTAAATAGTACTGTGAATATTTATACTAGTGCTCACTATTGAATTTGACTATTTTTATTTGTTTTGAAATATCATGAACATTCATATCAGTTCACAGAAGTGTAAATGTACATGCTGATAACCCTATTAAATCTAGTACATTACAAGCTTTTTATTTCGTAATTTTGTGAACATTTACAATAGTTCATTCAATTATAGTTGCAGTGAAATATAATTAGTGAACGTGACTGTTTGCATAAATATTATAAACATTTACAGCAGTTCGGTCAGTTCCCGTAATCATTTTATTAAATAACAAATAAAAATATAAATATTCACATGTTAACATAAACAATAACTCAATGATGTGAACATTCACATTTTTGTATTTTATTTTAAAAAATATACAATATATATTATAAAAACAAAGAACATGAATTGAACATTAATATATATATATATATATATATATATTACCAAACGTTTATATTATTTATTTTTTAGACATGTTTTTTGTTCTATAATTTAAGGAACTTACCTTTTTAATTTCACAGTAGCTATATTTATAAAATGACATTTTATGTAAATTACGAAAAAACAGTGGTTAAAGAACGGGGACCATTTTTTAAAAAATCTTCGAGGACTAAAAACTTAATTATAGTAGTTGGTGTTTTTTTTTTATAGTTTCTATATCTTTGAAGGACTAAATAATAAATTGCTCTATATAAAATTATTATGAAACATAAAACCTTAATTTATTGAAACCACTCGAGTTCCATCACTTAAAGGGATCATTTATGTTGAAGTATAATTTATTTATTCTTTAGCTATTTGAATAAATTTTTAGTTTTTAAAATATATCAAATATCAATTACATATTAAATTTACATTTAATATTATAATTAAAAGAGATTTTTGCACTTTGCACCCCTAAAGTTTTAGATTTTTTTTACTATAGGTATTGTACTTTTAATTTGAATACATTAAACCTTCAAATATATCCAAAATCGTATCAATTCAGTCTTTCCGTCATTTTTTGACGAAATTTTTTCACTTGGGGTGATTCCGTGTTTGATATTTGGCTGATTTCCATTATAAAAATTGGCAAAATGACAAACTTGACACGATTTAGATATTTCAAAGTTTAATGTTACTACCACAAAGATTACATATTAGAACAATACTTTTAGAAACAATTTGTAATTAGTATCCTTTTAAATTCTTATTGAGACATTCAATTATAACATTCTTACAATATTTATTTAATAAGATATATTTTAAAAAATATATAATAAAAAATAAAATAAAAAATTCTAATAAATATAACGTGATGCGATAAAATAATTGTCCTTATAAGTTATTGGGACAAACTTTTCTAAGATGACTTTTAATCATTTCAATACTTAATGCTTCCCTAAATAGTATTTGTTAGGACAAATTTAGTGTTGTTAAAAGTGAATTAAATAGTATTTGTTAGGATAAATTTAGTGTCGTTAAAAGTGAATTTTGATGTAGTGTGTGTTCAAATTTAGGAAATAAAGTGGAATTTCTCCAAAACTTAAGGGGCACAAAGTGAGAAAATCTCTATAAAATTACTCAAAATATTATCATGAACTTATATTAAATTGATTTTTTTTTATACCCAAGAGTGTCTCCGTACAACACAGGGTGAAAGACTAGCTCGTTACCTTGCAGATGCCCTTCAATCGCTTTGGTTCAAGTGTGTCTTACCACTTAAACTACACCTTATTAATATTAATATTAATATTAAGTTGATAAAAATATAAAAAAATAAGGGATAAAATATGAAAAATAGAAAAAAAACAAAAAACAAAACATATATACACACATATGTATGTATATACAGCTACCTTTTTCTCGTCCATGGCTCTCTATATATCCACCTTTCGCCCTCACTTCTCCTTCCTCAAGAGTCAAGATGAAGCCCCACATTTACATGTATGTTGTCACATCTCCTTTGATTTTTCTTTTAATTTAACCTTTGAAGATAAAGGTGGGTCGTTTCTTGCATGATGACTTATAGGGGTCTGTTTGTTTGCTTGCTTTGAAAATACTCTTGTTTTTATCATTTTCCCTTTTTGCTTTTACTCCAGGGGGGGCTAATTACTTTCTTTGGGGATTAGGGTTTCTATTCCTTCTCCCCCACCTCCAAGAGAGTCAATATCTGGGGATGCAGCACCATCAAGATTCACAACAAAAATGGAGGGGCATAGTAAAAATATTAAGGCTCCTTTCATTTCATATATATATATATATATATATATATATATGCGAATCCTGATGATGCTGCATCAGCAGATATATGGCTAATATTCGTTCCTCAAATCATATATAATATAAATCTGTGTTTGTGAGATATATACATATGTGCTCGCGTGCATTCGTAACAGAATATGAAGATTGTTCTACTAAGTGCAGCCTGAAGGAAATATGAAGGTACATATTTTTCAATTTTTTTCTTTTTTATGTTATTTTTCAATATCGATTCAAACTAGGGTGAAGGAAGTAATACATGCAGTTAATACAAATACATATATATACTGAATTAAGAAATTAATTGATCAGATCCTTTATTCTGTATAATACGTGTGATTTCCTAAGATTTCCTAAAACATCTCTGATGTGGAATTATATTTTATATATATACTAGTTTTAGACCCGCACATCGTGCGGTTTAGAGAAATAATTAATTTGTTGATAAAATCAGTTGATAAATTTGCTTTTTTAATTAGCTATGTTTCTTCTTCAGGATCTGTGAAAATATAAGGGATGCATGAAGATGATCTGTGCTGATATATCTAGTGTGTGTTTTTTGGTTATTTGTTACTGTTTTTTTTGCTCTCTCATCAATTGATCAGTTTCTGAAATTCATGATTACTTCATGGAATTGTTAATTATTTCAGACTATTGTATATATTGTTTCTTATAGCTAGCTACCAGGTATCTGTTGATTTTTCTAACAATTTTTTTGAGAAATCAATACTTAAAGCTTTATTGGTTTCATGATCATGAATATACGACAATATTCAATTTGGATTATGAACTAATGCATACTTGGAATATTTGACAAAATATTTTTCTAAGGTACAATTTGGCCCAAGCAGATCAAAGTTCAATGTGTGTGTGCATATATATATAACTCATGACATATTTTACATTTGAGATGTTAGATTTAATGATTAAATTGATATTTGTGAAAGTTATAATGTACGGAGATACACAAAAAGCCCTTATATAGAGACTGATTAGGGGTTTCCTAGTAGTATAAAGATTTGATTAACCTAGTGGGTCAAAGCCCATATACATACATTAACATCCCCTTAAACTTAAGGGGGTAAATTAGATGTAAACTTGAGTTTGGAAATCAAAGTGTGAAAGCATCCGGATAGATGAGTCTTGGTGAAAATGTCAGTAGTCTGATAAGCTGAACTGACGAAGTGAAGTCAAACAGTATTCTGGAGAATGTAGTGACAGATGAAGTAACAATCAGTCTCGATGTATTTTGTATGCTCGTAAAAAATATCATTATAGATAATCTGAATAGCAATCATCTTGTCACAATATAGTACAGTGGCAATAAGGGAGGAGACTCTCATGTCAGCGAGAATCTAACGAAACCAAACTAGTTCTTGTGTTGTATCAACGATGGCACAGTATTCAGCTTCAGTGCTAGAGTGAGCAACCACAATTTGTTTCTTATTACGCTAGAAAATGAGAGAGTTGCCCAAAAAGAAATAGTAACCAGTAGTTGAATGTCTGTCGGTGGGATCTCAGACCCAATTCGCATTAGAATAAGCCTGTACAGTAGGATCTCAGTAGGGATGCCACTTGTTTGGTTTCATATTGTTGATCCCTAGATTTTGATGAAAAATTAAGTATAGATATGTTTTGTGGAACTACTGCATTTGTTGAGTATTTCAGAAAAGAGTTCCATATTGTTGAAGACATCATGAAGAAAATGTTAGAGGTGCAAAGATGTATGCAGTGAATAAATGAAAAGTGTTGAAGACCTTGAAGAAATTAGGTGAAAACAACTCAATACTCTTATACTCTTAATGCAATCTGAATTAGGATCACACACGACACTACTAAATGAATTATCTTTTGTGTGTTGAAATAATAGAATTTAAATCTTAATTATTGATTTATTATGTGCTCCTTATGTGAAATTGAAAACAGAATTTGACCTAATTAAAAATAAAGATTAAAGTATAAAAAGTTGAAATTTAGGATCAATTCAGTCAACCGAGAAAAGCAATCAGTTAACTGAATCAAGCAATAGGTTTTGGAGTAGAAATTGGTGAAAGAAATGACTGTTGTGGACAAAAATTGTATTTTGTCTTGTTTTAAAAGTACTCGCAAGCGTATGAATCAATTGTAGCATAGATTGACGGAAGCAAAGTCGAACCCACAAGGATTGTTTATAGGAAAACTTAATCTATCCACTTTAATTTAATGAGTATATGTCATTGACCTCCCCTGTCATTTTGTAAATACTAAGGACCTCCCATGTCTTTTTCTCAAACACCACTTACCTCCCTTATTGATTAAAAAATAATAAATTTTTAATTATAATACCAATTCTACCCTTGACTATTTAAAAAATAATTAAATAATAAAAAAACTAAAATACATAAAATAACCCTTTAATTTATATATATTCATCACCACCTCCTACCACCGCACCCGCCGCCGCCGCCACCCGCCGCCCGCCGCCACCTCCTACTGCCGCCGCCGCCCACCACCCACCCAACACCACCTCCCATCGCCGCCACACACCACCTTCCACCGCCACTTCCCACCCCCATTTAAAAGAATATTTTTTTTAACCATTTCATTAAAAAAAAAAAAAATTTAACCCTTTCATTAAAATAAAAATAAAAATTTAACCCTTTCATTAACCCCTTTTTTTTCTCTCTCTCCGGTGGTGGTGGGGGTTGGTGGTGGCGGGGGAGTTGGGCGGTGAGAGGTGGTGGGAGTTGGGCTGTAGCGGTGACGGTGGATGGCAGTGGGAGGTGGTATTGGGTGGCGGCGGTGGGAGGAGCAGGCGACGGTAGGTAGTGGCGGTGGCGGTGGGTGGTGGGAGTTGGGCGGTAGCGGCGAGAGTTGGGTGGTGGTGAGGGATAAATATAATTATTTAAAAAGTTAAGAGTACAAAATATAATTTTAAAACATAGGGGAGCTAATGATTTTTTTCAAAAAAATAACCTAAGGGCAATTTTGTCCAAAGAGAAATAAGTGGTGTTTGAGCAAAAAGACATGGAAAGTCTCTGGTATTTTCAAAATTACAGGGGATGTATCTGGTATAGTGTAAAATGATAGGAAAGGTTAATGGTATATACCCTTAATTTAATTATAATCTAACTGAAGATGATGTTGATTTTGTGATTAAGAAATAGAAAATTAGATAAACAGTGAAATGATTGATTTAATTTGATTGAAGATGGAAAAAAACTAAGATTTTATAATCCACCGATATATAATTAATTAGTTCTTATTTTTGTGTTGACTCCAAATTTTTAGTGATAGTTTTAGAAATTAATCTTACTATCCTCTTTAGATTTTAAAAATTAAATCCGATGTAAATCTCAAGTTGGTTTTTATTTGTATTGAAAATATAATTTCTTAAACATTATGTGTATACAAATTAATGGAAAACATATAATCAAAATTTATTATTTATTTTACAATACAAATCCAATCATTTAAATAATTCTTAACAATCAATAATACATGATATTAAAAATGAAATTATTTATTTAATTGAAGCAAAACCATAAATATTAATTATAAATTATTTGAAATCAACACAATATAACAATTTAATTAATTACATATAGTTTCATCCTTAATCTTAGTAAAAGAAAATTAGAAACTCATAATAAAATAAAACAAACCTTTAATATTGAAGATTGACATCCTTCCAAAATGAAATGTTTCTAAGAAAATTCTTTATCCATTTGCTCCCAACCCCAATTCATATTTATAGACAAACTAAAGAGTCTTGGGGGGGTAAAATAGACAAAAACCGAAGCAAGTTGGATGAAAATGATATTTTAAAACAGCTGTCAAAAGTTAAGGGGGAAAAAACCTAAAAAATGCTAAAAGTTAAGGGGGGCTGTCTACATAGGCCAAGTTGGGTGGCTACTGTAGCGGCTCGGCTACTGTAGCAGTCTCATTTGTTCGTCTTTTGTTCGGCTTGCCACGGTTTGCTCGTTTTTTATCCGATTCACTCCAACTCAACGTCATTTTATTCACTTTTTAAAAACCTACAAAACTATATAAAATAAATCAATTTTTTATATATTTAAGAGATCAAACAATTCATTCCGATTTATTTGGTTTTTGTTCGATTTTCATTTGGCTTGCCGTAGTTTATTCGTTTTTAATCCAATTTACCCCGACTTAATGCCGTTTTGATCCATTTTTATAAACATACAAAAATAACTAAAATAACTTTATTTATAATAATTTATACTATTCGAACGATTAACAAATCTAAATTTAAGGGTATAAAATCATACAAATGCGGTGCGATCACACTCCCAAATCTAACTTTTGCTAGTCCTTGAGCAAAACTAATATAATAATTAAAGGAAAAATCCATTTTCATAGGAAACACGATTGCATTTAGTATATACAACAAGTCTTTAAATATCTAGGTTACCCGTAGTAGATGAGTATAATCTCGTGAGAGTTTATAGAGATACTACCCACAAACATCCAAAAATTTCTTATTGTGATTTTTTTTTTTTAATTATTATTATTATTATTATTTTAATTTTTTTTTTTAAAACACAAAATGTTTATCAATCCAGTTCAATGCTAACATGATAAGTTAGGATCATACAAGAGTTACTGAAATAATTATCGATTTCATAGCACGTGATTTTTAACAATATCTATTTTTGTACCCACAACATACATCCAACTCTCTTTATAATGACTTTAGTGCAAATAACTAGTCAACTAATTTTAAACAATCAAATAACTTTTTCCCTGAAATAAAAATATATTATTGAATGTCTATTTTTTTTTTTCTTTTTTCATTTTAAATATATACATTTTTTTTTTTTTTGAATAAACAACTTATGCAATGCTAACCCCATTGAATTTTCTAAGATGTTCACATATCGAGTGTTGTGTTAAGGCACCCTTCTGACTTAAAAACTCAAACAACTTAGGTTTCGAAGTAACGAGCCATTTATTTTCTTAACAATTTGCTCCCTCCCTTTTGACGTGAACACTCAATGCTTACTGAGGCAAGAGACTTGGTTACTCAGCGGAAATTCATTATTAAGACAAAAAAAATTATTATCAACGAAAATTTTTCATATAATTTTTTTTCTTCATATATTTAAATTCCAAGGATAGGTTATTATCATGCCAAAATTTAGCAAATCAGCTCATGCACTAAATTTAAAAAAAAAAAAAAAAAAAAAAAAAAAAAAAGTTAGTATTTATGCAAGAGTAAAACAAATAAAATATTTTAAAAAATCAGTGTTATACTCCAAAAATTATTTAGCAAACTCAAGTTTTTATTCAACATATATGTTATCATAGGATGGTTTAATAAAATTAAGTAAAAAAAAAAAATAACCAAAGGAATATAAGCATTTACCCCCCTAAACATAAATCTCGCATTGTCCTCAATGAGGGAAGTACATAATTAATTAGTAAGGAAATATACTATGTAAGACTCGAGTTTTACATTGGCATAATTTTAGTTACATTTTAGAACACTTAGGAAAATATTGGGGTAAATTGTGTCATTTAATATTTACTTTAAAAAATTTAGGGGTCAATTATCATTTTTAAAATATTAATTTTAGATTTTGGGCTTAAATGATATCTTAAAGATAATTGAGGGAGATTAATGTAATTGAGAAAAAAAAAATAGTAAACTATATATATATATATATATATATATATATATATATATATATATATATATATAAAGGAAAAAAAAATTAAAGATTATTGTTATGCTTTTCCTCTATTTATTTATTTATTATGATATGATCTTATCCACAATGTGGATAAGATCTTATATATGTGTGTGTGTGTGTGTGTGTTAAAATAAAATATATCACATGTTCAATTTATGTGACTAATTATACGGACATATATATATGTATATTTATGTCAAAATATATATATAACGGGTTCGAGAAATACAGTTGGTGTAGAAATATCTAATTTGCGAATAATACAATTTAAAATAAAAATTGTAAATTTTACTAAAATAACAATTTTTAGTGTTTCGTCGACTAATAAAAAAATTAAATTATTGATTTAGGCTCTATTGCTGTTAGGTTCACAGGCGCCGCCGCCCGCGTAGTCTTTTGACGGCAGTGTTTTGGGTAGCGCAAAAATCGAGATAAGTGTACTATCTTCTATGTAAATTGACAAAGTATATTTTTGTATAAATTGTGGAAAAAAAATATTTATTAAAATGGACGGTGTTATAAAGTTATGTGGATCAGGTAGATTTTTAAATGTGGAAAGTGATTTTTGTTATCCGACTATGTCATAGTTGTCTTCTTGTCAAGAAAGCATGTCCTGCGAGCTGTGGATTACCTGTCAGGCAAGACCTGCATGGTGGATATTTATTGTTACTTGTCAGGCAAGACCTGCAGGGTGGATATTTATTGTTACTTGTCAGGCAAGTCCTACAGGGTGGATATTTATTGTTACTTATCAGGTAAGTCCTGCAGGGTGAATATTTGTTGTTACATATCAGGCAAGTCCTGTAGGGTGGATATGTTGTTACCTGTCAAGCAAGTTCTGCAGGGTGGATATATGTGGACCTGTCAGGATTGTAAATTCTGCGAGTGGTTGCCCCTACCATTGGAGATATTAAATAGCCCTGACATTGATAGTCACTTTAAATGACACAGTTGTACAGGTTATGGTACCGTCATAACTCCCAATTGTGAGGTGAAATGATCCTATGGCTAATAGAAAATATGAGTGCGGTATTTTATTATATGTCGAAATGTTAGATTGGTTAATTTAAATATATTATCTTATTGCAATGATGACAGTAGAATTTTATTCCAATTTGGTATGCGGTTATATTATATTTAGAAAAATGGTATTTAATAATTATGCTTGATCCATGAAATATATTTATATTATGAAGATCATACACCCATAAAATATTTGATTTTAGGTACCGCAGTTAGGAGTGGGTCCACTACTAGCACTAGGTAGAGTCAAGAAGTGGTGTTATTTTGGAAGGCTGGCTGGGTAGGTATGAATCATAGAAGGTTCAGTTTTCTTTTTGTGGTTTTGTTGTGAATATTTAGGACAAGTGTATTCCCAAATCTTGAAATGAGTAAATACATTTTTGAAGAAAAAAAAATTACCGCAGTACGGGTATATATATATGTATATGTATATTTGTTGATTGGTCAGGTAACGTCAAGTCGACGTCACGCCCGGCCTCGGGCGAGGGGGCCCGTGGAGGGGTGTGATACTTTTTGGTATCAGAGCTTAGGTTATAGATTTTGTAGACGTGCCAGATTGTCTAGTCAGTAGTGGACCATGAGATAGGGTGTCGATAGGTAGGTCCGACATGTGGGTGGTAGTTATTTTATTAGATTAAATAATACATTTTTTGTCATGCACTGTGGTTTGTCTGTTGGCCCTGTTACTTATTAAATTTCGTTTCAGATCTTGAGTATGGAACGTGAAAATAAAAAAACTGGGAGTATTGGACCCTAGAAGAAGAGGGATAGAACGCAAGAAAGCTTGGATGCCGTTGAGCGAATTTTACAGGTTGCTGCTCAACTAACAGAATAGCAGGCAAAGATAATGGAATGTCAAAAGGCCCAAACTGACACAGCTACTTTTTAGGCGGTACTCCTAAAAAAATTTAAGGAATTGGACCCTTCGGATTTTACGAGAACTACGGGTCCGGCTAATGCCGAGAATTGGTTGAGGAGTGTGTAGCACATATTTGAGGCCATGGGAATTACCGATGACAGTCGAGTTCCTCTTGTCATCTTTAAGCTGAAAAAAGAGGTCGAACATTGGTGGGAGAAAATGAAGAGGTTAATTTCAGTTCCAGGTGAGGAGATTTCTTGGGATCGATTCGTTGCGGTGTTTAATGAAACATATTTTCCTGAATTCTATCGATTCCAAATGGAGGAGGAATTTATATCACTAAAACAAGAGAAAATAATCGTTCTGCAGTATGAAATCAAATTCGGTGCCCTATCCCAATTTGCTCCTAATTTGGTAAAAACAGAAGAGGCAAGATATAGACAATTCTAGAAAGGATTTGATTTAGAAATACATTCTAGGTTGACGAACAAGCAGATCAAAAGTTATGCAAAATTGGTAAACACGGCAAAACTAATAAAGCAGGATGTACGGGCAGCAGTCGAGAACCGTGAGCAATATAAGAAGAGTAGATTCAAGTCACCTAATAGATGTTCAGGTGGCACTTCTCAAGGAAATATAGTTCGATCGCCATTTGTTCGGGCCCCAACAACCAATCAATCCGTTAGGAGCCGGAGTCCATGGCAATCATACTTCGGGCAATAGTAGAATGTGTCCGGACCGAGTTTTGGCCAGCAAGGACAAGGTAGGAGCCAGATGGTTAGTCGAGCCGGAACACCTGTATGCTACCAATGTGGATCACCGGATCATTTCTCCAGGGATTATCCCATGGGAGGCCGAATATGTTTTCGTTGTCATGAGCCGAGTCACATATCTCTGAATTGTCCAAAATCTGATGTTACATCTGCACTCTCTGTAAGCAGTATGGGTAGTACTGGCCCTAGCAGTATTCAGGGGCGTGGTAGAGGATCGACCGGTAAACCTCCGACTTGAGGTCGTGTATTTGCTACTACTAGGCAGGATGCCCAGGCTACTTCGGATGTGGTTACAAATATCATGTTTTTATGTGATAGAGATGCACGTATACTTATTGATCACGGTTCTACTCATTCATTTATTTTGGCGACTTTTATGATGCATGTAGACAAATTTCCTAATTCTCTGTCATATAATATTATTATATCTACTCCTATGGGCGAGTTCATATTGATAGATAGGGCGTATAAAGACAGTTCGCTTCGTATTGGTGATAGAGAATTGTTGGTGGATCTATTACCCCTGAGGATTTATGATTTTGATTCGATACTGGGTATGGATTTGCTATCCGGCTATCATGCTACAATAGATTGCTTTAACAAGGAAGTTACTTTTCGGATTTCAGGCGAACCAGAGTTTGTATTTTCGGGGGACAAAATCATCACCCCTGTCAGTTTGATTTCAGTTCTAGAGGCCAGGAAATTATTACAAAATGATGTCAGGGATACCTCGCGCATGTGATTGACACCAGTCAGAATGAAGTGCAGGTGGCGGATATCCCAGTGGTCGGAGATTTTTCTGATGTATTTTCAGAAGAATTGTCAGGATTGCCAGTGGATAGAGAAATTGAATTCACTATCGAGTTACTCCCAAGAACTTTTTCTATATCAATTTCACCTTATCGTATGGCGCCTACCGAGCTAAAGGAACTGAAGATTCAGTTGCAAGATCTGTTGGACCGCGGGTTTATCAGACCTAGTGTTTCACCGTGGGGAGCCCCAGTGTTATTTGTAAAGAAGAAGGACGGCACGCTGAGAATGTGTATTGATTACAGGCAGTTGAATAAGGTGACGATTCGTAATAAATACTCGTTGCCTAAAATTGATGATCTGTTCGACCAATTGTAGAAGGCTAAGGTGTTTTTCAAAATATATTTTCGATCGGGATATCATCAGCTAAAAGCCAGAGACAGTGATGTGTCGAAGACGACTTTTCATATGAGGTATGGGCATTATGAATTTCTAGTTATGTGGTAGGGCGTAAAATACGCCGCTACTTACACTCGCAAGTATACGAGGTCTAAGTTTTAGTATAGTGTGATCGTTAAGATCGGGTTATTGTATCCACAAGGATTGATGTCGTTACTATCGAATACCGCGTTTATCGTGACCTAACTTTATTTAGGCGAAAACAAATGTATTTAATTAATTAAACTAATACTAATATAACCTAAATTAACTACACTAATATGTTAATATGTTTTAGGGTGAAGAATCGCCTAGGGATTAACGTGTTTACAAATACGTGTTCGATTTCGATTTACTTACGTTTACGGTGTTCGACCTATTTGACAACCTCGGTACGTAAACTCCACCACCACTTCTCCCGAGTGTAAGACGGGGGAATACATGACTTCGAGTCAATGAAGAAGTCCCCCACAATGTCTTAACGACCCTAGGTCACGTGAGTCTCGCCCAGCGTCATTGATTGCACAGAATCCAACTCCCTCCTGGGTTATTGGATCGTCACGTTGTATTTATCCTATCGACAATCTCCGTTCTAAAACTCCCTCGCGCACCTCTCCCGAGTGTAAGACGAGGGATATAACATGACTTTGAATCAACGAAGAAGTCCCTCTCAACGTCTTAACGACCCTAGGTCACGTGTGTCTTGCCCCACGTCATCGATTGTCCACAATTCAAACCCCAACCGGGTTATAGAATCGTGGTGTTTGTTTTCCTTAATCCAAATCCGGGATTTGTCAAAACCCCATATTCTTCATTTATCAATCTAAGCATAATAAACAAACAATAAGATAAACACAATCAAACCACGAAGAACAATCACATATGCAACACCGAAATCATCCAAACAAATATATTTATAAATATACCGTTAATCCCAACTACAATCCATATTTAACTCATGGTCATAGCCCCATAAACATTGAAATCAAGCTAAACATGCTCACATGATCCTAAGATAAAGAAATAAACAAAAACAATCGAAGAACTTAGTCTCGTCCAAAGATAAACCGCTAAGAACGCTCAAAGATCGATTCGCCGTCTTCTCCACTTTGGAATGTGAGCTCCACCTCTAAAACTCCTAAATATGCCCGTAGATATAGCCTAAGGGGCTCAACAATGCAAGAGAGGCCAGGGAAGAAGGAGGAGAGGGGTATTTATAGGCAAAAGATCTCAAAATATCTAATAAATATCAAGGCTGTGTTGCCGAATTTTTGCCTAGGCAAAGTTAGGTCGGTTAACTTTCTACGGGAACTTCACCTCGGCGAAGTTACTAAAGGTTTGTAATTTTGTTTTGACTGTAACTTATTCATCTGAACTTTGATTGAGGTGATTCAAAAACCTATGGAAATCTAAGAAAACGATCTACAACTATCATGTTTTGAGTGTTTCCAAAATAGGATTGCATCATAGTCCAAAGTAGCCTTAAAGTTACAACACCTATACCGGCTTTGCAGGTTTGGTGACCGCCTAGGCGAAAAAGTAGGCAGTGGACTTAGAAATGTTTCTACTGGGGTTTCCACCTAGACGGAGGAATTTCCTGCCTAAGCGGTGGGCTGTTAGTAGCCTTTTGTTATTCTCAACATCTTTACTGCTTAGGCGGAGGTCTGGACGCCTAGGCGGTGGGCTTTCTTCATATTTTTGACTCCTTGCTTGTTTATTCACCGTAACTTCGACTTGCCTTCGGTTCGATCTCAGCGTTTTCGCTCTAATTTCCTATCTTTTTGCCCCACACACTTGATTTAATAGAAAAAGATAAAAACTAATTAAAACATAATAAAATACTATATAAACGCTCAAAAACCAACTTAATTCGGTTTGGATTACGTAGGTAGATCACACCTATCATTATGTCGTTTGGGTTGATGAATGCCACTACTGCCTTTATGGATTTGATGAATCGGATCTTCCAGCCTTATATAGATCAGTTTATTATCATATTCATTGATGATATATTGATCTATTTCCAAAATAAAGAAGAACACATAGAGTATCTCAAGATTGTATTGTAGACTTTGCGAGAAAAATAGTTGTATGCAAAATTCAGTAAATGTGAGTTTTGGTTGGATAGAGTTGTATTCTTGGGGCATGTTATCTCAGGAGATGGTATTCAAGTTGACCTAAAGAAAGTCGAAGTCGTTGTTCAATGGGAAAGACTGAAAAGCGTGATCGAAATTCGAAGCTTTTTAGGATTGACAAGTTATTATCGTCGGTTTGTGCAGAGATTTTCTGTTGTACCTGCCCCATCAACTCAATTGACCCACAAGGAATCTAAGTTCAAGTGGACCGACAAATGTGAACAGAGTTTCCAAGAGTTGAAAAATAAATTGATATATGTGCCAATACTGTCTTTCCCAACAGAAGGTAGTGGCTTTGTAATCTACAGTGATGCTTCACACTAGGGACTAGGGTGTGTAATGATGCAACATGGTCACGTGATTGCATATGCCTCCCGAAAATTAAAGAATCATGAGCTTAATTATCCGACGCATAACTTGGAGTTGGCGGCGATTGTGTTTGCCTTGAAGTTTTGGAGACATTACCTGTATGGCGAGACATACATATACACTGACCACCAGAGTTTAAAATATTTGTTTACTCAGAAAGAACTAAATCTGAGACAGAGACGTTGGATAGAGTTAATCAATTATTATGACTGCACCATCTACTATCATCTTGAAAATACCAATGTTGTAGCAGATGCGCTGAGTCGAAAATCGACAGGTTCAATTGCACATCTTCAAGTTGTTCACACTAATCTATATGCTGAGTTGAGATCTCTGCGAGTCCAGTTGGCGGTTGGTCAGAGGGCAGCGTTGCTTGCGACTTTAACTTTGAGACCGACATTGATCGAATTATAGAAGCCCAAAAGTCAGATACCCAATTGAGAAATATCATAGAAGAAGTATAGAATGGTCAATAGAGTTGACTATTGCATCCGGGATAACGATGAAGCCTCAATGTTTGAAAATAGATTGTGTGTGCCTAATAATACCAATATGAAGAAAGATATCTTGGAGGAAGCGCATAGCTCAGCATACACAATACACCCAGGCAATACCAAAATATATCGGGATCTGTGAGAGCACTATTGGTAGAATAGAATGAAATGGAAAAATGTTGAATTTGTTGCCAGGTATCTCGTTTGTCAGCAGGTCAAGATTGAGCACCAACGTCCAGGTGGATTATTGCAATCTCTATCTATCCCAAAGTGGAAATGGGAACATATCACGATAGATTTTGTTTAGGATTACCTCGCACTCAAAAGGGACATAATTCCATTGAGGTGATTGTTGATAGGCTCACTAAGTCTGCTCATTTTCTGGCCGTAAAGACAACGTACTTCCTAGACAAGTATGCGAAACAATATATTAATGAGATTATCCAATTGCATGGCTCGCTGGTTTCCATAGTGTCAGATAGAGATCCGAGATTTACTTCGAAGTTCTGGCCGAGTCTCCAAGCTATTTTGGGTACCAAGCTGAAAGTTATCACAACTTTTCATCCTCAGACTGATGGCCAACCAGAACGTACGATTCATACGTTGGAAGATATGTTGAGGGATTGTGCTCTAGAAGGTAGCTTTGACGATCATTTGATGTTGATAAAATTTTTCTATAATAACAGCTACCATTCGGCAATCGAGATGGCACCATATGAAGCCTTGTATGGCAGGAGATGCAGAACTCCAGTCTGTTGGACTGAAGTAGGAGAACAAAAATTATTGATGCCGAATATAGCCCAGATAATGGCGGACAAGGTGAAAGTGATTCAGAAAAGATTGAAGACTGCTCAGAGTCGGCAAAAGAGTTATGCTAACAAACGTAGACGGGAGTTGGATTTTGAAGTGGGTGATCATGTGTTTTTGCATATATCCCCGTGGAAGGGCATAATGAGATTCGCAAGGAAAGAGAAGCTAAGTCTGAAGTATATTGAGCCATACGAGATTCTAGAACGAGTTGGCACGGTGGCTTATCGACTAGCCCTACCACCAGAATTGTCCAAATTACACGACGTTTTTCACGTGTCGATGGTTAGAAAATATGTGCTAGATCTTTCGCATGTATTGACTTCCCAACCAATCGAGTTGAAAGAGGATTTGACATACGTTGAGGAGTCAGTCTAGATTATGAACCATAAAGATCAAGTGTTGCAGACGAAAACGATTCCATTGGTAAAAGTGTTATGGCTTAGTCACTCGGTGGAGGAAGCGACGTGGGAGCGAGAAGATGAGATGAAGAATAAATACCCGCATTTATTAGTCCAAGGTAACTAAAATTTTGGGACAAAATTTTTTTTAGGGGAGAAGGATTGTAAGACCCGAGTTTTGCATAGGCATAATTTTAGTTGTATTTTAGAACACTTAGGAAAATAAAAGGGTAAATTGTGTCATTTAATATTTACTTTAAAAAATTTAGGGGTTAATTATCATTTTTAAAATATTAATTTTAGATTTTGGACTTAAATGATATCTTAAAGATAATTGAGGAAAATTAATGTAATTGGAAAAAAAAATAATATATAAAAATAATAATAAAAAATATATATATTTATATTTATATATATATATAAGAACTTATTCACGTTATGGATAAGATCATATCATATATATATATATATATATATATAAAAAGAGCAGAACAGAATAGATAATCTTTAAAAAAAAATTCCTTTATATATATGTGTGTGTGTGTTAAAATAAAATATATCACACGTTCAATTTATGGGAGTAATTATGCAGACATATATACATGTATATTTATGTCAATATATATAGTAGGTTATAGAAATACAGTCGGTATAGAAATATCTAATTTGCGAAGAATACAATTTAAAATAAAAATTGTAAATTTTACTAAAACAACAATTTTTAGTGTTTTGTCAACTAATAAAAATTTTAACAGTCGATTAATATTTTTTTACAAATTAAATTATTAATACGAAATTTTTGTACTCATTACTATAATAATTTTTTCATACAGTTAATATTGACATAGAAAGTGGGCGTGTAGTAATTTCGTATAATCAAAAATTTGAGAAATGAGAAATTGTGCATTTTAGGGTCACGCACTGCATATTAGGTTCATTTTAAATAAATTATTAATTTAAACCCTATCGTTGTTAGGTTCACAAGCGACAACGCTCGCGTAGTCTTTTGATGGCAGTGTTTTGGGTAGCGCAAAAATCGAGGTGAGTGTACTATCTTCTATGTAAATTGACAAAGTATATTTTTGTATAAATTGTGAAAAAAAAAATATTTATTAAAATGGACTGTGTTATAACGTTATGTGAATCAAGTGAATTTTTAAATGTGGAAAGTGATTTTTGTTATTCAACTATGCCATAGTTGTCTTCTCGTCAGGAGGGCAAGTCCTACGAGATGTGGATTACTTGTCAGGCAAGACCTGTAGGGTGGATATTTGTTGTTACTTGTCAGTCAAGTCCTGCAGGGTGTATATTTGTTGTTACCTGTCAGGTAAGTCCTGCAGGGTGGATATATTGTTACTTGTCAGAAAAATCCTACAGGATGGATATATGTGGACCTGTCAAGAGTGAAAATCATGCAGGTAGTTACCCGTACCATTGGGGATATTAAATAGCCCTGGCACTGATAGTCACTTTAGATGGCACAGTTGTACAGGTTACGGTACCGTCGTAACTCCCGATCGTGAGGTGAAACGATCCTATGACTAGTAGGAAATATGAGTGCGGTATTTTATTATATGTCAAAATATTGGATTAGTTAATTTAAATATATTATCTTATTGCAATGATGATAGTGAAATTTTATTCCAGCTTGGTATGCGGTTATATTATATTATATTTGAAAAAATGATATTTGATAATTATGTTTGATTCATGAAATATTTTTATATTATGAAGACAGTACACCGATAAAATATTTAGTTTCAGGTGCCGCAGCTAGGAGTGAGTCCACTACTGGCACTAGGTAGAGTTAGGAGGTGGTGTTGTTTTGGAAGGGCTAGTTGGGCAAGCATGAACCGTGGAAGGTTCAATTTTCTTTTTGTGGTTTTATCATGAATATTTGGGACAGGTGTATTCCCGAATCTTGAAGTGAGTAAATACATTTTTGGAGAAAAAAAAATTACCGTAGTGCAGGTATATATATATATGTATATGTATATTTGTTGATCGATCAGGTAACTTCAAGTCGACATCACGCCCAGTCTCGGGCGACGAGGGCTCGAGGAGGGGTGTAACATACTACCCGGTGTAATTAAATTGTACAGGCTGATTGTTTGTTCCTATTTGCCACCACAGTGGGTTGTCTCCCACTTAGTGCTTAGTTTAACGCCTTCAGCCAGACATTTTTATCAAGAGAAGGATAAATCTTGATAAACGGGATCTTCGAGGATCGTTTCTTCCATTTCCGGAGTTTTTAATTCCAAAAATAGTTTTAACCTTTGGCCATTAACTTTGAAAGCATCACCATCTTTTGGATTTTCAATTTTAACAGCTCCATGGGGAAAAACAGTGTGAACGAATATGGACCAAACCATCGAGAGCGCAATTTTCCAGGGAATATATGTAGACGACAATTGTACAGAAGGACCTTTTGACCTGGAAATAAAGATTTTCTCAAATATTTTTGTTATGAATTTTTTTTGTTTGATCCTTATATCGTTTTCCCCCAATTGTATGCATCATTCCAAATTTTCTCTAAGTCATTTAATTGGAGTTTCCCCTGAATACCTGCATGGTCTAGAGAAAAATTCAATTGTTTGATAGTTCAATATGCTCTATGCTCGAACTCAACAGGTAAGTGGCATGTTTTTCTGTAAACAAATCGATAAGGAAACATTCTAATAGGGGTTTTATAAGCAGTTCGATAAGCCCACAATGCATCAGATAGTTTTAAAGACAAATATTTTCTTATAGGGTTAATCGTTTTTTCAAGAATTTGCTTAATTTCACTATCTGAAATTTCTACTTGACCACTTGTTTGAGGATGATAAGGAGTAAAAACTTTATGAGTTATGCCACATTTCTTCACCAACTTTTCAAAATGCCTGTTACATAAATGTTTTCCCCCATCACTAATGATAGCACGTGGTGTACCAAATCTAGAAAAAATATTTTCTTTTAAAAATTTCAGTACAACCTTATGATCATTCACCTTACAAGTAATGGCTTCCTCCCACTTTGATACATAGTTAACAACGACAAGAATGTACAGGTTACGAAAAGAATTAGGAAACAAACCCATGAAATCGATACCCCAAACATCAAATAACTCAACAATAAGAATTGGGTTTAAGGACATCATATTCCTACGAGAAATACTTCCTAATCTTTGACACCGGTCACAGGAGCGACAGTACACATGAGTGTATTTGAAAAGAGTGGGCCAATAAAATCCGCACTGCAAATTTTTGCAGTGATTTTCTTTGAGGAAAAATGACCTCTACATGCATGATCATGGCAAAATGAAATGACACTTTGTTGTTCGCTCTTAGGAATACATCTCCAAATTATTTGATTAGGGCAATATTTGAACAAATATGGATCATCCCAAGAGAATTTTTTTACCTCAGTCAAAAATTTAATTTATCTTAGTGACTCCAATGATTAGGCACATGACCAGTGACAAGATAATTGACTAAATCTGCAAACCAAGGCAATTGGGATAAAGACATGAGTTGTTCATTGGAAAAAGTTTTTTTGATGGCCAAATTTTCATCATCAAACTCTACTATCAACCCAGACAAGTAATCAGCAACAACATTTTCAGATCCTTTCTTATCACGAATTTCTAAATCAAATTCTTATAACAATAAAATCAACCTAATCAAACGAGCTTTAGAATCATTTTTCGAAAGAATGTATTTTAATGCAGCATGATCAGAATAAACAATGATTTTGGAACCAATCAAGTAGGATCAAAACTTAATAAAAGCAAACACAACAGCAAGCAATTCTTTTTCGGTGGTGGAGTAATTCAATTGTACATCAATGAGAATTTTACTGGCATAATAGATTACATGTGGTAACCTATTCATATGTTGGCTCAGAATAACACCTATAGCATAATCAAATGCATCACACATGATTTCAAAAGGAAGGTTCCAATTGAGAGGTCGAATGATCGGAGCGAAGGTCAACAAGGGTTTCTTGAAAACATGAATTATCAATGACAAAAAGGGTTTCTTTTGCAAGCAAACTACACAAAGGTCGAGAAACCTTACTTTTGAGGAACCTGCAATAAAAGCCAACATGACCTAAAAATAACCGAATTTCTTTCACTATTCGTGCAGGTGGAAGATTAAAAATTAAGTCAACTTTTGCCTATCAACCTCAATTCTATTTTTTTAAATAACATGGCTTAGAACAATCATTTTCTTAACCATGAAATGACATTTTTCTCAATTTAACACAATATTTTTCTCTTTACATCCAACCAACACTAATTTCAGATGGTCCAGACACTCATCAAAACTAAACCCAAACACAGAAAAATCATCCATGAAAATTTTGAGAAAACGCTCTACCATATCAGAGAAAATACTCATCGTGCATCATTGAAAAGTACCTAGAGCATTACATAAGCCAAAGGGCATACGTCAATAGGCGAAGGTTCCAAACGGACAAGTGAATATGGTTTTTTCTTGGTCTTCGAAGGCAATGAAAATTTGGTTATAACCGGAATAACCATTAAGGAAACAATAATAGGAGTGACTTGTCAATCTCTCAAGCATTTGATCAATGAAGGGAAGTGGAAAGTGATATTTTCTAGTGACAACATTTAGTTTTCTCTAGTCAATACAAACACGCCACCCAGTTTGCACTCGGGTAGGAATTAATTAATTTTTATCATTTTTTACTACTGTTATTCCAGATTTCTTAGGAACGACCTGAACAGAGCTAACCCACTCACTATCAGAAATTGGGTAAATGATACCTACATCTAAAAGTTTAGTCATTTTAGCTCTAACAACTTTTTTCATGTTTGGATTTAATCATCTTTGGAACTCATGACTAGTCTTGGAATTATCTTCCAAATGATATCTATGCATGCACACTGATAGACTAATCCCCTTAATGTCTCCAATTGTCCACCCTATACCTTCTTTATGATCTTTGAGGACATTGATCAATTTATCTTCCTATTTGTTATCGATGTCAGATGCTATGATAACAGGCAAGGTTTCTGATGGTCCTGAGAATGCATATTTTAGGGTATTGGGTAAGGGCTTAAGGTCCAACTGTGGTGACTTAGAATTTGAATGGATAGACTCAGTGGGTGTAACATGGTCAATTTTGGCATTCCATTCATCAATATCCACTAATGGTGTAGATTCTAACAAAGAATTTATATCATTAGTTGAATTTTCCACGTCTATGTTCATACCAAACTGTGTTAAACATTTTTCAAAATGGTTGTTTATGTTCATTTGCAAGAAAAAATCATTGGGAATAATAGACTCAATCATATTCACTTTACACACATCATCCAGTTCCATATATTTATTAGCAACATTAAATACATTCAATTCAATAGTCATATTTTCAAATGATAACTTCAAGATACCATTACGATAATTGATGATTGCATTAGAAGTAGCTAAGAATGGTCTACCCATGATGATAGGAATTTGAGCATGAAAGTCTTCAACATGGTGGCTATCAAGAACAACGAAATCCACAGGAAAATAAAATTTATCAACCTTGATTAAAACATCTTCTATGACACATCTCAGAACTTTCACAGACCCATCAGCTAATTGGAGTGTCATAGATGTGGGTTTCAACTCACTTAGACCGAGTTGCTTATAAATCAAATATGGCAACAAATTCATATTCGTACCCAAGTCAAGTAGAGCTCAATTAATCTCTTGATCGCCAATTACACAAGATATAGTTGGAAACTCGGGATCTTTGTATTTGGCAAGAGTTTTGTGTTGGATTATAAAGCTTACTTGTTCAATCAAGAATGTCTTTTTTGGAACATTGGTGTTCATTTTCACAATACAAATATCTTTCAAGAATTTTAAATAGGCAGACACTTGTTTTATAGCGCCAAAGAAGGATATGTTAATGCGAACTTGCTTAAACACCACTAAAATGTCACTATATTGTGTAGCTTTCTGTTTTAGAACAAGTCTTTGTAGAAATTGAGCTTTTGGAAGGTAAGGCAATGATTGATTTTCCATCGAGTCTTTGGGTTCAGAATTTTTAGGTTGGCTCTTAGGACTCTCTTTTTCAAATTCAGGTTTGATGATAAGTTTTCCCGACCTAAGAGTAGTAATGGATTTAACTTCCTCATTATGGTCCGATGATCCTACCTGAAATTGACTTTTTGAATTTGAGACGGGTTGACTTGGAAACTTTCTTTTCTCTCTCTCTCCTACATCATTTGCTAGTTGACCCAATTGCATTTCAATTTTGGAGATGGATTGTTGGGTTGACTGCATTAACTGTTGTAATGTTTCCTCTAAAGATGATTTTCTTGAAGGGTATGACAAATTGTGATAGTGGAAGTTTTGGTTATGGGTGTTAACTTAAGGCCTAGCTTGGTTCATTGTTGATTGATTCTGTCGCCTGAGAAATTTGGATGGTTTCTCCAATTTGGATTGTATGTGGAAACAAATGGGCTATTAGATGATTTTTCATAAAAATAGATTGCATTAGCCTATTCAGAATAGGCTTCTTGAAAAGTCGACAATGATGAACATGACTGAGCAGTGTAGGAAGAATTTTGACATAAGGCACATACCTTATTTTAGAATTCATGCTTTGGCTCAAGACTAATGCATCAACATTCCTAGTCAAATTAGCTAAACTGGTTTTTACATCATTATTATCTCTCACCTCATAAATTCCTCATCTCTTTGGTGCATTGGGTTTGACTCTAAAATCTAGATGTTTTTACTATTGAGAATTGACAAACAGTGTTTCAAGAGATTCTAAAGCTTCCTGCTCTCGTAACTGCAAATATTTTCCACCATACATAGATTGTATCATTTGACGATTTAAAGGGGCTAAACTGTCATAAAAATACTCTACAAGCCTCAAGATTTCAAAACCATGGTGGGGACAAATTAAAGTTATATCATTAAATCTTTCCCGACATTCATAAAATTCTTTACCATCTTTTTGGTAAAATTCAGAAATTTCTCTCCTAATGTGATCAATTTTTGACATGGGGAAGAATTTAGATAAAAATTTATTAACAAGTTGTTCCCAACTGGTAATTGTTATCGGGGGAAGAGTGTTCAACCAAGCTTTTGCTTGATCTTTTAGAGAGAATAAGAAAAGTCTAAGCTGGACATATTCATTAGAAAAGTTTTAGAATCGGAATGTGGAGCATATTTCAAGAAATTCCTTAATGTGCATGTATAGATCTTCTATTTCTAACCCATAAAAAGATGGCAAAAGTTGAATGATGGCCGGTTTGAGCTCAAAGTGGGAAGTAGTTGTTTGTGATAAAACTATACAAGAGAGAAAGTTGGCTGAAATGGGAGAATTATTTAAGAAGAGTTTCTTTGGTGCTGATGGATTTGCACGTCTTTTTGAGTTCTTAACATGTTCTTCCATTTTTAAAGTTTCTCATACTATTCTACTTAAAGATAGTCTTCTCCTAACCAAAGAATTCTTTAAATTTCATTCTCAAGCCATAAACAACCTATAACAATTTTGTTTTTAATTTTTTTTTGTTTTAACAAATGAAATAAAAAAATAAAAAATAAAATAGTAGGGGTTTCAACCTTTCTTTCAAGTAAAAAATTAAAGACAGTAAATTAAAGATAAGAAAATAAATAGTAGGGGTTTCAACCTTTTTTTCAAACAGAAATTAAAGAGCAGAAATTAAAGACAAAAAAATAAATAGTAGGAGTTTCAACCTTCCTTTCAAGCAGAAAAAAAAAATAAAGGGTTTCAACCTTTCTTTCAAACAGAAATTAAGGACAAGAAATTAAATAGTAAAGGTTTCAACCTTTCTTTCAAACAGAAATTAAAAACAAGAAAATAAATAGTAGGAATTTCAACCTCCTGTTCAACAGAAATAATAACAATTATAGTAGTAGTAATAATAATTATAATAATACTAATAATAATAAAACTAATAGAAAAATTAAATTAACTTGGATCACAAATTTTTTGTCACAACCATGACAACGGAGCCAAATACTTGTTGTAGACAAAAATTGTGTTCTGTCTCGTTTTAAAAATACTCACAAGCATACGAATCAATTGTAGCATAGATTAACGGAAGCAAGATCGAACCCATGAGGATTGTTTATAAGAAAACTTAATCTATCCACTTTAATTTAATTATATCTAGTTCAAGATGATGTTGATTTTATGATTAAGAAATAAAAAATTAGATAAACAGTGAAATGACAGATTTAATAAGATTGAAGATGAAAAAATACTAAAATTTCAGAATCCACCGATATATAATTAATTAGTCCTTATTTTTGTGTTGACTCCAAATTTTTAATGATAGTTTTAGAAATTAATCTTCCTATCCTCTTTAGATTTTAGAAATTAAATCTGATGTAAATCTCAAATTGGTTTTTATTTGTATTGAAAATATAATTTCTTAATCATTATATGTATACAAATTAATGAAAAACATATAATCAAAATATATTATTTATTTTACAATATAAATCCAATCATTTAAATAATTCATAACAATCAATAATACATGATGTTAAAGATGAAATCATTTATTTAATTGAAGCAAAATCCATAAACATTAATTACAAATTATTTGGAATCAACACAATATAACAACTTAATTAATTACATATGGTTTCATCCTTAATCTTAGTAAAAGAAAATTAGAAACTCATAATAAAAGCAAACAAACCTTTAGTATTGGAGATTGACATCCTTCCAAGATGAAATGTTTCTAAGAAAATTCTATATCCATTTGCTCTCAACCCCAATTCATATTTATAAGCAAACTAAAGAGTCTTGGGGGGAAAAATAAACAAAAACCGAAGTAGGTGGGATGGAAATGATATTTTAAAATAGCTGTCAAAAGTTAAGAGGGCAAAAACATAAAAAGGGCTAAAAGTTAAGGGGGGCTACCGATATAGGCCAAGTTGGGTGGCTACTGTAGCGGCTCGCTACTGTAGGAGTCCCATTTGTTAGTTTTTTGTTCGACTTAACGCGGTTTGTTTGTTTTTTATCCGATTCACTCCAACTCAATGTCATTTTTTTTGCTTTTCGAAAACCTACAAAACCATATAAAATAAATCAACTTTTGATATATTTAAGAGATCAAACAATTCGTTTTGATTTATTTGATTTTTGTTCGATTTGTCGTAGTTTATTCGTTTTTAATCCGATTTGTCCCGACTTAACGTCGTTTTGATCAATTTTCATAAACATACAAAAATAAGTAAAATAACTTTATTTATAATAATTTACATTATTCGAACAATTAACAAACCTAAGTTTAAGGGTATAAAATCGCACAAATACGGTGCGATCAATGACCATCCAGCATTAATCGATCAACTAATCAGAAGAGATCAGTCAATCATTTAAAATAGTGAGGTTTTCGGAGCAAATGATAGTCCCTGCAGCAATCAGTCAACAGACCAAAGGCGATCAGTTAACCGATAGGCTTAAGGTTCTGTCAGGTGAAGTCTTTAAACCAATCAGTTAACCGATTGGGAGGCAATCGGTCAACTGTGCTAGAGTTTGGGAGAAAAAACTCGTTGAACCAATCGGTCAACCGACCAAAGGAGGATCGGTCAACCGAGTGGCAGTTTTTGATTGGTCTGGTATCAATGTTGTATCAATCGGTCAACCGCCTGTTTTGGTTGAGATTTCAAAGAACTTGGTATTTTGGTAAAAAATTAACCATTTTTTATGATTCCAATGGAGAGTTTCAGGGGATCTAATCCCATTGAAGATATGGTAGATATATTTTAATATCCCTATTGATTTGATCCACATAATTAATTATTCTTTCAATTTAAGTAGTTAAATATTTCTTATCTTTATAATTGATAATTGAGAAATATTTTATGAACTTATTTGAGAGTTTTAAAAGACATTTTTAAGTGAATTTCACCATAATTGAATGATTATGTTATATGGGGTCTAAAAGTGTCTTTTAGAAGCATATCTTTTGAAAAGTAACCGGTAGATGGCTTGATATCAGTCTATATATATAGACCTACGGAATTTAGATAAAACATATCAAGAACATCAGTTTCTACACTTTTCTAAGAGATATTATTCTGCTAAGATTTTTTTAAGAGAGATTTTGTGCTAAATTCTTGATCTAAAATGTTGATTGATTTAACGTCACCAACTTATGCTATCTTGAGATTTTGCTTTCATTCTTTGGTATTTTCCTAGTGAGATCTTTCCAAATTATTGCTCTTTATTTTGATTTCATATTATTGTTACTTGCTTGAATTTAAGATCGTTAGAAAATCGTTTTTAAACTTAAGAGCCTAAAAATCTTTTTAAAACGATTTTGTATGATTATCTGATTACGTGCTTTAATTTGTGTTACCCACACTTTTTTATTAATCAGATATCAATTTGTCTCACATTGTATCTATGACGTAGTAAATTTTAGGACATTAATTGAGTATAACTGCATTAAGGTAGTAGAAGCTCCTTGTGAGAAGAAATTCGTATTTTTTATATTTATGAGTTTGAGCAGATTAGCCACGGTTGGGCAGATGTCTAGTTAGGGTAGTTAGTTTACAATCTTTTTCAGCGAAAAAAATTAAGGTTTGATCTTTGTCCTAAATATAAAAAGGTTAGGTTATTATTTTCCCTTGAAAATAATTAGGTCTTGATTCTCTCTGAAATTGAATTAATTTGAGTGATTTATAAATGTTTCATTCTTGCTTGAGAAAATGATACTTGTGAGTGTGATGAGATTTTGATTCTTCCTATAATAGAATTAGGTTAATCTTTAGCCTAATAAAAAGATAAGGTTTTTTCTTAAGCTGGGAAGAGAAAAGGGGAAAAGACCTTTTTGGTCCCTGAAAGATGGCGAAAGTGTCCAATTGGCCCATAAGATTTGAAACTCGACACATTTGATCTCAACATTTCAAAATCGTTCCAAATTGGCCCTTGGGTTGGGTTTGAGTCGGGTTCTGTTAGTAAAATTTGGGGGAATTGGATGGAAAAAGTCATGTGACAAGCACATGACATTTGGCCAAGGGTACATGCGTCATTTCATTCTTATTAATTTAGTGGGGTCTATTTGCATATATTGTTAAACTAAGGGGGTCAAAATATTTTTTCCCAAACCATTTTCTTCTCTTTTTTTCTCTTTTTTTTTGTCTTGTTGGCTCTTTCATACCCGCCGTTTTTCTACACCACCGAGCACCACCACACCACCACACAACCGCCTCTACCATCGTCGCTTGCTTCTTCTTCGCCATCCTCCATCGTCGTCTACTTCTTCTCCATCCTGCATCACCGTCGTCTGCTTCTTCTACATCCTACATCGCCTTCGTCTGCTTCTTCTCCGTCTTCGTCGCCGTCATCCGCTTCTTCTCCATCCTCCATCGCTTCAACTGTCATCATCTTCGTTGTCTGCTTAGCATCGAAATCGAAAACAATTTCGATTTTGAAATGGAAACTAGGTTTTCAATTTCGAAATCGAAATATTGATTTCAAAAACTTTCAACTTCGATTTCGTTTTTGAAATCGAAAGATTTTCGATTGATTTCGATTTCATTTTTGAAATCAAAATCCAACCGTAGGTTTGATTTCAAAAACGAAATCGAAATCGAAAGTTTTCGAAATCTTTCGATTTCAATTTCGTTTTCGTTCGAGAAAGGGTTTCGAAACCTCAGGTTCGATTTTGAAAAGTCAAATCAGATGCGGCGGTTGATCGGGCAGCAATCGAAAAAGGTTAAGGCGTCGTTTAATCTTGCGGCGGCTCCCATGTTTCTGTTTCTTCTTCTATTTCCCATATTTCAGTTTCTGTTTCTGTTTCCCATGTTTCTGTTTTTGCTTCTTTGGCGGAGGCGACGGTGTTGATTTGTGTGGTGGTCATTTGGTGGTGGTGTTGTGTTGTTTGATTTCGTGGTAGAATCGGCGATGGTGTTCGGCGATGGAGGGTGTTCGGCGTTTGGCAAGGGCACCAAATAAAATAAAATATTTTGACCCCTAAAAATTTAGATGACTTCTCAAATTAACCCCTTTAAATAAAAAGACTAAAATACCCTTAATGAAACATTGACCATCAGTTGACTTAACAGAATCTGTTTCAGGGGCCAATTTGGAACGATTTTGAAATGTTGAGATCAAATGTGTCGAGTTTCAAATCTGAGGGGCCAATTAGATACTTTTGCCATCTTTCAGGGACCAAAAAGGTCTTTTCTCCAAGAAAAAAATTATAAAGGTTGATTCTGAGCCTAGGAAAATAATCGTTGTAAATGTTTGGTTCGTACCGTTAAAAGAATCAAGGGTTTAGAGGTTACAAATCTCTGTGAAACTCGGGGGGACTGGATTAGGTAAGGCTAGCTTGCTGAATCAAGATATATCTTGTTGTACTGCATTCTTTATTTTTATTATATTGTGTTTGGGTGTATACCTAGATTTAAAAACTTATTCGTTGCGTAACGAAGATAATAATTAATTTAGGAAAAAATGATTATTTGAAAATTAAGTGTTGAAAGATTTACTTGTTTAAATTTTTATAATTACCCAATTCACCCCCTTCTTGGGTAGTTCATTGGGTCAACAATTAGTATCAGAGTTGGTTTTAGCTCAATATGATTAAAATCCTAGCCAAACAAGATCACATGGAGTGCATTAATCATGATATCGTATATACTATTATAGAGTCACCCACTTCCTCTGATAGTCAGGATCTCATTAGTGAGAATGATAAACTTAGTGATAATGAGGTTGCAGATAAGACTATTGAGACATTGATTGCCTTTATATTTTTGGAAAAGAAAATTTAAAACTCGGGCAAAAGATTATAATTCTAGAAAATAAAAAGTTTAGTACTAATAAATCTCTTAAGTAGAAGAATTTGGACAAATATTTTGAAACTGTTGAATTTACAAATGCTTAAACTGAAATTGGTAAGTTGCTTGAAAAAATCGATTCTCTTGAAAAAGATAACGAAGTTCTGAACACTAATGTTTATTATTTTCAACAAAATAATTTTAAACAAAAAAAAATTGAGGCTTTAAATGAGGCTTTGAGCATTGAGTTGAAAAATGCAAGGTGTGAACTTAATAGAGTTTGTGTAAAAAATTATTCTGTTAAAAATGAGTGCTAATTTCTTAAGAATGATCTTGAATTTATGCATAAGAAGAATTTTGGTCTACAGGTGAACATTAGTTCGTTGGAGCGATCACTTCAAGATTATTTAGAGAACTAAACTTATTGAAAAACCAATAGTTGCTAAAGAAGCTCTTCAATATCTCCGACAATATCATGCTCCCGTACGGAATACTGATTATTTGAAGAAACGTATTAATAATACTAAATGTTTTTATTGTGGGAAGCATAGTCATTTTGAAAAAGTTTTTTTTTTTTTTTTTTTTTTTTTATTGCATGGTTACCCTGTATGACCCAGAAATAACTGGATACCAAAGAGATAAAAAAATTTATGCTGGTACTAATCGGAGATTCAACCAATCAAGAGGATACAATGAATACTACATGTCAAGAAAGGAGTATAGATTCAATGCACCAATGAGGAAGAATCAGTATATGCAAAGTGAAAAATTAAAAAAGCAGCAAATTCAATACACGAAATCAATTGATACTTATCCTCAACAAAAGGCAAGAAACCAATACCAAAGAAGGACAATGTATAAAGAGATGACAAAACAGAATAAGAAAAAGCAGCTCAAAGCACCGTACAAAGGCAAGAAAATTATCACCAAACCAGGCAAGAAAATTATCACCAAACCAATCCAAAAAAGAGCCAATGCAAAAAGGAGGAAATCAAAGTGATAAATCAAGTAAAAGAAAATATAATGAACTTAAAGGACAACAAACTTGAAATTAACAATCCACCAAATATACACACACCAATTACTTCCAAGGACGATCTAGGTATGTCAAATTTTCTTAAATTTAAATATGTTAATTTTATTAGGGAGACCGATGCTTCGCATTTCTTAAATTAGATATTTGTGATATGAGTGTGTGTGAGTATATGGATATGAAAATGTTTTAAATAATATGTGTGGATCAAAATAAGAGGTAAAAATTGAGTTAGTTGATTAAATAGGGTGAAAATACACAAAATGACCTTATAGGTCAACCAAAGGAACAGAGTCTGCAGTACGCAGACTATGCCTTAGTCGATTAATCGACCAAGAACAGTCAGTCAACCGAATGTTACGGGATTTATTTCCCAAGACCCCTCATTTCACCGCCATTTCGATTTTGAAACTCTTTCTCTCTAAAAATCCTTCTTCTCCTAAGTGTTTTCATCTAAAATCTTCAAGAGATCCTCACATTTTGGCTTGGAATAGAAGATTAAGGGCTTGGATCTATCATTTGGAAGTCAAAAGCTTCATCATAAGGTTGGTTCTTCTATCTCTCTCTAGGGTTTCGGAAGATCTATCTCATCTTGTTAGATTTTTGAGTTTTAAATTGGTTGTTGAACTCACCATTGAGAGAAAATGCCTAGAGTTAAAAGACCTTACCCGGAAAAACCTAAATATGAAAATATTCATTTTGAGAGCAAAGAGAAAGAGTTAAAATACAAAAATGAATTTGCAAATCGAAAGGTACTTTGTTGTAAACTCGTTGAATTTTATGGATTGAAGAAGAAAAATATCGATCTTGAGAAGTATGTTTGGAATTGGGGTGGACTGGTTTTATTTCCCAAAGCAATGAATAGAGGCCCCATTAGGTAAAAATGTTTTATAGTATCTTACAATTAGAGATGAGCAAATGAGGTCATTTGTTAAAGGCGTTAAAATTAGATTTGATAAAGCAGAACTGAGATATATTTTGAAGATCAATAGAAGAGATGTCTTTCCCTACAACACCCCTCAATGGCTTGCGACGAATTTTAAGAGAAGTGAGATTTCTAATAAGTTTGGGTTGATTGATGATAGAGCAGGAATGCTATCACTTGAGTATTGTCTCATTCATTCGATGATTACGTATTTAATTGTGCCTAGAAGAGGAAGTCATGCGAATATTAATGATTTTGATTTATACTTGTTAAATGAAATTGTTGAGGGTAGAAATCTTGATTTGATCCACATTATGATGGAACACATGAAGTAGCATTTAAAGAAACCTTCAAGAGTACTACCCTATGTTGATGCACTTGAAAGGATATTTGACCACTTCGGAGTTGAAAACGATCTTGATGAAATTAAATTTTTCACGATGACCCCAGCATGGATAAATGTTAGTGATTGCATTTTAGTGGGGTATGAATTCAAGAAAAATATGTGGGTGAGAAAGAAAGGGGAAGAAAGACAAAGAATGAAGGTGGAAGAAGAAGAAGAAGATGAGGAATTAAGCTCGGATCAAAAGATGGATATGTTTAGGAATCAAGTTGATGATCTTTAGCAATACACGGAGATGCTTGATTACAGGATGTCTAGGATTGAAAATAACATGGCTGAGAAGAAGGTGTCCATGGACAGCAGATATGGGAGGATTACTAAGACCATAGAAGCTGGGTACGGGAGGATCACAGGCAGCATGGAACACAGGTTCCAATTCATGAAGAACCCACAGTTTAGTAGCTAGCAACAATTTAGCGCCCAACAACTGTATAGTGGGCATACTACCTTTAGAGCACAGTAATCCTTTGGAGGATCTACTGTAACAGGGTCGTCAGGGGCAAGACTATCTATGTCGTATTATCAGCAGATGCCTTAGAGCTCGAGCGTTCAACTTGATGGTCAGTACCCACAACAGCCGGCTACGAGTCCGTTGGGATCGTACTATCCGTTTATGGGACAGAGATCACATTAGTTTTTATGCTTTATCATTCTCAGTTTAGTTATGTAATTTGAACATGTCTCATCGTGGTACCTTGGTTTGTAATAGTTAAATCTAGGATTTGTGGCACTTGATCTAGATAGAATAATCGATAATTAGTTTATTGTGGTTTGTTTGAATATGATCCTTTATACATAATATTTAGTTCTTATGATAATCCACATATATTCTAGTAATTGAAAATGATATTTATCCTTATTATTGAAAATCAAAATTTTATTATCAAGATATTTATAAAGGGGGTTAAAAGGAATTTTTGTTTTGATTCTCCATCCTCACTTTTTGAGATGACAAAGGGAGAAAAATTATTTAATGTTTAAACGAGTTAGATAATGTTTAGGAATTTGTTCGCCTAAGCATTACACTAATTAAAGAGAGATCTAAGTTGAATTGGTTATATTGATCTTTATTGAATATTATTATCATTATATTGATTTTTGGGTTGAACTGTTTGAATTTATGATTTTGCTTTAGTGAGTTAAATACCCATCCTCGTATTTAAGGGGAGCGTGGTTACATTTTTGTTTTGAATAAAATATCAAAATTAATTGTCATCATAAAAAAAATGGGAGATTGTTGTTCCCTAAGTTTTGATGGACAATTAAGTGTTGATATTTTTTGTGAAACTGATATGTTTGTTGAGTATTTCAGAAAAGACTTCCATATTGTTGAAGACATCATGAAGAAAATGTTAAGGGTGCAAAAATGTATGCAGTAAAAAAATGAAGAGTATTGAAGACCTTAAAGAAATTAGGTGAAAACAACTCAATACAATTATACTCTTAATGCAACCCGAATTAGGATCACACACGACACTATTAAATGAATTATCTTTTGTGTATTGAAATGATAGAATTTAGGGTCCTAATTGTTGATTTATTATGTGCTTTTTATTGGTCTGGTTTCAACGTTGTATCAATCTGTCAACCGACGGCCAAGGATCAATCAACTGACTGTTTCGGTTGAGATTTCGATGAACTTGGTATTTCGGTAAAAAACTAGCCATTTTTTTTTATTTCAAGGGAGAATTTTGGGGGATATGATCTCATTGAAGATATGGTACATATATTTTAATATCCCTATTGATTTGGTCCACATAATTAATGATTATTTCAATTTAAGTAGTTAAATATTTCTTATCTTTATGATTGATAATTGAGAAATATTTGATGGACTTATTTGAGAGTTTTAAAATATATTTTTAGGTGAATTTCACCATAATTGAATGATTATGTTATATGGGATTTAAAAGTGCCTTTTAGAGGAATATGTTTTGAAAAGTGGCCGTTGGAAAGTTTGATATCAATCTATATATATAGACTTGCGAAATTTAGATAAACCATATCAAGAACATTAGTTCTTACTTTTCTAAAAGATATTATTCTGTTGAGATTTTTTCAAGAAAGATTTTGTGCTAAGTTCTAAATCTAAAGCACTGATTAATTTAGCTTCACCGACTTGTGCTATCTTGCGATTCTATTTTTATTCTTCGGTGTTTTCCAAGTGAAATCTTTCCAAGTTATTGCTCTTTATTTTGATTTCATATTATTGTTACTTACTTGGATTTAAGATCGTTAGAAAATCGCTTTCAAACTTAAAAGCTTGAAAATCTTTATTTGATTATTTGATTGCATGCTTTAATTTGTGTTACTCATACTTATTTATTAATTAGATATTAATTTAGTATAGCTGTATTAAGGTGGTAGAAGTTCCTTATGGGAAGAAACTCATATTTTTCTGTATTTGTGAGTTTGAGCAGATCAGACATGGTTAGGCCGGTGTCTAGTCAGGGTAACTAGGTTCCAATATTTTTCGGTGAAAAAGATTGAGGTTTGATCTTTATCCTGAGTATAAAAAGGTTAGGTTATTATTTTCTCTTGAAAATAACTAGGTCTTGATTCTCCCTGAAATTGAATTAATTTGAGTGATTTATAAAGGTTATATCCTTACCTGAAAAAATGATATTTGTGAGTATGGTGAGGTTTTGATTCTTTCTGTAATAGAATTAGGTCAATCTTTAGCCTGAAAAAAATATAAGATTTTTCCTTAGTCTGGAAAAAGAAAAATTGTAAATGTTGATTTTGAGCCTAAGAAAAAATCGTTGTAAGGGTTTGGTTTCTACCGTTAAAGAAATCAAGGTTTAGATATTGCGAATCTCCGTGGAGCTCGAGATACTGAATTAGGCAAGATTAGCTTGATGAATCAGGATATATCTTAGTATGTTGTATTCTTTATTTTTATTATATTGTGTTTGGGTGTGCACCTAGATTTAAAAACTTATCCGCTGCGTAATGAATATAATAATCGATTTAGAAAAAACTGATTATTTGATAATTAAGTGTTAACAGATTTATTTATTTAAATTTTTATAACTACCCAATTCACCCTCCCTCTTGGGTAACTTATTGAGCCAACACATATAAAACCAAAACCATTAAAAATATATCAAACCAAAACAGTAACCAAAATCATCGTTTTTTTTTAACGATTTTAAAACTAAATCATTTAAATTTATAGAAAACCAAAACCCAAATCGATTTCGATTTTGATTTTAATTTTAATTAGGGTTCGATTTCTTAATAATTCCTTGATTTTGGTTTAGTAACTAGGGTTTTGTAAGCGAAAATCAAAAAAACTGAAAAGTCGAACTATATCATTTTAGACTTAAAATATTCCAGCAGTCTGGTTCGGTTCCATTAAGTAGTCTGTTAAATCAGGTTTGGAAATTTTTGGTTCGGTTTGAACCGAACTAAACTGGGTGTTAAGAGAGAAAGAGATCCAAATTTATTTGTTTTGCTTCAAAAACCAAACCGAAAATCGAATTGTTTTAGTTCAACGCAATTTTGTTCGGTTTCCCTTAAAATTTGCACCAAACTGAACAATTTTAGGAATTTAGTTTCGATTCGATTTAGTAAACATTTAAACCGAACTTAACAGTATTAGAATTCTTGTGTAGGATAATTTTCATAGACTTTGTGTTCATATAATTTATTGTAGTTCAGTCTACAAGTTCATCACATAAGAAATACTCCGTTGGATCTTTTGAATTGTTAAGTATAACTACTCCAATTCAATATGCTTCACTCCTTGTATTGGGTCCTTTTGTAGACTATTTGTAAGGAATATGTACACCACATATCCCACTTATAATAAGTATAGACCCATACATATCTCCACATTGGTATGATATTATCCGATTTGGGCCTAAGCTCTTATGACTTTGCTTTGGGACTCTACCCAAAAGGACTCATACCATTGGAGATATTATCCATACTTATAAACTCATGATCCTCCCTACACTTAGTCGATGTAGAAGTTTGGTCTCACACCTAACGCTACTATCTCGACGGGAAATTGATAACAGACTACAAGTTCTCCATTAGTACAATTGTGAGCAATCTTCTTTCATCCGATTCCCGTTCTCCATGGTATCTATAGCAAGTTGTGAGTGAGTTAAGTACCCATTTTTATCTTTTAGTTTTGCCAAATTCATTGTAGTTAAAAAAAAATAGAAAAAGAAAAACCTATATTAGAGCATATGGGCGTTAGTCACATTCATATTTGTTAGACTTCTGTCTCACATCGCTCATTTGAGATATCTCAAACCATTATATAAATCAAAGAAGTTACTTCACTTAGCACCATATGGTTTTAAGTTGAAACCTTCTAACATGGTATCAAGAGCGAGTCTTTCCTGGACATGTTATTTCTAAACATTTTTTTTTTCGAAATCCTAAAGCTTCTGCCGTCGCCGTTGCTTTTCACCCATGTTTTTCGTCACTACCATAGGCTTCATCGCTACTCTGGTATTAACAACCACACCACCACCGTCTTCGTCCTGCAGAGACGAACACAACGCCGTCAAAATCACCACCAACGGAGAAGTCACACGCCGTCACGCGTATCCCAGAGCCTGCAGCACCACCAGAATTCGTTGTAACTGATTTTTGGTTCCACTGCCCCAATTGGTGATCAAATTTTACCACAAATCATATCATTACCTTCGTCTTGAAGATACGATTCCAACGCCACCGCAACCATCGCCAACAGACATCTCACGCGCCAAAATCGAGATCCATTGTCGTGCGTGAGATCCACGCTCCACTACTCCAAATCACAGATCCTCTCTACCACATCAGTGCGAACTAGGCACCACACCATCAATCGCACCAGTGTTGACTACCACGTCATCGCCATGTCACTGCCATTTCATCGTCACGTCAGCGATTAACCAAGCCACATCATCAGTTGACCAGCCACGTCATTTCCAAGCAGTCCATCTGCCATGTCATCAGTTCAGCAAATGAACTTTCTTTGGACCAGTCCAAGGCTTTTTAAACCAGTTTTCTGCATACTTGGACAGGTTCCTGGGGTTTTTCGACGCTCTGATTCTGTTTTCGGCCTCTGTTTTGTGGTTTGAGTCTCATAGAGTATACTTTTATTTATATTCATGTGATTTCTACATCGGTTCACCCGTTCTCGCCTGGTTCTTAGAGATTTAATACCAGTTCTTGGACAATTTGGGCATTATGAATTCATCCGTGACAACAGTTTCTCCAGGTTCAACAGCGATATTTTTGGGTTCTTCGGTCATTATTAATGTCAAAGAGGGTTTAAATCTTACCTCCACCACTATTACCCTGTCTATTACAGATTTGGCTTCACTCCTACTTCATATCTTCTCAAAAAATTGTATAAACCTTTCCCCTGCTCTCTCACTTACTACAGGTAACTCTTCTTGGTTCTTTGATTCTGCCTGTTGTAATCACATGACATCTGATCTCAATATTTTTCAACCAAACTATCTACTATAAATATCCATAATATTCATATTGCTGATGGTTCTCAAATGCATGTTACTCATACCGGTCAGGTTTCTACTTCTCATCTTTCTATTCCTGATAAGTATTTGATTCCAAAACTCACCTTAAATTTCTTGTCTGTTGGGTAACTTTATGAATTGGGATTTGAAGTCATATTTTCTAATAGTAGTTGTCGTGTGCAGAATCCTCGGATAAGAGAAACTTTTGGGACTGGTCGTATGGTTGGACGCCTATTTAAACTTACTAGTTTCCACCTTCCATCTCTAACTCCACCACCACCACAGCCACATATCCCCTCATCAACCTGTGCAACCTCACTACCACCGCCAGTATCCTTATCATCATCATCATCCTTATCTTCACAACCACCTGTGTTTCTCTTACTACCCCAAATTTGGCATGGTCGTTTAGGCCACACTTCATCTAACCAACTCAAATCACTTATCTCTAGCAGTCAGTTAAGTTCAGTTCAGCATGAGTCCTTCAAATGTATCCGTTGCCAACTTGCAAAACAATCAGCCCTACCTTTCAAAGAGAGTCAATCTATTTCCCTTACACCCTTTGATCTAATTCATTATGATATTTGGGGGCCTTCTCCCCATGCCTCAATGAGTGGTTGTCGTTACTTTGTTATCTTTGTGGATGACTACTCTCGATATACATGATTGTTTCTTATGAAACATAGATCCGAATTATTCCAAATATATTCTGAGTTTTCTTCTATGGTTCAAACCCAATTTTCTTGAAATATCAAAGTTTTTTGCTTAGATAATGCAATGGAATACAAGGATTGTGTTTTCCTTAACCTGTTTCGCAAAAATAGCACGCTTCATCATCGCTCATGTCCTAGTACATCCCAACAAAATAGACGAGCCGAACGCAAACATAGACATATTCTTGACACAATTCGTGCTCTCCTCATTTCTTCATCATGTCTTGAGCATTTTTGGGGTGATGCTGTCTTCATAGCCGTCTATACAATAAACCGTGTCCCTTCCGCTACAATCCAAAACCAGTCTCCATTTGAATGTCTTTTCAATAAACCTCCCGATTACTCTAAACTCAGAGTCTTTGGTTGTTTCTGTTTTGTTCTTCTCAAACCACATGAACACAACAAACTGAAACCAAGAGCTCATATGTATTGTTTTATTGGATATGGCATCGAACATAAAGGGTATCGATGTTGGGATCCCATTTCTAAAACCCTTTATATCTCGCGACATGTCGTTTTTTGGGAACATCAAATGTTTTCTTCCTTATGGTCATTTAACATGTCCACGACCACCATCACCAACTCCAGATACTTTACTGATCCATCCATTGAGTTATTTCCATAGGATATAGTTCTAGGTACTGTTTAGTCTACTCTAGCACCACCAATTGAGCCTAACCCTACACCTCATGCTGAGTCCACCCAAGACCCACCAGTTGAACCCACTCCAGAACTACTAGTTGATCGCACCCTTCCAACTCCAGCAACCATGCCTGAGATTTCTCCTGTGGCCAATGATCATGTATCGTCTTCCTTTGAAACCCACGCCCCAGATTACCCTCGTCGATCTACCAGGGTAACTCATCATCTACATTATCTTTCTAATTTTTATTGTTTTTCTACTATACTTCATTTGCATGAACCTCAATCCTATAAGAAGGCTAATACTAATCCTCTTTGGCAAAAATCAATGGACAAAGAATTTCAGGCCCTCGCCAAAACTCATACCTGGGATATTATTGATCTGCCCCCTGAAAAAAAACTCTAATTGGGTGTAAATGGGTGTTTAAGATCAAAATACTTTTTGATGGCTCTGTTGAACGACATAAAGCCCAACTTGTTGCCAAAGAATTTGCCCAAGAATATGGCATTGTCTATGAAGAGACATTTGCTCCAATGGCAAGGCTAACATTTATCCGTACATTTCTTGTCGTCGCCGCCATTTGAAAATGGACTCTTTTTAAAATGAATATAAAAAATGCATTTCTCAATGGAGATCTTCTTGAGAAAGTCTATATGCATACCCCTCCCGGCTTGGCTGCTCCTCAAAATAAAATTTGTCGCCTTCATCGTGCCCTATATGGTTTGAAATAAGCTCCATGTGCTTGGTTTGCCAAATTCAGTACTATTATTCATAAATTTAGGTTCACACCTAGTGCTCATGATTCGACTCTGTTTATTTGTCGTAATAACAACAGTATTATCCTTCTCATATTGTATGTGAATGATATGATTATTACTGGAGATGATCTACGTGGTATTTCTGAACTCAAAAAGTTCCTCAGTGGCCAATTCGAGATGAAAGATCTTGGCATGCTCACCTACTTTCTTGGCCTCGAAGTCTCATCAGGTTCTGATGAATATTTTCTCTCTTAAGCCAAGTATGCCTCGGATCTCATTTCCAAGGCTGAGATTATTGACTGAACCACTTCCACTACTTCTCTCGAGCCAAACGTCAAACTTACCCCACTTGATGGTTCACATCTTCAGGACGCCACTCTATATCGCTAATTAGTTGGAAGTCTTATATATCTTACTATCACTCGCTTTGACATTGCCTATATTGTTCATTAGGTCAGTCAGTTCTTATCCGCTCCTCGGACCACCCATTACTCGGATGTTTTTTTGCATTCTTCGGTATGTTAAGGGTACTTTATTTCATGGGATTCATTTCTCAACTCAGTCTACTCCCATCTTACAAACTTATTCTGATGCTGATTGGGCAGGAGATCTCACCGACAGACGTTCAACCACTGGTTACTATTTTTTTTTTGGCAATTCTCTTATTTCCTAGTATAGTAAGAAACAAATTGTGGTTGCTTGCTCCAGTATTAAAGCTGGATATCGTGTCATGGCTGATGCAACTCAAGAACTTTTTTAGCTTCGATGGCTACTCACTGACATGGGCATCTCTTCTCCTACTACCACTACCCTACACTGTGACAACATGAGTACTATTCAGATCGCTTACAATAATATATTCCACGAACATACAAAACACATCGAGATTGATTGTCACTTCATCTATCATTACATTCTCCAGAATACAGTTCGTCTACAATCCGTCAGTTCAACCGATCAGATAACAGACATTTTCACTAAGGCTCATCCACCCGGATATTTTCACTCTCTAATTTTCAAACTCAAGTTCACCTCCCACTTACTTCCTTGAGTTTGAGAGTGGATGTTAATGTAATAATGGGCTTAAACCCACTTAGGCCCATTAGAGCAAACCCGAACCCCCTCTTTTCCTATATATACTTGTGTCTATGGTGTTTGTAAATCCGTATCTCTCTTACATAATATCAATATATCGTTCATGTTTCCGCTTCTCAATTATCTTAATATGGTATCAAAGCCAAGGTTATGGGTCTCTTATTCCTTCGTAGTCAAATCATTCATGCAAACCGAGGGTTGCACATTTCTCATCAATCCCTTGTAGTCAAATCATTCATGCAAACTGGGAGTTGTACTTAAGGGCAGGTGTTAGATTCTTGTCCTACAATGTTTATTTGAGAGATCTCAAACTACTATATAAATCAAATGAGTTACTTCACTTAGCACCTTATGGTTTTAAGTTGGAACCTCCGAACAATATTTATTAAATATGTAAAAAAAAATTGTGCCCCATTAACCCACCTTAATTACCCATTATCCCATTTCCCTTATAGGCGTTAGTCACATTTCCCATGTAGTTATAAGTGTGAAAATTGGAAAGGACTTGTAACTTCCATGTAGTTATAATTGAGGAAAATGGAAATGACTAATAACTCCCATGTAGTTATAACTCATGAAGTGAAAATGACTTCTTTTGATGGAAAAGAAGAACACAACACACACATACACACACACACATATATATATGAATAAGATATATATGCGTGTGTGAGATACAATATATATATACACAAGAAAAAAATGATCTCTAGCCTAACAAGAAAGTCAGGGCCCGTTTGTAACCAATTTTGTTCCCATCCCATGCAGTGGGATGGGATGAGAATTTTGTTTTCTTCTTGAGAGGAGAATCGCGTTTGGTAACGACAAATTTATTTTTTTTGTTCAGGGAATAGAATTGTGTTTGGTAACGATTTTATCCTAAAAATCAAGAACGAACCTTAAATCACAAATTCAAGAACAAATCCTATAACAAATCCAAGAACAAATTCGAGAACAATAATTACAAATCCAAGAACAAATTTGTATAACACCAAGAACAATTTCGATTTCGAAATCAGAAACCCGAAATAGAACACCACAAATCTAAACCCAATTTCGATTTCGAACAAATTCAAGAACAATCACAAATTGAAACCCGATTTTGATTTCGAAATCGATCTCTATGTCGATTTCGAAATCGATCCCTATTTCGATTTCGAAATCAAAATCGAAATAGAGTTTCGATTTCGAAATCAGAATCGAAGGTGAAGCAGACGCACACGACCGAAGGTGAAGCAGACACGGACGAACGAAGACGAAGAAGATTGAAGAAGATGACGAGACAAACACGGTCGACGAAATCGAAAAGCAGGTGACGATGGAGAAGAACGTGATAGAGAAGATAACGAACACGGTCGATGACAAAACCCTGTTCTGAAATCGAAAGCCTATTTTGATTTCGATTTCGAAATCAAAACCCTATTAGCAAACAAAATCCATGGAGAAACAGACGAAATCGATGGAGAAGCAGACGCTGGAGGACGACAAACGTGTAGACGAAGACGATGGAGATGATGAAGATAAAGAATAGATGATGAATGACGATGGAAGAAGGTGAGCTCAGATGGTTTGTTTTTTGTTTGGGAATGGGAATTCAGATGGTTTGTTTTTGGTTGGGAATGGGATGGGAAATCTTGGGCACAACATTTTTTTTTTTCTAAAGCCTATAGAAAAAATGGGCACAATTCTCATTTTAGAATGGAATGGGAATAGAAACAAAAAAATGGAAGTGGTTACCAAACGTTATGCCCAATTAAAATATGGGAATAGGATGGGAGTGGTTACCAAACGGAGCCTCAGTTTTTCCATCAATTGCATGGATGAATGTCTTGAATAAACTAAATCAAGATTTCTCAATTTTCGTCTAAGGTATTTGTGTTGGGATTTCTTGCTATTTAGAATCTAATTGTGTCACCAATCGCCATCTTGTTGGCAGCAGGCTGATGGGGACGGAAGGCGACATTGGCGACAGACAATGCAAACCTTAATGGGAAGCATTTGCTTGAAGATAAGAAAGCATTGATCATGGGAGTAAAATACAAGTAAAAATATAATTAATGAATTTATCAAAATTAAAATAGAAAAAATTATGGATTATACATTATTTTGGACTATTCACTTAAAATCCGAAAATAAAATAAAAATAAAAGAGTTTTTTTTAATGTATTGGGCTCTCTTATTAAATAAATTGGGCCTAAAGAAATTAAAAAGCCCAACACTATTATAAGGATTAAAAACCTCAATTAATTATTTTTAAATTGGAAATTTCCACTTGTATTCTAAAAAATAATTTAATTTGTACTCCTATTTGATTTTTTATTTTTTATTTTTTATTTTTTGGTAGAAAAACGAGAACAACAAAACTAAGCACTACGCGAATGAGTCTTGTTCTTCATATCGACTATGAGAAGCTTTTCCAACCCCGCTGGGGATTCCTCAAGAAAATTTATTTTTGTTTCACTATGCGTTCCCATCCTGGCTACCAATTTGAGTATTTAAATATTCAATTTTATTTGATTATTTTTGGAGAATTTATAAAATGAAGAAAAAAAAAAGGGATGGGGGGTAAATTAATGAAATTTAATTTAGCAAGACAGAAAGTTTGACCTGTATTTGTTTTGAGCAATTCTTGTACCATGTCCATGGTGATGGAGCACGTGCTCGCATGTGGGCCTTCAAATGCTAATATTCTCATCTCACATGACTCTTCAAAATCACATAGTTTTCCATTTTAAAAAATTATATATTATATGACACACATATATTGAGTTTTGAAGAAATTTCACTGTAATGAAGAAATTTCGTACTTGACATAAAAAATAATGATCAGGTTAACGCTTCGAACTCACTTGGCACAATTTAAATACTCCAAAATTTAATATGTTCAAATTAAAAAGATATGGGCTAAAATAAAATTTCTCCGAATCTTTAAGAGTGCAAAGTACAATTTTTTTATTCCAAAAATATATACTTAATTTTCAAGTTCCTATTTTTATTTTTTGTTTATAATAAACTTGTTTCGCCGTGAGACTGTAAACATAAAAAATTACTAATAAAATAGATGCTAATCTAAAAAAAATCTATTTGAATAATTATTTGGTAACGTTTGACGGTATGAATTATATCCTTCAAATTTAAAATTATAAATAAATGCATGCAATTTTTATATTTTTGCATTTGTTTATTTTTAATTTCATACTTTAGGTTTACGTCAAATTAGAAATTAAAAAATGATTAGTTTATTTATTTTTATTTCTAACATTTTAATTTTAAAAAAAATGCCCTTTAAATCCAATAATGCATACCTAATTAGTAGACACCTGACCCCCCCACAAGACTGAGAGGAAAAAAAATCTTCTTGTAGTACACACCATGTGAATGTGACAGTGTCACCATCACACACACACACACACACACATATATATATATATAATACTTTCTTTGACCAATTCAATTAGCAGCTTTTGCATGAAGGAAGACTAACGTTCATAAACAAATAAATAAATGAATTTTTTCTAAGGAATCTCTAAAAGCTTAGAAACTCGAACCCGCAGAAAAATATTTATTGAAAATGACAGTTGTGCACCTCGAATGAGACTTGTCTTACACTCTGTATGGATGTTGGGACATTTGTAAAAATACCTCAAAAAAAATATTTTTCACCCTATTTTACTTTAATTTTATTTCAGATTAGTCCTTTTATTTTAATAATCTACATATTAATCCATTTCAACATTGAATAAGGGTACCTTTGGTTAAAAAAAATAAAAAATAAGTTGATATTTTTATCAATTGTGAAAATGAAATTATTTTTCCTAATGTTTTTTTGTTATGAAAAAAAAAATGAAAAGCGAGAAAATAATTTATTTTAATATAATTACTATTTTATTCTTATATATTACAAAATTAAATTAGAAATTCTATTATCGATGGTATAATTATATTTTTACACTCTTCTTAAAAAATTCTCCCTCATTTTTCTTTATTTTTCTTTTAAAATTGTGTCAAAAAACTTACTTTGTACATTGTGCATTTTCTTTCCTATTTTCTTTTCCATCTCATTTTTCATGCATACGAAACAAGTTTTTTTTTTTTCCATTTTCTATTTTGTTTTTTTTTTTTTTCTTATTTATTCATTTTTTTCACTAAAACAAAGGCACCCTAAAAAGAAAAAAAATTATATAATAGCTTATTTAATTTTAATATTTAAAGTGGAAAAAAAAAAAAAAAAAGAGACAAAAATAACATTCTCCCTCTAGATCTTTTTGTCTATGTATATATATATATTCTTTTCTTTTTTAAATAATAAAAAGGTAAAATAGAAATTAAAATAAGGGTAATTTTGTTCATTTCATGTAAAATTTGGATGGAAAATTTAATTTTATCCATTTTTTTTTTTTTTTTTATGTATTCCATCAACTTAAACTTAAAAAGAAATAAAAAAAATTTACCATAAACCCATATATAAGAAATAGAATTTTTTTATTTTTTTTTTAATTTTAACTACTGCTATAGTTCACATGTCTTATTTATGAGTGGGTATATCTTTTTGTTGAAGTAATGGATAGTTGAGTTTGTGATGTTTCCATTAATTAATTATCATAGCAATATGTTGGGACGATTAATTAATGGTAGTGGGATAAAACTTAAGTATTTATAGGCTTTTGGAGCCCAAAATAAATTATCCAAAAAAATATTAGTTTTCTAATATTTTATAAATAGAAGGGCATGTACAACGATGACAACAATTAAGTCTTTGTTCCACTTAAGTAGAGTTGGTTACGCAAATCCATTTACGCCATAATGAACGATCAAGGATTATCCTCTCAATCAGGTTCAATGCCATCAAATCAATTCTAATAATTGTTCTGACAAAGTTTTCCGTTGTCATAGAAGGGCATGTGGATTTTTAAAATATAGTGGACAAAATAAAAGTAGGGGGCAGGAAAGGGCAATTAACCTTAAAAAATCACACTGTTCATGTTGTCGGATAAATCAGAGAATCTGAATTTCGCCGAGGGAATTAGATACTAATGACAGTTTTCAAAATTCAAAAACTGGATACCTAATTAATATAATTTATTTGATTTATTAATTAGTAAATCATATTCAAACATGATTGTGAGGTTAATTTTCACTGTAATTATGTTTCCTATATTATTTTGAGGTTTTTGCACTTTGCATCCTCAAGTTTTGGAGAAATTTCACTTTACCCCCTCCATTTTCAATTTAAACACATTAAAAATCTTAAAGTATCCAGATCATGAAAAGCCAGTCCAAATTAATAACTATGTCATATTTTATAATGAAAATTAGTCACGAGTCAAATACGGAATTATTCACATAGATGAATTTCGTCATAAAAAATAATTGAAGGACTAACTTGACACAATTTGAATATTTTATGATTTAATATTTTCAAATTGAAATGATTGAGGCTAAAGTGTGATTTCTCCAAAATTTTAAGGTATAAAGTGCAAAAATCTCTACCATATTCTAGAAACTTTATTTTTAATTTTTATTTGCATTCAATAAGTTGACTGGTCAAACCATATCCTGCTTTCACATTACATAGCCAAATGATTCCAACATTTTATTACGGGAAAATTACATATTTGTTCCCTGAAGTATAGGATGGGCGACGTGGACTCTGAGATTTATTAAATTATACATTTAATCCCTGAAGTTTCACGTTTATTTCAAATCCGTAAAATTAAAAACCGTATTAGGGATTTTGGATGAAAATTTGATTATGTCCAGCACGTGACTTTTGTAAGGAGGGAAAATTATATCTTTTGGTCCACTGAAGTATAGGATGGTTATCTATATAGATCCTGAAATTTGTTAAATTACACATTTAGTCTCTCAAATTTTATATTTGTTTCAATCGCACAAAATTAAAAACGTTGTTAATGGTTTTGGTTAGAAAATGTACTTTCTTACCACGGTGGCTTCTAATGGGATTATTTTCGTTGTTTTCATCACTCTGTTGAACATATGACCTTTTTTTCTAACAACGATTTAGACTTCCATCTCTCATTTTTTCGACAATTTGTTGTTAGGAAAAATGTTAGAGTAAAACGTCTTAGAGTTAATGAAGTAATGGAATAATGAAATTATTCCCACCAAGTGCTGGGCAAACTCATTTATCATCCAAAATCATTAATAGTATTTTTAATTTTGTGAGATTGAAACAAATGTGAAATTTGAGAGAGCAAAATTATAATTTTTGTTTTTATTAATTAAATCAACATTTTTACACCTCATTGCCATGAATTTTTTAGTTAAATAAGAAATTAATAAATATTTATCTTGAATTGATCTTTTTGTGGTTTTCCAAAATTGACCCCTCATTTTTTTTAATTAATAATTTCTAAGAATTGCTTTTGGAATAAGCGAACTACTCTTTGGATTCCTCTTAACTCCTAAATGTGTGCACTATTTTCTAATCACAAGAAATGCTGATTGCTAGGCATAGAAATAGGGTTAATTTTATTGTTGGTCCTTAGAGTATTAGGTGAATTTCAAATCAGTCCTTAATGTTTTATTCATTCATTATTTATTCACTGAGAGCTAGAGTATGACTATCTATGTATGTATTATATATAAAGGGAGAGCAACGGGTGGGTGGTAGTTATTTTTAGTGTAACAATAATTATTTTTTCATTTTTTATTTTTTTTTACCTTATTTAAATTATTACTAAAGAGATTATAAAAAATAAAATATTAATAATTATATTACAAAATAAATAATGCACATACATTGTGTGTATGCCACATACATTAATTTCTGTTTCTCACATCCGATGTGAAAGTGATTGGTAGTTAAATTATAATTGTGAGCAAAAATTTCACCTCATTAGGTAACTTTTGCGGTGAGAAAGACTCAATACCACCCTATACTATTATCAGAGTCTAAATTACAACATCTCTTGCCCAATAGCTATCGAGGAAGAGAGGGTCAAATGTTAGCCGATCAAAAATCCGATATGTGATTGTTGGGTTTATTCCACATCGGATGTGGAAGGAGTTGGTGGTTAAGTTATAAATGTGAGGAAAAATCTCACCTCATGAGCTAATTTTTAGGATGAGAGAGACCCAAGACCACCCTACAATTTTTATTATACGTTTTTATAATAAATTTCTAATTATCATTGACTCGTACTGAACTATCTCTGTTTATTAACAATCCTCTCTCCCTAACCGCTCATCGACCCTAATAATTATTTTCCGTTTTTTTCAGCAGCATCACAATTTAAACCTATGAAATTAATTTAACAAAACAAAAAAAGAAATTATAAAAGTTCAACAATAAAATTAGTCTAAACTATGGGGGATTTAGACTATGAGAGAAGTGTAGAACAAAATACCCAAAGAAATGAAGAGTTGAATTGTTTAATATTTATGATCACCGACCCAAAAAAAAATGACATTGGATTTTCAACCACTTATTAAATAATTTATTTATTATTCAAACCCCATAGTTTAAAGAAATTCTCCATGTGTATCTGTGCTTTTTTGCCTTCTTTAAATAAATAAATAAATAAAAGAATGGGGGGGTGAAAAGTGAGAAACAGTGTCGGATGGAGTACCATACATAAGGCCCCATCTCCATGAGAGCAAGAGTGGATCTCCATGAGTAGGTTCAAGAACCCCCACCGCCCGCCCCAAGGACAAGGGCAAAATTGGAAATAAACATCCAACTATGGCATGTGGGGCCCAATGCTTCACCCTAACACTTTTTTTTTATTATTTTTTTTAAATAAAAAAAAATATTGAACATTATTTTCATAATATCTAACACTTTGATTACTTAAAACACCATCTATCATATTTTGTTAACATAAATACCCTCTAGCATATTGTTGGGTTTATCCCATACTGAATATGAAAAATGATGGTAGTCAAGTTATAACTGTGAGGAAAAGTCTCACCTCATGAACTACCTTTAAGGTTGAAAAAAAAATTCAAAATCACTTTGCACTGGTATCAGAGTCAAAAGTACAACAATTCTGATCCAATAACCACAAAATGAGAGATTGGTCAATAGTTAATCAACCAAAGGTCCGATGTATGAGGAAAAGATTGTTGGGTATATCCCACATCGAACTTAAAAGGAGCTGGTGATCAGCTTATAAATATAAAGAAAAATCTCACATCGTGAGTTAACTTTTGGGATTGAGAGAAACCCAATACCACTCTACACATATATCTTTTTATTATTAATTTCATATTTTATATTCTCTCTCTATTTATTTATCTTTTTTTTAAAATTTTTTTTTTACAAGCGAAACATCAATAAAATTTTATCAAGATTCTTTTTATCTAGATATATTAAATTTCTATATTTCCATGTATATCTAAAAGCTAGTGCTTTTAAAATCTTGTACTTTTATTCTTTGTTTTTTTTTTCGTTATGGTATTTGTATGAAAATAAAAAATTGAAAGTAAAAAAATAAACAAAAAAAATCTAAAAAATATGATTTGAAAAATGAAAAAATAAATTAGATAAATAAATAAATAAAAAAACAATATGTTTTTCTTTTCTGTTTTTAAATTTAAAAACAAATATAATTTTTAATTTTTTTATTTCTATAAACACTATATACAAAAAATTAAAAAATTAAAATTGAAAATTGAAAGAGTATAAAATAAAAATATTTTTGCCTGATATTATGAAAATTATAGAGAGTATTTTTTATTTTTATACATATGTTAGAAGAGAGAGTTGAACTCTAGATCTTTTTAAGTATTTTATTAGGTTAAAAGCGTTCGTTCGGATTAAAAAGTGATTTTGATACTGCATCGTGTTTTAATTAAATGGAATGATGTTTATAAAATAAATTTAATTTTAGAATGACGTTGCCGTCAACGAACGATCCCTAACAGTCGTCAACACAACGCCCACACCAAACGTTACCCATTACCGTCGTCCTCTAACTCCTCTCTCTATATATACAACACCGCCTATCTTAATCCCGCTCCGCCCTCAACGATCCTCTCTCTCTCTCACACACACATACATTCACTCGCACTCAATCACACGGAAGGTCAGTTGAGGATAGGAGATCGAAATCATCAGAAGAAGATCAGCGGAGCAATTATGGAGTACCTGAAGGATGAGAAATGGAAATTGTCCAAGGATCAGTACGGCAGTCGCTCCGTCTCTTCTAATTCGTCACTGCTCAGAAGTATTTCGCAGAAGAGCTCCACCACGAAGTCTCCTCTCCTGAGGAGCTTCTCGCAGAAGAGTTCTGCTCACAAGTCCTCCAAATCATCTCCGTCCAGTAGTAGTAATAATGGCGGTTCTTCTTCACAGAAATGCCCTAATTTCACCAGGAAATGCAGCAGTTTGGCCAAGGAGCAGAGAGCCAAATTCTATATCGTGAAGCGATGCATCACGATGCTCGTTTGCTGGCACAAACACGGAGATTCCTGACATCGAAGTGAGATATCGGGAGATATCTCGCCTTTAGTGCAATCGAGATGGAGAATCAGATGATCGATCTTCTTCTCTAGTTCGCTCTTCCGATCTCAGATTGATCAATCTCCTTTCTGCTTGCGAGATGGAGCTTTAGGTTCATCCGAAACCTAGATAAGTTCTCTACCATCCATCCCGTGGAGAAGAAGAGATTGCTCCTAATTTTTCCTTTCTTTTTCTAATCCAAATCGTTGAATTAGATTAGTTTTTTCCTTGCCTCTGTGTTTAGATTTTGATTCAACTGTAATCTTACATGAAGATGAGCTGCGACGGATCGATAACAACATCAACGAGTTATATATATCAAAATCAAATCGATTTCAATCAAATTACAATCTCTGAAACTTCTTCTTCAATTTTTGCTTTGAATTTTTCACAACAAATCTTTTCCTCAACGGCAGACAACGAGAGATTCCTTTCGGTTTCAGGAATTGGAACTATCAATTTCAATTAAAATAAGAACACGATGAGGATGATTTAAAGTAATTTTTTTTTTGGATCTGCATTGGGAATGTACGCATTTTTTAGATTAGGGAAGAAATGGTGACGTCATCAGATCATATAGTGACGAAAGCTAAAACCCCCAAGAAAAAGAAAAAGAAAATAATTGTTTAATATTGTCCTCGCTATTTGGAATTTCGGATCAGTTTTTTTTTTGTAAAATAAAAAATTACGATTTACTGTTCCAAAGCGGTAAAAGGTAAAAATAAATTACAATTGAAGATGATCCGGGTGAAATTATTATGAGATGATTATGGCTGCCAATACATCTCCAGCTGCAGTTATGGCTGACGCAACAGCAACACATGTCGTGTCTATGCTGATTTGTACCTTCTACCAGGACAGATTTCACACCAAGCCAACGCACAAAAACAACAAATGGTGACTAGACTGGGTCCAACTGCACTAAATTTTTGAATTTGAATGTACTTATTTTATACCCATTTTGTAGTTTTTCATTCTAACGTTTTTTTAAAATTAAAAAAATTGAGACTAAAATATTAAGGATATGTTTGTTTGGTTCAATTTAAAATCATATAATGTCAAATAGAATAATTTTTTTTATTTATATAGTAGTTTCGAAATTCTCGAATGATAGATGTGGGACAATAATCTAACACCAGTACAAACTCTCGGTTTCACGGACAATTGGACTACGAGGGAAGGATACAAAATGTGCACCTCATGAGTTGTACGGATAATTTGATTGCGAGAGAATTAGAGACGAATTCTCATAAACTTAACTCTGATATCATGTTAAGAGGTTTCAATTTAAAATCCTGTAATATTAAGAAGAATAATTTATTTGACTTATATAATGATTTGCGAACTTTTCAATGATCAATGTAAGACAAGAATCAAACAGGTCTAACAAATAATGAATAACATATATAACGGAAGCAAAATCTTGTTTGGTATAGAGATAAAATGAGAGGAAAAATAAAATAAGAAGAAAATGCAATTTGCTAGGGGTATGTTCGATTGGAAGGTTAGAAAAGTAGAGGGAAAAAATAGAAAAATAATTTCTTTATCTATTGTTATAAATAAAATAAAAAATTATTCCATTGTTTGGTTAGAAAAATGTAAACAAAAAAGGATACAAGTTTTCATGTTTGGCTAGGAAAAAAAATGAGAGGAAGAAAATTAATTTAATTTCTAAAGTTACTATTTTACTCTATATTTTACAATAAATAAATAAAAAATTATTATCAATGGTATAATTATAATTTTAATGAATTTTTAAAAACTTTTTTATATTCTTTCAATTTTCTCTCAAATTGGTGGAGATAAAAATTTGCTTAGATAATTATTCACCGTTCTCCCTTTTTTTCATTATATATTTTTTTTTTATCCATTCTCTTTTCTACCCAAACAAACGCACACTAAGTAAAGTTTTATTCCTAGCAATTTGAAAAGAAAAAAAAAATGACGATTTTTTTTTTTTAAAAATAAGAAAATTACCGTTATAATACCCTTGATAATAAAATTTCTATTTTAATTTTGTAATATATAAAAATAAAATAATATATTAAATAGGTGAATTATTTTTATTTATTTTTTCATTTTCCTCTGTTTTTCATCCCAACCACATATACCCTAATAAATTGTTTTGTAAAAATGCTAACTTTTTTTTTTTTTTTTATTAAAAGTTACCAATTTTTATCAAAACTACAAAAATTAAGTTAGGTACATCTCAAATCTTGAAACTTTTCATTACTTTCAAGTTTCATAAAATATCAATCTGAGCTGGACCACGTTAATTTTACAATGACATGAAAATTGTCAATTTTAACTTGAAAAAACAGTATTCACATTAGAGTGTTAGAAAAATGTAACTTTCTCCCTCAATTATTCTAACTTAGTGTTAAAGACCAATTCTTCTTAACCATATCATTACAGGAGATGATTTATGAAGTATTTCAGAATTCAAAAAAACAAAATTCAGTTGTCAATTCTAGATGAAAGATATTGATGTGCTCACCTATTTATTTGGTCTCAAAATTTTCATCTGGTTCAAGTGAATATTTTCTTTTTTCTTTCTCATGTCAATTATGCTTCTGATATCATTTCCAAAACTAGCATCACTGACTCTACCGCTGCCAATACTCTTGCGGAGTGAATATAACTTATTCCACTGAATGACTCTCTTCTCCCGAACGTCACTTTCTATCGCCAACTATTTAAATGTTTGGTAGACCTCACCATTGTTTCTCAAACCACTCACTACTCTGTTGTTCTTTGCATTCTTTGGTACGTTAAAGGCACCTTTGTTTCGTGGACTTCATTTCTCAACGCAGTCCACTTCCACCTTACAGGCTTATTTAATGTTGATTGGGTAGGGATCCCATCGACAAATGTTCACTACTGGTTGTGGTTTCTTCGTGGACAACTCCCTCATTTCCTAACACAGTATGAAATAAACTGTGGTTGCTCGCTCTAGTACTGAATATGAGTATCGTGATAACTCTGACGCAACACAAAATCTACTTTGTCTTCGCTTGCTTCTCGTTGACATGGGAGTCTCCCTACTTATTGCTATTATTCTAAATTGTAAGAATATGAGTGTTATTCAGATAGTCAGAATGACGTTTACCACGAGTGCACCAAACAAATCGAGATTGATTGTCATTTCATTTGTCACCATATTCTCCAAAATAATATTTGTCTCCACTCCGTCAATTCTGCTGATCATATTGCATATATTTTCTCCAAGACCCTTCCATTCAGACACTTTCACACTTTGATTTTTAAACTCAAGTTCACGTCTGTCTTACCATCTAGAGTTTGACGAGGGATATTAATATATATACATATAAATTTTCCCTCATTACGTTAAACCATAAATCTATCAGGTTAAACCCTACTCATTGTATATATAGACATCTCTATACATCTATGTAAACTGTAGGTTTCACACATTAATACAATTATCTCATATCTCCTTCAAATATTTCGCCTCTCGATAATTCTAACACGTTTGTCCTAGGATGGATTTGTTTGATGGAAAAAAGAAATGAAAGATGAAAAAAAAATATATATATATATATATATATGTAGAATGAAAAAAAAAATGGTATAGAGAAAAATGGGAGGAACAGAAAAATAAGAAGAAAAATGAACAATTTCCAAAGTAAATTTTTATCCCGTTTAATTTAGGAGAAAATTGAAAAAAAATAAAGAAGAATTTTTCAAAAATATACTAAAATTGTATTTATGCTATTAATAATAGAATCTTTAATTTATTTTTGTTATTTATGCGGATAAAACAGTAAATTTGATAAGTGAATTATTTTTTTTCCTCTCATTTTTTTCTCCAACAAAACATAAAACTTTATATTCTCCTTTTATATCTTTCTAACCAAACAACACTATCGAAAATATTTTTTTTTAGAAATGAATAAAAATTATTCTTTTCTTTTTTTTTTTTTCAATTTTTTATCCTTCCAACCAAATATACCTGATCATTATTTGGAGTATTTGATAAACTGTTGCCTTCCAGAAGAATAAAATGCCTATTAAAGCAAACTCTAAAGAGTTTTAATCCTCTTCAATGGAAATTGAAGGCATAGAGTTGGAATTTGGTTACAAAATTTTGTTGAAAGTAATTTAAGAGTAATTCTTGATTCCTTAAAGAATTTGAAAAACAAAATAAATATTAATTCTTATTCACTCCCACAAAACAATTTCCATCGCCGCTCCACCGGCCACCACTCATTTAAAGAACAAGAAGAATAAATGTTGTAACCAAACTTGTTTCTTGTTTCTGTTCTCATAAATAAAAAGAAACAATTTCAAGACAATGGTCAATACCAAACATGTTTCTATTCCTAGAATACTCTAAATCGGAAACAGAATTCTCATCCCACAGTTTATTGGAAATAGAAAATGGAAAAGCAAAAACACTAACCAAACACTGCCTAAGGTGGTGTTTTATTTAGGGTTTTTGTTTCCAGATTTCTGTTTGTTGTTCTCAGAGAAGAAAAAAATTATTGGTTCCATATATTTGTTTCCATTCTCAGTTATCTGGGAACAGAAACACTTAAATAAAGGTAAGCACATTAATGTTAGATCATCACAAAAACAAGCTACGGCAATGGCAACAAAATCCAGGAAACAGAAGATAAATAAATTTCTGAACATATTTCAAGGATCCAGCAAAATTGCAACCCAAATCTGTATCAGATTAACACATGTTCATTGATTATCGAACCAAGTATTAGAAGAACAAATATAAGTTGCAAAGAAACGACATCTAGTTGTGCTTTAATGCGTGTACACAACAGACAATTCAACCAAGTTTGAAGAAATTTGTCATAATATTGCTTTGAAGCAACATTTATTAAACGTGGGGATTTTCAGGACCTTACATATTAGGAAGAAAGAAGCCATTTTTTACGCTTCATTTTACTGCGTATTTGTGTTGGTGTATAATATATATATATGTGTGAATTGTGCTTTGTGCTTTGTGTATATGTGTGTGCATGAGAGAGCATGCCTGTGTATTCATGTGCCCGCGCTTGTGCATGTATTGTGTATATGCATTTATGTGTGTGTGTGTGAGAGCGAGCATGCGTGTGTGTGAGTGCGTATTATGTATATATGTTTGTGGGTGGGTGGGTGGGTGGGTGGGTATATAGTGTATATGCGTGTGCGTGCGTGTATATGGTGTCTATATGTGGGTGCTTGTGTATGTGTATACATATATAATGTGTGTATTGTGTACATGTGTATGCACATGTATGTGTGTAAATATTGTGTATATGCATAAAAAGAGTCTTGTTATTGTAGGGCCTGTGGAAGGTCTGATCTACACATAGTGTGCATACGTGGGTGTGGGTGTGGGTGTGGGTGTGGGTGTATATATGTATACATATATAATGTGTGTTATGTATATGCGTATGTCATGTATATGTGTGTGCGCGCATGTATGTGTGTAAATATTGTGTATATGCATAAAAAAAAAAAAAAAAAAAAAAAAAAAAACCCAGCTCAATCCACAAAACTCCCGCAATTGCAAGGGTACGAGGAGGAGCAAACGCACACAACTTAACAACATGATAAAATATTTTGCCTTTTATTTCACCAAAAAACATGAATCGAAACAAAACCATTACAAGGGAAACTAACACTTTCAATTCAATCCCTATTTACCATAAAAAAAAAAAAAAAAAAAAAAAACTAGAATAAATAACCCAAAAATACAAACAACAAGAGAAAGGAAATACGTTTATAGAACAAACGAACCTTTGTTGCTCGCCGGGTTTGATCCAATTTTGCAGGAACCGACTTCTCCATTCCGCCATAGCTCATTCAGGACAACCTAGTTTCTCCTCCACCAAGTGCAGCTCCAAAATCAGACCAACAATGTCAGGAGAAAACCTCGTCTCAACAAGGTTGTCCGATTCTTTTACACCGTCTAACTTCATCTCAAATTCAGTTTCAAGTTTCCGTTCATGGAAATCGGAAATATCGCATAGATTGGATTACAATAACATTGTATGATATTAACATTCTTGAGCAACAGAAAGGGTATTTTAAAGATTACATTGAAAGGAGGACCTATTGAGACTCTGGATTTTTGTCCAAAACACACATTTTTTAGAATCCAATTTCTGCCCTAAAATTTTGTTTTCACCATCTTGCCAATCCACTGGTATCATCCAAAACAAAAGCCCTACCTCGCCTTCTCACATACCTACTGAACATTGAACCAGACTGACTCCGACTTCTAGCAATGGAAAACCCTGAATCCGAACCACTAGAATTTGTTGAAGACGATGAATGTCTGAATCTTCCAAGAAATGAGAAGAAATTGCGGAAAACCCTTCTGAATCCTCCCCCTTCTCTTCCTCTACTCCTCCTTGAACCCCATGTAATTCTTCTAGGGGCGCCGCCGTTGTTGAAACCGCCATCCATTTCTGTGAAGACCACCGGAAGTTCTCTTTCTCCTGCTCTTCTTCCGCCGTTAAACCTCCCCACGGCGAATCCACCTCCCGGTAATCTCCATATGGTCAAGCCGACGGTGTCCTCGTCGTTTCTGGATCGATCTTGACTATTGGGTTCTGAAGAATCGGTGGTATCGGTGGGCATTTCGTGGCGGCAAACGGGGCAAGAATTTCTGAGGGATAGCCATGGGAGAATACAGTCGGGATGGTAGATATGCTTACAGGGCATTTCACGAGCTTCGGAGCCAAGAACGAAGGGTTCCTTGCAGACGGCGCAGTGAGACTCGGTCTTGATGTGTAGATCGATGATTTCAATGGTTGGCATTGACTCGATTGCGGCTTTCGAAGCCGGCGGCTGTTCCGGCCGGCCCAGGCCGTTCGCTTCGATCTGAGCTAGCTGATCGAGAAGTCGATCGAAACCTGACCCCATCAAGAACTCCGACACGGTTGATGGAAGCGGTCGAAGACCCGATCCAGCACCGTCGTCGTAGAAAAACTCGTACCCTCGCTCCCCACCGCCGACGTCATCGCTTGCGTCTTCAGCAGGACCGCGTAACACGATGACCGGATTAAACGGCGGCCGATCCCCATTGTTCCGCCGGTTACGGCGAAAACCTTGCTCAGGTCTTCGATCTGACTCAGGCCGTTCCATCATGAACATCGGAAACCTCCGGTGAGAGTCCGTCGACGAGTCCACCGCCTCGACGAATCCGCCATCGCAATCGGGACAAACGATGTTGTCCTCACCCCAAACCCTGACGAAACGAGTACAACGATAACACCAATACGACAGCGTGTCCGTGTCCGTCGCCGTCGCTGTCGCCGTTACCACCGCCGTAGACATCTTCGGCGCAAACCCTTGAAAAAAAGCAGATCTCGATCTACCCTCAAATTCAAACACGAATCAGAAACAAACTAAACGAAAATTAAAAACTCAACCGAGCAGGAATAATCCGGAGCTCCGATTACAGGAAGCGTTTACAGATCTGGTGATTGAAGACGGTGATTTAGGTCACCGGAGAAAAGGTAATCTGCCGCGTGGGCCGTCTGGATAGAGAGAGAGAGAGAGCGAGGATTATTCCGCGTGTAAGGAGAGAATGTGAAAATGGGGGAAAGAAGTGGGTTTTGAACACGCGTGATGATTGGGGGCTGTCTGTCTGCATTAACCGCGCGGACCGACCTTTCACTCGGCTAATAGCGTGTAAATTACACGCAAACCGCTCCATTTTTTAATAAAACTACACTTTATACCCCTATACTAACAACAAATTAGTTATTAACCCCCTCCAAATGCATCATCATTATTATTATTATTATAAATGAAGATAGGTGTTTTGACACTTTCTACCTAAAAATTTGATCAAAATCTCACTTTTTCCCCCATAGTTTCAATTTAAAAATATAACACTGTAGGCCTCGTTTGGTTACTATTTTTGTTCCCTCATTCCTTTTCCCGCTCCCAAAATTTTGGGGATTAATGTATAGAAACTCGTTTGGTAAACATGTTTCGGTTTCTAAAATTATGAGAATAATTTAGGACTATTTCTTGAATTTTTTAAAAATATGAGAAACAAAAAAATGTTGATTCATATTCATTTCTACAAAATTATTCTCACTATCACCCCATTAGCCACCAATACTCGCCAGTCACCACCACCACCCCGGCCATCACCTTCCAATCCCACCACCACCCGGCAGCCACCATATATTTAAAAGAAAGAAAAAATGTTGCAACCCAACGTGTTTTTTGTTATTGTTTGGCAATGGTTGTTACCAAGCATGTTTAGATTTCTGAAATACTTCAGAATAAAAACAAAATTTTCATCCCATCACATCCGAGTTTATTGAAAATAAAAACAAAATAAAAACGCTAACCAAAAACCACCTTAAAATTTCTTAATTGAAATCAGTAACCTCTCAATTAAAGTACGTTACCCCCTTGATATGCTTATTGTAAATGAAGATAGATTTTTTGACACTTTTTTATGAGAATATCACTTTAGCCAATATAGTTTCAATTTTAACATATAACACCTTCAAATTTGACTATTTTTTAAGCGTTTTAGTTTGTTTTTTTTTCATTCCTCTCATTCTCCTTCTTACCCAAATAATCAAAAGTCATAAATATAAATATATGACGTAAAATATCATTTTTTTTAATATAATTTTGTAAAAGACAAAAGAATATAATGAAAATATCCTTAAAGCCCTCCTAAAAATAATTGGATGCACAACATGTGATGGGTGTTCCTCCAACATTTTAATGGATCTATTGATTTGTAGTATATTCAAATTGATACTATAGGGACCATGATGAAATAATAGTCAAATTTTTGAGGTACAAAATGTCAAACCTCCATTTGTTTGGTGTGTTTTTTTTTTTCCAAATTTTTGTTTCTAGCACTTAAATAAAATAAAATAAAAACAAAAATTCTTTTAATATTTTTTTTGGATTTTTTTATAGAAAATATCATAGTATTCTTAGTTTTTAATTCTAATAATAATAATTTTGAAATAAAAAGAATAAACAATCTCCACTTAAATTGCTTTCTCCTCAAAAAGTAGGGGTTAAAGTGTATTTATTATTCAAATAGTTGGTACTTTGCTAGTGTCTTGATCACAAAATTATAACAATAAGAAAACATATTTTTGTTATTATTATTATTTGTGGTGTGATAATTAGTAAATATTATTTTTAGAATAAAAATATATGCAAAATTTGTTGAGAATAAAACTAAAAAAAAAACAATAAACTAACTTAACTTTACAATATATATTATTTGCTAAATTATGAATAAAAAATAAAAAATAAAAATATGATTACTAAAACTTGAATTTATGAGTATATAAAAATAGTAAATAAAAAAATACAAATATAAGATTCGAAGGGTACAAATTTAATTTACCCGTCTTAAAAGCGAGACTACGAAATTTTTGGATTATATTTAAAAAAAAAAAAAAATCTTTAAATTAATTTTTTCCAACAATTTTCCTCAAATTAATGACTGTCCTTAAGGAAAAGATATTTAAAAAGTTATCATAATTTATTCTACCAAATACTAAAGTTGTATTTTGTTTTTAGAGTTTTTGATGAACAATTCATATATTTAAATTTTTTATTATGCAGTCTACGCGTTACAGTAATTTTTTCAAAAGTCTTAAGTTACAGGTACTTGAAAGGTATTGTATTTTTTCATGTAAAAAACTTCAGTAATTTTTATGGCGTGTATTGGTTTTGGATTTTTGATAGAATTATTGAAAAAGTTACTATATTGAATAAATTGAGTGAGAAGTTGTAAAATTTAGGATTATGACAAGTAAACTCTTTGTTTTAACTATAATATGGTGGACAAAAACGTGAATTGATAAAAAAATAAAAATAAAAACATGTTTAATATACAAAGTAGTTAATATTTGACCATTATTTTCTTATTATTTTGATAGGCAACAATCAACTTGGAGTTCACGCCTCCTATTAACAACATTATTGGTGTGTGTATATATATATATAGATGTGTTGACAATTATCTTATTTTAATTAATAAAACAAATTAAATGTTAAATGTGAGATCTAGGCATAAGAGGTATTTTTAAGTAGTTAAATGTGAGATCTAGGGTCTATTAGGTCTTAAATTTTGTAAAAAAAAAAATAAATTCCCTATTATCATAACCCTTTAAAACAAGTTAAGAATTTACAAAAATAATTTCTATTTTTTTTTTTGGTCATATTTTAGAAGAAAAAAAATCAATTTTATTTTATCAATTACATTTAAAAAAAAACAAAAAAACTACTAGATATGAGTGGATTGGTTTTCGACGTGAACAGAAATGCATAATGGGAGAATGGAGAAGAATTGTGATGCCCATAAAACCCTCAATGAGAAGGTCACGTGTCAAGCATATGATCTTTTGCCGTCCAAATTTAAATAGCGTCTACAATTTAGCATTAAACGATGAAAATACTTTAAGATTTTACCTGTCCTAATTGAAACCATAGGGACCAATGTGGAACAAAGGGAAAACTTCAGGGGTGTAAAATGTAAAAACGTCTATCTATTGGCATTTAATAATCAAATTAGAATTATTTTTTTATCTATTTAATTGTGATTGCGATTTTCTTTTTAATGCTTGTCAATGAACTCGTCAATACCTTAATTTGAAAGAAAAAAATATATATAATGTTTTATTTTTTTATAAATTTCTAAATATTTAGAATAAGAGATTTAGTTGATTTTGTTTCTTATGTCTAGAGAATAATAATTTGGTAGGAAGGAATATTCCCAAATGTCTCATTACACCCGCCCAATAAGAAAAGGTGATGCCCATAAGGAAAAAGGAAAAAATAAATTGCATTTAAAAATAATAAAGAATAAATTTTCATTTTTATTATATACACAAACAGAAGTTCTAGATAGAATGTCCTTGCTAAGAGAAAATTATGAACTTAAAATGCCGTGAATTTTGAGATTTATCAAATCATATATTTGATCCTTAAATTTTTATATTTATTTTAATTTTACAAAATTAAAAATATTATTAATATTTTTAGATGAAAAATGAGTTATTTAGCATGTGACCTTTTAATAGGATATTTCAGTAATTTCATTAGTCTATTAAACCTAATACGATTTTCGTATCCTTTTCCTAATAACGATTTGTCTGGAAAATGAGAGAGAAAAGACTAAATCGATATTAGTAGAAAATGTGTTAAGTTTAGTCAAGTTATGAAATAACGAAAATATCTCCATCGGAAGACTACGTACTGAAGACAACTCTTTTTTCATAAAAAATCATTGACAATGTTTTCAATTTTGCAATATTTCATCCAAAATTGATGACAATGTTTTCAATTTGGCAAATTGGAACAAATGTGAAACTTGAGATCAAATGTGTAATTTAACAAAAAATTAGGGTCTATGTAGACATTCACCCCATACTTTAAGGCCAAAAATATAATTTTCCTTAATTTGTTAGGACAAAAGTTGACTACTTTTCAGCCGTTTGGCGTTTCCACCTTTTAACCTCTAAATTACTTTCTCTCTCCAAAAATCAATAATTTCTCTCTCTCTCTCTCTCCCTAAATTGGTCTAGCAGGCCCTTATTAATTTGGCCCATACTAGTCAAGTAGGCCCACATTAGTCAAGAAAATTATTTAGTTTTTTGTTGTTTAATGTGCACATGTCCCGCATTGAGGAAGTTTGTAGCACCAGACTGTTTTTTTTTTTTTTTTTTTTTTATTATACATATGAAATTTAAAGAGTATTAAATACAATTATATTCAACGGCTTTGTAAGTGAAAGTGTGAAATTTTTAAGCAGAATATTTTTTTCAAAATATTTCATCAACTCATCTTAATTATTTATTCTTTTCAAATTAATCCAAAAAAGTAATGAAAAGACGTTTTAAAAAACTTTTTGACTTATTAATAGATTTAGTTTAAAAACCATCTCGGTTAATTGAATTGTATGTTTTTTAGTTTGTAAGTAACTATATCGAATTTACATATTGCAATTTTTTGGAAGTTTTTAATTTTTTCAATAAATAAGTTGAAAGATGACTCAATTATATATATATATATATAAAATATACCAAAAAATATTTTTTTGGCGAGGGAAAATCTACCCTCTTCATCTATTGAGCAAGAATTCGTTTTATCGCTTGAAAATTTGTCATTTCTAATGTATTTAGGATGTGAGGCAGACATTGAGACAATATTCATCTGACTTGTTAATCTTCTTCTCCCTTATTGGATAGCCTATCGAACTAACGCCTATTTGTCCTGAATTGACCTGGTGCCTCGGTGGGTGTGACTGTCATTTTTTTTTTTCCTTTGCTCCTGTTTGACAAGGATTACTCTTGAAACTCCTCTCATACTTTTGTTGACGACAATAAAACTCTTCCTACTCTATCATGATCCAAGGGTTGCTCGTAGTCTAAAGGGAGGCTCATTTGATTAGTGCCCCAGTCACCCTAAGATTTGCCACTCGTTTGATTGAGTTTTTAACCTTTTAATTATACCTAATCTCAGTTACTTGTAAAGATTAGGTTCATTTATTATACAACGTGTGAGTTGCTGAGAATTTTTACTTACGCTATCAAATTTTTTAATAAATTCTTTGGGAATCAACCGGTGAGTCTTTGTGCATGTTGCAAATTAGGACGACGACTTGTCTTTTAATTGATGAACCTTGAATGGTCTCTTATTCCACATCACTATCATATGGTGGTACCAATCCAATTTTAGACATTAACATTTTTGGTCAAATCTTACTTTGTCCTCATAGGTTCCATTGTATGCAATAAAATTTCAATGATGTATAAAATGACAATAAAAAAAATCACTCAGTATAATAATTTTTAAAAAAATCAAATAAATCTATTAAAAGTCTAAAATCGCTGTACACCATAAAAATTACTATAATTTTTTACATGAAAACTTTTATTTAATATATTAACTTTTGACTTATGGAGAAATTGCTGAGACGTGTTGACCAAAACTATTTATTTTTATAAAATTGTGAAATTGCAATCCATAAAAAATTAAAAACTTCCTCAACAAAATTTAAATTTTATTTCTACCAAATGTTTGTGAAGACACAAAATTGTCTATATTTAAAAATAATTCTTAATATTAAAATAAGTTAGAAGAATAATATTCATGACCAAGAATTGATAATTTTTGTTTGCAATTAAAAATTTAAACGTGTGAAAATGAAGCACAAACAAATTGGGGGTAGAAAGTGTAATTTAAGCCAAATTAACTTAAGGTCCGGAAACAGTTTCTATATGTAATCGTTATACTACGCGTTGCATAAATAAAACCCTAGAGAGGGTCTCTGTAAGAACCGATTCGCCGCCCGATTGATCTCTTCTTCCACCTCACTCTGCTAAGTTTCACTGTTTTTTTTTCTTTTCTTTTTTCTCCCGCTTCATGGCGATGGCTTCTTACCCTGTTTTTCTTTCTCGCCTTTGTTTCTGTTCAATGTAAAGAAAACTAAAGCACAAAATAGTGGGTTTTTCCTCTGTTTTAATCCCTCAATCATGGAGGAAATTGATAGAGCTTAAGAAGCTCTGCGTTTTTTTCTAATTGTTGAAGCTTCATTGAAGCTCTTATGATCATTGGGTAGCAGCGCCATGAGCTGAAAAAAATTGTTAACAAGGGTTTAGAGTATCCGGGTTTTTTTCTTATTTTTTTGTGAATTGATGATAATCGTAGCTTTGTGAAGATGTTGTCTGAATTAGGAAGTAAGCCGATGATTGGGAATAACGAAGGATCTTTTGATGATGAACTGGAGGAGATTGGTTTGCTGCTTCGCGAGCAGCGGCGAGAAGCTGTTGATGATCGTGAAAAGGAGCTGAATTTGTATAGAAGTGGGTCTGCTCCGCCTACTGTCGAGGGTTCTTTGAGTGCCGTTGGTGGATTGCTCAGCCACAGTGGTGGCGGTGGCGGTGGTGCGGCTGATTTTATGGAGTTTGCTCGTACCAAGAGCGGCAATGGGTTTCTGTCTGAGGAAGAGCTTAGGTCTGATCCAGCTTACTTATCGTACTACTACTCGAATGTGAATCTAAACCCTAGGCTTCCACCTCCATTGATGTCGAAGGAGGACTGGCGCTTCGCACAGAGGCTGCAAGGAGGAGGGGGTTCCACCATTGGAGATAGGAGGAAGCTAAATAGGAATGATAGCAATGGGGGTGGTCGATCCATGTTTTCGATGCCTCCTGGTTTTAACTCAAAAAAGCAAGTTCATGAGAAGGAGCCAGACAAGGTTCAGGCTTCTGTTGAGTGGGGGGGTGATGGACTTATCGGTTTGCCCGGGATCGGCCTCGGTAGCAAAAAGAAGAGCCTTGCTGAAATATTTCAGGTAAAAATATTTTGTATATGTTATGGCCTGTTTGATTGTTCTTCAATTTTTAAATTATACCATTTTTCAATTATTCAATTTACGAATTGTTATAGTTCTTTGTTTGGTTGTAAGAATTAAAAGACGCTTAATTTTTAGCTAATCAAACATATTAGTTATAGTTTAAAAGCTATTTTCTATTGTAATTGGAGTAAAATATAGTTTAAAATTTAACTAAACTGAAACAATTCTATGTTGCTTTATTCAAATAAATGATATATGATCTGATCAAATCACGGATTAATGGAGAAATATGCTAATGAATTCCTCGAAAATAAGATAATTTAGAAAGATAGAGGGGCTTTTAAGGTTTGAATTTAACTATAATGTTCCATTGATACTTCAAAACATTTTCAGTGCCTTTCATCCAAACGGCGCTTTAAAAGTTTTTGTCCGATTTTATTTATTTTAACGATTTCTCAATAATTTGAAATTTCTTTCGCAGGATGATTTGATGGCAGGACACCCGTCTCGCCCGTCTAGCCGTAACGCTTTTGCCGATAACGTCGACAACAACATGACATCAGCCGAGGCTGAGTTGGCACACTTGCGTGGCGATGTGGGTTCCATGGATGCTTCACGATTAAGCTCGTATTCTTATGCTGCTGCCTTATCAAGAAGCACAACACCTGATCCACAACACATTGCTAGGGTTCCTAGCCCTTGCCCTACCCCTATTGGCGGAGGAAGACTTGCCAATTTGGATAAAAGAAACATAAATGGCCAAAACTCTTTCAATAGCCAAAACTCGTTCAATACCCAAAACTCGTTCAATGGGGTAAGCCAAAACTCGTTCAATAGCCAAAACTCGTTCAATGGGGTAAGCCAAAACGCATTCAATACCCAAAATTCGTTTAATGGTGTGAATGACACTGGAGATGATCTTATAGCTGCTCTGTCTGGCATGAGCCTCTCGAACGGGGCATCAAATGGGGATAACTATAATTTCTCTAGTGATCACAATAGAACAAGGCCCTTTTTTTCTCATCCCTTGAAACCATCAAAAGGTACGTCTGCTTCGTCTTTTGGCAGTGGAGATTCGTCTTTTCTTAACTATGGTTTAAGTGGATACTCCACGGATCAAATTTCTAACAACCTTGGAAATTACAACCTTCCACCATTGTTTGAAAACGCTGCTAATGCGTCTGCCATGGCTGTTCCTGGAATGGATTCGAGATTTGTGGGTAGATTGAACATGAATGAACATAACCTGGCCAAGAACCAGATGGTGGGAAGTGGTTTTCAGACATCTTATGTTGATCCAATGTATCTTCAGTACGCTGCAGCTCTTAACGATCTTTCTGTGGATAATAATTACATGGGTAATTCATATGTGGATTTGCTTCAGAAAGCTTATTATGGAGGTATGATTTCTCCGAAGAATTCACAGTATGGCGCTAATTTTGGTAATAAAACTGGAAATTACTATGAAAATCCAGTCTTTCCGAACTCACCCATGAGACAGAGCGAATATAACATGAGATTTCCTTCTGGGATGCGGAACATGGCTGGGGGTGTTATGGGGAATTGGCACTTGGATGGCATGAACCACGGGTTTGGATCGTCTCTTCTGGAAGAGTTCAAGAGTAACAAAACTAGGTGTTTCGAGCTTTTGGAAATCACTGGCCATGTTGTTGAGTTCAGGTATGAATAGATGTAGTTCATCTTTTGTAATTTGCATTTTTAATTTTATTATTAAAAATATATTTATTAATTGATAAATATATTTATTTCAAATTTTCCAATTTTAAACCAAGATAATGATTTATGAACCAACTAATTTGTAAAATAGTCCAATTCGCAAATTGAAAGGTAACTAAATGGGCCCTAAGTTCTTGTTGTGGTTGAATGCCGTTTGGTTTCATTGATATCCATGTCTTCTGTTATCAGTACGGATCAGTATGGAAGCCGATTCATTCAACAGAAGCTTGAAACGGCCACAGAAGAGGAGAAAAACATGGTTTTCGAGGAAATTATTCCCCAAGCTCTTACTTTGATGACTGATGTCTTTGGTAATTATGTGATTCAGAAGGTATTTTGGTTTCCGATTTTGTTCATTGGAATATCCATATGTTGTTTTAGGCCTTAGGCTGCGTTTGGGTGAGGTATTTGAAGAGGGAATTTGATTTAGGGCTTTGTAAATTTTTGTCAACGAAATTTCTTAAGGGTGCATTTGGGTAAGGTATTTGAAGAAGGTATTTCATTTTGAGGAGGAATACAAATTTTTTCTTAACAAGTTTTTTAGGTATTTCATTTTGAGGAGGAATACAAATTTTTTCTTAACAAGTTTTTTAGGAAAAAATTATAGATCCCTTCTCCAAATCAAGAACCTTCTTCAAATGCATCATCCAAACGTACCCTAAGAAAATTTTATAAATCCATTCTCGAAGTCAAGTACTTTGTTCAAATACCTCACCCACACGCACTCTTACGCTGCGTTAGGTACACGGGTTTCGGTGCGAAATTTGAATGGTCATGAGAATGATCGTTCCATTCCTATTATCAAGGATTTTTTAATCCCACAAAACATGGATTAATAAATCCCAAGATAAACTTGGTTGGGATCATTTGGTTAGGGTATGTTTGGTTGGAAGGATAGAAAAGAGAAAAGAAAAGAAAAATAAGAGGATAATATTTTTATCCATTGTGGGAAAGAAAATTAATTTCCATAGTTTTGTTTGATTAGAAAAGAAAAATGAAATGAAGGGAAATAATTCACTTTAGTTCAATTTACTATTTTACCCTCCTACATATTATAAAAATAAATCAAAGATTCCATTATCAAGGATACAATTGTAATTTTACTGTTTTTATGAAAAACTCTCCCTCATTTTCCTTCATTTTTCGCTCAAATTTGTGTGGAAAATTTTGCTCGGAAAATTGTGCATTTTCCTACCTATTTTCTTTTTCCTTCTATTTTCCATTCATACTAAACAAGTTTTTTTTTTTCATTTTCCATCCTATTTTCCTTTTTCTTTTCTTATCCATCCTTTGTCCACCCTAAAAAAAAGGATGGATAAGAAAATAAAAATAAAAATATGATGGAAAATGAAAAAATAACTTGTTGGGTATGGAGGGAAAATGGGAGGAAAAAGAAAATAGGAAGGAAAATGCACAATTTTCTGAGCAAATTTTTTTCTACACCAATTTGGGTGGAAAATGAAGAAAAATGAGAGAGAGTTTTTCAAGAAGAGAGTAAAATTATAATTATATCATTGATAATATAATTTTTAAATTAGTTTTGTAATATATGAGGGTAAAATAGTAAATTGTATTAAAGTGAATAATTTTCCTTCCTTTATTTTTTCTTTCATAACTAAACAATACTAAAGAAAATAATTTTCCTTTCATAGGGAATAAAAATATTATCCTCTCCTTTTTCTTTTCCTTCCTTCCTACCAAATATAACCTTAAGAGTGCGTTGCGCGTGTGGCACATACATATTCTTATGCAATTGTGGTTATCTTTTTTGTAGTTCTTTGAGCATGGCATGGCATCCAAAAGGAGAGAATTAGCTAGCGACCTTTTCGGTCATGTACTAGCACTCAGCCTTCAAATGTATGGTTGTCGAGTGATACAAAAGGTATTGCCAATTTCAAATTAAATGCACTTGAAATTTCTGTTAAATCCCATATGAATTAAGGTAGCGTTTGTTTGTAAAGACGTGAAGCATTGTAATTGAAATTAGGAACGTTTTTTTTTCGAGTTTTTGCATGCGTTCATATCCAATTCTATGAAACCAGACACTACCTTCAAATTTGGTTGTTAAAAAAATGTTTTTTCTTGTAAATATTCAGGCGATAGAAGTGGTTGATCTTGATCAGAAGATTAGAATGGTTGAAGAGCTCGACGGGCATATAATGCGTTGTGTTCGTGATCAGAATGGCAACCACGTCATCCAAAAGTGCATCGAATGTGTTCCCGAAGAGCATATTCAATTCATCATTTCAACATTTTTCGATCAAGTCGTGAACCTCTCCACACATCCATATGGGTGCCGTGTGATACAGGTTAGAGAATATTATATTATTTTTATGTATATTTTTAAATTTCTTTTTTATTTTTCTGGAATAATTAACTCTTATTTTCATTTTATTTTTGTTTTCCTTTTTTTCCTTAGTCGTTTGAATAAAAGTTTAGTTCTTTGGTTTTGTATTAACTGGATTGAATCTGTGTAGGTAGTGTAGCTGATATCAACTATGTATTGAATTTGTATTTGATAGCATAGTTGAAGTAAACTAAAGTATAGGTAAAATTTAAAAAAACAAAAGCAGAAGGTAGGGCCCCGTTTGGTTACTACTACGTTCCCTAGTTTCTATTCCCGCTCCTAAAATTTTGGGATTAATATACAAAAATGCGTTTGGTAAACACACTTTTGTTCCCAAAATTTTTGAGTAAATTTGGCAGTAATTCCTGATTCTTTAAGAATCTGAGAAACAAAAAAATGTTGATTTTTATTCACTCCGACAAAACTGTTCCCACCACTACCCGGTCACCCCGACGGTCACCACCACGCTCCTTGCCACCATACATTTAAGGAAAAAAAGAACAAATGTTGAAACCACCATTTCAAGACAATGGTCGTTACCAACCATGATTTTATTTCCGGAATACTCCAGAACGGAAACAAAATTCTCATCCCAGTTTATTGGAAGTAGAAACAGAAAAATCAGAAACACTAACCAAGCGCCACCTGGGGGACTATATAACAACAACCCATTGTTTGACACTATGAGTTTGGTGGCAGAGAGTATTGGAGCACTGCAGGGACCCAAATACACAGAGCAAAGTGATGGATGAGATCCTGGGATCTGTAAGCATGTTGGCACAAGATCAGTATGGCAATTATGTTATTCAGGTATGTAACATTTTGTTTTTGTGAAAATAGGGTATGTTACGCTCATTCTTAGGACCCGTTTGGTTGTCTTAGTTATCGTATTTTACGAATTATCTTATTTGTGTAGTTTCTCCATTTACATATGAAACATACAGTTGTTTTTGTTTAATTAAATTTTTTAATCTATATTTTTTTCCAATTACACGTGAAAATATCAGCAAGACTGGAACTAAAATGATTAGTTAGCTAATTTTATGTGTTTTTAATTCATACATCCAATTATGAGACACTAGCAATTTATAATTTAACTAATTAAAAAATAATACAATTTTACGAATTGAAGGACAACCAAACCGGCCCTTAGTGAACAAAAAATAGGGTTACTTGCTTTTGCCCCCTTGTACTTTGGTTCTTGTTTCATTTTAATTGCTCTACTTAAAAAACCTACATATCACTCCCTTCGACTTTTGACTGATGGGCACGTTTTATTCAAAAGAAATATGAAATGAATTAATTTGCCCTAAATTTAATATTTAAAGGCAATAAAAGAGAAACACTTATATTTTCTCTCTCTAATTCTCTATCTACTACTATTATTATTATTATTTTTATATAAAGGGAAAATAATAAAATAAAATAAAATGAAATAAAGGGTAATTTTCTTCATTTGATTTAAGTTTTAGATGAAAGTTTTAATTTTAACCATTTTTCAGCATATTTGGTTAAGTTAAAAGTTATTTTCCAATATATAGGGGGACAAAATGAAACAGGATCAAAGATCAAGGTGGTTAAAAGCAATTAACCCCCCAAAATATGTTCCTGTTCTGCTTCCTTGCATATTTTCAGAACAAGTTTTTGGGAACAAAAACACCGTAAACAAATGCAACCTTAGTTTCTTCTCACTTGTTAATAAATTTGACAGCATGTTTTGGAGCACGGAAAGCCACATGAGCGATCTGCTATAATCCAAGAACTGGCTGGAAAGATAGTTCAGATGAGCCAACAGAAATTTGCATCCAACGTCGTGGAAAAATGTTTAACTTTCGGTGATCCAACTGAACGTCAACTCCTCGTCAGCGAGATGCTTGGCACAACTGATGAAAACGAGCCTCTTCAGGTCTTCAAAACACCATTTTTTTTTCTCTGTTGTTTTATAGTAATAAATTAACCAAGCACATTAAAGTATAAAGATCAACTAATTTATGATTTCTTTGTGTTTTTGTGAATGCTATTGACAATTCAGGCAATGATGAAGGACCAATTTGCAAATTATGTTGTACAAAAAGTACTGGAAACTTGTAGCGATCAACAACGAGAATTTATCATGTCGCGAATAAAAGTTCATTTGAATGCGCTCAAGAAATATACTTACGGAAAGCACATTGTTGCTCGTGTAGAGAAGCTAGTTGCCGCCGGAGGTATCCCCTATTTCTTCCCTTCTGTTCTCTCTTTTTGATCTGGGAAAAAATGTTTCTGCTCTATTCCCAGATTTTGGAATATTTTTTTTGGGGAATTGTTCCTCGTTTTTTGTTTCTGTTCGAAGTTTTTTGGGTGGAGAAACACTAAGCGGTTGTTTGTTTAGTGTTTTTGTTAAAGTTTTGTGGGAGTTAATAAGAATCAACATTTTTTGTTTCTTGTATTCTTAAAGAATTCTGGAAATAGTCCAAAATTACTCCCAAAATTTTGAGAACATGAACATGTTTACCAAATGCGTTTTTGTACCTTAATCCCAAAATTTTGGGAATGGGAACAGGAATCAGGGAACAAATAGTAACCAAACAGGGCCTAGGCGTTGTTTGTTTAGTCTTTTTGTTACTAGATTTCTATTTCTGTTCCCGGTAAACTAGGGACGGAAACAAAAATATAGAGACAAAAGATCTATTTTTTATTCTGACCCCAGATTTTAGAGCAGCTGTGTTGGAATAAAACAGAGTTGTTTCCAAATTTGTTTTGCGTCCCCAATTTTCAGAAACCAGAAACAGTTATCTGGGAACAGAATTGCTATAAATAGATGTGCGTGCGCACACATTCCCTCCCTCCCTCCCTCCCTCTCTCTTAAACACTTCAGTAACATGTAGTAATTAGTTTCTTTGGCATAAAACTAGATTTCTCATTATCAATTTCATTTTATTTTTATTTTTATTTTTGCAGAAAGGAGGATGGCGGCTCAAACCTCTTATCTTGCTTAGATAAGCCGATAGGATTAAAAAAGAGAAGACGACGTTGTACAGCTAACTGAGGCTAGTTTGAACTCTATATCTCTCTTCCTCTGTTTTTTCAAATCAAAAGGTACGAATAGCTGATTTCGCAAAAAATAAGGTGGCGGTTTGTATTAGGAAAAACTGTACATTGTGTATTTTATGGTTTATATAGATAGACTCATCTTGTATTTTCGAGGGTCGGATTTTTTTTCCTTCAAAAATATTCGAAAAATGGGTGTAAAAAATCGGAGAAAAGGGGGGTGGTAGTTAAGGTAGTTTTGTGTTTCGAATTTTGTCTTTTGAGGAGGAAGGAGAGTTTTATGGTTTTTTTAGAACATGCCCAGGTTTCCATTGTATGTTACTCATAATGTTCTTATATGGCCAAGTTTTTTGTTTTTTTTTCCCTCTTTTTTGTTCTTGATTTTGGCTGGTTTTATTGTTTTTTTTTTTGGATGAATTATAAGGGTGGTGTTTGGTTGGTGTTTCTGTTTTTTTTTTTTTCCCCAAAAATTCTGAACAAGAAACAGAAAAGCAGGAAAAAAGAGCCTTTTTGTTTTTTTTTTGGATGTTTCCAGTAAGGGAAAGTTACAATGGTTATGCTTCTCAATTTCATTTTCAAACGATCATTGTTAGAGACGCTCAAATATTTTTTTTTTCAAGTTTAGTGGAGTGACAAAATGACAAAAATATTTTCATTAGAAGAGCATCTTGTCACGGCCTAAGTCTTTGAGTCTTGACAAGTCCGATTCCGACCTCGTCCAAGTACATGGGGAGGTCCAACTCAAGGAAGTTCTCCAATTTCCAGAAAGATCTAGAGAACTCTAGGATAATTTAAAGTAGATTATCTTGTATATTTCTACATGTATATAGGGGATTCTAGAGTATTCTTTAAAAGATATTTTGTAGGAAGGTTCTAGGTCTTGATTGTAGATCGTTGGATCAAATCAATCTTGACCATTCATTCTCATAGCCAAGGCATATGCAAGGGGAGGAACTCATTTGCTCTAAACGATCCCTCAAACTCTCAAAGCTTAGCATTATTGTATACTTCCTCTTTAGAGATATAAAGAGAATTATTTCTCCCAATTTCTTACCTTTCCCAATTCATTCCCTCTCTATTTCAAGTCTTCCGCTAGCAATAGTGTCGGTTAGGCTTACTTAGCGATTCCAAACGGGTAGAATAACGCTAAGGCCGTACAAATTTTTGGGGTAAAACTTTAGTCTGTGATAGTTGGTATCAGAGCCTAATGACTATCAAGGATAGTTGAAGGTTGAAGGGTTCGTCCCAGGGTGCACAAGCTGTAACCTTAATGTTTAAAGGTTGTCGGAAGGGATGGCAAAGACTGGTTCATCTCGGATCGAGGAGAGTGCCCAAGATTGAGTACCCGAGGAGTAGTGCCGAGAGAGGCGTCGAAGCAAATCGAGGGACCAATGATCTAGCATAGAGGCTAGGCTAGTAGACGAATTGCGGTAAGTAACATTCTCTCAGCTTGAGGATGTCCATGGGCGATTGGACGGGCTAGAGTTTGAGGATGCCGCTATCCAAGATGCCATGCGAAGTGCCTTGAATGAGCTGGGTGGTTCCTTGGTGGCACAATTTCAAACTCTTCGTAAACAGCTCATGGGCGAGATATTTAAGCTCCGGGGCCATGTTGAAACAAAGTTCAATAAAGTTCGAGTTGACATGGAGGAAATTTGCTCGGACGTAGTTTTGTGCAAACGTGCGATTGCGGCATGAACATGCATGTCCCAAAACGTTACGAGGGTTGACGTACCCAAACTACCATGTTACGATGGAGCACGGAATGCTCGTGAGCTCAAGAACTTCTTATGGAGTCTTGAGTGATATTTCAAGGCTACGTGTATAAGAGACGCGGCCGCTCGAGTACACACGACCACCCATTACCTTACCGATGCTGCTACCTTGTGGTGGCGAAGACGACACGGGGACATTAAGAAAGGTACGTGTCGTATAGATTCATTCTGTTGGCCCAGTAGTATACCCAAAAGGGGGAGGGGGTGAATTGGGTAATTAAAAATTATTAGAATAAAAATCAATAAATCAAATAATTAATTTTAATTATAAATTAATTATTATTTTTATATCACAGCGGAATAATATAATCAATTAAGTGTACACCCAAATAGCAAAAATAGCAAAGTAAATATAGTAGCACACAAAAAATTTATACTGGTTCACCAAGTTACTCTCGATTAATCCAGTCCCCCCAAGTTCCACGGAGGTCGCACCCACTAAAACCAAGATCCCTTTAAAGGTAGGAACTAAACCCACACACCGATTCTTTTACCGGCTCAGAATCAATCTTTACAATATTTTTTTCTCAGGTTAAAAAAAAACCTCTATTTTTTCCAGATTAAAGAATAACCTAATTCTTTTTTAACACTAAGGCACAAGAATCAAAATCTCTCAAAACACTCCAACTATCATTTTCACAGGTAAGGATACAAATCACTCACAACGCAATTCTTATTCAGGAAGAATCACTACATCAATCTCTTTGCAGGAAGAGACTGAAACCCGATTACTCTTGGTTAAATACCCCCAATGATATTTAACCTGTTACAACTCACCAATACAAAAATTGATAAGAAGTAAATCTTACTCGGAGTTTCTACCACCACAGATAAATAATAACTCAATTAATATTCCAACTAGTGATAGAAATACGTGAGATACAAAAATCTGATTTCAACAAGATACGGATAGCAAATTGGAGCACGTAATCAGATTCAAGAAATTGTTTTAAAAAATTATTTTCTTCAAAAATCAGAAACAATTTCTAAAATTAATTTTCAAATATAGAATAATAAACAAATAATAAGCAATATGGAAAGATTTCACCCGAAATCCACAGAAATAATGATTAGAACAATGTAATTTCAAATCCGGTATAAAAAAAATTGATCGCAATTGATTATCAAAATCACTCTTAAAAAATCTCACAATATCGTAGAATGATAACTTTTATAAAAGCTCACAAATGATATGAACTCTTTTAGCTCTCACTCAATGAATTATTAGTCCTAATTAAAATTCGCAGGTCTATTTAAATGAATATGTAATCATCATTCGAATGATTAGTTTACATGTGTCATGAAAAATAAAAACTCTTATAGATCCCTTATATCATAAGGATTTCATTTAGGTTCAATTCCACTAAAAAACATCTTTCAAATCTCTCAATTAAACCCCTAAAATATTTCTCAATCTTAATAAATAACTATAGAATCTATTTCAAGTACCAAATTGAGAAATATTAATATTTAATGAACCATATTAATAGAATTTAATTAGTATATGAACCATATATTAAATATAGAGAATATCCCCGAAATTTCTCTTAAATCCTAACAAAAAACAATTACTTTTAGATAAAATCTCGGATCAAACAGTATCCTGAAATAGCGCGTTCAGTTGACTGCCCAGTCGACTGCCCAATTCAGGTTATAACCAAACTATCGCTGTAGCGTGCATCGGTCGATCGCCCGGTCGACTCACAGATTCAGAGAGTTCAGCACTACTTCACTGGTCGACCTATCGGTCGACTTATTGATTCAGAGAGTTCAGTCCTTCCTAGCTGGTCGACCTATCGGTCGACTTAGAGATACAGAATGTTACAACTTCTATGTTCGGTCAACTTACCAGTCGACGTCAATCACTGGATCTCTTCTTTGAATACGTTTTTAACTTATTTTTTTTTTTTTTTTATAATTTCGCTCTTTTTACCATTTTCTTCTCTTGATTAGCTCCACTAATATTATTATATTCCATTTTAGTTATTTAAAATTATTTCTTCTTATTTCACATAGGAGCAAATAATTTAACTTAGTCAAAACACACATAAAAGATAAAATACATTTTATGTCGAGTGTGTGTTCCTAAATGGAATATTAGGAGTTAAGATTCACTTGGGTTGTTTTATCTAATTTCTTCAAACTCTTAATTCTTCTTCATCATCTTCACATCTCCATTTCTCATCCATTTAATTTGACGTCTTCATTACTGGAATTTTAAATTATCGAAACACTTAATTAAACATTAGTTCCATCAAAACATCAATATTTAATTGTTCATCAAAATCTTAGGATAAAAAATCTTCCCATTTTTTATGATGACAATTAACTTTGTTCTTTTCTTCAAATAAAATATAATCACACTCCCCCTGAATCTGAGGACAGATTCTTTAACTCATTAAAGTATCATAATGAAGATTTCAATAATGCACAAATTAAAATATTCATTAAAGCAAACATTACTAATTTCTTCTATTTTGCACAAATTTAAAATACTCAATTAAAGCACTGTTTTAAATATACTCTCCCTTAATCACACATCAACTAATTCTCCCTATTAATAAAACATCATCTAATTTCTCCCCCTTTGTCATCTTCAAAAATAAAATTTAGGGAGGGGGGAACCATTACAAGTAACTCAATCTAGACAAACATCATTATGCCTAGCCATACCCAAACCGCATATGATTTTCACAAACTGATCTTCCACTAGTGGTTTGGTAAAAACATCAGCAAGCTGGTCGGAGGTATCAATATACTCAATAATAATATCTCTTTTCTGAATATGATCACAAATAAAATAATGTCTAATCTCTATGTGTTTAGTTCGTGAGTGTTGTGTAGGATTCTTACTTAGATATATAACACTTTTATTATCACAAAAGATTGTGACCTCCTCCATACAAACTCCAAAATCATTTAACTATTACTTAATATATAAAATTTGAGCACAACAGTTACCAACTGCCATGCATTTAGCCTCAGTAGTGAATAAGGCTATCGAATTCTGTTTCTTGCTTGACCAAGAAACCAAAACACGTCCTAACAAATGACATGATCCCCTTGTGTTTTTTCGCTCAACCTTGCAACCGACAAAATCAGCGTCGGAGTAACTTACCAATTTAAAATTACTCCCCCTAGGATACCATAATCCTAAGTCAGTCGTCTCCTTTAAATAACGAAAAATTCGCTTAATCGCAGTCAAGTGTGATTCTTTAGGACAAGACTGAAATCTAGCACAAAGACAGACACTAACATAATGTCAGGTCTACTAGCAGTTAAATACAACAGACTACTAATCATACCTCGATACATTTTTTCATTAACGCTTTTTTTCGTATTGTCTTTTTCTAACTTTGTAGTCGTTGTCATGGGAGTTTTGTACTATTTAGCACATTCCAAGCCATATTTCTTTAACAGCTCCTTGGTGTATTTAGTTTGGTTTACAAATATCCCTTCTTTGATTTGCTTAATTTGCAATCCAAGGAAGAAATTCAGCTCTCCCATCATGCTCATTTCAAATTCAACCTGCATTATCTTAGCAAATTCTTGGCAAAGATTCTCATTAGTAATCCAAAAATGATATCATCAATATATACTTGTACTAATAGGATATCAGAATCAATTTACTTTACAAATAGTGTAATATCACAAATATCCTTTCGAAAATTATTTTCGATCAAATATCGGCTAAATCTCTCATACTAAGCTCTCGGAGTTTGTTTGAGCCTGTACAATGTCTTGTGAAGTTTAAATACGTGATCGGGAAACTTATCACTTTCAAATCTTGAGAGTTGTTCCACATAAACTTCTTCAGCTAGAAAGCCATTTAGAAATACACTCTTTACATCCATTTGATATAGCTTAAAATTACGTGAACATGCAAATACGAGTAGCATTCTAATTGCTTCTAGTCTTGCAACAGGATCATACGTTTCATTATAATCAATTTCTTCCTTTTTATTATAGCCCTGTACTACTAATCTTACTTTATTTCTAATTACCATACTAGATTAATCATTTTTGTTTCTAAATATTTATTTAGTACCAATAACTGGATGAAAATTTGGTCTCGGAACAAGACAACACATTTTTTTTCGCTCAAATTGAACTAATTCATCTTGCGTTGCTGAAATCCAAGATTCATCAATTAACGACTCATTTATATTTTTAGGCTCAATTTGAGATAAGAAAGCAAGATTAATTATATCCCTAAGAGAAGATTGAGTACTTACACTTTTTTCGAAATTACCGATTATTTCTTTAATAGAATGCCCTGGTACTTTCTTTATAGCTCTTGGTAAAGTCGAATCCTTTTCCTTAGGTTCCTCCTCTTGTTGATACTTCTTTGGTACATCATTACCTTGGTTTTGGTTATTTAAGATACCCATATCATCATTATCCAAAATCTTTCTCGACAAGAATGGATCAATTTTCTCAAAAACATCATGCATTGTTTCTTCTACTACTAAAGTACGTTTATTGTAAACTCTGTAAGTCTTACTATTAGTAGCATATCCAAGAAAAATCCCATAATAAGATTTAGCATCAAATTTACCAAGATTATCCTTGTCATTCAAAATGAAATATTTGCATCCAAAGACTTTAAAATAGAAAATATTAGGAGTCTTACCATTTCAAATTTTATATGGGATTTTGTTAAACCCTCTACGAATTGATACTCGATTTATCACGTGACAAGCGGTACTTACTTCTTCAGCTCAGAAGTAGGTTGGTAAGCGATTTTTATTTAGCATCGTTCTGGCCATCTCTTGAAGCGTTCTGTTCTTGCTTTTCACTACACTATTTTGTTGCGGTGATCTTGGTGTAAAACAATTGTGAACATAACCATACTCATCACAATAACTTACCATTTCATCATTCTTAAATTCTCTTCATCTGTCACTACGAATGTTAATAATAGAGTATTGCTTCTCATTTTGAACACGTTTACAAAATTTAGCAAGAATCAAAGCAACCTTACTTTTTTTAGCAAGAAAATATACCTAGGTAAATCTATAATAATCATCAACTATGACAAATGCATAAAACTTTTCACCAAAACTAGCAACAGAGTTAGACCCAAATAAATCAAGATGTAATAATTCAAGACATCTAGACGTGGATGTGTGTATCTTTTTCTTAAATGATGATCTAACTTACTTGCCTAATTGACATGCATCACATACTTTATCCTTCACATATTTCAAATCAGGTAGGCCACGTATAAGACTCTTCTTAGATAAGTTAGAAATTAATTCCATACTAGCATACTTAAGTCTTTTATGCCATAACCAATTATTTTCAGATAAAACATTTAAACAAGATAAATTTTGAGAATTAAAATCATCAAAAGAGCAAGTATACACATTCTCAAAACGTGATGCAATTAGCAAAATACTACTATCATGACTATTCTTAATGATGCATCTGTTATGATCAAATATAACATTGTAGCCCTTGTCACATAATTGACTAATACTAAATATATTATATTTAAGTCCATCAACTAGTAACAAATCTTTAATCATAGTAGTACCATTACTGATATTACATATTCTGATAATTTTACCATTTGCGTTGTCTTCAAAAGTCACATGACCTCCATCTTTAAGTGTCAAAGATGTAAATTTTTCTTTATCTCCCGTCATGTGTCGAGAACAACCACTATCCAGGAACTATTTGTTCTTACTTATCGATGCTTTTAGAATAACCTGCAAGGAGCACCTCAAATAGTTCCTAAGTGGTACCTATCCTACGTGGGTCCGATTTTGTTAGTCGGGACAATTTTAGTTTCTTTTGGAACCCAAACTTGTCTACAGTTAGATATTTTAGTAAAACATCTACGAATAGTATATCCCACAATGTTACATTTAAAATATTTCATAAGATCCTTGAATTCAGAAAAAAATTTATGAAAGCGTTTTTATTTAAGATTTTTCTGAAATTCAATACCAGCTTTATCAAAAACTCCACGTGAACTTTTCAAAAGTATTTTCAAATTATTTTCACCGTCGGTGAATTTGAGAACAATTGATTGCAAATCCATTAATTTAGATTTCAACTCATTGTTTTCAGATTCGTAGTCTACTACTTGCTCGTTTAATGTGTTAATTGTACTTTGAAGAACATTTATTTTAGAACACTGATTTTTATAATCATGTGAAAGTTCTTGATAAACATAAAACAATTCATCAAAATTTAAAGGACAATAACTTGAACAAACGGCTACCTCACCACCAGTGGCCATTAATACAAGCATGGACGTATCCTTACTATCTAATTCTTTTGAGCTACTTGAATCGATATCATCCTAAGTAGCCTTCATTGATTTCTTCTTTTCTTCTTTGCTTTCTTCTTATTCTTCTTTTCTTTATCCTTCTTCGGTTCGGGACAATCATTTTGAAAATGACCGATTTTACGACAGTTGTAGCATTCCACTTTAGACATGTTGAGATATCTTTTCCCACGGAATGTGCGTCGAGTGATTCTTCTAAAGTTGTTTGAAAGAAGTGATACATTCTTCTCTTGCTCACTATCAAGACTTTCATCATCACTGTCACCATCTTCTTCAATTTTTTGAACTTTTAGCGTCAATTTCTTCTTGTCATTTCCGATATCATCCTTATAACCTTTAATTGCTGATTCATGAGTCATCAAATTGCCAATGAGATCATCAATATCATATTTTCCAGGATCCTAGACTTCCTCGATTGCCGTCACCTTTGACTCCCATATTTTTGTCAAGGAACTTAGGACCTTTCGTACTCTATCCTCCATAGAATATGGCTTTCGGAGTTAACTCATATTGTTGCATATATTGTTGAAGCGAGTGTACATCTCATGAATAGCAAAGTAAATATAGCAGAACACAAAAGATTTATACTGGTTCACCAAGCTACTCTTACTTAATCCAGTCTCCCGAGCTCCACGGAGGTCGCACCCACTAAAATCAAGATCCATTTAAAGGTAGGAACCAAACCCACACACCGATTCTTTTACAGACTCAGAATCAACCTTTACAATATCTTTTTCTCAGGCTAAGGAAAAACCTCTACTTTTTACAGATTAAAGAATAACCTAATTCTTTTTTAACACTAAGACACAAGAATTAAAACCTCTCAAAATACTCAAACTATCATTTTCACAGGTAAAAATGAAACCTTTATAAATTACTCACAACGCAATTCTTATTTAGGAATAATCACTACCTCAATCTCTTTACAGGAAAAGACTGAAACCCGACTACTCTTGATTAAATACCCCCAATGGTATTTAACCCGTCACAACTCACCAATATAAAAATTGATAAAAAATAAATCTCACTCGGAACTTCTACCATCCTAGATAACTAATAACTCGATTAATATTCTAACTAGTGATAGAAATACGTGAGATACAAAAATCTGTTTTCAACAAGATACGGGTAGCAAATTGGAGCACGTAATCAGATTCAAGAAATTGTTTTAAAAATTTTTTTTCTTCAAAAATCAGAAATAATTTCTAAGATCAATTTCCAAATATAGAATAAGAAACAAACAATAAATAATATGGAAAGATCTTACCCGGAATCCACAAAAATAATTATTAGAATAATGTAACTTCAAATCTGGTATCAGAAAAAATTGATCGCAATTGATTCTCAAAATCACTCTTAGAAAAGCTCACAATATCGTAAAATGATAATTCTTATAAAATCTCACAGATGATATAAACTCTTTTAGCTCTCTTTCAATGAATGATTAGTCCTAATTAAAATTCCCAGGTCTATTTAAAAGAATATGTAATCATCCTTCTAACGGCTAGTTTACATATGTTATGACAAATAAAAACTCTTATAGACCCCTTATATCATAAGGACTTCATTTAGGTTCAATTCCACTAAAAAATATCTTTCAAATCTCACAATTAAACTTCCAAAATATTTCTCAATCTTAATAAATAAGTATAGAATCTATTTCAAGTACCAAATTGAGAAATATTAATATTTAATGAACCATATTAATAGAATTTAATTAGTATATGAACCATATCTTAAATATAGAGAATATCCCAGAAATCTCTCTTAAATCCTAACAAAAAAAGGCTACTTTTAGATATAATCTCGAATCAAACAGTATCCTGAAACAGTGTTTTCAGTCGATTGCCCAATTCAGGTTGTAGCCAAATTATCGCTACAGCGTACATCGGTCGACCGCCCGGTCGACTCACAGATTCAGAGAGTTCAGCACTACCTCACCGGTCGACCTATCGGTCGACTTGTTGATTCAGAGAATTCAACCCTTCTTGGCCAGTCGACTTGTCGGTTGACTTAGAGATATAGAATGTTACATCTTCTATGTTCGGTCGACTCACCAGTCGACTTCTGTCACTGGATCTCTTCTCTAAATACGTTTTTAACTTATTTTCTTTTACGATTTTGCCCCTTTTACCATTTTCTTCTCTTGATTAGCTCCACTAATATTCTTATATTCCATTTTAGTCATTCAAAATTATTTCTTCTTATTTCATATAGGAGCAAATAATTTAACTTAGTCAAAACACACATAAAAGATAAAATACATTTTGTGTCATGTGTGTGTTCCTAAATGGGATATTCAGAGTTAAGATTCACCTGGGTTGTTTTTCCTAATTTCTTCAAACTCTTAATTCTTTATCATCATCTTCACATCTTCATTTCTCATTCATTTAATTTGACGTCTTCATTACTGGAACTTTAAATCACTGAAACACTCAATTAAACATTAGTTTCATCAAAACATCAATACTTAATTACTCATCAAAATCTTAGGATGAACACATTCGATCAATTCAAGAGGGAAATTAAATAGCAGTTTTGTTCGACGAATGTAGAAGACGAAGCACGGAGAAAGCTTCGTCAACTCACGCAGACAGGCAAGATCTCGAATTATGTGAAAGAGTTTATGACATTGATCCTAGAGATCCCGAACACCTCAGACAAGGATTCCTTGTTCTACTTTCTTGATGGCCTACGGTCATGGGCAAAGTTAGAGCTAAGATGACGAGGAGTACAAGATTTATCATCTGCAATTGTCGTGGTTGAATCACTGGATGATTTCAAACTTATAGCCCTACTCACCAAGCCTAAGTGATCATGAAAGTGATAGTGGTGGTACCGAGGGATCAAGTAGTGTGAACGAGGGTGATGACACTCTAGCCTGCTTAAGAAAAAGTCGACGTCGTGGCCACAAGGGTGATCGGCCAAAGTCTCCAAAGAAGGAGCAAACAACCAAATGGGACCCAAGGGTAAGTCGTTCCAAGCCGTGGGCAAATTACCTTATTTGTGACGGTCAACATCGGGTACAAGACTGTCCAAAAAATAAGACCCTTAGTGCTTTTATGGCAAAGTTCAAGGTACAACAATAGGGTCAACATGACTCACCAGCAGGAGCATGCGTAGGGACGATGCAGCTCCTAAGCTCTATGCAACTCGAGCAGAATGAATCACAAAAGTCGGCATTAAGGGGGGATGCCAACCTGAACGAGAAATCGTTGGGACAGCGGGGGTGCTGAACAGGCATGTTGCCGAAAGAAGCGTCATAAGATGATGTGATGCGACATAAACCTCGAGCAGGGCAAAAGTCTCGGAAGACGAGAACGTCCAATAGATATGCTCGAAACATGGAGGTTTCAAGTAACAACACAACAGGCGGGTGCACGAAGCCACACCAAGGCAACAAGAGAAGGCGTCGTCGCGGGAGAAAGAAGAATCCATAAGGCAAACTGAAAGAACTGAAGATCGTCGAGAACCCAAGTACTAGTGACAGATCGAAGGACGTTTACGATGCTAGGAAGGAGCCGCGATGAGGGCGTCGCGAAATCGAGTAGGGGAGAATGTCACGGCCCATGTCTTTGAGCTCTGACGAGCCCGACTCCGACCCAGTCCAAGTACATGGGGAGGTCCAACCCAAAGAGGCTCTCCAAATTCCGGAAGGATCCAGAGAACTCTAGGATAATCTAGAGTAGATTGCTTTGTATATTTCTAGATGTATATAGGGGATTCTAGAATATTATTTAAGAGATATTTTGTAGAAAGATTCTAGGCCTTGATTGTGGATAGTTGGATCAAATCGATCTTGACCATCCATTCTCATGGCCAAGGCCTATACAAGGGGAGAAGCTCATTTACGCCAAACGATCCCTCAAACTCTTAAAGCTTAACATCCTTGTATACTTTCTCTCTAGAGATATAAAGAGAATTATTTCTCGCAATTCTTTGTATCACACCCCACCTCGAACACTCGTCACCGTGGGGCTGGCGTGACGTCGACACGACCTCATCTTAATGTCAAACCCACTTGTAAATGACAAAGTGCATACAAAAATATACGACCACAAATTCTGACCATATACAACATCTTTAATTGGGGACACACCTGTCCCTGAATTATAATGATAACAAAAGTATAATAACAATGAAACTCTCACAGGTTTGCCTCAGACAGCTCCTCCCAAAATATTTTCATACTACACCATCGCCGGATTCTATCTAGTGCCAGTAGGGGACCGACTCCTAACTATTGTACCTGCGAGTGTACTGCCTTCTTAGTAAAATATTTTTAAAATAATAATACATTCTAAATATCACCACAATTAAATATGGATCACGCATAAGTATATAAACCCCACATAACTGGTAAAATCTCCAGTATATAAGCAGTGAAAATAAAGCGATATAGATAAGTTACATCCAAATCCATCTAGTATAAAATCATACCAATCACCATAATAAATAATAAATCACCCAATATAAGTAAAACACCACATCTCAAACAAACATCTCAAACCACCATTCCACCACAACACACACTGGCTAGCCATAGTGATCGTTTTAACCTTACGATCAGGAGTTTGCAACGGTACCGTACCATTCGTAGGATATGCTTTCCTACGAACACCTATCACTTCGCCGAAACGGATAATTACTGCGCAATATAAACGTCTAACATCACTCTGCCAAAACAGATAAACATCACTCCGCCAAAGCGGATAACATTACTCCGCCGAAGCGGATCACATCACTCTGCCGAAATAAATAAATAAATACTATGCTATCGTCCAATCAATAATATCGTCAAATCAATACCATCACTCTGCCGAAGTAGATAAACACTATAGCATTGTCAAATCAATAACGTCATCATCAATTCACAAACCAATATTATCGTCTAATCAATATCGTCAAATTTCAAACATCACCCTCTATTTCCAAAACTGATTTTTAATCCAAAATCATATTTCTCATTTTTCTTTATAAAAAACATCTGATTTCATCAAAACCATTTTCACATTCTTTTCGAAAACCATCGTAATCTCACCAAAATCCATTTTACCAACTCACCCAAAATCTGCTTGATCCACAAAATTTTAAAAGCATCTAATGTAAATATAACCATTTTCTATCATATATAGATATAAAAATAGTTTGGTAAGAAGACAGTACACTTACCTGATTATACGTTTTCGAAGATTTTAACCGCCTATTCTCTACCGGTACTCCGATGCCTGCGAACCTAATAGTGACAGGGCTTAAATTAATAAATATAAAAATAACCTAACCATGAAATGTAGGCCCTAATTTCCGTGATATTTTATTCCCTGTATTTTATTATGAAATATTACTATTCAACTAATATTACTCCGTTACGGGTTTATTATATCAAATTTATTCATGTGAACGGTCTCACTATTTCCTATCGCCATTTCAATTTAAACAATTAAATACATATATTAAAGAAGTTCGAAATTCTACCTTTCCCGAATTTTTCGATGGCCACGAGATTGGATTTTTATTTCTATTGGGGAGGGGGGGTTGTGCAATTTTTTTTTTTTTCCCGCTTCTTCTTTTCCCGCTTCTGTTTGCTGTTCTGCTGCAGCCGCCGCCGCCGAACCTCCGATCACGCCATCTTCATTTACCGCCTCTGTCGGCCGGCCATCCCCAATCAATCACACACAAACACACCCCCAAACGCCAAACACACACATTCACCGTCACTGTCATCTGATTCGCAACACACACATGGCACCCACAACACACACACAGACTGTCTGACGATGATACACATACACACTCGTCGGAGGAGCACACACACACACCGTCAAGATTGAAGAGCAACCATACACATGCACCACCAGACCTTAGAACAAAACACACACAATCACGCTCACCCCGCGAAGTCGATGGCACCCTCTCTCTCTCTATACTCTCCACTCCAGCGACGACCACCTCTAACAACTATAAACACACAAAAAACACGCCCACACACCCCCGATCATGTATCCACAACTAAACACTTACATACACAATCGGAATTCATACTCCCACTCACCGGCGACGACACTGTGACGATCGCCGATCATCCCTACCGTCTGCGCACACACACATACACCAACAACACTGAAGAACACACACACACACATACCCACACACAGCAGGCGCGCACACACACGCATGCACTGCTCTCTCTCTCTCTCTAAACTATACTTCGGCCAATTCCGGCGACGACGATGACGATCAAACACACACCACCGCCACCTCCGTCGACGAAACTCACTTACGGAACTCACCATATACACCTACACCACATCACACACACACACGATGAACATGTGACAACCCCACGCCACCGGACGATCGACGGCCCACCAACTCCCCCATCGTCGGACGTTCTCTCTCTCTCCTTTCTCTTTCTCCGTTTTTGATTTCTCTTCCTCCCTTCTCCAGCGTGTATGCATGTGTGTATATATATGTGTGTGTGTGAAAGATCGGCTACGTATCCTCTCCGAGCTCCGTTTGATTACACGTTGCATTTATACACACACACACACACACACACACATACATGTGTGTGTAAACTGTTGGTCGTAGGAAAAGCATATTATTGTAATTACACTCATCCTCCTTCTATTTTGTTAAGTTTTGAATTAAACCCAAATTAATATTTAATATTTTAAAAATTATAAATTAACCCCTAAAATATTTAAATCTAATAATAAATTACGCCATCTACCCCGTTATTTATTTATTTTTATTTTATTTTATTATTATTATTTTATTTTTTTGAAACTTTTTAAAATACGACTTTAAAAAAAATCAGGGTCTTACACTTTGCCTTTCCCAATCTCTTCCCTCTCTATTTCAAGTCTTCCGCTAGCGATAGAGTCGGTTAAGCTTACTTAGCGATTCCAAACGGGTGAAAAAATGCCAAGGCCGCACGAATTTTTGGGGTAAAACTTTAGTCCGTGATAGTACGCTGAGCACAATTCACTTTTTATCTAAACTTGTTAAATATGTTTTGAATTTTTACAAGAATGAAACAAATATGAAAGATCAAATATATAATTTAACAAATTTCAATCTATGTAGACACCTGCCTTATATTTTGGGGACCAAAAATATAAGTTCTCCTTCCAGAAACATTTTTTTTTGTTGATTTTATGGTAAGATGTGTTTAGACCACTTTACGTGCACTTTGACTAATCATCTAACCAGACGATCTTAAGGGTGCACTCCTTAATATTGGCCTGGTGTATTCAAGATTAAATTAAAAATTTAATTTTTGGAGTATTTTCCAGCAGAGTCGAACATTAGTTGACAAAGAAAGGGACACCTCCTCTTGTTAATTGGACTAACGCCTCTTGGTCCCTAACCAAACACTACCTAAAGGTTAGGGATGTGTTCACGTCGGGTGACATTGATTTTGGATGGATCCGAGACCCGACCTGAAAATTGTCGGGTCTGATTTTTGGAACCCGTTATCAACCGATGACATCCAATATCCGATGTTGTCGGTTGGTGTCGAAGACCGGTCGGGTTCAGTTGGATTTGGTCGGAAAAAAGAGGTTGAGAATGAGATGAGGATTGAGGGATGAAAAGATGAATAAAAGTATAGAACAAACAAATTCGCAGAAACAAAACATGAACAAAATAGCCAGAGAAATTGAGCTAACAAAACAGAAGCAGATACACATACGAAACAGAAACAAAAGCACATAAACAAAAATAATCATATTAAATAGAACAGAAACAAAAACACACCTCATGTCATCAATTTCATTGTTGTAGGCTTGTAGCATTGTCAATCATTGTCCACACTCCACATGCATCGGATCTAAATGCTTTCGATAACTAGGGTTTTTAAGCCAATGAACTGAAGAAGAATCATCGAAAAAGAATTGTAGAAAAAACAATCGAGGAAGAAGAGTATTAAAGAGTGAAAAGGGAAGAGAAATGAAGAGTCTGGTTTTTGGAAATAATGAACGACAACTAGACAAGTTACGATAGAGAGAGAAAGAATCGACAAAGGGAGACTCTGGCTTTTGGAAATTGAAACAAAATGAAGAATAAAAGAGCCTCTGATTTTCGAAAAGCGAAACGAAATGAAGAAGAGAGAAAACGAACTGCCAAATCAAGACGAAACGAAGAAGGAAATGATCGGCCAAACCCTAGAATTGCTATTTAAGTGTAGGTGTTCGGTCGGGTTTCGGGTACAGCTGGTGGGAGTGGACAAACCCGGCATCTGATTTGATCCTCAGCTAATTACGCGGGTTTCACCCGACCCAACCTAAATCAAGAGTGAAAACCTGCGTTTTTTAGGTGCAGGCCGGGTGGGTTCAGCAGGTGGGTCGGACTGGCGGGTTTCTTGCACACCCCTACTAAAGGTCTAAATTGTAATTTTGAACATACACAAATTATTGAAGAACAAACAACTGGAGAACACCCAATTCTTCCAAATAGCAAGCATTACAGCTACAAAAAACTGAAATTTTACATGGAAAAGGTAGAATTCTATTCATCAAAATCACCAATCTATCCAAAAATTTTAAAAAACAATAATAATTGAAATCTTACATGAAAAAAAGCTGTTTTTTAATCATCAAAATCATCATTAAATTCATCAATCTTCTGCCCAAATCCTCTTGGCCCAGCTCTTGCTCTGCCTCTACGCTTACTCTTCTTCTTTCTCTTAGCAGCTTCTTCCTTCTCAAACTTTTTTGCCTCCCTGTTCTGCAAGAAATCCGTCACAGCTATGTATATCACCTGAAAAAATTTGAAAATCAAACCAAATAATCACCAACCCACGTCCTCAAATCACAAAATTATGAAACCCAATTGGAAATTATGTACTTAAATCTACCCCAATTGTGAGAATCGAGAGGCCTAGAAAAGCGACGAACAGAAGAGCATTGACGATGGTGGAGACGCCGCCGTCGGCGGCGGGCACAATCTGCTGTGAATCCTCGACTGGGTTAGCTTCCGATAGCAAGAAATCTTGAGGAATGTATGGGATTCTCCAGATTTTGGTGGGTTTTGATTGGATTCTGTGTGGTGGGTTGTGATGATTGGTTAGGTTTCTGTTGAAGAAGAGAGTCGCCGGTGACGATAGCGGCGGCGTGGGATTGAGGGAAGAACGGGGCTTTTGGTTGTTGAGAGAGGAGAGAGAGAGGAGTGGTGGAGATATGGAGATGGATATAGCTGTTGAAGAAGCCATGTTTCATTTGCTGCCACTCTCTCTCTCTCTCTCTCTCTCTCTCTCTCTCTCTCTCTCGGGCTATGGGTGGAAAAAGTTATTCACTCTTAGTTGGATAATTTTTTTAAATTTTGAACTCGTATAAAATCCCTGGATTATAATTTAAAAAAAATATCAGTTAAAGGTCCTCTGATTTGAGAAAAAATACTTGTTGGAAGAGATAGTTATGCATCCCGAATGAGATTAGTCTCACATCCCGTGTGGATAGAGGGACACTCGTGGTTATACTAAAAAAAAAAAAAATAATAAAATATTTTTATAAATCAAAGGATTATTGACAAAATAAATATATCAAAATTATGATTAAAAAATAGTTTAAAATAACACCATTTTTTGGTATTGTGATACTGATATAGTAAAATGTTAGAGAAGGGTGTCAGAATACATGTATCCGATTGTGGTTATTAATTTTTTTTTCTCTAGCAAAGATAGAATTTGGATTTGGAGTTTTAAATCTAAATTGCAAGAAATAAAAATTCCAAATTTAAGTGATGATTATGAAAATGGAGTTAGGAATTATGGATCATGTATTTTAAGAATTATATAACTTTTTAACTTTTTTTTGAAACTCTAATATGTGTAAATGAGCATCATTAATTAACTACAAGTTAGAACTACTCAAGAAAATTAAATTGATTATTTATCTTCAATATTTAATTTATATTTTACTCTAATTTAGAGAATTAAAATCTAAGTATAAACTATCCAATTCAATAATCAATTACCAAACATGCTATTGTATGACAGTTAGATTTAGATCACAGGTACTATATCTAAAGTTCTAGAAACAATTAAATTCAAAGTGAAAATTTCTGCAATAACTTTTAAAATAAATTTAATCACAATGAAACCAAATTAAAATCAAGATTCATCCTCTTATAATTATTTTTACAAATCCAAAATCAAATTGAAAACATAAAATCGCATAGACAATAAATATGTCACTATAATCTTAACAAGTTTAAAGGAAATTTGTTGCTCATTATAGTGCAGAACATCTTTTTGGATGAGATCCTTAAAATTGTTGTCTTCATCATCTTATGTTGAACCCTAGCCATCTTGTCAATGCAGAGACGGATGATTAATACTGAATAAAATCTTTTTCTTTCTTTGATTTTCACCCCTTCCAAAATGCATTTCTCAAAATTAGGGAAATTTTTTCCTTTTAAAATTTCCGAAATCAATTTTACCACAGACCCATTTTGGTCTATTTCGCGGGCACGATGGTAAAACTCATACCTGCAATGTTTGGCAAACTTCAAATCCACCTATCTCTCGTCTGAATTCTGTTTTATCTCTATGACCATTGTTCAAAAGCTTACGATGTTTATTTTCACATGCAACTCGTTTCATTACAAAATTTCATCATTAACGTTAGTTATGGATGAAAAAGTGTACAATGATATGCATTTGGATAACATCAACTTCAAATGTGCATATCTTTCTCTTTGAAATTCCAATTTAACTATATAACGACTGATTGGGAAGAATAACTTTGATATGAAATTAGTTTTATTGCAAAATTCAAACTCTAACATTAGTTGTTGTTGAAACAATACATTGTGATCTATATTATAATGTTTTTAAACTGTGACTTTTAACTCTAATTTTTATATAATACTCCAAATTTGCATGAACGCTAAAAATAAACTTATTGTAAATACATAAACATTCAAGAACATATAGATTTAGAGAATAACATAGGTATGAAATCGGAAATGATCAACTATCTCCGGCTTTTCCTCTCCACAAATATAACCCTACCATGACTACCGTCATTGCAACAATGACCATCGCCTCTGTCGTCATAGCTGCTACCATCGTTTTTGTTGGTGCAATTGCAACCACCATCGTTGCAGCTTCTTCCCCATTTATCTCTCACTTGCACTACAACACCGTCGTCGAAGCCCTATCACCTGGATCTAGTCGTATCTAACAAGATTTGGCCAAATTAGAGTTTTGTCGCACCACCACCTCGTCACCTGCCATCTCCACCATTTGTGACAATGAGTTGTGATGAAAAGCAAACTATCTTACCAGATTTGACCGCCACCACATTACCAAAAACTACTACCGCTGCCGCGTCGAATATGATCTTAGGTATTGCTAGATCTGGAGGAAGAGCTTGAACATTAGAACATAATGTTAGATTCATGTCCCACATTAATCACTTGAGAGTGCCCAAACTACTACATAAGCCAAAGTAATTTTTGTGTTTCACTGGTTTCATTTCTCATCCCAGTCCACTTCCATCTGAGAGGCCTATTCTAACGCCGACTAGGCTGAGGATCCCAATGACAGATGTTCTACCATTGGTTACAGTTGGATTCCACGCTTAAATATGGATTACCACGTTGCATGAAATGTTAACCTTTACCTAGGAAGATGAGAAGACATTCCATGTCAAATTAGCCGTGCATTTAATGCCTAACAAGTCCTAGGCATGAAACACAGAACATCACAACTTTTTCAAATTTTTGTTTGGGCGCCAATATTGAAGAGGGAAGGCTCAACTTTTTCTCAAACACGCCGTCTCAGAACCTCGGTTCACTCCCCCACCTATATTCTCGAACACGTTGACTGGAGTGTCGAGTCCTCTGAAATAGGGACATTGAATGAGAGAAATTTTGAAAAGTCATGAGTTCTAGCCACGTGTCATGCAGCGTCAATCATGTGCCTGGCACGTGACACCCAAGAAGACATCACAACCAATGACAAGCCACAAAGGAAGGGTTAGATGAGCAAACGAATGCTTGAGGAATTCTACTCGAGACCTGACATCGATACTCACTACACTCGAGCTAGAGGCTGGACATCCGTTATCTCGTCTTAGGACAACAAGTCGAGAACCTTTACTATGTTATCCCGAACATGGTTGCAGACCATGAGATATGCTCGATCAATGACATATTTCTACTCGAGAAATGTTATAACGACCCAATAAATATGAAAGAAACGGTTACGATTATGAAATAACATTCCATTACTCCATATCCCACAAAATCTAGGCTACCTTGATCTGATGTTCTTTATTTGAGAATGATAAATCTCAATCTATTAGTATAAGATACTGGAAAATTTGTTAGGGAACTTACTAAGTGGTAGTAAGAGACTGAGCATGATCATTTTTGATGTCATACATGATGGTTTTGCTTGAGTCAAAATAAGATATCTGAGGTGTAATTGTATTTCGTGAACTTTTGTATCCGAGATAATATATATTACATGTATTCCTCTCTCTAAAACCACCGCAACAGTCACCCATTGTAAGACCCCAATCGTAGCACATACGTCATTAATAGTTGCATTTTAGAGTATGTGGGAAAATACAGGGTAAAATGGTGTTAATTAAAATTTAAATTAAAAGGTTTAGGGGTCAAATTGCAAATATAAAAACATTGTTCTAAACTTAGGATCCAAATTGTCATTCAATTTATAAAAGTTTAACTGTTAGGGATTAAATTGCAATTTAAGAAACTTATAAATGGCAAATTGAACTCAAAAGAAGACTTTAAGGAAGTTGGGGGAGAAAAGAGCAATTAAATAAAAGAATTTTTTTTAATATATATACATATATACATCTATGTCTGTGGGTGTCGAGCATTGAACCGGAGGCCGGAATCAGAGAGAGATAAATAGTGGGCGACGTGGCTTGAAGAGAAAACAGGTTGATCCACTACTTATATGCATATATATACATGATCATACATGTAGAGATCAACAAAAATCTAAAATCAAATCTGAAATCAAAGAAAAATCTAGAGAGCAGGCCGGAGTTAGGGTCAAGGAGCGATCGCCGGAGAGGGAGTCAGAGGTGCATGGGGGTTGATCGTCGATGTTGAAGGCTTTGGCGGTCCGGCTAGAGAGAGATGAGCAATAGTGGAATTTAAAGAGAGGAACGGTGGATCGTTCTTGGTGATCGTCGGCAGTGGTTGCAGACGGCGACAGTGGGTGTTTTTTGGCGTGTGGGGGATTCCCGTGCCAGTTGAAGCAAGACAAATCAAGGTCGGCCAGCGAAATTGGGTTATCGACAGTGACTGTTGGTAAGTGTGTGTGTGAATACTCTGTTATGGTCAATTGGGTGTGTGTGTGCTGTGTATGAGCATGCATATGTGATGCATGTATGGGTGTGTGATTTGCAGGCAGTGTGTGTATGGGTGTGCAATCGTGTGTGGGTGTTCTGATTGGTATTGTGCATGTATGTGTTCCAACGGTCAGGTGGGTGTGTGGTGATGTATTTTGTGTGTGTGTCCTATTTTTCGTTCATCGTCGTCGGACATGTGGGATCGTCGCCGTTTGTTGCCGTTGTTTGTGTGCTACGGTATGTGTGTGTTTCGTTGTGTGTGTAAGTGTTCGTTCAGTCGATTTCATGGGTGTCGGATCGAACACGTATGTGTGTGTGTGGCTCGGTTGTGTGGGTGTCGTTCACCGGTGGGCTATGTGGGTTGCTGTTATGGGTGTGTGTGTGATTGCAATGTGCATGTGTGTGGTTTGATGTGTGTTGTGGGTACATGTGTTGTCCAATCGTGTGTGTATGGGTGATCATCGTGGGTGTGGCGCCGCCGTCATCTGGCGAGTGTGGGCGTGCGGTTCAGCGTCATTGGTGTAGGTGCGTGTGTGTTTCTGCTTTTCCAGTGGTGGGCTGAAACGAAACTGAAATAGAAATGGCCGTGGGGGTGTGTGATAGGATGTAGCGTCGCCGACAGTAGGAGTTTTAGTGAGAGAGAGAGCGACGGCTGACGTGTGTATTAGTCTGGCTTTGTTGTACGTGTGTGGGTGTAATCGGCCGACGATCAAGTGGGTCCATGGGTGAATTGTGATGGGTCGACTAAGTCCAGAGCGGAAGCAGAAGAGAGAGAGCTGGTGGGGGCGACGAGAATTGATCGGCAGTAGAGAACCCAACAAACAGAACTAAAGGAGAAAAATAAAAGAAAAAGAAGAAAAAGGAAAAAAGGAAATTTACACAAACCACCCCACTAAACTTAATGATCCAATCTCGCAGCCGATGGAAAAATTTTTGAAAAAAAAAAAAGTCGAATTTCGAACTTCTTTAATATATGTATTTAAATGCCTAAATTGAAAATGACGATAAGAAATAGATCGATATAGTAATTTCATAATAAAGCGTGGGGAATAGGGAATTACGAAATTTAGGATCTACAATCCATGATTTAGATATGTTTACATAAAATATTAATTTAGGCCCTATCCCTATTAGGTTCGCAGACACTAAAATACCAGTAGATGATAGTTGGTGAGAGTTTATGGAAACGGATATTCAGGTGAGTGTACTGTCTTCTTGCTAACCTATTTTTATATCTATATATAATAGAAAATGATTATATTTACATTAGATGCTTTTAAAATTATGTGGATCGAGCAGGTTTTTGGGTGAGTTGGTGAAATGGATTTTCGTCGAATTATGTTGATTTTAAAATAACGTTGGAAAATAATTAGTTGGATTTGGGTGATTTTAAAAGAGAGTGAAAAATATATGGTTTTCTAAAAATATAAAGAGTGGAAAAATAGTTTTGGTGAAATCAGACGTTTTTTTAAAAGAAAGTGAAAAATATGATTTTGGATTAAAATCGATTTTGGAAATAGAGGGTGATGTTTGATATTTAACGATGTTAATTAGACGATGTTATTGATTTGTGATTTGATGATGACGTTTTTTATTTGACGATACTATAGTATTTATCTGTTTCGGCAGAGTGATGATTATCTGCTTCGGTAGAGTGATGGTATTGATTTGACGATGTTATTGATTTGACGATGCCATAGTATTTATCCGCTTCGGTGGAGTGGTGTTTATCTGTTTTGGCAAAGTGATGTTATCCGCTTTGGCGGAGTGATGTTTATCTGCTTCGGTAGAGTGATGTTAGACGTTATACTGCGCAATGATTATCCGCTTCGGCAGAGTGATGGGTGTTTGTAGGAGGGCAAATCCTACGGATGGTACAATACCGTTGCAACTCCCGACCGTGAGGTTAAAACGATCACTATGGCTAGCCAATGTGTGTTGTGGTGGAGTGGTGGTTTGAGATGTGTGTTTGAGATGTGGTGTTTTACTTATATTGTGTGATTTATTATTTATTATGGTGAATGGAACTTATACTTATTAGTTTATTTTCACTACCTATATTATAGAGAATTTTACTAGCTATGTGTTGTTTATATACTTACGTTTGATCCATTTATAAGTTGTGGATATGAATTATTATTATAAAATATTTTTACTAAAAAGACAGTACACTCGCAGGTGGAGCAGATAGGAGTTGGTTGGTCCCCTACCGGCACTAGTTAGAGTTATGCGGGTCAGGTGTTGGAGTCATACGAGAGTAATTTGAGATGAGCTGTTAGAGAATGAACTTAAGGGAGGTTCATGAGTTCTATTTATTGTTTATATTTTTGGGACCGATGTGACCCTAAAGTATGAAGTTATTATATATATATATGATGTGTGAACGTGCCCCAATTTTCCAAAGAAAATCGAAAAAATAGATATATGCTTGGCGCTGGTAAAATGAGAAGGGTTTTTAAAAACGTTGATTTTCTTATTAAAAATACTTAAGCCCGTTTTAGAAAAAGGAGTCGCCACCTAACATTGAGTTTAAATGATGTACTAGGTCACCAGATTTTTTTTTTTTTTTTTTTTTTTAAAACAAAATTAAAAAATGGCTTAAGTAAAATTTTGACTCCAAAAATAACATGGTCCGACCAGAGATTCGTTTAAAGAGTTCGGGGGTCAGTTACGCTCGGGGAAGGTGTTAAGCACCCCGAGACGCCCGTCAAAAGACGGTACCTTATCCAATTAAAATTTAAATCCGAATATTTTTATTTTTATTTTGAAATCCTCCTCCTATATACACACATACATATGCACACACATCGAGGGAAGTAATCTCCCTTCTAAACCTAAACCGTTCCAATGGAAGGTTAAGAATTTTCCACCTCATCTTGTCAGCAAATTATATTCAACATGAATTAAAGAAAACGCACACACACACTCACATCGAGAGGAGTAATTCTCTTCTAAACTTAAACCGTTCCAATGGAAGGTTGAGAATTTTTCACCTTATCTTATCAGCACATTATATTTAATACGAGTTAAAGAAACACACGCTCACACACGCATCGCACACATCGAGGGGAGTAATTCCCTTCTAAATTTAAACCGTTCAAATGGAAGGTTGAGAATTTTCTACCTTATCTTGTCAGCACATTATATTTAGTACGAGTTAAAGAAACACACGCACCCACACGCATGCACACATCGAGGGGAGTAATTCCCTTCTAAATTTAAACCGTTCAAATGGAAGGTTAGAAATTTTCTACCTTATCTTGTTAGCACATTATATTTAATACGAGTTAAAGAAACACACGCACACACACGCACGCACACTCCTCAAGGGGAGTAATTTCATTCTAAACTTAAATCGTTCCAATGGAAGGTCAGAAGTTTTTCACCTCGTATTGTTAGCACATTATATTTAATACGAGTTAAAGAAACACACGCACACATACACACACACACGCACACTCCTCAAGGAGAGTAATTTCATTCTAAACTTAAACCATTCCAATGGAAGGTCAGAAGTTTTCCACCTCGTATTGTTAGCACATTATATTTAATACAAATTAAATAAAACACACGCACACACACGCGCGCACACACACACACACACGCACACTCCTCAAGGGGAGTAATTTCATTCTAAACTTAAACCGTTCCAATGGAAGGTCAGAAGTTTTTCGCCTCGTATTGTTAGCACATTATATTTAATACAAATTAAATAAAACACACGCACACACACGCACACACATCGAGGAGAGTAATTCTCTTCTAAACTTAAACCGTTCCAATGGAAGGTTGGGAATTTTCCACCTCGTTTTATTTACTCAAAAAAAAAAAATTTAAAAATAAATAAATAAATAAATAAAAAATAATAAAAAGAGAAAAAAAAAATCTAATTTACAAAAAAAAAAAAAAATTAGTATAATAACAACTTATTTAAAAATAAGAGTAAGATTTACAACAGATGAAAATTTACAACCTTCTTGGAGATTTTTTTTTCTTCTTCAAAATTACAATAAAATGAAAATAATATTATTTTCTTCAAAATTTCTCTCTAAATTTCACCTCTCCCTTCCCAAAAAAATTCCCTCATTCTGTTGTGAGCCTTCATTCAATTTATAGGAATGAAGACTGCGAAACTCGTCCGACAAAAATCAAACGAAAAGGTAAGAAAAAGGGGGTGAGTGCATCGAAATTCAGTGCACCCACCCCCTTTGGGTGCACTGGGCAGAGAGCTTTGCTCTCTGCCCAGCTGGCCGCATATGCGGCCAGAGCACTGGTCGCACAGCGACCAGTGCATCTGGTCGCACGTGCGACCTTTATACAACCTCCCACCCCCGTTCAGTCTAGGCTTCTCTCATTCTCGTCTGTTTCTTGTCCATTTTGTTACGAATTAACGCGTTTTTATTCCACTTCGAAAAATCTACAAAAACCAAAAAAATAAATAAATCAATTACTAATATTTAATTTACTTAAGAGATTAACAAAACTTAATTTAGCGGTATTAAACCGCACAAATACGGTACAATCAAAACAAAATAAATAGGAAAATAAAATAAAGGTAACTATAAAATAAAGTATAATTTTTTGCGAGGCGGTCAAAATACCGTGTCTACAGCTGCCCCTCTTTGTCATGCAAGTTTCACTTGCTTGACAAAGATAAAAGACCACGTCATTTTAATCGTCCCATTTTTTTTATTTTTTTTTAGTGCATTTTTCAATAGTAGAAAAAATAAAGTAAAATGACTCATGACGATACTCATGACGAACAAATGTACGTTTAGAGTAATAAAAAAAGACTCATGACGAACAAGTGTCCGTTTAGAGAAATAAAAGAATGATTCATGACGATGTTCATGACAAACAAATGTCCGTTTAGGGGATCATTTAGAGTGATAAAAAAATTAACTCGTGATGATACTCATGACGAACCAGTGTCTGTTAAGATGATCGTTTAGAGTAATAAAATGACTCATGATGATACTCATGACGAACATGTGTCCGTTTAGAGGATCATTTAGAGTGATAAAAAAAACTAACTCATGATGATACTCATGACGAACCAGTGTCTGTTAAGATGATCGTTTAGAGTAATAAAATGACTCATAACGATACTCATGACGAACATGTGTCTGTTTAGAGAATCGTTTAGAGTAATAAAAATGACTCATGACGATACTCATGACAAACGCGTATCTGTTTAGAGGATCGTTTAGAGTAATAAAAAATGACTCCTAACGATACTCATGACGAACACGTGTCCGTTTAGAGGATTGTTTAGAGTGATAAAAATTATTCATGCCCCAGCCCTCTTGGCCAAGGGCCCAAAGAAAATTCAAAAATATAAAATATGCCCCAACTTGTGACTAAGCCAGAATGAGAGAGCAAAGATATAAATGTGCCCCAGCCGAACTCTCAGATGACTGAACATTTATAGATTGCCTGCGTACCTTAGTATTATGCCGAGGTTCAAGTTTAGCGTAGTTCACTTTTCGCCCTTTTCAGGACAAAACGCATACCTGGACGCTTATTTAGAGCTTCTGAACTTTCAGCAATAAAAGTCTCTAATTCGAGCCGGAAGGTAAGAAGTCTTTGTGATAGAGAAATCCATACTTCCATGCCTTTTGAAATCCCTGTAATTGGACAAAAACATATGCAACACGAAAATTTAGTCTGAAAAACTTGTCACCCTTGACGACTCGCAATTCCGTTCCCCCCTTTTCCGTCGTATTCTCTCGTTTGATAGCGCTTGACTTTCTCGGGATAGTATCGGGAGATTTTTTTCGTCTCGTCCTTCTGTCAATCTTAGAGATGTACTTTCTGGAGGTTTTCTCCGGGTTGTTGGCGGGGTCTGGTTTTTTGACAACATCTCTATCAGCCTTTATTTCTCTGCACCCGCCGATTTTTACTTTCTCTTTTCTACTAAGCATCCTCAGTGCTTAGGAGAATCATATACTCCTGCTTGCTTTGTATTTTTCAAATCCTACAAAATTGATTTAACTAAATATGGGAAAAACGTGTAAAACCTTACCCCAAACAGGTATCTTTATTACCAGATATGTTGACTGCAAGATTTCAAGCCGGATTGTCTGACAAGTATGATTTCAATACAAATTTGAGCCATATTTGATGTTCCTTTTAACAGATTCCAACTCTTGCTCAAATCCATCAAGTTCCGAATACGGAAAAGTCTTACGGTCAATGGAAGTCAGCCGTAGTGGAAATTCAAAAAATGTCCCTATGAGTGATCTAACTGTTCTTTTTTTTTTTTTGGCCACACGGTCTCTAGATTTTTCTCATAGCGCTCTTTCGAGTTTTCACCATGTTCGAGCCGTACCCCCTTTTTTTTTTTTTTTTTTAAGCAACAGATAATCACAAATTGAAATAAACTTACTTAGAAAAGAAGGACATTTATTAGGAAAAGTATTTCTTTACAGAATTCGAGTTTAGGGGCTCGGGAAATACATCACCATCCATTTCCTGGAGAATCAACGCTCCACCGCTTAAAGCCTTATGAACAACAAAAGGACCTTCCCAATTTGATGCGAACTTATCCTTAGCTTCATCTTGGAAAGGGATGATTTTCTTCAATACTAACTCACCGACCTTGAAGACTCTAGGGTATACCCATTTATCATGAGCCTTGGTAATCCTCTGTCTGTAACACTGTCCGTGGCATATCGCTGTTAGCCGCTTTTCATCGATTAAACAAAGTTGGTCCAACCGTTGTTGTACCCATTCAGTTTCATCAAGCTCGGCCTCTATGAGCACTCGTAGAGATGGAATTTCCAACTCGGCCGGTATCACCGCTTCTGTGCCATAGACCAAGGAATAGGGGGTTGCCCCTGTCGAGGTCCGAACCAAGGTCCGGTAAGTCATCAAAGCATATGGCAGCATATCATCCCACTCTTTATAATTATCAATCATCTTCCGAAGAATTTTCTTTATATTTTTGTTGGCGGCTTCCACTGCTCCATTCATTTTTGGACGGTAAGGCGCTGAGTTTTTGTGCTCGATCTTGAACTGCTGACATATTTTCTGTATTTCTGAACCCTTCAGGTTTTTAGCATTGTCGGTGATCAATGTTTGCGGCAAACCGTATCTTGACACAATATTTTCTTTGATGAATTGAGCTACTATCTTTTGAGTCACTCAGGTTAAGGAAACAGCTTCTACCTACTTGGAAAAATAATCAATTGCCACCAGGATAAAGCGATAACCACTCGACGCCTTAGGGGTAACTTCCCCAATAACGTCTATACCCCACATTGAGAAGGGCCATGGGGCCGCCAAGCAATGAAGGTGCGAAGGTGGGACATGGATTTGATCACCATGAATCTGACACTTATGGTATCTTCGAACAAACTGCACGCAGTCGCTTTCCATCGTTAGCCAAAAATGACCGGTCATCAGGATCTTCTTGGCAAGCATGAAGCCGCTCATGTGAGGTCCACATATGCCACCATAGACCTCTTTCATCAACTGGTAGCCTCTTCGGCTCCAACACATCTCAATAGGCCCATGTCAGGAGAGCGTTTGTACAGTGTCTCCCCGCTTAGGAAGAATTGGCCTGCTAACCTCCGGAGAGTTTTCCGATCAACACTTGATGCCCCTTCCGGATACTCCTGATTTTTTAGAAAGTTCTTTATGTCATGGTACCACGGGTCTTTGGCTAGCTCAGATTCAAGCTGGCAACAGTGGGCCGGTCGGCGTTGAACTCGGATTACCACCGGAATGATATCATCATCCTCTCGAGTGATAGAGATCATAGATGCCAAGGTAGCTAAGGCATCGGCGAAGTCATTTTTGAGCCTCGGTATGCTTTCAAATTCTATCATTATAAATCGCTCGCACAACTCCAGGAGGTGATTGTTATAGGCTATCAAGGTCGGATCTCTCGTGGCATACTTATCCGTCACCTGATTGATTATCAGCTCAGAATCTCCGAACACTAGCAATTCTTTGATTTTCATATCGACAGCCAGCTGGAGTCCCAGAATACAGGCTTCGTACTCAGCTCGATTATTTGTGCTCTGGAACTTCAACTTGGAAGCCACTGGATAATACTGCTTGCCTGGAGAAATCAGAACGGCTCCGATTCCAGCCCCTCAAGAGTTCACTGCTCCATCAAAAGACATTTTCCAAACTGTTTCCTCGTTTTCTTCCTCCACCGCATGAATCGACTCGTCAGGGAATAGCATTTCAAGAGGCTGGTTATCCGTTTGAGCTGGACAATTAGCCAACTGATCTGCTATTGCCTGACCCTTCACTGACTTTTGGGTCTTGTAGATGATATCGAACTCCATCAGCAGCATCTGCCATTTTGCAACTTTTCTTGACAGAATCGGCTTCTCGAAGATGTACTTTAAGGGATCCATCCTGGCTATCAAGTAGGTAGTTAGTGGGAGCATATAATAGCGCAGTCTTTGAGCAGACCAAGCTAATGCACAACAGGTCCTCTCCAGCAAGGTATAATTTTCCTCATACTTCGTGAAGCGCTTGCTAAGGTAGTAGATGGCTTGCTCATTCTTTCCAGATTTATCGAGTTACCCAAGAATAACTCCCATGGAGAAGTCGAGAACTGACAAATATAGTAATAACGGAACCTTCTCCCGAGGCGGCACTAGAACGGGAGGGTTCGTTAGATAGACTTTAATTTTTCCAAGGCATTCTGGCAATCTGCGTTCCATCGCCCATCACTTTCTTTTCGAAGTAGCTTGAAGATTGGCTTACAAGTAGCAGTAAGTTGGAAGATGAATCAGGCTATAAAATTTAATCGCTTTAGAAAACCTCGGATCTCTTTCTCATTTCTCGGTGGTGGCATCTCACGAATGACCTTCGTCTTTGCAGGATCAATCTCGATTCCATTGCGATTTACCATGAAACCAAGAAGTTTTCCAGAAGCCACCCCAAACGCTCATTTTGCTGGATTGAGCTTGAGCTGGTACTTTCGAAGTCTGTCGAACATCTTTTTCAAATGGCAGAGATGATCCTCGTTCTCCTGAGATTTAACGATCATGTCATCTACATATACCTCCATCTCCTTGTGCATCATATCATGAAAGAGGGTAGTCATTGCTCTTTGGTATGTTGCCCCGGCATTTTTGAGACCGAAAGGCATCACCCTATAGCAAAAGACCCCCCATGGTGTAGTGAAGGCTGTCTTTTCTCGATATTTCTCATCCATCAGAATCTGATTATAGCCAGAGAATCCATCGACGAAAGAATAGAGCTTTCGCCCCGCAGTATTGTCGATGATGATGTGAATGTTTGGCAGTGGAAAATCATCTTTCGGACTTGCCCGATTGAGATCACGATAATCCACGCAGACTCTGATTTTTCCTGAGGACTTTGGCACGGGAACGACATTTGAGAGCCATTCACTGTAGTTACAGACTTCAATAATTCGGGCATTGAATTGCTTCACGATCTCTTCCTTGACCTCGAGGCTGACAGTGGGCCTCAGCTTTCTCAACTTTTGTTTGACTGGTACACTTCCCGGCTTTAGCGACAGCTTATGGGCCACGATACTCTTGTCCAGTCCTACCATGTCATCATAGGACCAGGCAAAGATATCTTGGTAGGAAATTAAGAGCATTATCAACTCTTTCTTTTCCAGAGTCATGAGGGCTGATCCAATCTTTACTTCCTTCAACTCTTCCGAGGTCCCCAAGTTTATCAACTCGGTTTCATCGTTACTGGGAATCGGCTTGTTCTCGAACTCCGTAAAAGCTTTTCGGATCTCACCATCGTCTGGCTGGCAAGAGTCATCTTCTGTTTCCACTTCCATCAGGTCATGGTCTGGTTCTGCATTGAAATCATACTTATCGCACTCTAGCTCAGTTATGTCGCATGCATCATACACTGGTAATTTAGGCATCCTGAAAGCATAAAATTTAAACATTTAAACCATATGTTGGATAAAGCAGAATTGCATTCATTAAATATAAAAAATCATTACAAAGCAAAATCCCTTTCCATCTAGAAGGCAAGGTGGATGGAGGGATGACTAACAGAAAATCTCCCTAAGTTTACCGAAACGCCTGGCGAATTGGGAGAGAACAAGAATCCCAATTCTGCAGCTTTTCTTTTCCCTTGGTTCAAATACCAGACCCATGACTTGGCCCTGCCTCATCTCTCATGATTACATTCACAGCTTCTTTGATCATCACTCTCTCAGGGTGCAACTCGAATCCTGCAGTCTCTTTCCCTTTGTTGATGGTTTCTGCTGGATAGGGGAAAGTGACCCGGATATGCGGGATTTTTATTGGCTGGTTGTCTGGGGATCCATCCATCTTCTCCCGGAAGAACTTCGCCCTGTCTGCTTTTGTCGGCTCGTATCCCAATCTGAATCTCCCCCTCTTCTCCTTGACTTCTATCGGTTCTGTAATTCCGTCTAGATTCTTGCCCAAACCTTTCCCGAGAATGCAACCCCGGGACTTCATTTCTTTAGCAACGAAGGCCACAGTATTAGACAGTGATGGTGTCATCTCGTGTCCTCCTTCCTTCACAAAGGTAGCATTCGCGACGTCGAACACGTGATAGGAGGCTTCAATCTTCTCCTTCTCCTTTCCGTCGTCTATTAACGGGACATGCCGACTTATCGCTTGATGGAAAGGTATGATATCTGAATCAGCCCTGATTACGTACAGTGTGTCATCAATGATAAACTTGATCTTCTGATGTAGAGATGAAGGCACTGCCCCAACGTTATGGATCCACGACCTCCCCAACAATAGGTTGTATGAAGCAGGTATGTCGAGCACTTGGAACTTCGCATTGAACTGTATTAGACCAATTTCAATTGGCAGGTCAATCTCTCCAACGCTATCTCTCCTAGCCCCATCGAATGCTCGGATAACCATCTTAGACGATCGAACCTGTGATAGATCTATCCCCATTTCTTCCAGGGTCGACAAATGACAGATATTTAGTGCCGATCCATTGTCTATCAGCACCCGAGCTATGAACATTCCATGGCTTTCGACCGTGATATTCAAAGGCTTGTTGTGACCTGTTCCATCATCGTCCATCTCATCATCTGTGAAAGTGATGGTGTTAGATCCTAGGACCTGCTCGACCAGAATGACAAACTTATCCGGAGAGATCGTGCTAGGCAAGTGGGCTTCATTTAGGACTTTCAGCAGTGCCTGTCTGTGTACTTCTGAGGATAGGAGTAGTGAGAGCATCGAGATTTGCGCCGGTGCTTTGCTGAGTTGCTCCACTATCTTGTATTCTGAATTCTTCTTTGCCTTTAGGAAGTCGTGAGCCTCCGGTTCTGACACCGGCTTTTTCAGAGCCTCTCTTGGTTCCCTCACAGGAATCCTGATCAAATCCTATGACGTATACACCCTTCCAGACCGAGTGATTCCACTGGTTCCTCCTACTGAGATTGGCAATTCTTCTCATTCTCCTGTTTTAGCGACGATCTCATAATTCCATGGAACCTTATTGAGATTTTCCACCATCTTTTGGATTGGGAAAGACAGAACTAGAGATTTCTCCAGTTTTCGGGCTACCCTTTCTAGATGTAATTCGAATCCTCCGTAGAGAACCTCCGGGTGTAAACAAACACCACCGATATCGATCACATCAACTTCTTTCTCGACCTCCTCTGTGAAAATTAGATTGACGCCACTTCCTGAGGAGGTGTGTTCAGGCAACGGATTTTGCTGACAGTTTGGCGTACCGGCCTCAGGTTTTTTAGGAAACGTGATGGCTCTTGTCCGTATAAACTCTTGAATTTGTCTTTCAGCTGAAAGCATTGCTCGGTCGCATGTCCTCTGGTTCCCGAATGGTATTCACAGAAAGCATTTGAAGAAGCTGCTTTACTCCCAGGTTTAACTTCGTAGAATGGAAGGGGTATCAGCATCCCTTACTTCAAACAATTCCGGTACAACTCAGTGATTGAGACCGGAAGGTCTTGTAGCTCTCTGTTATCGTTCTGAAAATTTCCTCCAGTAGCATGAGGTAGAAGGCCTTGGTGGTATTGGGTTCCTGACCTTGGAGTGCAGTTAGAAATTTGAGGTGGAGTATTCGGGTGTGGTTGATAGGTATCGTAAAAGGGTGCTGGGTAGGCTTGAGGATAATATTGGGGAATATGGTTTTGATAAGGGGGAGGTATATTTTGGTAATAGCGGGGGCGGCTTTGGGAATAGGGTTGGTTTTGAGGATAATTTTGGTTTTGGCGATTTTGAGGAGGGTAGTTGTGATATTGGTTGTTCTGGTTCGGATAGTTTTGGGGACAAGAAGCTTGGGGGTAGTTCTGGTAATGGGTTTGCCGAGGGGAAACGACAACGGCTACTTCATTTTCCTTCATCTTTGGCGGGCTGACCTTTTCGTCAGATTGGATTGGGCCCCTTCAATTTTTCCGTTCCTTATTCCTTCTTCCATCAACCTGTCAATAGTTTCCTGCATTTGAGCCATCTGGGTCGTTCGGGGAGATTCGAGATTGCTTTCTGATGTCATCCTGGAATGAGTCTGTGCTCGACTGCGTGTAAAGATCGGACTTCGAAAGGGGGGAACTGGATTTGCTTTTCTGGGACCAATTTTATTTGTCTTGCCCTTTTCTTCTACAAAAAAAATTCTTTTATTAGTTCACATGGGTCTTAGGTGGTCTTAAAGCCCATTCTAGTTCGAATATTTCAATTTCGATAATGACCAATTAAAACAAATGATGGTACATGAAAAAATATCTTCTTTTTTTTTGTCATTCCCTACCGATATTGAAAACTTTGAACTTGTTTGGTGTGCCTTTTTTTTTTTTTTTTTTTTTTTTTTTTTTTTTTTTTTTTTTTTTAAGGACTTCCCAAGACTTCATCAATCCATCAAGTACCAAAAACCCCTTTCTCGTCTTGTATCATAGAATCTTGAGGGGATAATATGGATACAAGACAACTTTGCTTTTGTCAGAGGATTTACAACGATATAAGAGTCTGAGAGGAAATAAGGAAAAGAAGAAGAAAATATATAAAAAAGTAAAAAATAAAAAATAAATGATAAAAAAAAAAAATAAAAAAAAATCACAACTTATTTACTGAATTGAGGGAAAATAAAATAAAATAAAATTTAACATTCAGACTTTATATTAGTTGGACTTATCCAGATATATTGGGCTCGACCTTCTAAAGTTTTCCCCAGTGGAGTCGCCAGCTGAACGCGCCCCAATTTTTCAAAAAAAATCGAAAAAATAGATATATGCTTAGCGCTGGTAAAATGAGAAGGGTTTTTAAAAACGTCGATTTTCTTATTAAAATACTTAAACCCGTTTTAGAAAAAGGAGTCGCCACCTAGCATTGAGTTTAAATGATGTGCTAGGTCACCAAATTTTTTTTTTGAAAACAAAATTAAAAAATAGCTTAAGTAAAATTTTGACTCCAAAAATAACATGGTCCGACCAGAGATTCGTTTAAAGAGTTCGGGGGTCAGTTACCCTCGGGGAAGGTGTTAAGCACCCCAAGACGCCTGTCAAAAGACGGTACCTTATCCAATTAAGTCCAATTAAAATTTAAATCCGAATATTTTTATTTTTATTTTGAAATCCTCCTCTTATACACACACATACATATACACACACATCGAGGGAAGTAATCTCCCTTCTAAACCTAAACCGTTCCAATGGAAGGTTGAGAATTTTCCACCTCATCTTGTCAGCAAATTATATTCAACATGAATTAAAGAAAACTCACGCACACACACACTCACACGCATCGAGGGGAGTAATTATCTTCTAAACTTAAACCGTTCAAATGGAAGGTTGAGAATTTTCCACCTTATCTTGTCAGCATATTATATTTAATACGAGTTAAAGAAACACACGCTCACACACGCATCGCACACATCGAGGGGAGTAATTCCCTTCTAAATTTAAACCGTTCAAATGGAAGGTTGGGAATTTTCTAGTTTATCTTGTCAGCACATTATATTTAATACGAGTTAAAGAAACACTCACACCCACACGCACGCACACATCGAGGGGAGTAATTCCCTACTAAATTTAAACCGTTCAAATGGAAGGTTGGGAATTTTCCACCTTATCTTGTTAGCACATTATATTTAATACGAGTTAAAGAAACACACGCACACACACGCACGCACACATCGAGGGGAGTAATTCCCTTCTAAATTTAAACCGTTCAAATGGAAGGTTGAGAATTTTCCACTTTATCTTGTTAGCACATTATATTTAATACGAGTTAAAGAAACACACGCACACACACACACACACACACGCACACTCCTCAAGGGGAGTAATTTCATTCTAAACTTAAACCGTTCCAATAGAAGGTCAGAAGTTTTCCACCTCGTATTGTTAGCACATTATATTTAATACAAATTAAATAAAACACACGCACAAACACGCACACACACACACACACGCGCACACACTCCTCAAGGGGAGTAATTTCATTCTAAACTTAAACCGTTCCAATGGAAGGTCAGAAGTTTTCCGCCTCGTATTGTTAGCACATTATATTTAATACAAATTAAATAAAACACACGCACACGTATCGAGGGGAGTAATTCCCTTCTAAACTTAAACCGTTCCAATGGAAGGTTGAGAATTTTCCACCTCGTTTTATTTACTCAAAAAAATAAATAAATAAATAAATAAATAAAATAATAATAAAAAGAGAAAAAAAATCTAATTTACAAAAAAAAAAAAAAATTAGTATAATAACAACTTATTTAAAAATAAGAGTAAGATTTACAACAGATGAAAATTTACAATCTTCTTAGAGATTTTTTTTTCTTCTTCAAAATTACAATAAAATGAAAATAATATTATTTTCTTCAAAATTTCTCTCCAGATTTCACCTCTCCCTTTCCAAAAAAATTCCCTCCTTCTGTTGTGAGCCTTCATTCTATTTATAGGAATGAAGGTTGCGAAACTCGTCCGACAAAAATCAAACGAAAAGGTAAGAAAAAGGGGGCCCCTTTGGGTGCACCGAAATCGGTGCACCCAAAGGTGCACTGGGCTCTCTGCCCAGCTGGCCGCATATGTGGCCAGAGCGACCAGTGCATCTGGTCGCTTGTGCGACCAGACTGGTAGCACATGCGACCAGTTTTTGGTCGCACGTGCGACCTTTATACAACCTCCAACCCCCGTTCGGTCTAGACCTCTCTCGTTCTCGTCTGTTTTTTGTCCATTTTATTCCGAATTAACGCGTTTTTATTCCACTTCGAAAAATCTACAAAAACCAAAAAATAAATAAATCAATTACTAATATTTAATTTACTTAAGAGATTAACAAAACTTAATTTAGCGGTATTAAACCGCACAAATATGGTACATTCAAAACAAAATAAATAGAAAAATAAAATAAAAGTAACTATAAAATAAAGTATAATTTTTTGCGAGGCGCTCAAAATGCCGTGTCTACAATGTGTAGATGAAAGTTTGTATATTGTCGTATTTAAATTGGTTAGTCAAGTGATATCATGTCGACGTCACGCCGGTCCCACAGTGACGGGTGCCCGGGATATGGTGTGACACCCCTGTTCATGATTTTTCTTCTCCAACAACTTTAGAATATTTCAGGTGAGTTTCCATCTAAATTAAAACTCATTATTTATAGAAAGACCTCGTAGAATTTTGGCAACAAAATAGAGGCCCAAATTGTTAAAAATAAGATTAGAAAGGTAGCATAAAAGAGATGTTACAGGTAAGAAGACCGAAATTATAATTTGCCAAATGTCTAAAAAAAACTCTCTTTCAATTTCTTCCTATTACTTTTAATTTATTTATTTTTCATATTTCTCTTAATTTATCATATCACATGATCTTAAAATCAAGACTTTAAAAATTACATCATTTGATTTTCTTCTTCTACCTAACCATACAAATTTAACTTGTCTTTTTAGATTCTATTTAAATTTTAAATTCAAAATTACTGTAATATATAATTTATTTATTTTTATATAAAATAATAACTTTTATAGTGTACAATAATTTTAATTTTTGATAAAATTATTAGACTACTCAAAAAATCATGAATCCTAAAGTCATAATTAGTAAAATGGTTTGTTTAGTTAAATGTTAGTTAAAAAAGATTTTAGCTCACAAAAAAAATATTAAATAAAAAAATTAATTAATGAAAGGAGAGAAGATATTTACTAGACTTGGCATAGATATGGAAAATATCTTGCTAAGATCTCCACGTTGACACTTGTACCGATGTAGAATCCGACGTGGCTCTTCTTTTTTCTCTTTTTCCTTCTAAAAAGTGCATTTTATTTCATTTTATTTAATTCCCAATTTAACCCCTCTCTCTCTCTCTCTACCATCTTCTTGCAATTCAAGACCGACAAATCGAGCAAAACCCTCAATTTTGCTTCTTCCGAAGAAGAAATTCTCCGATTGGAGCTACAGATTGTAGTTTAAGGTTACAGATATGGGCGAAGAAGCTGAGATTTCCGATTTCGACGGCGTATGTGGAGATGAAGGTCCGATGATGGAGTGGGAGGTTGGATTACCCTCTTCCGATGATCTGGCACCGCTATCCCAGATGTTGATCCCGCCGGAACTGGCATCAGCTTTCAGTGTATTGCCGGAACCTCACCGGAGCATGCTTGACGTCAGTCGTGCATCCCGGAACACGATGTCATGTCTTCGCGGTCAACCTCAGGATTTGTCTTCGTCTAATAATTTCAATTTGAAGTCGTTTAATGGGGATAGAGCTGGAGATCCGTTGGTTGTGGAGGAGGAAGAGGATAGGGATCTCGTGACTCGAGACGGTTCGGATTCGAGGAAGGTTCGTAGAGTCGAGAGCGAAGGTCTTGAAGAGGCGGATTCGGCTATGAGGACCGAGACTTTCAACGACGATTCGTCGGCGAAGACTCCGAAGCGGTCTCGTCTGGTTTGGACGGCTCAACTGCACAAGCGGTTCCTCGACGTGGTGGGTCATATCGGCATCGAGAACGCCGTGCCGAAGAACATCATGCAGATGATGAATGTCGAAGGACTGACTCGTGAGAACGTCGCGAGTCACCTGCAGAAATATCGATTGTATTTGAAGAGGAAGGGCTATTCGAACGAAGGCTCCTCCTCATCGGACCATTTAGTTGCCTCCACGCCGGTGCCCAATAGCTCAAATGAATCTGGAGGGAGTGACCAGGGTAGTGGTTACCCTCCACCGCTGCCGATGCCGATTCCCATGCGTTATCCACCACAGATGGTGCCGATGCCTATGCTTGGAATGGCTCAAGGCCATGGGTATATGGGGATGCCGGTTACCAATCAGGGTGCTCCGGGGTTTTACCACGGCTATGATTCGCAGCATCCATACAATTTTGTCCAGCAGGGAGGAGACTGGTCTGCTCATAACTTTGGTTCTATTGGATCTTATCACCATGCTAATCCCCACAACAGAGACTGAATGGTGAGCTTCTTAGAGCCATTGAAGCTTTTGCTCTGCTATTGTAACTTATCTTCTATGCTGGCTCAAAATAGAAACAGAGCATAGAACTCTGTCTAGGCAAATCACTGCTAGGACTTTGTTTTGAAACTTGTTTGATTGGACATATATATCAATAGAACAGCTTGATTTCATTTTTAATGTTTTTGATTGGAGGTTGTTCAAGGAGAAATGGCGAGAAAAATGTTGAATTTCATGTGATTCTTAAATTAATTGCTCAACCAATCCCTAATTCCTAACCTGGTTCCATTACCAATCCGAAATTGGCAATTACAATCTGATCCTGGAGTTCGACACCCTACTTACATATTGTAGTACATCAGTATCACGACACTGAAAAAGGGTACTATTTTTTAGCGATCAGTTCTCTAGGATGTTTAATTTAGTGTTCGAGTCGCAATGATAAGGTTCAATTTCCAATTCATTTGCTTGGCCAAGTGAATCTTCTTATTATTACGCCAATGAGCTCATTGTAGAACGATCGCTCCGTTAGATTCGTATTGTCCATTTAATCGTGAGTATTTCATCCATCTTGTCTATGGGTTATCTCTTGCTCTTCTAGTCCTCACAGAAACTAATTCACTCATCTCACAGACACATCTTTAGGTCCTCTAAGCACTTGTTTAAACATCTTCTACTCAATTTGCGTTTCCGGTCATCTTTTGTTCTTACTTTTTGTTCTACTATTTTATTGCTGATCTGCCTTGCTTTTATGTCTATGATATAAGCTGTAAGGTTGCTATGTTTCTTACCAGGGTTTTTCCTGATATTTATTGCTTGTTATTGTTTTGTTGCGAGTTTCTGTTCCTCGTCTTCTCACATGGTTTTCATGTAAGAGTCTTCCTAGGTGGCTTTTGGTTAGTGTTTCTGTTTCTTCTTCCAATAAACTGGGTAATAAACTGGGTTGAGATGGAGGGGAATTTTGTTTCCATTTTGGAGTATTCCAAAAATAGAAACATGTTTGGTGACGACCATTGTCTTGAAATTGTTTCTTATTTATGAGAACAGAAACAAGAAATAAGTTCGGTTATAACATTTATTTATTTTTCTTCAAATGTATGGTAGTCGGCGGGGGTGGCCGGCGGGATAGTATTGGGAATTGTTTTGTGGGAGTGAATAGAAATCAACATTTTTTTTTGTTTCTTAGATTCTTAAGGAATTTTGGAAATAGTCCCAAATTACTCTCGAAATTCTGGAAATAGGTACAGGAATTAGGGAAGATAAACAGTAACCAAATGGGGCCATAACTTCTATAAATTTTGCGGTAAAGCTACTTCCTTTAACTTTGGAGTTGCCTATTTCTTGCTGGGACACTGTCGATGGTTTATTATTGATAATTATTCTCTTACAAAAGATACAAAATTGAGTTTCTGGGACAGGTCTTATTCACTAGTATGGCCGCTTCGAGCTGGAAAATAGTTAAGTCTTCTCGTGCTTTATAATGCCCAGATGATTTTTCTATTTTCCCTGGGAAATTTGTGTGTGACTTCTGTTGAAACCCACATCACCTGTGTTACCTGATCCCGAGCTATATATAAAGCCTGGGGCAATCCTCATCTTACGAGGCATATTTTGAGAGTGAGTTAGGCTTGGATTTCTACGTGGTATTAGATGTAAGACTTTTGTTTGATGTTGGGTGTGTTGAATCCCACATCGATGTTAGACCTCCCAATATTCATTTGTAATGGTTTGTCAAAAAGACCACTCTGCACGTGAGGGGACGTATTGAATCCCACATCCATGTTGGGCAATTCCCCCAATATCTCTTTGCAGTGGTTTGTCAAAAGTTCACTTTGCGCATGAGGGGGCGTGTTGAATCCCACATCGCTTGTGTTACATCATCCTGAGCTATATATAGAACCTAGGGCAATCTTCATCTTACAAAATGTCTTTTGAGAGCGAGTTAGCCCCATTGGGGATTTCTACATTCAAGTGATCAATGAAAGTGTGTTTCAATGATCAGAAGTTTTTGACATGAAATTAGGTTTATTTGCATCATGAAAAATAAATAAGAAGTCAAGAATTGCAGAGAGTTGTCATGTATGATCTCACAATTTTTACCCCTTCCTCTCCCCCTCCCTCTCTACACACACGCACACACGCACAAGACGCTTCTGTGTGTGTGTGTGTATATATATATATATATTGCAAGTTATAGTTGCATTTGTTAGGATAAAGTTTCCGTGTTTTGATTTTTCTACTGCAGATTCAAAGTTTTGAGAGACTCAGAATGACGATATGCGCGCAATGCAATTCTGGAAAGGCTTTTTTTAAGTCGGCATGGTTTGGATATTGATGATATAATACCCAAATTGATCAATCCCCTCTTCCCATATTGTTTCAATATGCATTGAAATCAAACGAAAATTCGTGGTAAAATAACTGTCTACTGCTGTGAGTTGTAAAATATATTCTTGACCTTGTTGTTCTATTGATAAATGATGCGAACAATGTATTGCTTGACTGGATTAAACCTTCTCTTTCAGCACAAAGAAAGCTTAAATAGTAGAACTAAGCAAATTCTTGGCAGCCTTTGCTGATGGGTATTCATTGCTATACCCCTCTTCACGGTCTTTAATGTTCATAGTCTTGTAGGGTATAAGCGACAATTTCAAGTTACGCAAATCATTTTTTGACATTATATTATTCAAATCCGCTCGGGTAACTTCAGCATTAGGCTTTGTCAACCTACATATATATGTGTATATATTGTACTTCTTGTAGAAGGCTGATTTTTGAATGGTGGAAGTTCCAGGAATTGTGCATCTACATGTTGTTTTTCAAGAAAGGTATGATATTTTTATCACTTCCATTGCCATAAATGATCAGTTTTGGGTGTAAATCACCGGAACCCGTTTTGAAGTGATAAAATGTGTAATTTTCTGTGTGTTTCTTCTGTGTTTATAGGACAGATTTTTGAATGTTGAGCTTCCAGGAATTGTGTGTCTACAGCAGTGTCTACTAAGAAAGGTATGATATTTATAAGTCACTTTCATTGCTGTAAATGATCGGCTTTGCCTATAAAATCACCAGAAATCCTTACAGGAACAAATTCCGTTTTTGAAGTGATGAAACCTGTAGTTATCCTTGAGTACTATCTCTCTGTCTGTAAATTTCGAAACATACTTCATGGTTGAATGGCAATCCAAGCACACCCGCAGATTTTTGAACACACGAATTGGGATTCCAGCAGGCAAATTTAAGAGCCCAAAACCGACAGCAAGTTTTTCACTGTGATACAAAGCTATTTCCGATTGCTTCAATTTTTTGTATGGTTCCAAAAACTTAGACTCTCGTTTATCGCCAGAATAGAACTTGTATATCCTGTTTTTTACCTCTATCCAGCTGCATCCAGGTTCTTTGGAAATACCCTTTGATTCCATTAGGGTTCTTTGCTTCTCTGCATCAATATATCTTCCTACTTCTGCATACATGTTTGAAAGCGTGATATAAATGGTTGGATCCTTATGATCCAACTCCAATATGTTTTTTGCTACAGATTCTGCCAAATCAAGGTTTTTGTGGATCTTGCAAGCTGCAAGCAACGGCCTCAAAATTGGAGCAGTGGGTTTTATTGGCAACTTTTTTATGTAATCTACAGCTTTTTTGAGTTGCCCTGATCTACCCAACAAATCGACCATGCAGCTGTAATGTGTCTCTTCTGGTATGATTCTGTAGTCTCTAACCATTGATTCAAAGAATTTTTTACCATCTTGAACCAACCCAGAATGGCTAAAACCAGATAGAACAGCAAGAAAAGTAGAACCACTCGGTTTCATTCCATTTTTAACCATTTCTTTAAACAAGAAATGACTTTTTGCAGAAAACCCGTGTTGAGAATAAGCTTTTATCATCGAATTCCATAAGATTAAGTCTAATACTGAGATTTGGTTGAAAACTTGCTCAGCATCATCCAAGGTACCGCACTTTGCATAGGCTTCAATCAACGAGCTTCCCACATGAAGGTTCACTTCGAATTTGGCTTTTATAATTCGACTGTGAACTTGCTTACACATTGATAGAGATGGCAATGAAGAACAAGCCTTCAACACGATCGAATAGGTAAACTCATTGCATTGAATATTATCATTCACCATCTCAGAGAAAACTTCCATGGCTTCCTCGTAGTTCCCATGGCGAACAAACCCCGATATTACTGCATTTCTCGATACATTAGATGCGATTTTCCCCATATCGTGAATTTGCTTTACCGCTTCTTCCATTTCCCCGAGTTCTGCATACATGTCTATGACAGCCGTCCCAACATAAACCCCAGAAGCCATTCCATTCTTGAACACTTGTCCATGAAAAGAACGGCCATTGTTGAGGCGTTTCATGTCAGCACAAGCTGCAAGAACAACAGTGTAAGTGGATTCGTTTGGTTCTAACCCGTTTTGTCTCATGTAATGAACTTGCCTCAGGGCTGTCTCAAATGCCTTTTTCTGAACAAACCCGGATATGATTGCTGTCCAAGACACTACATTTCTGTCAGCAGAGCTCAAGAACAAGGTTTCGGCCTCTTCCATGGTTCCAAACTTCGTATACATTGTCAAAAGGGAATTGAAAACCACTCTTTGGGTTATGAACTGTGTTTTCAGTACACGGGCGTGGAGCTGTTTTCCTTCTTTGATCCCACATTTCGATAACAAGATCGAGTATGTGTAGTGATTTGGGTTCATACCTAAATTATCGATCTCGATAAAGAAATCAAAAGCTTTTTTCAACAACTTATTGTTTGAATACCCAGAAATCAAGCAATTACAGGCAGCGATATCCGGTTGAAGAAGCATATGGTGATCGAAAACGGCTCTGGCGGAATCAATTTTACCGCACTTCGAGTACATGTTTACTAGACTGGTGAGCAAGTACTTGTCTTCAATAAGTCCACTCTTTACAGCCAAAGAATGGATTATTTCTCCTAGATCAAGCCGTTCTTCCCTACAGCAAAAACCCAGAAAATCGATCAAATTTTTGCAATCATCGTCGCTTGATTGAGTGCAAATGTTGATTTCATCAATACCCATATCCTTTTCACTCAGTTTCGCATTTGATTCTCTTAATTTTGCATGTGTTCTTGAGTTCAACTTTCGTTTAGGAATTTTATCAAACAGTTTGCGGGCATTGAATTGATGAACCTTCAAATACTCTGAATGGAGCGTTGAATTGATGAAGCAACCTTCAGAAGATCCAGGAGAAGAAGACGGACATGAATTTCCATAACTGAGCTTCAAATTTATCGCCATTATCGCCCCCAGACGAATCAGAGACGAACAGGGTTTCAGATAAGAGGACAAGGGTAGTTCGGTAAATAAGATGGGTCATGAATCATCATCAACAATTCTGAATCGTCCGATTTAAGCGCTAAAGCCGATGGATTAGCTTTCCGTCGCACAATCTTTTCTGGTGAAAATTCGAAGCTATGTATGGATTCGCTTCGTCTCTAACCTCAATCAAGCTTCTCTCTCCAAATTCCGCCGCTCAGCTTCGCCTTACTCAACATCGGAGCCACCGATCAAAACCTTCGATACTCAAATGGAGAATCGGTTACGTTCCGGACTTCAATCTCTTTGTCCGTGCTACGCCACTGGAATTTTCACACGATTACGCGAGCCAGAAGAAGAAGAAGAAAAGGAGAGGCAGATTCGAGAGAACCCTAGCGACGGCGAGTCGCCGGGAGTCTCCGTACGAAGTGTTGGGCGTTTCTCCATCCGCAAGTCCCGACGAAATCAAGAGTGCTTACCGGAAACTCGCCCTCAAGTATCATCCCGATGTCAACAAGGAGGTAACATTTTTCTGAATCTAAGCTCATTCGTTTCAAATTTTAAGTCCAATTTCATGAAACCAAAACCCTACCTTATTAGATGTTGATTTTGACTCTCAAAAACTGTGTATTAGCCTGTTGAATTTGAGTATATTACATGTTGTAGAGCAATGCTCAGGAGAAATTCATGAGGATAAAGCATGCATACAACACATTGCTGAACTCTGAATCTCGAAGGAAATACGATTCTTCGAATCGATCATCGGATTATTCATATTCCACCGCCGGGAAGCAAAGTCGAAATACTGGAGATGAAGAAGATTTCTATGGCTTCGGTAATAACATAACTATATATTACCGGGAAATTACAATTTTGGTCCCTAAAGTATAGGGTGAGTGTCTATATGGACCATGAGGTTTGTCAAATTGAAAATATTGTTAACTATTTTGAACGGAAAACGGATTGTGCTCAACATGTCTGCTAATGCAAATATTTTTGTCATTTCATCACTCTACTAAATTTAATACGTTTTCCTCTTAACGATTCGTGTTGTTTTATTTTATTCTTCAAACGAATCGATGCTAGGAAAAGATTAAGAAAAAACGTCTTACATTTAATGAAGCGATGAAACGAAAAAAATATTCTCATTAGAAAGTCACGTGCTGAGCACAACCCATTTTTCATCCAAAATCATTAACAACATTTTAAATTTTGTGTGACCAAATATGGAATGTATAGACGTGTGCCCTGTACTTTAGGGACCAAAAATTACCTTTTACCCCCTTTAACTTTAATCTTGTTTCTTTTTTTTATTTACTTTAAAAACCTACACTTTATCCCCTTCTACTTATAGTAATTTGGATTTTTTTTGGTTTAACTCAGTTGAATATGCTAATAAATGGGTGAAAATAATTTTTTTGTCTAAATTTTACATGAAATAGATAAAATTACCCTTTATTTTATTTTTTTAAAAGAAAAGAAAAATAGAAGTGGAGAGAGAGAAAATATTAGAAGGGGGTGACGTGTTGGTTTTTAAAGTAGAGGGTGTTAGGAGGTTCCAACTTAAAACCATACGGTGTCAAGTATATTAATTCTTTTCAAATATAGACTACTTTGAGAAGTCTTACAATTTTTTAACGTGGGATTCTAACATTAGAATGAAACAAGACCAAGGGGGGCAAAAAGCAATCAGCCCTATATTAGGTAGTGTTTGGTTGTACAGAATTAGAGCTTCAGAAATGGAATTTGAAATAAACGCTTGTGAAAATCATTCTAAATCCAATTTCCCAGGATCGAATTATGTGCTTCCAAACACTACCTTAGTGCATTTGTTACTTTTTCACTCTCTTTTTTGTTTCTCTTGGCATGCATTTTAACCTATTGTATGGCCTTAGACAGGTCAATGAATCTAAGATCTATCTTCGGATCATGATATTTTCTTTTGCACGTCGTGTTAAAACAAACCCCTTTATGCTGCAGGCAACTTTTTGAGGGATGTCCAAATTACAATAGGTAGATTTTGTCCCCTTTTTTTTGACCTTTACCATGAGACATCACAGTGGGCATAGAAGTAACATAATGAAATATTGTCTGCCTTTTTTCTGTCTTTTACATGCAAAAATAGAACATGTTTTTTTTTTTTAAATGAATTCTGGATTTTTTTCTGTTTACAGACGACTTCTTTAGGGATCTTGAAGAAGAATTTCGGAACTGGGAGGGAACCGATTCGCAAGGAAAACCGAAGAGCTTATGGGAGGAATTGGCGGTAAGATAATTCGATATTCGATAGTTTAATCCAATGAAATTGAAGATTAATTCCGAAAAATAATAAAATTTTAGTTCTATTTTGGCACCGTTTGATAATTCATTTTTGGATAAATTCTATTTTAAACTCTTTAACTATGACCATTTTTCTTTGTGGTCTAATAAGTTTGTGCTTTTCACTTTAAATCCTGTATCTTTAATTACTGTTTTAATTAATCATTTCGTCTAATTTGGATGTTAAATTAGATAGAAGTAAGGGCAAAATTGTAAATTTATATATTTTTAAAAAAATATATTTATTTTTTATTCATTTTTTCTTCTTCTTTTTCGTTGAGCTTCATCTCTTTCCTAGTTTCTATTTTTCTTTCTCCGGCCAGATCTTGGCGAGTTTATTAAAAAGTACAAAAGAAATAAACACTTCTTATAAAATGAAATATATATATATATATATATATATATATATATATATTTATTTTAAATTAAAAGTTTTACCAAACAGTGCCTTAGTGAGAAATGATTGCTCATTGAAATTGCATTTACAGGAAATTGGAGAAGAGTTTGTTGAGTTTCTTGAGAAAGAGCTGAACATAGAGGGTGAACAAAACAATGAAGAATCTAAAAGGGGCAACAACGCATCATCCCATTCCCATGGAAACAAAACAACAACAACAACAACAAAAAGTGAGAGACGAACAGAAGCTGAGAAGGGCAGTAGCATTGAAGATAATATTGATGATATTGAAGCAGCGCTTGCCCAATTGAAGAAGGAATTGGGACTATGATTTCAAGTCTTCGGTTCGACGAAGAAATGCTTAGTACCATTTGGCTTTGCGGTTTGAAAGTTCAAAATCAATTAAATTTTGGTTTTTCTAAAAAACTGCGATTTGGGTCTTTCAAACAGACGAATACTTGAGGTAAAACCCGTATCGATTTTTGGCCTTATTCAAGTAAAATGGCGGTTTTCGACCATTTTATTTAATATTTGCAAGGTATGAGTAGGGTTTATTGGATTCATATTCTTCTCTTGCAATTTTTTTGAAGTGTTGAGGCGCCATAAATGTATTAGAGTTTGCACTTTGTACAAAAATGTATCATTGGCTAAAACCTTGATCTATTGTGAAAAAACTCTATTTTTGTATCACATTTTTTTTTTTTTTTTATTATTATTAATTTAAGCATGTCATAGAATTTATCAAGTGGAAGTAATTTTTATATATATATATACACACACATATGTTGGCCCAGTGAAATACCCAAGAGGAGGGTGAATTGGGTAATTAAAAAATATCAGAAAAAAAATACTTTAATAACTCAAATAATTAATTTTAATTTTAAATTAATTATTATCTTTATATCACAACAGAAATATAAAATCAAATAGGTGCACACCTAACAAAAATAAATAATGATAAAAAACAACACATTTGAAATTTATACTGATTCACCAAGCTACTCTTGGCTAATCCAGTCCTCCGAGTCCCATGGAGAGTCGCACCCACACCCATTAAACTCAAGATCCTTTTAAAGGTAAGAACCAAACCCTCACAAAGATTATTTTCACAAATTTAGAATCAACCTTTACAAATTCTTTTTCTTAAACTCATGAATAACTTCTACTTTTTACAGGCTCAAGAATAACCTAATTCTTTTTATACCTTAGACTAAAGAATCAAAACTTCACAAACACTCCAACTATCATTTTCCCAGGTAAGGATGGAACCTTTACAAAATCACTCACAAATTCAATCAATGAAAAATTAACACCTCAATCTCTTTATCGGAAAATATTGAAACTCAGCTATCCCTGATTAGATACTTCCAATAGTATCTAATTCGCACACAACTCACCAATTACAAGAAATTGATAAGTTCTTCCCACTCGAAGTTTCTACCACCTCAAATCAATTTAAACTCAATTAATGTCCCGATAAATATTAGTGATAGAATTAAGCGAGGAAACAAAAATCTGATTATAAAAATAATACGGGTAGCACAAAGATCCTAACGGCTAGTTAAATGATAAGTATCTAAAAAGCACTTATAGATCTCATATATTATTATCTTTCATTTTAGGTATATTGGACTTAATTATAGTTTTCAAAACATTCAAATTAGTTCCTCAAATATTTCTCAAACTCAAATCAATAAGATAGAAATAATTAAATGTACCAATTTGAGAAATACTTAAAATATATATACCATATCAATAGAGATATTCAAATAGGAGTATCATATCTTTAAAATATCCATATCCCTAAAATCTCTTAATCAAGTAAACAAATAACGGCTAATATTTAAATCAAAATCCACAAAATCCTCAAAATATGAAACTGACCATCAGTTGACAAACACACATCCATCGATCGACCGCCCAATTCAGGATGTAGCCCAAGCCAAAATTCCATGGTTATAAGTTGATTTATCTGTCGACCTAGAGATACATAGAGTTCATCTTTTAAGCATAGGTCGACTTACCTGTCGACCGGGAGATTCAGAGACTTCTTCTTTTAAGCATAAGTCAACTTACTTGTCGACTGCCCATGCTGGAACTATTCTCCTTAATTATTTGCTTTAACATCTTTAACCCTTTAACCGATATCTTTTCTCGGTTAACTCCACTAAAATCTTAAAATCAATTTTAATTAATTATTTTTATTTCTTTTTCATTACACATAGGAGCAAATAATTTCACTAATTAGGATCCTATCAAAAAACACATAAATATAAAATTATTTTCGTGTCATGTATGATCCTAATCGTGATACATTAAGAGTAAAAATATATTGGAGTTGTTTTCATCTAGATTCTTCAGAATCTTCAATCTCTTAGTATCCGTCTCTACATCATTCATAATTACTTCATGATAATATCTTCATTGGAACTAATAAACTGAAATACTTAATCAAACCGTTAGTTTCACAAAAAAACATCAACATTTAATTATTTATCAAAATCTTAAGATCAACAATATATGCATATATGTATTTTTTTTTTCGCATTTTATATTTTATAGTACTTACCATTGCCGAAAACTTGGTATAGAGTTTTTTGTACATCTTTTAGGCTCTTGTTGGAACAAATATTGTAATACCCCGAAAATTGGATTTTTGAAAATATTATTTTATATAAAAGTTTAATATTTTTGGGACTATTTTGTAAATTTATGGTATAAATAATATTAGATAATTTTCGAGGGTTCAATGGTACTTTTAAATAAATTTTAGAAATTTAGGGCCTATTATATTATTTAAAATTTCAAGAGAGTAATTAATATAATTTTTTTAATATTATGACTCATCAAATCAATTGATGAGTCATGACGATACCTGTTAATAATAATAATAATAATAATAATAATAATAATAATATCAACCGATTGTTTTTGGAATAGGGAGGATAGATAATATTATAGATATAATAGAAATTTGTTTTTGGAGGTTTTTTGGCAAGAATAGTTAGTGACGAAAAATTCTATTTTCGGTTCAGATTCCGGCTTCGAATTTCAGATAGAATTTTTAACTCTTTTAATATGTATTTAATTTTCTTATGGTGTGGTTTATGTTATTATTATTGTTGAATTTTAACTGTTAAATTTCATGAAATAATTATGACTATGTGAAAATTATGTGAAAATCATGCCTACGTATATTACTTGTTGTATCAATTAAATGCACGTATTAGAGGAGTTGGAGTTCTACTGAGTATTAACTCACAACCCCACAGTTTTGATTGCAGGGCCGACGAGAACGAGACGGCGCAAGCAATTTATAGTGGAATTTATATTTAAAAATTGTAATAGTTGTATTTATTATTTACCGTCGTAAATTCGGTTTGATAAATTGATAAATTATACATTTGATAATTCTAATTATCGTTGTCGCGTGAAAAATTTATCAGGTTTTTATTAATTAAAATATTATTTATTTAGTAAAATTATTGCCATCGACAAATAAAACTTTTGCCGTCGTTTGTAAAACTTTTCGGAGTGATTCGGAATAAATTAGTGGGTATTTGGTTCTATTTAAATTGTAATTATTATATTTATTAGTTACCGTTGAAAAATCGACAACTAAGATTATCGCTGTCACATTTTAAAATTTATCGAATTTTATAGAATGACAATTTAGTCAATCGGTTTTAATCTTAATTTCTCCATAGAGAGAAACCGCGTGGCGGCCCTGGAAAATTGGGTCGTTACAAATATAATATTAACAATATTTTGTATTTGTTTTGGCACAATTTATTATTATAATTATTGATGGATGATGAAAATGAGGTTAAAATTGTAAATAAAAAAGAAATTTTGAGACATATTTGCCCATTTTGTAATTTACTTTCAATTTTTTTTTTTTTTTTCCTTTTAAAATTGCAAATATATATTTTTTCTGAAATTTGATATATGTATCATAAATTTGGATATGTGAACATAATTCATAAATACAATTAAGATGTAATGTCACCAAAGTAAAGGGCCGATTCTTTTCTTGCCAATACTGTAGCGAGAATAGTGCTTGGCGGCTCACGTCAAAATTATCCATATGAAATAGAAAAATATTTTCTTGCTGATGTGAAAATTTTAGGGAAAATTATATTTATATATATATGTAAATGTTGCTAAAGTATCGGATGAGTGTTTACATCTACCACAAGGTTTGTCAAATCGAACATTTGGTGGAAAGAGAAGATTAAATGGTTGTTAGAGAAAAACGAGACGAAAACATCTTACCTTGTTAGAAGGCCCCATGTTTATGTTAAGCATAATTTATTTTCTGTTCAAAATCATGGATAACTTCTAGGATTAAAACAAGTGTTCTTACTACTTACGCCACTTGTTATTTTATCTAAAATCACAAATCTCTTATCATTTAAAAATTAACAGTTAATTCTTTTGATCATTCTTTTTAAAAAGATACAAATTCCCTTTTTCTCATTTAAAAAAATATTTTTTATGTTTTATTTTTTTTTAAAATCTATCATGACACCTACTTTTTTTTTTAAAAAAAAAAAACTTTTTACTCTTAATTTTTTTTTAGAAAATTACATTTATTCTCAACCACCCCAACCCACCGCTACCACCACCCCGTCATTTTTTAATTTGTTAAAAAAAAAGTTTTGTTCTTCTTTTTTTTTTTTTTTTTATTATTATTATTATTATTATTATTATTCGGATATTAGTTTAAAAAGATAAAGGATATATATATAAACTTGAAATGATATTTATGTATTTTAATTTTTAATTATTTTCAAATTTGTTATTGAAAAATTATCATTACAATAAAAAAAAAATTCAATAATCTATATGTAAAACCTAAAATTGGAAGTTTAAATTTGATAATGAATGAGAGTCCATAAAATTAATTTTTTTGATTCTCCTTGTTTTTTATATTTATTATTTTATTTAAATATTATGTTTATTCTTAAATATAGGAATTTGAGTGAATTTAATTATTATTTATAATCAATACAGTGGGTTTAATGAAATTAAAATATTTTTTATATTTGAAATAGTGAGATTTGTCTTTTAAATAAAAGATAATTTTTAGAATAAATAATAAAAAATCATACTTGAGTTTTTTTAATGTAAAAAAAATATTTTAAAAATATTTTTCTTCTTTTAACTTTTAACTTTTTATATTTTATATTTTTCTTATAAGTGTTTATAAAAATGACAGAAAAAAAAAAAAAAAAAAAAAAAACAAACCGTTTTCCATTTTTTAAGTGTAAATTTTTTTTTTTTTGAACTTTTTATATTTTATATTTTTGGTTTATAAAAATAATGAAAATAAAAAATAGATTTCCTTTTTATGCAATATTTCATATACATGAGTTCATAAAACCATTTTTATTAATTCTTCTTGATTTCTCTATTTATTATTTTATTTAAATGAGTTTAAATATTATGCTTATTCTTAAATATAGGAATTTGAGTGAATTTAATTGTTATTTATAATTCATATAGTAGGTTTAATAAAATTAAAATATTTTTATATTTGAAATAATGAGATTTCCCTTTTAAATAAAATAATTTTTTTAGAATAAATAATAAAAAATGATACTTGAGTTTTTTAATGTAATTTTTCTTTTTAAACTTTTTATATTTTTTTATTTTTCATATAAGTGTTTATAAAAATGAAGTAAAAAATCGATTTCCATTTTTTAGTGTGAAAAAAATATTTTTCTTTTTTGAACTTTTTGTATTTTTTATTTCTCAGATAAGGGTTTATGAAAATAATGGAAAAAAATAGATTTTCTTTTTATGCAAAATTTCGTATACATGAGTTAAAAATGACATTTATAAGTAAAACATAAAATTGAAAGCTTAAAAAAAAATGGATTTATTTTCTAACAATATTTCATATACATGAGTTAAATATGAAATTTATATATCATATCATATAACAAAAAATAAAATTGAAAGCCTAAGTTTTCAAATGAATGAAAGTTCACCAATTTTATTTTCTTTATTTCTCATAATTTTGAGCATATTCTAATTATTAGAAGTATTTTTCACTTGATTTTATTATCATAATTCTACCAATTTAATACTTTTAATATGTGAGTATGTCAAAAAATTTCAACCATTTTATTGTCATAATTCCATTAAAAGTATATAATGCCACCAATGGTTAGAATTTGAGAGGATTCCAAAATACTTTCTATATAAGGATTCTTTTCTTTTCATCCCATAATTGGACATACTTTAAAATTGTCCAAATTTTTATATATTATTTTACTTATTCTTTAAACTTTTGTTATTATCAATACATTATCAATGTATATGCCAAGAACTTGTCAATATCTTGTCATTTAATTGTAAAATAATTAGTTCAGGTTATGAGTAATTCTTTATACAAAGGCTTCGAGATTGAGATCGATGTTGACTGAAAGAGCCGGATCATTAGTTGATATGTCAAGCTAAAAGTGAGAAATGTATTCATTGTTTTATTTATTTATTTATTTTTTCATGAAATTTAGGTCCAATTTGTGTGTGAAGCGTTGGGTTTTCTCTGTACGTGTTTCATTTGGTGGTTTGAAGATTTTATTAATATTGTAACTTTATTTTGTTTTAGGAGATGGATAAATGATATTATTGAACATTATAGAATCAAATAAAACAATTTATCTTTTATAAGAAATTATACATTTGAAAGTAGGACATCTTATTAAAATACATAAATTCTGAAATAAATCATATTTCTTGAGATTTTCATGTATTAGTAACTTAGTAATGAAATTCGAAATTATGACGTTTGTTTGATACTAATTCGGTGCAATTTTAAGGGACTCATACTGTCTCTTCTTCTTCTTTCTGTAACATGCTAACTTTTTGAGGGCTCAACAACACTATATTCTTTTTTTCTCAACATTTTGAGTATATTTAAATTATTAAGAGTATTTGTTAATTAATTTCATTTTAAATAATATGAATATGCATATTTCTTTAAAATAAAAAATTACGTTGAACTAAAATTTTATCATTTATCAAACATTAAAAAGTACTTTCAATATCAACACCAAAAAAGTAAAATAATCATAATACTAATTGAAAAAATAAATTACAAAATAGAAAAAATAAATATTTCGAACACTGCAATAATACATAGTTCACCCACTGAAATAAAAAAAAAAATACAAACCCTACTAACTAATACAAAATATTTTTTCAATAATAAAAAATATAAATTATATTTAAATAATTAAAAATATATATATATATAAATAATTTCAAGATCCGCGCTTGGCGCGGGGCTAAAACTAATTTTTAACTTATATGAGAGCTAAATGACATTTGATAAAAAATGATAAGGTGATCAATACTTGATAAATGATAGGGAATGTTTATGATTTTAAACAACGAAACATGAGAGATAAGTCATAAATATTCTAAAAATAAATGTGGATTAAGTGTGTAATTTGACAAATTTCAAAGTTAAATAGACCAAAATAGCTTTTTAAAAATTATAATGTCAAAAAAAGGTTAGCTACACTTTAATCCTTGTTGTTTGATCTAATTGCACTTTGTACCCCAAAAGTATTTTCGTCAGTACTTACACCCCTTGTATTTCAAACCTAAATGTACCAGTTAACTATTTTGTTTACTTTTACTGTCAAATGGCAAAAGTCAATAAATTTTCGCTTTAACATTAAATGATATTTATACCTTTCAAATTAAATAAATTACACTCAATTAATTTTATGGGGATAATTTAGAAACTCATTTAAAAGTTTAAGAATGTAAAATGCAGGACATAATCCATAGCAACTTAAATGAACTGAAATCCACTTTGTACTCTTCCTTCACCGCCGAACCAACCAACCACAGGTTCACCACTCCCACTCCTACACCGAACCATCACCGCCACTCATACGGCAAACCACCATCTTTCATCTTCTTCCTTCTTCTATTCTCTCTCTCTTTCTCTAATATAGGATCTAACAGATCTGTACTCGGATCTGTTGATCTGAGCAAGGATCTATATTCATGCATATATATATATGAAATTGAAAGAACAAAAACATGAAATTGAAAAAAAAAATTACTTTTTGACCCTTAAAAAATTTTAGATGACTTTTTAAACTAACCCCATAGAATTAGTTGAAATAAAATGACAAAATTATTGTTAATTTTAAAATAAAACTATGCAATTATACTTAATTTTGTTAAATTTTTAACTGTTGTACGTAATTCTGTAATACAAGAGGCATAAATACTAAAATCACAAGAGTGCAAAGTGCAATTAAGTCAAAATTAATAATTACTCTCAATAAATAATAATGTTAATTGTAAAGATAAATATATTTATTTATTAGAATAAATATTTGATGGTGATTTGGTTAAAAGATGAAAATCCGTTACATCCGTTAAATCAAATGTAAATGTAACAGAAAAATGGAGTCTTCCCATATTTTTAGCCCCCCATACTTTCCGCTTCTCGAGACAAACTCTCATTCACCCACCACCACCACTCTTCTTCCTCCTCCTCTTTAATTAAAAAAAAAATCCATTCGCCCATCTCGATCTTCTCTCTCAATAATCATTCATTCACGTTATCTGATCTGAATTTTTTTTTGAAGAATTTTGTTGGGTTATTTTTTGATTTTGTTTGGGGCGATGGAAAAGAGCAACGGAGAGATCAAATCAGAGAACGGAGTTCCGGCGAAGGGGAAACCTCCCACCAGGCTTCAGAAACGAGCGCCGGCAGCTCTTCAAATCGACGCCAATGCGACTGCTCACCCTTTGGTTTCATCGCCCTCTTCCTCCGCCGGAGATTACTCCGGTCGGGCTATTCCTCTGTTGTCTCCGCTCGTGGTTTCTCCTTCTGCCCTGCCGGCTCCTGTTGCCGGGGAGGAAAGCCCATTGCCGCCCGGAGGAGATGGCAATGACGCGGTGGGAACCAACGTGGAGGCGGGAGGATGGCCGCATCCGGCGACGGCGGGGAGTGCTCCTCCGACGGAAGCCGGAACGCTTTTTTCATTCTTCCAGTCCCAGTGCGCGCTTGCTCACCATTTGCAGTGAGGATTTGCATCCACTTTTCTTTTTTATTTTTTGTTTTAAAAAAACAATTTTAACTTGCTTTGTAGCTCCTCTTGGGATGTAATAAAAGTTTTTTTTTTTTTTTTTTTTAATTGTATAACTCATGTAATTTGGAGATGATTAATGTTTCATTTCACCAACCTAAATTTTTTTATCAACACCACTAATTTTGGTTAAATGCATATTAAATTTGTATAGATTCTCTGTTAGACTTTTCTGATCCCCTAAATATTTTATTTGTTGCGCACTATTTTACCATTAGTTAAATTTAACCCAATAGAAGAAACAAATTTTTTCTTGCAATTTAATATTAATCTAATTCATTCGGTACAGTGGCAAATCATAGCCCGACACATGGCAAGGTGAGGATCCTAAAGAGACCCCTTGACTAAAGTCCATCTCACTTGCTGATTAGACCTCCTGGGACCCCCTCGTCTTGCAATGATTCACAGACCAACCAGTGACCTCAGCAAGGATGGTGCCGATCTCCTCCATGGCGACCACGGACCAACAACCAAAATTGGATGTCGTTGAGCTCTTCCACGCCATTCACTGTCCAACGATCTCAGGTAGGGTGCCACCGACCTCGCAAATTCCATCCACCGCTCAGAGACTCGATCTTAGGGTCTCCCACCATGAGTATTGCGGACCCAGTCACCGACTAATGATCACTGGATAGATCCTCCAGACCACCAAATGGGTTCATGTACCTTCGTCCAATTTGGCTACCCCATGGGTTATTTCTGATGGGCCGAAATGTGTAACACCTAATAGCTTAAACCGTGCCATGCATGTCCTCGTTGATTATGCGCCAGATACTGTAATTAAGCGCGCTCAAGGCTTTAATTCTGCGAGCTAATCGACATCAAGTCTCTACTCCTATAAATAGTAAGAAATTTAACGTTCTAGGTGATGCTTGACCGTTGATTGTGACTCTGGACCATTCACCGAGTGCCAATTACTGAGGACTTGAACTCCATCTCAACAAGAAAACTTCATGTGTACCTTGACCGGACCAACTACGAATGTTAGTCATTTTTCATCACTAAATTTGGTTAGATGCACATTAAATTTGTATAGATTCTTTGTTTGACTTGTTTGTGTTGGGAGATAATAAATATTTTATTTTTTTTGTTCCCAACTTTACTATTAGTTAAATTTAACCCTACACAAAAGAAAATGATTTTTTTGTCATCACCCCAAATTTTGCAATTCATTATTATTATTATTATTACAACAAGTTGTTTCCGGACCATATTACGCGCACCTCGATTAATTATCTCTATGGACGATCTTAAGGCCGCATTTCTCCACATCGACCAAGTGCATTCAACATTAAATTCAAAATTTAATTCTTAGAGTGCTTTCGATAAGAGTCGAATCCTGATTGACAAAGAAAAAAAACACCTCATTTGCCAACCGAACTAACACCTCCTGTATAAAATTCAATATTCATCTAATCTTTTCAGTACAATAATTTTTTGAGAAGTTCAATAATTTTGTTAAAAGTACAAATTTACCGTACGCTATAAAAGTTATTATAATTTTTTTTTTTAAAAAATACAATAACTTTCATGTATTACATAATTTTAAAATTTTACAAAAATTACTGTCTACTGCAAAAAAACAAAAAAAACAAAACAGATGTCACATTCAATTACTGTTTACACCCTTCATGAAAGGTATAATATTATTTCAATTTTGTATTTATATGAAAATTTACATAAAATATTCTGAAATAATTAATTTATATACTCTGTTGTTGTTATTTATTAATTTAAATGTCAAAAATTTGAAAAAATAAAGTCTTAAAAATAAGTTAATTATCATAATAGTGAACTTTACAATAAAATCTTTGTTGATACAAAAAGAATTTTGAATTAAAGAAATAACTAATCTCCAATCCTGCAATATTTATTTTAACAATACACAAAATTGCATTAACCCAACATAAAAAATATATCAATATTAATTAATATATCATAATAAATCAACAAAATACAGATGCTAAAAAGTGATAATTAAACCAATAAAGTAAGACGGCGTAAAATAGACCTAAGTGGTCCGACTATTCCCTGGACCCCACGCATAGCAAAAACTTTATAGCACAGTACTGTCCTTTATATAGAACAATAAATTTTAAAAAAATAAATAAAATAATAAAAATTGTTTTTAATTACCCAACCAAACAGTAGGAATAGGATAGTAGTTAGTACAATGTCAAATTTCTTCTGAAAAATGTAATTAAAAGTAAAAAAAAAAAGAAGAACTCAGGAATAGGCCAAAAAGATCTGGATTTATGTACAAAATTCATACCATACCATCTACTACTCCTCCTCTCTCCCTCTCCCCCTCCCCCTCCCCCTCAGATCTCTCTCTCTCTCCAGTTTTTTATAATAATAATAATAATGAAACCCAGAATAGCATTAAAAACAAAACAAGGCTTTATCTCTATCTCTCTCTCTCTCTCTCTTACCAACACCTGAGATGAGATCTCTACCCAACAAAATCAGAAGTCGAACTCCCCAGTTGCCTGAAATATTCAAAGGATTGTATTAGAGTGAGAAGAAGATTTGGCATTAAAATCTATAACCCAAAAAAAATAAAAAAAATTAGGCAACGTTTGGTAACACCATTTTATGTATTTTATGGCCTTCAGCGTTTATTTTACAGTAAGAACATGATTTTAAGTACCCTTTCCGCAGAGTTTATCCCACATCGAATGAGGAAAGGGTTGATGGTTAGATTATAAGTGTGAGGAAAAACATCACCTCATGAGCAAACGTTTGGAGTTGAGAGAGGCCTAATACCATCCTACAGTAGTACCAGAGCCTAGTTTACAACAATTCTGGCCCAACAGCCACAGAGAGAAGGACTGATTGAGGGTTAAATGACCAAATACTTGATATGTGGGGAAGAGATTGTTGAGTTTATCCTTAATCGGATGTGAAAAGCTCTGGTGATCAGGCTATAGGTGTGAGTGAAAGCCTTACTTGATGAATTAGTTTTTAGAATTGAGAGAGATCTAAGACTACTCTACACCTTTTGAGAAGTAAAACGTAATTGTTTTTTGTTTCTTCGGTTTATTAGTTTTCAAGAGATTAATGAAATAAGACATCTACACCAAATTTTACTCAAACGAAAAGAATGAAGATATCGTTCTTGCACTATCAAATATGTTTTTTAATTTTTTGTTTTTGTTTATCAGCAAAACATTTTTTTTTGTCGACTTTTACTTTATCGGATTTAAAAAATACTTTAAAAAAGTGTTATCAAACGGTGTTTTGAACAACAAATCATATCGGGATAGACTATAACATTTAACACAATACACACCTTGTTGAAGAGAATGTCTTTGTCGTTTATATGCATGATCCCGTCCTTGAGAGTGCACTTCCACTTACTCTTCGTTCGTGTTACCTGCCAACCAAAAGCGATTTATGCTGGTTCGTAGTAGGATATCCGGCTAATTTTATGTTTCTGTTTTTCTTAGACCTTCTGAAATTGGAACAGAAACATATATGTGTAAACAAAGAAAAATGTTTCTGTCCTGTTCGTAGAACAAATTTGGGAACAGATTATACATTTTTTGTTCCCAGATTTCCGTTTCTGTTTCAAGTTTTCTAGGAACATAAACAAAAAAGGAAAACAAACAAACAGCACCCACTATATACCTTATCGAACTGAGCCAAGACTAATTGTTGTGTATCTTGATCCTCCCCTTGGTCAAAATCATCGACCTCATCATCATCATTTTCATTCAAGGGCTCATCATCGTCGTCATCAACATCATTCTGGGTGACAATTGCAGGAGTAGCTGCTTGTACGTCTAAATTTTTTAAAAAGATGCATATAATAATTGGATTAGAATCACTAAAAACGTTTACTACATGCCAACATTTTTTTACCGAATTAAAAAAAAAAAAAAAAATAATTAGGCCGGAAGTTTTACCATGGGGTGCAGGTGTGTTCACTATATTGTAGTCTTCATTGACAACTCCTTGATAATTGTAAATCTTCAAGGTGACAAGAAATGGTTAGTTTATGAAAGTAGCATCTAAGTCACAATCATTCAAATTTGGTCATATCTCCACCACAAGTCGTCGTATATACAATACAGTGGTATGTTCTAAATTTTTGAAGATCCGAAATTCTATACGACCCCTAGCCCCCACCCCCATCCCCAGAAAATGTTTATTTAAATATAATCTGGCCTATGTGTAAATCTCACTATACCTCTAAGTAGAGTTCCTACCAACAAGCCAAAATCAAAAAAGAAGAGAACTTGTATGAAAGATAGTATTTTGGTTTTTCTTCATTGTTCAGCGATGCATTAACCAGTTTGGTAAGTTTTTCATTGATTTAAAGGACAAATTTGTCCCATCTGAGTGTTTTGTTAATAAGACAAGTTTTTTGTTAATTTTAACCCGTGTTTTGGAAGGTGGGGCATAAGGCAAGACATTTTGATTTTGATTTTCATGAGGCAAGTAGCGAGCATGGGCAGATATAGGTAGTGACCAGTGATGGCATTGGCCACCACTGAATTTTTTTTTTAAAAGGTATATTATATTTAAAGATTTTTATAGAATTAATGCAATACACGCACACACACACACACATATGCATAACAGCCCCACTGCACATAAAAAATGACTAAAATGAATGACTTTTATGACAACAAATATTTCTACCCTAGAAAGGGGTTACGCTATAAACTAATTCAATTGTCAAATTAAAGTTGACAAATTCTCCTACTTTATGATAATCTGGTTGCTATTATTAGAAAATTATTAAAGTTAATTTGTACATGTATAATTTTATTTTTGTAGTTATTTATTTAGTTTTTTATTATGTTTTATTTTATTATTCATCAAATGTCACGCTTAGTAAAATTTCTTTGTTCGCTGCGGGGCACAATCCGCACGACTTCTGCATTTTAAATATGAATAATATTCAAATACTAAAAAATAGTGGAAACACATAAAGTAAATGGAACTTTTGCGTGCCTCCTATGTGGAATCTTATGCTATTTTACATACGATATAACCTGCACTGTTTCACTTTTTGTGGGTCTGTTCGTGTGTATAAATGCATGTATGTCTCTGTGTAACTGTGTATATTACTCTTATATACTTTTCTGAGTTCACATTACATTAGATGTTTGGTAGATCTAGATATTATGCCTGCATTAAGTAATTATGGATGCTACAACATCGGAAATACAATATCATTTTCATGCATGCATGTAAACATTATACTCCATTTACTAAACTACAACTTACATTTCATATAATTACTAGAAAACAGACAAAACAAAGTAGAGGTTTATGAAAATAGTAACATCTAATAATCTATTAACATGATTTTACTTCCAAGGAAATGTATTTCTGTTATGTTTTATTCAATATCTCTATAAAATATCAGCCCATTATTTACCACGTTTGACATTGATGCCACCTTGCAATTACAAATGGCTTAATGAGTCCTAATTGGATTAGATTTCTCATTTCTGGTTATGGAGTTGTATCTGATTAGAATTTATATAGCAATAGTTCTTAGTTATATGGCAATATCCTACTTTCAAATATAAAGGAAAAATAATGTATTAGCACGCCAAAAAAATGCATAGACTTAAGGTGCAAAAAGTATGGAGATAAAGATGCGAACACTAAAAAGTGTGTAACATATGCCACAAAGACATGCACTTGGATTGAAAACCAACAAGCAAAACTTACATTGGGAGTTGAAAGCACATCCTCATATGGATCAGGAATTGGGCCATCGAGCTGAGGAATCTTAGAAGACAACTTCCCCTTGACAAGCAACTCTCGGTCAACAGTAGTTTCTACAGCAAATTGAGTATTGCTCCCTTCGCTTACCTGATATACAAGAGAGATACAAGAAACAAATAGAGTGAGAAGGAGCTCATCTCCATAGCAGAGAAGCGAAAGGCAACAAAGTTGAAGTCCCTTTTTTATGAAGTTCTGCAGCATGATAACCAAGCATGGAGGGAGAGAGTGGCAAAGGAAAGGCATCAGCCACTACCACCATAAACTTTGGATAATAACAAGGGATAATTAGTGATTAGTCCCAAATAACAGCGGTAATCTGTTATTAGTCCCATTTAAAACATAAATTTTGATTTAGTCCCTTAAATTGATTTTTGCTTGCGTATCAATCCCGCATGTGCTCACGTTTGTATAATATTAGTTACATGTACTTGTGTAAAATATTAGTTACATGTTACAAATTATGTTACATGTACTTGTGTAATATTTGTTACATCCAATAAATATTTTACACACAAGTTAGATACATGTAACTGCGAGAGTACAACGCGTATATTGGGTTTTTCGGTTTTTTTTTTTAATGCGCAGGACTAATGCACAAGTTGCAATTGCATATGGAACTTTTTTTAAATTAAGGGTAAAATAAGGGACTTGCCACAAAAATATCCTAATAACAATTACACGAGAAAATCAATTTTCTTTCACAGAATTTAAATTGCAATTTCTTGTATGAGCATCAACAACTGCAACAAAAGAAGAATCACCAAGGAGAACATGGGCGTCTCCACAACAACAATTTGTGACAAGGCATAATTCTTCTGCAGAGAATTCTAGAGGGAATCATCGAAAATTCAGGAATTTTCCCCAAAATAACGAAAAGGGTGTTTCACTACGTAAACTCGTAAATGGGAGCTTTCCTTTGGCAGGGTAATACAATCTCAGCAAAGAAGGTAGCACTTAGCAGTAAAGTCAATCCTGGAAAGGTAGATAGGCAGGAGGGATAACTAGAAGTGATTGCAGAGTTTTGATCTGTGGTCACTATTGAAGATTGCCAAGCAGCTGCAGCACCTATCTTGAAACTGAGTTGCCAAGTTCTCATCAAGGACTGAATATTATCAAATAGACTAGAAAACGATACCAAGGGTGTGTTAGAATATGATTCTCTTGATGCAGTCAACCTCAATAAGAAAAATATTGCAGGAGATCAACCTTACAACACTCATAGAGAGGGTAATGTTTGTCCCAACTACTTAGAAAATAAGGGCGCATAACATGACTGATTGTGAATACATTTTTGGAGGACCATCCTATAGGCCTTATGAACCAACTCCTTGATGATATGGCAGAGATTGATTACAAGAGCTCAGGTGAAAAGTTGTCTTTCCTATTATCCCACTTAATCTTGCAGTCGCACTTGGTTTTGGATTATCTAGTAATAAAGAGTTTAAACTAAAGGGTGAAATGAGAAGACAGTGAAAAAGGAAATGAAGACAGCACATCTTATTTGTAGACAGCAGTATATATTCTCAAACAAACATAATATCATGCTTCAAAATCAAATAGCTACTCTCCTGCTCCAGGAAATGGAACAATGCAAATGTTCATTGTTCACATAGAGACGACTTCTTCATATTTGGGTGACCCATGACATATTAATTAAAATATAATCAACTAATTTTGCGGATATAGCTCTCCTATTGTTTTTTTTTTCTTTTATTTGGGTGTGGTGGCACAAATACTTCTCTACAAGGATCGACAAAAGGACTTAATAAGGACTTAATAAGTATGTTAACGCAATGCACGGAGAGAAAGAAAGGGAGTTCCAAAGTTATTCCTAGACAATACCATAGTTCGATAAGATATTCTCATGTTCATTCGATTTTACTTAGTTTTATTAGACTTTTTCAGTTTTATTAGACTTTTTCATGATCATATTTCGAGTTATACAAGGATATCAACTCACTAGAAAGTTCATTGTAAACAAAAACACATGGAATGAGGACAGACAAAGCAACAGAGGAGTCCTTCAGAGAGCAGCTTTTTCTAGTTCGGTTGGAATCTGGTACAGGTACTATGTCATTAAAGGTGGCCGTTATTATTTCATCATTCACGGATGCACCAAACAAAAAAGCATACGGTAGAGACACTAGTAGAAAGGAGAAACTCCACCTCAAACTTATCTGACATAGCATCACCGGCGCCATCTTGTTGCGGTATATATCCACCAGAATGGTACTGTGAAGCCAAATCATCCCGTTTTCGCTTTCCAGGAGGCATCATGAAAAAATCCTACACATTTCACCATTATGACAATTGATATTGCAATTGTTAATGAAGGATAACATATTCCACAAAATTAGTATTAAGCACCTAGAGTTAAAAAAATCCTGTTATTTCTCTTTCTAATGCATTTAGTAAAAAGCGATTGCACACCATTTACACACTTATTTTCTCAGACACACCAAGACGAAAGACCCTAAACCAAGCTCTGAAGAGGGTAATTTAAAAATTAGTGTGTTTGTCTATGAGCTTTAGCCTTAAAAATTTAGCCACTACATGTGTTAAGAGACTGATTGAGAACTAGCCATTAGTTTTATCTAAAGAGACCTAAAATAAAATTGAAAAGCGCGTGCGCACGCACACACACACACATTAAAAGAAAGACTAAGTATAAATTCACATCACCGTGCCTAGATGGACGGTAACTCAATGAATGTTATTAGCAGAGAATTTTGTTTTTTAAACTCACTCACACACATCTGAATCTGGAATCTGCAAGAGAAGTTATTGAACTAGAGGTATTTTTTTCATTGCTTCCATCAAGCACGATTCTATTCTTCCCTCATGGCAAACAAAACCAAAATGTTCAAGACAAGTCCACAAAAGAAGACCTTCATAATCGACTTCGAAGCTCAAACATGGTCAAAAGTAACCATCACCTGTGTCAGGGGCTGATGAGATGCTCCTCTGTCCACCTCTTCACGCCCCTCCACATAAGCTACAATAACACAATTATTAAAACAGGATTGTGCTTACACAATTATTAAAACAGGATTGTACTTATTGGGATAAGCTTATTTTCGCAGAATACCTACCAACATTGACATCAAGAGGGAGCCTCTGGTTCAGCCAAGGTGAAGGTGGCTGCTGCAGAAAATTTAAGAAAATTCTCAGACATAAATTAACAGTCAGTTTAAAGTCCATCCTAAAGCTGAAAACACATGCAGGAAAGTTCACTCCAGAATGAAGCCAGAGACTAGTTTTCCCATTATGTGACCTAGGAAAGAAAGTAAAGTTCAATTACCACTCCAGTAAGGACCTCTTGCACTCCTCATCATTCCCATGAGGACGGAGTGCAAGTGGACATTCGGGAGTGCCAATAGATTGAGTAAACTTTTTTAATCACAAGCAAATGAACATGTGGTTGTGATTGCAACTTCATCTTGTAAGGTACCAGAAAGGGAATTCTACTAACTGAAAGGAATGGATAATTTATGTGCACCAAACTCTCCTATAAAAGGATTTCTAAAACAACATAGCAAAAAAAAATGCAGTGCGTACCATGTATGGGCTTGGTCTTCCACTTTTAATCTCATTAACTCCACCATTACCATTCATAGATGTATAGTCACTAGGGGTGAAGGGAGTTCCACCAGTAGGAATGTTATAAGAGTTATCCGCTGTTCCTGGTAGTGGTGTTTGAGCTGTTCCTGGTAAAGGTGTTTGTGCTGTTCCTGGTAAAGGCGTTTGTGCTGTTCCCGGTAAAGGAGTTTGTGCTGTTCCTGGTAAAGGTGTTTGCATAGGAGTTTGCAATGGTGTCTGCAGATAATTATGAAAAAACAAGAAAAGACGGTTATTTAACTGTAAAACTACTTGAACTGCCAAGCTAAATTTATAGGTACAAAGGCAGAGAAACCGAAGCAACAACTTACTGGAGGAAAGAATAAATCAGCCGTAGGAGTTTCATACTCCTCGGTACCTTCATACGGTACATTAAGATCGTGAACAGGGGTAATCGGACCACCCGGTGTTGGCTTAGTTGCCGAAGGCCTATCTATTGGACCCAATATGGCACCAGCTTGCATCATTTTCATTTCCCATATCTGAATTGACATAAAATCAACAATTACATGTATATCAAAGTCACCAAAAGCAAATCTGAAAACCGACAACCACAAAACCCTAGATTGAATCACAGATCGAAATGATCCATCAATCAGAAAAAATTATTCAATCCAACCGCGATTAGGGTTCAGAAAGGTGACACATCCGTGTCCTAAACGAACGACACAAAAATAAACAAAGATTCAAAATAAATTAACGGGAGAAAAAAAGGATTACTCCTTGGAGCTCGGTGAGGACACTCTCGCCAGGTCCGCCGTTGTTGACGAACTCTTCCCTGACCTTGTCGATGACGTCTTCGATGACTTGGACGTAAACAGTGCTCGTCGTTGAACTCCCCATTTTCCGGTTCTCCCAACTCCGAAACACTGCTTAACGTTCCGAGTTTCAGGAATTGAAGTAAACAAACACAGATCTTACCAAGAAACTGATCGAGAAATCTCAATAATCGACGGAAAATAACAGTGGAAGATTCGATGACGATGGGTTCAGATTACTGATGACAGGAGCGAATCGGACTGCGGAGGGGGATTTGGGGGTCGAGGAGATAGAAAAAAGGGCGGACGAGAAAAACGAATAAAAGAGTGGAATATAAATAGGTTTGCATCCGTTTATATGTTATATAAGTACACGTGTCAAGATCTGTGAGCTCCGGCTCTTAGGCTAGGCCTATCTGGGAAAGAAAATGCTCCCCCAAGCCCATCTTGTTAGTACTCAACAAATATTTATTCTTATACACAACCATGGATTGATTAACTTACATACTGCATTTTTATCATACTTCCGTTGTGAAAGGTCTAGAATTAAAATCCTACCTCAATATTTTCGTCAAGATAAAGTTCATTTTGAATTCAACAAATAAATTGTATGTACACCAATGCATATATAAATGGATGTCGATTTGAAGTTACATTTATGACAAGTATAACCATGTGCTTGGATCATTAAAACGATTATTGTATTACAATCTATTGATCGTTTTCTCATCTTAAATATTTACATTTAAAATCCATAAAAATATGGAGTCTGAGTTGAATAATGTTTCAATTTTATCTTTTCATTTATGTTTAGTTGAAAAAATAAGTTGGAATGTTAGTCAACTCATGACTCCATATTTTTAAGAATTTTAAATGTGAAATTGTAAAGTGAGAAAAATAAAAAAAAACTGTGATACGGTGATTGTTTTGATAATTCAAACATATATTTAAATCCGTATCATTTGTATATATTTTATTGTATAACTTAATATTGGTGAATTCAATACGATAATAAATTCACTGTTGAATTCAACATCATATGTTAATGTTTAATCTATTTTTTTTTTGGATATTTTTCATTCATTTAGTATCTTCAATATTTTTTACAATAACAATCAAATACATTTATAAACTTTTGTTGAAGTACCATGAAGATTCGAAAATATCATATTAAATTCAATACGAATGTGAAAACTGATGAAAAGTTATGAATGTAGTATCATTTTGAAGATATTATTCAGATAAATATGAATATATAATTAGATAATACAAAAGATGTGCAAAATAATAGTTATTTTGGGGCTAGTACTACAATTTTGATTTAATTTTAATTATGTAATTGCCCCTGATGGGAGGCTCGGAAAATCGCCTCTTAATTTTATAATATATAATTATGAAAAGATAATAAAATAAAAATAATTAATTAAATGTGAATGTAAAACTTAAAGAGTGCAAAATATAATTTAACTTAACTGTCTTAAAAGTGCGGTATAAAATTTTTAGAAGAAAATTTTCAATAATTTTTTTTTTTTTTTTTAATTCAATCTCATCCATACATTAATTATATATATCATTAAAAAATTGATATAAAATTTTCAGTAAATTTTGGATTAAATATTAATCAAAGTTTTATTCAATTCTAATATGTATATATATATAAAACAACAACAACAACAACAATAAATGTATTCTTTGATATCTACTAAACGAGTAATGACTAAAAAATAAACAGACAAAAAAATAATAAGTAACTTAAAAAAGACAAAAAATAGTAAGTGACTTATTCCCAGGACAATTTTATAATTTTCTATTTTTTTAGGAAATAATTTAAATTTTATACAATTTGAATTATGGCCACTCAAAAATAATATATGTATTTGGGACTGCAATATTGATCCAATACAATGTCAAAAGAGGTTGTTGAACTACATGGATTAGCTTGTAATTATCAATTCTGTTTTTTTTTTTCTTCAACAAAGATGAATTTGAATTTTCAATAGCAAGAAAATAAAATATTAAATTTAAACAATGGATATGAAAAAAAGGGGTTAAAAATTATGGATTACGTATTTTGGAAATTGTGTCATTTTCACACTCTCTTTCTGATTTGGATATACGCAAACGAGTGTCTTCACTTATAAGTTAGAACTACTCAAAAAGATTTGATTGATTATTCACGGGTATGGTTTATTTTCAATATTTAATTCTTATGTTACTTTCATCTAGGGTGAATTAAAATCTCAGTATAAGTCATTCAATCCAATATACAATCATCAAGAATAATATTGTATGACCATTAGATTTAAACCACAGCTACTAGATTTAACATTCTAGAAGCAATCAAATTCAAAACTAAAATTTCTACAACAACTTTTGAAATGAATTCAAACACATTAAAATCAAATTGAGAACACGATTCATTGTCATACAATTGTTTACACAAAAATTTAAAATTAAATTGAAAATATTGAATTAGATAAACCCAAAATACTTCACCATAATCCTAACTCGGTCGAAGGCTATTAGCTGCTCATTTTAGCGTAGATCGGCATCTTCTTGGATGTAATCCTCAAAATTGCCATATTTGCTCTCTTCTTTGGAACCCTAGCCATCGTGCTTTTAAGTATGGTTGAAATGGAATGTGCATTGCCCTAGATTTTCGGCCTCTTAAGTTGCCAAAACGAATCCCCCAAAATTTGGTGAAAATTCGCCTTTTAAAATCCCCAAAATCAAATCTGTCGCGTGATGGAAAGGCTCGCGCTCACGAACTTACCTCTTAAAATAGTTTTTTTTGTTGGTCAAGTTCGCACGCGATCTTGGGAAGAACAAGTTGACAATGACTTTGAAAGTACTATGAACTTCATTGTAGTTATATGACCACTTGTTGGAATGATTATGAAATCTACTTTCATATGAAAATAGTTTCATTGCAAAAATCCAAATGCAGAATTAGTTACGATTGAAAGAGTTCACAATGGTCTGCAATATATATAAGATCCTAATTGTCGCGCATGCATATTCACTAGTTGCATTTTATAACGTTTAGTGACTAATGGGGTAGAATGTGTTATTTTTAATTTGAAAAAAAAAATTAGGGGTGAATTTATAATTTTAAGAAATATAAAATTTTGAATTGGGTTAAAATGATAACCTAAAGAAAATTGAGGGAAAGTTGATGTAATTTAAAAAAAATTACATTTATATATATATAGGCTGTGGGAAAAAGAAAACTAAAACAGAGGGAAGAGGAAGAAGGGTGGATGATGTGGCAGTGTTTGAGATCAAGAAAAACCACTATCTTCATGCTTATAAATACACCCATGCACAATTGAAATCCTAAAATCCTAAAATGAAGAAATCTGAAAACAGAGGGAGAGAGGATCGGCGGGGGTGGGTGTTCGGCCGTCGACTGTGTGGATATGTGCGTGGTCTGTTCAATGCTGGTGTGTGCATGTGTGTGTGCTTGGCTCGTTGTTGGTGTGTGAGGGTGTGGGATCGTTGTTGTTCAGTCCCCGGCGTGGGGGTGAGCGATTGTATGTGTGTGAATTTATTCATCCGTGTGTGCGACTATGTGTGTATGTGTGCTGTGCAGACGTGTGTGTGTGTGTGTGTGTTTTGCTCTGTTTAGCCGATGTATGTGTGTGACAGTGAGTGTGTGTATGTGTGTTCTGTTTGTCGACTGGGTGTGCATGCATCCGTTCGTCGTCGATGGTTGAAGGTGATTGTGTGCGTGGGTGTGTTCATTCAAATGTTGTGTGTGTGGGGGTGTCGCCGGCGTGTGTGTGTGCGTGTCGCCGCCGGTGAGAAGGGTGAGTGAGCTGCCGGAGCTGGTGAGGAGAGAGAGAGAGCTGGTCTAAATGAAGCAGAAACAGAACGAGGAGGAAGGGTGTTTGCCGCGGCGGTGGCGTATCGCCGAGGCGGTGAAGTTCCAATAGAACAGAAAAACAGAAAAAAAAAAAAAAAAAGAAGGAAAAAATGAGGGAAGGAAAAAAATCAATAAAATAAATTCGAAAATCCAATTTCTCGGCCCGCGAACGATTCGGAGCAGGTAAAATTTTAATTGGGTATTATTATCGATTAAATTAAATTGTTACGTACTAAACTTCTCGCAATCATAATAGTAATTTTCATAACCGTAATAATATTATCAAGATCGTTAATCTTGAATAATTGGTGCGGTAAATATTAACGTAGCGAGACGAACAAAATAAAAATTCTTCATAATAAAAATGTTTGGGAAATGAGAAATATGAGATTTAGGGGCTGCATTGCACGTTAGGTTATTTTGAAATAAAATATTAATTTAGGCCTATCGTTGTTAGATTTACAGGCGCCAGCGTCTCAGTAGGTTTTGGACAGTGACCATTTTTGCAGTGCGAAGAACGAGGTGAATGTATTGTCTTCTATGTACATCTACAAAATTTATTTTCGTATAAATTGTGGAAAATGTGTTATTTAAAAATGGACAAATTTTCAACTTATATGGATCAAGTGGTTTTGGTGTTAGAGGTGGAAAATGATTTTTGGATCAAGTGGGTTTAAATGGTGATTTTTGTCCAACTATGCTATAGTTTTTCTTCTCGTTAGGCAAGTATGACCTACGAGATGTGGATTTTCTTCTTGTTAGGCAGGTATGACCTACGAGATGTGAATTTTCTTTTTGTTAGGCGTGTGTGACCTACAAGATGTGGATTTTTTTCTCGTCAGGATGATATATCCTGCGAGATGTGGATTACCTGTTAGGTAAAGTCCTGCAGGGTGGTTTTACCAGTTAAGAGTGCAAAACCTGCGAGTGGTACGGTACCGTTGCAACTCCCGATTGTGAGGTAAAAACGATCCTATAGTTAGTAGGAGAGGATGTAGGTATTATATATTATGTTGAAATGTTTGGACTGATTGGTTTAAAATACTTGGATGAGTTGATTTAAAATAACTGGACTGACTGACTTAAAATATTTGGATTGGGTGTTTTGAACAAATGAGTTATTTCAGTTGTGACAGGAAAATTGGATTTCCGTACGGTATGTGATTATATAATATTATATTTTGAAACGTGGTGTTTAATATTTATTCTTGGTCCATTCAAAATGTTTTTATTATGAAGAGAGCGCATCGATAATTTTTTTTTGATTTCAGGTGCCGCAAATAGGAGTGGGTCCATTACTGGCACTAGGTAGAGTCCGGGAAGTAGTGTCATTTTGGAGGTGGACTGGTCAGAGGCGAACCGGGGAAGGTTCAACATTTTTTTTTGGTGATTTTTGTTGTATATATTTGGGACGGGTGTGTCCCATATTTTTTTTGGAAACGAGATTGAGGTATTGTCTTGGAAAAATATATGTATATATTGATAGTGGTACACGTGTGTTAGAGTATGTATGAAAATATATATGTATGTGTTTGGTTGGTTGGTCGGAGAGTGTCACGCCGACGTCACGCCCGGCCTCGAGTGACGGGCCCTCGGGGTGGGGTGTGACAATATATTACTTGTAAAACATGACGTACATTTATCGATCTCTGATTTTAGTAAAACAGTCAAGACATGCCTGAACACAAAAATGAACTTATTATAAAATAAAAATAAAAATTCATACAATAGATTTAAGGGATAAAATATGAATGAAAATGGGAACGATCATTGCCCCAAACTTATATTTTGCTAATCTTCGAGCAAAACAAAAATTAACTATCTAATGAAAATCCACTTTGGTAGGGAGCACTATTGCATTTAACATATGTAACAAGCCTTTAAACGATTAAATGATCCCTAGTGAACGAGTTTAGTCTCGTGAGGTGATATAATAATGATACCCACAAACATCACTAAACTCTCAATGATCAACTATAACTCCCAAAAATTTGTTAATCCTGCCCAATGGTAGAAATTTAAATGAGACAACAAAAAAGTCAACTAAAACAATCACTAATATCCTAGCATATACCTCATACCAATATCCCCTCAACATGCAAATCGACCTTATAATGAATCCACTACATAACAATTAGTTATTTGAATCTCAACAATCAAACGGCTTTTTTCATTTTTTTAAACAAGAATGTGATGTGAACACCTAAAAGAAAATAAATTTTATAATCAACATGTCCAATGTTAACCCCATTGGTTTTCTAAAATGTCCATGCAACGAATGTTAGGCCAATGATCTCAATTCAATTGACTCGGGGAGTTAGGTGTAAAGACACCCTAAAGATTTACTAACTAGAGTTTAGAGTAAACTGGTCACTTGTTGTCCTAATAATTACTCCCTTTTTTTACGTAAATACTCATTACTTGTTGAGACAAGAGGTTCAATCACTCAACGGAGGCCCAGTGTTAAGATAGAAAATTATTATTATTTTTATTTTTGACTCTTTTTTTATGCTCACAATGACAATTTTATTAAACACTTTTCTGTGTACATATCATCAATGCCAATACTTAGAAACCCACTACAAGTACTAAATTTAAAATAAACGAAGGTCGGGATGCATGCAAAGGGTAAAAATTGATAAATATTAGAAACCAATGCTAGGTCACAATCAATTATCCAATTAATTCAAAATTTTCTCCAATCAAACGTGCTTTCAAAGGACGGAATGACCAATTGTAATATAAAAACAAGCACTCACACCTTCTAACCTAAATCTAGTATTGTCCTCAATGATAAGAACAAAAAGATCATTAAAAAAAAAAAAAACACAATAATTCCTGACTATCGACAAAAACACAACACTTGATTATGTGAAAAACTCCCCCAAACCTGTGTATTTGCAATATCAAAGAGAACCACAAAAATTGATAATCTAAATGCAAATAGTCAATCAATCCAATCCTCATCGAGTCTATTTTTTAAGATTTATTTTTTTAAATGGGTTGCCTCCCACGTAGCACTTATTTTAACGTCTTCAGCATGACGCGATGTGGGGTCAATTTCCTTCAAATCCACCACACTTCAATCTATAGCCCTTTTATGTTGTTTCAGAACGACAATCAATTTTTTTCCCGTGACTTCAGCCAAAGTAATCACAATTAGTGTATCTTTGTGGGCAATGAGGACATACTTGAGTATATGAATTCGGGTTAGATTTCAACTCAAGTGATGATGGGAATTTGATCGTTGGTTCCATTAGAACACTAGCTAATGGCGATACCAGCTCATGCCTCTCAAACCAAGGGCCTTCGTCATTAGACACTCTTAACAATGCGTGGACTTCGTCACATAGCTCCTCGGGTCCCAATCCCTCGTCCTTCATGTACTTGACAATCATCTCTAAGGGATTCCGACAACATAGAAAGTTGAGGCTCTTTTACTAATTCATTGATATGATCAACCCTAAAACATTCTAATGCACTATCATGCACAGATTGATTAATCACATTAGGAACATTGAGTTTAATGTTGATGTTGCCAAATGAAACATCCACCCTAACTAACAATCAATGCATACATTGGCAGTGGACAGAAATGGATGTCCCAATATAATTGGAATTTGACAATTAGGATTGAGATTTGGCTTCATGCCTAACACTATAAAATTCATGGGAAAGAAAAATTTATCAACCCCCATTAGCATAGCATATCCTCAATCATGCCCCTTGGTTTCCTAACTGACTTGTTAGCTAGCTAGAGCGTCACCAATGTTGATTTTAAATCCCCCAAACCTAGACACTCCTACACAGAAAATGGAAACAAATTTGTACTTGCTCCCAAGTCTAAAAGAGCCTTAGCATTGGATTGTTCGCATATAATACATGCTATGGTCAGGGGCTCCGGGTCCTTAAATTTCGGTGGTATTTAACATCCTAAAATTGAGCTGACTTGCTGAGTCAACAAGTCTTTCTTCGACACGTGCTCTAGATTTTCTTTTCTGCGTGCAAAGTTTTTCAAAAATTTAATATATGCAAGGATTTGTTTGATAGCTTCTAAAAATGGAATTAATTTTTAGTTGCTTAAATGTCTCAAAATATCTTCCATTCTTGCTCTTTCTTGACTAAACAGTGGCGACTGAGCCAAACACTTGGAATGAAACTTTGGGCACATGATTTTCCTTCTCAAGCGTACTCGGTCTATGCTTAGCACAACAGCATATAGAAATAGTATAATGAGAATACAACAACAATAACAACAATTGCAGTAATACCAAAAAATTACATGGTGCAAAAGATTTCTGATGGCATGACCTCTTACAAAATACTTTACGGAAAAAAAATAATTAAAAGTGACAACAATAGATATCATTATAGTCAAGGAGATATAACTGTATTGTTTTACTAGTATTGAAATGAATCTAAACTATTTTTGATCAAGTTTAAACGGTGACACTATGTATAAGTGAACGCCAGATATATATCTCTTTCGCAAACAATTTAGATATCCCAATCAGAATCTATAAATTAAAAAAAATCAACCTCGACTTGAAATTTTTAAACCATTGGAGTGGGAAAGTGAAATAAAGACTAAATGGAGCATTTATCCCAAATATCTCATTCTCTGGTTCGTCGCTCTACTTGGAAATGTCTGGTCTTCAATTTTCTTTCGCAGATAAAATGTCAGCACGTGGCTTAATTTCATTGGATAATTCCCTCCCATCTGGATAATATCCAAACAAAAATTGATTAAATTTCTTTCCACACCCACCAAAATTCCCAGAATCACAAAATCACCATTGATGAAGCTCCTTAGACTAGCCCAATGGAGATCTCCCCAACTTCCATGACCAAAAGTTAACCACTTCAGAGAGAGAAAGTAGAGAGAGAAATAAGAGAGAGAGATGGCTCCAACTCTCACCTCCAACTCATTTCTACTGACCACCGCACCCCGGTCAAGGCTAACCCACCAGAACCCGAGACTGACGGTATTTGCCGCTGCCAAGAAGGCCGGAGCTTTCTCATTTCGAATTGGCAAAAACGGTGCTTCGCCGTCTGATGATTCCGGAAAAGAGGGCTCAACCAATTCGAACCCATTTCGATTCGATTTTGGCAATTTAACGGATGTAAAATCTCTGATACCAGTTGTAAATAACCCGTCGACGGGATTATCGTTCGGGAGCCAAAGGCGTAAGGATCCGAGCACCGTTTTTGTCGCCGGAGCGACCGGTTTGGCCGGAATCCGCATTGCCCAAAAGCTTCTTCGTGAAGGTTTTAGCGTTCGGGCCGGCGTCAGCGACCTCAGTGCTGCCCAAGAACTAGCTCGTTTAGCTGCTAAATACAAGGTAGTTCGGTATCATCAAATTGAAGAATCAAAAATGAAATTTCAAAGATTGAATTCCATTTAATTTTGTGATTTTTTTTTAATTATTTTTTGGGTATGAATTTGTTGGGATTTTGGGTCAGATCATATCCAACGATGAATCAAAACGCCTGAACGCCGTCGAGTCTACCTTCCAAGACGCGGAATCCATCGCGAAAGCAATCGGGAACGCCAGCAAGGTCGTCGTCACGATTGGTCCGTCGGAAAACGGCACCTCATCTGAGGTCACCACATCCGACGCCCTACAAGTGATCCAGGCTGCTCAATTGGCCGGCGTCGGCCACGTGGCCATCGTCTACGACGGCTCATCGGCCACCGCTTCGACGTACAACGTGTTGGACGGAATCTCGTCGTTCTTCAACAACATCTTCTCGCAGTCTCAGCCCTTAACGGTGCCTGAGTTTCTGCAAAAAGTCATCGAGACGGACGTGAGTTACACTCTTATCAAGACAAAACTAACCGACGATTTCTCGCCGGAGAGTTCGTACAACGTCGTCGTGTCGGCGGAAGGAAGAGCCGGAGCAAACGACTACAAAGTAATGTAATGTATGCAATAATTTACTTTTTATTTTCACATCAAATCCTGTTATTTAAAAATGCAGGGAAAATTACATATAAAATTGTCATACAAGTCCCTATATTTAGCAATTGTGTCGATTAAATCCATCTAATCCAAAATTGAATTCCTTTTTGAACTGTTAAAACCAACAGGAAAGGCAAATGTTATAAAGTAGAGGGACTTAATTGACACAAATGTCAAAATATTGGGGGAGGTATGATAATATAATGTTCTAACGGGTTTTGAAAAATCAGGTTGCCAAGTCACAGATAGCTTCACTAGTAGCAAATGTTTTCTCCAACACAGCAGTAGCAGAGAATAAGGTAATGATCTTGATCATTAACTACTAAAAAAGAGAGAAAAAATTGTTTCTGTTCTCAGAATTTTGTTCTAATAATCTGGGAACAGAACTGAAACAAATTTTGTTTCCCATATATTTGTTTCTGTTTCATGTTTTCAGGTTGTGGAAGTGCACACTGATCCATCAGCGCCTTCAAGACCCGTCGGTGAACTTTTCAGGTAATTAAGGGGTTGTTTGGCTAGCAACTCTAAGTAGGTCATCTCAATTTTTAAAAACTGCTTCTCTTTTAACAACACAACTCAAAAATACTTTTACAAAATAATTTGCGTAATATTCAATTTGTTACATCACTTGTTTACCCAACAAATATCATCATTATCTTTTTTCTTTTTTTTTTTTAACATTATACTTTTCACATCACTTTTCCTTTTCATTTTTGAACACACTATTTGTTGAGTTTCACATTGATATTGGGCCCTGATATCTGTTCAAAGTAGTTTAGCAAAGTCATACTATTTCATAATATTTCAAAATTTTAAAAAACTACTTCCGGAAACAAAACAAAGCATGTTAGAGTGGAAAAAATGATAAGACGGAAAAATAAAGAAGAAAAATAGGATGAAAAAAAAAAACACTTGTCTAGTCTGGAGGGAAATTGGGAGATAAAGAAAAATATGAAGTAAAATACACAATTCCTTTAGGTTGTGTTTGGGTATGGGATTTGAGGGAGAAATTTGATTTAGGTAAGATTTCAGAATTCCTTTTTGATAAATATCTTGTTTGGGTATTTATGAGTAAGGATTTGTAAAATCCTTTTAATTAAAACATAGTGGTGAATGAGGGATTTGAAAATCCTTTTAAACTAGGTATCATTTATAAATTCTTCAAGAAAGGATTTCAGATCTGACCGCCGTCAGTCGTTACCGACAGCCGATGGCCACCACCGACCACCGCCAGCCACTGTCGCTGACCACCACCACCCGCCGCTGTCGACCACTCTCGCCGCCGACCCCATAGTGGCGATGGTGGTTATCCAAATAAAGAAATTATAAAATTACACGATCAAATTTTTTGTCTAAAATAATTATCCAAACAAAGGATTTGTAAATGATAAGATTTCAAAATTCTGAATTTTGAAATTCTATTATTTACAAATCCCTTGAATTTGTCTAATCCCTTACCCAAACGCAACCTTAGCAATTTTCCATTCCACCAATTTGGGAAGAAGTGGAGGAAAACAAGGGAGTGTTCTTAAAAAAGTACACTAAATTTACAGTTATACACTTGACGATAGAATTTTTAATTTATTTTTTAACATATGAAGGTAAAATAATAAATTAGATAATTTTATATTATATTTCTTTTACATCCCTCTAACCAATGACGATAGAATTTTCAATTTATTTTTTAACATATGAAGTAAAATAATAAATTAGATAATTTTATATTATATTTCTTTTACATCCCTCTAACCAAATGATGCAAGGGAAAATTCTTTCCCAAGTGATAAAAATATGATACTTTTATTTTTCAATTCCCTCCACTTCTCCATCCTTTCAACCAAAAATACCCTAAATTTGTGTTTTGTTAATTTCTTTTTTGATCAACGAATTCATATATAATAAATTGTTTCCAGCGTAATTCCCGTGGATGGAAGAAGAAAGGCATATGCAGAAGCCCAAGCAAAGGCAAAAGCCGAGGAAGAAGCCATTAAAGCAACAGAGAAAGCTCGTGTAGCAGCCGAGGCAGCAAAGAGGCTCGAGCAAGAGGTGAAGAAGCTCGAACAACAGGAGACTCGAGCCACCAATCTAGCAGTAGAGGCTCAAGACAAGGCATCGGCCGCGGGAACCTCAGTTGAATCTCTTTTGGAGAAAGCAAAGGGCTTGGGCTTAGGCTCGGGAATTTCATGGGACAAATTAAGCTCACAGCTTGCTTCAGCTGTGAAGAAGAAGGAAGAAGAAGAAGAAGAAGATGAACCCAAAATTAAGATTGCAACCGTCAGGGGACAGGCCAAGGCTCGGACATTGCCACCCCAGAAAGCTGTAATCAAGAAACCACCCAAAAAGGCACCTTTTTTTAAACCTAAGGAAACTTTGAATATGAAATCAAGACAAACAGAGTCGAAGACCGAGGTGAGGAAGGTTTTCGGGGGACTCTTCACGCAGGAAACGATTTACATTGATGATGACTAGGAAGACAAAGGTTTGACCTGTGTATTGGCTTTTTTTCTTTTTTTCTTTTTTGGTGATTATGTAATTTGAAGTGGGACTTCGGTGTCGAAAAGGTAAGATCGTAAGGCCAGAGTAAGAAGGTAAATTCTCCTTGCATATGACGAGGATTTCAAGTTGTATTTCATTCATGAAAAGGCCCAACCTCATTTTTCTCTTGTAAGCTTAGCGTGTGATTGGGGGAAGGACTAGGAAAGGATTTCATTTTGTTAAGGGATTTCTGTTAAAATTCCTTGTTTGGCTACTTCAAAAGGAATTGGTGAAATTCTTTCAAAATGGGAGTTAAGGGGGTTAAAATGATATCTTCAAATACTTCCCGATTTTTTTTTTCTTGTTCCTAATGAGGTTTCCGTCTCCATCTTCGAGATGAAATTACATCGCTAGAATTTCAATTTCTAGAAAACAACAGATTTTCAAATGATGGAATTTTAAAATTCAAAGTTTAAGAAATCAATCATTTCTAAATTCAATGAATTTATCAAGTTCCTCTATCCAGACCCATTCTTAATATAATCTTGTAATCTAGGGTATAGGTGATGCCCAATTGAGAAGGAAATTCATTAGGAGAACATAGCATTTTCCATGCTAAAATGGTTCATTCAAGTCTAAAGACTACAGGAATATATAAATGGCTATATGAATGGCCACAAAGCCCAAGAACTAAATTGCAGAACAATCATAAACATGAGTATACTCAGAGTAATAGTATGAATTAATCAGCAGAAACTCACATTCTTTGCTCCATGATTTGCAGCAATTTCCGTTAAAGCCAATCATCATGGCATGGAAAACGCATCTCTCCTTCCTGGTAAGGTGCCAAAAGGAACCCCCAAATTTGAAATGCAACTCACTTCACATGAATCTGCAGCTCAAAGAAGAGTGATCCACCTTGGAAATCCTTTCAGATCAATAAACTTCAATCATAATTCAAGCACAGAGGAATCCGCGGCTATAGAACAATGGATTCATCCCACGTATTGATCGAAAATCTATGCAAATGTATAGCAATTTCGGGGTTGATCTTATATCTAATCTACAACTTCTTCTCCAACAGCCCCTCCTCCTACTCTCCCATGGCTTTCTTCTCCAACTCGATTCACAAATCGAATAGCTACGGAAATCAGATCTCTTCTCCTACTAACATCAGTCACATTGTTTTCGGAATAGCAGGCTCATCAAACACCTGGCCGAAGAGAAAAGCTTACATCGAATCGTGGTGGCGGCCGAACGAAACACGCGGCTACCTTTTCCTAGAGAATTCCCAAACGATAGCAACCTCCCGTGGCCGTCGTCTTCTCCACCGGTCAAGATCTACGGAGACACCTCCCGCTACAGGGACTACAACAGGCACCCGATGCCACACGCAATCAGGATGGTCAGAATAATAGCGGAGACGTTCAGGGAAATGAGCGAGGGGGCGCGGTGGTACGTGATGGCGGACGACGACACGGTTGTTTTCGTCGAGAACCTGGTTGGCGTACTGTCGGGGTACGACCACACTAAGTATTACTACATCGGAGCGAACTCGGAGTGCGTGGCGGCGAATATCTTTCACTCGTTCGGGATGGCGTTCGGCGGAGCGGGGTACGTGTTGAGTTATCCGGCGGCGGAGGCGGTGGCGAAGAATTTGGACGGCTGCATCTAAAGGTATCCGACTCTGTACGGGAGTGACCATAGATGCAGTCCTGTGTCGCCAATTTGGGAATCTCTTTAACCAAGGAAAATGGATTTCATCAGGTAATTACCCTTTGACCCTCCTACATTTCGAATTTCCACTGAACATCTTAAATCCTAGATATGCAAATCGTATTAAGTCAATTATATGGATAATTTTGTATTTGACACGTAAATGATTTTTGTTATAAAAAATAATAAAGTTATCCACATATGTTAAATTTGAATTGAATTGAATGTGTTCAAATTTAAAATATAATATTTAAAAAAAAATTGACAATTTTTTTCCACATAATACCAAAATCATTTTGAAAAATAGCTCTCACTTTGATTATATTTATCTATCTATTAAGAAATAAAAATTTCTAAAAAACACAAGATTATTATGGTCCAAATGTAGATTAATTAATTTGGGTTCTTATTACATAATTATGAATGGGATATCTCATGTATTGTTAAATATTGTTAATATTTTATTTTTTATTAATATTTTAATTAATTTTAAAAAGGAAAATTTATATTTTTGTTGTTGAATTATGGAGTGAGTGTCTATTTACACACTAAGATTTATTAAATTGCATAGTTGATCCTTAAAATTTTATATATTTTTTAAATCCTTCAAAATTAAAAATATTGTCAATGATTTGGATGGAAAATGAGTTGTGTTCAACTACTCTTCTAATTAGGATATTTTGTCGTTTTATCACTCTACTAAATATAAAACGTTTTTCTCCAATGTTTTCATAACAACGACTCGTTTTAAGAATGAGAGATAAAAAGTTCAATCGCAGTTAAGAAAAAATGTTTTAGTTTTGATAAAATCATTGTCATATGCTGAGTACAATCAATTTTTTAATTCAAAATCATTAATAATATTTCAATTTTTCAAGATTGAAACAAATATTGGAATTTGAGAGATTAAATGTATGCATACACGCAATATTTAGGGATCAAAAATGTAATTTTTATTATAAAATATGATGTTAATTTATATTTTAATCCCCACATTTTGAACAAATTCTTGGACGCCGATCACGTTTTCCGATTCACTGTCCTTTCGCCGGTGAGAAGATATGATTTTGGGGTGAGTTGTACGTAAATTATATTTTCTACCCTTAAAATTTTACACTTTTTACTTTGTGCCCCAAAACTTTGAAAAATTTACATTTTACTTTAAAATTTTTGAATTGTATTTAGAAACACTTCCATAAAAACAAAAAAATATTTTCAAATAAGTGCACCCTAAATATCATCCATTAAATGTCTAATATTATATTTTTAATTTTATTCAATAATAACTTTATTTATTTATTTGTTCTTGTACTATGCACATATTTTACAGGTTGAAACCAGAAAAGAATGTTGTGACGTACAATTAATTAGTGCAAATGATATGATAGTTAAGCTAAGAAGATGTTCAAAATACGAAATACTACCCGTGAATGTAATAATCATAATCATTTTATGCTCACAATTAAAGGACACAATTTAGGGCATCAAGCTATAGTTAGACATGAATTTAATTTAATTTTTTTAGTATAAGAACAATTTAAGCTTAACGTATGAGATATTAACTTCAATGTAAAAATAGCGTGAAGCGATTCTACATGGATTTTATTTTTCGGGTACAAGATTATGATGCGGGTAAAATCGGACCCTCTCCGTGTGTTTGCCACTTGGGTTAGATTTCGCCATGTCACCAACGCCATGTCAGCAATGGCTTGAGTAGTCCGGTGAATAGACAGTCTGGGATGCCTACTTAGGTTGGTCAACATGAAGCACTTGGATCTCCAAACAACGATATCATCGGAGTATTGTGCACAAAGGACAGGTCGGTGCGCCTAGCCCGACCTGCCACTTATTGCCCGGGCCGACCTATCTCTCTTGACCGGCTTGGTCCATGGGCTTCACCATCTACAATGTAACAACCCTTAGCTCTAATCCGCCGTGTCGCCCATGCGCCTGACTACTTAACACTAAACCGAGCTAAAGGCCCTAATCTTGCGGAATGTTAATCACTCATCTACTTATAAATAAGAGGCTTCATCAACACATTTGAGAGAGAAAATCCGCCATAGATCGCCCAGATAGGTCGAGGTAATAATCTCCAAACAACCTGATTTCTTTCCTCGAGCTCTTACTCTGACGATGGAGGGGACACGCCGGAAACACCTCGGCCCATTCTGTGTGTAGGTGACAGATCGGAGCTTAGCCCAGACAATGGCTCGGAGAAGAAGACACTGGCTCAAACGACAGGCCAGACAATGCCCGTCCAGCCTGAACCCAGGATTCCAGTTCATATTTCGAGATTAACTTCAACCTCATTCGAAGGGTGACCGGACCATACTGCTGGTCGGATCAATTCCCGACCCCAACAGATTGTATCTCCAAAAAAGGGTCAAATTTTTATGCTTTTAATTTACATGATGAGTTATTTCATCATCAATATACATTTTGAATTTGATTCTTCGAGTCAAACTATGAAATATTTATTTTTTATATAAAGTTCCACTCATATACGATGGACTGAAATTTTTATTTTTTTATATACTGGTATCAAATACTAGTCAAAAAAGATATTGAGAGAAAATTATATAGCCAATTAAAAATAGGAAAAAATTTAGAGGAGTCCCATTTATTTAAAAAATAATTTTCTAAGTCCCATACTTTTTGAACTTATTCCAAAATTATCATAATATTTAGTCTTCCTAAATTACCCTTTAATAGCTACAAAATTTAAAGAAAAAATGCCATTTTAACTATTTTTTTTTCAAAACTCCTAAAATTTATATATATAAATTTTCAATTTTTCCTCAATTTTTATTTTTTAATAAAAAATTCAATTAATTTTATTTTTCTTAAAAAATAATTTTTTTATAAAATATCATAAATACCCTGATTATGTTTCACTTAATTTTATTTCAAATTTAGTTTATTTTTTAAAATATTCTATGAACATTTTAAAATATAAAAAAATAAATTAAATTCTATTTAAATTAAAATTTCCTTTAAAATAATTTTAAAATCAATTAAGTAGATATCTACTTAGATATCCATTAAGTGAATATCCACTTAATTATATTTAGTAGATATCCACTTACATTATTTTTCACCTAATTTAATTTTAATTTTAGTTTATTTTAAAAAAATATTCTATGAACATTTTAAAATATAAAAAATTAGAGACACCAAAAAATTAAAATTCTACTGAATATTAATTTTCAGTTACATTCTACTAGAAATTTACATAAATCCACTTAACCCTTAAGTGAAAATCCACATAAAAAATTTAGCGGAAATCCGCAGAAAATTAAGACGATTGACGTCCATCGTCTTCGCCAATCGTCACACCGTCGCACTCCCTTCACCTTCATCTGTCTTCACGCATCAATTTTTCAGCCACATATTAAGAGCTTTTTCTGAGTTTCAATCTCTAAAGCTAATTAAAAAAAGCATATAAATAATATAATTAAAGAATAAAATTCAAATTGACGGCGACGAGAAAATATTCTAGACGTACAATATTTTTTTTAAAATTACGGATATCCATTAAAAATCAACAAGTATATATCCACCAAAAACAATCAATGGATATCCATTGGAGTAAAAAAATAACACAAACATTTAAACAATCAATTTAAACAATCTGTGGATATCCACTGAACTAAAAAATAACACAAATATTTGCACACAAAAGATAAAAATGACAAATAAATCAAGAAATTGTTAGAATTTATTTGAATGTAATTGGGTTATCCTAAATAATATCAAAATTCTAATTTAATTTCATTTCTCTTCCTTCACGTATCAAACAACCAAACAGTTGAAATGCATAATTATTCCATCAATCAAAACCACACAACACATTTCAAAATTATCCACATATATCAATAATTCAAAATATGAAGTATTTCTTTTAAAAAAAAAAAAAGAACCAATCAATATTTTTTTAAAAAAAGGGGGATTTAAACATGAGCTATGCAAAATTTTAAATTCCACTTAAAAAAATTCATTTTTCATGTTATTATTCATCAAACATTTCTAATAGAGATAAATGGATATTCACTGATTGATTCTAGCGGATATCGACTGATTGATTCTAGTGGATATCCAAATTTGAAGGCGACGAGAAAATATTCTAGACGTATATTTTTTTTTTAAAATTCCACTTAAAATTACGGATATCTACTAAAAATTAATAAGTAGATATCCACAAAAAATAATCAGTGGATATCCACTGAACTAAAAGAAATAACACAAACATTTAAACAATCAATTTAAACAATTTGTGGATATCCACTGAACTAAAAAATAACATAAACATTTGCACACAAAGAATTAAAATGACAAACAAATCAAGAAATTGTTAGAACTTATTTGAATGTAATTGGGTTATCCTAAATAATATCAAAACTCTAATTTAATTTCATTTCTCTTCCTTCACGTATCAAGCAACCAAACAGTTGAAACGCATAATTATTCCATCAATCAAAACCACACAACACATTTCAAAATTATCCACATAAATCAACAATTCAAAATATGAAGTATTTCTTAAAAAAAAAAAAAAAAAAAAAAAAACAATCAATATTTTTTTTTAAAAAAAAAAGTGAAAATCCATTTAAACATGAGCTATGCAAAATTTTAAATTCCATTTAAAAAAATTACACAAGCAATGGACATCCACTAAAAAACTAAATATCCACTAAAAAATAATAAGTGGATATCCACTAGAATCAATCAGTAGATATCCGCTAGAATCAATCAGTGAATATCCACTTACCTTTATTAGAAATGTTTGATGAATAGTAACATGAAAAATGAGGAAATTAAGGTGGCATTTGGTAACTATTTCTGTTCCCATCCCATGCAGTGGGATGAGTTGAGAATTCTGTTTCTTTCTTGGGAGTATGATTGTTCTCAATTTTATAGAAAAATTCAACCCTAAATTTGTAATTTTGTTGATCTTTTTATTAAATTTTAATTAATATACGTTTTATTGTTTTTGTAGGAATAAAGTTAGAAATAAAGAAATACAGAAAAATAGTGAAATATTGTCAAAAAGAATCGAAATTGAAAGGGAAACAAGTCGACCCGCGACCCGCAAATTGTGTCTGTAACGGTTCCATCCCAAAAATAACTGTTACATTTGTTCGATTTTAAGGCCAATCAATAGACAATGTAATGGAAACAAATCAGAAAATTTGATAGTAAATTGGGTAGTAAATTTGCGCGATCAAATTTTGGCGCATTGCTGGGTATTGAAAATGTTAATTATTAATTTTTGCTTATTTTTCATCCATTTGTGTAAATCCATATTTTATTTTATTATTATTATTATTATTATTATTATTATTATTATTATTATTATTATTATTATTATTTTCATAGTTACCGTGCAAGTGCTACTTTATTTTCACATATAAGAATTTCGTAACCAGGTTCTTGAATTCAATTATCACTGTTATCTACAGAAATCAAGTTATACATTCTAATTTGTAATTTTTTTTTTTTGTAGTGTATTATCTCTTCTTAAAAAATTAAAAAATATTTATAAAACTCTTTAAAAAAAAAATTGGAATTAGGGTAGATGGATAATGCCATTGAGAGATTGGTCATTTCAATTGTGGAACTTATGCAGTCTAATCTCTCAAGACCATACAACCCGACTTATATTCATGTAATATATACCAGAATCCAAATCAACTCACAAATCAATATCCTTACAATTTTCAAAATCCCACACGTTCCTACAATAATGTTTATCCTGATTCATATTATCCACCTTCCGAGTATATTCAATATTCAAACAATTATGGGTGAGAGCAACATTATTATAACGAACCTTCAGGGTCGAACTTATACAATCAACCTTTCTACCAACCCCAAAATCGATCATTTAATCAATATACTTAACCCGCTAGGAACCCACAAATTGATGAATTAAGATCTATAATAAAAAATCAAACTCAAGATATAGCAACGCTAAAGACCCAAATGGATCAACTAGCTAATCAATCCCAAAATATAGCTAGGCTAGGGGCCCAAATCGGGCAACTCACTGAAGAGTTAAATGAGGAGAAACCAATTCATGAATCTAGGGATCAATACTTCATTGAGGAAACCAGTGAGCCTAACAAGCATGTTCAATTGAACATGACCCTTAGGAGTGGGAGAGAGGTTGACGATAGGGTGGGTATTAAGGATAGTGGTCTAAAGTACGAGAGTGAAGATGAGTGGGTGAACGTAAGAGTTGATAATACGTACATGGAAGAAGTCATGGTAGAAAATCATAAGGAAGATAAGATCAAACCCTTAGAGACACATTTAGATAATCTCCCTTTGATTGAGACATCCATTACAACAGAGATACCGCATCCCGAAAATAAAGAAAATTTAATTGATGCGGTAGACCAACCGCCAACCCTAATTGAGGTTAAATATTGTCAAGTAGAATGAGTTGACGACAATCATTTATTATTGAAAGTCCTACTGACGAGACAACAAAAAAAAAAAAACCTGAAAACAAAAGTTGAGATTCGGTCCTAGAAAAATATTTATGGGTATTAGCACTATTTGCGGGTCAACAATGATAGATTGGAGAGTGACCGGGCAAAATGTGCAAAAAGGGTTACTTCGTTACGGATAAGTGTAACCCTCTCATGTCTAGATGAAGACATAAAACTTAGTGCTAAATGAGAGGCAACCCACGGAAAAAAAAAAAAAGAAAAAAAAAGAAAGATATTCATGGTGAATATCTATTGAGGGTGACGGATAGTGCTTTTTTTTTTTCTTCTTCAGTAGGTTGCCTCCTATTTAGCGCTAAGTTTTATGTCTTCAGCCAGACATGAGAGGGTTACACTTATCCATAATGATTTTATCCTAAAATCAATTTTTTTTTTTTTTTGGTTTTGAAAACATTTTTTTTTTGTTTTGGCCGGATGGTGGCGGCGGCGACCAAATGTGACCGGTGGGTGGCTGGCGTCCGGCGCCGGAAGTTGTCGGACGATAGGCGACTAGCAATGTCGGAGGTGACCGGCGACGGTTGCCGGAGATGGCTGCTGGTGGCCGGCGGCGGTAGACGACGGCGGACGGTGGCCGGCCAACGGATGAATAGTGGCGGTGGCCCTCTTTAATTTTTGAGAATGGGATGAGAATAATGAGAAACAACTTTTTTTTTGTTTCTCATTTCTTAAGAAAAAAGTGGACACAATTCTCAAATGGGAATGGAATGAGAACGAGAACAAAAATTACCAAACGCTATTCTCAAACAGAAATCCCAAAAATCTGAGAATGAGATGAGAATTCCTGAGATGGAAACGGTTACCAAACGGGGCCTAACTTTCCTTGTTCAAGCCTGTGACATTTAACAAAACGGAAGAACCACCATACATGAAGACCAAAAATAAGCAAAAAATACCTAAAAATAGTGTGTCAAGACGAATATACTAAGACGAATCAATCATAAATTCACACACATACACAAGAACATAATTAAGAAATTTCTATTGAAGAAATCTAAGTGAAAATCCACTAGAGCTATGCACAAGACGAATCAATCCTGAAATGAAGATCACTAAAGCTATGCACAAAATGCATTTCAAATTTACTAGTGGATATCCACTCAAAATTGGTCAGGAGATATCCACTAGAATCACTCAATAGATAAGCACTTATCTCTATTAACTGAATCAAAACACAAGCCGTATAATCACAAGCAACAACAACCAAATGCAACGGCAACAACAACAGTAAACAAACGTCAACCAAAAAGAAAAAAAAAAAAGAAAAAAAGAAGAAAAATATCTAAAATCGTTCACACAAGCCATATAATCACAAGCAACAGCAATAGCAACCCCAAAAAATAAAAAAAAAAATAAAAAAAACCTAAAATCGTTCAAGGCTGCGGGGTAGACGATGGCAACAATCAGAGAGCACAAAGACGATCACGTGAAAAGTGGTAAACAACGTAGCAATATTCAAATTTAAAGAAACAAAAATCACATATCTGAAATGGGTTACTGAGAAATTTACAGATATAAGCATTCATCCATGAAATCGGACAGGTGCATATGCAATGAAATCAGTAATACACACACACACACACACACACACACACACACACAGAGTAATTTATGTTTGATGAAATGGGAAATTACCTTGAGAGATAAAGTGAGGGCGACGGATGGGTAATAGCGAAGAACACTGGTGCCATTGCCTCTCCATCAAAATTTAGAATCGACTGGTGATGGTTATATTTGGTTAGATCTAGGCTAGGTTTGGTCCAACTCAAATGAGAGAACTCAAATGAAAACGATCATTTGAGTTTATTTGATCAGATCTGATCAAAATTCAAAGAGAAAAAATAAAAAGAAAAGAAAAAATACCTAAAATTGTTCAGGCAGTGATGGTAACGACAGCGAAGAAGAGGGCGATGGCGACGATTTCATTGTAGATCTGAACAACGATCGAATTCAGTCATCACACTTTGTGCTTTGCCTTTGCTCATTCATCGTCATTTCGTTCGTTCTTTTTTCATTCGTTGACAGATCTAAACTAGATCTCGCCAATTTGGCCAGATCTAGCGGCGGCGACGGATGATTTTGAGCAACCGTAGACCATCAACGAGCTAAGGCGAGGACGATGACAGTGAGCTATATGAGAGCGGTGGTGGCGAGATATGGCGAGGGTGGCATGAGCTTTGCTAGGGCTAAGAGAGAGACGAGAAGGGAGAGAGAGGGCAGTGAGTGAGGTATCTAAAGAAATTAGGCCTAGATTTAAATCAACTAAGGGAAAAAAAAGGGAATTTTTTTTTTCCCAACTCAAGACAAGTCTTTTCAAGTCAAAAAATTTAAAATGGGAGTTTTGATCACGCTTAAAAAATGGTGGGACTTGAAAATTTGTCTACTTTAGAAAATGGATTTTTGGAGGAAAATTCCTTAAAAATATAGCTTACCTTCGGCCACACAAAAACATAAGATGTGGCATGCATCGAGTTGTTTTTAAATGAACACTTTATTTACTTAACGTTACTTTCACTTGCTTTCACGTTCAATCAATAAAACTTGTTCACATAACAAAAATATGTGTTGACTTAAGTGACAATTTTGTGAGGCGTAGTTTAAGATTTGCAGTAAGAAATATGTAATCTATCCAAATTACAAGATATTGCCAAGAAAGTAACATTTTCTATTAAATTGGGAGGCTTTTGCACATTGCATCCTCTAAAATCTTGGAGAAATCTCACTTTAATCTCTGTCTTTTTAATTTGAATACATTAAATCCTGAAGTATTAAAATTGTGTCAAGTGAACTCAAATTGTTGACATCGTCATTGTTTTTAGGGGAATCGCCCACGTGTCAAACACGAAAATCATCCACGTGGGTGATTTTCATCAAAGACAGATTAACGATTTGAACTTAATTGATATGATTTGAATATTTCAAAGTTTAAAAGGGATAAGTGCATTTTTTGGCATTGACAAATGAACTTTGTGTCAATCTGGACCCTCGTATTTGAAAGTGCACATATTGGCTACCTCACAATTCAATTTCGCTTTAATTTGGACCCTAGGCTAATGGTGTGAATGGAATTGGATGGAAAACAGGCACGTGCCAATCATGTGACCTTATTGGCAAGGGTAAATATGTAAATTCATTTTTTTGGTGACCCTAGTTGTACAAGGAGTGAAGGCACTCTCTCTTTCTCTTCCCTTCACCGATTCTGAGTTCCTCAGCCTCACTACTCTCTCATTCGATTTGATGAAATCGATATTCGATCTCACGAAATCGACCTTTGATATCACGAAATCGGCCTTCGATCACGAAATCGCCCTTCGATCACGAAATCGGCCTTCGATCATGAAATCACCCTCCGATTTCTCATCCTGCCGACAAACTCTCCCTCCGATTTCGTAACCTTCGACGCCATCACTGCCACAACCATCGCCATTGCCTCCGATTTCTCAGTCCCAAGGCATTAGATGGCCCTAAGAACGATAGATCTGGAGCAATATGGCACACCATTGTACAATAACACCATTCCAACATTCTCGTTTCTGAAAAATTTCCCATTTTTAGGGTTTACAATCACACATTCCAACTTCTATTTATGTTATGATTTTTCTAAATATATAAACCGAAATATGGGAGAGAAACACCCTTTATTTTTGTTTTTGTTCTGAAAAATTTAGAAATAGAAACGGAAATATGAGAACAAAAAAAAAAACAAAAAAAAAACAAATGTGTTTGTTCTTATTAGTTTCCAGGTTTTAGAACATTTTTTTTTTGTTTCTGATTGTGCCGAATTTTTTTTATTTTTTATTTTTTATTTTTAAGACCTGATGTATTGTTATGTTTTTTAGGGTTTATAATCAATGTATATGCTAGAGAACAGGTTGATGGTTAATTTCGTTTTTTTTTTATATGTATTTTTTTTTTTTTAGGACATGATGTATTATATTGTTTTTTAGGCCCTATTGTAGTTTATCAGGACCTAATGTATTGTATTTTTTTTAGACTTATTGTATTGTTCTGGTTATTTATCAGGACCTAATGTCTTGTATTTTTTTTTTTCGGATTTATTGTATTGTTCTGATTGATTATCAGGACCTAATGTATAAAACTTGTTCAAGTAACAAAAATATGTATTGACTTAAGTGGCCATTTTGTGAGTTGTAGTTTAAGATTTGCATTAAGAAATATGTAATCTATCCAAATTACAAGATATTGCCATGATAGTAACATTTTCTATTAAATTGGGAGGCTTTTGCACTTTGCATCCCCTGAAATCTTGGAGAAATCTTATTTTAGTCTCTGTCTTTTTAATTTGAACACATTAAATCCTGAAATATTAAAATCGCGTTAAGTGAGCTCAAATTGTTAACATCGTCATTGTTTTTACAGAAATTGCCCACGTGTCAAGCACGAAAATCATCCACATGGATGATTTTCGTTAAAGACAGATTAACGATTTGAACTTAATTGATATAATTTGAATACTTCAAAATTTAAAATATTCAAATTAAAAGTATATGTGATAAAGTAAAATTTTCCTAAAATTTTACACGTTTATAAGGTCCAATAATATCTCATCCTCAATCCTATCCTACTACGATTTGTATGTTGATAATTTGGGGTCTTAAACAATGAAGTGTGTGGCCAAGAAGCCCCAAGGTTAAATTGGTCATTTTCTATATAGTTATATTAGTATTAAATAGCTATTTCAAAATGAGATTTTTTTTTTTGGTAAACGAATGATAGAGAATTATGAAGTCTTAGTTATATTCCATGTACATAGAAAAAAACTATTTTTTAAGTACCTTTTTTTTCTCGTAAAAATGACCATTAAAAAAATCAACATGTGTCAAAAAATTTTAAGTATTGACTAGTTAACTACCAGTCTCCGACACTATACTGGGAAATATAAAATGTTGCATGCGCTAAGTTATTTCTTAACGGACTCATATTTATTAAACGTCGCCAGCATACTTGATTAGGGGTGTGCACGGGTCGAAACCCGCCGGTATGTCCATAACCCGTCACCCGACCCGACTCTGTCGGGTATGAAAATTCGAAATCCGATGCCGACCGATTGAAGGAGATAATCGATGGTAACAGGTTACGTCGGGTTCCGGTCGGAGGCGGTCGGATTGGGATAAACCATAAACAAAATAGAAATTATTCAAAGATTCCAATCCAGTAAATGAAATAAAAATGATAAACTCAAACCTTAATCAAAAGTAGATAATCTAAAGTACAGATTTACAAACAAATGAAGCAAAACATTGTTGTTAAGGCTCCGTTTGGTTGTTGTGGTTTCGAGATGAAGCGGCGACTGAGGAGTGATGAAGCAAAACACTGTTGTTAAGGCTCCGTTTGGTTATTGTGGCTTCGAGATGAATCGGCGACTGAAGAGTGATGAAGCGGCGACGAAAACCCTAGAAATCATCCTTTATTTTTAAGAGATGAGAATCAAATATATATTACGAAGAAGAATCGAAGAAGAAGAAGAAGAATCATCGAAGAAATCAAAGAAGAAGAAGAAGAATCGAAGAAGACGAAGATGAAATCGTTTCGGAGAAGAAGTCAGAGTAACGAGAGGTGCGTGAACTGAGCCCTAAGCCCTAAATTCGTATAAATAGGAAGAGAAGACGGTCGGGTCGGATGTGTTCGGGTGGGCGAGAACTTGAACCGCTATCTGATCCGAATTTATCACTCCTAATCGGGTTCAACCGACCCAACTGGTTTTGAACTCATCAGGCCCGAATTTTACGGGCCTGGCCGGTCGGGTTTTTCGGACGGGCCGGGCCTGTCGGTTATTTTGCACACCCTTATATTCGATTGGTTGACATGCACATGAAAATAGATACCAATATAAAAATGTGACACCCGTGTGGTTGACTAATTAAAATTTGACATCCTACTAAAAAGTACACAATCTAACAAATTTTTTTTTTCAATATTCAGCTCGTTAGACTATGAAAATTGTGTTGAAGAACTACCAAGGTTAAATTAGTCATTTTGTATACATAAATCTCAAATATTAGTCGAAACAACGATATTGAACTTCTTTATGTTAAATTAGTGTTTATTAGTAAAATAGATACCAAGTAATATTGGATTTTCTTTAAAATAATTTAAAATTAAATATTTTATTTATTATATTATAGGTAAATTATATTATTTTATTTACTAAAATAATTATTAATATATATTTATAGTGATTATAATTATGTGTCCTGATTGCATACTTATTAAACATTATTATTGTAATTAAGTTATAAACTTATTAAAATGACTTTGTAAATCCCATTATAAATAGAGAAATTAATTATTTGGTCTTTTAAAGATGTATAAACTAGAAAATAGTTATTTGACTTTAAACTTTAAGTTTTTGATCCTCAAATAATGTTTAGTGGGTGGTCTTTTTCTTTTGCATATCATGTTCATTCAAAATTGCGGGACTGCCATCCTGCAATTTCCATTAACATGAATGGAGAGTTCAAACATCAAAAGTGACCCCTAGCCTACAAAACATCCCATAGCAGGTGCATATCAAATCGCATCAAGAAAATAATCCCACCGAATTAATGGTCATGAAATCCTCTACAAAACGATTTTTAATGTGTATGTTAATGTATCACAATGTCCGATCGTTTTTCAAATTCGTGTGTCTAGTTTCCGAAAATAACTCTGTCTTAAACATCACTGATCCCGCCACTTCCCAAAAGCGCGACTCTCTGCATTCTCTTACAATTTGCATTCTTCTTGAAAACCCTAGCAGACTACACGACCCGTCCTCACTCCCCCCTCCACGTCGTTGCTGTCACACCCCACCCCGGACACCCGTCACCGTGGGTCCGGCGTGACGTCAACATGACATCATTTGACTAACCAACTCAATTGCGACAATATACAAACTTTCATCTACACGTCATATATATATAATAACTTCATACTATACGGATACATCTGTCCCAAAAATAAGAACAACAAAATATATCTCATGAACCTCCCTTAGGTTCATCCTTTGACAACTCATCTCAAATTACTCTCGTATGACTCCAACGCATGACCCGTATAACTCTAACTAGTGCCAGTAGGGGACCAACCGACTCTTATCTGCTCCACCTACGAGTGTACTGTCTTCTTAGTAAAAATATTTTATAACAAGAATTCATATCTACAACATCTAAATGGATCAAGCGTAAGTATCTAAACACCACATAGCTCGTAAAATCTCCAGTATATAAACAGTGAAAATAAAGCGATATAGATAAATTTCATTCAAAACCATCTAGTATAAAATCATACCAATCACCATAATAAATAATAAATTACCCAATATAAGTAAAACACCACATCTCAAACCACCACTCCACCACAACACACATTGGCTAGCTATAGTGATCGTTTTAACCTCACGATCGAGAGTTGCAACGGTACTGTAACATCCGTAGGAATACCTTTCTACGAAATATCCACACCCCCTTTTTGGGGAGAAATATAATCCATACCCCTTACGGGGAGAAATATCCACATCCCATGGGAAGAATCCACACCTCTTACGGGGAGAAATATAATCCACACCCCTTTCGGGGAGAACAACTATGACATCGTTAAAATAATCAGTATAGTTAAAAATCCACATCCTTTATGGGAAGAAATACATTTTTACACCACATTGTCAAAAATCCACACCCCTTATGGGGAGAATATAAACCACTCATATCCAACGAAAATTATTTTTTAATCATTCTTTTTAGAAACCAACACAATTCCCCGGAAATTCATTTTACCAACTCACCCCAAAAACCTATTTGATCCATATCATTTATGAAATCGTACAGTGTAAGTAAACACATGTCATCATATATATATAGAAAATAGTTTGGCAAGAAGACAATACACTTACCTGATTATCCGTTTTCGAAGACTTTAACCGCCTATTCTCTACTGGTACTCTGATGCCTGCGAACCTAATAGTAACAGAGCCTAAATTAATATTTTATGTAAAAATGACCTAACCATGAAATGCAGGCCCTAATTTCCGTGACCTCCTATTCCCCATCTTTTATTATGAAATATTATTATTCAACTAATATTACTCCGTTACAGTTTACTATATTGAATTTATTCATGTGAACGGTCTCACTATTTCCTATCGCTATTTCAATTTAGACAATTAAATACATATATTAAAGAAGTTCGAAATTCTACCTTTCCCGGATTTTCCGATGGCCACGAGATTGGATTTTTATTTTTATTGGAGGGTTTGTGCAATTTTCTTTTTTTTTTTTTTTTTTTTTTTTTTTTTCCCGCTTCTTCTTCTTCCGCTTCTGTTTGTTGTTCTGCTGCAACCGTCGCTGACGAACCTCCGATCACGCCATCTTCATTTACCGCCTCTGTCGGCCGGCCATCCCCAATCAATCACACACACATACACACCCCCAAACACCAAACACACGCATTCACCATCATTGTCGTCTGATTCGCAACACACACACGACACCCACAACACATACACACACATTGTTCGATGACAATACACACACACACTCGTCGGAGGAGCACACACACACCGTCAAGACTGAAGAACAACCACAGACACGCTCCACCGGACCTCAGAACAAAACACACACAATCACGCTCACCCCGCGAAGTCGACGGCACATTCTCTCTCTCTACTTTCCACTCCGGCGACGACCACCTATAACGACTATAAACACATAGAAAACACACCCACACACCCCTGATCACGTACCCATAACTAAACACTTACATACACAACTGGAACTCATACTCCCACTCACCGACAACGACACCGTGACGATTGCCGATCATCCCCACCGTCTGCACACACATACATACACCAACAACACTGAAGAATACACACACACACATACCCACACACAACAGGAGCACACACACGCGCATGCACTGCTCTCTCTCTCTCTAAACTATACTCTGGCCAATTCCGGCGATGACGATGACGATCAAACACACACCACCGCCACCTCCGTCGACGAAACTCACTGACCGAACTCACCACATACACCTACACCGCATCACACACACACACACGACGAACATGTGATAACCCCACGCCACCGGACGATCGACGGCCCACCGACTCCCCCATCGTCGAACGTTCTCTCTCTCTCCTTTCTTTTTCTCCGTTTTCGATTTCTCTTCTTTCCTTCTCCCACGTGTGTGCATGTGTGTGTATATATATATGTATGAAAGATAGGCCACGTGTCCTCTCTGAGCTCCGTTTGATTACACGTTGCATTTATATATATATATATATATATGTATGTGTGTGTGTGTGTGTGTGTGTGTGTGTGTGTGTAAACTGTTGGTCGTAAGAAGAAAAAACATATTAGTTGAATTACACTAATCCCCCCTCTATTTTGTTAAGTTTTGAATTAAACCCAAATTAATATTTAATATTTTAAAAATTATAAATTGACCCCTAAAATATTTAAATCAAATAATAAATTACGCCATCTACCCCGTTATTTATTTATTTATTTTATTTTATTTTGAAACTTTTTAAAATACGACTTTAAATAAAAAAAATCAGGGTTTTACAGTTGCAATGGTGAAAACTAGGGATTCTAACCAATCTCCATCCAGAAAATAGGGTAGCGAAAGTCCTCTAAGTAAGTATGCGATTTACATTAGGGTTTTTATTCGCTTGAAAAAATTGCTTTCAGTCTTTTTCGTCGCTTGAGTAAGTGTAGTTGATTTTATCGTTTTCTTACCGTCGTGTATGATTAATGTTATTCGAAATCCCACAGTAACTGGATTGCGTATATGTTAACTCCATTTTTTTTTGGTTTTTAAATGAAATTACTCATTAATATGGTTTGCGTGTATGTTAACTCATTAATAAGTGTGTATTATAACACGATAGTATTTGGTTATTATGCAGAGTCTTACTGCAATTGGATTGTGCATGTGTTAACTCCATATTTTCTGCTTTTAACGTAATTACTCATCGAATGTGGTCTGCGTGTATGTTAACTCATTAGTATTCGCTATATTGAACAAATTACTTATTACCCTGTCTTGTGTGTATGTTAACGCATTATATTTGTCCTGTACATCCATCAACATGTTGCATTATAGCGTGTGTTGCACAAATTTAGTCTTTGTTTTATAGACTGATTTTATTGTTCGCTTTTTGGACACAAATTAATCTTTATTCTGGCTTGTGTGAATGTTAACGCATGATAGTTGTTTGTGTATCCATCTGCATGTTGCATTATAGTGTGTATATTCATATGTTCTATTGTGCCATAGTAAAAAATGGGGGTTGTAGGGGTATGGACCTAAAATATGTACGGTATTGGACCCATGAGTATGTTAACGCATATATGATGTAACACAAACATGTTCCACATTGTCCCATATCTAGATACTGTTTTATTTGTGTGTTAACGCAATAAACAAAATATTTATAAGTGAACATACACGTTGATGAATGCGTAAAACTGTTGATGAAACTTTGTTTTTTGAATTGACTTATCATTGATGTAGCCCCGAGAGCCAGAAAATAGAAGAAAGTGGGCAAGTCTCAGTCCTATCCGAGGGTTTTTCTATATCGAAGTAACTTGAAGCAGACTTATGAACTACTGAAGGAGTTGAAAATTACGGACTAACACAAAATGTTGCTGTCAAAAACACATTTTGCACTTTTGTTCGAGACGCTCTACAAACAGCTACTGTCGCTTGAAAATATACACAAAAATGACAATTTAATAAAGAAGATCATCCTAAGTTACAATCTTTAATGTTCAACACTTAGGGTCAGCAATAAACTCATGAAAATGACTACCCTGGACATACAATTGATATTCGGCATGCCATTTGACGAAGGAAAAATAGTACCAAGTAGATATACGAAGACGAACTCCCATTTTTTGAGCAAGCTCACCTACGGTCCTCGAGAGTTTAGTGTTGAGTTCTTGAAATCATTGGTGGAGAAATAAATAAACAATACAACTGAAGAATCTGTGTAGAATATGGTCTGCTTGCTGTGCTTGCACTTGCTAACCACTTGCTTCTTCATGACAACGAGACAACAAGTCCCTAAGTGGTTGGTGCGGTATGTGGAAGATATTGATAGCATGTTGAAGTATAATTAGCCAGATGCAATTTTTATAGATTTGGAAACAAGTCTTAAACAAACATACACCGAGCCAAGATCTGTAACGGGGTGCGTACTAATACTGCAGGTAATCTATTTTTACTCTGGTTAATTTTACTGCTTTAGTTGTTTTGTTTACATGTATAATACTTTCAATGCCATTATAAGTACTGTCTGATCACATTTCATACAAGATGTTAACGTACATGCACATTGCACATCGCTATGTTGTTATCATTTTCTTTATTTTTTGTTCGTTTTGTATCAGTATTGGCTTTACGAACACACTATATTGACGTCTCCTGTGGAAGGAAAGGAATTTGCAATCCCGTGTATGTAGCGTTGGTGCTTGACTGTGCATTCCTCTGCAATCGGTTCCATACCCATTAATCAGATCCTAGGCGATTAGATATAGTTGAAACACCAACACAACCCTGTTACTTTGGACAAAAAATATCTTGTATCTGCATTCATGTGATGGTTGCTTTTCAGGTAAAAGAACGCAGAATTGAATGGACGTTGCAAGAAATGCAATTAGGTATTGTCGACGGCAACGACGCTGACGACGTGGAGTTTGTCAAAGAAACTCCAGTTGAGGAACTTGCAAGAGATCAAGTGACGTCGGATGAGGGTATGCAAGCCAATAAAGGGAAATGACCAGTTATCGAAGATGATCCTAAAAATGACTCAAAGATAAACGACATCATTGGTAAATATTTATCTATCTTCCTTAGTCAACCGTCATTCGAGCAAGTATCTCCAACGTCTGACTTGGGTGTGGAGTTCACCCAACCAAATATGGCAACCATCAGACTAAGCACGCATGACATCATCGTTGGTGATATCTATCGTACTTTAGACGAAATGCAAGAGTAATTATATAGGAAACAAATAGAGGACTATGAGACGATCGTGGCGTTTAGGAAGATCCTGGGCAACCTTACAGCCAGAAACATCAACCTCCAAACATAAATTAACGAATGTAAGGTTGCATACACAGCGCAAAAGAGTCACTATAAAGATGTTGTGAGTAACCTCAACAAGAGATTAACAAAAATTGAGAACGAAAAGGAACAATTGTTGATAGAGATGGGGGTGCACAATATCACGGAAAAATACTGAGATCCTCCGTTTGATCAAGAGAAAAAAGATTTGAAACAAAAATGCAAGGACTTCGTCAATGAATTGAATGAATTAAAAATTAAAAAACTAGGTGTTGCATGAGGGAAAAACTGCTACTGCCAATGTATACATGGGTGTTATCAGCGAGTTGAATCTCGAAATCCAAAACTTGAGTACTAGGATGGAAGGTTGCTCATGTGGTGCGTCTCATAGTACTCCCATCGCTGCCACAACACCACAACGACACCCTATTCAACTAGCCAGCGCATCGCCTACTCTGCACGTAGCACGTGCACATACCTAAACACCGCAAAATACTTGCACCGATCCTGTGATAGGGGATTCGACGCCCATTTCTATAGTTATGTCGAATGAGGCCCTTGTAAATCAACCTCAACCGCCATCTATTCTCCTGTCCTATGGACAAACAAAGGGGAAGCCAAAAGTTATCTCTATGGTGAACCAACTGAAGATAAAGGTGAGATAACCTACAAAACAAGACAATAATTTTGTCTACACAAAGGCAAAGGAGAATGGTAAACAAAATAGCAATCAAGAAACCATAAATATCGATACCCTGCCTGTGCATGAATACGAAAACAATGCTAAGATACCAAATCGAAAGAAATGTAAGGTTACAATGATGATGAGCAATGCTGACTGGAAAAAGCTGCAGCGCATACATTCTGAAGACGGGGTTGGGACATACATATATAATGCATAAAAATCACTTGCTACAGTAATTTGCGTGGATACTATATGCATCATGAAAGACCAAAAAATTGTGGACAATGTAAGTATTACAAAACGCTAAAAAATGTATTTTTTTAGTTGAGTAAGTGTGCACGTACATCTCGATAGGGGGATATTGACTTTAATTGATTGTAACGAATAAACCTGAACTAATATTAATGTATTTTTAAGGTCATCGATACTTTTGGTGAATATATTGAACGCAAGATGAAATCAGACAATGATCACCGGAGCGTGACGTCCGATGCTCTTCTGGATCAATCAAAGTTTACGATTGTGCAAATATGAGTATGTCATGTGCTTTGAAACACTGTAAAATTTATTTATAAACCTAGCATTTAATCTTGTCTTTGATAGACCGTTATCAATAGGGGACAGGAGGTTCTGCTGCACAACCGCTGCGAAACAATCAAAGATGGATTCACTGGCAATTATAGGTATATTCTCTTCCCAATGAATATAGGTAGTCGACATGCATATCTAAACCACTAGACGCTATTGACTCTGGTTATATTTGAGAAAAAATGGACATTCTATAATTCAATCCTACCAAGGGATCAATCGTCTGATTACTACTACAACGATGCGCAAACATGGTATGCTTTGACTTCCCATTTTGACGTATACGCTTTTTGTTTTTTCCTTTGTAATTCTGTTTGCACCTAATCATGTGAAATTAACAGAAGACGTTTGTTGAACAATATATCAATACAAAGATACTCCATGGATGGGGGATCGCACATATCGAATAATGTCTTAAATGTCTACAACAACGAGGAGCTGGAGCTGGATGGGGTTATCGTTTGTTGTAGCTATTTTTTGTTCGTGCACCTTGTAATGCAATGCGTGTGCGAACACATAATCTTCATTAAAATAAGGATATTGCTCTCCATTTATATTGGTATTGTGTTGGTAATGTGGATCGCTTTACCTTGTGTCAATGTTAACGAACATAATAAAATGTCACTGACTCATTGCACATGTGAAATCCGTTTCGCGTTTATGGAAATAATTATTTTGAGTGAATGTTAACGATCCAATATGTTTTGAATATATATTGACATTTTGTTTATGGTGTGGATCGGTTGTTCTTGTGTGAATGTTAACGAATATATCAGAATTCGTTTGTGTTGTGGAAACTGATTATTCTGAGTGAATGTTAATGACCCCATATGTTGGAATATATATTGGAACAAATAAGAATATGCCATCGAAATCTACTTATGGTTTACACATCTTGACATCCGTTATGAACAATGACAATGTTTGAGTGAATGTTAATGCCTATCTCACCCAAATTGTAGTTATAACGGTTGTTTGATCTCTGGTCTGATTTGGATCTACTTCACATGCTATATGCGTTGTTCTGATTTGCCTATCTTGATCTGATTTTAGATTATGAGCTGCTAGTGAATATTAATGACCAAACCCAAAAATGGTTCGGTTAGTACGGTAAAGTTTAGATACGCGGTAACATTCACTCGTAAATAAGACGTTGCTTGTGGATGTTTTACGCTCTCAGATGAGAATAAATGCTTCTACTGAAATGTTAATGTAATTAAAAAACAACAATAATTGTTGTGTGATGAGAGTATTTTTGAGCTTTACCGAGTCAGCACTTAGGTCCCGACCTCGTGTCTACTATTGCCAACAGTTTCGGCACAAGCCTGATAAAGACCCACGGGTTTCTCTAGATAGGACCAAAAGCCCAAGGCCAAGCCCATTACTATGCAATTTTTATTTCTATAAATACTTTTACTATTTACATACTTGACGCGAACCTTAATACTTATTTTTTAAAATAACAACAAATTGAATTCTTTCCCTATGAAATCTTATTCTTACACCGAAGGGGCTTTTTGGGAAACCTCCGACCAGGTTCCGTGTATAGAGATATAGGTTAATGAAGAGCAGGACTCTAGACTTCAGTAAGTCAACCCTTCCGGTTGACCATTCTATCTTACTTAAGGAATTTTCAACTCCATTTCTGACTCAACAACTCCACCTCAGCAAGAGGACCTCTTTGTCATCTTATTGGGCCATACTTGAGGTGTTAATATAATAAAAAAACAACAATAACTGTTGTGTGATGAGAGTATTTTTGAGCTTTATCGAGTCAGCACTTGGGTCCCGACCTCGTGTCTACCATCGCCAACAGTTTCTCCACAAACCTGACAAAGGCCCGCGGGTTTCTCTAGATGGGACCAAAAGCCCAAGGCCAAGCCTATTACTATGCAATTTTTATTTTTATAAATACTTTTACTATTTACATACTTGACGCGAACCTTAATACTTATTTTTTAAAATAACAGCAAATTGAATTCTTTCCCTCTGAAATCTTACTCTCACACCGAAGGGGCTTTTTGGGAAACCTCTGACCAGGTTCCGTGTATAGAGATATAGGTTAATGAGAAGCAGGACTCTAGACTTTAGTAAGTCAACCCTTCTGGTTGACCATTCTATCTCACTTAAGGAATTTTCAACTCCATTTCTGACTCAACAACTTCACCTCAGCAAGAAGACCCCATTGTCATCTTATTGGGCCATACTTGAGGTGTGTACCAATTTTATACACCAATAGTTTGGTTCCATCTGTGGCATTACGAGTGATTTTCCTCAATGATATTTTGACCCCCTGAGTGGCACCCCAACTCTCGCCGTTGCAGATGATTCTCCACGATTGCATTCCATCCCCCTGAGTCGCACCCCAGTTCTCGATGTCGCAGATGATTCTCTACGATTACATTCCATCTCCTTGAGTCGCACCCTAGCTCTCGATGTCGGGGATGATTCTCCTCAACAACATTCTGACCTCCTGAGTCCCATCCCAGCTCTTAGCGTCACGAGTGATTCTCCACAGTTGTATTCTAACCCCTTGAGTCGAATCTCAACTCCTGACATCACGAGTGATTCTCTATGGTTTTATTCTGACCCCCTGAGTCGCGAATGATTCTCTAGATCAAAATCCCGACTCATGGTGTCGCGAGTGACTTTCCACAAGCCTCATCCTGGTGCTCGACATTGAGGGTGACAACCAGACCCTCTCCAGAAGTCAATAGTCCGTACCTGGAGAAAGACTAAGGTCATTCACTAAAGGCGAGGCATTGATCAGGTTTGAGGGCCTGCAGCTAAGTACTTCTCCCCACCAGTCGACTATAAGTCCCACGTTCTAAAAGAGAAGGTGTTTCTATATGGACTAAATGGAGATAACCTGAAAGGGCTCTTGAATAAGCCTGACTACGAAGAACTCCCCGATGACCGACTACGGGGGACCAACCGCCGTATTACGCCCTTGTAGACCGAGAGGACCAGATACCATGGGAAACCCTCATTTTAAGTCCACGACAAGATTTCCTTATAATCAATGTGTACCCCAGATTGGGAGGGTTAGTGGTTCGTGGTCTTTGGCAAAGACGAGAAGTTTTTTTAACAAATTTTTTAAAATTTTACAACTTTGAAAATAAGACCAAACAGAAAGTGACTTACCAAAAACGTCGGGACAAAGTAGTAGACTCTGAAGTACCCTGGTTATATTGCTCAAAAGCTTACACGCTCGCGCACAGAAAAACATGAATAAGCGAAAAAGATTCTACAAAATCCTAAGTGCTGAAGAAGCGACGGTCCAAAGCTCAATTCTCCGCGCCTTCATTATGAGGGGCATCTGTGCGAGGAGAAGTAGAATCAACCTCACCCTTTTCAGGGGTCCATCGTCAACACTGTCCTCCCGGCATCTCTCTACCCGAAACTTTTGTGCTCGACACCATCTTTTAGCTTTGAGAACTCTATTTTCACATGATCGACGGGAGAATCTGAATGCAAGCAGTGGGTAGTCTTCATGGTGGTTCTCTCCAAAGGCATTGTCCAGGAGTTCACTTTTAGTGCCTCGCGATTAGCACCGGCCTATTGCGCTACTCCTGGCCAACATGGTCCAGATGGTGGCCGGTATCGCTCTGTCGCGCTGCTTCTAGTCGGCAGGGTCCAAATAACGATCGAAAACCACCCTGCTTGCTATTTCAAGCCAGTAGGGTCCAGGTGGAGACCTTCTTTAAAAATGTCGTTTAGAAGTGCCTTCCCAAGAAAGGGCCATGCAGGAGCATTGTCCAAAAGTTTTGCCTCATTTTTTCTAGATGACATCATCTTATCTTACGTCCACTGTCCTGTCGCGCTACCTCTGGCCAGCAAGTAGCAGATGAGTGTCTTCCCCAAGTGTTTCGACCAGTTCTCGGTGAGTAGTGCCCTGACATACTTAATACGCTCTCCCCCCAAGCCTCACCTATCAAGAGAGTTGCAACAAAAAATACCGTGTGCTAAAAATTTTTGAAAGTGTCCAAAATTCTCTCCTAAAAAAACTCGTGGGTATAGAATGAACAAATTTTTTTAAAAATTCCTAAGTGTTTAGGATTCTCCTTAAAGCTCAAGGGTGCAAAGTGAGAGGTGAAGTCAACATGAAGAAAAAAGATGGAGGAAGGGGGGGCTAGCCCGTGCCCCCTCATAGAGAAAAAAATAGAAGGAGGGGGCATTGGCAAGTGGGCCTCCCATCCTGGCCTTACGGACAACAGCTGGCCGCTGGCCCCCTTGGGCCAGGGGCTAGTCGGGCCCAAAAGGGCACTGGTCTGACCAACACCCCTTGGGGGCCTCGTGCCCCATCTTGGGCGCTGGCCCCAACTGGGTAAATTCCCCCGACATGGAGGCGGTCAAAAAGCTCCCAGCCAATTGTTGCGTGCAACCGACACCCTTCGAGGGTGCACCACCCCGCTCTCCTAGCCGTTCGTAGCGTGTACTTCCTTAGGGCTTGTCTCTATTTTTTCCACGATGAATGTCGGTCCGTGCTTAGGGCTTGTTCACGGTGAATGTGTGTCACCTTGAAAATTAAAAAAATTTAAGGTCGCCCTACCGTGCTACCTGACCCCGGACCCCGAATGTATAGGGGCCTATTTCAAATTAGCTCTTCAGAAAAAACTAACCGTGGAAAAAGTACCACCCAAACAATCGAAGAAATTCGGGGTTGCCCTATTGTGCTACCTAACCCCGGACCCCTTCCGTATAGGGGCCTATTTCCAATTAACTCCTCAGAAAAAAACTAAATGTCGAAAAAGTGTCGCCTAGAAAATCAAATAAATTCACGGTTGTCCTACCGTGTTACCTGACCCTGGACCCCGGTTGTATGGGGGCCTATCTCGAATTCTCTCCCCAGAAAAAGTTAACTCTTGGAAAAACGTCAATCAGAGGTGTTCCTCATGCTTCGAAGTCTCCAAGATGTCCATTTCAGCTAGAAATTGATATCCCTGACCATCTCATTTCCCTCGCCGCCCAGGGCTAGAGGGGCTACTTGTGAGGGTATTTTTGGGTTTCACCGAGTCAGCAACTAGGCCTCAGCCTCGTGTCCACTATTGCCAACAGTTTCTCTATAGGCTAGACAAAGACCCGTTGGCTTCTCCAGATTGGCCCAAATGCCCAAGCCTAACTGCAATTTTATTATGTAATTTTCGTTTCTATAAATGTTGAAACAAATCAACGCCATAAGGTGATGTGAATTTTACTATTTACATACTTGACGCGAACCTTAATATTTATTGGTAGTAAATTATTTCGTCGCTACAATACCACAAGTGTACGGGTCAAGTTTTAATAATATAGGAAGAGTAGGATTGTCGTATCCACAAGAATTGGTTTAAATTATCGTTAAGTACCGCAATTGTCATAATCTAACTTTATCTAGGCAATCCAATTTTGGGGTTTTATAGAAATAAAGCTAAAATTGAAATAAATACAAAAACAAAACAAAATATAATATAGATTATCTATGCACTCATGTTCTAGGGCTTGATTTAATCTCGTTATTCCCTTGTTATCCTGTTAAGCAATTATTAGTTAATTCTGTTCATTCAACAATCTAGGTTTCTAAAACTCACTCACTACCTCTCTCGAGTGTAAAGTGAGTGAATATGCTGCTACATTAACACCGATATTCCTATCAAACGTTTAAACGATTACATGCGTCTTGCCCCCAACCTTATGGATTGCATACTCTAATAATCAACTGAAATATTAGAACTTGTGTTGTGTTTTAAACCTAATCCGAATCCGGGGTTACCTCTCACTAGCGTCAAACTCCGTATTCTTAAATCGACCACAATATCATATACAAGTATACTTAGAAAATATTTGGGCATAGTGTGTTATTTTAAATTTCACTTTAAAATTTTAGGGGTCATTAGGATATTTAAAAATTTAGTGTTAAAATTTTAGGGATTACTTAGATATTTAAATTTTAATTTTAAATAACTTTGGAGATTAATATATTAATTTTAATTTGACTTTATAAATTTTGAGGGTCATGGTATATTAATTGTATCTTTTGGGTATTAATATTAATATAGAATTATGGAAGAAAGGATTAATGTATATACATATAAAAGCATGATTTTTTTTTTTAATTAAAACTAGAAGAAAAAGAAAAGAAAAGAAAAGAGAGAGATATAGATATCTCTCTTTCTTTTTATATGCATATCAATACAGAAATAAAGCAGTTCTATCCATTTCAAGACATGCATAGAGAACTCCCAACCTTACTTGGTCCCGGCATTTTAAACGCCAGGACCAAGCCCAAACGGTATATCACCAAACGATGATATACCGTTTGTTATTTCGAAAGGTCTCAACGTTATGAACGCTGGGACCATGAAATTAAAAAAAAAAAATTAAAGAAGTCCCGGTGTTCCAAACGCCCGGTAACGTGGGTCTCGTAATTAAGTTCAAATATACCTGTTTTCAGATTTTTTATTTTTAAATATATTATTCATGTAAACAACTCGTATTAAAAGTATCATTTTCAAAAACATAGATTTTTTGGGTATCATAATTTATCCCTCTTAAATAAATTTCATCCTTGAAATTTTGTTCAAAATAATAATCATTCAGAATCACATGGTCACATTAGTCTCACTCGATTCTAAGACAATTATTGTCTATGTAGGGTCCCACAATAAAAAGTCACCAGTAATCAACAACTCTCAACATCTATTCCTATTTCTCATTGCCATTCCTGCATTTGCGGTGGCCGATACTACATAACGTGATGCACTTTGAGTCGGTAACTCTTAACATAGATAACCAATTGTAAAAAAATCTTATATTTCTAAATACTTTTGTTGCGCATTTTTATAAAAATAACAATAAATATATATGTCTGTATACAACCAACATATATATTTTTAAAATATCACGATAGTCTCACTTGAATTGGGTCTATCTCAGTGGCAACAGGTCCACGACCTCAACTTTATTTTAACAATCAACATACTGATAATCAATCTCATAATCATCAGCTAGGTATGATATTTCTAGTTCACTGTCATATCTCATAACCACAATTGTCAACCAATATTATAATCACCTGATAACCCGTTATTCTTGTGGATTGTCCCGATAAAAGTCAACAATTCGGAATATCCATAATATATATCATTTTATTTATATAAAACGAACACGTGTATATATATATATATATATATATATATATATATATATATATATATATATATATAAGAATACACTACACCGTCTCATCATTTTCTTTCAACCTTATAAACTTGTCTTCTTTTGAATAATTACACAATCAACCCCTTAAATCTCCAAAATTATAATTTTTTTTTAAAATCCCAATTTAAGCTCGTATGTATTTTCTATAAAATTCAATATCAACACGGGCTTTCCGTAGTGAGATTATCTTAAAATAAGCAAATAAATAATTATCTTTTTAACCACCATAATAATAAAATGCACACATAATTTAATCCTCCAATTTATCGCATGCTTATATACCAAATAAATTCAATACTCATAGCACATAAATTAACATATGCAAATAATTATGCCAAATATTGCTTGAAAACTACGATAATATTTAATGCACATAATTCAATACACATAATATTCAAAATATATTACAAAAAAATAAATATTTTAAGCATTATCCGATAGAATTACACATTTCATTTTTCTTATAAAAATAATTTACACAAAACTCCCAATCGAATCTCTAAAATACCATTTAAGCTTCACATTTTAAAATTACAATTTGGCCCCTTAAATTTTAAAAGTCAAATTAAATTAACTTATTAACTCCTCAAATTTTTAAAGTTCAATTGTCACACTAATTATCACATCAGGCCGATCAAAATATACTAAATATGTGTATACAACTTTCCTATCACAAAAAGCCAAACTTATATATTGTTAACAACTACTCCCAAAAGTCTTAACAATCACTTCAGCCTCCGACTCTACCTATTGCTAGTAATAAACTAATATTTATTTGAATATTTTATTGGTAAACAGTCTTCATAATATAAAAATAATTTATGAATAAAGATGTTTATCATATTCCACTTTCCAAAATAAATTATAACCACACTGGGTAATATTAAATTTTCAATAAAATATAACCACTCACTTTACAATATCAAATCTCAACAAAATATAGTTACTTACTTGATAATATCAAAATTCCATAAATATCATCGAAATAAAACAATTGAATTTAAATCAATTGTTCAACTTTTATATAATAAAATATCACATATTTAATTGTTAGCCATATGATCGTTTACCTCACGATCAGAAGTTATAAGGGTACCGTAACTTGTACATCTATGCAATCTAAAGTTATTATCAGTGTCAGGATTCATTCAATATCTCTAATAGTAGAAGTCAACACATGGTATAAACTACTATATCAACAACATATTCAACTACCTGTAGGACTTGCCCTCCTGTCAGGTCACAACACAACATACCAACATACTCATAGCCAATTTCATATTCAACTTTCCATGTCAAATCAACAACATATTTTTTTTTATTACCGACATGACTTGCCCTCCTGTCAGGTTATATTCAAAATCGATTTCATATTCAACTTCTCTTGTCAAATCAACAACATATTTTTGTCACCTGCAGGACTTGTCCTCTTATCAGGTCACAATACAACATATCAACATATATCCTATAAGATATGTCATCCTGTAAGGATCAACAATATCTCACAGGACATGCCCTCCTGTCGAGACAACTATTACATAGTAGGATATTAATAAAATCAATTTTCACACTTAAAAATCTACTCGATCCATTAAACATCGTAGAACTATCAATTTTCATCAAAATTTTTTTCCATCTTCAATTTAATACAAAACTATAATTTAATAATTTATATAGAAAATTGTAAACACATTTAAATTGATCATTTCAATTTAACGACATATCCTATAGTCCACTTACTAACACAACACTTACCGAGTCTACATAATCTATAACCTAAGCTTTGATACTAACTGTAACGACCCGGTCTTCCAAGGTCGCACTCGGTTTCTCCCTTTATTACGGAGAAGTAAAGATAAAATACTAAACAATCCAGCCCCACTTTATTACCGATCATTAACATGTCATAGTGATTAAATACATTTCAAAAATGGCACTATACACAAAATTACTATTCATACGTACGGTACTATTCACATGTACAGTATTCGGTACTATGCAAATCTAAAATAAATTCTAGCACAACTCTTTTTTCGTAGATCCTGCAATAAATACTGTGGAGGGGTGAGCGAATGCTCAGTAGAATTCTTATCCCTTTAACATGTGTACCTAACCAATTCAACACATAGCACGTAGGCATATATCTCACATAATTGTCACATAATGCATATTCATAAATAATCAATGCAAATCAATAGTTATAATTAAATAACAATTATAGCATGGATAACAAAAAAAATAGAAAAGTTAATTACCTATATTAAATTAATCAAAAGCCCTACCTAAAATAAGAAATTATAATAAGTGAGAGAAAACTATTTTTCTCCTATTTCTCTTCCTTCTCCTTCTCCTTTCTCTTTCTCTTCTTCATTTTTCTCTTTATTTTTCCCTTTATCTTCCTTTGGCCTTCTGGCCTTCCTCTCCTCAATCAATATATATGTATATATATTAATAATAATAATAATAATTCAAATGACCCACTCCTTTATATATAATATATTATATATATTAATAATTCATGGGATCCACTCCTTTATATATAATATATTATATATATTAATAATACACGGGGTCCACTCTTTTATATATATATTGTTAGCCTAGTGATTTATCCAAGAGTGGGGTGAATTGAGTAGTTATAAAATTAAAACAATTAATTTTCTTTTCAACACTTAAATTCAAATAATTAATTTAATCCTAAATTAATTATTATATTTTTATATAACAGCGGATAAGTGTAATTAGCTCTTGGTGCATACCCAAATAATAGAAAATAAATAAAGTAAAAATACAGTACACCACGATATATGCTGATTCATTAAACTATTCTTGGCTAATCCAGTCCTCTGAGCCCGACAGAGAATCTCACCCACTAAAGCACTAAGATTCCTTTAACCAGGTAGGAATCAAATCTTTATACAATGATTCTTTCCACATGTTCATAATTAACTTTTACAATTTCCTTTTCACAAGTTAAGAAAGAACCTCTATTTTTTTAACAGATTAAAGATTAACCTAATTCTTTTATACTTAGGCTAAGAATCAAACCTCACAAAAAATCACTTCAAGTATCCTTTTCACCAGTAAGGATGAAACCGTTACATAGTCACACAAACTAATTCTATTTAGGAAGAATTAACACCTATTTCTTTTCACGAAAAAGAGTAACTTAACATTTTCATGCTTTAGGTAAAGATCATACCTCAATCTCTTTACTGGAAGAGATTGAAACCAAGCTACTACTAATTAGATATTCCTAACAATATCTAATCTGCACACAACTCACCAATTTTAATAAATTAATAAGTCTTTTCTCATTCAAAGTTTCTACCACCTCAAATTAATTTAAACTCAATTAAAGTCCCGAATTTACTAGTGATAGAATTTTACGTGAAAATTTTAAAATCTGATTATAAAATATATGGGTAGCACACAAATAAGCACGTAATCAGATTAACACAGAAATCATTTTAAAAATAATTTTATGCACTTTAAAATTTAAAAACGATTTCACACAAATTTTAAATCCAAACTACTACTACTACTACTACTACTAATATTAATAATAATAATAATAATAACTCAAAATATAAAACAGTAACTTGAAAAGAAATTATCAGGATACCACCGAAAGAATGAAAATTGAATCACAATTAAAACTCAGATCGTTGATCGCAAAATTCTCAGCACTTTTTTCAAGAATAATCTCGCAATAAACTCTCAGTATATTTTCAGAATAATAACTCTTAGAAAGCTCATGAACTGATTTGTTCTTGATAGAATGATGTATACAAAAATGAAAAACACAAGTCTATTTAAATAGATTTGAAACAAACCCTCTAATGACTAATTCCCACAAGATATGATATTTAAATACTCATATAGACCCCATATATTAATATGACTTAATCCACGTTCAATTCAGTTAATTTTAGCTTTTAAAATATTCAATTTAATCCTCCAAATATTTCTCAATCTCAAATAAAACAAGATAGGAAGTATTTAATGTACCAATTTGAGAAACACTTAAAATAAGTGTACCATATCTATAGGGATAATCAAATAAGGATGATACATTTATCATAAGTTCAAATCCCTAAGATATCTCTAAAAAATCAGTAAAAAACGGCTAGTTAACAACTACTTTTAGATCAAATCCTCGAAATCCTCAAATCCTGAAACTGCCAGATCGGTCGACCGACCAATGACCCATCGGTCGACCAATTGATTCAGGTGGTAGCTCAAGCCATTTAACAAAAATTGTCGGTTGACCGATCCCCCAAGGGTCGGTTGACCGATCGATTCAGGATGCTCTCTAAGCCATTTTTCGGCCCTAGTTGGTTGACCGATCATCGATGGTTAGTTGATCGATCGATTTAGAGAGTTTACTTCTCGGTCATCGGTTGATTGATTTATCTCTATCGGTTGACCGATCGATTTAGAGACTTCTCCATTTCCTAGCCACTTCCCGTCAGTTGACTGATCCTCTTGCCGTCGATTGACCTATCAGTGTTGGATCTCCCTTACCTTAGTTCATTTCAACTCCAATTTTTGACGTTTTTGGTCTTTTAATCGATTTTTTTTTCTCGGTTAACTAAAGTGACACTATTAATCAATTTTAAATATTAATCTTTCTTAGGTCAATATTTTTTCTTCAATTTCACATTGGAGCAAATATGTGTACTAATTAGGATCCTAATAAAAGCACACATAAATATAAATTCATTTTTGTGTCGTGTGTGATCCTAATCTGGATACATTAAGAGTAAAAATTAGTAAGAGTTATTTTCACCTAAATTCTCCAAAGTCTTCAATATCTTAATATCCACTTCTTTGTTTGTATTTTTGCATCCTTAACAATTTCTTCATGATAATATCATTAATGGAACTTTTATACTAAAAGACTCAGTAAACTCATTAATTCTACCAAAAATATCAATATTTAATTGTCCATCAAAATCTTAGGATCAATATATATATATTATAATGTATAAAACATATAATAATAATAATAATAATAAAATTTACTGTTTTTGTTTTCATCTCTTAATTTTATCCGTAATTTACTATTCATGTTATTTTTAAAAATTACACTAACACCCCATATATTCTATAATATTTCTATCAAATCTTATAATTACATTTATAACCCCAAAATTATAAGATATTAATTCATACCTCAAAATTAAGAAAAACCATAATATATCAAAATAACCCAAAAGGTACTAAAAGTTTTATTTTAAAAAATATAGATTTTCGAGGTATTACACTAGCTGTGCAAAACCTTTGGCATTTACTTCCCTCAACATTTGATAAAACTTTTTCATTGTCGTCGCATGCACTATGGTAGTATATTTATAAATCAACTTCTCTTTAAATCCTTGTTTCATACCGGCCAATTTGTTTATCAAATTGTTCTTTAAGTGATTCAAGCAAAGAGTAGAAATATTTCGGGAAAATTATACGAACACCTTCAAGTATCCCGCTATGTCAGTCTGATATGAATGTTAACACACGTTCAGGGGGCACAATTTTCGACAAGTTCTCCATAAACTAGTACCAATTGTCATTGTTCTCCGCGTCGACCACTACAAAAGCAACCGGGAACAATCATGTCAACCAAAAATACAAAACATCAACATTAACCAAATGTAAAAATAAAGAGTTAATAAACATGCATACAAAAAAAATTACCATTATTCCCATCCTTTGCACTAGCTGCCATCAAACATCCCTTGTATCTGCCCCCTAAAAATGTCCGGTCAAGGAATAACATCGGCCAGCAGTACTTGAACCAATGGATGGATGCGTTAAACGCCATGAGCAATCTTTTACAATGTTTAGTTTCTTGATCGTACTCCAGAACGAAGTGGCTCCCGGGGTTCGTAAGCAAACAAACATCAATGTACCGACGCAGCTGGTCGTATGACGACTTGTGGTTGCCGTACAGTTCATCTCGGGCTTTTTCAACTCCATTCCATGCGATGTGGTATGGAATCTCGATGCCGTAATCATTCTTGAATGTGTGGACAACATCAGTTAGGCAAGTGTCGAGTGTGTTGCGAACCATATCAACCAAACACGACTTGACAACATTGGAGTTCGTGTTGTCATTTTTGTTTGTCCGCAAAACAGTCGCGCATGAATGATCCTTTACCAGTTCTCATATGTAAAAAATCCATTTATTTTATCTACTCTTTCATGCACTCTCCACACACACCCCATTTCTTTCTTCAGTGTACATTCAGTCGTCACCCTACTTGTACAACGTATTTTCTTTGCTTCTCTCTAAACTCGTATATTCCACCCTTAAAACTCTGTCCTACTTATTTTATTCCATTAACTCAATGATTAGACAACAATGTTTTTTTTGGTACAAGTCAAAAAATAGGTAACAAATCCTCATCCATTTCCGCACTACCTTTACCACCACGTCCTTATCGATACTCGACTACCGTGTTCTGCCTCTTGCCCCCTGAACTACCCCCACTGCCAATTCTTGATGTCCACACTAACATACTCCAATCTCATCGAACAAGCAAGACAAATGTACAGCAGAGAGCATTTGTTACACGCTCGCGTATTGACTACTCGCAAATATACGAGATCAAAGTTTTAGTATAGTGTGATCGTTTAAGATCGGGTATCGTATTCACAGGGATTGGTGTCGTTATTATCGAGTACCGCGTTTGTCATGACCTAACTTTATCTAGGCGACCAAAAATGTAATTAATTAATTAAACTAATACTAATATAATATAAATTAACTATAGTAATATACTAATACATTTTAGGGGAAAAAATTGCCTAGGGATTAACGTGTTTACAAATACGTGTTCAATCTCGATTGACTCACGTTTACGGTGTTCGACTTATTTGACAATCTCGGTTCGTAAACTCCACCTCCACCTCTCCTGAGTGTAAGATGGGGGAATACATGATTTCGAGTCAATGAAGAAGTCCCCATCAATGTCTTAACGACCCTAGGTCACGTGAGTCTCGCCCGACGTCATTGATTGCATACAATCCAACTCCCGACCGGGTCATTGGATCGTCGTGTTGTGTTTACCCTATCGACAATCTCAATTCTAAAACTCCACCGCCACCTCTCCCGAGTGTAAGACGGTGAAATACATGACTTCGAGTCAACGGAGAAGTCCCCCTCAACATCTTAACGACCCTAGGTCACGTGAGTCTTGCCCCAATGGTATCGATTGTCTACAATCCTAACCCCAACCGGGTTATTAGATCGTGGCGTTTATTTACTCTAATCCGAATTCGGGATTTGTCAAACCCCGTATTCTCCATGTATCTAACTAAGCATAATAAACAAAGAATACGACAAACCTAATCAAACTACGAAGAACAAACATAAACGCAACACCGAAATCATCCAAACACATTTATAAATTTATTGTTAATCCCTATACAATCCATATTTAACTCGTGGTCATAACTGTATAAACATTGAAATCGAGCTAAACATGCTCACAAAATCCTAAGTTAAATAAATAAGAGAAGAAATTGAAGAACTTAGCCTCATCCGAAGATTAGCCACTAAGAACGCTCAATGATCGTTTCGCTGTCTTCCTCCACTTTGGGATGTGAGCTCTCCTTCTAAAACTCCTAAACCTACCCTTAGATATCTTCTAAGGGGCTCAAAATGCCAAGAGAGCGAAAATGAAGGAGGAAAGGGGATATATATATCCAAAATATCTAATAAATATCTTCAGTCTATGCAGAGGTCACTGCCTAGGCGGTGGGTATGTCAGTTGGTTGATTGCTGCGGCGGTGAAGACAGCGGTAGATTAGGATGACATTCTGCAGTTTCCCCGCCTAGACGGTGAGTGTCCAACAAGAATAGGTCAGTCTCTGTATCTTTACTGCCGCGTCGGTGGGCTTCTTTCACAATTTTACCTCCGAGCTTGTTTTTCCATCGTTCTTCAACTATTTTTGGTTTCATCTCATCGTTTTTGCTTCAATTTCATACTTTTTTTCCCCACATACCTGATTTATACAAAAAGTATAAAAACTAATTAAAACATAATAAAAATAACTATAAAAATACTCTAAAACTAACAAAATCGGTTTGGAAATATGTTGGTAGATCACACCTATCAGCAAACAACTACTTCTAAATCGTCTTGACACCACATCAAACACATTTTATGCGCCAGTAATGAATATTTCAACTCATATAATTCGTCCTTCAAAACATCCTACCTCGCTATCAATCTTTGTATTAACATATCGTATGTGAAATCTACCTCAACCTTTACTCCCAATGAGTAACCATCGTACTTGCACATCAACACCATCAGCACAACCATTGTAAATTCTGCATCACATAATGGAAAATGAATAGAGCACTATAGAATAAAAAGACATACACAAGTGTACCAGACACTCCATAAACAACAACTATTATTGTTCTGGTCATTTTGTATTTAGTACGTACATGCGAATGTTAACTCATATATGTCATTCGTAAATGTTAACGTGACTGCATTCACTGTTAATAACTTGGATTCAAAGCAAAAAAAATCCCCTATTCGTTCTGTTTTAGCTAGTTCTTACCATATCTATGCATGAATGTTAACATATTTATGCTAAAATATGGTCAAAAAATAGAAAAACACAACGGTTGTTAAACAGAGGACAATATCAAATAAATTTATCTTCTCTTTGATTCAACCCATCTACCTATCATGCTAAGCTAATGTTAACATATTTGCTAGTACCAACATGAGGGTATCAAAATTTTTGTGTTTTTGTCCAATATTACAAGAGTTTTATTTCACGAAACAACAAACGAATTAATCACTTACCGTAATAACCCTTGTTTGATTCTAGCTACTATCACAAAGCTGGAAGTCCTTATTTGCCATCGATGTTCTCAGCTTCGAAGATTTTCCTGGTCGCCATCTTCTCGGTTTCAACCAAAAGATACAAATAGAATGAATCGGCTGCATGAATGGAAAATGATTCATATTGAGTGATTCGTCTAACATATTGATTGAACACGTAAATGGTATCTTCCCAAAAAAACAGAATCGCAACTGACCATAACTGAAAATCCAAGCTCGCAGCTTACCATAATTGAAACTCCAATCTTTCAGTCGAAGAGTGATGATCGCGAGGGTAAATTAGACCATCTGTGTCGTCGTTTCAAAGGCCTAAGACCAAAAAATAACTAGCTTGTACGGCTTGGATGTTTTTGCACATAACTGTTTGTTTAAGTAATCTACTATAGAGACACTTAGATCTAGTCAAAACAATAAAAATCTTTTATATATATATGTGTGTGTGTGTGTGTGTGTGTGTGTGTGTGTTACAATATAATTATTATAATATATGTGTATAATTAGTAATTTTTTTAATTATAAAATTATGAGTACTTAATATTACAAGGAGTTATATAATCTATACGCTATATATAGGTGTGTGAGAATAAAAGAATATATGAAGAAATATAATAGACAAAAGAGTATGATACCATATAAAAATTGAGAATGATTCTGTTGAGATTTCGAAATAGAGAGAAGTGTTATTGTGTTATATTATACATGCATTATTTATTTTGATGATTTTATATGGACAATATATTTCTCTATCGGTTCAATATAATGTTCGCTTGCTTGCATCTTAACTCCCTGGATCGTTGTATTTTAGGAATGGCTCACCTTTCAACCCAGTGCATAGAGGAGACATATCTCTTTTTAGAATAATGTTTACACGTTTTGATCCACTAGGTATGTATTTTCTCTCTATTCTATGTTTTACTTTATTTGTTTAACTATTGTTGTTCTTTCTTATTTATAGAGATTAAAATAACATGTTGATGGAGGAAAATTTAGTTGCCAAGCCACCCATCCAGAAAACCCTCACATGTGCATGAAGGAGTGTCCTCAAAATGAAAGTAGGGGGCCACAATCTCAAGTGTGAAAAGGTGGTCGAGCTTCCGGCTTCGGACACCCTCTGCTCGACAACATCTATTGTGGGAGGCCTAAAACCCTTCAGAAGGCCTCCTTGGCCGAGCTCCTAGCTCTGGACACCCTCTACTCAGTAACATCTATTTTGGGAGGCCTAAAACCCTTAGAAGGCCCCCTTGGCCGAGCTCCCAACTCCCGGCACCCTCTGCTCGGTAACACCAACAATGAAGATCCTAAAACCCTACAAGAGGACCCTTGGCCGAGTTCCCAGCTCCTGGCATCCTCTGCTTGGGAACATCTAATTTGGGAGGCCTAAAACCCTTCAGAAGACCACCTTAGCCCGATTCCCGACACTCTCAACTTGGCAACAACTATTTTGGGAGGCCTAAAACCCTTCAGAAGGCCCTCTAGGCTAAGCTCCCGACATCCTCGGCTCGACAACATTAACAACAGAGTTCCTAAAACCTTCCAAAAGGACCGTTGGCCGAGCTCTAGGCTCCAAGAACCCTCTGCTCAACAACATCAACAATGGAGGTCCTAAAACCCTACAGGAGGACCATTGGCCGATCTCCTGGCTCTAACCACCCTCCGCTCAACAACATTAACAATGGAGGTCCTAAAACCCTCCAGGAGGACCCTTAACCGAGCTCTCGACTCCGAGAACCCTCTGCTCGACGACATTAACAATGGTGGTCCTAAAACACTATAGGAGAACCCTTGGCCGAGCTTCCGGCTCCTAGCACTCCATGCTCGATAACGTCAAGATTGGAGGTCCCAAAATCGTCCAGGATGACCCTTGGCCGAGCTTCTAGCTCCCGATACCTTCTGCTCGACAACATTTATTTTGGGAGGCCTAAAACCTTTCAGAAGGCCTCTTTGACTCTCGACACTCTCTGCTTGGCCACATCAACAATGGAGTCCTAAAACCCTACAAGAGGACCCTTAGCCGAACTCTCGGCTCCCGGCACCTTCTACACGACAACATCTATTTTGGGAGACCTAAAACCCTTCATAAGGCCCCCTTGGCCGAGCTCCCAACTCTCGACACCCTCTGCTCGACAACATCAACAATGGAGGTCCTAAAATCCTACAAGAGGACCCTTGGCCGAGCTTCTGACTCTGGGCACCCTCTGCTCGGCAACATCAACAATGGAATCCTAAACCCTATAAGAAGACCCTTGGCCGAGCTCCCGGCTCCCAGTACCCTCTACTCGGCAACATTTATTTTGGGAGGCCTAAAACCCTTCAGAAGGCCCCCTTGGCTGAGCTCATGTCTCCCGACACCCTTTACTCGGCAACATCAACAATCGAGGTCCTAAAATCCAATAAGTGGACCCTTGACCGAGCTCTCGGCTCCTGGCACTCTCTACTCGATAACGTTAAGATTGGAAGTCCTAAAACTATCTAGGAGGACCCTTGGCTGAGCTCCCAGCTCCTGACACCTTTTGCTCGGCAACATCAATAATGAAGGTCCTAAAACCCTCCAGGAGGACCTTTGTCCGAGCTCCCGACTCCGAGCACCCTCAGCTTGGCCCGAAAATAAGCCCAAATACGTCCTGGGGTCTCTCCTAGCCTTCTGTTCGGCTGAATATGACAAAACGCGCCCTTTATCTCCATTTATATTAGTCCGGCCACTAGACTTCTCCTAATGGGCCTAAAAGCCTAGTCCAAGTGCTTAAGACCCTTATCTACAAGCTCATTGGCTGCCTGCCGGATTAGGCTAATTAACCGAGCTGGAGTCCCTAATTTGACGGCGCTAATCGAGCTCTACTCCTTATATATACTCCTAGACATCCATTGCCACCGGATATTGTTTCTTACTCCCTACAAGAGCACTTTTGGCCTTCTCCCCCGAATAATTACTCTCACGTCGAAGGGACTCACCGGGCATCACCCCGGTGGGCCTTTGGTAGGTGTTCAGAGTTCAGAGTTGGAGCTCAGCTCAGAGTCCAGAGTGGATCTCGGCTCGGATTGCAAGGATTGATTCAGGATCTCCAAGCGTCAGAAGTTTACCGAGCTCGGTTTCCACAGTGCATCTCCTCAACCCTAGTAAAAAATTCCTCGAGATGTTTACCACTTTTTGACACCAACACATGTATTATTATTTATTATTTAATTTATGTTTTTATAATTATGTTAAATTTTTTCAACACTTTCATAAGATATTTTTCGTTCAAACCAACACCAACCACGCACATAAAAATACAAAATGTTGTTGCGCCAAGTTGTTCCTTAACAAACTCTCATTTATTCAAAGTTACCTCCCATGAAAATATGTATGGACCTATTTTGAAGCTTTGTAAGTCATTATTTAAAATTTGACATATTCAATAAGAAGTATATGATCCATCTAAATCTAATGATATTGCCTTGAAATTAACAGTCTCCATTAAATTGGACACTAATTATGGAGATCAAATACTAATCTTATCTTCATCATTGATTTTTCCACTTTTATTCTCCCTATTTTCAAAATGAAAATTGATTTTCGATCTATACCACATAATATCTCATCCTCCACGGAAGTTAAATTCATCATTTTCTATACATGAAATATCAGTATTAAATAACAGTAAAAACATGTCGTCTTCTTATTTTCTGTACAACAAAAATATTGAGTCTATATATATATATATATAGTTTCTTTTCTTGTAAATTATTTTAGTTTGAAAATTCTAACATGTGTCTGAAAATTCAAGCATCGACACGCCAATTACCTGACTCCAACATTACACTAGAAAAATCTAAAATTTTGCAAGTGCTAAGTTATTTCTTAACAATTTCTTATTTCAAACATCATCATTTGTAGGTTGTCAATTGAATATTGTCAACGTCATCAAAACACATATCGACTTTTTAAACCTACCAATTTACTCATTTGCTAATTAAGATTTGACATTTTCCTAACAAAAGTACACTCAATCTAACACAATAAATTTCTTAAATCTAAATTAGAGTCTTAAAATTTACTTAGTCAAATTGAATTAAATTAGTTAAATCATACTTTGCCCCCTAAAGTTTGGGTACAGTCTCATTTTATCCTTTGACATTTTAATTATTGCAATGTGCTTCTGAAGTTTGTTTTCATATAAATTTTGTATTTGATCAATTTTTTTTCCGCTCAAATAATGAAAAAAATGTAACAACGCTCAAACTTTACAAGTACATAGTGTAACATAATATTTTTTTTCGTTGCATTAATTTTTTCTCATGCATAAGTCAAATGATAAATTTTGTCAATAAAAATGATGATATGGATCAGCAAATTGAACCAAATTGATACAATACGGGAACTTCAAAAAAAAAATTGTAACTATTAAAAACTATTGGGAGACAAAGTGAGACTTCACCCAAATATAAAAGGTATAAAGTGTAATTTATCTAATTAAAAAATAGTTATAATTAGTTTTTGGAATTTTCATCTACAAAACTGTTTTAAAACAAAATAATTTTTTCACAAATAAAACGTTGTTCAAAACTTCTAATTTAAAAAGAAAATATAGATTCACTCTTACTAATATATAAAGTGGAAAAATAAAATTTCAAAAATTAAATAAAATTTGTGTATATAAAGGAAAGATAATTTTAAAATAATAATTATTTATATATTTTGAATAAATTTAAGAATATTTATGTGGCAAATCTCTTATTTTATTCTTAATTTAAAAAAAAATCTCATATACAAGACAATTTGTATTTTAAAAAAAGACAAAAGGCTCAATACACGCATTTCGATCTAGTAGTTATATTTATTTAATTTGTGTATAAAATATTTATTAAATGTAACAAATATTATATAAGTACATATAATTTGTTATATGTAACTAATATTATACAAACATGAATGTATGCGTGATTAATAAACAAGTAAAAATTAATTTAAAAGAATATATCAAAATTTATTAATATGTTTTTTGGACTTTTATTACCCTTTCTTTAATTTTTTGTCTTTGTATATAGAAATGGGAAATATTGGGGGAAGGGAAGGAGTGACGTGAGGTTAATCGACCGAAGTGTACTAACTGCCCTTTTCTTCTTCATCTGGGCCCCACGCGTCAACATCACAAGCTGCCAACGCATACTTCTAGTGGACCCCACACAAGCCAAATCTAGAATCATGAAATCTCGTACTCCACCAGATCACGCCACGCGTCCCTCACCTTCCCAATTACAGAGGCTCACTAAATTAAAAATTAAAAGGCTTATTTAATTGCCTTTTACCCCCTTTACTTATAATAAATTAAAAAAATATTTATAATAAATTTTCCACCCTTTTATTTCGTCCTCTTCACTTTAAAAACATACATTTTCCACCCTTTTATTTATAATAAATTAAAAAAATATTATATTTTCTTTTTCCAATCTAACGGAATATCGAATATGTTAAAAATTAATAAAATTAAATTTTACATTTTGAAATACAATTGAAATGAACAAATTTTTTAACAATAAAAGAGATAGAAAATTTCGTTTTTCTTGTTTTTATTATTTTTAAAAAAAATAAATAAAATGAAAACAAATTTATTTGGATTCCATCCCTTGTATTCACTTGACCGAATCAAATGTTCAATAATCAAAATGCATTAAATGTCTGCTCTCCGGTTGGGCAATAAGAGTTGGAGAAGGGTAAAGAGTCTAGCAGAAAGATAGAGAAAGCTCTTTGTTCTTACCACTTGTTTTAGACCGTATGTCTAAGGAAGGAAAGCATTCTAAAAATCCCACAAGCAACTTGTGGGAAAGTCCCATCGTCTCACTAACCGACATTTACCCTTGTTATTTTGAGGATAGCTCATAAAGTTAAGATAATGGTTCGGCAATTGGTTTCTATAAATCCTATTTGGGTGAGACTACAGATAAAAATGATATTACCAAAAATAGACAAATGCATAATTTGTGGTTACTTGCTTTCGTTGCAGTATCAATGCACTTACTCTTCTCTGAATCAATCTTTTTTTTTTTTTCATCTATGAGTCCTTTCAGGAAACTAAGATTGATTCGATATTATTTAGAGCCGCAGGTAAAAATGACATGCCAAAAATAGACAAACGTATAATCCGCGGTTACTTGCTTCTGGTGCTTGCCTATGGCATCAACATACCTACTTCTCTTTGCATCAATCTTCTTTCTCCATCTATGAGTCTCTCCAAAAAACTCTAATTCGATAGTGTCAAGAGCAGAGAAGACGATATAACGTGAATTAGGTATATCGTTCGAAGAACTATATTACAGATATTGACCCCAAAAAAGAAACGACATGTACATCTAATAAAATGAGAGTTTTTTCAAGAATAGAAAAGGTTGATGTGTAACTTTTTATACTAAAGGATCAAAATGAAATAAGACCAAAATATTTTGAGAATAGCCCATTAGCTGACCGTGACCCCTTTAGATATTTTGAGAATAGCCCATAAAGTCGAGAGAATTGTTGCAATTAATTTCTACAAATGCCTCCTGGGTGAGACCACAGGTAAAAATGACATTACCAAAAATAGAAAAAGAGCATAACCTGCGATTACTTGGTTTTATTGGTTGCCTGCCGCATCAATACACCTATTCCTCTCTGCATCAATCTTCTCTCTCCCTCTATGAGTCGATAGCATCTAAAGCAACGAAGACAATATAATTCGGATTAAGTTTATCGTTAGATGAACTCCATTATAGATATTGACCCTAAAAAAGAAACGGCAAGTACTGAGAGTTTTTTCAAGAATAGAAAAGGTTGATGTTTTACTTTTTAAACTAAAGGATCAAAATGAAATAAGACCAAAATATAGGGGAACAAAAGGTAATTAACTCTGAATTAAATAAAAGTAAGTTCATCTTAGGGTGGGACACATGCGTGTCAGATAAAGAAGGTATTATTTGGAGCGTGTTCAATTCCTATTGGGCCACATATATGGAGCTTGAATAGATGTTGGTACACGTGTTGAACGTGAATGGACGGGTGGATATTTTTGATGGACAGATGGACGGTCGAGATGAATCGCTTTCGGCGGAGGAGCACCAGCGTCACACGAATCGTATTGCTACGGGCAGGCTGGGTCTGCCCGTAAAAGGTGACGGGCAGCGGGCAGTGACGATCGTGGCGAAACGAAAAGCTTCCGCTTGTGGCACACAGGCAGTCGCTTTCAGTCGGGCCCTTCATGCTCTCTCTCTCTCTTGTGTTTTTGGTGCGAGGTTGGGCTCATCATCGATTGCGTTTTGATAATCTACAGTTTTAGATGAATTGAGAAAGTGATGTAAAGCGAAAAGGTATTCGAAAATGAATCTCGTTATTATGTAGAGAGAGAGTGTGAGAGTGGTTGGTGGTTGGTGGTGGTTGCTGGCTCGTTTGAGTTGGTGAAGGTCGCCGTGGAATGGCGGATATCTGCTGCAAAGTGTTGAGTGAAGGCGAAGCGTCGCCGCCGCGGGAGACGAGTTCACTATCAGTGAGTCGAGTGAAGTTAGTTGCCGGATTGATAACTACCGAGACGGAGAACGGAGTGAAGCGTGCGAGATTGGAGATCCGTCCGGTTCCGGCATGCTTTTCGAGTGAGTTCGAGAAATCGAATTCCGGAGAAGAAACCGATTCGGATCCGGAAAATGGAAAAACTAAGACGAAAGAGGTGCGGATTTCGAATCGATCTCTGGTATTGTTGGATTCGTTGCCGCCTCCTCTACTCTCTAATGTGGAGGTGTATCCGAAGTACGGTGTTGCATCGGTTCGTGGAAGGAGAAGAGACATGGAGGATGCCGTCGCTGTTCATCCTTCGTTCTACCGTGGAAAACATGAAAACACTACAGAATTGCATTATTTTGGTGTTTATGATGGACATGGATGCTCTCATGTACATTGTTTTGACAAATCTGTATATATTTTCAAATCTATAACGCTTGAGTGCCTTCATATGACTGACGGTGTACTTTTTTGAACTCGTGTAGGTGGCGATGAAGTGTAGGGACAGATTACATGAACTTGTGAAGGAAGAGTTGGAAAACGACGTGGAAACCATGGAATGGAAGACGGCGATGGAGCGAAGCTTCTGTCGGATGGACAAAGAAGTCGTGGCATGGAACGCCGACGTGTCCGGCGTCGATTGCCGTTGTCAGCCCCAGACTCCGGACTGCGACGCCGTGGGATCAACGGCCGTAGTCGCTATCGTAACGCCTGAGAATATTGTTGTGGCGAATTGTGGTGATTCTAGAGCTGTTCTTTGCCGTAAGGGCAAGGCCTTCCCTCTTTCTTCCGATCACAAGGTCCGTTGAGAGAGAGATAGATTCGCGACGAGACAGTTGTCCTGGTTAATTTTACACCATATCTGATTATCGTTGAATGCCTCCCATGGATAACGATCCGGCATTTTACTCTTTAACGGTTTCTCCATTTTTCCAACTGAAAGTACTGACTTGTATCATGATTTTCGTGTGGTGCAGCCGGATCGTCCGGACGAGCTTAGCCGGATCGAAGACGCCGGCGGCAGAGTGATATACTGGGACTGCCCACGCGTTCTCGGCGTTCTTGCTATGTCAAGAGCCGTCGGTATACAACTCGTCCAACTGGCATGAAAACCTTCCACCGCAAGATATCATATATTCATACTTCCATTTTTCTTTTCATTTACAGGCGATAACTACTTGAAACCCTACGTGAGCTGTGAGCCGGAAGTCACGATCACCGAGCGAAAGCCGGAGGACGAGTGTCTGATTCTCGCCAGCGATGGACTCTGGGACGTGGTATCCAACGAAACGGCAGTCGGAGTCGCCAGGATGTGCCTGAAGGGAAAAGCACCGAAACCGAGTTCGACGCCCCGATCGCCGGAGAGAGATGTTGGAGTTAAAAACTCCGGCAACGCGTGTATGGAGGCGTCGACGCTGTTGACGAAGCTGGCACTGGCCCGACAGAGCTCTGACAACGTAAGCGTGGTGGTGGTCGATCTCAGGAAGGGCACGTAAACAGTCATGGTATTTTGCCCTTTTACCCTTTATTGAAATTTCTTCATTTTTCTTTTTCTTTTTCCCTTCATTATGTGGGAGTGTGTTTTTTTTTTTTTTTTTTTTTTTTTTTTTTTTTTTTTTTTTTTTTTAGGGGAGATTTTTTAGAATAGTTGACTCCCAGCCAGAAGAAGCAATTTGTGGCTCATTTAGTTTTAAAAAAAAAAAGAAAAAAAGAAAAAATTGTGCCTAATTTTGGTTTGACTCCAAAAAATTAAAAATAAAAAAATCAAATGCCTTTTAGGAGGGCATTCATAAGGTTGGGATTGATTTTGGGAGTGTTATTATTTTTTTTTGGTTTTTTTGGTAAGTTTGAGACCGGATCAGCTTACGCAAACTTGAGTTGATTTTAAGGGAGCACTTATCAAATTGACTTGACGCATTGATTAAATTAAAATTTTTATTTTTATTTTTTTTTTAAAAGAATTGAATTTTAATTGATTAGAGACACGACTAACCGGACTAACATATGTTAGGTGTTGGGAGTATCATTTAATGTATTGGTTTGAAGTTTAAATTTTGCCATCTTTACACGTGTTTAAAAATGGTAGTTTGTAAATGTAAACACGGTTAGCACAATCTTTATACGTGTCTAGTTATGAGAGATTGTCAAGGATGGTAAATTTTGTTGGTTGGGGTTGGGGTTGGGGTGGGGGTGGGGGTGGGGGTGGGGGTGGGGGTGTTTATTACATAACTTGTAATAGAACTTTTTTTGGTCACTATATATATATATATATTTTTTAATTTATAAGTATAAAAAAGTAATAAATGATAAATAAATTAATTAAATAGAAAGATAAAATTTAAAGATTCAAAATATAATTTTATTAAATATTTTAAAATTGAAGTGTAAAATATGTGTTAAATATTTTGAGATAGGTTAATTTATTAGATATATAGGATGTAAGATTATAAGAATTTAAAATCGTTTTTTTATCTCAATTTATAATCTATTGGTAAAATTTAATATGTAAAATGTGTTTTAGATATTTTATATCTTGTAATTAATATTTTATGAAATGTTACATTGAGCGATTCCTAAATAGATTCAAGTTAAAAGGAGATTCGATGGTGAGCTAGTGGTAAAACGTGGTAAGGCCCACCTTTCTCAGGTCAAAGGATTAGGGATTGAATCTCATGGTTGCGTGGGGTGTGTGGGTGGGTGTGTGAGTAAAAGGAAAAAATATATTTAAGAATAAAAATTGTGCTTAAATTATTATCTACTAATTTCTTCTTTTCTTTTTGGTATTTTTTTAATTGTTAGGTCAATTATTACTTGCAATCATCAAATTTTTTATTTAAATTTGTACAATTCAAATGGAAAAAAAAAGAAAAGAAAGGGTGATGCGCGTTGGATTTTTAATAATGAGTTAAAAAAAAGTTAAAAGGAAAAAATATATTTAATAATAAAAATTGTGCTTAAATTATTATCTACTAATTTCTTCTTCATTTTTTGGGTTTTTTTTTTTAATTGTTAGGTCAATTATTACTTGCAATGATCATTTTTTATTTATTTAAATTTGTACAATTCAAATGAAAAACAATGTGATGCGCTTTGGATTTTGGGGGGAAAAAAGGTTCTAGGATAGATATAAATTAACTGTTTTATTTCATGTTATTGAATGGTAGTTTAAAACTCATAAAGAATTAATAATAGTTTTATGAATTAAAAATAAAAATAATTGTTCAAAAATATTGTTTGGAGTGTAACGAAGTTTTCATGGTTCACATCCAAAAATAAAAAGTAGACTTGTGTTGAATCACTTAACACAAGCAAGTAGAATTCATTCATCACTTCTTTTCACATGTAAGGTGAATTTTTTGACAAATTATTGTAAAAGGTGAACTTTTTGCAAATCATTGCAAATGGATATAGAGGACCAAACATCGATGTGGGATTCGACACAGACAACATCATACAAGAGTTTTAATTTTTCATACAAACATTCCAAAAGAATTCTAAAAGTAGAACATTAATAGCGCTCTCTCTCTCTTTGTATTCTCTTCTTCTCAATTTATTTATTTTTCCAATTTTGGTTCTGTTCCCAAAAAAATGGAAAATAGGTTGTTTTCAAATATTTTTCTGAAAATTTGAGTTTTTTTGAGTATAAAATTGTTCTATTTTTTATTTTTACGACTACTTCCGAATACAAATGAAAATTATTTAAAAAAAGAAAAACACCAAACAAAAAACTAACAAAATTAGGGTTGTTTTGTGTCTAGACGACAAGTTTTTTTTTCAAAAAATATTTATACCACAATTTTATTTATCTATTTTTTTTCAAATCATTTCAACATTTATAGAAACATATTAAAAAAAACCGTTAAAATTCAATTATATTTTATACATTTTAAGTAATGGTTAAAAATTTAAAAATCAATATGATATATTTAGACATGATTGATTTTTTCTTTTTCTTTTTTATTTTATTTTTAGGGTATAGGAGAATAAAACATATAATTTAAAAAGGACGTAGAATACCAAAGGCCTAAGAGCCATGCAACACATGACAACGTCAACATGTCTCCCTTCAGGTTCACCCGTTCATCTCGCTTATATTTCACCCTAAACTAAAGGATTAGGATTAATATTTACGTTAAGAAGTGAAAAGACCATTACCGACGTCAAATGACATAAATAGCCCCCACGAACTTTTTAATTATGTAGTGAAGAAGATTCAGAACAAAAAAGAAACACATACTACGTCTTTTTTCTTTTTTTGTTGGGGGGAGAAGAACCATCTATTCATTTGATACCCAAATCCGTTGTTACAGACACTAACCTCCATTCCCTTTTACATTTGCTTGCCATTGGCTTCATTTCCGAAACTTTTAAGCTCCTTCAGCTTTCTGTAACCTTTATCCGTACCAAATATCCTGACAAATATTAATACATTGTCATAATATCCTTAGCTTTACTTCATTGTCCCGGGTTCACCATGAGAAATCAGACCCCCCAGGTGAAATTTAAAAAACATGACCAACGGCGAATCGAGGGGGCTAATTTATTTATTTATTTATTTTTTCACGTTTATTAGAAATTAATATAAATTGGGGGCGAGGGGAGTACATGTAAAAATTTAGCGCTGTGTTTGGTATACTGGAATAGAATGAGAATATGATTGAAATTAGTATACTAATAGTAAAAACATGATTTCCATTTTCAAGTTTTCCTTTTTAAAGTAATTCTATGATTTTAAAGTAATCCCTTTTTAAAGTAATTCTAAGATTTTACGGCAAAAAAAAAAAATCTACTTTGTTTTTCAATTTTTATTTTTTTATAAAAGTAAAAACATGATTTCAATTTTCAAGTTTTCCTAAAATAAAAAAATAAAAAGTTAACAGCATTTTTACTTCTTTCATACTATATATAAGAAAGAGATGATGATCAGATGGACTAGAACCTTTCCATCCATCTTTTCTTCAAGCATATATAAACATTTTTGAAATCAAGCAATCATTTATAATAAGGATAATATTAAGATGTTAACTCTACACTATCAATCACACTTTTACTTTTTTCTTTTTCCTCTCAAGTAATTTTTTTTTTATTTTTGGGTTAAAATAACTATTTAAAATTTAAAAAGTACTTAAAAAAAGTGTTATCAAACAGTGCATAAGATTTTTTGTGAAGGAAAAAATTACAAATTCCTGATTGAAAGAAAATACCTTCTTCAAATACCTCACCCAATTGTGTAGGTGTTTAAAGGGAGGAACTTGATTTGAAAAAAGGATTTGGAAAATTATCTTACAAACTGCTCTCAGAATTTAGAAATGTCTCTAATTAACAGTTGAGATTGATTTTGACAAAAAAAAAGGGATTAGATTGCTTCATAACTTTTTCTTCATAACTTTTTTTAAGGAAAAATTCTTGCCCACATATTGCATACCCTCACTTCCCATTCGATTGAGTTAAATTATAGTTTTTACCCTTCCAGTTTCATATTTGTGTTTAATTGACCAATTTTTATTTTCCTTTATTTACTATCTTTTTATATTTATAAATCAAAATATCGATATGGTGCTTTCAAACACGAGGAATTTACTTCAAATTTAACAGCAACTTACTAAGAAATCCATGCTCTATAAACGTTGTATCACAAAACTTACCAGTCCATGTGAACAAAAGTCGACGAGTAGTTTCCTGACTTGGTATATAGCAGCCGGTGATGATAGTCGTGAAAATCAGCACTGAAAATAAAATAAAATATATAAATATACTAGTTATATATAAAGAAAGAGAAAAAATACCAATTATATTATAGAGGGAAAAAGAGAGTTTTTTAATCCTAACCCTCCATATAAAGGCAAGAAATTCGAGAGGCTCCATGGGAAATGGTAACCGCAATGTGCCTCAACCGTCTCGAGCACTCTAAGTACCATCCACAACCAGAGTGTTATCAGATGGGGGCCAGTTATGGCAGGACCGATGATCGTAGCAAAGCCCAGAAATAGTATTTCACCAGGGTGAGCATATTCAGATGTGAGTCCAAAGGGTGTTGCATACCTGTTAGCCATCAAATTCACACAATTATGTATGGATGATTAAGCTTTAGGTGGCCTATGGCAGCAAGGAATTGAAGCCTCAGAATAGGAATTAGAAACGAATGCAAGTAATTTTTTTTTCCAATTCCATGAAACCACACGCTACCCCTTAGTATTGATTACATTCATCAAATAACATCTATATTATAAAGGGTAATTTTTTGGGTCCCAACAGCTCACACATACTTAAGTTTTACTCCGCTACAATTAATTAATGAACCAAAAACCCATTATAAATATTGTTGTTTTTTAAAAAAGTTACCGTTCTCTCAAAAACCCACTACTTCATCAAAGAAATTTAACCAGTCACATTATAGGCACGTGAACATCAATAATAATGGGGTTATGTCGAAACAAAGAAAAAAAAACGTCTTTTATTCAGTTGGTCTTAAACAGGTGGGGCCTAAGTTAATTGAAGTCTTATATTTGGTTTTTTGGCCAAAAATTCATATTATAAGTTAGAGCTTTGTTTTCACAATGTCTTTTTTGGGATTTGATTTAAGGGAAATTGATGGATGAGATTGGATTATAGAAGTTTTGGAGTAGGAAAATACTATCCAAAAATTTCACACGTCTTAAACGACCATGTTAAATTATATTTCGTACCTTTCAAGTTCACATTTGTGATTAATTGGTCAATTCTTGTTTTTATTATTTACTATTTTTTTATGCTTTAAATTAGAAAATTGATACCGTGTCTTGAGGCACAGGAAACCCCTAGTACTACCATAAAAATTGAAGGGCATGTTTGGTTGTCTTTCAATTCGCAAATTGTACTATATTTTTATTAGTCAAGTAATAAATTGTTATAGTTCATTGTTTGATTGTAAGAATTAAAAACACTACAATTAGCTGGTTAACCATTTTAGTTCAAGTTTAAAAGTTCAATGAAATCATAGATAAATGGAGAAATATACAAATCAAAAACAGGATAATTTAGACTACCAAACAAGTCCTAATGATATGCACTTACTCGTGATGGACACTGTGAACATGCTTATAAAGCCATTTTGTATGCAGAATCCTGTGTCCCCAGTAGAATATGAAATCTTCCAAAATGAAGTAAAACAAAATCTGAGTCAAAATTATTTTCCTGCACAACCAAACACACCATAAAATCAATCAACTAAAAACATAAAAACACACACACACTAGAGAAAAATTTACATTCATGTATAGGCTAGGCCTCGAGTAGCCACCTTATCTAGGTGGGAGCTGTTTCACGATTATGGAGACTAACTAAGCTTTAGTACATAAAGAACCTGAAAATACCAGGACGGAAATGGGAGACTACTTCTCATGCCCATGCATCTGAATACAGGATAGGACGCCATCATAACGGGTAGATTGACACCAAAATGGTAGAGCAGTAGGCGAGCGATGCATTTCTCCTGAGCTGCATGGGTGTTACTTTTTGTCTGCATAGAGCCACGATTTTTAAGAAACAAATATATTTTGGGGTCTAGATAAGCAAGAACACAGAGCTCAATATGTAGTACAATGGCAAGAAACCTGTATGAAATTCTAGTCTAAAAAAAAGTAAAAATTAATCGAAATTAAGAAATATATGGCAATCATAACAATGTCCCTATAAATTTGTATCATGGATTTAACAGCTCGTGTTATTAGAGAAGTTGTGAGCATCTCAATTTAAGAACAGATGAGAAATTTAATCTACAACATCATGCTTGCAAACACAATGAACACAGAGAAAAAAAAAATCAATCCCAACAAAGAAAGGATGCATGACTACTACTTGTTCTAATTTAAAAATAGTCTGAATACTACCTGAATTTTGTACTGACTCAGCCATCCCGCTCTTTCTAAGAAAATAAAAGGAAGTCCTGATAAGAAGAACACACTTTCATGGAGGAAAAAGCTTCCGAGGCATGCCAGTTGGAAATCGCTAAAATGAGTGATCAGATACTGCATCATACACAAAGAGAAGGGATTTACTACCAATTCATTGCTGACATTAGAAAGAGTACGAGAAGAGGAGAGGGCAGAAACAATTGCAGCATAGAACCATGTAATTGCAGAGACAAGTAGAAGTTCCAACACCGCATCGACATAAATATCATCTATCCATTGGAAAATGAAATTCAGACTCAAGATTAATAAATTTCATGGAGCCTGAACACAACTGATCCGGATTTTCTTTTTTCTTTTTGACAAAAGAATACAGCAAACAATTGGTGTCTTACATCGATTTTGGTTTTTTTCACATGGAATGAGCAAATATGAAAACCATTATATGGACTCTTTCATACACAGTACAATTTATGCAAATTATATAATGCCATTAGATCATTGACTAGAAGAAAAAAAAACTCCTCAATTTTGACCAGCAAATGATGCTTATTAAGGTGTTTCTCTTACCTCTTTGGGCCAAAACCTCACCAACCCTGAAAATTAAGGCGGATCCAATCCCACATTATTACAGATTTTGTGTTTCTTTTGGCGACAAATATCATAAAGAGTAGCATGCTCAATCACCAAAGGATGATTTGAAAATTTAAAACGAAGAAACTCGTTCTCCCGTACAATTTTGTAATCATAATTCGAAAACCTCACTGAGTACGAAATTAATACTGCAGATTACTATCTCCTTTCAGTTAATTTCTAAACCGAATTTTGACGGAATGAATTTCATACCGCATTAAGATGCAAAACTTCTAAGAACAGTAAATCAAAACCTGGCATAGACAACTCCACACAAATGCAAACGCTAACATCTACATGCGCATGCGTATACACACACATATGTATCTAGAACTGAAAGTATATAACGATACGCGATTATACACGGCAATGAAAAAAGGTCGTAGAGAAGAAAGAGATCGAATCTAGCGCCGAAAAACTACAATGTATCATTCTAAACAGAAAAACGGCAATTAATCAAATAAGGAATCCATTGAAACACTACCGTCCAGGCGGATTCGACGATTGCAGCCATGAAAAGCGGCGGGAAATGGACTGGATCTCCGGCGAACACAGAGAGATTTCGTGAGAGTAGGAGGGAAAGGAGTGTTGGAGGAGCGCTAAGAGGAGAGAGACGGGTCCATGATGAGATGAGACGAGACAGACTGTCACGGAATCTGAGCCGGTGGCTTTATATATATACACCGAGTCTAGAGAGAGAGAGAGAGGTGGGCCCACAGTCACGCACGAACGCACATGTACTGATTTTGTTCCGTTGGATGGTGACTCGCTACGTCGATAGATCGGATTTTTTTTTATTTATCCGGCCAATTTGAAGAATTATTTCATCAGACATTTTTAGAGAAACATTCTCTCGTATCGAGATGATATATTTAGAATTAAATTTAAAATTTAATATTCAAAATATTTTTCAAGAGAATCAAATTATAATTTAATAAAAAAAATGAGACATCTTCCCTTACTAATATAACTAACACTTGATTCAGTGTATTCAATTGAATTGTTGAATGAAATATCATATATATATCACCTTTTCAATATTTGGAACAAAAATTATGTTTCATTGAAAAAGCCATTTGATGATTTATTATATTATTATTATTTTTAAGAATGTTCTATTTTTATATATATTGTAGAAATTTTAATTAAATTTATCTGCTTTAATTTTCCTAAATAGATCTTTTAATTTATTTTAATTATATAATTTCATACATTTTGATGACATGAACATCAATTATAGGGTGAATTCGAATCCAGGAGACTCTTTTATAAAGTTTTATAAGATTTATATAAATAATTGCAGCAGTGAATACAGAAAATCAATTTTTTTTAAAAACGATTATTAGATATTTCTGTATTTCAGGGAGATTTATGTAAAATTTTAAGAATTTTAATTGACTTTTTAAAAATATATAAGGATAAACCTGAAAACTTTCGAAAGTTCAAGGAGAGTTGAGTCCTCTTAATAACTAAGTAGATCCACTAAGTGACTTATATAAAATTTGAAGAGTTTTAATTGATTTCTTTTAAAATGTAGAGATAAATGTGTGAATTTTTAAAATTTGAGGGGGGTTGAGTTTCCCAAGTCCTAACATTGATTTGATTACAATATATAAACGCCGTGTGGGCAAATATTTTTGAAAACAAATCTAAGTGACATGCCCCGTGACGTTATTGTTAGTTTTAAAAATTAATACTATTGGCCAAAAATATCAATGGTAGTACAATGTACCATGTGCATAAATATTATGAACATCTCACGTGAAACACGTATTTGTGCATGGGACATTCGTGCCCTAATTGTTTTTTTGTTGTCGTTGTTGGTTTTTTTTTGTTCATCAATAAGTTTTCTTTAAGTACTATTGGCCAAAAATATCAATGGTAATACAAAGTACCACATGCATAAATATTATGAACATCTGCACGTGAAACATGTATTTGTGCATGTGACACTCGTGCTCAAATTGTTTTGTTGTTGTTGTTTCTTTTTTTTCTTTTTTGGTCATCAATAAGTTTTCTTTACAATAAATTTCTAAAATTGATAGTAAGTTTCCAAAATTTAACATTGAAAATTAATAGTAAAATCATGCGAGTGCGAAGTTGTACTCTTTCGTCAATTTTAGCACACGTGATACTCGTGTTGTAATTAATATTTCTACATGTGACACTCATGCTCTAATTTTCCTCTTTTTTTTTTTTTTTTTTCATCAAAATTTTTTATTTACAATAAGTTTTCAAAATTAAGGATAGTTACCGAAAGCTCGCATTAGACGATGGAAACTTGGGGCGCATACTGGAGGGTCCTCTTTTGGACCCAAAACTATCAAATGAGCTCAAAGTTATTTCCATAAACCGAATATCCCTTTCGGAATATATGGACAGATCTATCTCTCTAAACATCAGTTCCATTCAATATTTACAGCCCCAACAATTTTCGCAAGTATATATTTTGAAATTTGAGGTGATTTACCATAATCGACCAATTTAAAGTGTTTATTGTAAAATCGTTGAGTTCATTATTTTATAATTTTTCTTTTCATCAACCAATTATACTGAAATAATTCTCTGTTTTTTATCTTTAAAATGATAACATGATTGTGTATTTTACACAAAAAAAAAAAAAAATACGTTCACGTTGAATTCAACACAATGTATTTGTTTTAGTAGTTGAATCAATCATGTTGAATTCAACGCATTAACTCACACTTATATAATTAAATTAGATTTTTAGTTTATTTTAATTATATCATTTCATACATTTTAATGGCATAAACATCAATTACAGCGGGGATCCGAAAAATGATCCAAGACTAGGAGGCCTTTTAATATATATATTTATATATATATATATATATATTAGATGCTTGGGTAATTCAGGAAGATTTATGTAAAACTTTAGGGATTTTAATTGATCTTTTCGAAAAATATAAGGGTAAAAACGTGAAAACATTCAAAAGTTCAAAGGGGCTTTCCTCCCTCTAATGACTAAGCAGATCTGGTTAATTTGAGGAGTTTTAGTTGATTTCTTTTAAATATAGAGATAAATAAGTGAATTTTTAAAATTTGGGGTTGAGTTTTTCATGTTCCGATATTGATTTGTTTACAGTAAATCCCACATGGGCAAATGTTTATGAAAACAAATCTATGTGACATTCATGTGAGGTTATTGTTAGTTTATAAAATTATTAGTTAAAAAAAAAAAAACACTATCGGCCAAAAAAATCAATTGTAGTACAGAGTACCACGTGCATAAATATTATGAACATCCATACATGACACTTAACACGTATTTGTGCACGGGACACTTGCTCTAGTTGGTATTTTTTTGGTCATCAATAAGCTTTCTTTACAATAAGTTTCCGAAATTAATAATAAATTTCCAAATTTAACATCGAAAATTAATCGTAAAATCACGTGGCTGTGAAGTGTACTCTTTCGTCAATTTTAGCACACATGATACTTGTGTTGTAAATAGGTTTTGTGCATGTGACACTCATGCTCTAATTATTATTATTATTATTATTTTTTTATTTTTTTGGGTCATTAAAAAGCTTTCTTTATAATAAGTTTTCAAAATTAAGGGACAGTTACTGAAAACTCACAGTAGAAGATAGAAATTGGGGGGCGTATATTTGAGGGTCCTCTTTTGGACCCAAAACTACCAAATGACCCTAAAGTTATTTCCATTTTCAAACTACGTTTATGAAGAATATAAATTTGTATTCGGATTATTAACATGACCATTATATCGTAGTCTATTGTTAATTTTTTTACCTTACAAATTTGTGTTTAAAATCTCTAAAAACATGAAATAATGAGTTGACTAATATTTCAACTTATCTTTACATTTGTGTTGGAATCAATTACTTATTTTCACTTCAAAAATAAGGGAAGACTCGTACTTATGATTCAAACTTTTTTCCATATCTATTGTTTTTCATAATTCAATTGAACAATAACATACATTCTAAAATTCAACACCATGTTCTATTGAATTCAACAAATCCTACATTCTACAACAAAAATATATACTAATGGATATTGTTTAAAGTTATATGTTTGTATAAATGAGGATTGAAACTAACACAACTTTTCTATAAAGACCAACTTTGATTATGTAAACATAATCAATATGTTGGGATTTAATCCCTATAGATCTAAATCTATAAACCTTGTAGTAACATGTTGAATCACCAAAAGTTCATAAACACGTAAATCGCGTACCTAGATCCATTATGAATGATCGACTATCGATGCAGCAATCTTGTGACGATCGAACACAAAAGGTGTAAGATCCCGATCTTTGATATACGTATAATTTAAATTGCGTTTTAAAATGTTCCAGAAATATTGGGGTGGATGGTGTAAATTAATTATGTGAATTAAAATTTTGGAGATCAAATTTTAATTTTTCAAAACATTAAAATGAGAATGGGTCTAATTAAAATCTTAATTAAAAAGAGGAGGAGGATTGTGTAAATTATATATTTTATATATAGATAGATAGATAGATAGATAGAAATGGTGGAAAACGAACAGTGAGGGAGAGGCAACTTGGCCGGCCACTTGACCACACATATATATATAGAAATTGGGAGAAGGGTCGAGAAACAATAAAAAAAAAAAAATGAAGAGAAAGAGAAAGAAGAAGAGAGAGAGAGAACCGGAAACAAAGGGGTTCGTCGGTGGTGAGTGTTCGGTCGTCGAGGGTGGTTTGCGTGTTCGTCGTGTGTGTGTGGGCTGCTATGGGTCTGTGTGTGTGTGATGATGTGTATGTTTGCATGTGTGGGTTTGATCACCGGCGACAATAACGAAGAGAGAGAGAGGTTTGACAGGATGGGGGTGTATTTCTCCGGTGGTTTGGTCCGTCAGTGTTGCTGTTGTGCATATGTGTGCGCGGTCCGTCCATTCGACGGTGTGGTCGTCGCCGGTAAGTATGTGTGTGTCTACCGTGTGTGTTTGTTGTCTGCGTTTTGTGTATGGACATCGTCGGCGGTGGAAAGTTAGACAGAGAGAGATGTCGGTTGTGTGTGTGTGTGCCTATTGTGTGATGTATGTGCTGCATGTTCGTGTGTGTGGTTGTCACCGGCAGTGTGGGATCAGTCCGGCAGTGGCGTTGCCGTGTGTGGGTGTGTCTGTTTGTGTGTATGTCATCGTTTCGTCGCCGGTTGTGGCAGTGGGGTAAGTTTTGTGTGTGTTTCGGTTGTGTGTATGTGTGTGTTGTGTGTGTAAGGGCGCTCAGGTGGTAGTGATTGCTGAAATAGGTAAGGAGAGAGAGTATGGGCGGTGGAAAAATCGAAAACAGAGATGGTGAGTTCGCCTAGGCGGTGGACCTGGTCGTTGAACAGCAAGCGGACGCAAAGAAGAAGAAGCGGGAAGAAGAAAGAAAGAAAGAAAAAGAAGTAAAAAAAGGAAAAAGAAATGGAGAAATTGCACAAACCACCCCACGAAAAATATAAATCCAATCTCGTGGCCGGTGAAAAATTCGAAGAAGGTAGAATTCCGCACTTATTTAATAAATACATTTAATTATCTCAATATAAAATACATGTTATCATTATCGTTGAATTTAGCGCTACATGTTCGCATGAATAAATTCGACATAGTAAACGGTAATGGAACAATATTAGTTAAATAGACATATTTTATAATAAAAGACGGGGAATAGAAAATTACGAAAATTAGGATTGCATGACATGATTAGGTTGTTTTTACATAAAATATTAGTTTAGGCTCTGTCACTATTAAGTTCGCAGGCACCGGAGTATCGGTAGAGAATAGGCGGTCAAAGTCTTCGAAAACGGATAATCAGGTAAGTGTACTGTCTTCTAATAAATTATAAAAATCTATTTTCATATATATGATGGAAAAATGTGTTTACCTAAAATTGGATGAATTTGTAACTTATATGGATCAAGCAGTTTTGAGTATGTGTGATTGTAGAAAAAGTCGTGGGTTTTGAGGTTGAAATTGGTGTTTAGTTCGACTACGCCATATTATTTATCTGTTTTGGTAGATTGGTGATTATCTGTTTCGGCAGAATGGTGATTATTTACTACGGCAGAGTGGTGTTATGTCCCGCTAGGAAGGTATATCCTACGGGTGGTATGACACCGTTGTAACTCCTGATTGTGAGGTTAAAACGATCATTATAGCTAACCAGTGAGTGATGTGGTGGTGTGGTGTTTGAGATGTGGTGTTTTACTTATATTTGATAATTTATTTTATATGGTGATTGATATTATTTTATATTGGATGGGTTGAATGGAACTTATATATATTGATTTACTTGCATTGCTTATATTATGGTGATTTTTATTAGATATGTGATGTTTGTATACTTATGCTTAATCCATTTAAATGTGGTATTACTCAGAATGTATTATTATATTAAAAATATTTTTACTAAGAAGGCAGTACACTCGCAGGTGGAGCAATTAGGAGTCGGTCCTCTACTGACGCTAGGTAGAGTCATGCGATGGAGTCAATTAGATTTTTGAGATGAGCCGTCAGAGGTGAACCAGTGAGAGGTTCATGAGTATTTATATTTCGTTATTATTATTCTTGGGGACGGGTGTGTTCCCATATGAGAGATTTTTGTATATCCTATATAGATGATTTTATATTGATGTATGCATATTGTAAACTATTAGGTGATTGAATGTTCTGGTGATGTCGTGTTGTCGTCACGTCAATTCCGGGATGACGGGTGTCCAGGACGGGTTGTGACAATTTTGGTATCAGAGCCCAGGTTATAAGTTCTCTAGACTTGTCAGTTGTTGTGTCAGTAGAGGACCATGAGATAGGAGGACGTGCCAGTCGTCTAGTCAGTAGGGGACATGAGATAAAGTGTTAATAGGTGAGTTCGGTATGTGAGTGTTAGTTCTTTCATTACATTAGTTAGTGAATTGGCATTGTGCATGGTTGGTTGTCTTGCTGGTAGGAAGTGATGCGACAAAATGGTGATATTGCCAGTTGGTGGATTTGAGTAATGTTGTGTTGTTGGTGGTGGTAATGGGTGGATCACGATTGTGGAAAGTATAAATAGTTGGAAATATGAGATTTTAAGTGGGACACAACTATATGCATATGATGTGACGTTGAGGTAATTATCAGTAGCACTTAGTAAGTCGTTATTAAAATATTAGATAATATAGTAGAACACACTTAAGTTGGAATATGAAATGACATTCGAAGTGAGTATAAAATCGCCTTCTAGGCAATCTGAAAGGTATAAAAAAAAATAAAAAAAATAAAAGAGTTGTATTAGTTGAAACTAAGGATGTGAGAAAATTGTGATGCTACTAGAAGAGAATTTAATTTGATAGTCCGTTCGTATGAGTAAGCATTTGTGAGTAAAAATTTTTTTTTTTTCGAATCTAGGATGAATCAAAGTTTGTATATTTGGCGAAGGTGTAATCATTACCCCATTAAGTTTGATAAGTGGGTCCAGGAGGTCAGAAAAATGTTAAAGAAATGATATCAGAATACTGTACGCGGGTGTTGGGCACCGGTCAGAACAAGATTAGGTGGTGGATATTGTAGTCGATAGGGATTTTCTCTATGTAATTCTGAGAGGAATTGTCGAGGTGTCAGTAAGCATGAGTAATTACCGTAGTTGTTATAAACTAAGTTCCATCATTTTAAAAAGGTGAACGTTCAGCTCATTAAGTCGATTAAATAAAATCAGGTTGATAAAATGTGAAAAATTGGGATTTTAATTACAACCTCTGGATTTTTAAGATGGTCACCGTTGTGTAGAAAAATGAGTGAATTAATTTAAAGTAGAAGAATGATTTCACTTAGTTGTATTTAATAATTTTCGTTGTAAAATCAGTAAATAAAATTTACCGAATACTAGGAATTTGAGTGAGTTCGTTTTGGAAGTCTCTATAGGAGAAGCCGTGTGACGGCCCTGGGAAATAGGGTCGTTACAATAAACTAGACTATTAACTCATGATTAACGTAGACCTGGTGTTCTCTATGAAGATCCGGTGTTATTCGTAGAGAAAAATGGAGGTATGTTGAAGATGTGTGTTGGTAATTTCTTATTTAGAATTGATGGTTTGTTTAATCAACTACGGAAGACCAGAGTGTTTTCTCAATTAGATTTTTGAGTAGAATATTACCAATTGAAGGTCAGAGATTGTGACGTGGCAAAAACGACGATCCGATCAAGAGTAGAGAAAAGTATGTAGAGCATCTCCAGATGGTGTAGCTGATGCTGTAAGAAAAATAATTGTATGTCAAATGCAATAAATATGAGTATTGGTTGGATCAAGTGGTAATTTTGGCACAAGTGCTCTTGAGACATAGTAATCAAGTAAATCCAAAGAGAGTCGAAGTGGTGGGTTGATAGATTATGGAGAATACCGAAAACGTGTGACTGGAATTCGAAACTTTTGAAATGACAGTGATTGTAGTTGCCTTGACATTTTCGCAACATTTCCTATATGACGAGATTTGTGCCTTGAATCGGAAATCGAGAAAACGTGGTTGCGCATATTTGGGTTGCGCATATTAATGTATGTGTTAAGTTGAGATCCTTGTGAGTTTAGTGGGCGGTTGGTCCGATGACCACGCTATTTGAGCTTTTGATGTGAAATCGACATTGATCGATTATGTGGTAGAAGCGCAGAAGTTGGATGTCCAGTTGGGAAAGATTAGAGAAGAAGGAAATGAAAAATGGTCACAGGGCTGACTATCGTGTCAAAAATAATGATGAAGTTGCGATGATCGAAAATAGATTGTGTGTTCCTAATGATGCTCATTTGACGCAAGAGACCTTAAAAAGGGGTGTATAGGACAATATTTGCAAAGCCCTCGGTAATATCAAACTGTATAGAGATTGCGGGAGCATTATTGGTAGTTTGGAGGAGAATAAAAAATTGCAGAGTTTGTTGTCAGGTGTCTTGTATATTAGCAAAATTAAGGTTGAGCATTAATATTCAGGTGGGTTATTGTAGCCTTTACCATTCCAGAATGGAAAGAAGAGTCTTGATTCGTATGTTAAGTGTATATTGACGGGATTGTTCGGTTGCATGAGGCACCGGTTCAATGTAAGTGTCGAATAAAGTTGGGATAAGATACCAGTGTGACTTATTCGTTCAATAATTGATTGTTGCTCTTGGATACTTTGATTGACCATATTTTGAATTGAATTACTATTGTAAGACCCCGATTTTTATATACGAACAATTTTAGTCGCATTTTAAAATATTTTAAAAAAATATCGGGGTGTATTGTGATATTAATTGTGTGATTTAAAATTTTAAGGGTCAAATTGTAATTTTCAAATGTATTAAAAGCAGAATATGGGTTTAATTAATATCCTAACTAAAAAGAAGGGAGGATTAGTGTAATTACAAAAAAAATATATTTTATATCTATATATATATATATATATGATCGTGCGTGTGTCGGGAGAAGAGCCGAAAGATCGAGAAAAACGGAGAGGGAGTCGGTGAGTATTGTCTATATATATATAGTTATACATATATAGAGATGGAGATGGAGAGGGAACTGAAGAATCAAAAAACAAAAAAAAAATAGAAAAAAAGAAACAGAGAGAGAGAGGAGAACCAAAGAGAGAGAAGACAGTCCGGCGTAGGTTTCGTCGTCATAGTTAGCCGGCGGTGAGTGTGTGTGTATATATATATATATATATCTATGGGAATATTATATATATAAAGGTGGGTGTGTGGGTTTTGATCGAGAAAGAAAAAAAAAAAAAAAAACAAAGGAAACCGAAAGAGAGAGAGGAAGAAGACGACCGACGACGGTGGTGGTGGTGTGTGTTCGGTGAGCCGACGATGGTTGGGTTGTGTGCATGTGTGTGTGTCATTTGGTCGGATGGTGTGTATGTCGTCGGTAGAGTGGGTGTTGCCGGCCGGAGTGTTAGTGAGAGAGAAAGTAGGTATCGGTTTTGGGTGAGTGTTCCGTTCAGCGTTGTGGGTGTTCCGTCTTCGTGGATGTGTGGCGTGATCGGAGCAAGGTCAGTCGGCAACGAGTCCTAGAGCAGAAACAGAAAACGAAGTGAGAAAGAGTGAGTCATCGGTGATGTTGTCGTCCGGCGGGGAGTTCGTTCAGTCGACGGTGACTGTGGGGGGTGTGTGTATTCGGCGTTTGGGGTGTGTGTGTAATTTGTGACGGTGTGCTCGTGATTGGAGTAGGTCGGTCAGCTGCTGGTTCAAACATAAACTAAAGCAGAAACCGAAACAGAAGCCGAAACAGAGAAGAAAAAAGAAAGAAGAATTTGGGGAAAAAGAAAAAAAAGAGGGAAAATGACACAAACCACCCCACCAAAAATCCAAAACCCATCTCGTGGCCGCTGAACGATTCGGAAACAGGTGAAATTTCAAATCGATTATTAATTCTCGTTAAATTAAATTTTATTTAGTGTTACAATTCCTATAATCGTAACAATTTCGCGACAGTTAATTTTAATAACGTTTTTCTTTAAGTTTAGTGTAGTTTACTAAATTAAATTCTAGCATCAAAATTTTGTAACCAGGATAATAAATTTGGGACCATTCACATAAATAAATTTTATACAATAATTAGTAACGGAGTGAAATTAATTGAATAACAATTTTTACAAATAAAAGGTGGGGAATAGAAAATTACGAAAATTTGGGTCTGCGTTGCGTCGTTAGGTTATTTCTACATAAAATATTAATTTAGGCCATGTCACTATTAGGTTCGCAGGTACCGGAGTACCAGTAGAGAATAGGCGGTCAAAGTCTTCGAAAATGGATAATCAGGTGAGTGTACTGTATTCTTGCAAAAATCTATTTTCATATATATATGATGAAATATGTGACTTAAAATAGGACGATTTTATAAATGATATGGATCAAACAGGTTTTGGGTGAGTTGGAAAAAATGAATTTTTGGTAAATTATGTTGGTTTTAAAAGAAAATTGATTAATGATTCGTTGGCTTTGGTGGTTTAAAAGAGAGTGAAAAAATATTTGGTTTTCTAATAATGCTTGGTTTTCTAAAACCAAAGGTGGAAAAAATAGTTTTTATTAAATGGGTGGTACTTTTAAAAAAAGAGAGAAAAACGTGGTTTGGAAATTCTCCCCTGTAAGGGATGTGGTTTGATTAAATGTAATTTTGAAAATTCTCTCTGAAAGAGATGTGGTTTATATTCTCCCCATAAGGGGTGTGAATTTTTGACGAGTTGTAAAATATATTTCTCCCCTTAAAGGGTGTGGATTTTGACGATATTGTTGATTTGGACGATACCATAGTTTTCTCCCCGTAAGGGGTGTAGATTATATTTCTCCCCGAAAGAGGTGTGGATTATATTTCTCCCCGTAAGGGGTGTGGATTTCTTCCCATGGGATGTGGATAGCTCTCCCCGTAAGGGGTGTGGATTATATTTCTCTCCGAAAGGGGTGTGGATATTTCGTAGGAAGGCATTCCTACGGATGTTACGGTACCGTTACAACTCTCGATCATGAGGTTAAAACGATTACTATGGCTAGCCAGTGAGTGGTGTGGTGGTGTGGTGTTTTGAAATATGGTGTTTATTTTATATATATTGATTTACTTTCACTGCTTATATTATGGTGATTTTTATTAGAAATGTGATGTTTGTCTACTTATACTTGATCCATTTAAATGTGGTATTATTTATAATGTATTAATATTTTTAAAATATTTTATTAAGAAGGCAGTATACTCGCATGTGAAATAGTTAGGAGTCGGTCCCCTACTGCCACTAGGTCAACTCCGGAGGTGCGATAGAGAAGGAATATCTTGGGGGTGCTACTTGAAGGGAACCTAAATAAGAGATTTAGGGTCTCATATTCGTGTCGTTAAATGATTTTTTTTTTTTTTTTTTTGCAGGGATTGGTGTCCCTAAATGAGAGAGTGTATATACTTATGATTTGTTCTGTGATTGCGTTTTTATTTTGTCGTCTACCTTAAGTTGGATATTTAGGTGATGTCGTGTCGATGTCACGCCGGCCCCATAGTGACGGGTGTCCGGGGTGGGGCGTGACAACTACTGTGTAAGTGTTGCAGTCGTATTGTAATAGGAAGATAAATTGAAAGATAATTTCTTTTTCAAAACAAATTAAGTCGCTGTTGTATGAACAGTCCGCGGAGGAATTCGAAATGTAGTATTAAATGGTGATATCGTAAAAGGTGAGTTCGATATGTCATAATTACCATCGTAAAAATTGGCATGTTGTAATTATGAAAAGTCGGGTAGTTAATTCCAGGTAACAATCCTCCATCGGAGAAACAATTGTAGTATCAGAATTTGATAGGGGTGTGCACGGGCCGGGTCGGGCCGGGTTTGGGCCGAAAATTGGGCCGATCCGAATTAATTCGGGTTCAGGTATATTGGGCCGATTTTTTTTTTTCGGATCGGGTTGTTTTGTTGGGCCCGTTTTTTCGGATCGGGTCGAAAATTCGGGCGGGTCGGATTAATATGGAAACCCAGCTATTTCCCTGTTTTGAGATGGATCAATAGGCCTGTTCGGGCCTGTTCTTCAGAAATTAAAACATGCAGCTCAATGCAGCTCAAACAGGGCCTGTTCTTCAGAAATTAAAACATGCAGCTAAAACAGGGCTTGTTCTTCTTCAGAAATTAAAACATGCAGCTCAAAATTACTGAAATTATAGCATGCAGATCAAATTTTCAGTCTGAAAGTGTAAAACATACAATCCAAAAACACCCTACAGATCAAAATCCACTGAACGTGAAACATAAAATCCAAAAAAACCCACAAGATCAAGTCTAAAACATAAAAACAACATCAAAATTACAGATTAAAATCTACTAGTCTAAACCTATTATTACACACCAAATTTTCCATATTTTCAAGAGGCAGAAAATTTCCAAATCAGCAAACTTAATTTTCCAGAATTTCAACAGACAGAAAATTTCCAAAACAGCAAACTTAAAGTCCGCGTCACTCCATATTTCCAAAACGGCACCAATAGCCTGTTCCAAGATCACATGACAACAAGTAAAAACTAAAAGTACAACTTTCAAATAATGAAGAATATAGTTAAATAAACGTACCATCAATCGTCAATCAATGTTGTTTCCGAACTCGATCCAACAAGTCCTACAATAAAAGAATAACATAAATAAAAAAAATTATACACAATAATGCTTATTCAAGGATGCCATTGAAAATGAAATGAAGATATATAAAATAAATAAATATTACCTTCCTCTATATTTTCTATATGTTCTACATCGTCCATTGCTTCACGAAGATTGATCCGCTTTGAAGACCGCAACCAATTCTGAGTACAAATGAGAGCCTCAACCATCTTTGCAGATAACGAGCTACGGAAAGGATCAAGAATTCGTCCACCAGTACTAAAAGCAGATTCTGATGCAACTGTAGACACCGGAATTGCTAATACATCCCTAGAAACTTGAGAAAGGATTGGATATTTTGTTGAATTATCTCCCCACCACCCCAAAATTTCGAAGTCATCACTTTCAATTTCCACTGGGGAAGTTAAATATTTATCCAACTCTGATTTAGAAGTCATATTACATTCCTCCACTACATGTTTGCGAAACTGAGATGAAAACATAGCGCGGGCATCCTCCTCCTCTTCATCCAACCCACTCTCAGGTAATGAATCACTCACATTTTGAGTAACGACAACATTAATAAATCCATTACATGCGTACCAATCATATAAACGGGACAAATGATCCGCAACCTTTTTCATTATCTCATCCGCAATTACGGCATCATAATTTATTCTCAAGCACCAATCAATATATTTCGATTTATACCGAGGATCAAGAACAACCGCAACCAACAACAACGAATTCATTTTGTCAAGTTTTCCCCAATATTTGTCAAATTTAGATTGCATACCTTTGGCCATTAAAGAGAGGAACAAATTAGAATTTTTTGACAAATTCATTATTGCACCTTTAATGACCATAAGCTCCATAAAAAAAGAATTGGAAGTGACAAATAATGAACCAGAAAATTTCAAGGTTGCATTATAGAAAAGTTTTAAAAACTTGACAAATGATCTAGTCTTCTGCCAATCAACACTATTCGGTAGGCCCAACGCCGTTTTCACTTGCTTTCCTCTATTATTCACATCACCTTCCTCTCCTACACCATCAATATCTCTATAAAGAAATTTGTACATTTCACCTTCATCCTCTAAACGATCAAAAGCTTTTTCAAATTTGATTGCTCTCTCTAGTATGAAATATGTTGAATTCCATCTAGTTGACACATCTAGACAAACTTGACTTTTACAGTCGATGCCTTCTTTATCTGCGCACATCTTAAATTTTGCCATTCTAGATGGCAAGCCCCTTACATATATTACTGCACCTCGGATTCTAATGATTGAGTTGTCCATTTCTTTTAAACCCTCACACACTATGAGATTTAAAATATGGGCACAACATCTCATGTGAAGAAATTCATGCTCAAGAACAATTCCCCGCCTATATTTTGTATTCTTTTTCAAAAAATGAATTACCCCGTTGTTAGAACTTGCATTATCAACGGTTAAGGTGAGAAATTTGTCTATACCCCACTCAAACAAACATGATTCAACTTCTTTGCCAATAGTCTCCCCCTTGTGACTTGAAACTAAACAAAAATTTAAAATCTTTTTATTTAGTTTCCAATCATTATCAATGTAATGAGCAGTTAGACACATATAATTCAAGTTTTGCAAAGAAGTCCAAGTGTCTGTGGTAACGCATATTCTTTGTCCTTTCAACAACTTTTTTAATTTCTTCTTCTCATTTCCATATAGATCAACACAATCTCTAGCTACGGTTGTTCGACATGGCATTCTAACCTATTTCGGTTGAGCAATTTCCATTAATTCCCTAAACCCCTCATTCTCGACAAACTTGAATGGCAACTCATCAACAATTATCATTTTGGCAAGTGCTTTCCTACAATTATCAACACTAAAGCTCCAAGGCACAAGTTGATTGACACCCTCATCACTACCAGCTTTTGGTTTGAAACTCAATGTTATTTGACCCTTAGGTAGCTCTCTTTCATTATTTTTCTTACATTGAATATTAACATGAGTTAACATTGTCGAAGTACCATGTTTATTAGAATCACAAAAATAAGTTTCTCCGCAATGGTTACAAGCAGCCCTACGTGAATCAGTACATCCAGGTTGTTGCTTTATCATAGTAAAGTGTTTCCAAACCACTGAACGCTTTCTTTTAGAAGGATTTGGTGGAAGTTCATCATTAATCAAGTTTGTAGAAGGTTTATCATTCACATTACTTATCCCATCATTGGGCATAAGATTCACATCACAATCAGAACCCTCCATTATGTAGCTAAAAACATTCAACAACAACAAAAAAAAAAAAAAAAAAGTTTCAATATCTTTGGACAACAAAAATATTCAGATCAGCCACATTAATTTATAAAGACAAATATTAAACAACAGATTTGCAGTATTCAGAATCAAATCAACCACATTAGTGTTTCAGTTATCCTATTTCTACTTCCAGATTAGCAAAAACGTTTAGCAACCAGATTAGCAAAAAAAAAAAAAAAACTCAGATCAACCAGATTATCAGATCAGACCAAATTAAACATAATACATAAACAAAAACGTTTCAAACTTGTAATCGTGTAATCGTGCCCTAATTTAATCGTGTAATCGTGCCCTAATTTCGAGTAATCGTGCCCTAATTTAAAAACGTTAACTTGTGAACACTGAACACACACAATACCTGAGAATTGGTCTCACAATCACAACTGAGAGTGAAGACAGAGAGTGAAGAACTGAAGATAGCTGTAGTGTCTATGCAGTTGGTGAGAGCCTCAACCAAATCGTTGTCAGCAATTCGCCCTAAAAAGATTTACAATACCAAAAAAATCGTAAGTTTCAGATAAAAAAAGATCACTTCATTTCGAGTAATCGTGCCCTAATTTAAAAACGTTAACTCGTGAACACTGAACACACAACAGTAGGGAAGACGATCACTTGTACCTGTAGGGTCTAGGCTGCTAGCTGTGGCAAGGAAGACGACCGTTTACTCTCTGTGAATTGAGACTCTGAGAGTGAAGACACTCAAGACAGAGTGAAGATAGCAGAGAGACGAGAGAGTTTTCGGAGAGCGGCTGCGAAATGGGCTCTCATCCGATCAACGAGCATATATGTCGATGTATCTAGGGTTTGGAATTACTGTAGCAAAACGATGTCGTTTCATCAACTTCGGATCGGATCGGGTGTGATCCAATCCGCATGTTGCAGACCCGCCCACCGATCCGAAATATTCGGGCCTGCTTCTTTGTGGGCCGATTCTAATATTACTTATTTATTTCTCAACGGATCGGGCCTATTTCGGGCGGGTTCGGTTCGGCCCATCGGTTTTTGGGCTTTTTGCACACCCCTAGAATTTGATAATTATTTTGACGTTCTGGTCGAGTTTCCATACCACTGTGCGTGCCAAGTTGAAAGTTGGTACCTCGTTTTATTTGTGGATTAACAATCAATCGAGAAGTGCGATTAAGATGTTGAAGGATGTGTTGAGAGATTGCGTTTTGGGAATTTTTTGGTAGCGAAAAGAATTTAGTGGCGTTAATGAAATGTGTTTACACTAATAGATACATTTTCGGTAAGCAAGGTGGCATTGTATAAGCGTCGTATGAAAAGGATGCATGACTTTAATCAAATAGACTGAACTGAGATAGGAGAGCGAATTTTTTTTGGGTTTTGGAGATAGCTCAATATGGTTGTATTTTTATTGAAAAATGGAGTTTAAAAAAAAAAAAAAAAAGTAGAAGAACTCAACTAGATGTATGGATCCACTACTAACATTAGGCAAAGTCGACTTGTGGGGTCACTAAAATTTCTTAAGGAAGGGATAAATTGAATTATCCTTGAGGTATAATAATTTACAATCAGTAACTAATGACTTTTGAGATGTATCGAAATTTTTGTAATTTGGGCGTATTTATGTCATTCGATTTATATTTATATGTGGTTATATGTTTGAAGTATGTTAGGTAGATTGAAACGGAATTGAAGCACGTGATATTGTCAGGGACTTGATTAAATGTGGAGGTATGAAAGAAATTCTTATAGATGACCCGTTTGATGCATTTTGATGCGCATCTACGCGGTTTGGTGTATTATGAAAATTTTATAAAAGTATTGAAGTTCTGAGGGAGATATTGAGGTTGAGAATTTTGGGACTATTTGTACTTATGAGATTGCGTATGAGATAGGTTGTGAGTATTGTTGGTTTAAATGTTGGATGGAAATATTATTGCGAACTGGTTGACTGGAAATGTCGAATGAAATAGATAAATGTTGATTATGATTGTTGGAATGAGATAGACCCAATCAATTGAGATTACTGCGATATTTTAAGCCTATATTGTTGTTGATCGTTACTTTGTTGATCAGAGTAGCGCAGCGGAAGCAGTTCGAAAAACATGAGATTCTTGACAGTTGGTTGTCCGTGTTAAGCATGACAGACCAAAGTGCACCCTGTTTGCTGGATATAATATTGACCACTATAAGTGAAACTGATGCAATGGATGGATATAATTTGACAAAAAAAAAAAAACTGTTGGCTATAGATATTGGGTGACTTGTGATTATGGGACCCTACATAAGAATCAATTGTTCTAGAATTTCGTAAGATGAATGTAACCATGTGGTGTGAATCTGACATATTAGTAGTTTGACGAAAATTTTGAGACAAATTTTTTTTTAGGATTGAAGAGTTGTAAGACCCCGATCTTTGATATACGCATAATTTAAATCGCGTTTTAAAATATTTTAAAAATATTGGGGTGGATGGTGTAAATTAATTTTGTGAATTAAAATTTTGGGGATCAAATTTTAATTTTTGAAAACATTAAAATGAGAATGGGTCTAATTAAAATCTTAATTAAAAAGAGGGGGAGGATTGTGTAAATTATATGTTTTATATATAGATAGATAGATAGATAGATAGATAGAAATGGTGGAAAACGAACGGCGAAAGAGATGCCACTTGGCCAGCCACTTGACCATACACACACACACACATATATAGAAATTGGGAGAAGGGTTGAGAAACAATACAAAAAAAAATCGAAGAGAGAGAGAAAGAGAAAGAAGAAGAAAGAGAGAAAACCGAAAACAAAGGGGTTTGCCGGCGGTGGGTGTTCGGCCGTCGAGGGTGGTTTGCGTGTTCGTCGTGCATGCGTGGGCTGCTATGGGTCTATGTGTGTGTGATGATGTGTATGTTTGCATGTATGGGTTTGATCACCAGCGACAGTAACGAAGAGAGAGAGGTTTGACAGGATGGGGGTGTATTTCTCCGGTGGTTTGGTCCGTCGGTGTTGCTGCTGTGCATGTGTGTGTGCGATCTGTCCATTCGACGGTGTGGTCGTCGCCGGTAAGTATGTGTGTGTCTATCGTGTGTGTGTGTGTGTTGTCTGCGTTTTGTGTGTGGACATCACCGACGATAGAAAGTTAGACAGAGAGATATGTCGGTTGTGTGTGTATGCCTATTGTGTGATGTGTGTGTTGCATGTTCGTGTGTGTGGGTGTGCGTGTTTGTGTGTATGTCGTCGTTTCGTCGTCGGTAGTGGCAGTGGGGTAAGTTTGGTGTGTGTTTCGGTTGTGTGTGTGTGTGTGTGTGTGTTGTGTGTGTAGGGGCGCTCAGGTGGTGGTGATTGCCAGAATAGGTAAGGAGAAAGAGCGTGGGCGGTGGAAAAATTGAAAACAGAGGTGGTGAGTTCGCCTAGGCGGTGGACTTGGTCGTTGAACAGTAAGCGGACGCAGAGTAGAAGAAGCGGGAAGAAGAAAGAAGGAAAGAAAAAGAAGGAAAAAAAAGGAAAAGAAAATGGAAAAATTGCACAAACCACCCCACGAAAAACATAAATCTAATCTCGCGGCCGGTGAAAAATTTGAGGAAGGTAGAATTCCGCACTTCTTTAATAAATACATTTAATTGTCTCAATATAAAATACATGTTATCATTATTGTTGAATTTAGCGTTACATGTTCGCATGAATAAATTCGATATAGTAAACGGTAACGAAGTAATATCAGTTAAATAAACATATTTTATAATAAAAGATGGGGAATAGAAAATTACGAAAATTAGGGTTGCATGACATGATTAGGTTATTTTTACATAAAATATTAATTTAGACTTTGTCACTATTAGGTTCGCAGGCACCGGAGTACCGGTAGAGAATAAGTGGTCAAAGTCTTCGAAAATGGATAATCAGGTGAGTGTACTGTCTTCTAGTAAATTATAAAAATTTATTTTCATATATATGATGAAAAAATGTGTTTACCTAAAATTGGGTAAATTTGTAACTTATATGGATCAAGCAGTTTTGAGTGTGTGTGATGGTAGAAAAAGTTACGGGTTTTGAGGTGGAAATTAGTGTTTCGTCTGACTAGGCTATATTATGTATCTGATTCGGCAGAGTGGTGATTATTTGCTACGGCAGAGTAGTGTTATGTTCCGCTAGGAATGCATATCCTACGGGTGGTACGGTACCATTGCAACTCCCGATCATGAGGTTAAAACGAACACTATGGCTAGCCAGTGAGTGGTGTGGTGGTATGGTGTTTGAGATGTGGTGTTTTACTTATATTTGGTGATTTATTTTATATGGTGATTGGTATTATTTTATACTAGATGTGTTGAATGGAACTTATATATATTGATTTACTTTCACTGCTTATATTATGGTGATTTTTATTAGATATGTGATGTCTGTATATTTATGCTTGATCCATTTAAATGTGGTATTACTGAGAATGTATTATTATATTAAAAATATATTTACTAAGAAGGCAGTACACTCGCAGGTGGAGTAATTAGGAGTTGATCTCCTACTGGCGCTAGGTAGAGTCATGCGATGGAGTCAATTAGATTTTTGAGATGAGCCGTCAGAGGTGAATTAGTGAGAGGTTCATGAGTATTTATATTTCGTTATTATTATTCTTGGGGATGGGTGCATTCTCATATGAGAGATTTTTGTATATCCTGTATAGATGATTTTATATTGATGTATGTATATTGTAAACTATTAGGTGATTGAATGTTCTAGTGATGTCGTGTTGTCGTCACGCCGATTCCGGGATGACGGGTGTTCGGGACGGGTCGTGACAAAATGGGGTATGGATCGGGGGCACGAACGGGGTGGTTTGTGGTCTTCCTCAACAAAATCTCCTTAGTTCTTAAATGGGACATTCGTCTCTCTTCTAGATAGAGAGAAGGGAAGACTGTATGCGATTTGGTATATTGGGGACCATAACCCTAACTTTTCTATATATATGGTGTGATTAGAATTCTCATAATCCTCTAATCACCTCCATAATTCTTGATATTTACACATTCAACCCATATTATTTTGAGTAGTCTGCGGGTTTATCCAAATTAATTAGATTACTTAATTTCAACCCATTAAATTTAAATAGCTAATATGATTGAATTAATAATATGTTCCCTAATATATAGATTAGGAAACGAGATTTCCTAACAATCTCTCACTTGGGGTTACATATTATTCTTGAAATAATTATATCACAAAATTCCTTAAACGCGCATCTGTATGTTATTTATCTTTAGACTTCTCCTTAAACAATCTGATCTATCTCATGTACTAGTGATAGAATTACCGTGGCTTTCATCACAATACAGTCGTGACTAAATCACGATGATCACCATACTAATATACCTAATGACATAGATCAAATGTGGAAGAGTAGCATGGAAATTACATGCAATGTGATCTTAGACATGCTTATTTTCAATTGGTTCTTCTTTAGTCTTTAGTGAGATCAATCCAAAGTTCTCAATGCCATGCAAACATTGCACACAAAAAATCATAAACTATCAACTTTATTCTGCAGAAAAACTTAAACAATCCAATGTCTAAAGTAAAACATATAGAACATAAAAAGACTTTCACTAAACCAAGGTATTACCCGATATAACACCCATATGAGTGGTGTGCTCATGAAAGACCTTAGGGGCTAAGCCCTTGGTTAATGGGTCCGCAAGCATAAAATTTGTTCCTATATGTTCTATGAAGACCTGTTTATCCTGAATTATTTCCTTAACAACTAGAAACTTGATATCGATAGATTTCGACTTCCTCAAGCTCTTGTTGTTGTTGGAGTAAAGCACCACTGAGTTATTTTCATAGAAAATCTTCAATGGTCTTTCAATGCCATCTATCACACATAGCCTAGTGACAAAGTTTTGCAACCATATTCCCTGGTTGGATGCCTCATAGCAAGCAATGAACTCGTAATTGAAGAAGTTATGAGAGTCTACTTAGTAGACTTCCATGAGATAACTTGTAATATCTCAAAAATTTATATTTTTGAAAATATTATTTTATATAAGTCTAATATTTTTGGGGACTGTTTTGTAAATTTGTGGTATAAATATATATATTTGATAATTTTGGGATTAAATGTTAATTTTAAATCGATGTTTAAAAGTTTTGGGACTATTCTGTACACTTTTAAGAATTTTAAGATATAATTAATATTTTTCTATTTTAAGGGGAGAAATTATGTAAATAAATAAATAAATCAGTGATCAAAATTTACTCTATAACAGCCGGTTTCCTAGGGCCGCCACGCGGTTTCTCCCTTTGGAGAATTAATGCTAAAACCGAATCACCAATTTTTTTTATTTAATAAAAACCAAAAAATTATTAGTTAATCATATAAATTTTACAACAACAGTGATTTATACAAATATTACAAAAGATAAATTAATATCTAATCCCAATTTATCAAGTAAATTTTAATACTAACATGTTATCATGTTCAAATTAAAACCCAAGGGACCAAAGTAAGAATCCTGCCAAACTTTAGGAGTACAAGCGTCAAATTGGAGATTCAAGTATTGATCAATAGTCAGTTACACACACACACACACACACACACACTACTCAAATCTAAATTGATTGCCGAGTAATCAATAATTCATTTTATAAAAATATTTTAAATTTTACAATTATGACGATAATTTTAACTATCGAATTATCGACGTATCGAAATATCAAGTCAATTTTATAACAGTAAATAAGAAATACAAATATTATAAATTGAATAAAAATTCAAATAAAATTCTTGGCGCCGTTTTATTCTCATAGGCCATTTAATCAAAACTGTGGGATTGTGAGCCAAGTCTTAGTGGAACTTTAATCCCTCTAATATGTGTATTTAATCAATTCCCAAATAAAACACATGACATGTTTTTCACATAAATTCCACATAATAATCCTAAATATTTCATGAAACTAACAACTAAAAATTAACGACAACTTTCGTATGAATCACATAATCAATAGAGAGATTAAATACAAATATTAAAAGAGTTAGAAATTCTACATGAAATACGAAACCGAAATCCAAACCGGAATTCTCAAAACAATTGAAATATATGTATACATGATCATAGGTTAGCAACCCCAAAAATGAAATTCTCGAAATATTATATCCCACTATAATTCTCGCTCAAGAAACATATATTCCCCCCATAATCTTCTTTCCATCTAGGTATATATATATATATATATATATAATCAATTCGTTTGATCACTTATCATTCTTATTCTTATTATTGCATGACACGTGTCATATATATATATTATAAACATAAGGTTAAATTTTGTTTCCTTCTATATGAAGGAAACGATTTTGATCACTAATTTATTTATTTACATAATGTCCCCCCATAAAATAGAAAAATATTAATTATATCCCAAATTTTTTAAAAATATACAAAATATTTCCAAAACTTTTAAACGTCGATTTAAAATTAACAAATATATATATTTATACCACAAATTTACAAAACAGTCCCCAAAAATATTAGACTTATATAAAATAATATTTTCAAAAATATAAATTTTTGAGGTATTACATATCTCTTCTAGCCAACATAAAGATATAGCCTCATGTGGAGCACCTACTATCCTGGCATCCTGCAAAATCGAAATCAGAGAATCACATGATCTCTAAACTGTTTTATCTCTGATTAGTGAGCATGTAGTCTTTTGTTCTCCTCAAATAATGTATCACACGTTTGGCTACCTTCCAATGTTGCACACCTAGATCACTCAAGTATCTGTCCAAAACTCCCACTATAAATTCTATGTCGGGACGAGTATAGACTTGAGCATACATTAGACTCTCTACTACTGACGCATAAGGAATCTTATGCATATCTTTCCTTTCAAGATCATTATCAGGGCACTGTTTGAGACTAAACTTATCTTTTTTATCCATGTGCGTGTCTTCTGGTTTACTATCTTTCATGTCAAATTTACTCAGAACCTTATCGATATAACTCATTTATGACAACCCAAGGATACCTCGAGAACGATCTCTCAGTATCTGGATACCTAATACAAAAGAGGCACTACCAATATCTTTCGTCTCGAATTTTTTCGTCAAAAATTTCTTGGTTTCGTGCAACAAGCTTATATCTCTACTAACGAGCAGAATATTATTGACATATAATACCAGGAAGATATATTTACTCCTACTGAACTTATGATATATACAGTCATCAATGATATTTGCCTCAAAACCGTATGAGGTGATGACTTGATGGAACTTGTGATATCATTAACGGGAAGCCTGTTTGAGGCCATAGATAGATTTCTTCAACTTACATACCATAGACATTGGATCTCCCGATATAAGGTTTTCTGGCTATACCATATAAATCGTTTCGTCAATGTCTACATTGAGAAACGCAGTCTTAACATCCATCTGATTATGCTCTAGATCAAAATGAGCCACCAGCACCATTATAGTTCTAAAAGAGTCTTTTGAAGATACCAGAGAGAAAGTCTTTTTGTAGTCTATGCCTTCCTTTTGAATAAAGCCTTTGGCGGCTAGATGAGCCTTATATCTCTCGACATTACCCTTCGAATCCCTCTTGGTTTTAAATATCCATTTACAACAAATGGGCTTTGCACCTTTAGGTAACTCGATGAGATCCCAAACGTCATTGTCTTTAATAGACTTCAACTCATCCTTTATGGCATCAATCCACTTCTGAAAGTTAGAACTGCGCATGGCTTGACAGAAGTTGATTGGGTCACTCTTTGTTAAACCAACGTCATCTTCATGTTCTTGGAGAAAGAAGATATATTTATTCGAAATCTCACTTCTTCTCTTCCTAGTGGATCTCCTTAATGGCACTTCTTGAGGTTGTTGAGTTTGTACTATAGGTTGTATTTGAGGAAGAATCTCATTGTTGTCTTGGTCTGGAACAATGTCAAGAATAGGAGCCTGAACATTGTTATCTAGTTTCGAAATTGTGTCTTTAACAACAATAGTATAGAGACTTGATCACCGTTAATAACAGAATCGAAGACAATTGTGTCTTGAACAACATTATGTATAGAGACCTGATCACGGTTAATAATAGATTCTTCTTCAAAGATAACATTCCTTAAATTTTCTTCCCCTTCATACTCAACACCCTCAAGGAATCTCGCATTTCCCGTTTCAAATAAGGATTTTGATGTGGGATAGTAAAACTTGTGGCCCCGAGAGCGTTCAGTGTAACCAACAAAATAGCTGTTAACCGTCCTCGAGTCTAGTTTTCTTTCATGTGGCCTATAAGGCCGTGCCTTAGCTGGACAACCTCAAATGTGTAAATGCCTAATGCTAGGCTTCTTTCCTGTCCAAAGCACATAGGGAGTTTTGGCAACTGCTTTGCTGGGTACTCTATTAAGGGTGTACACTGCGGTCTTTAAAGTTTCTCCCCAAAGTGACTCTAGTAAAGAGGAATGACTAATCATACTCCTTACTATATCCTTAAGAGTTCGGTTTCGTCACTCTACTACACCGTTCGTGCTGGGTTTGCCCGATATAGTATATTGCGGAATAATTCCACACTTATTGAGGAAAATTGCGAAGGGTTCTGGACGTTGTTCTCCTAGTTCGTCATTTCTCCCGTAGTATTCACTACCACGGTCCGATTTGACAGCCTTAATTTTCTTTCAAGCTTTGAAAGACTTGAAAACGTGTAAGAATTGAGACTTTTCATGAATAAAATATAAGTACCCATAATGAGAGTAGTTGTTTATGAACGTAATGAAATATTGTATTAGTTCTCAGACATCTATAGCTCTCTCGGTATCTAATTTTCTATCGTTTGTTCGTTTTTCCTTGATGCACTCGATACAGACTTGAAAATCTGTCAGATCTAAGGGTTCAAGAATTCCATCCGACACAAGTCTCTAAATTCTCTGTTTAGAGATATGCCCTAAACGCTTGTACCATAAGGTGGCGGAATTCTCACTTAATTTTTACTTTGTACCACATGAATTTGTTTGCAGTATTTCGTTATAATATCAAGCATATGGAGATTATTAATTAAAGAACCACAACCAACAAAATTTGAATCTTGATAGAGATTAACTTTATTATTTCTGAAAGAACAAGAAAATCCTAATTTGTTCAAACTAGAAATAGAAATTAAATTTCGTCTAAAAGACAAAGCAACAAATGTCTCATACAAATCCAAAAATTCAATTTTTAATTGTAATATGAAAGTCCCTATAGCTTCCACTGGAACTTTATTGTCATTGCCTACAAAGATGAATATTTCAGCATCACTTGGCGGTCAGTACCACAGGCAACCTTGTATAATCATACTTATATGAGAAGTAGCATCAGAATTTACTTACCAAATATCCTTAGGTACAAAAGCTAAATTAATTTCAGAACAAATCAAAGTTAGAAGTATACCCTTCTTTACACACCGGGCAGCGTACTTGAAACACTTCTTCTTCACCTATCCCATCTTTTTGCAGAAGTAGCAAGTAAAATCCTCATCCTTAGGGGTGTGCAAAATATTCGACAAGCCCCGTCCGCCCGAAAAATCCGACCGGCCCGGCTCGTAAAATTCGGCCCTGAGGTTTTTAACATCAGTCAGGTCGGTTGAACTCGATTTACTGTGTAACATTCGGATCGGATATTGGTTCAAGTCATCACCTACCCGAATTAATCCAACCCAACCGCCTTCTTGCTATTTATACGATTTTAGTGATTTTAGGGCGCACGCCGCTCTCGTGACTCATCTTCTTCTCCGAATGCTTCGTCTTCTTTGATTCTTCTTCTTCTTCTTCTTCTTCGTCTTCTTCGATTCTTCTTGATCCGAATAATTACAATAGCTGTAGCAGCCAAAAGATGTTTTCTAATGGTGCTCTCTCTCTCTTCTGTCATCAATGACGTCTATGTCCAGGGAGACTGGTTTCAGTTGTTGGCTCCGATGATATCAACAATGCCTCTCTCCAATGATTCTTCCCCGATGAAATCATGCCCAAAACGGTAAGTTATTCTATTTGTTATATTTGTTTGTTTCGATTTTGTATATATTAGGGTTTTCATTTATGTTTCAATCATTTCGATTTCGATTCTGTATAGCTTAGGGTTTCAATCGACCTTCTACTCGCCGTAATCGTCCGACAACCGATAAACCCGAGAATGATTGGATTTTTCATTGTAGCAGTCGGCTAATGGGTCCACCTTTTCCTCACTCGACAAGGTTGGGTCGGGTGGCGAGTTAGGGCCATAATGGCGGGTTTCGACCCGTGCACACCCCTACTCATCTTGCTTCTTTTGTTTATTCTGAGGAGAAGATCATTCTGCAGCAACCTCAACTCTCTTATTTTTCTTTCTCTGAGCAGTTGAGGCCAAGTGAACACTTTCAGTCTTATCTCGCTATTGTCTCTCTTCTTCTTGCATACAATGAGATATAAGCTCATTGATGGATCATTTGTCATTCTGAGTATTATAACTCACTTTGAATTGCTCAAAGTGTACAGGAAGAGAGATTCAAACTAAGTGCATGAGCAAATTATCAGACAACTCTAACTTTTCATTTACCTTTAGTTTTGATGCAAGATTAAACATCTCTATGATGTACTCCCTTATGTTCCCTTTACCTTTATACTATATCGCGATGAATTTAGCCAAAAGGTTACTCGCCTCCGACTTTTCGTTCTTGGTAAAATGTTGCTCAATTTCTTCTAAGAATTTATTGGTACTATTGCTCTCAGTAATAAAGCCTCGAAACGCTTCCGGAATGGAGTTTCATGATCATCAAACACATTTGGTTAGATGATCGCTCAAATTTAATACTCAATTTAAGCGTAAAATATTATAGTTTAGCACGCTTAAGTAAGGATGTCGAACCATAGAGATTGGATCATAATTATTAATTCTTTCTTATTTTTCAATTGGATTTAATAGAAATTTGATTTGGGTTTTTAATTATAAAAATAGAAAAATAATTAAATTAAAATATAAAATGATAAATGACTAGGTTGAGGGCATGCATTCGTCTTTCGATTATCCTAAGGTGTTTTAATTGTTTGTCTATTTTGATTCTGTGTATAGTGAAGTAATTTAACTACAAGAAAAATCACAACGAAAGTTTGACTATTTAATCACTATGAATTATATTCAGGATTCGGTTCCTAATCTATGGTGAACCAATCCTTAAGTATAATTTATCATATCAAATACGTCGATTAATCGACTGTTTAATCGGTATGGATTATTTTCAGGATTCGATTCCTAATTTACGATGAATCAATCTTTAAGTGTAATCCATCATATTAAACCGTATCGAACCCAATAAGTACATGTTCTATAACGGCTAGATCTAAATCACATGTATTAGATCTAACCCACAATTTGTAACAACCTATTTCTAACATTCATATAAATGATTAAAATAAGAATCAATTAGATAAACCATATAAGAACAATAATTCTTTATTATATAACATTACACACATATCAAAATAAATCAAAAAATAAAATTACATTGAAAAATCTTAGAAAAAAAAAACAGCCTAACTTAGTTTTACGTCTTAGCTGTTCATGGATTATTCTCCCTTAAAAGATGTTCAACAAAACCATTGAAAAAGCTCCACCAAAAGTCTCGGCAGAAAGGAAAAACTCGAGAAGAGACAAAAATCTCAAACTATAGATGGAAGTCCCAAAAAATGAATAAAGAAAAAATATAAAAATGTTCAATGCCGAGATCACTCCTCCCTCTCTGCCAATTAAATGTCAGAAATATATTTCCATAAATGAAAACCATTCCTCAACAAAGTAATGTCACCTACTGCCGAATCAAAGCATGATCTATCCCTTTAATGCCAACCTTATTTTCCTTAGTTGCTGTAAATGGCCAACTAATGATTGTTTTAACCTTTATTCCTTTAGTTGGACCTACTTCCAAATAAAAGGCCTTGGTTGGCCCAAGTCGTGGATCGGGTTGATGCGGATCGGGCATATTTTATCCAATTTTGATAATTTTAATTTATTTTCTTAGATTAGCAAAATTATAAAATAAGAGTGCAAATTTAGTATAAAATTAAGAACGATCATTAGACTGATCCCACTTTTCTATTTTAACCTCATTGAGGTTTTCCAGAGTAGCAGTGGGTTAATATTCCCGAAGTGCTTGCTCCAAATCTATGCAATCGAGTATAATTTCTACGGTTTATTTCCTAAGTTTGAAGTTTGTCCCACCCAGAATTGAGATATTGCTGCTTTGGATAGAAACATTCATGGCAATAGTAATAGAAACTGTATAGACAAAATAAATATAGATAATAGTTTGAATTTTGAATTCCAAATAGAAATCTATGAAAAATGTGGTCAGATAACAGTTATATATATATATGAAAATATAACTCGTACTTGTACTCAAAATTAGAAATATATTAACATATAGTAAAATTCCAAAATTTTAGAGAGCATAAATAAAAATAATGATGTGAAAAGATGTCATCAAATTTATAATTCCAAAATTATAATGGTTACTTTCACCCATGAAACTTGACAGAATTAAAAATTAAAATTAAATAAAAATAATTTATCTTTGGCGTGATTAATTGATCTAGCTAAAAAAAAAAAAAAAATATACAGGATAATCGACTAGATTAGTTTTTCTAGTAAGTCCAAACAATTATTTTTGCCTAAAATTCTTAACAAATTGTCCTCAACATAAAATAATAACTAATAATAAAGAAAAAGAATAAAAAAAGAAAACACAAGTAACAACATAAAATACCACTTAGTCTTGTCCTAAATTGAGGTATCATTACTGTTTTCTTGCCTTGATTTTTGTTCCCGTCCCAAAATTGTACAGAAGCGCATTCGGAAACACATTTTTATTCTCAAAATTTTAAGAGTATTTTAAGAATACTTCTTGAATTCTGTAAAAATCTAAGGGAAAAAAAAAAAAACACTATTCTCACTATTTCACCAATCATCACTATTCCACCGACTAAGAAATATATATATTTATTGTCGCATATTTAAAAAAAATAAAATATTACAACAATATTTATTTGTTTCTGTCTCATAAATTAAAAGTTAAAAATTTCAAAACAATTATCTTTAACAAACATGTTTTATATTCTTGTAATACTCTAGAACAAAAACAGAATAATAGAAACGGAAGAGCAGAAACACTAACCAAGGCCGCCTTTGCTTCTTTGTTACAATAAACTAAAACGAGTATATACCGAAAAGAGAGAAGAATAAAACATAATAGAGTAACATGTCACATAACTTCAACATTCAAAGTAAAAACAAGAAACAACAAAACCAACAATTCTCGAAGATCATCAAAAACCAAACACACACCTTTTAGTTCTTAGGTACGTAGCACATAATCAGAGCCTTGGAATTGAAATTTCAAAAATCCTAAAAATTGCATGCCTTTTTTTAAATTCCAATTCGAAGACCCAATTCCCGTGCAAACCAAACACTACCCAAACCGAAGAATGGGGAAAAAAAAAAAAAAAAAACCTAGTTTGCCCTCGGCGCCGCCCACTCAACTCTCAAGATGAGATTATCATAACCATAACCGTTAAGCTTATTAATAGCCCTCTCGGCATCTTCCCGGTTCACGAAATTGACAAACCCGAATCCACGGCTCATTGCCGTCTTTTGATCGATCGCGACGTAGACACGGCTAACAGGCCCGAACGGGCGGAAAAGCTCGAGCAAATCGGGCTCACGGGTGTCCTCCGATAGGTTGGTGACACGGACTGAGTTCTCCTCGTTCCGCCGGCGCATGTCGGTGCCGGTCCTATCGGCGCCAGCGCGCATGCTCGGGGGAACATAGGCGCCCTTAGTTGCGCCGGCGCCAGCAGATGGCGCGTCCGTTGGCGGCTTGTCGACAAAGGTCTCAGGAGGGGCGGCTAGGTCTTTGTAAGGGCACCGGGAAGTCCAGTGGTCACCCTTTTTGCCACATGTTCGGCAGACCATGAGGACGGCACCAGCTTTTCCAATCTGAGCCAAGGAATCTCCAGCGTTCTTCGATTCCTCTTGTTTGGTACCTGTTTGGAAAATTTCAATTTTTAGCAGGGTAATGATAGGTGGTGTTTGATTGTGCAAGGAATTGGGGCCTCGAATTTGGAATTAGAAATTGAAGGCTCTAGAAAAATTTAGGTTTTTTATGCTTTCGTTTTCAAATTTCAATTTCGAGACTCCCATTCCATGAAACCAAATGATACTTTTCGGTATGAGCAAATTTTGAAGAACAATTGCAATTCATTTTTCATGAACATAAAACATATCTAATTCAGGTCCCGTTTGTTTCGTGTTTCTGTTGCTAAAAAACTTGGAAGAGAAAAAAAAAACAAGTTAATATCAAAATCTGTTTTGATTCCAGACTTTTTGAATTTGGAACAGTTTAGGTGGCATTTGTTTAGTGTTCCTTTTCCCAAATTTCTGTTCATGTTACCAAAAACTTGGATATCAGAAATGTGGGAACTACTCTTTTCAGTTTCTAAGAATTTGCTCTACAAATGCAGGAAACAGCATTTTTTTATTCCTTATTTCTGGAGCAGAAACATAGATTGAGGAATTAAAACACTAAACAAACAGGGCCTTAAGGATCCATTGTCCAGAACAAAAACAGAAAGAAAAATCTAGAGTTCATGTCCCTAACAAAGGTATGATTTCGATTAAGATTTTTTGCTTGTGATAACATTAAAAATAAAATAAAAAATAAGGCACTTCATAATACATAATGCATTAACAAATCACCAATATTATCTTTATTGATTTAAGAGTTTTTTGAAAAACAATACACGAGTTATAGGACTTGCATATGGTTATATTGTTCACAACATCGTGTCGTTTCTGCATCAATATCATGTTCCGCTTCTTAGGCTTTCGAAGATTATGATCGTTTACCAATGAAACATTATGAAAATAATGTATTTTAGGTCATGCAAAAGGACTATACACAATCAGTCTACTATAAGCAACAAACACGAAAACTAAAGGCCTGTTTGGTTGTTCTTCAATTCCCAACTAGTAGTTTATTTCAATTAGTCAAGTTAGGAATTATTATATTTCAGTGTTTGGTTTGTAAGAATTAATAACACTTTAATTAGATAGCTAAGCATTTCAGTTCAAGTTCGCGTGCTATTTCTCGTGTAATTGGTGCAAAATACAGTAAAAATTTAACTACACTAAAACAAAATGGAGAAATATACAAATCAATTTATCAAAAATAAGATAATTTAGACACCCAAACGGGCCCTGAGGGACCTAATTTCAAAAGTACAGTCTCTACGGTTCTTTCAGTTTACCATAAAATTCATTCTTATATTTGCGGCCAAATATGGAGGAATTCAATGAATGGATTTTTTCAACAAATTTCGATATTTTTCAACTTCATATATTCAAACAGAAATCTAAATCAATTCAATTAAGATTAGAAATCAAAACTCCCCAAACAACTCCCCATGCAGTGATCCCACAATCAGTATTTCATCTTATGGCATTTACAAAAAAACCATTTCAAAATTCGAGTGGTATAGGATTTAATTTCATAAAACAATCTCATAGTTCATGATTTTGTCGAAGGTCAGATATATGGAGCAGTGTTCCACCACGAATTTCAATATACGAACATTCCTAAATCTAGAAAATTACAGCACTTAATTTCATAAGTACAGCCACTATGGCTCTTCTTTCGATTTTGTTTGTTCTTAATTCATTCCTCATCAGATTTAATGGGAGAATACTTTGAATCGAATTTCTACAACGGATTTTGATAATTTCAACGTAACTAAGAATCAGGACGCTAAAACATGGATTCAAATCAGATCTCCAACACAAAAATCAACCTGAACAGGAAACAAAACCGTGAAAAGTAAACCATACCAGGGGCCTTAGGGCGTTCAAGAATGATTTCCTCGGTGGAAACCATGGTGAGCCGACTGCCGGCTTCCTCGTGCACGGCGTCTCCGAATTTAGGCCAGGAACGGCGCTCAATGGCGCGCTTGCTCAGCCGAGCGTTGGCCAGCTTCCGGATGCGAGTGGTGGTGGTGATCTTCACCTTGTTGCCCTCGTCGTTGAATTTATATTCAATTACCTTTTTTATCCCGTTCTCGTCTGGTCCGATTACCTGCTTCGGCGGCAACAAGAAATCCAAATCCTCCCCGTCGTCCTCATCGAGTTCTCCCCATCTCACCTTGTTCTGTGGGATGGCGTCTGTTGCCATGTCTATCGGATAGAGAAGGATAGAGGGGTAGACAGAGCGAGAGCGCGAGCTAGAGACTCGGAGGCTGACCAAGGATCGCCGATCGGTATTTGGTGGGTAGAGAAAATAGAATGACTGTGTGTGTGTGTGTGTGTGTGTGTGAGAGAGAGAGAGAGAGAGAGAGGGATAGAGAGAGACAGACCAGGTGACCACCGGAGGAGCGCGGACACAGAGAGAGGGCAGCGGTTTAGGGTTTTTGTTTTTCGGGGCGGGGGGGATTGAAATTTTTATATAAATGGGAATTAAGACAGCTCTGGCTTGGCGGTCCGATGCTTGAATGTAGGGTTGTAAACGAGTCGAGTCGAGTATTAACGAGTCGAGAAGTGTTCAAACTTGGCTCATTTATTTTTTAAACTATTCGAGTTCGAGCTGAGTATGAAACTTTATGTTTAAATTTGGTTCATTTAATAATCGAGAGTTCGCGAGTTTTTTCAAGCTTATTTCATTTTATTTTATAAATATTTATTAATTAAATTTTAATGTTTAAAAACTATATCAGTAATATAATTTTTTAATAAAATTAGTTATTTATAATTATATTTAAAAAATCTATGTACAAAATTTAAATATTTAAATTATGAGCGAAACAAAATATAAGAATTATAAATAATTAGTGTAAATTTATAAATAATTAGCCTATTATAATAATCAAATATGTTAAATGAGTATTTATAAAATTAAAATTTGATTGAATCAACCTATAAAACAATTAAATGTGTAAAATTGTACTATTAAAGAAATTTAAGAGTTTATTTTACTATTTTTTCATACTAAAAATATAACAAAATATTTTATTTTTTTATTATTCGAGTTGTTCACGAACATTAACAAGCCGAACTCGAACATTGTTGCTCGTTTATTTAATAAACGAGTTTAATGAAAAGCTTGAGTTTGGTTCATTTATTAAATGAACGAGCTTCAAACGAGGTATTATCGAGTCAAGCTCAAGTTGTTCATGAACGACTTGGTTCGTTTACAGTTGAACGGTCTGAACTGGCCGGTTCAACGATTTTCGACCCTAAACGGTTCTAATATATAGGGAGAGAGAGAGAGGGGTTCGAATCTGCAATCCGACCTCTCTCTATCCATCTATATATATGTGTGCGCACTTGCTTGCGTATTTTAAATTGGGGGGAGAAGGAGGAGGATGGGGAAGGGAACGGGGGGAAGGTGTAACGACATGGTCTTCTAAAGCCACCACGCGGTTTCTCTCTAAGGAGAATTAATATCAAACCGAATAACCGATAATTTATTTTGTATAAATTTGAAATTTTTTACAAACTACGGCGATAGTTATAATTATCGAAGACGATAATTTTATTAAATTTTACTAAATAACCAATATCTTAATTAATAAAGATCCGATAGATTTTACATACGACAACGATAATTAGAATTTTCGAATTTTTGAGTTGATTTTATAATAGTGAATAATAAATACAATTATTAAAAATTAAATAGAAATTAAATATAATTTAATCATAATTAATATATGGTTATTATAATTCATCAACTCTTATTTTGATTACTAACCGGATTTGCAAATGGAGACCCAGTAATCCGGCCACGCAGTTTTTATTAAATAGGAGTATGTAATAATTTAGAATATGTAATATATTTGCACCTAGTGCGAATCATTTAGACTAACAAATCTCAGGGCCCGGTTTACTGGGCTTGTAGTAATATTTATATGAAATATTTATGAATACGAAGACAATAATTATACTCGAGTGAATTTTTACAAAATATTAAGAACAATTATTACAAATAGAATTTCTAATATAAATTCCATCGTCGTTTCGTTTTTATCTGCTCTGCAATCAAAATTGTGAAGTTGTGAACCAACACTCAATAGAATTTCAATATATTTAATACGTGTATCTAATTAATTTTAAAATAAACACATAACAATCAAATCTCAAATAATCATATAAACGTGTATCTCATACAATTTTCACATAAGTCTTCATAAACAGTTCGTGAAAAATAATAATTATAACGGTACTAGCATGAACTACACAATATATGAAAAAATTAAATACGTATATTAAAAGAGTTAGAAATTCTATTTAACATATGAAATTGATAATAATTTGCCAAAAACTAATTATTTATTCTTTGTGTTTATTTCCTTGGCCTTTTGTCTTTAACACTAAGCAGCCGAACCCTTTTTTTTTCTTTTCTTTTCTTTTTCTTTTTTCCTTAGCTATCTCCACGTTTATACATATCAATAATGATCAAGACCCAATAATGATCAAGACCCACCTCACTGTTCGTCCTCTATAGAATTCCTCCTATCATTATTATAATTTTCCTTATTATTCTAAACACACCCACACGCCATATGTGACTGTCCTTTTCTTCTTCTTCTTCTTTTTTTTTTTTTTACAACATTATTTTCTTAACTATTAAGATTTAAGAAATTATATTTAACAATCTATAATCGTAAAATAATTGATATTAGATCCAATAATTACACTTATCTCTCTAAAAATTATCAAATATTTATTATATATTTTAATAATATGCAAAACAACCCAAAAATATTTAAAATAATATTTAAAAAAATATAAATTTAACATTTAACTCCAAAAATTATCAAGTATCTATTTATACCACAAATTCACAAAACCGTCCTAAAAAATATTAATTTACATAAAATAATATCTTCAAAAAATATAAATCTTCGGGTATTGTAGAAGGTGGGTAGGGGAATAACGGGGAAGGTAGGTGGAGAGGCTGTGAGACTTGAGAGAGAGAGAGAGAGAGAACGCGTTGTAATGACATTACCGGAGAGTTCAACAACGACAAGACTATGGAGGAGGAGAGAAGTGTAAAATAAATAAATCTTTATAACAAATCAGCTCATTTATAAATACAACCGTCGGATCAAGAGGCAAACCTCTAGACGATTTTAGACTGTTGGATTATTTTTAACTTTATATCAAAGATGCAAATTAGGGTTAGAGCCACTTAATCACTCCACTGCCTAATACGCTCAATTGATTTCATTTTCATTTCAGGCCAAAGCCCCTCCTTCGCCACCCCCTCACAACTACTTGCTCTAGTCAATCACCAACGCCATCGCCTTGGCGACGCTGTTGGGTTATCACAGTAGCCATCTTTGCAGCTCTGCATTTGCTTAATCTCAATCTCAATCTCAATCTCAATCTCAGTTTTTCTCTACTCCACCATTGCGAATAGTCCGCCTACCCAACGCGAATCGTCTGTCGTCTCCCATCAGCCTCTATCTTGCCTCCCTCAGTTTCTTTCCTTGCCATCGGGTTCGCCACTCTGTCTCTCTCGCCTCCTGTCATCTCCCTGAAAAACCTATCCGAAATCTGAACCTTATTGTCCTTGAATTTGATTTTTGTTTTAAGTAGGGAAATATTGATTCTTAGTGGGAACTCTTGGCTATATTTAAATTTGATTTCTTTAGATTTGTATTCGATTTCACTAGATCTAACAAAGATTTTTTTTTCATCTAATGATTATTTGTTTAAGATCTAACCACAATTTGGATTTTTTTTTTTTTTTTTTTTTTTTTTTTCACATTTTTTTAGATTTATTTGAACAATTTTAGAAATCTAGATATAATGTAGCTGATCATCAATTATCCAAATCTGCTTATAGTTTCGGTATGTAATCCAATGATTATTTGTTCATTCAATATCTATTTCTTTCAAATTTTTGGAAGTTTGATGAAAAATGACTAACAATTAAAATTTTCTCCATTTTATCTTGTTGTAGCCGCTTAAAAATGAAATTATCTTCGGCTTGTTTGTTTCAGTTTGTGATGCGTGCATATTCGAGGTAGATTTGAGATCTGATGCATAGATTCTATCATGAATTCTATTATTGTTTTAGATATTGATGACTGTTATGATATTACCTTTTTTTATATTGTCTTTTTGTTTGGTTTAAATGTGTTCCATACCTTTTTTTTTTTCTTCGCTTCTAGGCCATTTTCGTTTTTTTATATGGCTAATAGTTTGTATATTTGACTCAGATTTTGGGGGAAATCATGGCATAAGACTTGGACTTAAATATTTGTGCTTAAAATTTGCCTGCCTCCGGTGGAGAAGTAAAATTGATTGCATATGTTGCTTTTGTTCATCATTTATGATTGTTTAATCGCATCAATTGATTTTGTTTTAGGGTTTTTATTTTTATTTTTTATTTCATTTTGTTTAGGGATCTAATTTGATTTGATTTGATTACGCATTAGATATTTTGGGAAGAAACTTGGGAATTTTTTGATTGTAGGGATGTTTATTTGATTTCTTGAATTTATTCCTTTAGGAAGCATTTGTTTTCATGGAATTGGAGCATTGGAATTTGAAGTATAAATGAGCGAATTTAAATTTCCAATAAGTTCAATTCAAATTCCAATCAATGCTTGAATTCTGTATTATAACGTCTTATCATTCAAATAGTTACAGAAGTATTCTTAATTGCAGTAACAATAATGCTTTTTTGTTTTGGTTTTAATTTTAATTTCGTTTTCTCATGTCACGTTGTTTTGTTGCTCATTGGCGAAATATAGAAAATCAAGCACATTAGTGCAAGGGATATTCTTCAACATCTCGATTAGTTTTTAATGCAGTTTCCTTTTGTGGATTAATTTTTTTGAATTTTGAGGGTTTTGATTGACCTAATGGATTTGTAATTCATGCAATGATATTTGGTCTCCGAATTCTAGATCTCTTGTTAAAAGCAACAAGTTATAAGAAGGTAAATAATTGTTAGTTGGCTTTGTTTTGGTTGTTTCTATTCCAAATTTTTGTTTCTATTCCGAATTTGTGTATTTGGATCTGTTAGTTACATTAAATCCTAATGTTGTTGTATAACTTAGGATTATATATGATTTTCTGCGCCAAATTGAGTTTTAATTTCAACAGTAGGAATATATATGAAATTGATCGTTTGCTGTTATGTTTGTATTTTTGTTCCAGATAAATTGTTTTTGTTCTGAATATTCTATAATAACTTGATTCTAGGGATGCCCAAGAATCAAGTTCTATACATAACCTTGTATAATTCTAAATAATGAATGAAAAAACTCGAGATCCTTGTTCAATATAGCATCAGAGCCACAAATTAGATCTAATCTAAAAAACAAAACCCCAACCAAAATGTCGAAACCTTCACTAGAAATCAAAACCCTAGCCGCCGCTGTCACGACTCGTCCCGGACACTCGTCATGCGAGGCCGGCGTGACGACAACACAACAACACACTGAACGCCAAATCAACTAGGAAGCGACAAAGGACATATACCAAATGAATATATACAACCACAAATGTCACCAGATACAACCTCTCTAGTTAGGGACACACCCATCCCTGGAAATAATATTAACACAAAAATATAAATTACCAAGAACCTCTCAACACGTCCGCCTCAGACAGCTCCACCCAAAGTTTACTCCCACGCTATACTAACACCGGACTCTACCTAATGCCGTAGGGGACTGACCCCTATACTGTAATATCTGCAAGTGTACTGTCTTCTTAGTAAAAATATTTTATAATAATAATAATAATTCATTTTACAACATTTAAATGGATCAAGCGCGAGTATATAAACATCACATATCGAACAATAATATAAATATCTCATACCACAAGGGAAACTCTTTTTTCCTGTTACCATAAAATCAACGTCTATATATATATATATATATATATATATATATATATCACATCCCAATAAAGTGGTGAAAATCAACCAGAATATTCCAGCGGATCATATAGTGTAATGAACTTAGAGCAATAAATATAAATGCATATACCAATCCAGTATAAAATAATATATATAAAAGTATTTATCCCAATCACCATATATGACAAAACACCATATACGACAAAACACCACATATGACACCTCACACCACACCACACCACATCACGCCACATCACACTACACCACATCACCTCACACCTCGACTAGCCATGTGATCATTTTAACCTCACGATTGGGAGTTGCAACGTTACCATACCCCGTAGGATATGCCTTTCTAGCGGGATATAACAACACTCCGCTGGACTATGCCAGACGGGTGAAACAACGCTCCGTTGGACTACGCCAGACGGGTGAAGCACCGCTCCGCTGGACTATGCCAAGCAGGAGAAACAACGCTCCGCTGGACTATGCCAGACGGGTGAAACACCGCTCCGCTAGATTATGCCAAGCGGGTGAATATCCACCACCAATCTCCACCTCACCTCAACAACAACAATTTATCTCCACCTCAACAACAACAACTCCGCCCACCATCACTGCCACCTCAACAACAAACAATGAAATCTATAAAATCAGAAATACCCAAAATAACGCTTGATCCATGTAAGTTAGAAAATTGATCCAATTTTCAACTAAACACATTTTCCCATCATAAATATATGAAAATAGATTTTTTTTGGTAAGAAGACAGTACATTCACTTCGATATCCGTTTTGCAAAATTGACCACACTTTATCTGGACGCCGGTACCTGCGAACCTAATAGTGACAGGGTCTAAATTAATATCTTATTTAAAATATCCTAATCATGCAACGCAGACCCTATATTTCGAATCGTTACTATTTTATGTACCACGTTATTACAATTAATTAATTGTTACGAAATTATTACGATTTCAGGAATTGTAACGCTAAATAAAATTTAATTTAACGTAAAATAATAATCGATTGAAATTTCACCTGTTTTCGAATCGTTTGACGGCTACGAGATGGGTTTTGGATTTTCCTGGGGTGGTTTTTGCAAATTTTTTTTTTCTTTTTTTTCTTTTTTCTGTTTGCGCTTACTGTTTCTGTTTCGGTTCAAATACCGTCGGCCACCCCTCTCTCTCTACCACCACGAATCACCAACCACCACCGGCCATTCCACCACTAATCACCTCTACCCACTTGACACATACACACCCAATCGTGACGACCCACACATACACCATCGGGCCAAACTTATGTCGCCACCGCCTCCATCGTTTACCCCAGCTGATCACACACCCACACACAGCTGCCCAATTAGAAATAGAACACACGCAAACATTACTGCCACCACGGTCGACGGAGGAACACCCATACACACGACGATCGCCGCCACTACCGTCACTCACAGTCGGAGGAACTCTGACGAACGGAACCACTACCTCCAACGATCACAGTTGCTCCGACGACCCACCGAACCGACACCACGATCCTCTCTCTCAAACTCACTATCACTCACCGCCGGAGTTTGTCCAGCAACACCTAACCGAACGACAATAACACACCCAAACAACTTCCACTCTCATTCCCACTTCATTCTCTTTCTATTTCTCACTTACTGTCGGCCCAAAATTACTGACCGACTCACCACACACAACAAACACAACAAAACCCACACCCATATACCCGTATAATCACCGGTCGAACGGAACACCCACACACACTTGGATCCGCTCACCTGACGAACAGACCACACACCACCACCCAATCGACCAAAAATAGAGCATACACACACTCACCGGAGTGACGACTACACCGACAGACGGGCGATGCCCCTTCTCCATCGGAGCTCCTTTGCCGATTATCTCTCCCTCTACTTTCTCTTCATCTCTCTTCGGTTCTGGATCCTTCATTAATCTATCCCTCGATTTCTCTCTCTCTCTCTCTCTTATATATATATGATGGTTCTAGAAACTGGCCATGTGGCCATCTCTCCACCGTCGCTCGTTTCTCTCTTTATCTATCTATATATATATATAACATGTATAATATATAGTGTAATTATACTTTCCTCCCCTTCTTTTTAGTTTGGATATTAATTAAACTCATATTCTACTTTTAATGCATTTGAAAATTACAATTCGACCCTTAAAATTTTAAATCACACAATTAATATCGTAATTCAGCCCGATATTTTTAAAATATTTTAAAACGGGACTAAAATTGTTCATATACAAAAATGGGGGTCTTACAACTCTTCCCCCCCTCAAAGAAATTTCGTCTCGAAATTTTCAAATAGGAATTGAAATTTAATTCAATCATGAATACCTCCGACTTGCATCACACAGTTACATTTGTCACACTTCATTCTAGACAGAGTCCCACAACCTATCGTCATCTTTAATTCGTAATCGACAATTTCTGACAATCATTTCCATTTTATCACGATCTTTTCATTCACAGTACCCAATATTATATCTAATATCTAGCAAATAGGGTGCACTTTGGTCGGTAAGGCCCAACCCAAGTAACCGATTGTTTCATACTCCTAACGTTTCCGCTGCGCTACTCTGATGAAAAAAAAAAAAAACGATATCATACCCTATATTCTTAAACTAACGTGATAATCTCAGAGACTTGAGTCTAATACGTTCCCAAATCGTGATACACTCATATTAATATCTCAGAGACTTGAGTCTAATACGTTCCTAAATCGTGATACACTCATATTAATATCCTTTGCAATACCTAAATATTACCAATTCACATATCTACAACTCAAATATATCAAACAAATTATCTATAAAAATTTCTTTTCATGCCTCCACATTTGATCGAGTCCTTAACATGGTCACATGCTTCAATTCCGAATTTTCGATTCCACCTACCCGACATGTTTCAATTATGTATCCACATATATGTACGAATCAAAGGACATATGTACACCCTAATCACAAAGATTTGGTGCATTCTAAGAATTTCTAACTACTGACTAATATATATATATATATATATATATATATATATATATATATATAATTCAAGGATATTTCAAATTATCCTTTTTCCCTTGAAATCTCAATAACTTCCCATTTCCAAAACAAATGTGGCCATATCGGTTATTTCTAAATTTCGAAAAAAAAATTCCGATCTCCTATCTTAGTTTAGTCTATTTAACTGGAATCCTATATTTTTTTCATATAGCGCTTAATACGATGCTGCCTTGATCGATGATCAAATATCTATTAGTGTAAACAGATTTAATTAACACTGTACCACCATCCCCCTTACCAGGGTCTTTCATGATGCCATCTCTCAACATATCTTCCAGCACCTGAATCATACTTTCTGATCAACCGTTAATCCATAAATGAAACAAAATATCAACTTCCACTCAGGCACCTTAAAAAGTATAGAAAATTTAACCTAAACGTTTAAATTACTCTCAGTTTCTGCTACTACAGTTTCCCTTATACAGCTTTCCGACTTTCTATATTTATAGCACGCCAATTCAAGTCACCATCCTTCATTACTGCATGAGTTTCCTTATCACTTTTAATTTTAAATTTTTTTTTATCTTAACCCAACTCAATTTTACCATTTACATTGAATGGGTGCATCATGCAATCGAGCAATCCGATCAATATATATATACTGGGCATACGCATCAGGAAAACATTCCTCGAACTACTTTCCCCTTTCCCTTCTGGCATAGGTCAAGACTACAATAACCCACCTAAAGGTTTCGTTACTTCTCAATCTTAACTTTACTAACAAATCACCGAACAAGAAATGTTGTTATTTTCCATTTCTATTCCAAACTACTAATAATACTCAAGCAATCTCAATAGTTTAGTATTACTGGGACATTACATATATTGTTTTATGCACCTCCTTTAAGGTCTCTTCCGTCAATTGACATTATTAAACCTACACATTTTATTTCAATTCCTCAAAACTTCATCATTCTCTCGGACACGCTAATCAGTTCTCCAGTCAATTCCCACTGCATTGCAACACCTTCTTAGTTGGACATCCTACTTTTACATTCCTACAAAACGGTCAATTTATGTCGAACAACGTTACCATCTGACCATCTTTCCACTAAATTTACAAGGGCCTCAACTCAATCCATAAATTAATATGAACAACCAACTTACCAAATTTTTACTCGAATATTTGCTATAATCAGCCCTGTGGTCATTTTTCATTCCCTTCTTCTCAAATCTTTCCCGACTGGACATCTAACTTCTGCGCTTCTACCATACAATTGAGAAATATCAATGTCACATTGACAAGCTCAATTAGCGTGGTCATCCGACCAACAGCCCAATAGACTTTCAAAGATCCCATCTTGACACATACATTTGTATGATTAACCCAATTATGCGTAACCGACTTAAAGCACAAATCCCGTCCTATGGGAAATGTCGCTAGCTGTCACAACAAATACAATCTCTTCTAGTTTCAAGGGGTTTCAAGTTCCAATCACATGTTATCGGCCTTCTTCATATTCCTTCAACCCACCACTTCGACTCCCTTTGAATCCACTTGAATACTATTCCTCAAGAGCACTAGTCCCAAAATTACCACTCAATCTAACCAGTACTCATATTTATTACATTTGGCATTACTTATATGCACAGTATTAGTATCACATTCTGGAAATATTCTACATGCTCTTCTTTACTCTCGACCGGTTTACAATTTTTATCACGTCACCGTCTCTAACCTTCGCTTGAAAATCCCTCACTCAAAGCTCTAACACCTTATTCTATTGCAGTCGATTTAACAACCCATCCATTTTAACCGATGAGTTTCCAACACCGGATCTTCATGGAAAAACACACCAGGTCTACGTAAATCATAAATCGATAGTCTCATTTATAATAACGATCCGGTTACCTAGGGCCATCATAAGGCTTCTTCTAATAAAGACTTTCTAAACTGAAAACTAACTTACTCCAATTCCCAATATCCAACAAATTTTTCCTACACCACGGAAATTATTTAAATTCAACTAAATGCAATCAATTCTCGGCTTAAATTAATCTACTCAATTTTTCCTATACTATAGCGATCACCTTTAAAATCCCAAGGTTATATTTTCAAATCTCAATTTCCCGCACTTTATCGACACGAGTATAATTAACCAACTTAACGAGCCGAACGCTCATCTCCTTATTATTATAGTACTTATTTAATAGCAAACACAATTATTAATCACGCCTACTAGCACCCCGTCAATTCTCGGAATTACATAGGGAAATTCCCTAACTACTACACTATCCACTGCCGAACTTGTTTGAACTGATGTCCAGTACCGGCGTACTGAATTGTGATATTCTTTCGTTAACACCTTTCTAACCTCCCAGATCCATTATCAGACTAATTGAGGTACTAGATACGCCTTCCCAACCATACATACTTTTATTTATCACAAATTTGACTCCACCCGCAACTCTATATTACTCATTTAAATGGATTCGATTTACACGCACCTACTATCCTCCCAGACCCACAATCCTCGGCTACTTCCTACATATCATTTTCTATCTCGTTACTATATGCCACAACTCTTACTCCGTCTATCGGTCAATCTAAAATGTACTACCAAATTAAATTCTTGTCTAGTAACGTCACAGTTTTCTTTCAGATAGCCTAAAAGGAGATTTACTCCTTTTGAATATTATTTCTTATTCCGACTTAAATGTGTTCTGCCATATCATCTAGTATGTTAATAATGACGTACTAGGTATTGTCTTTGTAGTTGTTTATCTACCTTAGCCTTCTTATCTTGTGGAAAACATCCTTTTGGCAATATCACCATGTGATCGTATCACTGCTGGCCAACATGACAACCCTCCATGCGCCATGCTAATGCACCAACTACTGGAATGAAAGACCTAACACTCACACATCAAACTAACTTATTGACACCCTATCTCATGTCCCCTACTGACTATATGACTGGTACGTCCTCCTATCTTAGGGTCTTCTACTGACAAAACCACTGACAAGTCTACAGAACTTATAACCTAGGCTCTGATACCAAAATTGTCATGACCCGTCCTGGACACTCGTCATGCGGAGCTGACGTGACAACAACACAACAACACACTGAACGCCAAACCAACTAGGAAGCGATAAAGGACATGTACCAAATGAATATATACAACCACAAATGTCACTAGATACAACCTCTCTAGTTAGGGACACACCCGTCCCTAGAAATAATATTAACACAAAAATATAAACAACCAAGAACCTCTCAACACGTCCGCCTCAGACAGCTCCTCCCAAAGTTTACTCCCACGCTATACTAACACCGGACTCTACCTAATGTCAGCAGGGGACCGACTTCTATGCTGTTGTACCTGTGAGTGTACTGCCTTCTTAGTAAAAATATTTTACAATAATAATAATTCATTTGACAACATTTAAATGGATCAAGCGCGAGTATATAAACATCACATATCGAACAATAATATAAATATCTCATACCACAAGGGAAACTCTTTTTTCCTGTCACCACAAAATCAACGTCTATATATATATATATATATATATATATATATATATATATATATATATATATATATATATATATATATATATATATCACATCCCAACAAAGAGGTGAACATCAACCAGAATATTCCAGCGGATCATATAGTGTAATGAACTCAAAGCAATAAATATAAATGCATATACCAATCCAGTACAAAATAATATATATAAAAGTACTCATCCCAATCACCATATATGATAAAACACCACATACAACACCACATCACACCACACCACATCACGCCACATTACACTACACCACATCACCTCATACCTCGGCTAGCTATGTAATCGTTTTAATCTCATGATCGAGAGTTGCAATGGTACCGTACCCCGTAGGATATGTCTTCCTAGCGGGATATAACAACGCTCCACTGGACTATACCAGACGAGTGAAACAACACTCCGCTAGACTATGCCAGACGGGTGAAACACCACTCCACTGGACTATGCCAAGCGGGTGAATATGCACCACCAATCTCTATCTCACCTCAACAATAACAACTCATTACCACCTCAACAACAACAACTCCGCCCACCATCACTGCCACCTCAACAACAAACAATGAAATCTACAAATCAGAAATACCCAAAATAACGCTTGATCCATGTAAGTTAGAAAATTGATCCAATTTTCAAGTAAACACATTTTTCCATCATAAATATATGAAAATAGATTTTTTTTGGCAAGAAGACAATATACTCACCTCGATATCTATTTTGCAAAACTGACATTGACCACACTCTATCTGGACGCCGGTGCCTACGAACCTAATAGTGATAGGGTCTAAATTAATATCTTATTTAAAATATCCTAATCATGCAACGCAGACCCTATATTCCGAATCGTTACTATTTTATATACCACGTTAATTAATTGTTACGAAATTATTATAATTTCAGGAATTGTAACGCTAAATAAAATTTAATTTAACGTAAAATAATAATCAATTGAAATTTCACCTGTTTCCGAATCGTTTGGGGGCCACGAGATGGGTTTTGGATTTTCCTGGGGTGGTTTATGCAAATTCTTTTTTTTTTTTTTTTCTTTCTTCTGTTTGCGCTTACTATTTCTGTTTCGATTCAAATACCACCGGCCACCCCTCTCTTTCTCTCTACTATTATCGTCCACCAGAGGCCTCCCATGCCTCGCCGCTCTCACCGTCAGCCCTACTCCATCTCCCACCACGGATCACTAACCACTACCAATCACTTCTACCCACTTGACATATACACACCCAACCGTGACGACCCACACATACACCATCGGGCCAAACTCATGTCGCCACCATCTCCGTCGTTTACCCCAGCTGATTACCCACCCACCCACAGCTGTCCAATCAGAAACAAAACACACGCATACATCACTGCCACCACCGCCGATGGAGGAACACCCATACACATGACGATCGCCGCCACTACCGTCACTCATAGTCGGAGGAACTCCGACGAATGGAACCACCACCTCCAACGATCACAGTCGCTCTGACGACCCACCGAACTGACACCACAATCCTCTCTCTCAAACTCACTGTCACTCACCGCTGGAGTTTGTCGAGCAACACCCAACCGAACGGCAATAACACACCCAAACAACCTCCACTCTCATTCCCACTTCATTCTCTCTCTATTCCTCACTTACCGTCAGCTCAAAATTACTGACCGACTCACCACACACACCCACATACCCGTATAATCACCGGCTGAATGGAACACCCACACACACTTAGACCCGCTCACCTGACGAACAGACCACACACTACCACCCAACCGACCAAAAATAGAGCATACACATACTCACCGAAGTGACGACCACACCGACAGACGGGCGACGCCCCTTCTCTGCCGGAGCTCCTTTGTCGATTATCTCTCTTTCTACTTTCTCTTCATCTCTCTTCGGTTCTGGATCCTTCGTCGATCTTTCTCTCTCTCGCTATATATATATATATATATATATATATATATATATATATATATATATATATATATATGTGTGTGTGTGTGTGATGGTTCTAAAAACTGGCCATGTGGCCATTTCTCCACCGCCACTCGTTTATTTCTTTATCTATATATATATAACATGTATAATATATAGTGTAATTATACTTTCCTCCCCTTCGTTTTAGTTTGGATATTAATTAAACTCATATTCTACTTTTAATGCATTTGAAATTTACAATTCGACCTTAAAATTTTAAATTACACAATTAATATCGCAATCCACCCCGATATTTTTGAAATATTTTAAAATGTGACTAAAATTGTTTGTATACAAAAATTGGGTTCGTACAGCCACTCTAGTGCTTCCGCTGCTACCCAGAACCACCTCGCCTTCGTTAGCCTAGAGCTTTGCGGCTCCATTTCGGTCATTTCACCACTGATTCACAGAGTTTTGGGCCGACGAACAGAGCCAGCCACCAGATTCTCCGTAGATCTGATCGTATAGACCTCAACCATGTTGTTGTCCAAATCTCAGAACCAATAGTTTGGTAATTGTGATCAACGGCGTGGATCCGATTCATTAAGAACTCCAGCAGGATTGCCGGCCGAATAGCTATGCACTGGCTATTACTGATCGCTGTAGTGGTGAAGCTGTTGGCTCTTTCTTTGATCCTCTTTATCGTTTTTCCATTGATTTTCTACCGATTTTCTTGATTATCAGCCGTTTACGTCCCTACACCTGATTTATATAAAAACGAACATAAAAAATTTAAAATATTACTAAAATACTCGAAAACTACTAAATTCGACTTGAAAATAGATAGGTATTTTCAACCTATCAATCATTTCCTAAGCACTAATTGATTTGAGACGACTGTTCATTCGATTGAATCGATAAAGTCTCTTGGCTCTATTTCCTCTGTACCCAAGAGTCGTATTGGGCCGCCCATAAGTTGGGCTTGGGTCGAGAACTTCAGTGAGGAAAAGTATTAAGCCGCCCATAAACTGGGCTTGGTCGAGAACTTCTATGAGGTAAAGAGCAGCTTACTGTTTGAGTCTTTCTTTTATTATTGAAAAAAAAAAGTGAAAAAATATAATTTCTAGTTGTAGTTCAGTCAGAATGCGATTTTAATGCTAGAATCATTCTCACTGAATCAAATTAAGATATATGGTCTCAACTAATGAAAATGCAAATTGCTGAAATGGACAAGATCTCATATATTCGTGGTAAAACTAAGCCACCTACAGAATTTGATGAAGGCTATGAAAAATGGTATGCTAAAAATCAGAAGATCAAGAGGTAGCTATTGGTATCTATGTCTCCAAATATTATGAGGTGTTATTTACTTTTACCCACTGCCTTTGACATCTGGACTGTCTTGTCCACATCATTCTATGATAGAAGTGATAAATTGTAGGTGTTTATTCTAAATCCAAAAGCTTTTTCTGCAAGACAAAATGAGTGAATCCTCTCTATGTATTATGAAGAATTAACTGAAATCTTCCAAGAGTTGGATCATCATGATAAGGTGGTTATGAAAGATCCAGATGATTTCAAAGCCTACCGCCAGTCTATTGAACAACTAAGAGTTCATATCTTTCTCGCTGGATTGGATGAGCCATTTTATTCAATCCAACCTGAGATTTTGAGAAAAGACCCAATAGCAATCCTAGAGGAATGTTATTCATTAGTTTGACGGGAGGTGGTACGTAATATCACCTTGAAAGGTTCATATGAACCTAGTGTCATGGTGGCTTGGAATCGCTCTAATCAGGGTCAACAACCTCGAGCACAACCCAACATTGGTAGAACAACCAAGGGTGTTGACAAGTCTTCATACAGATGCACTTATTGCCATAAGACTGAACATACAAAAAATGGTTGTTTTGAATTGGTGGGCTATCCAGAATGGTGGGATTTGAGTCGCGTGAAGAAAAATTACCGAAAGCCTTCTACTACAACAATTGCTCAAACAAAAACAGAAGATGAAATCACTCACAACGCCTCGGCATTGGTAATACCTGCAGACAATGGTGGTAAGATTTTAAATATTTCATCACTTATTTTGATTAATGCATGGATAATTAATTCTGGTGCAACAGATCACATGACATATGATTCTAGATAGGTCTCACCACTCAATCACTTCAACCAAAAGTTTGTCTGTACTACAAATGGAACTTCGACCTAGTTCTTGGGGAAGGATCTTTGATTTTCACCAATACATTAAATTTAGATTCAGTCTTAGTTGTTCTATCTTTAGATTATAATTTTTTATCAGTTTCTCAAATAACCACTACTTTATCTTGTGTTGTAATTTTTTGGCTTGATTTATGTGTGTTTAAGGAAATCAAAACTAGGACGACGATTAGTTGTGGTATTAGAAGGGGAAATTATATCACTTAGACTTGGAATAAAAAAGTATTGAAAGCCTACGATAAGTTATAGCAGTGGGAAGTTCTGAAGATAGAAAAAGAAAATAAATATGGTTGATGTGGGATAATACTTTAACGATCTAAACGTGCTCATGTATATAAAATAAGCAATTAGATCAATGCAGAAATAAAAAAATGAACGGGTCAATGCGTACCTCCAGCCATTGATTTTCTCGGTTGCTCAAGATCACGGGAAATATTGGTTTTAGGTTAAGGCTCTTCTAAACCTTCTTCAATCTCGGTTTGATGGTGTATATGGTTTCGAAAATGAGATTGTACGCTTAGGGAACCAAAATCTCATCCACAGCCCCTTTATATAGACTCTTCCCATCAAAGAGTCGATTTTTGGACGTGCAGAAAGGTAGTGGGTAGTTAGCTATCCATGAAGCCTCATTTTTGTAACCCACTTAATCCACTCTTATAGTGGTGGCCATGATCTACAAAAGAGGAGGATATTCATGACGTGGATTCAAAGGTAGTTGGAGGAAATTGATCCACCTTCCTAAAATGATGGAACAATAGATCATGATCTTGAGGTTTTTTAGGAAAAATCCAACATTCGCCCACTTGGTCCATATATATTCCATCATTCATCACAGTAAGAAACGAAATACATGAATCATAGCGATAGGTCCTCTAAAACGAGTATTGCCTTCCATGCATTACAATGTACCTTGTTTCGCATTATAGCCCATATAACTTTAATAAATAAACCTTATGTTTATTCTAGGTTCCAACTTCAATGATGTTTCTTAAATAAATAAATGTGTACATAAGAAATCAAATACGAGAAAACATCACAAATAGAGTTTCATAAAAATTCGTTCTTACAACGAAAATCACATAAAGGAACTAAGTCCCATCCTATCTACATAATCCTTAAATTTCAATGGTAGCATGCCTTTAGTCAAAGGATCAGCAATCATCAATTCAGTGCTAACGTGTTCAATGACCACTGTCTTATTTTTAATACGTTCTCTTATGGCTAGATACTTGATGTCGATGTGCTTACTTCGACTACCACTTTCATTATTCTTAGCCATAAAAACAGCAACTAAATTGTCACAATATATCTTTAATAGCCTAGAAATCGAATCCATAATTCTAAGCCCAGAAATGAAACTCTTCATCCATACACCATGCGAGGTAGCCTCAAAACACGATACGAACTCAGCTTCTATAGTGAAAGTGGCAGTCAATGTCTGCTTTGGGCTTCTCCAAGATACAGCTCCACCAGCTAGCATGAAAACATACCCTGAAGTTGATTTTCGTGAATCTATGTAGCCAGCGTAGTCTGAATCAGAGTAGCCAATCACTTCCAAATTCTCAGTCCGTGTATACATAAGCATGTAGTTTTTTGTCCCTTGAAGGTATCTCAGTACCTTCTTTGCAGCTCTCCGGTGGTCCATACCTGGATTACTCTGATATCTTCTCAACATCCTAACAACAAATGCAATGTCAGGTCTAGTGCAAATCTGAGCATACATTAGGCTTCCAACCACAGAAGCATAAGGAATATTTTTTATTTGTTCCCGCTCAAAATCGTTCTTCGGGCACTGGTTTAAATTAAACCTGTCACCCTTCACAATGGGAGCTATACTTGGTGAACAATCTTTCATCCGAAATCTCTCTAAAACTTTGTTAATATAGGTCTCTTGAGACAGACCCAAAATTTCTCGAAATCTGTCTCTATGTATTTTAATGCCAATGACATAAGATGCATTACCCATATTCTTCATATCAAAGTTTTCAGAGAGAAATTGTTTTACCTCATATAGTAATCCCTTGTCATTGGTTGCAAGTAAAATATCATCCACATACAGAATAAGAAAACAAATCTCACTCCTACTGACCTTCTGGTATATACATTGATCCATGATGTTCTCCACAAATCCAAATGAAGAGATAACATTATGAAACTTTAAATACCACTGACGGGAAGTTTATTTTAAACCATATATGGATTTCTTAAGCTTGCATACCAAATGCTCACCACCACTAGAGGAAAATCCTTCCGGTTGTTTCATGTAAACCTCTTCCTCTAGATCTCCATTGAGAAAGGCCGTTTTCATATCCATTTGTTGCAACTTTAAGTCAAAATGTGCAACTAATGCTAGAATGATACGAAGAGAAATTTTCTTAGACACAGGAGAAAAAGTCTTATTATAATCGATTCCTTCTTTTTGAGTGAATCCTTTAGCAACGAGTCTTACTTTATATCTTTCAACGTTGCCCAATGAGTCTTTCTTTGTTTTGAAGAGCCATTTACATCCAATAGCTTTTGCACCATCAGGCAACTCAACGAGATCCCAGACTCGGTTTGATGCCATAGAATTCATCTCATCTTTCATAGTATCGTACCACAGTTTCGATTCTTTACAACTCATGGCTTGTGAAAACGTTTTAGGATCATTTTTTGCTCCAACGTTAAAGTCCAATTCTTGTAGATACACAACATTATCACTAGATATTGCTGATTTCTTCATTCTAGTAGACCTTCTTAATGTTGTATCATTATCTTCTCGAGGAACTTGTTGTTCAACTGGTTGATCAACAATTTCTTGTTGTTCCTCATCAACAACTTGATCTACTGGATCGTTATCAGCAATTTGTAGAGTTTCTGCAATTGGTTATCCAACACTCGTTTGGACTTGAGGGGTGTGAATGATAATCAATCTGTCTCTTGAGCATGACGGTTGAGCATTAATATGATCTTTCTCATAAACTATGTCTTGAGAATTATCACTCCCACTAACCAAGTCATTCTTAAGAAACTTTGCATTTCTTGACTCCACAATCCTAGTGCTATGAGATGGACAATAGAATCTGTATCCCTTGGATCTTTCGGCATATCCAATAAAATATCCACTTAGAGTCCTTGGGTCCAGTTTTTTCTCTTGTGGGTTGTAAACTCTTACTTCAGACGGACATCCCCAAACACGTATATGTCGCAAACTCAGTTTCCAACCTTTCCATAATTCAAATGGCGACTTTGGGACAGCCTTGGTTGGAACTCGGTTTAATATATACACTGCTGTTTTAAGAGCTTCAGTCCACAAGAATTCAGGAAGTTTGGAGTTGCTACGCATACTCTTAACTATGTCCATTAAAGTTCGGTTTCTTCTTTCTGCCACACTATTCTGGTTTGGGGAACCAGGCATGGTGTATTGGGCAACTATCCCATGCTCTTGAAGAAACTTCGCAAATGGACCAAGTGCTTGTTCATTCTCAGTATATCTACCATAATATTCTCCATTTCTATCAGTTCTCACGATCTTAATTTGCTTTTCGCATTACTTCTCTACTTCAGCCTTAAAAATCTTAAATGCATCCAGTGCTTCGTTCTTGTTATGAAGCAAATAGATATACATGTATCGTGAGTAATCATCTATGAAAGAGATGAAATATTTTGGACCATGTATGTCCATATCTGGACAACAGATATCTGAATGTATGATTTCTAATATTTCTGTACTCCTTTTTGCACCTTTCTTGAACTTGTTGGTCTGCTTTCCCTTAATGCAATCCACACAAGTCTCAAAATCAGTAAAATCTAAAATACTAAGTACTCCATCATTTACTAATCTCTTAATTCTCTGTATGGAGATATGTCCCAATCTCCTCCGGTGCCACAAACTAGAGGATTCTTCATTCATAACACATCGTTTTATACTAGCGTGAACATGCATAGCATTATTAGTGGCATAATTTTGTAAATCAATAGAGAAAGGACCATCAGACAATGTTCTAGATCCAATAAGATTAGATTTATAAAACAAACTGAAAGATGTCTCATAAAAATTAAAGGAATAACCCAAAAGCATAAGTCTTGAAATTGAAATCAAATTCCTAGAGAAAATTGAAATATAAAAGGTCTTTTCTAAATTTAAAATAAAGCCACTACTTAAAACTAAACTGCATGTTCCAACGGCCTCCACATGTGAATGTGAACGCATTTTGTTTCATGAATAAATACATTGCTCACTTGGCATTGGCTTCCTTAGGTTTCGCATACCCTGCAAGGTATTTGAAACATGGATTGTAGAACTAGAATCAATCCACCATGTGTTATAAATAACATCAACCATATTAGATTCATAACAAACAAATGAGATTGATTTACCTTTCTTCTCAAGCCATTTCTGGAATTTAGTGCAATAATTTTTCATGTGTCATTTCTTCTTGCAGAAAAAACACTTGGATTCCTTCTCGATTCCACCTTAGGGCGGTATTTTACCTTTTTCTTTCTTTTTGGCTTGTCTCTGATTCTTTCCTTCCGTTACCATTAATACACTCTCTCTCAATTCTATTGACAGTCTTCCCTCCTCCTGAACACACATGGTTAGAAGTTCATTGATTGACCACTTATCCTTATGTGTGTTGTAGGATATTTTGAAGGGTCCATATTGCTATAAAAGAGTGTTCAAAATATAGTGCACTAGAAAAGAATCAGACAACTCAACCTCAAGTGTTTTCAGTTGAGCCGTAATATCCCTCATCTGCATGATGTGCTCACGCACACCTCTCACAGTAGTGAGCCTCAGGGATGAGAACTTCATAATCAGGTTGCTAGCAAGCGCCTTATCTGAAGACTCAAACTGCTCATCAATAGCCTTCAGCAACGCCTTGACCTTGTTATGCTGATCGACAGAACCACGAATACCAACAGATATCTTGGTCTTTATGAACATCACACTGAGGTGATTGGATCGCTCCCAACGTTTATAAAGAGCAATTTCATTTGGAGTGCTGGTCGGAGTAACGATTGGTTCGTCTATCCTTATAGCATAATTAATATTCATCCACCCCAATTGAAGAAGAATTATCTCCTTATAGTTATCACCCCTCAATTCGGGAATATCACATTTCATATCAGAGAAATTCGCAGGTTGCATGTTTGCTTAAAATTAAACATACATGCTTATAATTAAAATTGAGACTTATAAACTTATATCATGTTTTACCAATGTAAATTATGATCCAAAATTCAAGAATCTAGTGACATAAAACTTGCCTATGGGCTAAAGTTCTAATTCAATTAGATTCAGTTATAACCTTATGATAAAGCTATCAAATTATGTTCATTTCTTAATTCCTGTGGGTAAATTAAGAAATATAATTTGATATTTTATCCTAATTAATCATGCAAATATAATAAAAAGTTCCTGTGGGAATAAGATATATTATATTACGTATGATTAACCACAATTAATGACATAATGTGATTTTTAATACTTAATATATAATTTCAATTAATTAAAGATGTTGTGGCTACTCTTTAATTAATTAAAATCATACTGATCACTCAACATTAAATAATTCATACTTTATCATAATGTGATCCTTAATACTTAATATATAATTCTAATTAATTAAAGATGTTGTGGTTACTCTTTAATTAATTAAAATTATATAGATCACTCAAAAATTAAATAATTCATAATAATCATAATGTGATCATTAATACTTAATATATAATTCTAATTAACTAAAGATGCTGTGATTACTCTTTAATTAATTAAAATTATATGGATCACTCAAAATTAAATAATAATGGTCCAAATTTATTGCATAAACTATAAGCAATAAACACAAATTGAACATCACTGTACTAATATTATTCAACTTAATATTGCATGTATAATAAAATAATAAATTATACATACAAAATAATATGATAAATAATATAAACACATGTATCTCCAAAATTTAAATTGACTCGAGTGAATGTGCATTATTTAGTTTCCATATTATATATAAAATAATTAACAAATGTTAAACATATAATTAATTTCAATGAATAATGCACACTGACTTGCTATTAATAAATCATAAACGTGATAAAATGTCATCAACATTCATGACATATGGTTGATGTGGGATAATACTTTAACGATCTAAACGTGCTCATGCATATAAATAAGCAATTAGATCAATGCAGAAATAAAAAAATGAACGGGTCAATGCGTACCTCCAGCCATTGATGTTCTCGGTTGCTCAAGATCACGGAAAATATTGGTTTTAGGTTAAGGCTTTTCTTAACCTTCTTCAATCTCGGTTTGATGGTGTATATGGTTTCGAAAATGAGATTGTAGGCTTAGGAAACCAAAACCTCATCTACAGCCCCTTTATATAGACTCTTCCCATCAAAGAGTCGGTTTTTGGAAGTGCAGAAAGGTAGTGGGCAGTTAGCTATCCATGAATCTACGTTTTTGTAACCTACTTAACCCACTCTTGTAGTGGTGGCCATGATCTACAAAAGAAGAGGATATTCATGACGTGGATTCAAAGGTGGTTGGAGGAAGTTGATCTACCTTCCTAAAATGATGGAAGAATGAACCATGATCTTGAGGATTTTTAGGAAAAATCCAACAGTTGAGGCATCGATAGTTTGGGCATGCTTCATTTGGATATCTCAAAAGATTATTTACAGATGTTGTTTCTAGTTTTTCAGTGTGATACTTGTGAACTTGCAAAAAACCATCTTGCTTTGTTTCTATTACGATTGAATAAAAGTCCACTTCCATTTATGATTATTTATTCCGATGTTTGGGGTCAATCGATAGTCACTGATCGTTCTCAATTTTATATAAAAATTTTACCCTTATTCTATGATTTTGTTAATCTTTTTATTAAATTTTAATTAATAATAACACAATTTTTATTTTTGTAGGAATAAAGTTGGAAATAAATAAATGACAAAAAATAATGAAGAAAATAGCTAAAAAGACAAAAATGAAGAAAAACCACTACAACTCGCGAATCGGCACAACCCATGACCCGCGTCTATGTTTTGAGTTAGATCTAATAATTCTGGTGAAATCCCAAAGCAAAGTGAACTTGAGATTGAAACTCAGTACAATAGATAGATCCAAATTCTATGCTCCAATGATGATTTAGCAGACTCAAGTTTGTACTCGACAGACATGCTATCACAAGATGGGTTGATAAAACTCAAGCGTGAAATAAAATAATAAAAGAAAGGAAAACAAGTATTCATCCCTCCTAAACCTAAATCTCGCATTGTCCTCAATGAAAAAAGTACAAAATTAATTAGGCAAGGAAAGATAAGACCTTGTGTAACTGAATTGTATGGCCTAACTGAATGCTTGTAAACTTGCATGTCACAGTACTAAAGGAAACTCATCAAATCAAATATTAAAAACAAAAATTAAAATAAGAAATCTAAAATGACAGTGGGTGGTCTCCCACTCAGTGCTAGGTTTAACGTCTTTAGTCGGATATGATGGGGCATCATGAATAATTTGGGCCAACCAATTTGACCGTCTCAATGACACCCTGCTCCTCATAGCCCACTATATGCTTTAACCTTTGACCGTTAACCTTAAGTTTTTGCCGTTTCTCAAGTTGATGATCTCCACTACTGTACTGGGGTATGCTCTTTCAACCATGAATTGGTTATCTCACTTAGATCGAAGTTTATCTGGGAAAAGTCTCAATTTTGAATCGAACAACCATACCTTTTTTGATTGGGATGATAAGACTTCCTATTAATGGTATTATCATGAAAAACTCTCGTCCTCTCTTTATAAATTTTTGAATTTTTAAAGGCATCATTTTGTAACTTGTCCAACTTAGAAAGTTGAAGCTTGCGTTCTTCCTCTGCCCGTTTTATCTCGAAAATCAATGCCCTCGTAGCCTAATAAGCATTATGTGCTCTAGCTCGACAGGAAGTAACACGCCTTTCCATACACCAATCGGTAAGGTGACATACCAATAGGAGTTTTTGTAGACTGTACGGTACGTCCAAAGTGCATTAATCAAGCGTTTTGACAAATCATTCCATTTGGGACATACCCGTTTTTTCTAATATCTATTTTACTTCTTGATTAGACACCTCCACTTGACTATTAATTTGAGGATGATAAGGTGTGTACACCTTTTGAGTCATAGAATACTTTCGTACCAATGGCTCAAATAGTACACCCACCATCACCGCCACCTTTTCCACCATTGCCGTGAGAACTTCCACAGACACTGGCCCTGCCCATATCAAACACATGGGTTGCAGTCACCATTGCACCTACAAAAACAATGGCTTTGCTAGTGGAGACTTGATTGCTCAAATTTAATATTTATTTTAAGCGCTAACTATCATAGTATAGTGCTTAAGTACAAGTGTAGAACTATATGGATTGAACTGTAATTACCAATTTTTGTCTTATTAGTCAGTTGAATTTATCATAATTGGTTTTGGTTTTTTAATAAAAACTAGAAAATATAATACTTAAGTTAAAATACTAAAGGATAAATAACCAGGTTGCGAGGATGCAACGGTCTTTCAATTATCCTACTGTCGTTTACTCATTTATCTATTTTGATTCTGTGTATAATAAAGTAATTTAATGACAAGAAAAATTATGATGAAAATTTTATTATTTAATCGGCATAAGCTATAATTGGTTCTAATATATGGTGAACCAATCCCTAAGTATAATTCATCTTATCAAATATATTGATTAATTGATTGTTTAATTGGTAAGGACTATCTTCGAGATTCGATTTCTACTAATTTATGGTGAATCAATTTCTAAGTATAATTCATTCTATTAAACCTTATCGATTCCAATAAATGTGGATTGTATAACGGTTAGATCTAAATCACATGTATTAAATCTAATCCAAAAGCATCAATACATTATTTCTAATATTTATAAAATGATAAAAATAAGAATTGATTTCAATAACAATGTAAAAAGATGAATTTATTGTCATACAGTCTTATACATATGTAAAATAGAATAAAAAATTAAAACTATATTACAAAATTTTTAAAATGAATACACTCTGACCCGAATTCGTCTTAGTCGTTCGTATCAATTGTTCTTCTGAAAAGATATTCAACATAACCCATGGCCACGAAGACAAGCCCAAACAGTTTCCGCTATAAGAAATATAGAAGAAAACTAAAACTAAAAGATAAGAATGAAATGAATCCTACCACGACTAAATAAAAAGTAATCATATATCCTCCTCCGACCCATGAAAAGTAATCATATATATAATCAAATGGAAAAAATCCCTCCCCCCAATACTAGGGTTCGTCGAGACAGTGTAGTATATATAGAAGCAGAAAATCGGGTTATTTACTGATGTGCCACTGCTATTGTTTAGGGTTTTTCAGTGTTGGGCTTTGGATTAGGCTTGTGATGGAGTGAGTACCATTTAGCATTCGGGATTTCCTTATTCATGCCGAATACTATGGACTTGGCCCATTTCACATAACAAAATCTGAAAAAAAAATAAAAATAAATAAATAAATAAATCTTTCCTTCTTTTTTTTGGTATCCATGAGTGTCTCTATCTACACATAGTGAAAGATTAACTTGTTAAAATTTTATTTTTAAAATAGGATAGCAAATCATAACTATCTTGTAATTAATAGTCAATCAAAATTATATTAAAATTGATAGCTTTCATAAATTATTTATACATAAAAATTAAACTAAACTTGAAATTAACAGTAGCAGGCATGTTAGTATACATCATTAAAACTTCGGTAGCATTTTTCAATTTTATAGTAATTATTTATATATTTTTGTGAATGAAAATATAAAAAAGTTATTACTTAATCAACTTTAAATAGCATGAAGAATTGATTGAGACAAAAACAAAATATATATTACTGTTAATTTTTTTTCTCAAAATGTAAGATACAATAATTTTAGGACTTACTCATGTACATATAAGAAGACACGGGAAAGAAAGTTCTAAGACTTCTACAAGTTTCTAAAATATTTTAGATCTATTCAAAAAACTTTACAACAGTACTCTAGATATGTTTTAGAATACGGTAAATTACTTTTTACCCCCTTCTATTTTTAATTTTTTTAATGTTTAGTCTTTATTTAAGAGTATGTTAAAGTAAAGAGTCATTTTAAATAGTTGTGTTTTAATTTAGTCACTTTTTAAAACACGGTTAGTTCCTTGACTGTTAGTTGATGAAAATTTAAACCCTTGTATATATAATGGGGAAATCATATAGTCTTCCCTCACATTTTTTATTTTCAGCTTTCTTCTCACCCCTCCCTCCTCCTCTCTCTCTTTCGGCCTCAAGACCTACCATCACCAAGGTGGTCCGCCGTCCGTGGAATTTTTCCCCACCATCACCACCGCCGAAATGATCCGTCGCGAACCATTGCCACTGTAAAACCCCGATTTAGCACGTACGTCATTTTAATTTCAATTGAGAGTATTTATAAAATTTTGGGAAAAAATTGAAGTAAAAAAAAAAATAATGGTAATTGGGTCAAATTGCAAATTTGGAAATTTATTCTAAATTTGAGATGCAAAACTTGTAGTCGAATTCTAGAATAAAAACTTTAGGTATCAAAATGCAATTTAAGAAAATCCTAAAAGATGAATTGGATTAAAATAAAGACTTAATGGAAGATAGGGGGAGAAAAGTGCAATTTAGCCAAAGATTTTTTTTTTTTTTAATAAAAATATATATATGTGTGCATTTGAGAGCTGAGCTGGCCGGCAGGGAGATCGAGAAGAGTGGGGATCAACGTGGCAAGCAATTGATCAATTTCACACCACCATTTCCATGCATATATATATATATATATATATATATATATATATATATATATATATATATATACATATGCATACCATTTCAATCGCACCACTGAAGAACAATCCATAAATTCAGAAATCTAGAGAGAGCGAGCGAGAGAGAGAATCGGAGGAGCAGAGCGTCAGTGATGGAGTGAGTACGATTTAGCATTTGGAATTTCCTAATTCGTGCCGAATACTATGGACTTGGCCCATTTCATGAACAAAATTTGAAAATAAAATAAAATAAATAAAACCGAATACCATGGACTTGAAATGGGCCAAGTCCATAGTATTCGGCATGAATAAGAAAATCCCAAATGCTAAATCTTTTTTTTTTTTGGTATCCATGAGTGGCCCACACAGAGTGAAAGACTAACTTGTTCAGAATGCATAACTGTTCTTTCCAACAAGTGCTTTTCGCAGACTCAGAGACCCTTCAAATGTAAGATAGACCATCAAATGTAATCTTTGTCTTCTCATTAATTCTTCCTTTACAAACTCATTAAATGATATATATATATATATATATATATATATATATATATATATATATATATATATATATATATATATATATATATATATATATATATATATATATAATTTTGGTTATGCGTTTTGTTTATTGAAGAACCTCTTGTTGCTTGAGGGTGTTCATGGCTGATGGACCGCCTTGAGGGTGTTCATGCCTGATTTAGGCCTTCAATTTTATAAGGTCCGTGAACCTAATAATTTACTACTCTAATGGTCTTAACCCATTTTTTTTTATTAAAATAAAACTCAATAATAATTTTTAGTTTTCAGTAAATATAAACTCGACTATTATTCTTTGTCACAGTTGTTAGTTTGAAGTTGTCGTTATAAGTATAATAGTTACTGGACCCTATAGTGATCTCAGTTTGTATTTGTTGGTGTTGGAAAATGTCAAACATTTGCAATTGATCTGGTCAGAAAGTCAGGATGAGAATGACAAACACCTGCCGTTAAATAATAGAGTTTTCTTTACTACTAAAAAAGTTATCAAGTAAGGAAAAAAAAATAAAGGGTTTGAAATGACTTTAAAAAAAAAAAAAAAAAAAAGGTTTGAAATGACTTTAAAAAAAAAAAAACGCTTAATTATAAGACAATTTTTTTTTTTTTTTTTTTTTTTTTGATTGAAAAAATATTCAGTAGGGGATTTTGTAATAAGAAACACTTGTGTTTTTACTACTTATACTTTAATCTCTTTTACTCGATGACTTTGTGGTAAATACAAAAAAATTTGTTAAGTAATTATGTTTTAAAAAAAATTTAATTCTATATTGGATGATGTAGGTCTTTTATTCAAATATTTAATTATAATTTTATATTCTTATAAACAAAAACAAAGAGAACAAAAAACAATTCTATTATCACAAAAAAAAAAAAAAGAGAGAGAGAGAGAAAATAAACTGGATAAAATGTTTATTTTATTTAGCATTTACTTTTATCATAAAAAATTTGTTGTTAAAATACGATAGAAAATCATAACTATCTTGTAATTAGGAGCCAATCAAAATTATATTAAAATTGATAGCTTTCATAAATTATTTATACATAAAAATTAAACTAAACTTGAAATTAACAGTAGTGGGCATGTTAGTGTACATCATTAAAACTTCGGTAGCATTTTTCAATTTTATAGTAATTATTTATATATTTTCGTGAATGAAAATATAAAAAAGTTATTACTTAATTAACTTTAAATAGCATCAAGAATTGATTGAGACAAAAACAAAATATATATTACTTTCAATTTTTTTCTCTAAGATACAGTAATTTTAGGAGTTACTCATGTACATTTACACAGGAAAGAAAGTTCTAAGACTTCTATAAGTTTCTAAAATATTTTAGATCTATTCAAAAAACTTTACAACAGTACTCTAGATATGTTTTAGAATACGGTAAATTACTTTTAACCCCCTTCTATTTTTAATTTTTTTAATGTTTAGTCTTTATTTAAGAGTATGTTAAAGTAAAGAGTCATTTTAAATAGTTGTGTTTTAATTTAGTTACTTTTTAAAATACTGTTTGTTCCTTGACTGTTAGTTGATGAAAATTTATACCCTTGTATATATATAATGGAGAAATCATATAATCTTCCCTCACATTTTTTTTATTTTCAAATGTCTTCTCACCCCTCCCTCCTTCTCTCTCTCTTTCGGCCGCATGACCTACTATCACCAAGGTGGTCCATCGTCTGTGGAATTTTTCCCCACCATCACCACCGCCGAAATGATCCGTCGCGAACCATTGCCACCCCAAAGTCTATTGTCATGAACCAGCCGCCAATGTGACTCGATCCACTGCTCTCTTTCTCTTCTCTCTCAGATTTAGAAAATTTCAGATTTGGATTTTAGCTGTCGTGAAATTTGCCCCCACCATCACTACCGACTAAATGATCAGTCGCGAAACGGTCTGCCGCCAATCCATTGCTGCCGTGGACGAAGGCTGGAACGAGATCTAACGAACAAGAAAGAGATCGAGGTCTTCAAATGGAGGTCTTCGACGACGAACATCGAATACGATCGGAACTTCAAATTTCGTCGTTGTCTGCCAAGTGGGTTGCACCGTTAATGGGTTAGGGTTGAAGGTTAAACGCAACTATTAATTACATTTCCCCCTTCTTTTTTTGTTTTAGTTTTTATTTATTTTTTATTTTTTATTTTTTATATATATATATTTGCATCCCATGTTCATTTGTGGTTTGGTAAATATTCAGAACGGCTGTTTTCGTTGATCTTAGGGTTTTATTTCAATATTTTGAATTATTATTCTTAGTATTTTTACATTTTTCTCCCTTAAATATTCACAACTATTTTAACTAGTAGTGTAAATGTTTATAACAAAATAACGTAAATATTCTTTCCGTAGTTTTTGTGAACATAACAAAAAAAATGTTACACCCACTATCACCGCCACCTTCTCCACTACTGCCGTGAGAACTTTCATAGGCACTGGCGCTGCCCATATCAAACACATGGGTTGCAGTCACCATTGCACCTGCAGAAACATTGGCTTTGCTAGTGGAGACTTGATTGCTCAATTTTAATATTTAATTTAAGCGCTAACTATCATAGTATAGTGCTTAAGTACAAATGTAGAAGTATATGGATTGAATTGTAATTACCAATTTTTGTCTTATTAGTCAATTGAGTTTAACAAAATTGGTTTTGGTTTTTTAATAAAAACTTGAAAAAAGAATAATTAAGTTAAAATACTAAATGATAAATAACCAGGTTGCGAGGATGCATTGGTCTTTCAATTATTCTAATGTCATTTATTCCTTTATCTATTTTGATTTTGTGTATAATAAAGTAATTAAATGACAAGAAAAATTATGACGAAAATTTTATTATTTAATCGGCATAAACTATAATTGGTTTTAATATATGGTGAACCAATTCTTAAGTATAATTCATCCTATCAAATATATCGATTAATTGATCGTTTAATCGATAAAGATTATTTTCGGGATTCGATTTCTACTAATCTATGGTGAATTAATTTCTAAGTATAACTCATTGTATTAAACCTTATCGATTCCAATAAATGTAGATTGTTTAACAGTTAAATCTAAATCACATGTATTAAATCTAATCCAAAATGATCAATACATTATTTCTAATATTTATAAAATGATAAAAACAAGAATTGATTTCAATAACAATGTAAGAACATGAATTTCTTGTCATACAATCTTATACATTTGTAAAATAGAATAAAAAATTAAAATTACATTACAAAAATCTTAAAATAAATACAGTCTGACCCGAATTCGTCTTAGTCGTTCATATCAATTGTTCTTCTGAAAAGATATTCAACATAATCCATGGCCATGAAGACAAGCCCAAACAGTTTCCGCTACAAGAAATATAAAAGAAAACTAAAAGATAAGAATGAAAAGTAATCATATGTATAATCAAATGGAAAAAATCCCTCCCCCCAATTTCCTCCCCACTTCCGAAATTCCATTTTTTTTTTTGTTTAATTTCCCATAATTGAAAGTTAATTAAGAATCAAATGGCCTTTAATGTTGCCTTAATTTGATGCTTGTTTATCAATCAATTAAAGCTCCTTAGAGAACCGTTACCCATTTCGCAAGCGGGTGGGACCGTGGTTTTGTTCCATTTTTTTTTTTTTTTTTATTACTTTGCATTTTTTTCAATATTTTTCATTTCTAAACTTTTACCTACAAAAATAATAAAATTGTGTTATTATTAATTAGAAATTAATAAAAGAAGATAAATTTAGTACAAAATTAAGAATGATCAAAACTCCACCGTGGGTGGACTCACCGTTCTCATTCAGTCCGATCACCTTATTCAGTGGTAGTAAGAAGTACAAATCCTCCCTGTCGTCCTCATCAAGATCATTCCATCAGACAGAAATACAAACTATTTCAACAAAATAACCCACAAACTGGAGAACAAAAATAGTTCAACACAAAACTCAGCAAATAAACAAAACAACTTAATCTTGTAGTAGTCCTTCTCCCTTTTGAATAATCTTTTTCATGTCTTTGAAAAACCAAAGACCCAGTTCTAAAACAATAACTAACAAAAAAGTAGATTTCTATCATCATCACTGTGACACGCCCAACCATTTGGAGAAGTTTTCGAATTCGGTGTAGTCGCTGTCTGAAATCATGGTCTGGTACCATGCTTTCCCTGCAGCATTGATCGTTGCAGCCGCCTCCTGCAAAACAAACATTTCCCAAACAAAAACGCTACAAGTCAATAGAATACTAACAGCAACACATTTGCAGGAGAACAAACTGCAACAGAGGGAAAGAAAAAACAAAAAAAAAGGGTGGGCCTTGATTAGGAGCTTTAGTTATGTTGTTTGTCCCCAAAACTTAAAAAGAGAAACAAATTGAAACAAATCTCAGTTCACGTTTTTTTTTTGCTTGTTCCAACCATTATGAGAACATAAACAGCAACCAAAAAAAGGAATAGAATCACCAACCAAACGCCAACTATGAGAACAATATTAACAAAAGAAACTTGAAGCTCGCGTAAAACGGAGATTTCATGATAGAAATTTGAAGAGCGCGTGATACAACAGAAACAAGGATGGTTGCCAATATAGGACACTATCTTTTAAAACCACCATTTTTAAAAGATATATAATCAATCACTGCTAGCAGTGCAATAAGACAACAGGAATTAGCCATTGTGATAAACGATCCAAATGTTGCTCACAAGACCATGTTTGTATACATAATCCAAAAACTTAGTATAATGTAGATATCAGGTATCAACATGATACAGAGTTTACTATAACAAGCAATCATGATTAATAATTCAAAATCAATTAACATAAATATGGAATATGATTTTTCGTGGAAATAATTCAAAAAGCAACAGAAAAACTTCATATAAAACACAATTTTTTTGAATAACTAGTATATTTCAAAACAGGCAAAGTACACAATGAGAACACAAGAATCAAACACTACATCACTCAATAAAAAACACACAAAATAATCAAAATCATATGAGAAGAATATGTATATAATGGCATTAGATAAATTTTTCGGGCACTCATTGAAGCTACTTCTAGACCCATAATAGCATCAAACAACTTGAGCATAAGAAGTTACACCCGTCGGAAACAGATATGTTAGAGCACTATCATATAGATGTTGAGATGCAAAGATACCCCGAAAAAATATAAAATCGTTAGCCCACATCCACCAGTATATTCACATTTACAAATATAGCTGACTAAGCTTTAAGTTCATTTTAATCAAGACAAATAGTTGGTCTAAAACGACTACTATTATATACCCTAATTTTAGATTTTCATGTTCACGAGATATGGAAATGGGAATTGAACGTTAATCGAGTATTTGGTTATGCCCCTAGAAAGTAGGGAGCAAAGTGACATGGATGAAAGAAGACATTGACAATTCTCCGTACATACCTTACCAACACTAAACCACAATAAGCAACTAATAAACACATCTTAGTAATCACGTACACGGCAAACATTTCAAAAACATTCAAAACAGGGATGAAAAAGATTGGAAGACAAATGCACCAAAACATCATCACAGGTAACAAGCATGTCAGAAAACAAAAACTTCAGAGACCAGACGTATCCACAAATGTATAACATCATAAAATCAAAGAAATAGAAACCAAAGGAATACATGCATACCTTAGTGATTGGCTTTCTCTTTTTATCGAGTTTCTCCTTCTTAGCCTTAACGCGCTGTGCCTCAGCCAAGAGTGACATCCTCCTGGCAGTTTTCGCGTAAGGGTTGAGCCTGAGAAGAGTGTTCAGATTCTTCAGTGGGTTTTTCTTCAATGGTGCCCTCTTCATCTCCTTCTTGATCGGCCTCACCACAGACTGCACTTCGTCAGAGTTGATAATCCTAGCAAGATCAGCATTAACCATCTTGGACCTTGGCAATATATAACCCTTCTTCTTCAATGAAGGCTTGTCAAATGAGCCATATATCTCGTCCAACATCTCGAAAGCAGATTTGGTCCAGATAGTGAACCTTCCAAGATGACCTCCAGGAGCCAGCTTCAATAAATTGAGACGCTCCACATTAGCAACCTCAACTCCAGGGATGTTTCTGAAGGCTTTCACCAGTTTAGCTCCCTCGGTTCCATAAACAATAAGTGGACCCTTGCGAGAAATGTAGCGGCGGTTACGCATTTTCCCTTTTCCTGGACGAATAGCTTGACTGTCCTTTGCTTTCTCAGCATCCGGATAAGCTCCGATCTGTTTGAGAACTTTAATAGCATTTGATGTCTTCTCAATGCTCTCCACGGAATCACTGATTACCAAAGGAACCTCGGGAACAGTCTCGATGCGATGACCACGAGCCATAACAAGAGAAGGAACAGCCGATGCCGCGATGGCTGAGACGACAGCATACCTCTTCTGATTAACATTGATCTTACGGTGCCATCGGCGCCATATCTTGGTAGGAGCAAACATGCGGCCACCACGACACATGTTTCCGAAGGCACCCTGACCAGCACGGTGCGTTCCACCCCCGGGAACACGGGGGATACGAGACACAGCACGACCGGTACCCCAGGACTCGGCGGAGGTCTGGTGGCCTGCTTTCCTCGAGACAGCATACGGCTGACGGGAGTTCTTGGAGATGTTGGCGTGGACAAAGTTAACGATGTCCGGGCGGATCGACGCCTTCATAACGTCGGGGAGCGGAAGGGAGTTGCCGGCGGAGCCACTGTCGACTGCCATGTCGGACTCCAAGGTGTGGACGGTGACCAGAGGGCGGGCTGCCGCGGCCATTTCGAAGGTTTGTGGTGGGAAGGAAGGGAGACGGGGAGGCTAGGGTTTTGAGAACTAGGGTTATAATATATATATACCTTTCTAAAATAATATATATATATATATATATTATTTTAGAAAGGAGCAATTATAGATGGTTGAAGTGGGCCTAGGTCCAGACATAGGGCTTTGAGTGGGAGGCGGGAAAAAAACAAAAGCTGCATAAATCAATTTTATGTGGCTGCAAAAATAAAAAAAAATCAAGGCCACAAAAGGCATGGAAAAGTTGGAGGCTTCATTTGAGTTGTTTACTTAATAAATATTTAAAAAAAAATAAAAATTACTCAAACAGTTCACCTTTAAACTTATTTACAGGAGATAAGTGTTTCGGCGAGATCCCATCGTTCCGAACGCGGAATCGTTTCCCTTATTTTTTTTATTTATCCCGGCCTTCACAGGAGGTAAGTGTTTCAGCGAGATCCCGACATTCCGAATTCCGGGATTGTTTCCCTTTTTTTTTTTGATCCCTGCCTTGTGAAGGTTGGGATAATTTTTTTATTTTTATTTATTTATTTTTTTTATTTTTTTTGCATGGGGAGCACAAGTGGGAGAGAGAGAGAACAACTTTTTTTTTAAAGTTTTTTTTTAATCCCAGCCTTGTGAAGGCCGGGATAATTTTTTTTTTTTAATATCTTTTGCATGGCTTGCGTGGAGAGCACAAGTGGGAGAGAGAGAGCGCAGAGAGAGAGGTTAGATCAAGACGTGCAATTTGAACCCAATATTTTCAACGGTCAACTGATTTGTCAAGTCGGTCGACCGGCTGGATTAGTTTTTAAATTTTTTTATCTCACTAGTTTAACCAGTTAAATATTTGACTTATTTGATCGACCATTTGACCTTACTTTTAAATTTAAATTACAACAATTAAATAAATTAAAATTAACAAATAATTTTTTTTTAAATTACTTTTTTTTTTTTTTTGTTTTCTCTCCCCTCCCTCTCTCTCTCACTTGTGCTCTCCATGCAAGCCATGCAAAGATAAAAAAAAAAAAAAAAAAAATATTTTTTTATCCCGGCCTTCACAAGACCGGGATAAAAAAAAAAAAAAAAAAAAAAGGAAACGATCCCGGCATTCGGAACGCCGGGATCTAGTCCTGGCATTCTGAACGCGGAAACGCTTGCCTCCTGTAAATAAGTTTAAGTTTAAAGATGGACTGTTTCAGTATTTTTTTTTTTTAAATATTTATTAGGTAAAACTCGGCTTCATTTTGCTTGACAGCTTGAGTGGGAGTAATTATATATGGTTTCCTGGTTATTGTCTTATCTCTCACCCTGTCTCTCTCTAGTCTCTATCTCTCTCACACTCGTGTAACAGTATACACTAGGGCTGCTATGGTCAATTTCTCTCTCTACCTCTCCTCTCTCTCTCTCTATTCCCATCTCTTCACTCTCTCTAATTACACACAAAATCTATGTGTATATGCTCAACTCCACCGATTGGAGCTTCGAATATGTAGATCCAAGCATAATGATGGTGGATCTGAAGTGGTGATGGTGTTGGGCAATGATGGTGGTGGTGGTATTTTGCTCATCGTCCCTGCCTCGCCTTGCCGCCGCTCAATTGTTCGTCATCGATCGTTGTCTCGCCTTGCCGTCGATCTTGCGTCCTTGGCCGAGTTTGAATAAGTTGAACAAGAACTAATAGGTAAAAAAATGTTTTTTTTTTCTCCCTGATTAATACAAAAGTCCATCACCAAAATCATTGCTTCTCTTCTTGTTCTTGTTTGCTGTATAGGTTTCTTCTTCCTGCCTTGTCTTTAGAACCACCACCCACACATTTATTAGGTATTTTGTTGATTATTTTTTTAATTATAAATAAAAATAAAAATTACAGGGCCGGGTCTAGGGCCAGACTTGGTCTTGATTTTTTTGTCTAGGGCCAGGCTTGTATAATATAATAGGGCCCGAATATAGGGCCGGACCGGGCTCAGGTCTTCTATTTCCTTGTAATATCTTAGGCCGAGCCCGGCCCATGACCATCCCTACTGTTATTGTTTAGGGTTTTTCAGTGTTGGGCTTTGGATTAGGCTTGTGATGGAGTGAGTACGATTTAGCATTTGGGATTTCCTTATTTGTGCCGAATACTATGGACTTGGCCCATTTCATGAACAAAATCTGAAAAAAAAATAAATAAATAAATAAAACTGAATACCATGGACTTGAAATGGGCCAAGTCCATAGTATTCGGCATGAATAAGGAAATCCCAAATGCTAAATCTTTTTTTTTTTTTGGTATCCATGAGTGGCCCCACACAGAGTGAAAGACTAACTTGTTCAGGATGCATGACTGTCCTTTCCAACAAGTGCTTTTCTGTAGACTCAGAGACCCCTCAAATGTAAGATAGACCATCAAATGTAATCTTTGTCCTCTCATTAATTATTCCTTTACAAACCCATTAATATATATATATATATATTATCTTGATTTTGGTTATGCGTTTTGTTTATTGAAGAACCTCTCGTTGCTTGAGGGTGTTTAGACCGCCTTGAGGGTGTTCATGCCTGATTTAGGCCTTCAATTTTATAAGGTCCGTGACCCTAATAATTTACTACTCTAATGGTCTTAACCCATTTTTTTTATTAAAATAAAACTCAGTAATAATTTTCAGTTTTCAGTAAATATAAACTCGACTATTATTCTTTGTCACAATTGTTAGTTTGAAGTTGTCGTTATAAGTAGAATAGTTACTGGACCCTATAGTGATCTCAGTTTGTATTTGTTGGTGTTGGAAAATGGCAAACATTTGCAATTGATCCGGTCAGAAAGTCAGGATGAGAATGACAAACACCTGCCGTTAAATAATAGAGTTTTCTTTACTACTAAAAAAGTTATCAAGTAAGGAAAAAAAAAAGGGCTTGAAATGACTTTAAAAAAAAAAAACGCTTAATTATAAGACAATTTTTTTTTTTTTTTTTTTTTTTTAATTGAAAAAATATTCAGTAGGGGATTTTGTAATAAGAAACACTTGTGTTTTTACTACTTATACTTTAATCTCTTTTACCCGATGACTTTGTGGTAAATACAAAAAAAATTGTTAAGTAATTATGTTTTAAAAAAAAATTTAATTCTATATTGGATGATGTAGGTCTTTTATTCAAATATTTAATTATAATTTTATATTCTTATAAACAAAAACAAAGAGAACAAAAAACAATTCTATTATCACAAAAAAAAAAAAAAAAAAAAGAGAGAAAATAAACTAGATAAAATGTTTATTTTATTTAGCATTACTTTTATCATCAAAATTTCGTTGTTAAAATACGATAGAAAATCATAACTATCTTGTAATTAAGAGCCAATCAAAATTATATTAAAATTGATAGCTTTCATAAATTATTTATACATAAAAATTAAACTAAACTTAAAATTAACAGTAGTGGGCATGTTAGTGTACATCATTAAAACTTCGGTAGCAATTTTCAATTTTATAGTAATTATTTATATATTTTCGTGAATGAAAATATAAAAAAGTTATTACTTAATTAACTTTAAATAGCATCAAGAATTGATTGAGACAAAAACAAAATATATATTACTTTCAATTTTTTTCTCTAAGATACAGTAATTTTAGGAGTTACTCATGTACATGTAAGAAGACACAGGAAAGAAAGTTCTAAGACTTCTACATGTTTCTAAAATATTTTAGATCTATTCAAAAAACTTTACAACAGTACTCTAGATATGTTTTAGAATACGGTAAATTACTTTTAACCCCCTTCTATTTTTAATTTTTTTAATGTTTAGTCTTTATTTAAGAGTATGTTAAAGTAAAGAGTCATTTTCAATAGTTGTGTTTTAATTTAGTCACTTTTTAAAACACTGTGAGTTCCTTGACTGTTAGTTGATGAAAATTTATACCCTTGTATATGTAATGGGGAAATCATATAGTCTTCCCTCACATTTTTTATTTTCAGCTGTCTTCTCACCCCTCCCTCCTCCTCTCTCTCTTTTGGCCTCAAGACCTACCATCACCAAGGTGGTCTGCCGTCCGTGGAATTTTTCCCCACCATCACCACCGCCGAAATGATCCGTCACGAACCATTGCCACTGTAAAACCCCGATTTAGCACATACGTCATTTTAATTTCAATTGAGAGTATTTAGAAAATTTCAGGGAAAAATTGAAGTAAAAAAAATAAAATAAAAAAAATAATGGTAATTGGGTCAAATTGCAAATTTGGAAACTTATTCTAAATTTGAGATGCAAAATTTGTAGTCAAATTCTGGAATAAAAATTTTAGGGATCAAAATGCAATTTAAGAAAATCCTAAAAGATGAATTGGATTAAAATAAAGACTTCATGGAAGATAGGGGGAGAAAAGTGCAATTTAGCCAAATATTTTTTTTATTTTATTTGTTTTTATTTTTATTTTTTTTTAATAAAAATATATATATATGTGTGCGTTTGAGAGCTCAGCTGGCCGGTAGGGAGATCGAGAAGAGTGGGGATCAACGTGGCGAGCAATTGATCAATTTCACACCACCATTTCCATGCATATATATACATATGCATACCATTTCAATCGCACCACTGAAGAACAATCCATAAATTCAGAAATCTAGAGAGAGACAGAGAATCAGAGGAGCAGAGCATCGGTGCTGTCTTGTGATCACCGGCGGTGTGGGAGTGTTCGTCCGACGAATTGCATGTGCGTGTTGTCGTTGCCGGTGTGCATCGTCGTTCGACCGGTGAGTGGGAGTAATTGGGTCGGCCGATCAATGTATGACATGTGTGTGTTTTGTTTTTCGTTCCTCGTCATCAAAGATGTAGGAGTCGTCCGGCAGTGAGTGTTCCGTGTGGGTGTGTTGTCCATTTGTCCGTCGTGGGTGTGTGGGCGTGATCGGAGTAGTAATCGGCGGGGGAACTCGCCGGTGGCGATGTTACGATTCACCGGCAATCGTGTGGAGGTGAGTTGTTCAGTTCGACGATGTGCATGGGTGGGGACGTTGAAGCAAATGTGTTTCGGTGCATGTGTGTGAGCCATCGAGTTCGTCGTGTGGGTATGTGTGGGATTGTCGCCGTCGTGCGGCCGGCGTAGGGGTGTGTGAGTCTGTATTCTGTTGTAATGTGTGTATGTGGGTATGTGTGCTCTGTTTTACCGACCGTGAGTGTATGTGTATGTGTCGTCGTTGATGTTGTGTGGGTGTGGGTGTTGTCCGTCCAACGGTGTGGAGGTCAGCGGGTTGATGACCGCTGTCGTTTGGTGAGTAAGTGGTTGGCTGTGGGTTGTCGTTCATCCGTGACGGAGTGGATATGAGTGTTTCGGTGGGGGATGGTGTAGGGCCGGCGGTGAGGGCGATGAGGCGTGCGAGGCCTCTGGTGGACGGTAATAGTTGAGAGAGAGAAGGTGGCCGGCGGTAGTTGAACCGAAACAGAAACAGTAAGCACAAACAAGAAGAAAAAAAGAAAGAAAAAGAAGAAAAAAAAAAAAAAGAGAAAAGGGAAAAAAAGGGGAATTTGCAGAAACCACCCCAGGAAAATCCAAAACCCATCTCGTGGTCGCCAAACGATTCGGAAACACGTGAAATTTCAATCGATTATTAATTTTCGTTAAATTAAATTTTATTTAGTGTTACGAATCCTAAAATCGTAATAATTTCGTGACGATTAATTAATTTTAATTACGTGGTACAAAAAATAGTAACAATTCGGAATATAGGGTCTGCATTGCATGATTAGGATGTTTTAGATAAGATATTAATTTAGACTCTGCCACTATTAGATTCGCAGGCACCGGCGTCCAGATAGAGTGTGGCCAGTGTCAGTTTTCCAAAACGGATATCAAGGTGAGTGTACTGTCTTCTTACCAAACTATTTTTATATATAAATGTGTGTGTAAAATGGTTTTACTTAGACTGTATGATTTTATAGATGATATGGATCAAACAGATTTTGGGTGAGTTGAGAAAAATGGATTTTCGGTAAATTATATTGGTTTTAAAAGAAAGTTGAAAAATGATTCGTTGGCTTTGGTGATTTTAAAAAGTGGAAAAATATCTGATTTTCTAATAATGCTTGGTTTTCTAAAACCAAAGGTGAAAAAATGTTTTTTTTTTTTTTTACTAAATGGGTGATACTTTTAAAAAGAGAGAAAAACTTGGTTTGTAAATTCTTTCTCCTGTAAGGGGTGTGGTTTGAATAAATGTAAGTTTGAAAATTCTCCCTAAAAGGGGTGTGGTTTATATTCTCTCCATAAGGGGTGTGGATTTTTGACGATGTGGTGTGAAAACGTATTTCTTCCCATAAGGGATGTGGATTTTTAACTATACTGATGATTGTGACGATGTCATAGTTGTTCTCCCCGAAAGGGGTGTGGTTTCTCCCCAAAAGGGGTATGGATTATATTTCTCCCCATAAGGGGTGTGGATGTTTCTCTCCGTAAGGGTATGGATTATATTTCTCCATAAAAAGGGGTGTGGATATTTCATAGGAATGCATTCTTACGAATGTTATGGTACCTTTACAACTCCCAATCGTGAGGTTAAAACGATCACTATGACTAGCCAGTGTGTGTTGTGGTGGAGTGATGGTTTGAGATATGTGTTTGAGATGTGGTGTTTTACTTATATTGGGTGATTTATTATTTATTATGGTGATTGGTATGATTTTATACTAGATTAGATGAAACTTATCTATATCGCTTTATTTTAACTGCTTATATACTGGAGATTTTACGAGTTATGTGGTGTTTATATACTTACACTTGATCCATTTAGATATTATAGATATAAATTCTTATTATAAAATATTTTTACTAAGGAGACAGTACACTCGCAGGTGGAGCAGATAGGAGTCGGTCGGTCCCCTACTGGCACTAGTTAGAGTTATGCGGGTCAGGCGTTGGAGTCATACGAGAGTAATTTGAGATGAGCTGTCAGAGGATGAACCTAAGGGAGGTTCATGAGATTTGTTTTGTTGTTCTTATTTTGGGGCAGATGTATCCATATAGTATGAACTTATTATATATATATATGACGTGTAGATGAAAGTTTGTATACTGTCGTATTAAGTTGGTTAGTCAAGTGTTATTATGTCGACGTCACGCCGGCCCCACGGTGACGGGTGTCCGGGGTGGAGTGTGACAGCCACCCCCAAAGTCTATTGTCGTGAACCAGCTTCCATTGTGAATCGATTTACTACTTTCTCTCTCTCTCTCAGATCTAGAAAATTTCAGATCTGGATTTTCGCTGCCGTGAAATTTGCCCCCACCATACAATCGACGAAATGATCAGTCGCAAAACGGTCCGCCACGAATCAATTGCTGCCGTGGACAAAGGCTGGAACGAGATCCAACGAACAAGAAAGCGATTGAGGTTTTCAAATGGAGGTCTTCGACGACGAACAACGAATACGATCGGAGCTTCAAATTTCGTCATTGTCGTCCAAGATCTTCGTCTGCCAAGTGGCTTGCACCGTTAATGGGTTAGGGTTGAAGGTTAAAAGCAACTATTAATTACATTCCCTTCCCCCCCCCCCCCCCCCCCCCTCCCCTTTTTTTTTGTTTTAGTTTTTTTTTTTTTTTTTTTTTATATTAACATCCCACGTTCATTTGTGGTTTTTGGTAGATGTTCACAACGATTGTTTTCGTTGATCTTAGGGTTTTATTTCAATATTTTGAATTGTTATTCTTGGTCAATTTTAGTTTAAAATTTTTAATTTTTTTTTACACTTTCATTCCTTAAATATTCACAAGTATTTTAAATAGTAGGGTAAATGTTTATAACAAAATAACATAAATGTTCTTTCCGTAGTTTTTGTGAACATAACAAAAAAAAACCGTAAAATTGAAGAACGTATGAACATAACAAGAACATAATTGCTTACATAAAAATTATGAACATTCACAATAACACAATTAGTCCGTTAACATGTATTAAAATGTTTTAAACTAAAAATGTGAATATTAACATCTTGTTATATTTCACAGAATGACAATTAATGTAAATTATGGGGAAAAAAAATGGTAAAAGAACGATGAACTATTTTTTAAAACATATATTGGGACTAAAACTTTATTATAGTTTGGAGCATGTTGTCATGGATATCTATGTAATCCATCTCATCGTCTTCCTCGCTGCTGCCAACACGACTGTTGTTCACAGGGACAATCGCACTTAACAAAGCCCTTGTCGATCCACTTGAATTGTTCATCCTTTCATGAATGCATACTTCCAAAAATTCAATCTTCATATGTCTAGCTGACAATATCATTTCCTCAAAGTCGTTCTAATCATCGAGTACACATTTCGGATGTCAGGACGAAAAGATATGACAGATTAAATTTCCTGTTTGATAAATTTGACCAATTATTTACAATTTCTTTTTGACTGGTTCACCAAAATTGTCGTAGGATTCCACTCTCACCACATGTGTCAATATCATACTTGCATAGTAATATAATAGAAATTGTCATCCTAATGTGTACATCAAACAACAATAATACATTCTTTTATTATGCTTGATAGAAAAGATAAATTAATTTTTGTAAATCATGGCTTACAAGAGCATGTTAAATGTAACATGACTTATCAATACATTAGTGCTGAATGTTAAATGTTGATTATAACATTCACATGTTTTATGCTAATGTGTATGATTGTGTTGAATGTAACATAACTTCTTGAGAAACTAATTTGAATGTGGAAAATAACACTCAAATGTCAAAAAATACTAACATGTGATTATATTGAATGTAACATGCAAACTGCATCAAAACTGCTATAATACGAATCTTAGATGAATCATTGACAGTGTAAAATTCTTGAATGTAACATACAAACTACATTAATTTTCTTGAATGAAAATTGAATGTGACATTGGGATTGAATGGTTCATAATACATGCAAAACGAGATTGTTTGTTTCAAAGTTAAATAGTTGGAATCAATTGGTAATTGCACACATAATTTGGGTTCACTTGGTAATTTTTCCTAAATCATCTAAATTCAAATTGATATGAAAAGATGTCGTCAAATTTATAATTCCAAAATTATAAGGTTATGTTTAGGTAAGGGATTTGAAGGAGGGAATTAATTTGCTCAAAGAATCCTCATTAGTAAATTCCTTGTTTGAGAATTATTAGAAGGGAATTATAAAATCCATTCATTTAAGAAAGAGGGAGACAAGTGTCATTTCTAATTCTTTCCAAAACACACATTATTTGAAAATCTATCATTGGTTGAATTTGCAATTTCATTCTCAGTATACGCTCGCTGCTTTACTCTCTCGCTGTTGTCGTCATCATCGTCCACACCTACTCCCTGTTGTCATCGTTGCTAATGGTCCATGTCTCCTCCTCCTCCTCCTCGTTGCTGCTATTGATCCACGCATCTTCACCGTCGTCGTCTTTTGTTGACGCCGTTCTATTCACCGTCGCGTTAAACAAGTCTAGGGTTCCAATTTCTATCTAGATCTGGATCTGTGGATTTTGTGCTGCTACATTTTTGTGTATTTTGTAGATTTTCTATCTTGGGTTCCGATTTCTTCACCGTCACTATAACATTTTGTGTATTTTTTATTGGCTATAATTTTTTTTTTTTTATTTTGAGTATTTTTTGGTGATTCTCATGAATAATTATTGATGAAGAAATTATTTGTTAATTATTGATGCAATTTATTTATTTATTTATTAATAGTGAAGTATTAATGTAATTTTTTTGTTCACTATTTTTATTTTTTATTTATTTTTATGGCTACAAAGAATTATGGATGAATTTCTATCACAATAAAATAATTATGAAATTACACGATTAAATTCTTAATTTAAAATAATTATCTAAATAAGAAATTTATTGTAACGACCCAATTTCTCAGGTCATTACTAGGTTTCTCCTATAGAGAAATGATTTTAAAATCAAACGACTAATATTTTGTTGTATAAAAAAAAATGGTTTTAACAGTAATAAATATTTATGTTTATTAATAATAATAAATATTTTGGCTCCATCCGTAAATAACAATAGATGAACAATAGTCTATGGATTTTGTCAACATTACTATTCCACAGTAAGTAATAATAAATAAATAATAAACAATTGATTTCAACTATTTTCCAAAGGGCTGTTTTTCTTTTTTTTTTTTTTTTTTTTTTTTAAGCATTTAATAGGTAACCACCGAATCAAAATCAATTCCATAATCAGAATTTAAAACCCATTTTTATCTTTCAACAGAGGGGTAAACAAGGACAGGAACAGTGACCAAACAGAATACTCAACCCTATTGGCATCTTAATTATCATAACAATCAAATACTTTAAAACCGAACGATATTATTTAATTTGATAAATTTTTACACCTATGCCGATAATTAACACTATCGAATTCATCGAATCGAGTCAATTTTTACAACAGTAAATATTAACTACAATTATTACAAATAAAAATTCAACTCAAATTCCTGATCCTGTTTAGTTTTCACCGGCCCTGCAATCAAAACTGGAGGATTGTGTGCCAATGTTCAGTAGAACTTCAACCCCTCTAATACATGCTTTTAATTATCGTAACAAATAAAATACATTGGTATAATTTTTCCACAATTTTTTCACATAATCATAATTATATCATAAAATTTAACAGGTAAAATTCAACAATAATAATAATATAAATTTTATAATAAAAAAATTAAATACATATATTATATTACAAGAATTATAAATTTTATCTGAAATCCGAAACCAGAATATTTTCCTCGCTCAAAATCTTTTTTTTTTTCTTCACTGACTGCATCTCCATATCCTCAGCTTCTTTTTGGTTTTTGGATCCCTTAACTTACTCTTTTGAATATATTTTTATTATATATATATAGTGGTCCCCAAAATCTGTTTCCGCCATTATCTGTATATATATCTACATATAATATGCATATTCATAATAATATATATATATATATAAAATAAATCAACTCATTTACATCGAGGGCCGTTGGATGTCTCTGGATATTTGTAGCCGTTGGATGTCTCTTGATATATACAACATCTATATACATCTATAATATAAATTGAACCTAATTTGAAAATGTCTAAAGACATTTTTTGGAGGGAGAAGTTTCAGGCCCTTGGATCTCACATCTAAGGGCTGAGATTGAATTTCAGCAAGAGACATTTTAAGCCTTAGGATTGATGTTCATCCGATGGTCCAGATCAAGACATCTTTTCAAAAAAAACAGGGTTACTTTCTTACTACAACCTCATTTCAGCTCTCTCTCCAACCTCTCGCTCTCTCCCACCTTCCAATCGAATCATAGATGTGGTCCTCCGCTTCGAAGGCCACCGTCGCCGCCAGCAGCACCACCTCACACTTTCTCTCTCATCCCGTGCTGCCATTGCCATGGCAATCTCAATCGCCATCTCAGCTTCGACCGAAGCACCACCGCACCGTCGCCGTCACCCTCGCCGTTGATTCGGATCTTGAAGGTCTTGAAGGCGGTGTTCGGTGATGTGAGTGTCTTGAAGGCGATGGTCGCCGACGAGCGTGGATGACGTGGGAGACGATAGAGAGCGTGGACGCCGGCGGCGACGTCCTTTCCTTACCACAGGTCTCTCTATCTCTTTCTTCCACACCTCTCTCTCTCTCTCTATATATATATATATCTACCATCGCCGACGACGGACGACTTCACCGTCGACCCATCTAAAACCCACTGTTGAGACTGGCGCCAACCTCAAAAACTTCAGGTATGCTTTCTGCTCTGCGATTTTTTTGATTTTTCGAATTCGGGTTTTAGATCTGAATTAGTGTTTGATTTGGCTAGATCTGAGTTCAACTTGGATGGATGGCGATGGCGGTTGCCGGCGGTGATCGGATCCGGATGGCGGTGGCCGGATCTGGACGCTATTTGTTTATCAGTCTTCAATTTCAAACGGTTTTGAATCTCTCCATCTCTCTTTTTGTTGAAATTATGTAGATCGATGATAGAAATGGTGACGACGTCTTGAAGCTGTTGATGTGGAGAGGTCCTTACTGTGAGAAGATGGCTATGAAGAAAGGTACATTTCCTAACCCCTAAATTTCAAATTACATAGATACCTCAAAAATTGTTGATAGTTTTTTTTTTTTTTTTTTGTATGGTATGAGAAAAAAATTGTTGCCACTGTCGTTGTTCTTTGTGAAATTTCTCATCTCACTGCTGATTTCCTCGGATTTAAAGGCGGCGAAATTCGACGACGGTTGGATGTGATTTACGACTGCCTAGAAAGTGTTTTCGACCAACGGCGTCGTAGAAATTGCATATTTGTGATTTGGCCATCTTCGTGGCTGCCGTGAGTAGATCTATGAAGTCGAGTTGGATGATGGCGGGGGGTGGATATACGACGGTGATGATGGCGGCGGTGGGTGGATTTGTGAAGTCAGTAACGGCAGGAGTGGATATGTGACGACATTGATGGCGAGCCGACCACATTCTCGACAGACGGAATGGTGCCGGCGATGACAGAAGATTGGAGAGGGGAGGATCTCGGCTACATGTAGGAGGAAATGAAATGATGAAGAAGAGGATAGACCAAGAATAGTGGATCTGTTGGGATGATTAGTGGAGAACATTAGTGGAGAGAATAGGATTGGGATAGAGACAAAGGTAATGAGAGAGTGTGTGTTTCGGATGAGGAGAGAGTTGGAACAGGAGATATGTTTCTTTTGTTTTAAAAAGGTTCAATTGACATCATTCCTATGTAAATAATTCATACAATTTGTTTAATTCACATCCTTCCCTCCATTGCAAGGTTCTCTCCTGGCTAATTTTTTTAACACAATTTTTTTTACAGGTTTGATCTCCTGTAATTTTTTTTCCTGATGAATCTCAAAAATGAAGATTGTAAAGAGAAGCTTGATTAATTCAAATTTTAAAAAGGTACAAAAACATGGTGGGTGAAAAGTAATAATTGTGTTTTTGTTTATTTATGTAATGAAAATTGGAAAGGGTATGACATTTCATGTGGGTGGAAAGTGTTAAGAGTATTCATTTGGACTTTTATGCCAAAAAGTACAAAAATATGTTGGGTGGAAATTAATAATTGTGTTTTAGGTTGTGGAGAGAATTGTTCTAAATCATTCTTCTCAACTATTTTTTTATATTTTTTGCGCTATTTATAGAATTGTAATTAAGTAGAGACATTTTAGAGATTTATATTTTTATAGATTTGTTCTAAATCATTCTTCTCAATTATTTTTGGGCTTTTTTGCGCTCTTTATATGAATTGTAATTAAGTAGAGACATTTTATAGATTTGTATTCTTTCTCTTCGCTGCTGACTGTGCTACTGTCCGAGTTCATCATTGCTTTGAGATTTCATTTCTAGCGTACGATATTGTTTAAGACTACTCACATAAAATCAAATCACAAAAAAAAGGATAAAGATGATGATGATCTTTTAATATATTGTTCATTGTTAAGTGCTTCTATTACATAAGGATTACAAATTCTCAACGTATGATTTGAAAGCACGGAATTGGGGTTTTTGTATTGAAATTAGACATGAATGCCAAAAATGCGCTGATTTTTAAATCCAGTTTCAAGAACCAAATTCCATATAACCAAAATCACTACCTTAATTTCTGTTTCTGTTACTATCCCTATTCCTGTCCCTCTCCCCATCCCCGTCCCTGTTACTGTTACTGTTTCTATTCTGTTCCTATTCCTATTTCGGTTATGTTCCTATTTGTGTTTATGTTCTTTGGTCATGTTGTTCCTGTTGTGTTTATTTCTATATTCTATTTCTATTTTAATTTATGTTTATATTTATATTTCGACTAACAAAAATTAGAAATGTTTTTAGTTTGTGTTTGTGTTTGTGTTTTTTTGTTATATTTATACCTTTTTTAAAATTAGAAATGTTTATATTTGTATTTTTTAGAAATTAAAAATGTCTTTAGTTATATTTATATTTTTTGGGATTATTTTTTAGAGATATATACCTATTCCTATTTCCGTTCCTGTTTCTAACCTGTTTTTGTTCTGTTGCTGTTCCTGTTCCTGTTTTCATCTTGTTCCTGTCACTGTTCTGTTTCTGTTCTCTACTCCTGTTGTTCATTTCTAAATTTTGTTTCTATTTTAATTTCTGTTTATATTTATATTTAGGCTAACAGAAATTAGAAATGTTTTTAGTTTGTGTTTGTGTTTTTAGACGAAACTACTAAAGATGAAGAATGATATCTTATTTATCGTCGTTGCAATAATAGAAAAATTTATGAAGTAAGAGGACAAGAGATTGACAATAGAGATATTGTTCTGTACAATGCATACTATTCAAAGAAGTTTTATTGTCATATTAATGTTGAAGTTTGTGTTGGACTTCGATGTGTTAAATATATTAACAAGTATATCTATAAAGAAGTTGATCGAACAACATTGACTTTGGGAGGAGTAGATATGACATTTTGATAATACATGTTAACAATTAAAATTCATTATTTTTTTATTTTTTTTATGTTTGTGATTGTGGGTACTTGCAATATATTCTGTAATGATATTTTGGTAATGAATCTATTGATTTTTTTTGTTTAATTGTCTAAATATTAGGTTGTTTATTTCCGCCCGTGCCTTCAGGCACGTGTGATACACTACTATATATATATATAGTTATACGTGTAGATCATTTATATATGCATAATAATAAGTAATGTGTTTTCTTCTTCAATTTAAAATTAACATTTAATCCACAAAAATTATCAAATATTATTTATACCATAAATTAACAAAACAATTCCAAAAATATCAAACTTATAAAAAATAGTTTTTTTTTTTTTTTTTTTCAAAAATATAGATTTTCGGGTATTACAATCAACTCCCCTTAAATAAATTTCGTCCTTGAAATTTTGTTCAAAAAAATAATAATTCAAAATCACACTCTACAAGTCACTCTCGGTTAAATAATAATCGAAAGTCACCACCACACTCTCGCTGTACTATTCTGATAAAAATAATAGTAATTAACAATATAACTTTTTAAAATATTATGGTAGTCTTACTGGATTGAGTCTATCTCAATTCCAACAGGTCTACGATCTCGATAATTTTTTCACTTGGCATGACTTTTCAAGTCTACTGTCACATCCCATAACTAGTATTTACCAATTTCATCCGACATTTCAAGCCAACATATTGCAACCAATATCTTATCCAGCAGACAACTCAATTCCTAGTGGACTGTCCCGTGAGACTAAAAATAATTATTTCCAATATCCCTATTGAAATTTCAATAATTTTTTAAACATTTTCCATAAAATATCAATACAATCCAAACCTCAAATAACAGGTTTTCTGAAATACATCTGAAAGCACATAACTACCCCTCAATCACATCAATACGTCTGAAAACACCTAAATACATAAAAATCATATAAATACATCTTAAAACGTTGAACCACATAATTACGTCTTAAAACACCTACATACGTGTCAATAAACTAAATACATCTCAAAACACATAATTACATGTCAAAATACATAAACACTTTTCAACCGCATCAATACGTATCGAAATATATAAACACGTCTTAATCACATAAATATGTATCGAAACACATAAATACATATGAATCACATAACTATATGTCAATCTCGTAAATATATCTTGAAATACATAAATATATCTCAAATCACATAAATATCTGAAAACACATAAACATGTCACCAATGCGTAACTATGTTTTAACCACACAAATACGTTTCAAACCCCCAAATACGTGTCAAACTATATAAATCAAATATATTCCAAATCACATAATTACGTTTCAAACCAAATATAGGATATTCCATCTCAAGGTTCAATAATTACGTAACATGATAAGTTCAATAATCAAGGAAAAATGTATACAAAATTATTGCATAAAGCCCCCCACTCGAATTTCTGAAATACCAGCTAAGCTAAAAAAATTTAAATTAACAACTCAAAATAACAATTGACTCCCAAAAGTCTCATAATGACCCTACACTCCGACTATACCTAAAGATAGTTGTGGACTAATATCTATTTGAGTTATTTTTATAAGTGTACTGTCTTCATAGTATAAAACATTTTATGGATAAAATATATTTATCAAAATTCATTTTCCAATAAAATATAGCCACCCTGGGCAGTATCCAAACCCCAACAAAATATCATCGTAACATGACAATCACATTTAAGTTAACTGGCCAACTCACTTGTATATAATAAAATGACATACTTACTTAACAGTCATATTATCGTTTACCTCACGATTGGGAGTTACGACGGTATCGTAAACTGTACAACTGTGCCATCTAAGGTATTTGTTAGTGTCAAAATCATTCAATATCCCCAATGGTAGGGACAACTACTTGTAGGATTTGAACTCCTGATAGATCTCAACATATCTTGATCACCTGCAAGACTTGCCCTCCTGACAGGTCTCAACATATCAACAATATAATCAATCACCTGCAGGACTTGCCCTCTTGACATATCATAATATATCGTCCTACAGGACATGTCCTTTTGTTAGGACTAACGACATCTCGCAAGACATGCACTTCTGTCGGGATCAGATTATGGTATAGTCGGATAATAAAAACCATTTTCCATATTTAAAATTTTGTTTGATCTGCATAACGTCATAAATTAGTCTATTTTAATAAAGCTTTTCTTTTCACGTTTCAATACAAAAATATAATTTGACAATTTACCTAGAAGACAATGCACATGCTGTCTTCATAATATAAAAAGAATTTCCGGATAAAATATATTTATCAAATATCGCCTTTCAAAATATAATTATAATCGCACACTGATCCGAAATAAAATTCCATTGCTACTATCGCAATAAAATAATGCATCGAAATCCATCAACCAAATCATTTTGATATATAATAAAATACCGCACACATATTTTTCTACTAGCTATAAGATCATTTCACCTCATGATCGAGAGTTACGACAGTACCGTAACCTGTACAATTGTGTCATCTAAGGTGGCCAACAATATCAGGGCCATTCAATGTCCCCAATGGTAGGGGCAACCACCTGCAGGATTTGCACTCCTGACAAGTCTCAACATATCAACAACATAATCAATCACCTGCAGGACTTGCCCTCCTGATAGGTCACAACAACAACGTCCTATAGAACATACCATCCTGGAAGGACCAATAACATCTCGCATGACATACTCTCTTAATGAGAAGACAATAATGACATAGCAGGATAATAAAATCATTTTCCACATTTAAAATTTTACTTGATCTATTTAACATCATAAAACTGTCCAGTTTCAACAACTTTTTTTTTTTTTCCCAATTAAAAACGAAAATATAATTTCACGATTTATATAAAAGACAACAAACACCTTTAAATTAATATTTCCAATTCAACGACAATTCCTATAATCCACAGCTAACACGGCACTCACCAAGACTTATTTAATTTATTATTGGTAAGTTGGACTACTCAAACGCCCCCTAAGATGTTAATATATTTAATTTGAAACTGTAGAGACCAAACTAAAATAATGGTAACAACACATGGTTGCAAATTGTCAAACCACCAAAAACATAACGGAAACGACAATGCATGTAAATATGGACAAAACAATTAAATAGAATAATGGAATAGTAACAAGAAGTAGGAATAGATGCAAATTTTCAGATCAATTTGTTAGCCAATAGGCATTGGTTAGTAATTTAGTATTCTCCCATACATTAAAATAAGCATAATGTTGTTGTTTCTAAGATATATTTTCAGCTCCAATAAATAGGAACAAAAAAAGATAATAATGTGTGCCTAAACTGGTTGAGTATTTTTCGGCCTTGCGGAGGTTTAAAATGTAAGTATCAAAATAAGTATGCATACAACTCTAGCAACAAGAAATTTACTCACAACAACCAAACTGTAAATAGCCACTACCAATTGTTATATGACCGAGAACTTGATATCAAACAATCATATGAAAGTATCTATTTCAGTTGATAGAAGTAACAATATTAATATTATTATTATTATTATTATTATTATTATTATTTAGATATTATTTTACTTATTATGAGTAATGGGTACCATAATCCAAACTTAGAGTTATCGTACATCCGCTTTGATATCAACTGTAACGACCCGATTTCTCAAGGCCATTACTAAATTTTTCTTTTAGAGAATTGATATTAAAATCAAACGACAAATATTTTGTTTTATAAAAAAAAATATCGTTTCAACAGTAATAAATATTTATGTTTATTAATAATTATAAATATTTTGGTTCCATCTGTAAATAACAATAGTTGAACAATAGTCTATGGGTTTTGTCAACATTACTATTCCACAATAAGTAATACTAAATAAATAACAAATTAACAATTGATTTCAACTATTTTCCAAAGGGCTGTTTGTTTTTTTTTTTTTTTTTTTTTTATTAGCATTTAACAAGTGACCACTGAATCAAAATCAATTCCATAATCAGAATTTAGAACCCATTTTTATCTTTCAACAGAGGGGTAAACAAGAACAAGAACAGTGACCAAACAGAATACTCAACCCTATTGTCATCTTAATTATTATAACAATGGAATACTTTAAAACTTAACGGTATTATTTAATCTGATAAATTTTTACAGCTACGGTGATAAATAACACTATCGAATTTATCAAATCGAGTTGATTTTTATAACAGTAAATATTAACTACAATTATTACAAATAGAAATCCAATTCAAATTCCTGATCCAGTTTCGTTCTCACCAACCATGCAATCAAAACTGTGAGGTTGTGAGTCAATGCTCAGTAGAATTGCAACCGCTCTAATACGTGCATTTAATTATCGTGACAAATAAAATACATTGACATAATTTTTTCATAATTTTTCACATAATCATAATTATATCATAAAAATTAACAGGTAAAATTCAACAATAATAATAACATAAATTTCACAATGGAAAAACTAAATACATATATTAGAAGAGTTAAAAATTCTACTTGAAATCCAAAATCAGAATCCAAACCGGAATATTTTCCTCTCAATTTTTTTTTCTTCACTGACTGCATATCGTTATCCTCAGCTTCTTTTGGTTTTTGGATCCCTTAACTTACTCTTATCTTATTACTAGGTGGAGAGCACGTGCGAGGCACGTGCCCGCTATCTCTTTATTTGGTATATTTATCTATTTTTTGTATTATTTGTTCGTTAAAGAACATTTTGCAAATATGGATGGTAAACTTTTATAAAAATAAAATAAAAAAATGTATGAAAAATTCTCTACCACTTTGTTCTTCAGTATGAGTTATATGTCAACGTAGATTCTATTTTTTTGGTACACGTTATTTTATTTTTTTTCTATAAAAAATAGTGGTTTAAAAAATTCAAAAAAATATTTAATATTTTTTATAATACTTAAAAAATATATATCTATTTAAATAGAGTGTGTATATATTTAACTTTTAAAAAAACTGACTGGGTTACAGATAATTTTTTTTAAAAAAAATGATGTACCCGATCAATTTACTCTGTTGTTGTAAATATGTTAAAATCTACCCCTGTCAAAATAAATAATTTTTTTATAATGTTATTAAGTTAAAGAACTCATCGAAAGTAGATGCTCAATTACAATATATAATCCAAAAGATGAAAGTATCTCTTTAATTAAATAGTTGGTATTTACTCCACGTTTTCTCCAAATAAACCTCAACCATTCTATCATAAACATATTTTTTGTGGGATTTACACAGTAACATTCTACAAATTAGGAGGAAAAGACCATGCAAGAAATAGTATTTAAATGGGGACCAAGATTATTACTTTGCAAGTAATCCTAGGTACATGGGCCTGCTTTCTTGCAAGGTACCACACCAAATCTAGGTAGTGACCCGAAAATAGTCAATTTCTCTACAGAAATAGCAATAAAGAAGAAATACAATGCTAAGAGCATTTCTTGCAAAAATTACCCAAATTACAAGAAGGTTGAGATAAAAATTGAAGTAGAATGCAATGTTACCTCGTTAGTCTAAGTGGTCGATAACTCTTAGCAGCTACCATCTTTATCTAGATATAAGAAAAAGCACAAGGAGAAATGTAACGTCGAAGAAACAATGAAAGAACATTATAGCAAGGAAAGCTACAGAGGCATAGAAAATGAAGAACATCACCAACAAAAAGAATTATAGATAGCAAAAGGTTAACCAGATAATTAACTCTTTCAAAAATCCATCAACCATCATTTTGATGAAGATAATTTACAAGGAAATGGAATTCAACATGAAATTTGGAAATTAATATTTTTATGTGTCTAAATAATGCAATAAATACCAAAGTGGGACAAAAATTAAAATTGAGGGGCTAAAAGTGTCAAAACTCCATCTATTTGACATGCCAAGCTATATTATCTGAAATTATACATCCTTATCAATATTGAATTACAATTTCTAATTGTTTCTATTTGACAACCGTCACAAAAATCCAATCCAAAAGATTATTTATCAATATGAAAAATATATTCATAAATTTTATAAAAATAAATAAAGCAACCAAAATTTGGAACAGGAAAGGAAATCTACAAATGATAATAGGAGTTTGACATAAACCTCTTACAAAGATTAAGGAAGGGAACCGAAAACCTTTTTTTTTTTTAAAAAAAAAAAAATCTATCTTTCTTTTATTTTTGTTTGTTTAGAATAGAAACATGATGGTCCCAAAATAATCTTTTTAATCCATTGTTTTTAACCCAATATACAAGTTATATTTGGCAAATTTAAAGAGAAAATAAATTGAATGCAAACGAATAATGATGGAAAAAAAAAAAAAAACTCTTATGGAAATATATTACTTACAAGCAAAAGTAGAAAAGAAGAAAAATCTTTGTTAGCAATGTAAACATAACGTCTTACCTTAGAGTTATCCCTATAAAGTACTTTTTAATCCAAAAGAATTTGATTGAGAAAATTTAGGGAGAGAGATTTCAAACCATCAATCTCCTAAAATATAAAAATTGAAAAAATAAAAAATAAGGTACCATTTGGTAAAAGTTTTTTTTTTTTTTTTTTTTTTTAAGTATTTTTTTTTTACTTAAAGTCCTACTTGAATACAAGAGCACAATTTAAAAAGTTTGTTCGATAATAGATGGATAATCCTTATTTTCACACATCACAATTGTATAAATAGGAAGAGGTAACACGAAGGTAAAAGTAAATAGCTGAAAACAACAATAGACCATCCCATTTGGCTTATTTCAGCCTCGATCACAACATGCAATGGGCATATATTCATTACTATTATCCAGATAAACCGATTGAGAGAAATGTATAGTCATGGAATTATAACCATCGCCCCCCGCATCCCCAACCTGCCCAACCAAAAGAAAAATAACATGTAATGCAAATATCTCATCTCAGACATACGTTTTTTTTAAAAAAAATAAAAAATAAAAAATAGAAATAGAAATATATTTAAATATAAATCTACAGTGAGAAAATGTTAATTTTTCTCTTTTCTTACATTTAAATATCTAACTTAAATTGAAAAAATAGAGGGTAATTAAATTATTTCACATATATATTTTTTCAATAAATGATAATCTTTCCTTTTAGTCAAGAATAGAAGAGCGCTTGATGTGTAGGTTTCCAAAGTAGAGGGGTAAAATTGAAAGAAGATCAAAGTAGAAAGGAATAATAAAAAGTAATTAACCCAAAAATATATTTACATTTTGACTCCAAAAACTTGCTCTCAAAATCTTGGAACATAACATAAACATATAAAGACATGACATGTAGTTTTTTAAAGTAGAGGGGGTAAATTTGAAACAAGATCAAAGAAGGGGGTGGTAAAAAGCAATTAACCCAAAAATATATTTACATTTTGACCCCAAAAAACTGTTCGCAAAATCTTGGAACAGAATAGAAACATATAAAGACATGAAGTGTAGGTTTTTAAAGTAGAGGGGTAAAGTTGAAACAAGATCAAAGACTTTTTCTCAAAATCATGGAACAGAACAAAAACATATAAAGACAAGGAGGGAGGGAGGAAGAGAGACATACCTGTAGACACAGATTATATCGGCAAAACGAGAGAGCGATTTTGATACATAAGCCCCCTTAAGAGAAGGATCGACCATTCTCAATAATAAATCTATATCGTAAAGCCGAGGAATTGCCCATCTGACCAAAAATTGTTCGACTCGAGGCCGTGTCCTATATGATGGAAAAAAAATTAAATTCCGTTTGTTTAAGGCCCTGTTTGTTTGGTGTTTCCATTCCCTGATTTTTTAGAACAAAATTCTTGGAAAAAACACAAAATTGTTCCCATATTTTTGTTTGTTACCCAGTTCTCTCAGAAATCGAAACCAAAAACAAAAAATTGAGATCAGAAACACTAACATACACAACCTTAATTCTTTGTTTTTGTTACCCAAAAAATCTTGGAACATAAATTCTGTTTTAATCCTGAATTTGGTCTAAAGACCTTGAAACATAACAAAAACGTTTTTATTTTTATTTTTTTCTGTTAATGTTTCATACTTAGCATACCTTGCCAATGAGAATCATGCTGAGAAACTCGGGTGTATTAGTAACACCCATCTCAAAATTTTGGGCCACCTTAACCCCAGAAGATTATGTAGCAATAAGTGCCTTCATAGCATTTTCGTTTGTTCTTGTAGCATGCAAGACCTACAAATATCAAATAAAACTTGAAAGCATCCCAAATCAAGTCTTACAAATAAAAAATATATATGAATCACAAATATTGAATTGAAGTTCTTTAAGAGGGAGAAAAAAAAACCCACATAAAAACGGTAAATCAGTAAAACACATTCAACTTGAAACATATACAACACACAAAAACAAGTGGAAGTTAAAAAGAAGGTCTATGAATGCTTTGACATAGGGTGTGAGTGACATAAGAAGTGGGAGTGAATATATAACAAACATTGAATATATCTCTGTAAGACCCTGACTTAGTACGTACGTCATTTTAGTTACATTTTGGAGCAATTGGGAAAAATATGGGGTAAAATTGAATTAATCATTATCCGAATTAAAAGTTTAGGGGGGGCGAATTATAAATTTGTATACATTAAATCTAACCTTTAGGATTCAAATTGTCTTTCAATTGATAACATGTAAACTTTTAGGGGTGAAATTACAATTTGAAGGAAATTATAAATGGTGAATTGGACTAAAATAGGAATTAAAGAAATTTGGGGGAGGAAGGAGTAATTAGAATAAAAGATTTTTATATAAATATAAAATATATATATATATATATATATATATATATATATATATATATATATATATATATATATATATATATATATACGCATACGATATGGGTGCCGAGAGAACAACCGGAACGGAGAGGGGAAGGATCGAGATCCATTGACGTGACAAGCTAGGAATAAACCAATCCACTTAAAACATGCAATTTGTGATCTTTGAAACGTGCAAACATGATCTTCAACGGAGGAAAAAAAAGATCAGAAACAGGGGAGAGAGAGAGAGAAGGTCCGACGGTCAGGGGGTGTTGAGATCCGACGAGCGTAGGTGTGAGCGATTCGTTCGGTTGTTGATTGATCGTTGGTGGTGCCGAAGGTGTGAGGTCCCGTTCATTGCCGATGGTGTGGAGTGCCGACGGGGTGATTGTCACGGTTTCGTTGAAGGTTGCTGTCGGTCAGTTCGGCGGTGGGCTATTCAGCAACCGACGGTGGTGAGCTGGGTTGACGGTAAGCTTCCAGTGGTTGTTATTGATGTTGTGATGTGTGTGTATGTTTTCTGCTCTGAACAGTTCCTGCCTTTTGTGTTGTGTAGTGTGTGTTCGTGGGTTCACCGATCTGCCCGACGATGACGATCGGCGGCATGTGCGACGACGTTGGTGGTTCTGCTCTATCGGTACGTGTTATCCCTGCAGGGTGTGTGCATGTTGGGGGCGCATGGAGGTCGCCGGAGGTTCTGTCGAAAAATTAGAGAGAGAGAGAGAGAGAGAGAAAGCTGTACGTGCATGAGTGTGGGACGGTCGGCAGTGCATGGAAGGGTGTGGGTTGTTTGACTGGTGGTGCGTGTGACCGGTTGGTGGGACGGCGAGGTTTGATCGACGGTGAGATGTTATCGGTGGCGCCAAGACTACATAACAGGAAACATAAACACAAACCAGGAAAAAGAAAAAAAAGGGGAGAAGAAGAAAAAAAAAGAAAAATTACGCAAACCCCCCAAATAAAAATCCAAATATCATTCTCACGACCAACGGACGATTCGGAGCAGGTAAAATCTAAATCAATTACTATTATTGTTAAATTGAAATATTAGCAAACGGGATTATAATTTAGAATCGTTAATTTTACTAATTTTTGTCACCATCCCTATTAACAAACGCGTACAGTAATTATTAACGAAACGAAATTTACCGGATATCAATTATTTGTAATAAAAAGTGGGTACGGAGAAAATTACGGAATTTAGGGTCTGCATGGTATGATTTGGTTATTTTACATAAAATATTAATTTAGACCCTATCACTATTAGGCTCGCAGGCACTGAAGTATCGGTAGAAGATAGTCAGGAAAAACTGTTCGGATTGAATAGCCAGGTGAGTGTGCTGCCTTCTTACCTACCTATTTTTCTATGTATATATATGATGAAATATGTGATTATTTAAACGGTATGAATTTATAGACGATATGGACCAAGTAGGATTTGAGCGAATTGGTAAACTGGATTTTCGAAAAATTTCGATGATTTTCGAAAAGAAGTTGAAAATGAATTTTTGTTAGATTTGGTGAAATTAGACAAAGTTTTTAAAAGAAAATAGGAAATATCTGTTTTTCTAAAAATGCCTATTTTTTTTAAAAATAAAAGGTGGAAAAGTGATTTTGATAAAATTGGGCGTTTTCTTTAAAAAAAAGGGGGAAATATGATTTTTGGATTTAAAAGACGGTTTTAATAGAAAGAGAGGTGATTGTGTGAGTTGACGATGTTGATTTGACGATATTATTACGTTGTGATTTGATGATGATGTTGTTGGTTAGACGATACCATAGTATTTATCCGCTTCGGCGGAGTGATGTTTATTTGCTTCGACATAGTGATTTTAAACGTTTATACTGTGCAATGATTATCCGCTTCGGCGGAGTGATGGGTGTTCGTAGGAAGGCATATCTAACGGATGGTACGGTACCGTTGCAAACTCCCGATCATGAGGTTAAAACGATCATTAGGGTTGGCCAGCGTGTGTGTGTTTGAGATGATGTTTTGAGATGTGGTATTTTGCTTATACTGGTGATTTAATATTTATTATAGTGATTGGCATGGTTTTTATACTAAATGTCTTTATATGGAACTTATATATGGTGCTTTATTCTCACTGCTAATATTATGAAAACTTTTGCGAGCTAAGTGATGTTTATATATTTGAGCTTGATCCCTTTAGATATTGCAGAATAAATTGTTATTACTATAAAAATGTTTTACTAAGAAGACAGTATACTCGCAGGTACAACAGCTAGGAGTCGGTCCCCTACTGGCACTAGGTAGAGCTACGTGATGAAGTCGTATAGATGATTGAGGGAAGCTATCCAAGGGAAAAAAAATAAAAGGTTCATGAATAACTACTTTTAGCTAGTAAAATTTAGGGACAGGTGTGCCCCTCATAGTAGATGTTTGTATTATACAGAGGGTGTATATTATCATTCTTTTGGTTCTTTGGGTATTGGTGATATCATGTTGTAGTCATACCAGCCTCGGGATGACGGGTGTTCGGGACGGGTTCTGACAGTAATTAATTAAATTGAGGAAAAGAAATTCAACATATTTTCACGCATAGTTTAAACATAGGCAAAGACACACTCATGTAACGCAACTAAAAAACACAGTAGCAGATTGGATACCTAACCCCACATAGATTAAAGAAACGCCACTTGAGTATTTTATTGGACTTTTTGGATCTAAACTTCCTACCTCATAGGTGATAGAGGTTGTTGTAGATACGATCAAGTCTAAGGTTACAGTTGAAATGAATCAAACACTCGCCTCTACAATTTAGGCTACAAAGTTAGTACAAAATCTTCACTTGTATCATCCTTCCTTGACAACAATTTCATGCACAATTATTAAAGCAGAAAGTAAGGAAAGCAAAGTGAGTTCAGACCTGCAGCCAAAGACTGTCATTGATGGCTTTGAAAGGAAACCCAAATTCTTCAAGACACGTTCTCACATCTGGAAGACACTTGAAAGACATCTAGAAGAAAAAATTACTTTTGCAAAAAATTCAATATAAAAAAAAAAAAAACAAACAAACAAATTTACAACGGGTCAGGGCCATCATCTTGCTTGCACATAACCCCACAGGACTCCAATACCAAGACCCACAACCATTTTAGCTGCCCATTTCGTGTAAGCACACCCGTGTTCACCAAGTTCATACTCCATTGGTCCATATTTATTCTTAGTCTGTAAAATTTTATTTTAAAAAAAACACTAATTCAAGAAATGGAAATAATAAGGAAAACTTTTAGTTGCATTTGGTAAAATGGTGTAGTGGAATTCAACTATTTATTAAATACCTGGGACATAAATATTGGACCACCCTGTGAATCAAAAAATCTTTTTGCTTTCATTATGTTCACAATCTTGGTGGTGAACCTTTGCATTGCGGCCTTCATTACAATATTTTCAAACATTAAATTTAACATGTATATATATATATATATATTTGTCTCTGTGTGTGTACACACAAACACACACATTTATCAAAGTATTCATGAAAATGGAAAATAAACAGAAGACTAATCTTAAAAGGTTCATTATTTGTTCTGAAACTAATGCCTGAAACATACTTTAACCAAACAGAGAATCCACAAAAATTGTACAAGAAGTAGTGCTTTAAATTAGAAAAATATACCGAAAATAGTTTTATATCTATATATACACACACACTAATAGAAATAATGGATATTTATGTGTGTGTGTGTGTGTGTATGTATATATATATAATAGTACCCAATGTTCCATTCAGCACAAAGCCAGGTCAAATCCTGAAATGAACATAAAGCTATGCTTGCTTCACCAGCTTAATAAACTTCACCAGATCATACCTCCCTTCAAAATAGAAAATAAAAAACAAAAGAAAAAAAGAATAAGCATATATATATATATATATAAGGAGGTCAAATTTCGTTACTTTCCCAGGTTGAGGCCCATGCCCATTCTAAAAAACATAGTTCTGTATCACATATAAACCTCCATCTCTTGCCTTATGAATAAGATCTGGCCATATCAACACAAACACTCCCAATAATTTGTACCCATTTACATTTTCCTCCAGAAAAAAAAATAAAAAATAAATAAAAAACGCTTTATTTTGTCACCATGCTTAATTCTTATGGTTGAAGAGGTGAGATTAACAATCAAAATAATTTCTAAAGTAATTTTGTATGATAAACCAGACAAGTAATAAGTAGACGGAATTGATGTAGAGATATTGTACTGAGAATTAGATAAATAAATTATTTCTTCATCTCCAAAGACAAAAAAAAAAAAAAAAACAAAAAAAAAAACAATGTGCTTGTATGGCAAAGAAATCACCATTTTCTTGAAATAAAGATATACGTAGAAAGAACATACTAATCTACGCATTCAATATTTGTGAAACCAAAGAACTTAATTTTTGTTTTAGAAGTTTTGCAATTTCTAAACTAAATTAGGAACCAAGAGTTTAAACCAAAATTGGTTTAAATTTTTTAGAGATTGTTAAATTAAATTAGGAGACAAGGGTGGAAGACCACAAAGAAAAAATTTGTTTCCAAACAATTAGTTGGCACACTTCGAACTCTATATATATTCTACTTTCCTTTTTCTAATCTTGTTAGGCTTTTTGTAGAAGCCTACTCTTGAAGATGCATATCTTTGAATTCTTTATATTTCATCCTTTAAAATAATGGTTAGTAGTACTTAGGTGCATTATGTTGCATGTTTCTTGTGTCTAATCTGAACTGTAATTTGTGATTATATCATCTAAACATTTTATCTATATTTATAGAACTTCATTAACTTGGCAAGTTCTAAGAGCTCGAAAGCTGAAACTACTGGCATCCATCGTGAAGAAGGATCATGGATTAACAAAAGCATGTTTAAACTTGGAACAATGAGACGTTAATCATTGTCACTATGTTATTAGTGTAATAGTTTTGCTCAACTGATGTGTTGTGTAGTTCGTAATTGGTTTGTTAGTCCTCTTACTTTCCATCAATGACTTCGTTATACTATGTAGGGAAGGTAGATATGTGTATAGGCCTTGGGTTCTTCAGTCAAGGTTTTTATCTGCGGGTGTTAATTCCCGTGCCAATGCAACTTTTTCCCCATTTAAACTATGAACGATGATTTCTTACAAACGCAAGCAAATAAATAACGCGCATGTGGTTATTGTCTCATAAAAAATGGCAGTAGATTCAAGATTTATTAAAAAATGAGATGACTTGTTTCACACAATTTCATAGATTCAACAAACACACCCATGTTAAAGTGAATCAACTCATTAAGGCATTTTGGTTAACAGTTGGTGTGCTATATGTGAAAACCTAGAAACAACGGTTGACTGAAATATGGAATTCAAGAATTTCAACACCAAAATGGAAGAAATTCACCATATTTCAGGTAAAACTAAACATCCACAAAACAAAGAGGTCTATATACATACATATCATTCACGCGCGCGCGCGCGCGCACACACACAGAGAAATATGATTATGTGAGAGAAGTACCTGGAAGATATTTTTTGAGCCAATGTAAGAGGTAGAATTGAAGTTCATAGATACTCCTGAACCAAAATTAAAGAAATTAGAGTCAATGGAAAGGGTAGATAAGTAAAAGAAGTTGAAGAGAAAGAAACTCAGATTGCTTTCTAAACCAAATTTAGAAGAAAATAGGGTTCTTACCAAGGGAAATCACGAAGTAGCAAGACATGCAATAGGGAGCTGAAGATTTCCATCTACCAGGCTTGAAATAGAAAAAAAGAGACAACACCAAGGAATGAGCGTCTCTTTTCTCAGATATATTTACATGCTATAGTGCCTAAGTTTTTGTACTTCTACAGACACCATTGTCGACAATCTACGCGGGAAAGGTGTTGTTTTGGTGAAATCTGAGATAGAAGTGATTGGATTAGGTGAAAGATTTGGTGAAGAAAACTCTCTTTATTTGAGAAACTTGTCTTGCGTGTAAGGAAGAAGAAAGATGACATGTGTGTATGTAGTATAAGAAAAGTCAAAGTTATCTCATGGATGTGAGAATATTTTGAATATAATTGGGTTCATTCATGGTTGAGAAAGTATTACACGTGTGTGAGTGAGATGAGTGATTGGAAATTATATACATAAGTCAAGGACATTTTAGTAAAATTATATAACCAAATGAAACTTTAACCTTGCTTTTTCCGCCATTATCTGTGTGTGTATATATATATATATATATATAATAAATCAGCTCATTTACATTCATAGCCGTCCGATGTCTCTAGATATTCGTAACCGTTGGATGTCTCTAGATATATACGACATATATATACAATATCTATATAATAAACATCAAAATATTCCCAACCGTAGGATTACTTTTATATATTATACAAATCTATATACATATTATACAAATATCTATCACGTGACTTGCTGAAACTTACCATCAACAGTGCTTGCATTTACTGCTTAGGCTTACTTTTGAGACTTCCATGATCATAGCTGCGCTGCTCAGTGTGTTATTCTTCTCCACAGAAATTCGTCCCCTTCAATCCACGGTTCTCCGACAATCGCCATCGCCATCGCCTTCATCTCCTCTCTTTCTCAGTCTCCCGCGATCCACTTCTTCTCAGCCTCCTCTGCCATCGTCTCACCATCCACGCCGTTATCCTTCACTCGCGACGGATGACGGCGTGGATGACGACGACGGTGGCTTTCTCCCTCGCGACGACTTCTCCCTTTTTTCAGACGACGACGGGCTGGATTTGGCCATATAAAACTTCAGCTGGGCTGGATTGCGATGGCGATGGCTGCTGGTGGTCGAATCTAGATAAGCGGTGGTCGAATCTGGTTGCAACATGGTGGCTTTCTCCCTCGCGATGACTTCTCCCTTTCTTCAGACGACGACGGGCTGGATTTGGCCATATCAAACTTCAGCTGGGCTGGATTGCGATGCCGATGGCTGCCGGTGGTCGGATCTAGACAAGCGGTGGTCGAATCTGGTTGCAGCAAAACATTTGGCGTTGCCACTCAGTTCCCTTATTTCTCTCACTGCAATTTCTCATTTTCTCTCTCTATAAATCTCACTCCGTCCCAATCCATATCTATTTCATCCATTTTGCAAATCCATAGAAATTGTATTGTTCGTTTGAAGCAGAAGAAGCCCTAGAAAGATAGCAAGAGAGATGAGGAGGTGGAGATGAGAGAGAGAGAGGAGAGGCGTGAGTAGTTGTTTGTAGGTGAGGAAGGGGATTGCTGTATGTCAGTAGATTGCACACACTACTGCTACGGTGGATCTGGTGAGCTCGCGAACCCCTTGCAATGGCCACAACTGCGAAAGAGGTGATGCGATATCCTTTCTGCGGCGGCCCGGTCAATCGCGCCGGCTCCATACGTCACCACTAAAGGTACTTTCTATCTTTGTCTCTATGTGTACATATTCGAGTTTTTAAGCCATAGGAGGTTTAGTTAAGATGAATTGTTAATACTATTTCATAAAGATTGCAAGGAGACCCACTCCCATGGCCGTGAGGGTGGGTGGGGGTGCTAAATGATAATGGATATATGTTTGATTTTTTTTTTTTTTGCACTGTTTATTCATGTAATTGAGTTTAATAATTGCAAAATTAATCCATTTTTTTCCCTAATTAATTACATCATTTTTTTGTCTATAGGGATCATGTTCTTCACTTGCTCCTGTTTCTGGTGAGCTACCAGTAGATGGGAGAAAGCCATGGCTGCGGTTAAGAGCTACACCACGAATACCATTTTGTCCATTCTCCCTCCCTTTAGTTGTGTTGCCCTCTCTGTTGTACTCCTTTGCTGGATTATCAAATGTGTTTCTTGGACTCATAGCAGTCTATATATCTGAAATTTTTGACGTTTTCCATTTTGATATGTTTTGGTTGTTTAGAGGATAGAGTGAATTCTCATATTCAATAAACAGTCAAATTTGGCACTTCCAGTTCTGAACATGGTTTTAAGATAATAGTGGTAGCATGGAAATTTATTATTCACATTCCATGCTGCAGGCACGTGAGAAGTTTTTGTCACTGAGGAAAGGCTCAAAGAGCGATATAGCTACTACTCTAGAAGAGGTAGTTTCCGGCACGAAACCTTAAGGATTATTGTTAGATCATTACAAGACATGCGATACTATACTCTATAGAGTTCGTACTTTTAGTCTTCAGATTTTCACATAGTTAAACTATTTTTCCAAGAACTTGATAATGCAAGGTCTGTTTTTCAGCAATCTCGCTTTCATCTGGTGAATCTTTTTTTTTTTTTTTTTTACATTTATTGACTAAACCAGTGTTCTGTGGAGGTCTGTGCTTTACAAGCAAAATCTAGGTTGTAATATGATTGGATGCTTTCCGTCTAGGTAATTGCTCTTTCTAATGTTGAAGCGAAAAAGAGGTTTGAAATTTTGGAAGCAGTCAGTGGTACGATGGACGCTCATCTTCGATACTTCAAACAGGTAGATTAGATTATGGGTTTCTCTTCATATTTTTGCTATATGTTCTTATAAGCTTCCTAACACTTTTTGATATGTAGGGCTATGAGTTGTTACATTGGATGGAGCCATATATCAATCAGGTCTGTCATCATTTCCCCTTCCATTTAGTTGCAACTATTCTCTTTTATGCTTTATTTACTAGACTATTCAGATTTGACTATTTTTATTCAAGAGAATCCTTATTTAAATTACTCACTGACTGCTAATAGCTCCCGTCGCTGGCCACTAATGTACAATACCCTTGGTTTCTATCATGCCTACTTGATTAATATCATTTCAAATGGGAGCGGGTGTAAATATTTTCTTCGTTTACCCTTTCAGTTTTTGTGGAGAAATACATGGGGGATATGCCGCATTTAGATTGAATGGATAAATACTCATTGGAGTTGTTTTGTTGCATTTGTTTAATATACGTTTGCTTGCTAATTCTATTTCAATTCGGCCCTAATTTTAGTAGTATATGTTTAATCTTTTGTTTGCCTTTATGTAATAGATGAGATGACTTGCACATAATTGAATTGATGAGAGATGATTCAAAGTATATGGGACTAATTGTTGTCGTTCTTTGGTGAAACATACTGAAATAAAATGTCCACCGTGTTGCAGGTCTTGACTTATGCACAACAATCAAGAGAGAGGTCTAACTATGAGCAGGCTGCTCTTAATGAAAGGATGCAAGAGTACAGAAGGCAGATTGATAGGGAGAGCAAGTGGTGTTCAAATGGTTCTAATGGATCTCTTAATGGAGATGGTATACAATCTATTGATAGGAGTTCACATAAAATGATAGAGGCAGTTATGCAATCTGCTGCAAAGGGAAAGGTTGGTATTTTTTTGTGCGCATACATGTTTGGGCGTTGATGAGGACCTCAAGATCTTGAGCTCTGTTTTCTAGCCTTTTGTTTTCCTTTACTTTTTTTCACTTTACTCCAGAAACTTCTCTAAATATGCAGAAATATTTCAGGTTCAAACAATTCGGCAAGGTTATCTTTCCAAACGCTCTTCAAACTTGAGGGGTGACTGGAAAAGAAGATTTTTTGTTCTTGATAGCCGTGGAATGTTGTACTATTATCGAAAACAAAGTGGCAAACCATCTGTGAGTAAAAGTATTCTTTAACTAGAAGTATTATATAATAGTTTTTGTTTCTCCAATAATGAGGAATATAAATCATTTTGTGGACATTAATAAATGCTTATCACTCTTTTTAAAAAAATATTTTTTTTTTTGTATTTTAATCTCAACCACATGTATGAACGATTTTCATTGATTTAGATTATTTGTTTCGTTTGATTAACTACAAGAACCTCTCTTCATTGACTGAACAGTCGGAGCAATTTCACTGCCACCACCAGTGATAAAAGGTGTACACGATTGCCATGGTTCGATTCTTACCCTAAACGGTGTGTAATTTCTCTTGAGCTTATCAATTTGATTTTTATTCTCATTTTGTTAGCTGCATTTTATGCTTTTTCAGAATATTTTAATTCGTTTCATAATAATAGCTTGAATTTATGTATTCCATTGAATTGGTTTTGCTGGTAGTTTCTTCACATTTATAAGTTTGTCTCGATTGTTAATTATTATTGATATTCAATTATTAGTCAACTATTGCTGTTCAAATGAAATAGGTACATAATGTTAATCTCGATTATTAGTTATTATTGATATTCAAATGAAATATGTGTGAAATGTTGAAATAGATAAGCTTATGACAATTTTTTTTTTTTGTTTTACATCCGTGCCTTTAGGCACGGGTTATACGCTAGTATAGTTATACGTGTAGATCATTTATATATCCATAATAATAAGTAATGTGTTGTCTTATTCAAATGATGACAACACATTTCTAATATATATTTTTTAATTATTTACATTTAAGTCCCTTTTAAAATAAAGAAAATATTAATTATATCCCAAAATTCTTAAAAATATATTTTAATTAACACAATAGCCCCAAAATTTTTAAACGTCATTTTAAAATTAACATTTAATCTACAAAAATTATCAAATATTATTTATACCATAAATTAACAAAATAATCCAAAAAATATCAAACTTATATAAAATAATATTTTTTCAAAAATATAAATTTTCGCGATATTACATTTATAAATGATGGAATTTCAAAATTCAAGATTTTGAGATCCTATCATTTACAAATTTTTTGAATTTGTCAAATCCCTTTTACCCAAACGCAATCTAATGATTATTGTTGTTAGTAAAATTGAACCGAATTGAAAAATAGGACTAAATAGTTTTATTTTTAGTTTTATCTTCAGCGTGATTAATTGATCTAGAAAAAAAAAAAAAAAAAAAGGAATAATACACTAGATTAGTGTTTCTAGTATGCCCAAATAATTATTTTTGCCTTAAACTCTTAACAAATTATCCTAAAAAAATTTGGGATTAATGTATAAAAATACGTTTTATAAATACATTTATGTTCCCAAAAATTTTAGCACATTTTAAGAGTATTTCCTAAAACAATAAAATGTTAACTTTTGTTTACACCTAGAAAACTATCCATAGCCCCACCTACTTGCCACCACCATAATATGTATACTAGTTTTAGCCCACGCAATGCACGGGTTTAGATAAAAATAAAGAAAATTCATATTAAATTTGTTTATAATAATATGAAATAATTATTTACTATTTGGGTGTTAAACAAATAGAAATTGTATTTTTTGCTCATGATATTTACATTTGATACTCTTAATAAAATTGATCGAATACTCAAATTTTTTGTAGCAAGACCCATTTCAAAAAAATATGGAAGAAGTTAGAAGCCATAAAATATAAATAAACAAAATAAAAATCACAAAATTATAGAATGGAAAAATTGATTTCTGACCTCGGAATAAAAAAATATAAAAATATAAGCATATTGAGTGTTTTTTAGTTTTTGTAAAATTATTATGAGTTAATAGACTGTATTAACATAAATTTTAAAGTTATTTTTTTGTGAATAGTATACAAACTTAAAATTTTAATCAATGTAGTCCACATTGGTATAATAATTATTTTATGAATCCGAAATTATTATACTGCTTTTAAAATAACGGCAATTTTCATATGAAAAATTAAGCAACTTTTGTGGTGTACAATGACTTTTAACTATTTTTTTAAATTATTGTTTTTTCTTAAAAAATCATTGCACAAAATGAATCAGATAAATAGTGAATCTTAAAGTTTGGATTTAAAAAAAATTACATTTTTAATTTATGAAATGCTCATCCAGAACCTATTTTTTTTTTTTCAATTATGAAAAGATACATTCATTTTGGATAAGTTTAGTGTTAAAATAGATTATGGGGAAAATGATGTCTGACTATCATTTTGAGTCTACATAATTAATTCTTTTTATTTAAATATTTTTTAAAAAATCCAATATTATGAATATTTAAAAAAAGAATGAAAGTTCGATAATAATAACAATAAATAAATAGAATTATTGATTAATTTTTTTTTATTCAAAATTAATTTATTTTTCAAAAAAAAAAAAAACAAACTAATATTTTGAATATAATTTAAAAAAATGAAATTTAATAAATAAAAATAATTATTAATTAAAAATAATTTATTTTATTATGCAAATATGGAATTGGAAGCAATTTTTTTTTATTTATTTTCAATGTTATTAATTGAATTAAAAATAGTTTTCTATTTATTTAATGTTATTAGTAATGGTGATTTAATAAGAGTAAAAAGATTGGAGAGATTAACCATATTTCATTCTAAAGACTTGTCTTCTACTTTTAAGTATTATAATAAAATTTAGAGCTTTTTTTTCAAAAGTCTAAAAAATAACTTTCTAAGGATTACTAATATTAAACTTGTTAAAAAATACTAACACATTTATCATTCCAATATTACCCCTATTTTATACACAAATTAAATTTCAATTAAGTTTTAAAATTCTAATGAAATTTTATTTTTTAATAAAAAATTTTAATCAATTTTTTTTTTTTTTTTTTTTTTAAATATACACTTTCTTTTAATGTCATAAATACCCTTATGTGTGTTTATTTTTCGTAATATTCACTGAAAATTAATTTTTAATAGAAAATTCGCTTAATTTTATTTTTTTATTCAAAAATATTTTTTTTTTTGAAAATAACTTAAATACCCTTAAATAAATAAATCCACTTAATAATTAAGTGGAAATCCACTAGACAAATCAAGTTGATATACACTTAAAATAATAAATAGAATTCCAATTATGAACCAAAGCTTTCAAAAACCAAATTGCCATTAAACAAGCCATCACCTTGACAATTCTCATCAATCATTTAAAACAATTGAAAAAAAATACTAGACTTGCAGTTGAAATATAATTGAAAAATGCATAGAAATCCACTCCAATTTAGTAGAAATCCAGTAATCTAATTGAAAATCTACTAAAAAGTTCAAGTGGGAATCCATTAAAAAAATATTGAGATTCAAATTTTGAATTTAAGCTGTCAAAAACTGATCCATCAAACAAGATCCTCATACATAAATCCATAAAATCCAAAATTGGAGAATTCAAATCTATTGAATTCAAATCAATCCAAACAACAAGTAATAAAAAATTCTGAAGAAAAAAAAACCCACTTGGATTCGCAGGAGCTGCAGGTTTTGAAAACTTCAAGCATGCATGAAAACTTCAAGCAGTACTGCGAATCCAAATGGTCTTGAAAAACTTCAAGCATGCATGAAAAAAAACATGCTTGAAGTTTCGATCTGAACCTTCAAGAAGCAAAACCAATATGGAAAGAAAAACAAGAATTGACAAGTGTTAATGCAGTACATGGGCTTGGCCAACTTGACCCATTAGGTCAAAAACTTAACCCTAGAATTTCTCACTTCTCCTATAAATACTATTGTATATCATTGTATTGTATATACTTTTCCTATAAATCAATATATCGTTCATACTCACCATCCCTTCCACTTCTCGATTATCTTAACATGGTATCAAGAGCAAGTCTTTCCTGAATCTATTCTTTCTAAAAATTTCATTTTCGCAACCCTAATTCTATCAAAGCTTCCGCCGCCACCGTTTTTTTTTTCCTTCTCCCGTTCTATTCGTAGCTGCTATAGGCGTTACCACTGATCCAGTATTAACAAAAATCACACCATCATCTTTGTCTTGCAGAAACGAGCACAACATCCATCAAAATGACCGCCATCAGAGCTTCCACATGCTCGCACTCGCCTCCCAAAGCCTGCAGTTCTACCAAGCCTCGCCGTCTAGGATTTTGAGCTCTATGGCAACAACCGGTGCTCAAAATTCATCAACGGACAGACTATTAGAACCGTCTCGACTAGATGATTCCAACACAACAAAAAGCAGCCCCAAACCCTTGCTCATGCGCAACCTAAAGTAAATTGTTTTATCCTCTCAGATCTACGCACTTGTTCAGCTCCATTCCCACTGCCACGTCAGCCTTAATCAGTCCAGTCAGCGCCAGGTCAGTGCTACCTCAGTGCTATGTCAATTGTTGATGTCCACGTCAATTGTTGACTCTGCCACATCAGCGTCCAGTCAGCCAGCTCCTGCCACGTCACTGATTCTTTGAGGTAATCTTCTTCGGATCGGTTCAGGCCTTTTTTTGACTGGTTTTCTGCAAACTTGGATCGATTCCTTGGGTTTTTTGGACATTCTGATTCTGTTTTCGAACTCTGTTTTGTGATTTGAGGCTCCTAGAATATATTTCCTTTTATATTTGTACGGTTTCTACACCGGTTCACCTCTTTCTTTGCGCCTATGGATGACTTAGACTTACTCCGGGTTATCATTGCTGTTCTGGATGAATCTAATTATGTTGTGTGGGCTCAAGAGATGTCTAATTTCCTTTGTGGATGAAAATTGTGACGTTTCGTGATTGGAGATATTATTGAACCCAAGAAGAAGGACAACGAAAATGCTATAGGATACATTGACCGTCTAGAGGACTAGGATAGAAAAATTTACCAGATTCTCACATGGTTCTGTGCCACTATCATCCGAGAGATCAAACTTCAATTTAGTACATACCAAAAAGCTAAAGAAGCTTGGGATCTTCTCCAGTACTGCTACACCAAGGTAGACATATTAAATTGGTATTGTCTTCTTTCCACCCTCCACAGTATGTTCTAGGAACCTGGGCAAACCGTCAACAGTTTTCTATCTCAGATAACTGTCGTGTAAAATTAGTTGGTTATCACTGAGTCAACTTGGGAATGCACAAAAGACGCCACCATTCATGGAAAGTACCGAACTGAGATTTGCATTATGCAATTCTTGATGGGTTTGAGGAAAGAATTTGAGCCTGTACGAGCTTCAATCCTACACTAGGGCAAGATATTCTCCCTAAACGATGTTATTTCTGATCTACTCAGTGAGGAAACATGCCTTGCAACATTACAAGGATCAAATACAGATGTTACTCTAACAGCACCAATTGCTCTTGTCATAGCAGCTGCCAAGCCAAACTCATCCCAAAAGTCCTTATACTGCAAGTATTGTCATTCACAAGGGCATGAATTGCTTAAATGTCATTCTCGTATGTGTATGGTCTATACCGGGCTATTATCTTGCAAACTACCCTAAACTTCTAACATCACCATCTGGAAATCAGTCAAATGGGAACCAATATCGCTCTCGAGGCTCTCACAATCGGTTTTATCCCTAGCCAAAGAACAATACCGGTGTAACCACTGATGTTACCCCAACTTCATCAAGCTCTCCAACTGATTGGAGTAGTTTCTGTATTGCGCTTACCAAGGCTCTAATTAAAACTGGTAACAATATAGCTATGTCAGTTACTTACTATTCACACTGTCAATGAATCAAATATGTTAGTTAGCCATACTGGACATGTTAATAGTTCTCATTTATCTTTTCATGAATACATATTTAGTCTCTAATCTTACGCTTAACTTTATATTTGTTGGACAACTATGTGATCTTGGACTTGATTTACATTTTTCTTCTACTGGTGTTTATGTGTGGGACCCTTAGACAAGAAAACTCATTGGAACCGGCCGTAAAGTTGGACGCCTCTTTGAACTCACTCACCTTCAAGTCCCATCTTCATCATCACCAAATCAATCAGCTGCATCCATCCCAACACTCTTACCCGTGGAATTGTGACATTCTCGGTTAGGTCACACTTCATCCAATCATTTTCGTTCTCTTATTTCTAGCGGTCAGTTAAGTTCATTTCAGTATAAGTCTTTTCATTGTATTCATTGTCAACTTGCAAAATAATTAGCTTTACCTTTTAATGAGAGTCAATTTGTTTTCCATGCACATTTTGATTTAGTGCATTTTGATGTTTAGAGGCCTTTTTCTCATGCAACAATGGGTGATGCTTACTATTTTGTTATATTTATGAATGAATACTCTCGATATATATGGTTATTTCTTATGAAAAATAGATCTAAATTATTTTAAATATATTCTGATTTTTCTTTTATAGTTCAAACTCAATTCTCTCGGAATATCAAAATTTTTCGCTCAGATAATGCAATGGAATACAAAAATCGTGCTTTTCTAAACCTACTTCATAAAAATGACATGCTCTCCTATCGCTCAAGTCCTGGAACCTCCCAACAAAATGGATGAACCGAATGCAAACATAAATATATTCTTGATACTGTTCATGCTCTACTCATTTCTTCATCATGTCCTGAGCGTTTTTGGGGTGATGATGCTTTAACAGCAATATACACAATCAACTATGTCATTTCAGCCAAAATGCCGAATCAGTCTCCATTTGAGCGTTTTTTTCGGTAAACCTCCTGATTACTTCGAACTCAAAGTCTTTGTGTAATACCCCGGAAATATATATTTTTTTGAAAAATATTATTTTATATAAGTTTAATATTTTTGGGGGAGATAAGTATAATTATTGAGTTTAATATAAATTAGTTTATAATTATGGGGTACTAAATGAAAATTTCAAATTCTTAACATCTAAGTAACCAAATTGTGGCCATAAAAAAAAAAAAAAAAAAAAAAAAAAAAAAAAATTAACAAAAAAAAAAATAAAAAAAGAGAAGAAAAAAAAATCGTCCACCGCAGGTTTATTTATATATATATACTAGGGTATAACCCGTACCCGAGGGCACGGGTATAAAAAAATACACTTAAAAAAAATTGATATTATGGAAATATATTACTCATGCATGTAATTTCATTTTTCCTAATCCCATAAAATTAGGTACATAGAGACTAAATTAATAGCATAATTTTTCATAAAAAATCAGACAATTGTCATACCTTAATGTTTACCCAAGATTCTTCAAATTCAAATTATTCATAAGATCATAATCACAATAGTTGCAGCCTTGCCAAATCAAAGAGAGGACAGTTAAAAAAAAAAAGGGTATATTAGATTTATAAAAAAAATTATGGACAATGTCGTTTCTTGAAATCGTAGCTGGATGAAAACAAAATAATAACCGATAAACATGACAAATATAAATAACAAAATTAAGCAACCAATGCGAAAAGAAAAAAAAAAAAAAAAAAAAAAAAAAAAAAAAAAATTCTCTTATCAAGAGGAAATAATTTACTAATTTTAACAATTGTTAAAATGCCAAAAGGTCTTAACACTAATTTTATTAATTAACAATTCCACTAATTTTTGCACGGATAAAAAAAAAGTTTTGACACTACATCACTCATCACTACCCTTATATATTTTTTTTAAAAGTTAAGTAGATGGTAATTTGATTTTATTTTTGTATTATTCAATTTGACTTAACCCAAATAAGGAGAAGAGAGAGAAAGAGATGGAGGATCCAATTAAGAGCGGGAATTAATTTATTATTTTAAGTTTTTTTTTTTCACTTCATATTTTTTTATAATTTTCAATCAATCCATCACATACCTTCTCTCCTATTTGTTCAAAACAATATTAATAAACATTCTATTTAAATAAAAATAACTTCTTAAAACCCAAATAATTTTTCAATTTTCAAAGATTATTTTCAAAAAAATGTTAACCCCCACCACATAACCAAGCTCACATACCCGCCTCACCTTTGTCCGCCTCAGACTGAAATTCATGCATTTCGATATCAATATCAAAACCTCATTCTTTTACTTATTTATATATGAAAACAACTCTTTTTTTTTGCCTCAAACACCTCCACCCCCAATCATTCTCTCTCTCTCTCTCTCTTAAATTTGAAAAAAAAAAAAAAAAGTGAAAATGGATCATGAAGATGATCTTAACCTCAAAGCGACTGAGCTAAGGTTAGATTTATTCGGAGGCGTTTCGGTAAAATCTATTTACTTATTCATTTGAATGAAGATTTGAAGAAAAAACAAAAAAAAAAAAAAAAAGTTAGCTTTTTTCAATCATCCATGATGCAGGCATTTCCCTCAACCGATCGATGGCAGCCGCTCAGCCGCCGCATCGAGTGCCGATCCGAAGATCAATGATGAGAGTGAAAGTGTCGAGATCCAACCACCGCCATCATACGCCGTCTGGATCCAACCACATGCCATTTTACGCCGTAAAGATCCGACCACCGCTGGCCATCGCCATCTAGAACCAACCAAGTTGAATTCAGATTTGGCCAATCCAAACTCAAATCTAGCCGAATCGACGGCAACGGCTACTGCGACAGATCGGAGAGGCATAGATGACGTGTGAGTACGATTTGAACTGGCCACATGATGACATATGAATCCGACCACTGCCGGCCAATTGAGGGATCTACGATGGCGGTGATAGAGCATCGGTGCTTCGGTTGTGGCCGCGATGAGGGACGGCGATGACAATAGTGAAGGAAACAGCAACAAATCAGTAGTGCTCAGAGATTAATATTTTTGGGCATGATCAGTCGTCGAACCAATTGTCGACCACCGCCATCCGAGCCCTCGCCGAACCAACCACCAACTATCGTCATCTACATCTAAGCACTATCACCATCCAAATCTGAATAAAAGTTCAGATTGATAATAATAAAAATAATAATAGCACAAAACTAAATAAATATAATTATTTGTTAAAAAATAATTTTATTTGAATGAAAATTAATTTAATTTTTAAAAAAAATCAATATTATAAAAATATTTATTTAAAAAAATAAAATAAAATAAAATTTTGAATTGATAATATACAATAAAAATAAATAAATATTATAATTAATTTCAATACAAATTTTTATTCATCTAATGTCATTGTAAGAGATAAGATATTAGCAATTTAAAACACCACTTTCTAGGTCCCATCCCAAAGGCGAAAAAATCCCTTGGATAGAACTTCCATAAGTAGTGTTTTTCACTTATGGGACCTTTAGAGAAATTTCCTTTTATTTTTATTTAATAAGAATAAAAACTTTTAAAACTTGTCTTCTTCCACTAATAAGATAATAAGATTATGGATTAAAATTAATCTTTAGATTATGGATTAAAATTAAACATTGTTCAACTCCACACATGGACATGCTCTTCCCATACCCAACATCCCCGATCTCTCAAAACAAACACCCCATGCTTGTCCAACTCTTGTCCCAAAATGTAGAATCATTTTGCTTCAAATGTGCTGCTAATACTACCGACAGCTTTAGCCCAAACTTTGTCCAAAATTCATGCACTTTGATATTTACACAAACACCCCCTTACAAACAAAAAATAGTAATCGAAATTCAAAAACAGTAATTAAGAAACCAAAAAATACCAATTTGGGAGTCGGTTTAGCTTCAGCTCTTTCAAAATAGAGATGAAGTTTTTTTTGCCAAAGGGTCAATTAGAGAAAATAGAGGTATGTTTTTTGTTAAATTAAGATAGAGTAAAATTTTAAAATAGATGGTTTGAAAATTAATTAAAATAAAAATATAGGGAAGTAAGAGACAATTAACCCAATAATAAATGACGTGAAGCACTCCAATATCCCTACCCGTCCATCAAAAAACTATACCCATTGAGATGCAGCCGATGGTTTATTCCGACGACCAAATTGGTACCTTGCATCACCATCTCAATAGGCAAAATGTACCTCAATACCTTCACCTCCGTCCCCTTCATCGGAATCTCCAGGTTCAACAACAGATACGATGCCGTGAAATTGAACACATGCGGCTAAAATTTCGGGAATCATTTGAAAGTGATCAAGTGTTTAAAATGACCCAAATTCAAAATGTGTAGACATTTTCAAATGAGTTAATTCAAAGGCCCAAAACATCTCCCTCCAAAAATATGCAGAAGACATTTTCAGTCAACCACAACCTAATTCTTTCGGAAACTGTTAATTTAATACTATAAAGTGCGTTGCAATTTCAAAAAAATGGACAAATGGACAAACACAGATATTTTATTAAAACATAGGCTATCTAACACATCAATATCTAATAACACAGATATTAGGATATTAAAATAATACCACAATTAAGCAAAAAATGCTAACTAACTATCCAAATTTTAGTACTTTAATGCTACATTTTGCATATGGAACTAAATAATTAATTAATAATTCAAAAATCAAAACATGGTACTTTATCTATGACTTCTATTTTGTTCTTCACCAACAAAAGTCACCTTCAAGTTTTTTGATTTAATTACGTTGGCCTAAAAGTACAATGAAGTTGAAGCAAGACAATGAAACCTGTAAAAGGAAAAGATATAAAAACTTAATTGGACATGTGAATCAATAAAAATAAAAAATTAATATTGATGTATTATAACAAAAGTCGTTGAAACACATAGGGAATCACTCAATTTAGAATAAAATAATTTAAAAAGAAGATTCAATGGATAGGTTAAAATCACAAATTCTTACCTATATTCATTGGTGGATTTGAGACACTATAGCCAATTCATCCAAAAAAAAAAAATGGTAAAAATATAAAGAAATTGTTTAACACAAAAAAATAATAATCATCATTAGAAAATATTTTGACCCAAAATTAAAAACAAATATAATGAAGCCCAATGAAAACAAATAAATTGAAAATAGTGGTAGATTTAAAGTGTAATTTGACCCCAAAAAACATAATCACACTTGATTTTTGTTGCCTAAAAAAGTGGGAGAGAAAAAACTATTTTTTTTTTGTTTGGCAAAATAAAAATAAAAAAAAAACATTCCAGCTGCCATCTTTAAGCTCTCTCTCACAAGGAGGAGAAAAAAATGAAAAGGGAGGTTAAAGGTGAGGGCAAAAATGTAAATAAATGGTTCAAATTTCATAATGTTGAAAGATTTTTAGAAAACAGAGCATCGGTCTGTGTTCCAATGATGAAACAGAGTTGAGCAAAAAAAATGAAGAAACAGAGCATTCTTTGGCTACACAATATTAAAATACCCCATTTGTTTCAGCAGTAGCTGTTGAAGCAAGGAATATCCTTTACATAGTATCCTGCAAAATATTCGAACAAATTTGAATTACCTTAGTTCCTGCAAAATTCGCTTGATGAATATTTGTTCTCGATTTAGTTCATAGCATACCTTTTATAGCCTTTCATTCAAAACAGCTGAGCACAGAAATATCAATAGGATTTTAACTAATTAAATTAGTAAACAATTAAAGCTAACTAAATTATCAAACTAAACACTACATTTAACATCCTAACTACTAATTTCAACAATTACTCATACCTGAACATTGAACATTGTTGTACTTCTCCTTTATGTAAAGAAACAAATTTTTAATCCCTCTTGGATACACAAAGCAAGCACTCACTCCAGTCTGAAACTCACCAAGATCATGATAATTAAATTTACATTTTGCACCCCCTAATTATAAGAATAACCAACATTTTGCACCCTCAACTATCATGTTCGATTTCTAATAACCAGACAATAAGAATAAAATTAATGATTTATAGGTGATAAATTTAAAAATTAAATTAATTAACTTTTTTTTATTAATTAAAATATCAAACCAATCATAGAAAAAATAAATAAAAGATCAATAAATTCAATACCCAAAATGGATGTCACCCTCTCATCCACTCTTTAGAATGTCAAAAGAGCAATAGTGAAATTGGGGAGCAAAGAGAATTGGAGAGAGAGAGAGAGAGGCGTGCAAGCAAAGCGAGACATTGTTATGGGTTCCAGACCTTCGGGTTTCTTGGAGGAGATGATGTAAACGGCCGAGGCAACGGTGAACATGGCATCGACGACACCCAAAATCTGAATTTCAAGCGTACCCATAAAATCCATCGCTACTGAAACCTGTGTATACCAAGGATGTTTCGATCAGAAATGAGAAACGGATCTATTCATCGCTGCTATGAAATTGAGATCGTGATGGCATACCTGGGAGATGAACAGCAAGGGAGGTCGTCAGATCTGGCCAAAGCAACGATAGCAAGTAGCGGCGATGGACCGACGACAGCAAGCGGCGAAGGAGATGGTTCTTGGAGGTGATGGCAAGCGGACCTCGGCGGTGATGGCCGGTGGTTTATGGATGGCGATTGCGATGGCAAGAGCGCTCAAATCTACACAAATCGGTGGTAGATCTAAACAAATCTAAGATCAGACAGCGAACCGTCATCGCGCAACGGCGAGAGATTGGCCCGCCATCACCATCACCTTCAACATCGGGGCAGGGGCTTCAATGACAGGGTGATGGAGGATGTGATGATGGAGAGAAGAAGAAAGAATGGCTGCAATTTTTGTGGATGAGAGTTTGGGGTTGATAAAGATGAAGGGGGTGGAGTGCTTTTAGGAGAGAGGTTACACTTGATTAGCGAGATTTGGGGGGAGATTTTGACCGAGACCCTTGCTAAGTGAGATTTATGTGAAAAAGTAATTAATATAATTTAATATTTGATCTCAACCGTTAGATCTAAAATTGATCCGATGGTCGATAAAGATGAAGGGGGCGGAGTGTTTTTAGGAGAGAGGTTACACTTGATTAGCGAGATTTGGGGGGAGATTTTGACCGAGACCCTTGCTAAGTGAGATTTATGTGAAAAAGTAATTAATATAATTTAATATTTGATCTCAACCGTTAGATCTAAAATTGATCGGATGGCCAATTATGTCTATTGGAATCATTTAATTTTGTCCGCTGGATATTCAATCCAATGGCCTAAAATGTCTCAAATATAAAATCTCTCAAAATGTAATCTCAGCCGTCAGATATTCGATCCGACGGTTAAAAATGTCTCAAAATATAAATATGTTGTGATTTATAAATAGATATATATATATATATATATATATATATATATATATATATATATATATATATATATATATAAAGTCAGTTATTGCTTAAGAATCCACCATTTTCTCCATGGTTCTCCACGTGCCATGTGGGAGGAAAAGTGAGAGTTCTTTACCTAATAAATAATAAATAAAAAATAAATAAAAAATTACTGACACCAAATATGTTTAAACTTATTTACGGATTCGGGGCATTTCGGGGTTGGTAACCCCGGGAAGTGAGATCCCGGGCGTGCCAACCCCGGGATATAAGGGATTGGATTTTTTTTTTTTTTTTATAGTAGGCATGGTCCCGAGGTTGGTAACCCCGGGACCTTTTTGGTCCCAGCTGCACAAGCAGCTGCAAGCTGCTTGTGCAGCTGTAGCTCCTTAACACCAGAGAAGAAAAAAAAAATCGTTTTGGCCCACTAAATTTATAAAATTTTCGGCAACTTTGAGTTGATTAACAGTGATCTATCGATACTTTAAATAAATCTATTTTTTTTGTGCATAAATTAGATTTAAAACACTCCATAATTCTTTTTACAACACTAAAAACGGACATATAAATGAATTTTAAAAAATCGCCGAAGTTGGCCAGATAAGCTATTTCGATAACGGCATAATTTTTTTTCGGTAATTTAGAATTAATAAAATATTGCATTATTCATAATAGAAATGAATTAAATTTTTTGTATATAAATTATGTTCATAACACTACATAACAAAACTTAGAATACTAAAAACGGACTAGTGAATAATTTTTAAATAATCGTCAAAGTTGGTCAGATGAGTTGTTTTGATGACGATGCAGTTTTTTTTGAAAACTTAATTAACAAAAATAGTCGTCTATCCGTAATAGAAATGAATCTGATTTTTTTGCATATAAACTACGTTCATAAGAGCGATTATTTAAAAATTATTTACTAATTCGTTTTTGGTGTTCACAATTCAAAAACACTATATTGCACTTGAAAGTTTGGATGAACATAATTTTACACTCGGAGGTCCGTTGAGGGCGATTTTTTTTTTTAAAGTTGAATCTGATCTGAATCATTACTCTGGATTTTTTTTTTGCACTCTTATGAACGTAGTTTGTATGCAAAAAAATCAGATTTATTTCTATTACGGATAGATGACTATTTTTGTTAATTAAGTTTAAAAAAAAAAACTGCATCGTCATCGAAACAACTCATCTGACTAACTTTGACGATTATTTAAAAATTATTCACTAGTCCGTTTTTAGTATTCTAAGTTTTGTTATGTAGTGTTATGAACATAATTTATATACAAAAAATTTAGTTCATTTCTGTTTTGAATAATGCAATATTTTATTAATTCTAAATTGCCGAAAAAAAATTATGCCGTTATCGAAATAGCTCATCTGGCCAACTTTGGTGATTTTTTAAAATTCATCCACATGTCCGTTTTTAGTGTTGTAAAAAGCATTATGGAGTGTTTTGAATCTAATTTATGCACAAAAAAATTAGATTTATTTAAAGTATCGATAGATCACCGTTAATCAACTCAAAGTTGCCGAAAATTTTATAAATTTAGTGGGTTAAAACAATTTTTTTTTCTCTGGTGTTAAGAAGCTACAGCTGCAGCAGCAGCTGCAGCTCCACGTCTGAAGTAACTGCTTCTGCTTCAAGCAACTGCTAGCTGCTTGTGCAGCTGGGACCAAAAAGGTCCCGGGGTTACCAACCTCGGGACCATGCCTACTATAAAAAAAAAACCCAATCCCTTATATCCCGGGGTTGGCACGCCCGGGATCTCACTTCCCGGGGTTGCCAACCCCGAAATGCCCCGAATCCGTAAATAAGTTTAAACATATTTGGTGTCAGTAATTTTTTTTATTTATTTATTAGGTAAAGAACTTGAAAGGAAAGAGGGTTCATTTTTTTTTGGATTATGAATCAGGGAGGAATTGGAGCCAAAAATAGGGATTAGAAAGGGAACATAAGAATTCATTTTGGTTTACTAATCCAAAATATCATATACAACAACAACAACTAAGCCTTTATCCCATTTATGTAGGGTCGACTATATGAATTCATTTATGCCATGAAGATCGATCAAGGGTCATTTCCTCTGTCAGGTTTAATGTCGTCAAATCATTTATAATAGTCTCGTCTCACGTCTTCTTAGGTCTACCTCTCCCTCTAGTAGTCCATTGAATTTGAAGTGCTTCTATGGGTCTTCTATGCACATGCCCAAACCATCGTAAATGATTTTCTCTAATTTTCTCTTCGATGGATGTTATCCTTAAATTCTCTCTAATAGTTTCATTTTTAATTTTATCCATTCTCGTCTTCCCACTCATCCAACGTAGTATCCTCATTTTTGTCACCCTAATTTTCTGGACATGATTCGTTTTTACCGCCCAACATTCTGAACCATAAAAAAGTTTAGGTTTTGTAACAGTTTTGTAGAATTTTCCTTTAAATTTCAATGGAATCCAACGATTACAAATTACTCCAACTGTACTTCTCCTCTTTAACCAACCTGTCTTGATTCTATGCATAATATCCTCCTCAATTTTGCCAAAATGATTATATATATATATTGAAGGTTTTTGATATTCCAGTTTGGATTTCGGCTTCGGATTTCAGATAGAATTTTTAACCTTTTTAATATACGTATTTAATTTCTCCCTATATTGTGTAGTTCATGTTGTTACCATTATAATTATTGTTTTTCACGAAATGTTTATAAATATGTATTATGTAAAAATTATATGAAATACACGTTTATGTGATTATTTGAGATTTAATTGTTATATGTTTATTTTGGGATTAATTAGATACACGTATGAGAGGGGTTGAAATTCTTCTGAGTATTGGCTTACAACCCCACAGTTTTGATTGCAGAGCCAGTAAGAACGAAACGACGACAAAATTTTTATTTGAATTTATATTTAATTTGTAATAGTTGTATTTATTATTTACCATTCTAAAATTAACTTGATAAATTGAGTATAATTAATTTATTAAATATTAATATAATTATTTACTATTTTAACTCAATAAATTTTGTTGTAAAAATCAACACTGTTTGTCTTGGGTAGAGCTTGGAATTGGAGTTAGGAAATCGAATTCAAATTACAAATAAAAACAAACATTTGTGATATTATTAATATTATTTATCCACTATTAAATATTATTAAAAAAAATACAATATATCAACTTTTAATATTGTTAAATCGGTTGGTCTTATATATTGATTTGGATTTTGGTGTTAAATTATCTAAGGGGAGAAACGGTGTGGCGGTCTTGAGAAATCGGGTCGTTACACTTTGGTTGCGCTTTTGTTATTCTCAAATCACATAAGCACAACAAACTAGAACCAAGGGTTCACCTATGTTGTTTTATCAGATATGGTATTGAACATAAGGGGTATCGGTGTTGGTATCTCATTTCTAAAACTCTTCGTATCTCTCGTCATGTCATTTTTTGCGAAAATCAAATGTTCTCTTCCTTACAGTTATTTGACATGTCAACGATTACTAACTCCAGATTCATTACTGATCCATCTATTGAGTGATTTCCTGATGATCAAATTTCAAGTACTGTTGAGTCTACCTCAGAACCAACAGTTGATCTCACCTATTCAATTCCAGAACCACTAGCCGACCTCCCTTCTTCAACTCCAACTCCAGAACTACCAACTGACCTCACCCCTCCGACTCAATCGGTCATGCTCGAGGATATTCCTATATCTAATGAGTCTAGACTGACTCCCTTTGAGAGCCATCCTCCAAATCACTCCCCCATATCTATTAAGGTAACTCATAGTCCCTTTTATTTCACTGATTTTCATTGCTTTTCTACTATACTTCATTTGCATGTGTCTGAATCCTATAAGGAGGCTAATATTAATCATTTTTGGTAGAAAACAATGAACGAAAAACTTCAGACCTAAGTCAAAACTCATATCTAGGATATTGTTGATCTTCTCCCTAGAAAACTCCTATTGAGTGCAAATGAGTGTTCAAGATCAAGATACTTTTTGATGGCTCTATTGAACAATATAAAGTCTGACTTGTCGCCAAGGGTTTTACTCAGGAATATGACATTGACTATGAAGAGACATTTGCTCCAGTGACGAGGCTCACATCTGTCCGTACACTTCTTGTCGTCACTACCATTTGAAAATGAACTTTCTTTCAAATGGATGTCATTTCTCGATGGAGATCTTCTTAAGGAAGTTTATATGCATACCCCTCCTGGCCTAGTTGCCCCTTGAAATAAAGTTTGTTGTCTTTTCCGTGCACTATATGGTTTGAAACAAGCTCCACGTGCCCGGTTCGCCAAATTTAGCGCTACCATTCATCAGTTTGGGTTTACATCTAGTGCTCATGATTTGACTCTGTTTATTCGCTACACTGTCAACGATATTCTCCTTCTTTTACTATACATGGATGACATAATTATTACTGGAGATGATTTATGCGGTATTTCTGAATTCAAAACGTTTCTCAATGGACAATTCGAGATGAAAGATCTTGGCGTGCTCGCCTATTTTCTTTGCCTCGAAGTCTCATTCATTTCGGATGGATATTTTCTCTCTTTGGCCAAATATGCCTTCGATCTTCTTTCCAAGGTCGGCATTACTGACTCAACCACTGTCACTATTTCTCTCTAGCCGAATATCAGACGCACTCCACTAGATGATTTACCTCTTCAGGATGTCATTATATATCGCCAACTGGTTGAAAATCTAGTATATCTCACTGTCACTCTCCCAGACATTGCCTTTATCATTCATCAAGTCAAGTAGTTCTTGTTCGCTCCTCGAACCACTCATTACTCAATTGTTCTTTGCGTCATTCGGTATGCCAAGGGTATTTTATTACATGGACTTCATTTCTCAGCTCAATCTGATCCCACCGTACAAGCTTATTCTGATACCGATTGGGCTAGAGATCCCACCGACAGACATTCAACCATTGATTATTGTTTCTTCTTGGGTAACTGTCTCATTTCCTGACATAGTAAAAGATAAACTGTGGTTACTCATTCCAGTACTGAAGTTGAATATCATGCTATGACTGATGCAACTCAAGAACTTTTTTGGCTTCGGTAGCTCTTCGTTGACATGGGCATCCCTTCTCCTACAAACATTATTTCAGTTTACCATAAAATTCATTCTTATATTTGCGGCCAAATATGGAGGAATGCAATGAATGGATGTTTTCAACAAATTTCGATATTTTTCAACTTCATATATTCGAACAGAAATCTAAATCAATTCAATTAAGATTAGAAATCAAAACTCCCCAAACAACTCCCCATGCAGTGATCCCACAATCAGTATTTCATCTTATGGCATTTACAAAAAAAAAAAACATTTCAAAATTCGAGTGGTATAGGATTTAATTTCATAAAACAATCACATAGTTCATGATTTTATTGAAGCAGTGTTCCGCCACGAATTCCAATAGATGAACATTCCTAAATCCAGAAAATTACAGCACCTAATTTCATAAGTATAGCCACTATGGCTCTTCTCAGTTTTGTTTGTTCTTAATTCATCAGATTTAACGGGAGAATACTTGGAATGGAATTTCTACAACGAATTTCGATAATGTCAACGTAACTAAGAATCAGGACGCTTGAAAATGGATTCAAATCTATTCAAATCAGGTCAGATATCAAAATTGAAACAAGCAATCTCCAAGACAAAAAACAACCTGAACAGGAATCAAAACCGTGAAAAGAAAACCATACCAGGGGCCCTAAGGCGTTCAAGAATGATTTCCTCGGTGGAAACCATGGTGAGCCGACTACCGGATTCCTCGTGCATGGTGTCTCCGAATTTAGGCCAGGAGCGGCGCTCAATGGTGCGCTTGCTCAGCCGACCGTTGGCCAACTTCCGGATGCGAGTGGTGGTGGTGGTGATCTTCACCTTGTTGCCCTCGTCGTTGAATTTATACTCAATTTCCTTTTTTATCCCGTTCTCGTCTGGTCTGATTACCTGCTTCGGCGGCAACAAGAAATCCAAATCCTCCCCGTCATCCTCATCAAGTTCGCCCCATCTCACATTGTTCTGTGGGATGGCGTCTACTGCCATGTCTATCGGATAGAGAGAGAGAGAGAGAGGGGTAGATAGAGAGAGACCGCGAGCTAGAGACTCGGAGGCTGCACAAGGATCGCCGATCGGTATTTGGTGGGTAGAGAAAATAGAATAACTGTGTGTGTGAGAGAGAGACAGACCAGGTGACCATCAGAGGAGTGCGGAAGAGGCTGGACGCAGAGAGAGAGAGAGAGCAGCGGCTTAGGGTTGGGTTTCTTTTTTTTTGGCGGATTGGGTTTTTTTTTTTTTTTTTTTTTTTTTTTGGGCCAGATTTTGTTGGTGGAATTTTAAAACACCCGCCCGGTTCAAGACCACTCTGGTTCGGCGGTCCGATGCTTGAACGGTTTGAACTGACCGGTTCAGCAATTTTCGACCCTGAACAGTTCTAATATAGAGGGAGAGAGAGGGGTTCGAATCTGCAATCCGACCTCTCTCTATCCATCTATATGTGTGTGTGCACTCGCGTGCGTATTTTAAATACATAGAAGGGGGGGAGGGGGGGGGTTTGAGAAGAAGAAGGATTAGGATGGGAATGGGGGGAAGGTGGGTGGAGTGGCGGTGAGACTTGAGAGAGAGAGAGCACGTTGTAATGACATTGTCGAAGAGTTCAACTACACTGAGACTATGGAGGAGGAGAGAAGTGTAAAATAAAGAAATCTTTATAACAAATCAGCTCATTTATAAATACAACCGTTGGATCAAGAGATAAACCTCTAGATATTGTTAGACCATCGAATCATTTTTAACTTTATATAAAAGATGCAAATTAGGGTTAAAGTCGCCTAATCACTCCACTGCCTAATACGCTCAATTGACTTCATTTTCATTTCAGGCCAAAGCCCCTCCTTCGCCAACCCTTCGCAACCGCTACCTCCAGTTAATCACTGACGTCGTCGCCCTGGCGACGCTGTTGGGTCATCGCAGTAGCCATCTTTGTAACTCTGCGTTTGCTCAATCTCAATCTCAACTTTTCTCTGCTCTGCCATTGCGAATAGTCCGCCCATCCAACGCAAATCGTCTGTCGTCTCCCATCAGCCTCAATCTAGCCTCCCTAAGTTCCTTCCCTTGCCATCGAGTTTGTCTCTCTGCCTCTCTTGCCTACCGTTATCTCCCTGAAAAACCTATTTGAAATCTGAACCTTATTGTCCTTGAATTTGATTTTTGTTTTTAAGTAGGGAAATATTGATTCTGAGTGGAAGCTCTTGGCTATATCTAAATTTGATTTTTTTTAGATCTGTGTTCGATTTCACTAGATCTAACAAAGATTTTTTATGTAATCCAATGATCCTTTGTTAATTCAATATCTATTTCTTTCAAATTTTTGGAAGTCTAATGAAAAATGACGAACAATTGAAATTTTCTCAATTTTATCTTGTTGTGGCCGCTTAAAAATGAAATTATCTTCGGTTTGTTTGTTTTAGTTTGTGGTGTGTGCATATTCAAGGTAGATTTGAGATCTAATGCATAGATTCTATCCTGAATTCTTTTGTTGTTTTAGAGATTGATAATTGTTACGATATTACCCTTTTTTATATTGTCTTTTTGTTTGGTTTAAATGTGTTCCACACCTTTTTTTTTTTTCCCCGCTTCTAGGCCATTTTTGTTTTTTTTATATGGCTAATAGTTTGTATATTTGACTCAGATTTTGGGGGAAATCATGGCACACAACTTGGACTTAAATATTTGCGCTTAAAATTTGCCCTCCTCTAGTAGAGAGAGAGTTGATTGCATATGTTGCTTTTGTTCATCATTTATGATTGTTTAATCGCATCATTTGATTTTGTTTTAGGTTTTTTTTTGTTTTTTTTTTTTTTTTTTTTTTTTTTTTTTTTTTTCATTTTGTTTAGGGATTTAATTTGATTTGATTACACATTAGATATTTTGGGAAGAAACCTGGGAATTATTTTATTGTAGGGATGTTGATTTGATTTCTTGAATTTATTCCTTTTGGAAGCATTTGTTTTCATGGAATTGGAGCGTTGGAATTTGAAGTACAAATGAGCGAATTTAAATTTCTAATAAGTTCAATTCAAATTTCAATCAATGCTTGAATTCTGTGCCATCAAACATTGTCTTATTATTCTATTAGTTATAGAAGTATTCTTAATTGCAGTAATAATAATATTTTTTATTTTTTATTTTTGTTTTTAATTTTAATTTCATTTTCTCATGTCACGTCATTTGGTTGCTAATTGGCAAAATATAGAAACTCAAGCACATTAGATGCAAAGGATCTTCTTCAACATCTCGGTTAATTTTTAATGCGGTTTCTTTTTTGTGGATTAAGTTTTTTGAATTTTGAGGATTTTGATTGACCTAATGGATTTGTGATTCATGCAATGATATTTGGTCTCTGAATTCTACATCTCTTGTTAAAAGCAACAAGTTATAAAAAGGTAAATAATTTGTTAGTTGACTTTGTTTTGGTGGTTTCTACTCCCAATTTATGTTTCTATTCCGAATTTGTTTATTTGGATTTGTTAGTTACATTAAATCCTAATGTTGTTGTATAACTTAGGAATATATATGATCTTCTATACCAAATTGAGTTTTAATTTCAATAGTAGAAATATATATGAAATTGATCGTTTGTTGTTATGTTTGTATTTTTGTTGCAGATAAATTGTTTCTGTTCTGAATATTCTGCTTATGTTCCAGATATTCTATATCTGTTCTCGATATCATGTTCCATCCATTTAGGCGAGACAAATTTTTTTCTTTTCCTTTTATTAATCTTATTATTGCTATCAATTTTGATTCAAATAAATCAGTGTTAAATAAAGTTGAAATTATACTTTCCTAAACTCTGTAATAGCTTTCTAATTTAGATTTTGTAATAACTTGATTCTAGGGATGTCCTAAAATCAAACTCTATACATACCCTTGTATAATTCTAAAGAATAAATGAAAAACTCGAGATCCTTTTTCAATATAGCATCAGAGCCATGAATTAGATCCAATCTAAAAAAAAAAACAACCAAATACCGAAACCTTCACCAGAAATCAAAACCCTAGCCTCCGGTCCAGCGCTTCAACCGCAACCTTGAACCACCTCGCCTTCGCAGGCCTAGAGCTTCGCGGCTCCATTTCGATCCTTCCGCTACTAATTCATAGAGTTTTGGGCCGACGAACAAAGCCAGCCACCAGATTCTCTACAAATTTGACCGTCCAGATCTCAGCCCTATGGTCATCTGAGTCTTAGAACCAATGGTTTGGTAATTGTGATCGACGGTGTGGATCCAATTCGTTAAGAACTCTGGCATGATTGCTGACCGGATTGCTGTGCACTGCTATTGCTCACAAAACAAGTATCATCGCCCTAAGCACCAATTGATTTGAGACTACTATTCATTCGATTGAATCGGTAAAGTCTTTCGGCTCTATTTCCCCTGCACCCAGGAGTCGTATTGGGCTGCCCATAAGCTAGGCTTGGGCCGATGGTAGCGAATTATTTCGTGGCTATGTTACCGCAAGTGTACAAGTCAAGTTTTAATAGAATAGTGATGAGTAGAGTTGTCGTATCTACAAGACTTTGAAATTCTTTTTGGTACTCCCTCTGAAATTTAGGTTCGGAGAAGTACATTGTATTTTCATGGAAAACAACATCCATCGTGATAAATAATCGGCGTGTTAGAGGATGATAACACCGATAACCTTTTTGATGAGTAGCATATCCAACAAAAACACGTCTCAATGCTTGAAGAATTAACTTGGTGTGTTGATACTTGTGTAGATGTACAAACACCACACATCCAAAGACATGAGGAGGTAAACTTGAGATAGGTGGAGTCATAATCCCATTATTTAGAGTTTAGAATGGTGTTTTGAAATTGAGGGTGTTGGAAGGTATCCGATTGATTAAATAAGCTGTTGAAGTTAAAACTTCTTCCCAATAAGACAATGGCATATGGGCTTCAATTAGCAAAGCTCCAACAACTTCCAACTAAGTGTCGATTTGTTTGCTCAGCCACCCCGTTTTGTTGAGGTGTGGTGGAGCAAGTTGTCTAATGGATCATTCCTTGTGCTTCCAAATAATGTTGAAATTTAGTACTCTGATATTCTCCACTATTGTCACTGTGAAGAACTTAAATCTTTCTGTTGTACTGAGTTTTAATCCTTTTATGAAACTTTTGAAATAGCGAGTTCACTTTACTTTTGAATTTCATGAAGTAAAGTTATGTCATCCTGGTACAATCATCGATAAATGTTACAAACCAACATGCCCTTTCCAAAGTATTGACCTTTGACGGACCCCAGACGTTAGAATAAATAATCATAAACGGAAGTGGATTTTTATTCAACCGTAATGGAAACGAAGCACGATGACTCTTTGCAAGTTCACAAGCTCACAATGAAAGCTAGAAATATCATCTCTTGTAAATAAGCTGGGAAATAACCTTTTGAGATATCCAAAGGAAGCATGCCCAAATCGGCGATGTCGTAACCATATTTCTTTCTCATTTTTATCTTCAGAAACAGTTACTGCTAGGGCTTGTCGTAGGCTTTCGGTACTGTTTAATTTCAAATCCAAGTAATACAGCTTCCCCTGTCTAGTACAATTACCAATCATTTTTCTGGTTTTGATGTCCTTAAACACACAAAAATCAGGCCAAAAAATTACAACACAAGATAAAATAACGGTTATTTGAGAAACTGACAAAATGTTATAATTTAAAGATGGAACAACTAAATCAAACTCTAAATTGAATATATTGGTAAGAGTCAAAGATCCTTCCCCAATAATTGAGGTCGAAATTCCATTTGCAGTAGAGACGAATTTCTGGGTGGAGTGATTTAGTGATGAGACTTGTCTAAAATCATATGTCATGCGACCTATTGTACCAGAATCAATTATCTATGTATTATTTAAAATAGGTGTTGAAGTGTTTAAAAACTTACCACCATTGTCTGTAGCTATAACTTCTGCCGTGAAGTGTTTTTGATAATTTTTCTTCGCGCTACTATGATCCCACCATTATGGATAGCTCACCAATTCAAAACAACGATTTTTGGTATAACCAGTCTTATGGCAATGAGTGCATTTGCAGGAAGAATTTTTTTCACTCAATTTTTTTTTTCTTTTTTTTAAAGAAACTTTAGGGTATCTTGTGCAAATTACAACTATATGGACCAAAGTGAAATAAAGGTCAAACTTCAAGGGTCAAAGTGTCAAAAAAAAAACTTCTTAAAAAATGAGCATAAACGAAGCAAACGAAGCAATGCACTGAAAGTCTGGAATAGAGACTACGATTTTAGATTGCGAAGAATAAACAGAGCGATCTTACTTTCTGAGCGGATTTGAGCGCCGGCTGAGTGGATCTGAGCGGCGGCGACTTCAAATGGCTGGACGGATCTGAGCGGCGAAAAAAATAATCTGAGTTTGATTTCAGATCTGAGGTTCGCTTCACATCTAGAGCAGCGCAGAATCGAACAATTAGCGCCGAACGAACACAGGCTCCGGCGAACTGAATCGGCGAACTTGAGGCAGCAGCTGGAAGTTTTTTGTTTTTTTTTTTTTTCCTTTTTTGAGTGTTGGACTCGCCGTTCACGGCGGTTTCAAATACACCGTCGGATTTCGGAGCCGTCCGTTGCGACGTAGGATTTGAACGAGCAACGGTGGATCTTCGCAGTGGTTAATCTGAACGAGTAACGGCAGTGACGAAAGAACGACTCACATCGGCGGCTGGATTTAGGGTTTTGTTTTTTTTTATTCTTGAGGCTACAAAATCTTGAAGAGAATGAAGAGGCTTTAGGGTTTCTTTCAAAACCCCCACTTTTTTTTTTTTTTAATTTTTTTTATTCTAGACATGAAACTCTAGAATCAAGCTATTATATCCCCAATTATCTCAATTACAATCTCAATCAAATATCTAAAATACGAAGATAGAATTACTTTAAATTAGGAACGTAGAATTATTCAACATTCAACTACAAGAAAAATCACAAACCAAAGTTTGACTATTTAATCGTCATGAATTATCTTCAGAATTCAGTTTCTAATCTACGGTGATTTAATCCCTAAGTATAATTCATCAAATCAAATACGTCGATTAATCGACTGTTTAATCGGTATGGACTATTTTTGGGATTCGATTCCTAATATACGATGAATCAATTTTTAAGTATAGTCCCTCCTATTAAACAACATCGATCCCAATAAATGCGGGTTCTATAACGGTTAGATTTAAATCACAGGTATTAGATTTAACTCACAAATTGTAACAATCTAACATACATATAAATGATAAAAATAAGAATCGATTAGACAAACCATATAAGAACAATAATTCCTCATTATACATAAATCAAAAAAAAAAATTACATTAAGAAATTTTAGAAAAAAAATACATCCTTAGTTTTATGTATTAGCCGTTCATGGATTGTTCTTGGTTAAAAAATGTTGAACAAAACCATTGAAGAAACTCCACCACCAAGTCTCGGCAGAAAGGAAAAACTCGAGAAGAGAAAAAATCTCAAACTGTAGATGAAGTCCCAAAAAAAATGTTCAACGCCCACAGTCGAGATCAGACCTCCCTCTCTGCTAATTAAATGTCATAAATATATTTCCATAAATGAAAACCATTCCTCACCAAACTAATGTCACCTACTACCGAATCAAAGCATGATCTATCTCTTTAATGCCAACTTTATTTTCCTTAGTTGCTGTAAATGGCCAACTAATGGTTGTTTTTGTTAGAAAATTTTATTTTCTAATCTAATTTTTAACAAGATATTATTAACATGATTATATTTGTTATTTAAATTTAATGGACTAAAATTAAATGATTTAATTAATTAAGGTAAGCTCATAGACTACTCAAAAGAATATGGGTTAAATAAGTAGATACCGGAAACTGTTAGGGTGATTAGGGGATTATGAGAATCCTAAGCATACTATATAAATAAATGATACTAGAGTTATGGTCTCCAATAATACTAAATTATCTTGACGGTTCATTTTTCCCCATCAATAAGTGAATCACAAATCCCATTGAAAAACTCCGGAGATTTGGTTGAGGAAGATCGCGTACCCGCTCGATCCGTGTTCTTCTCGTGATCAATTGTTACAAGATTTCGCATCAGAAGTCAATTAATCGTAATGGATCCAGGTACATAATTTACGTATACATTGAAACTCTTGGTGATTTGATATGTTGATTAAGGTATTTTAAATTCAGATCTATATGGATTAAATCCCAACATGTGGTATCAGAGCTTACTTGATGTTAAATCATTAGGGTTCTTGAGATTTTTAAAAATTTTAGGGTTTGTGTTTTCTCCATTAAAGTTGGCTTATTTGTGAAAATAATAGGAGAAAACATTAAAGTTTATTATATGTTTTGAATGATTTATATGATTTTTTTCTAAATATTATGGATTTAAGGAAAGAAAAACCCTAAATTTTAGATTTTTTGGGGTCTTTTGGCCACAAAAACGAAAGAAACGAATCAGATCTAGACAGGTCGGTTGACCGACCATTTTTGTCGGTCCATCGATATATTCAGAGACAGTTCGGATAGTTTTGGTAGGTGTTCGTATTTCGGCCATAACTTTCTTATACGAACTCCGATTGAGGTGATTCAAAATTTTGTGGAAAGAGAAAAATAAGATCTACAGTTTTAATGTTTTGAGTTTTTCGAAAATCAAATTGAATCATGGTCACAAATTGGGATTTAAATCGGATCTAATTGAATTAGGGTTGAATTGGTCAACCGATTCAATAAAAGGGGCATTTTTGGGCTCTAAATCAATCGGTCAGTTGACCGATGGATTCAGGATGCCGATTTTGGATTCAGTCAACCGATCGATACAGGATGTTAAGGTTGCCCAATTTTGGTCGACTGAACCTTTTCGGTTGATCGACTGATTAATTTAGGATTCCAACCTTTTCTTGGGATGACCAATCTTTCATGGTCGGTCAACTGACGACTTAAGGACATATTCGATCATTCTAATTTTAAGGACAAGTTGACCGATTGAATGCCCAACGTCAGAAACTTTAATTCGTTGCATGACATTCGATTAACGAACCATAAGGACGGTTGACTAACACAATCTTATATTTTGAAATAAATTAAAATTAAATAATATGTTACTAAAGTAATCTCTGTTGTGTGGTTTATTTTATTTTGGGATATTGAGATATAAATGTTTATTATTTTATGCAAGTAATAGCTGGCTCAAGGGAAGACTATTATTTGGCCGAATAATAAACATTGATGTTTGTTATTTATGCAAACCATAACCAGTTCAAAGAAAGGTTATCGTTTAACTAAATAATAAACATTGTTTAAGATTAGTTCGGTTATTATCTATACAATCAATAATCGGCCCAAAGGAAGGTTATTATTTGGCCAAATAATAAACATACATGCGAAAATAAATTTGTGATGATTGTCAAGTTTCTATGTGAACAATGAATCGGTCCAAAGAAAGGCTTATTGTTTGACAAGACTTGTTATCAACATTTGATTCATGCTCTGAGAGTACCAATTATAGTTAATTCATCTGTCCAAATACTATGAATTAATGTTGTGCTAGATATCTTGAGATGGGTCCCCAAATTTGGATAAATTATTCATGTCTTTTTTTTATTTTATTTTATGACATCCGTGTATGTGTGCTTGTTTATTTTGTTTTTTGTTTAATTATGGCTACTATTACTGCCAACATAAATTCCATTCCAATACTAAACAACACTAATGAGTTGTTTATTTACTAACAAATTAAGTACTTTTAGATTCAAATATTTATGTGTTTTCAATCACTTTTGTTGTTTTAATATGTTTTTGTATTGTTTTGTAGATTTTTGAATAAAATGGTAAAATTGTGCAAAATTGGTACAGGTATAGTAACTTCAAGTCCATTTTTGAATACGATTCCATTTGATTTTGGAAAAAATCAAAACATAAAAGTTGTAGATATTTTTCTTAGATTTCTATATATTTTTGAATCACCCCAATTAGAGGTCGGATGAAAAAGTTACAGCCAAAATACCAACAGGTGTCACCGCCGCAGCGATGACACCACTGTCGCGGCAGTAAAAATGCAGAATGGGCAGCATTTTCTTTGCATTTCCACCGCCGCAGCAGTGATCCCACCGCTGCGGAGGTCACCCTACAGCTGTAAAGTATAATTTTAGATATTTTTAGATATTTTGTTCTCCCCCCTTCCTCATTTTTGGAAATTAGACTTAGTTTGGGATATTTTTGAGAGATTTTTGAGGGAGACCTCACAACTCAAAGAAGAAGAACATCAAAGCGAAGAAGGAGGAAGCAATCGTTCAACGGTTTTAGCGGCGGATCTTCGGGTAATGGCTAAGTCTTTCGTTTCTTTCTTTATTTTCTTATCTTTAGTAGTTGTTGAGCATGTTTAGTTGTTTTACATTATATATATGGTTATAGCCATTGGCTAAATATGGATTATTTAGGAATTAATATAAATTTATGAATATGTTGTTTAATTGATTTCGGTGTTTCGTTAATGGTTGTCCTTTGATGTTTGATTGCGTTTGCCATTATTCTATAATTATTATGCTTGTTATGATATATGGAGAATACGGGATTTAACACTCGGTAGAGATAACCTCGAAATTTGGAATAGGTTAAACACAACACGACAATCCAATAACCCTGAAGAGAGTGGAAAAGTGTGCAATCAATGATGTTGGGGCAAGACGCGTGTGACCTAGTGTTGTTAAGACATTGATGAGGACTTTTTTGTTGATGTGAAGTCACATATTCACTCACTTTACACTTGAGATAGATAGTGTTTGAGATTACGAACCGAGATTATCGAAAAGGTCGAATACCGTTAACCTAAATTAGATTGAAACGAACACGTTTAAGCAAATGAAGTTAATCCCTAGGAAATCTACTCCCCTAAACATCTCATATTAGTATTAGTACAATTAATATAATTAGTATTTTAGTTTAGTTTAGTATAATTAATTATAAACTACATTTTTTATCACCAAGATAAAATTAGGTTATGATGATCACGGTACTAGAAAATAATCTCAACCAATCCATATAGACACGATAACCCTTACTCTCCTCATCTATACTAAAACTTGATCAGTACACTTGCGGTGAAAGTGGTGTGCATTAATTCGGGCCACCAAGCTTTTGGCGCCGTGGATTGGTTTTTAAATTGTTGTTGAGATTGTGAGTAAATAACTTAATTTTAATTTAGGCATTTATTTTGTTTATAATTTTTCTTTTAGTTTTGTTTTTGTTTACAAGGTACTTAGAGATGGATCATCAACAAGTCCTCACACATTTCTTTTAATGGGATTTCGAGCCATTTTATTGTGCTGGGATTGATACAAAGAGTTACTATTCTGGTTCCCCAATCATCGTTTCCTGAGGTAGTGTCAACTACTGAACTTCCTCGATGGGTTATTAGCCGTAACCAGAATGTGGGTTGAAGGAGGAAATGCCACTACCTCTTTCGACCAACTAACTGCGGACGAAGCCTATCGATTGTTGGAAGATATGGCGGAGTATGATTTTCACTGTTGGAATTATTCAATAAGCTACCAAAGTTTGCGGGACAATTTCACCATTCCGACGCCATGGATTGACACCCCAGACTATCTTATGGAGTCTTCCCCCGCATTGGAAACCATATTCTCTACTGTTATGGGGGAGACTCGGATATTATTGAGGAAAACGCAATGTAAGACTCTGATCTTTGTCATACGTGTAATTTAAAGTCGCAATTTAAATTTTAGGGGATAAATTGTAATTTTCATAAACATTAAATTTTTTGAATGGATTTAATTACTAATCTAAAGAAAATAACGAGGCGGTTGACGATATTTATTGCGTGATTTGAAAATTTTAGGGGGCCAAATTGAAAATTTTCAAACAATAAAATAAAATTTGGATTAATTAATAAACTTAACTGAAACATGAAGGGGGGCTTGTGTAATATATATATATATGTGTGTGTGTGTGTGTGTGTGTGTGTGTGTGTGTGATCAAAAGGCCGGACATGTGGCCCTTTTTCCTCTGCTTGTTTGCGTTACCGCCACTGCTCGTGTATATATATATATATATATATATACATAGAATATTTGAGATGAATCGGGAGAGAGAACCGAAGAGAGAGGAAGAGAAAGAAGAGAGAGAGAGAACCGAATGAAGAGTGGGTCGTCGGAGGTTTGGGTTTGGCCGTCGATGGTGGATTCTCGTGTTCGTCATGTGTGTGTGTGGGCTGATATGGGTCTATGTGGGTGTGATGGTGTGTATGCTTGCATGTGTGTGTGTTTTCTGGTTCCGTCGTGGGTGTGCTATCGGTCTGTCACCGGCGACAGTAACGAAAAAAGAGAGAGAAATTCCGGTGTGTGTGTGATCCGTCGCCAGTAAGTGGGTGCTCCTTGTTTTCTGTTGTGATTCGATGCTGTGATCAGTGTGTGTGTGTCAGAATGGTTGTGTGTGTGTGTGTCGTTGGTTTTGGGTGGTAGTACAGTGGTCCGACGGTAGTTAGTCGCTTGGCGTCGCCGGCGTAGGTTGTCAAGTATGTGTGTGTGTGTGTGTGTTTATATGTGCTATGTGTGTATCGCGGTTTAGTGGCGAGGGTGGTGAGGATCATGAGTGTGGGTGTGTGGTTGTGAGGCTTGTGTATGTTGTGTGTGTTTGGGGTGTTGGTAGTGGTGGTTACCGTAGTTGGTTAGGAGAGAGAGGCGAAATGGGGACGGCTGATTACTCAAAAACAGAGCAGAGAAGAAGATAACCACCGCCGCGGCGGTGGGAATTCAGAGAGGTTCTGTCGCGTGTTCGCCTAGGCGGTGACTTCTAGGCCTAGGCGATGGGGGAGTAGTGTGCAGAGAAGGAGATGAAGGAATTTTTGTTTAGGGGATCGACAACTGTTTCGGAGCGGGTAATGTTTCTCGTTAATTTTTATAATTGTTAACTTAGTTCTCTAGTTTTAAAATATCAAAATGACTATAAAAAATAACGAGATCGTGCATTTAAATAGAGTTTGTATAGTAAATCGTAGCGGAGCGATAACTAGTCAAAATAGTTATATTTTCATAATAAAGTGTGGGGAGTAGGAAATTACGGAAATTAGGTTTTGCATGGAATAATTAGATTGTTTTTACATAAAATATTAATTTAGGCCTCGTCACCACTAGGTTCGCAGACACCAAAGTTCTGGTAAAAGATAGTCGATTAAAGTTTATGAAAGCGGATATTCAGGTGAGTGTACTGTCTTCTTACAAATCTATTTTTTTTATATATACATATATATGATGAAAAATGTGTTTACTTAAAACTGAACAATTTTATAAATGATATGGATTAAGCAGGTTTTGGGTGAGTTGGTAAAGTGAATTTTCGTTGAATTATGTTGGTTTTTAAAGAAAGTTGAAAAAAATGATTCGTTGGATTTGGTGGTTTTTAAAAAAGAGTGAAAAAATGCCTGGTTTTCTAAAAATAAAGGTGGAAAAATGGTTTTGTTGAAAATCAGTTGGTATTTTTAAAAGAAGGTGAAAATATGATTTTTTTTAGATTAAATCGGTTTGGAAATTGAGGTTGAGGTTTGTGATTTGATGATGTGGATTATATTCTCCTTGTAAGGGGTGTGAATTTTTGACGATATTGTTGATTTGGACGATGCCATAGTTTTCTTCCCGAAATGGATGTGGATATTCTCCTCGTAAAGGGTGAATTATATTTATCCCCGCAAGGGGTGTGGATTTATTCCCATAAGAGATGTAGATATTCTCCCCATAAGGGGTGTTGATTATATTTCTCCCCGTAAGATGTGTAGATTATACTGCGTAGTTAGTTCCGCTAGGAAGGCATATCCTAACGGATGGTACGGTACCGTTACAACTCCCGATCATGAGGTTAAAACGATTACTATGGTTAGCCAGAGAGTGGTGAGATGTTTGGGGTGTGGTGTTTTATCATATATGATGATTGGAATGAGACAATTTACATATTTTTTATATTGGATGGATTTGGATGGATTTCATATATGTTGATTTATTTTTCACTGGTTTGTTGGGATATAATATGTATACATATACATATAGATGTTGATTCTGAGATGGCAGGAAAATGAGTTTTTATTATCTGATGAGCTACTTATATTATGAGATTTTTATTTGATATGTGATATTTATATATTTTATGCTTGATCCATCTAAAATGTTTTTATTAAGAAGGCAGTACACTCGCAGGTGAAACAGCTAGGAGTCGGTCCCCTACTAGTACTAAGTCGAATCTAGAGGTGCAATAGGGAAGGAGTATCTTGGAAGTGCTACTTGAGATGAAACAAATGAGAGGTTTAGGGTTTTACATTCTTGTTCTTATTAAAAAAAAAAAAAATTAAGGACTCGTGTCCCCAAATTAAAGAGTGTATATATGTATGATCTGTTTTGTGATTGCGTAATTATGCATGTATTTTGTCGCCTATAGTGGGTTGGATATTTAGGTGATGTCGTGTCGACGTCACGTCGGCCCCAGGGTGATGGGTGTCCGAGGTGGGGTGTGACACGCAAGACCAGCTCAACAAGCATGAGGATCGTCTTGACAATATCGAGACAGTCTGTGCTGAGATTGATGCGACTGTAACGTCTATTCAGACGCAAATCGGTCAACTTATTTTCTTCATTGAGACCGAGTCAGATTCGGTGGCATTGAGAGATGAACAAGTCGAATCTGATTGTGAAAGCCATCGGGAGAAACCAGAGACAAGCGGGAGGTATTTGGGTGAGATCGAAAACGATCATGAAGAAACAACAAACCAAGTATGGATCGGTGATGGAGATTCACATATTAATCGTTGTGAGTTTTCACCGTTTGAATTCCAATTAGTGACGCCACCCCCGAGCCAATACGATCACATTTACGAGGATCCGATGTGGCTCACATATTCTACCCCGTTTTTAGCTCAGTACATCCAAGAAAACCAAGCATATGAGACGGAGTAGAATCAAGTTGAAAGATCGAGCCGAATGTCAAATCTCACCAGTCATGAAGGCATATTAAATAAAGACCCATACATGGTGTTATTTGACACGTACTACGGGTGGAAGCCATTCTTTGATGAGCCCTTCACCGTGTCAAGCCGACGACCTTAAATCAGACGCTTCTTGGGAGGCAACCCAAGAAAATAAATAAATTAGATCCATATCTGCCGACTTGATTCGGAGGCGAGATTCTCTCGTCTTCTAAGTACATGTTCTAAATTCCCGTCTTCATTATAATGCTTTATGCTTTCATTAGGATTGCTGATGGGATGTTGAGGACACTTCTTGTTTTTAAGTTTCGATTGTGATGTGTAGTATGTGTAGTATGTGTTAGTATTGATAGTTATGTTGTTTTGTTTTTATTGTGTGCATGTTTGTTTAGATTAGTTGTTGTGTGCTAAGTTTTGACTTCATCTGGACTATTACCCGATGATGAGTCTGTCCCTTGATTTTTTATTGAGATCGGACGTAAAACTCATTCATGTGTGTTCTGTGTACTTGACGTATCATTTTTAGTAAAAGTTATTGTAGATCCTAAATGCACGAGCACATAAACTTATTGTATAACTATCCAATTAATTTGAAAATGATTATATCTTACCCAAATTCATGACAATAGGGATTTTAGAACTTGATTTGGGAGAAATTCATGGTGAAATCCTAGGCAAGGTAGTTCGGGAAATATGATTTCAGCATTCGTTTTTATCGCTTGAGCCTTTAAAACTTACCTTGTTAAATGTTTATCCCTCGTTATCCTATCGAAGTCTAAAAACTGTTTCAATTCTGAACACTTAACTAATACCATGGCCAATAAAACTTATTTCCAAACCTATATCGCTGAACCAAATGCACAATTTGTGTGAAATCAAGTTAGCATTCGTTTACGCTACTTGATGTGACCGGTTGGGTTAAGGGCGAACTTTTCATTGGTTCGGTATTCGAGTACTCACTTGTTGTTTTTCTTTCGTTTAAATCACACCCATGGAATTCTAATAATCAAATAAGTTTGGAATGTGGTAAAAAAAAAAAACATATGTAAATATCGTTAAATTTATGTTTCTTTTGACAAATGAGTACGTTAGTCTTAAATATTTGTTCGGGATTGTTTCCAATTTATCTATGGGGGTTCGAAAGTAAGTGTGTCAAGCATTGAGCCTTGGGTAATGTTAAGTTAACAACGTTAACCTGTTTTCTATTTTCTTTATACCCTTGACCATTTTTTCAGAATCGAACCAAGTCCTAATAATCTTTTTAGATTCCCGAGCCTACATTAGTGGAGAATGGAACCCAAGTCAGGCTTATGGATTCCCTATACTCTTGGGTTTTAGTCATGAGCTTAATTGAGGGATGATCCCATCTGATTGACATATAGTTATATAATTGAGTTTTATCACACGCACTTTGACAAGATTTAGAATGACGCTTACTATTAGTGAATGTTGAAATGCTAGAACACCACATGGTGTGTTTTATGCTTGAACTCGATAAGATTGGGGGCTAATGAAGGAAAAATCATTTGGCTGATAGATGATATTCAAAACTTGCACATTATTATTTTTAGTGTTTTTCGTTTTTAATTTTGTAATTAGTTGTTGTATTTTCTTGTTTGTGTGTTTTTACTTGAGGACAAGCAAACGTTTGAGTTTGGGGTGTATTTGATGAGTAGTTTATTTACCAACAAATCAAGTATTTTTAGATTCAAATATTTGTGTGTTTTCAAGCACTTTTATTATTTTAATATGTTTTTGTGTTGTTTGGTAGGTTTTTGAATAAAATGGTGAAATTGTGTAAAATTAGTACAGGTACAGTAACTTTATGGTCATTTTTGAACACTATTCCATTCGATTTTGGGAAAACTCAAAACATAGAAGTTGTAGATATTTTTCTTAGATTTCTATGTATTTTTGAATCAGCTCAATCGAAGCTTGGATGAGGAAGTTACAGCCAAAATACCAACAGGTGTCACCGCAGCGACGGTGGTAAAAATGTAGAATGGGCAGCATTTTCTCTACATTTCCACCGCCACAACGGTGATCCCACTGCCGCAGCAGTTACCCTGCAGCTGTAAAGTGCAATTTTAGATATTTTTAGATATTTTGAGCCCCTATCTTCTCTCTCCTTCCTCATTTTTGGAAATTAGACTTAGTTTATGATATTTTTGAGAGGTTTTTGAGGGAGAGCTCACAACCCGAAGAAGAAGAACATCAACGCGAAGAAGGAGGAAGTGATCATTCAATGGTTTTAGCGGCAGATCTTCGGATTATGGCTAAGTCTTTCATTTCTTTCTTTATTTTCTTATCTTTGGTAGTTGTTGATCATGTTTAGCTCGTTTTACATTGTATATATGGTTATGGCCATTGGCTAAACATGGATTGTTTAGGGATTAATATAAATTTATGAATATGTTGTTTAATTGATTTCGATGTTTTATTAATGGTTGTTCTTCGATATTTGATTGTGTTTATCGTTATTCTACAATTATTATGCTTATTATGATATATGAAGAATACGGGGTTTGATACTCGGGAGAGGTAACCCCGAATTCGGACAAGGTTAAATACAACGTGACAATCCAATAACCCGGGAGGGAGTTGCAAAGTGTGCAATCAATGATGTTGGGGCAAGACGCATGTGACCTAGTTTCGTTAAGACGTTGAGGGAGATTTCTTCGTTGACGCGAAGTCACATATTCACTCGTTTTACACTCGGGAGAGGTAGTGTTTGAGATTACGAACCGAGATTGTCAAAAATGTCGAATATCGTTAACCTAAATTAGATTGAAACGAACACGTTTAAGTAAATGAAGTTAATCTTTAGGTAATTTACTCCCCTAAAGATCTCATATTAGTATTAGTATAATTAATATAATTAGTATTTTAGTTTAGTTTAGTATAATTAATTATAAACTACATTTTGTATCGCCGAGATAAAATTAAGTTATGATAATCACGATACTCGATAATAATCTCAATCAATTCTTGTGGACACGATAACCCTTACTCTCCTCATCTGTACTAAAACTTGACATGTACACTTGCGGTGAAAGTGACGTGCGTTAATTCGCACTACCAGGCACGAACCTTAAGGATTAGAGAGAGAACCTTTTAATTGTTCTTAACTGCGTGGATCTTGACTTTGCGCTAAGGAAAGAATAACATTTACCTCTCACTGAAGAAAGTTCTCCTGAGGCTAAAAGGGAATATGATAAGTGTGACCGTTTTAATCGCATAAATCTTATGATGATCCAACGCAGCGTTTCAAAAATATTTAGGGGCGGTATAACCGATGAGGTAACTGTTGAGACGTTCCCTAAAGAAATAAAAAAAATGTTTTGTAAAGAACGAAAAGGTAGAGACAAGTATGCTTTTAGCTAATCTTGTCTCAATAAAGTATAAAAGGAAAAAGAAATGTAATGGAGTACATTATGGAAATGTTCAATGTCGCTTCGGAACTAAAGGCACTAAAGTTAGAGCTATCTGAGGACTAACTCGTGCATTTAGTACTCATTTCTCTTCATACACAATACAGTCAGTTTATGATCAGTTATAATACTCGAAAGGATAAATGAACTCTTAATGAGCTCATATCTTACTGTGTGCAAGAAGAAAGAAAAGAATTAAGTGAGAAAGGACAGAAAGTGCTCACTTAGTTACTACCTCTAAAGGTAAGAAACGACAAAGAGATAAAGGTTAGGAAACTGCAATTAGAACACAACAGCCCAAATTGCAAAAGAATCAGGATCAGGATTTACCAGTTTTTTCTACAAGAAAGCTGGACATATAAAAATAGAGTGTTCCAAGTACGCCGCATGGCGTGTAAAGAAAAGTATGCTTCTCACTCTGATTTGTTCTGAGGTTAATTTAGCTTCTGTACCTAGCCACACTTGATGGGTAGTTTCTAGTACTACTATTCACATAAGTGTGTCTATGCAGGGTTTCTTGTGAAGCTGAAAACCAATTGATGCTGAAAGATGCATCTATGTGGGCAATGGCAAAATAGTTGTTATTGAAGCAATATGGACTTTTAGATTATCCTTAAAAACTAATTACTTTTTGGATTTGAAAGAGACATAAGTAATACCATCATTAAGACAATATTTGGTTTCTATTTCTATTTTGGACAAATTTGGTTTGTCTTATTCATTTAGAAATAATAACCTCGGTCTTTTTTTAGATTCAAATATTATTACAATTGGTTCTTTAATTGATAATCTATAGTTGTTGGATACAATTGCTTTACATAATAAAATTTTGCAAACAACTAATTGTAGTACAAAACGTAAATTACCTAAGGAAAATTTTGTCATACTTTGGAACAAGCATGTAAGGCATATTTCTAAATAGAGAATAGAGATGCTTGTTTCTGACAGAATTCTTGATCCCATTGATTTAACCAAAGTTTGTATTGAATGAGTAAAGGGAAAACAAACAAACATAAGGAAATTGGGTGTCAATAGGAGTTCCGGTGTCTTAGAACTAATATGTACTGCGGACCATTCCTTATGACATCTTGGAATGGACAACAGTATTTTATTACATTCATAGACGACTACTCTCTTTATGTGTATTTAACTCAAGTAAAGTCTTAATCCTTGTATGTCCTCAAGTCTTTCAAGTTGAAGTTGAACTTCAACTTGGAAAGAAAATTAAGGCTGTTAAACCGGACCATGGTGAATACTACGGGAGATTTGACGGATTAGGAAAACAACGTCCAGGACCTTTTGCTAAATTCCTAGAAAAATGCGAAATCGTCCCAAAGTACACCATGCCGGGAAAACCTGGCATGAACTGTGTAGTTGAGAGATGAAACCAAACGCTTAAGGACGTGGTAAGAAGTATGATAATTCATTCATTCTTTACCAGAATCATTCTGGGGAGAAACACTTAAGACTGCAGCATATATTCTGAACAGGGTACCAAGTAAAGTGGTGGCTAAAACCCCCTTATGAACTGTGGTTAGGCATAAAGCCTAACATAAGGCATTTACACGTTTGGAATTGTCCAGCTGAGGCAAGGCCTTACAAGCCAAATAAAAAAAAAATTGGACTCAAGAATAGTTTGTTGCTGCTTTGTTGGGTATACTGAACTATCAAGAGGATTTAAATTTTACGATCCCACATCAAGATCCTTTTTTGAAACAGAAAATGTGAGATTCTTTGAGGGTGTTGAGTTGAGGGGGAATGAGAACACATGTTGTATGTAAAGAAGAATCTGCTATTGAAGGTGATTAAGTTTTGTACATATTATTGTTCAAGACACAGTTTTCTTCGAAGGGGAATATGTTATTGACAGTGATCAGATCTCTATAAATATTTTTGTTAAAGACATTGTTCCAACTCTGAATAACAGTGTTCAGGTTTAGGCTTCTTTTTCCTGACATTGTTCCAAACCAAGACAACAATGAGATTCTTCCTCAAAGATAACCTATATAACAAACTCAACAATCTCAAGAAGAACCATCAAGGAGATGCACTAAGGAGAGGAGAAGTGCGACTTCAGATGGATATATCGTTTTTCTCCAAGAACATGAGAATGACGTTGGTTTAACAGATGATGACCCAATTAACTTCTGTCTAGCCATCCGTAGTTCTAACTCTTAAAAATGGATTAATGCCATGAAGGATGATTTGAAGTCTATGAAAAACAATGACATTTGGGATCTCGTCGAGTTACTTGAAAGTGTCAAGCTTATTGGTTGTAAATGGATTTTTAAAACCAAGAGGCATTCGAAGGGTAACATCGAGAGATATAAAGCTCGTCTAGTTGCCAAAGGCTTTACTCAAAAGGAAGGCTACAAAGAGACTTTCTCTCCGGTATCTTCGAAAGACTCGTTTAGAACTACTATAACACTGGTGACTCATTTTGACCTAGAGCTGCATCAGATGGATGACAAGACTGCATTTCTTAATGGAGACGTTGACGAAACGATATATACGGTACAACCAGAAAACTTTGTACCAGGCAATCCAAAGTCTATAGTTTGCAAGTCAAATAAATCCATCTATGGTCTTAAACAAACTTCCCATCAAATGGTGTCACAAATTTCATCAAATCATTGTCTCATATGGTTTTGAGGTAAATGAAGTTGATGATTGTGTATACCACAAGTTCAGTGAGAGTAAATTCTTTATTTCCAGTGCTATATGTCAATGACACATTGATAGCTGACAACGATATAGGCTTATTGCATGAAACCAAGAGATTTCTAACTAAGAATTATCTTGTGGACGTCTTTTTTGTATTAGAAATAAAGATACGCCGAGATCGCTCTTGGGGTACCTTTGGCTTATCACAAAAGAATTATATCGATAAGGTGCTTGCTAGATTTGGCATGCAATATTGTGCACTAGGAAATACTCCTGTCTCTAAACAAGACATGTTTAGTCTCACTCAATGCCCTAAGAGATATAGAAGATTCCTTATGCATCGGTAGAAAAGAGTCTTGTGTACGCTCAAGTATGTACGTGTCCAGATTTAGCGTTCGATACGTGTTCTTTTCGTGATCGATTGTCGTAGAATTCTGTATTAGTAGTCAATTGATTGTAATGGATCCAGTTACGTAATTTACGTGTACATTAAAACTCTTAGTGATTTAACATGTTGATTAAAGTGTTTTGAATTTAGATTTTTAGGGATTAAATCCCAACAGTTTTAACCTTTTTTCCTTTAGTTGAACCTACTTCCAAATAAAAGGACTTGGTTAGCCTGAGTCGTGGATCGGGTTGATGCGGATCGGGCATATTTTATCCAATTTTGATAATTTTGGATTATTTTCTTCGCTCGTTTTTCAACATTTCTTTATTATCCATTTTATTCTTACAAAAATAATAATTTGTGTTATTATTAATTAATAATTAATAAAAAGATTAGCAAAATTATAAAATAAGAGTGCAAATTTAGTATAAAATTAAGAACGATCATTAGACCGATCCTACTTTTCTATTTTAGCCTCATTGAGGTTTTCCGGAATAGCAGTGGTTCGATCTTCCCAAAATGCTTGATCCAAATCTATACAACCGAGTACAATTTTCATGGTTTTTTTCCAAAGTTTGAAGTTCGTCTCGCTTAGGAATGGGATATTGCTGACTTGGGCAGAAACATTCGTGGCAGTAACAGCAAAAAATGTATAGACAAAATAAAGATGGATAAGAGTTTGAATTTTGAATTCCAAATAGAAATCTATAAAAAAATGTGGTAAGATAATAGTTATATATATATATATATGAAAATATAACTCGTACTCAAAATTAGAAATATTTTAACATATAGCAAAATTCCAAAATTTTAGAGAGCATAAATAAAAATAATGATTTGAAAATATCTCATCAAATTTATAATCCCAAAATTAAAATGGTTACTTTCACCCATGAAACTGGACAGAATTAAAAAATAAAATTAAATAAAAATAATTTATCTTTGGCGTGATTAATTGATCTAGCAAAAAAAAAAAAAAAAGGGATAATCGACTAGATTAATTTTTCTAGCAAGTCCAAACAATTATTTTCGCCTTAAATTCTTAACAAATTGTCCTCAAGATAAAATAATAACTAATAATAAAGAAAAAGAATGAAAAAAGAAAAACAAGTAACCACATAAAATACCACTAGTCTTGTCCTAAATTGAGACATCATTACTGTTTTCTTCCCCTAATTTTTGTTCCCATCCCAAAATTGTCATAAGCACATTCGAAAACACATTTTTGTTCTCAAAATTTTAAGAATACTTCTTGAATTCTCCCACCACCTCCTCTCCAGTCACAACCGTTTCACCAACCATCCTCATTCCACTAACTAAAAAATATGTATATTTATCGTCGCACATTTAAAGAAAAAAGAAATATTACAACTAAACGTATTTATTTGTTTCTGTCTCATAAATTAAAAAGTTAAAAATTTCAAAACAATAATCTTTAGCAAACATGTTTATATTCTTATAATAACCGAGAACAAAAACAGAATAATAGAAACGGAAGAGCAGAAACACTAACCAAGGCCGCCTTTGCTTCTTTCTTACAATAAACTAAAAAGAGTATATACTGAAAAGAGAGAAGAATAAAATATCATAGAGTAACATGTCACATAACTTCAACATTCAAAGTAAAAACAAGAAACAACACAACCAACAATTCTCGAAGATCATCAAAAACCAAACACACACCTTTTAGTTCTTAGGTACGTAGCACATAATCAGAGCCTTGGAATTGAAATTTCAAAAATCCTAAAAATTGCATGCCTTTTTTAAAATTCCAATTCGAAGACCCAATTCCCGTGCAAACCAAACACTACCCAAACCGAAGAACGAAAAAAAAAAACCTAGTTTGCCCTCGGCGCCGCCCACTCAACTCTCAAGATGAGATTATCATAAACCATAACCGTTAAGCTTATTAATAGCCCTCTCGGCATCTTCCCGGTTCACGAAATTGACAAACCCGAATCCACGGCTCATTGCCGTCTTTTGATCGATCGCGACGTAGACACGGCTAACAGGCCCGAACGGGCGGAAAAGCTCGAGCAAATCGGGCTCACGGGTGTCCTCCGATAGGTTGGTGACACGGACTGCGTTCTCCTCGTTCCGCCGGCGCATGTCGGTGCCGGTCCTATCGACGCCAGCGCGCATGCTCGGGGGAACATAGGCGCCCTTAGTTGCACCGGCGCCAGCAGATGGCGCGTCCGTTGGCGGCTTGTCGACAAAGGTCTCAGGAGGGGCGGCTAGGTCTTTGTAAGGGCACCGGGAAGTCCAGTGGTCGCCCTTTTTGCCACATGTTCGGCAGACCATGAGGATGGCACCAGCTTTTCCAATCTGAGCCAAGGAATCTCCAGCGTTCTTCGATTCCTCTTGTTTGGTACCTGTTTGGAAAATTTCAATTTTTAGCAGGGTAATGATAGGTGGTGTTTGGTTGTGCAAGGAATTGGGGCCTCAAATTTGGAATTAGAAATTGAAGGCTCCAGAATTTTTTTAGGTTTTTTATGCTTTCGTTTTCAAATTCCAATTTTGAGACTCTAATTCCAAGATATTTTTCGGTATGAGCAAATTGAAGGAGGATTGCAATTCATTTTTCACAAACATAAAACATATCAAATTCAGGTCCCGTTTGTTTTTGCACTATTTCTCGTGTAATTGGTGTAAAATACAGTAAAAATTTAACTACACTAAAACAAAATGGAGAAATATACAAATCAATCCATCAAAAATAAGATAATTTAGACACCCAAATGGGCCCTGAGGGACTTAATTTTAAAAGTACAGCCACTGTGGTTCTTTCAATTTACCATAAAACTCGTTCTTATATTTGTGGCCAAATATGGAGGAATGCAATGAATGGATTTTTTCAACAAATTTCGATATTTTTCAACTTCATATATTCAAACAGAAATCTAAATCCATTCAATTAAGATTAGAAATCAAAACTCCCCAAACAACTCCTCATGCAGTGATCCCTCAATCAGTATTTCATCTTATGAACATTCCTAAATCCAGAAAATTACAGCACTTAATTTCATAAGTACAGCCACTATGGCTCTCCTTTCAGTTTTGTTTGTTCTTAATTCATTCCTCATCAGATTTAACGGGAGAATATTTTGAGTGGAATTTCTACAATGAATTTGGATAATTTCAACGTAACTAAGAATCAGGACGCTAAAACATGGATTCAAATCTATTCAAATCAGATCAGATATCGAAAACAATCTGAACAGGAAACTAAACCATGAAACGTAAACCATACCAGGGGCCCTAGGGCGCTCAAGAATGATTTCCTCGGTGGAAACCATGGTGAGCCGACTGCCAGCTTCCTCGTGCACGGCGTCTCCGAATTTAGGCCAGGAGCAGCGCTCAATGGCACGCTTGTGGTGGTGGTGATCTTCACCTTGTTGCCCTTGTCGTCGAATTTATACTCAATTACCTTTTTTATCCCGTTCTCGTCTGGTCCGATTACCTGCTTCGGCGGCAACAAGAAATCCAAATCCTCCTCGTCGTCCTCATCAAGTTCGCCCCATCTCACCTTGTTCTGTGGGATGGCGTCTATTGCCATGTCTATCGGATAGAGAGAGAGAGAGAGCGCGAGCTAGAGACTCGGAGGCTGCAAAAGGATCGCCGATCGGTATTTGGTGGGTAGAGAAAATAGAATGAATGTGTGTGTGTGTGAGAGAAAGAGAAAGAGACAAACCAGGTGTCCACCAGAGGAGCGCGGAGGAGGCTGGACGCAGAGACAGAGAGAGCAGCGACTTAGGTTTTTTTTTTTTTGATGGATTTCGCTGCGGCGGGGGTGAGGGGGTGGGATTTTTTTATAAATTGGAATTGTAAAACACCCGCCCGGTTCAAGACCACTCTGGTTTGGCAGTCCAATGCTTGAACAGTTTGAACTGGCTGGTTCAGCGATGTTTTACCTAAACGGTTCTAATATATAGGAAGAGAGGGGTTCGAATCTACAATCCAACCTCTCTCTATCCATCTATATATGTGTGCGCACTCACGTGCGTATTTTAAATACAGAGAGAGGGGAGAGGGGCAGGGGTGAGAAGAAGGAGGATTAGGAGGGGAACGGGAGGAAGGTGAGTGGGGGAACAACGAGGAAGGTGGATGGAGGGGCGGTGAGACTTGAGAGAGAGAGAGAGAGCGCGCGTTGTAATGACATTGCTGGAGAGTTCAACTACGCCGAGACTATGGAGGAGGAGAGAAGTGTAAAATAAATAAATCTTTATAACAAATCATCTCATTTATAAATACAACTGTTGGATCAAGAGACAAACCTCTAGATATTGTTAGACCGTTGGATCATTTTTATCTTTATATAAAAGATGCAAATTAGGGTTAGAGCTGGCTAATCACTCTACTGCCTAATACACTCAATTGACTTCATTTTCATTTCAGGCCAAAGCCCCTCCTCCGCTATCCCCTCGCAATCGCTACCTCCAATCAATCACCGACATTGTCGCCCTGGCGACGCTGTTGGGTCATCGCAGTAGTCATTTTCGCAACTCTGCGTTTGCTCAATCTCAATCTCAGTTTTTCTTTGCTCCGTCATCGCGAATAGTCCGCCTACCCAACGCGAATCATTTGTCGTCTCCCATCAGCCTCGATCTCACCTCCCTCAGCTCCTTCCCTTGCCATCAGGTTTGACTCTCTGTCTCTCTAGCCTACTTTTATCTCTCTGAAAAACCTATCTGAAATCCAAACCTTATTGTCCTTGAATTTGATTTTTTATTATAAGTAGAGAATATTGATTCTTAGTGGGAGCTCTTGGCTATATCAAAATTTGATTTCTTTAGATCTGTGTTCGATTTCACTAGATCTAACAAATTTTTTTTTTACATCTAAAGACTATTTGTTTAAGATCTGACCACAATTTGGAATTTTGTTTTTTGTTTTTTTCACATTTTTTTAGATTTATTTGAACAATTTTAGAAATCTAGATATAATGTAGTTGATCATCAATTATCCAAATCTGCTTACAGTTATCCAAATCTGCTTACAGTTTCGGTATGTAATCCAATGATTCTTTGTTAATTCAATATCTATTTCTTTCAAATTTTTGGAAGTCTGATGAAAAATGACTAACAATTAAAATTTTCTCCATTTTATCTTGTTGTGGCTGCTTAAAAATGAAATTATCTTCGGCTTGTTTGTTTCAGTTTGTGATGCGTGCATATTCGAGGTAGATTTGAGATCTGATGCATAGATTCTATCCTGAATTCTATTGTTGTTTTAGATATTGATGACTGTTACGATATTACCATTTTTTATATTGTCTTTTTGTTTGGTTTAAATGTGTTCCATACCTTTTTTTTTTTTTTTTTTTTTTTCGCTTCTAGGCCATTTTTGTTTTTTTATATGGCTAATAGTTTGTACATTTGACTCAAATTTTGGGAAAAATCATGGCACACGACTTGGACTTAAATATTTGTGCTTAAAATTTGCCCGCCTCTGGTGGAGAGGTAAAGTTGATTGCATATGTTGCTTTTGTTCATCATTTATGATTGTTTAATCGCATCAATTGATTTTGTTTTCGGTTTTTTATTTTATTTCATTTTGTTTAGGGATCTGATTTGGTTTGATTATGCATTAGATATTTTGGGAAGAAACCTGTGAATTTTTTTATTGTAGGGATATTGATTTGATTTCTTGAATTTATTCCTTTAAGAAGCATTTGTTTTCATGGAATTGGAGCATTGGAATTTGAAGTACAAATAAGCGAATTTAAATTTCTAATAAGTTCAATTCAAATTCCAATCAATGCTAGAATTCTGCATTATGGAGAATTAGCTGAAATCTTCCAAGAGTTGGACCATCGTGATAAGGTGGTTATGAAAGATCTAGATGATGTTAAAGACTATCGTCAGTTTATTGAACGACTAAGAGTTCACATGTCACACCCCACCCCGGACACTCTTCACTGAGGACTGGCGTGATGTCGGCATGACATCACCTGAACGCCAAACCAACTCATAGAATGACAATATGCATACAACAATATACAATCATCTAAATATACATATACAAATTTTCTACTATGGGGATATACCCATCCCCAAATATAAGAATAACAAAATAAATACCATGAATCTCTCACGGGTTCACCCTAGACGGCTCATCTCCAAAACCTACACCCAACTCCATCGTAGGACTCTATTTAACGCTAGTAGGGGACCGAGTCCTATCAGTTTCACCTGCAAGTGTATTGTCTTCTTAATAAAAACATTTTTAAGACTATAATACATTCTAAATAATACAACATTTAAATAGATCAAGCATAAGTATTCAAACATCATATGTGTAATAAAAACCACCATAATATAAGTACCTCATCATAATAAAAGCAGTGGAAATAAATCAATATATATAAGTTTCATTCAAAACCCCTCCAGTATAAAATAATATCAATTACCATATATAATAAATCACCAAATATAAGTAAAACACCACATCTCAAAACACCACACTACTACACCCCTCACTAGCTAGCCATAGTGATCGTTTAACCTCACGATCGGGAGTTGTAACTGTACCGTACCATCCGTAAGATATGCCTTCCTACGAACATCCATCACTCCGCCGAAGCGGATAATCACTGTGCAATATAATTCACACCCCTTATGGGGAGAAATATCCACATCCCTTACGGGAAGAAATTTACACCATTTACGGAGAGAAATATAATCTACACCCCTTTCGGGAAGAATATCCATATCCCATTCGGGAAGAAAACTATGGCATCGTTAAATTAATCACGTCATCATCAAATCACAAATCAATAACATCATCTAATCAACATTGTCAAATCTCAACATCACCCTCTATTTCCAAACCGATTTTTACTCCAAAAATCATGTTTTTCACTTTCTTTTAAAACAAACCAACCGTTTCCTACAAAACAATTTTTCCACCTTTGTTTTTAGAAAACCAGGCGTTTTTCCACTATCTTTTAAAATCACAAGATCCAACAAATCATTTTTCTCAACTTTCTTTTTAAAACCAACATAATTCAACAAAAATCTTTTTTACCAACTCACCCAAAACCTGCTTGATCCATATCTTTCATTAAATCATCCAGTTTTAAGTAAACACATAATTCATCATATATATATATGGAAATAAATTTTTGCAAGAAGACAGTACACTCACCTGATAATCCGCACTCGCAAGCTCCCCCAACTCTTTGCTACTGATTCTCCGGTAATTTTTGAACCCGTTCCGAACCGATAATAGATTTCCTTAAAAATTTCTTTATAATAATTCTGCTCCCCACTGCCTAAGCGACGACTCACCGCCTAGGCGAACAAGTGTCTTCGCTGCTCTGAATTACACACTGACGGCCACCGTTTAGGCAATCAATTCTTCGCCTACACGAACGCATGTTGTTTTCTTCTGTTTTGCACACTGATTCCCCACCACCTAGGCGGGCGTTCCTCCTCTTTTCTACTCTGTTTTCTGATTTTTCAATAGCCTCTTTCTCTCTCCTCTCTCTCTAATACTGGCAACCATACACAACACACACACACCAAGCACACCCACATGTACACAAACACGTTCAAAACACAAACCCACACAGTAGCTCAAAATAGAACACATACGCAAAGCCGAACCCACACAGCCCACCGGTGAACGGCACCCACACAGCCAAAACACACATACACACACACACACACGTTCAATTCGAAACCCATGCAATCGCCTGAACGAACACACACCCAATCATACATCACACATATCACACAGTAAGCACACATACACCCACAACCGGCATCTTTCTCTCTTACTTTCCACCGCCGGCGATGATCACATACACACACACCCATACCGCCGACGACCGAATACACACACAAAGCACATACAACACACACATGCACACACTCACCGGACGAACGGACAGCGACGAACGGCCGAACCCACACACACACGCCAAAACCGTGACAACGAGCCTACACCGACCGACCTCTCTTTCTCTCTTCCTTTCCCTCTCTTTTTCTCGATTCTTTTTCATTATCTCCTTGAGGTGTGTGGATATGTATTATATGTTATATATATATATATATATATATATATATATATATATATATATATATAATGTCTATTATATATATAAATTACACAATTCTCCCTCACATTTTAGTTAAGATAATAATTAAACCCACTCTCAATTATAATATTTTTAAAATTGACAATTTAACCCCTAAAATTTTCAATTACATAATTAATAACACTATTCACACCGTTATTTTCGAAGTATTTTAAAATACGACTTAAATAAAAATCGGGGTCTTACATCACATCTTTCTCACTGGATTGGATGAGCCCTTTGATTCAATCTAACGTGAGATTTTGAGAAAAGACTCGGTACCAATCCTGGAGGAATGTTATTCATTATTTTAACAGGAGGTGGTACGTAATATCACCTTGAAAGGTGCATCTAAACCTAGTGTCATGGTGGCTCGGAATCGATTTAATCAGGGTCAACAACCTCGCGCACAACCCAACACTGGTAGAACAACCAAGGGTGTTGATAAGTTTTCATACAGATGCACTCATTGTTATAAGACCGGTCATACCAAAAATGGTTGTTTTGAACTGGTGAGCTATCTAGAATGGTAGGATCTGAGTCGCACGAAAAAAAATCACCAAAAGCCTTCCACTATTGCAGTTGGTCAAACAAAAACAGAAGATAAAACCACTAACAATGCCTCGACATTGGTAATACCTACAGATAATGGTGGTAAAGTTTTAAATATTTCAACACCTGTTTTGAATAATGCATGGATAATTGATTCTGGTACAATAGATCACATGACATATGATTCTAGATAGGTCTCACTACTCAATCACTCTAACCAAAAGTTTGTCTCTATTGTAAATGGAACTTCGATCCCAGTTCTTAGGGAATGATCTTTGAATTTCACCAATACATTAAATTTAGATTCAGTCTTAGTTGTTTCATCTTTAGATTATAATTTTTTGTCCATTTCTCAAATAACCACTACCTTATCTTGTATTGTAATTTTTTTGTTTGATTTTTGTGTGTTTAAGGAAATCAAAACTAGGATGATGATTAGTTGTGGTATTAGAGGGGGAAGTTGTATTACTTGGACTTGGAATCAAAGAGTACTTAAAGGCTACGACAAGTTCTTGTAGTGGTAGGTTCTGAAGATAGAAAAAGAAAAGAAATATGGTTGAGGCTTCGATGGTTTGGGCATGCTTCCTTTGGATATCTCAAAAGATTATTTCTCAGATTATTTACAGCTGATGATGTTTCTAGTTTTTCAGTGTGATACTTGTGAACTTGCAAAAAACCATCATGTTTCGTTTCCGTTACGATTGAATAAAAGGCCACTTCCATTTATGATTATTCATTCCGATGTTTGGGGTCCATCGAAAGTCATTGATCGTTCTCAATTTTATATAAAAATTCAACCCTTATTCTATGATTTTATTAATTTTTTTTATTAATTTTTAATTAATAATAACACAATTTTTATTTTTGAAGGAATAAAGTTGGAAATGAAGAAATGCCAAAAAATAATGAAAAAAAATAGCTAAAAAAGACAAAAATGAAGAAAAACCACTACAACTCGGAAATCGGCACAACCCATGACCCACACCTGCAACTTGGGCCAGCTCAATCACATAAACTGTTACTAAACTTAATTCCCAGCAGCTAAATTTCCATTTATTCCCCATTAACTATTTCATTTCTTATTCATTTCATTTGAGGGGGAGGGGATTTTCCATTCTTAATATAGTTTTTATTTATATTCACATGGAAAGGTTAATTTGAGCATTTATGGACATAACATTGGCTTCATTGGGAAATGTCATTCAATTTACATTTAGGTTGCATTTGGGTAAGGGATTTGATAAATTCAATAGATTTGTGAAATGAAAGGATTTCAAAATCCTGAATTTTGAAATCCCTTCATTTTACAAATCCCTTATTTGGATAATTATTTGAATTGAAGTATTTGAATAATTTTTTTAATTCTATTTTTGATCCTACTTCTAAAAAAGGAAAAAAAAAAAATAGACAGAAACAAATGATGAACACATACGAAGAGGACCAAGAAAAAATTCAAAGAAATCCAAGAACAAATTCGTGGAAATCGAACCCTATTTCGGCGTTTTTTGAAATCGAACCCTACTTTGGCGATGACGAACGAAGCGACGATGTCGATTTCGGCGATTTCGTGACAAACGAACGGCGACGAAAGTTAGTCAGGGGCGATCTTTCAAGACGACGACGAAGAAGGTGTTCAGCAAAGAGTTGACAAATTCAGCCTCTCCCAAAATCATTTCAAAATCCTTCTTTTCACTCCTAAAAGGATTTGACAAATCCCTCATTTCTAAAATCCAAATAAACCCAAACAAGAGATTTGCCAAAAGAGGATTTCGAAATCCTCTAATCAAATGAAATCCTTCCTAGAAATCCTCTATCCAAACGCAACTTTATGGGAATTGAAAAGAGGCAAAATGGGGCATAAAATAAAATGAGCATTTCGGCAGAAAGGGAGGGTCAGTTTAGTTTTTATTCTTTTCTTTTTTTGGGTTCGGCAGAAATAGTGGGTGGAAATCTTATTGGCTTTTGTTGAAGATCTCTTGTGAAAAAGAAAACCCCGCATGATCGACAAAGGCTATCACCGGGTTAGACTGTATTCATTTCTAGAATTTCTTGGTGTAGTTTTAATTTCTTATTCTATTTTATCTGTGTAAGATTGTATAACAAGAGTTTAATAATCTTACACTGCTTATAAAATCAATTATGATTTTTATCATTTTATGAATGTTAGAAATAATTTATTGGTACTTTTGGGTTAAATCTAATACCTGTGGTTTGGATATAACAGTTATAAAATCAATTTTATTAGAATCGATATGGTTTAATATAATGGGTTATAATTAGGGATTAATTTACCGTAAATTAGTAGGAATCGAATCACTAAAATAATTCATATTGATTAAACAGTCGATTAATTGATGTATTTGATAGGATGAATTATGCTTAGAGATTGGTTCACTATAGATTAGGAACCAAATCTCAAAGATAGTCTATGCCAATTAAATAGTTGTACTTTCGTTATAATTTTTCTTGTAGTTAAATTACTTCATTATACACAGAATCAAAACAGATAAATAATTAAACACATTAGGATAATCGAGAGACGAATGCATGCCCTCAACTCGGTTATTTATCATTATTTTAATTTAATTATTTTTCTATTTTTCATAATTAAAAATCTAAAACCAATCTTGTTAAATTCAACCAAAAAAATAAGAAAAAAAAATAATAATTACAATCCAATCCCTGTGGTTCGACACTCGTACTTAAGCACGCTAAACTGCAAGATTTTACGCCTAAATTGGGTATTAAATTTGAGCGATCAGTAACTACTTTAGGTGGGTCATGTTAGTTTGTAACGTTTATTGATTATTGTACTACGATGACATGACTTTACTTGATGAAATTCAAAAGCAAAGTGAACTCGAGATTGAAACTCAGTACAATAGAAATATCCAAATTCTTCGCAATGACAATTGTGGGAAATATTAGATTACTAAATTTCAACATTATTTGGAAGCATAAGGAATGATTTATCATACCTTTTGTTCCACTATGCCTCAACTGAACGAACTGATCGAGCAAAAAAATTGAAATTTGGTGGCGGTTGTTTGAGCGAGAGACTTTAATTTCTACAACTTATTTAATCAATCGGTTACCTTCTAGCTCCCTCATTTTCAAAACACCGTTTCAAACTCTTAATGATAAGATTGCTGCTCTAATTGTCTCAAGTTTAACTCCTCATGTCTTTGGATGTGTGGTGTTTGTACATCTACACAAACATCAATGCACCAAGTCAACTCCTCAAGCATTGAGATGTGTCTTTGTTGGGTATGCGACTTATTAAAAGGGATATCGGTTTTATCATCCTTCAATATGTCGACTATTTATCAAGATGGATGTTGTTTTTCTTGAATATACAATGTACTTCTCCAAACTTAAATTTTAGGGGGAGTAGCAAAAAGAAATTCAAAGTCTATATTACGATAACCAAGATGAGAGAAACTTGGAGATAACTGATATGACATTAGATTCCAGTGATAATGACTCACAAACTAAAGTAAATGAGGAAATGGGTGAACTGAATGTAAGTGGTACGATATTAGATCAAAATAGTTATGAGAATCAAATAACTGAATAGGTGAATCATTCTCCAACTCAGCCAGAAAATCGAGGTTCATTCTCCATCCCAGTCGATATATTGCACTAATCGTTTACTGAAGATGTTCCTGAGCCACACAGGAGTCAGTTACCACAACGCCACACAAGAGGTATTCCTAAATCCACATGTGAACCTTAACTCTCTAGTAAAGGAAAATATCCATGAGTCATTATATATCAAACCATAGTTTGTTAGAATCAAACATGTCATTTGTGAATCAATTATCTGTTGTATCTAGTCCTAACAATGTGCAGGAAGCCTTATCTGATCCTAGGTGGAAAACATCTTTGAAAGAAGAGATGAAGTCTCTTGAAAAAAAAAAATGAAACATGGGAACTAGTTGATCCTCCACTAGAAAAGAAATCAGTTGGATGTCGATGGATTTACAAGTGAAGTACATGGCTAATGGCACAATTGAACACTTTAAACAGAGACTAGTAGCACATGGATGCACTCAAACCTACGAGATTGATTACACATAAACATTTGCATCTGCAGCAAAAATTAACACGGTTCGTGTTATGCTGTCTTTAACTACAAATTTGGATTGGCCCTTACAATAATTTGATATCAAGAATGCATTTTTACATGGTGAATTATCTAAAGAAGTATACATGGATCTTCCACCGGGATGCATGATACCCAAATGATACAGTCAGAAGGTTTGTAAACTAAAGAAATCATTGTATGGGTTAAAGCAGTCTCCTAGAGCATGATTTGGAAGGTTCACAAAATCTATGATAGACTTTGGCTAACATCAAAGTAACTCAGATCATACTCTTTTCCTCAAAAGGGAGTAAGGTAAATAACGACGCTCATTGTATATGTGGATGATATAGTGATTATAGGGAATGATCCTAATGAAATGAAAGTATTGAAAAATTATTTGTCCAAAGACTTTGAAAAAAAAAAATCTAGGCCCTCTGTATTATTTTCTTGGGATTGAAGTATCCTGATCTAACAAAGGGATAGTTCTGTATCAAAGAAAATATGCTCTAGATCTATTACGAGAGACTAATATGTCAGCACATTAATCAGTTGATACGCCATTAGAAGAAGTTCTAAATCTATGTGTTAAGCCCAACCAGGTACCAGTTGACAAAATAAGAAACCAAAGACTTGAAAGGAGATTGTTGAACTTATTTCATACCAGACCAGATTTGATTTATGCCTTGATTATTGTCAGGCAGTTTATGCATAATCTTGGAGAACAACATCTAAATGCAGTTATGCGCATTTTGAGGTACCTAAAGTCTGCTCTAGAAAGATGAATATTATTCACTAAAAACACAGACCAACAAACATAGATGCGTATACCGATGCTGATTTGGCCGGTGATGTAGGTGACATGCGGTCTACTTTTGGACACTTTACCTTCCTAGGAGGTAACCTTGTGACATGGAAAAGTAAGAAACAAAATGTCGTAACTCGCTCAAGTGCAAAAGTTGAATTCAGAGGCTTGAGAAATGTACTATGTGAGACGTTATGACTAAGACTCATTTCATAAGATCTGGGTTATATATCTGAGCAATCTATCCGACTATTTTGTGACAATAAAACAGCATGTGACATCGCGTATAATCCAGTTCAACATGATCGTACAAAGCACGTCGAGGTCGACATATTTTTTTTTATCATTGAATAGTTAGATAGAAAGATTGTGGATTTACCCAAAATTCGATTAGATGATTAATTGGTTGACATTCTCACCAAGGCAGTTCCAAATCGGGTATTCTTAAAATTTTTAGAGAAGTTGGGCATGTGGGACATCCATGTACCAACTTGAGGGGTAGTGTTAGATAAGGCTGAAATTATACTTTCCTAAATTCTGCAATAACTTCCTAATTTAGATTTTGTAATAGCTTGATTTTAGGGATGCCCTAGAATCAAACTCTATATATACCCTTGTATAATTCTAGAGAATGAATGAAAAAACTCGAGTTCTTTTTTCAATAATTAGTTCTACCTATTTAAAACACATTTCAATAATTCAAACCTCTATTTCTCTTTCTCTACAGTATCTTTCGTTCTTCGTTAGAACCTATAAGAAAAATATAATGAATTCGGTGAACAAAGCCATGAATGAAACGACCTAGAGCTTGAACTCCCAGCTATGACACTCCTATGTTGGCGGCCTGGTTCAAATTAATTTGGGTATTCTTTTATAAAATTTGTTTTGTTTTTCCGTAATATTTTTTTTTCAATTATAAATTATGTTTTAAAATAGATTTTATTATTTTTTATTCTAATTGTGGTTTTTTTACGAACCCTAATGATTCAACATGAAGTAGACTCTGACACCACTTGTTGGGATTTAATTTCTATATATCTGAATCTATAAACTTTGTAGCAACATGTCGAATCACCAAAATTTCATAAACACGTAAATCGCATACTTAGATCCATTATGAATGATCGACTATTGATGCGGAAATCCTGTGAGGATCGAACACAAAAAGGGGTGTGGATCGGGGGCATAAATGGGGTGGTTTGTGGTCTTCCTCAACCAAATCTCCTTAGTTACTCAATGGGACATTCGTCTATCTTTCAGATGGGGAGAAGGGGAGACTGTATGTGATTTGGGGTGTGTGTGTGTGTGTGTTGTGTATATATATATATAGTGTGTGATTAGGGTTCCCATAATCTCATAATCACCCTCATATTTCCTGATATCTACATATTCAGCCCACATTATTTTGAGTAGTCTATGGACTTACCTAAATTAATTAGATCACTTAATTTTAGCCCATTAAATTTAAATAACTAATATAATTGAATTAATAATATGCTGCCCAATATATCAATTAGAAAATGAAATTTCTTAACATGATAATGTTGAATATAACACAATATTTGAATGTTAAATTCAACATATACTAAAATAGTTTGAATTCAAAATAGAAATATATGAAAAATGTGGTCACATAACATATATCAAAATCTCAAAATTTTAGAGAGCATAAATAAAAATAATGATGTGAAAAGATCTCACCAAATTTATAATCCCAAAATTATAATGGTTACTTTCACCCATGAATCTGGACAGAATTAAAAAATGGAATTAAATAAAAATAATTTATCTTTGGCGTGATTAATTGATCTAGCAAAAAAAAATTATGGGATAATCGACTAGATTAGTTTTTCTAGTAAGTCCAAAAAATTATATTTGCCTTAAATTCTTAACAAATTGTCCTCAAGATAAAAGAATAACAAAAGAAAAACAATTAACAAACATAAAATACCACTAGTCTTGTCCTAAATTGAGACATCATTACCGTTTTCTTCCCTGCTTTTTGTTCCTATCCCAAAATTGTACAGAAACGCATTCAGAAACACGTTTTTGTTTTTAAGAGTATTTTAAGAATTCTTTGAATTCTATACGAATCTAAGGAAAAACAAAAAAAAACAAAAAAAAAACCTATTCCCACCACCACATCTCCTATCACCACCATTCCACCAATTACCATCATTCCACCAACTAAAAAATATGTATATTTATCGTCGCACATTTAAAGAAAAAAGAAATATTACAACCAAACATATTTATTTGTTTCTGTTCTCAGAAATTAAAAGTTAAAAATTTCAAAACAATAATCTTTAACAAACATGTTTGGTGTGGGGGAATTTTTTCATATATATCACGCGGACAATATCGTCACCAAGTATGGAAAAACGGCAGGGCTGGGAGTTGAAGTTCCCTTCGAGCCGAGTTAAGAATCGTCCTGCCGAGTTGAAAAAGCCCTAAACCAAGCCAGTGGGCTTTGGGCTGAGCTGACGAGCTCAAGCACCTTTCGCTCGTCGTCTCCGTGCTCGGAGCCTCCCCAAGCTGTCTTGAGGCTCTAGCTCATGGGCCTCTACGGGTGGGCCCAAAGCCCAGCCTAGATGACCAGAACACTAATCTACTTACTCATTGGCTGCTCAGAGGATTAGGGTAATTAATCTGAGCTTAACTCCTTAATTTCTTGGCGTTAATCTAGTCTAGTGCCTATAAATACATCGTGGCATCCAATGCCAAACGGTATGTCTTCTCTACTGACACTAGAGCATTTTGTTGATCCTAAGATTTTAATGAACAATTAAGTGTTGATGTTTTGGTGTAACTAATGGTTTGATTGAGTGTTTCAGTTATTTAAGTTCCAGTAATGAAGATGACGACAAATTAAATGGATGCTAAATAATGATGTCGAAGATGATGAAGAATTAAGAGTTTGAAGAAATTAGGGAAAACAACTCAGGTGAATTTCAACTCTTAATATCCCAATTAGGAATACATACACGGCACAAAATTTTTTTATTATTTACGTGTGTTTTGGTAAGGTGAAAATATTTGCTCCTACATGTAAATTAAAAAAAAATATTTTTGATTGACTAAAATGGAAAATACAAAGATTAATGGAGCTTATTTAGAAAAGAAAATGGTTTAAAGAGACGAAAATGTAAAAATAATAAGCTAAAAATGAGTTCAGAAAAAAGATCCAGCAAATGTAAGTTAACTGATGAGTCGACCGGACCAAACAGCATGAACTCCTTGTATCTCTGACTCAATAGGCAGGTCGACTAGCCAAGAGAAGATAAACTCTCTGTATCTCCAAGTCGACAGGTAGGTCGATCGGTGAATTGTTCGGTCGACCGATAGGTAATGAGCAGTCAGCCGATGGGTGATAGATTTGTAGGCTTGGCTACATCCTAAATAGATCGATCGACTGATGATTATTGGGTGGTCGACTAATAGTACTGTTTCAGGATATTGAGGATTCCGAAATTATATCCAAAAGTAGCCATTTTCGGTTGAGATTTGAGAGAGATTTCAGGGATATTTATATATTTAAGATATGCTACACCTAATATCTAAATCCTATTGATTTGGTTCATTAATTTTTAATATTTCTCAATTTGGTACTTAAAATTACTTCTATTCTATCTAATTGAGATTGAGAAATATTTGGAGGGCTTAATTGAAAGATTTAAAAGTCATTATTAAGTGAATTGAACAAAAATGAAGTTATAATGATATAAGGGGTCTATAAGAATTATTAATTATCATGACACATGTGAACTAGCCGTTAGAAGACTAATTTCATTCTCCTTTAAATAGACCTGCAAATTTCTTATATCATTAATCAAGAGAAAAAAAGAAAAATAAGCTTTAAAATAAAGATATCATATTGTGCTGTTGTAAGAGTTATCATTCTAAGAAATTGTGTGAGCTATTCTAAGAGACAATCTTGAGAAATATTTGTTGTTACCGGATTTGAAGTTATATCGTTCTAATTATTCTTTCTGTGGATTTCGAGTGAGATCTTTACAAAAATATTCTATTATTGCATTATTTGTTTATCTTTTGGAAATTGATCTTAGAAATTGTTTCTGATTTTTTATTGAAGAAATTTTTATAAACAATTTCTTGAATCTGATTACGTGCTCAATTGTTTGCTACTCATATCTTGTTTACAATCAGATTTCAACCTCACATTTTTCTATCACTAGATTTGGGATATTGATTGAGTTTTAATCAAGGGTAGCCGAGTTTCAGTCTCTTCCTATAAATAAATTGAGGTAGTGATTTTTCCTGGATAGAATTGGTTTTGAGTGAATTTTGTAACGGTTCAATCCTTACCGGGTAAAAAGATATTTGAAGTGTTTGGTGAGATTTTGATTATTTGGCCTTAGTGTTAAAAAGATTTAGATTATTCTTTAACTTGTAAAAAGTAGAGGTTTTTCCTTAGACTGGGAAAAGGATATTGTAAAGGTTGATTCTGAGCCTATAAAAAAATCATTGTGAGGGTTTGGTTCCTATCTTTAAAGAGATCTTGAGTATTAGTGGGTACGAATCTCCATGGGGTTCAGAGGACTGGATTATCCAAGAGTAACTTGGTGAACCAGGATATATCTGTGTGCGCTACATTATTTACATTATTTATTTTTACTGTTTGATGTGCACCTAGTTGATTATCTAATTCTGCTGTGATATAAAAATAACAATTAATTTAGGATTAAAATTAATTATTTAATGTATTGAAGTTTTATTCTGATAATTTTTAAATACTCAATTCACCACCCTCTTGGGTATTCCACTAGGTTAACAATTGGCATCAGAGCTAGTTTAAATCGATATTTTTAGCTAACAAAGATCACATCACGCACACAATAAGCATACTAGCTGAGGGGCAATCTATGCACCGACCACTTTTGTTTGCAAGTGAAAATTACTTATTTTGGAAAGACAGGATGATAACTATTCTTCATACTACAAATTACGATGTGTAGCTAACAATCAAGGATGGTCCGTTTATTCCAATGAAAAATGGAGTTGAGAAGAAGAATGAACAGCTAACTGTTTTTCATAAGCATAAAGTCTCTATTAGCTCTCAAGCTATTAATATTCTCTTTTACTCTTTAGATGCTAATGAATATTTTAGAGTTTCAGGTTGTAAATCGACAAAGGAGATATGGGACATGCTACAGATTACCCACGAAGGGACAAGTCAGGTGAAGCATTCAAAAATCAGCGCATTAATGAGGCAATTTGAATTATTCAGAATGGGAGAAACTGAATCAATTCATGAGACGTACACTCGCTTCAACAATATCTGTAATCAAATGAGTTAGCTTGGAAAGTTGTATTCCATGGAGGATAGGGTTCGAAAAGTCCTGAGATCGCTAACAAAGATATGGGAATCAAAGGTGACCACAATTGAGTAAGCTAAGGATCTTAGTAAATATCAAATTGAGGATCTCATAGGAAACTTGATGACTCATGAAACGACGATTAAAGGATATGAGGATGATGCTGGAAATAGCAAGAAAAAATCCTTGGTGCAAAAACCTCAAAAATTTGAAGAAGAGGATGACAGTGATGATAAAAGTCTTAACAGTAAGAAAAATAAAAATGTAGCACTTCTCACAAATAATTTTAGAAGGATGACTCGGCGCACATTCCACGGAAGAAGAAACCTCAACATATCTAAAGTGGAATGTTACAACTGTCACAAGACCCTCCACTTTCAAAATGATTGTCCCAAACCAAAGAATGATAAAGATAAAGCAAAGAATGATAAAGAAAAAGAAAATAAGAAGAAGAAGAAGAAGAAAGAAAAGAAGAGAGGAAAAAAGAGCAAGAAGAAATTCATGAAGGCTACTTGGGATGATATTAAATCAAGTAATTCTGAAAGTTCAGACAGTGAAGAAATGTCCATGTTTACATTAATGGCCACTGGTGGTGAGGTAACTAAATGTTCAAGTTCTTGTCTTTTAAATTTTGATGAGTTATTTGATGTATATCAAGAGCTTTCTCATGATTATAAAAACCAATGTTCAAAAATAAATGCCCTTACAAGTATAATTAACACATTAAACAAGTAAGTGATGGACTATGAATTTGAAAACAATGAATTGAAATCCAAGATATCGGATTTACATTCAATTGTTCTCAAATTTACCGGTGGTGAAAATAGCTTGAAAATGCTTTTAGGGAGTTCACGTGAAATTTTTGATAAAGCTGGTATTAGATTTCAGAAAAATCTTAAACAAAAACGTTTTAATAAATTCTTTCCTGAAACCAGAGATCTTCTTAGATGTTTTAAATATAATATTGTGGGGCATATTATTCATAGATGTTTTGCTAAAATATCTAATTGTAGACAAGTTTGGGTTCTAATAGGATCTAAAATTATCCCGTCTAACAATATCGAACCCACTTAGGCTAGGTACCACTTAGGAACTATTTAAGGTGCTCTTTATACGTTATTCTAAAAGTATTGGTAAGCAAGGACAAATAGTCCCTGAATAGTAGTTGTTCTTGACACATGACGGGAGACAAAGAAAAATTTACATCTTTGACACCTAAAGATGGAGGTCATATGACGTTTGGAGACAACACAAAAGATAAAATTATCAGTATAAGTAATATCGGTAATGGCACTACTCTTATTAAAGATGTGTTACTAGTTGATGGGTTTAAACATAATTTGCTTAGTATTACTCAATTATATGACAAGGGCTATAATGTGATATTTGATCATGATAAGTGCATCATTAAGAATAGTCATGATAGCAACATCTTGTTAGTTGCATCATGTTTTGAAAATGTCTATACTTGTTCATTTGATGATTTTGTCTCTCAAAATTTATCTTGTTTAAATGCTTTATCCGAAAATAGTTGGTTATGGCATAGGAGACTTGGGTATGCTAGTATGGAGCTAGTTTCTAGTTTATCTAAGAAGAATCTTGTACATGGTTTACCTGATTTAAAATTTGTGAAGGATAAAATATGTGATGCATGTCAATTAGGTAAGCAGGCTAGATCATCATTTAAAAAAAAAGATACACACGTTATCTAGATGTCTTGAATTATTGCATCTTGATTTGTTTGGTCCAAACGTTGTTGCTAGTCTTGGTGATAAGTTTTATGCATTCGTTATAGTTGATGATTATTCAAGACTTACCTGGGTATTTTTCCTTACTAAGAAAAGTGAGGTTGCTTCTATTTTTGCTAAGTTTTGTAAACGTGTTCAAAATGAGAAGCAATGTTCTATTATTAACATTCGAAGTGGCAAATGAAGAGAGTTTATTAACTTTTCTACATCAAGATCACCGCAACAAAATGGTGTAGTGGAAAGGAAGAATAGAACGCTTCAAGAGATGGCCAGAACGATGCTCAATGAAAATCGCTTACTAACATATTTCTGGGCCGAAGCAATAAGTACAGCTTGCCACGTAGTAAATTGAGTATCAATTCGTAGAGGATTTAACAAAATCTCATATGAAATCTGGAATGGTAAGACTTCTGATATTTCTTATTTCAAAGTCTTTGTATGCAAATGTTTTATTTTGAATGACAAGGATAATCTTGAAAAATTTGATGCTAAATTTGATTATGAAATTTTTCTTGGATATGCTACTAACAGTAAGGCTTATAGAGTTTATAATAAATGTACATTAGTAGTAGAAGAAACCATGCATGTTGTTTTTTAGGAAACTAATTCATTCTTATCGAGAAAGTTTTTGGATGATGATGATACAGGTATTCTAAATAGTAAAAACCATGGTGATAAAGAATCTAAGGAATCTCAACAAGAGGAGAAATCTAAGGAGAAGGATTCGACTTTGCCACGAGCTATAAAGACAGTACCGGGACATTCGGTAAAAGAAATCATCGGTAATTTCGAAAGAGGTGTAAGTACTCGTTCTTCTCTTAGGGATATAATCAATCTTGCTTTCTTATCTCAAATTAAGCCTAAAAATGTAGATGAGGCGTTAACTAATGAATCTTGAATTTCCGCAATGCAAGATGAGTTAGTTCAATTTGAGTGGAACAAAGTGTGGAGTCTTATTCCGAGACCGGATTTTTATCCTGTTATTGGTACTAAATGGGTTTTTAGAAATAAAAAGAATGAATCTAGGATGGTAATTCAAAATAAAGCAAGATTAGTAACACAAGACTATAATCAAGAGGAATGAATTGATTATGATGAAACTTATGTTCTTATTGCTAGCCTAGAAGCAATTAGAATGCTACTCGTCTTTGCATGTTTACGTAATTTTAAGTTATATCAAATGGATGTAAAGAGTGCATTTCTAAATAGCTTTCTAGCTGAAGAAGTTTATGTGGAATAATCCCCAGGATTTGAAAGTAATAAATTTTTCGATCACGTATTTAAACTTCGCAAGGCTTTATATGGGCTCAAACAAGCTTCGAGAGCTTGGTATGAAAGACTTAACCGATATTTGATCGAAAATGGTTTTCGAAAGGGTGTTTGTGAAATAAAACTGTTTGTAAAGCAAAATAATTCTGATATCCTATTAGTACAAGTATATGTTGATGATATTATTTTTGGATCTACTAATGAGGATCTTTGCCAAAAGTTTACTAAGATAATGCAGGTTGAATTTGAAATAAACATGATGGGAGGGTTGAATTTCTTTTTTGGATTGCAAATTAAGCAAACCAAAGAACGAATATTTATAAACCAAGCTAAATACAGTAAGGAGCTGTTAAAAAAATATGGCTTGGATGGAGCTAAAGAGTACAAAACTCCCATGACAATGGCTGCAAAGATAAAAAAAGACGATATAGGCAAAAGCGTAAATGAGAAAATGTATCGAGGTATAATTGGTAGCCTGTTGTATTTAATTGCTAGTAGACCTGACATTATGTATAGTGTTTGTCTATGTGCTAGATTTTAGTCTTGTCCTAAAGAATCGCACTTGACTACGGTTAAGCGATTTTTTCGATACTTAAAGGGGACGACTAACCTAGGATTATGGTATCCTAGGGAGAGTGATTTTAAATTGGTAAGTTACTCCGACGCTGATTTTGTCGGTTGTAAAGTTGAGCGAAAAAGTACATGTGGGTCATGTCATTTGTTAGGACATGCTTTGGTTTCTTGATCAAGCAAGAAATAGAATTCTATAGCCTTATCCACTATTAAGGCTGAATATATGGCAGTTGGTAACTGTTGTTCTCAAATTTTGTATATTAAGCAACAATTAAATGATTTTGGAATTTGCATGGAGAAAGTCCCGATCTTTTGTGATAATAAAAGTACTATTTGTCTGAGTAAGAATCTTACACAACACTCATGAATTAAGCACATAAAGATTAGACATTACTTTATTCATGATCACATTTAGAAAAGGGATATCGTTATTAAGTATATTGATACCTCCGACCAACTTACTGATATTTTTACCAAACCATTAACAGAAGATCAGTTTGTGAAAATCATTCGCGGTTTGGGTATGATTAGGTATAATGATGTTTGCCTAGAGTAGAGTTATTTATGTGTTCCCCCTCTCCCAAAATTTTATTTTTGAAGATGACAAAGGGGAAGAATTAGTTGATATTTTATTGTATATCTTAAGGGGGAGTTTAATTAATGGTTTTGTTGGCCTAGTAGAATACCCAAGAGGGGGGGTGAATTGGGTAATTAAAAAATAATCAGAATAAAATTCAATCAATCAAATAATTAATTTTAAGCCTAAATTAATTATTATCTTTATATCACAACAGAATAATATAATCAACTAAGTGCACACCTAAACAGCAAAAATAAACAAATTAATAATGCAGCACACCAAGATATATCCTAGTTCACTAAGCTACTCTTGACTAGTCCAATCCTCCGAGCCCCACGGAGATTCGCACCCACTGATTCTCAAGATCCCTTTAAAGGTAGAAACCAAACCCACACACCGATTCTTATATAGGCTCAGAATCAACCTTTATAAAATCCTTTTCCCAGCCTAAGGAATAACCTCTACTTTTTACAGGCACAAGAATAACCTATCTTTTTACAGGCTAAAGATTAACTTAATTCTTTTTATCACTACGACTCAAGAATCAAAACATCACAAAATACTTCAACTATCATTTTTCCAGGTAAGGATGAAACCTTTACAAATCACTCAAACTAATTTTATCCAAGAAGAATTACTACCTTAATCTCTTTATAGGAAGAGACTGAAACTCGACTACCCTTGATTAAATACCCCCAACAGTATTTAATCCGTCATAACTCATCAATATAAAAATTGATAAGTAAATCTCACTCGGAGCTTCTACCACCCTAGATAAACAATAACTCAATTAATATCTCAACTAGTGATAGAAATATGTGAGATACAAAAATCTGATTTCAACAAGAATATGGGTATCAAATTGGAGCACGTAATCAGATTCATAAAATTGTTTGTAAAATATTTTCTTCAAAAATAAAAATAAAATAAAATTCTAAGATCAATTTCCAAACAATAATCAAATAATGTAATGAAAGAATATAAATGAAAAGATCTCACCCGGATAAGACCGAAGAATAATAGATTGAAATGTAAATAACTCAAATCGGTGACGCTTACACAACCAGCGCTTTAACTCAAGAACACCTCAATAATTAATACCACAATTTGATCCATCAAAATAAATATCAGAATGGTGACTCTTATAAAAACTTATTAACTGAATAGTTCTTAATATGGTGTTTTTTTTTTAATAATGAAATCCGCAGGTCTTTTTATAGGTATATGAAACAAGCCCTATAACGACTAGTTTCCACAAAATATGTCTTTTAAAATCACCAAGAGACCCCATATATTTATACCTTTAATTTAAGGTATAATTTACTTAATAATAGCTTTCAAAATATTCAATTTAGTCCCTCAAAAGAATTTGATCTTAATCAATAAAAACATAGAAATAATTATATATAAGTATATGGACTAAATCATAAGATTAAAATAAATCCCTTACATCTCTCCCATATTTTTGGCCCAAAATATTCTCCACCAAAATAACAATATTTTAAACTCAAAATTCGCAGTTTTAAATACAGGAATATAAAAGATATCTTATAGTAATTACTTTTCAAATATTATGTTATTAAATGACATCCCCAAAACCCCATACATCATATATTATCAAAATAAATCTTTTTCATTTAAAAATATTCTTGAAAAATCTCATTTTGGTCCTTAAACATTTTTAAATCGAAATTCATCAAAATAAAAAGTATTAAAGCACTTTAATTAAAAGAACATTTAATCAAATGGACCAAATTAATAGGGATAATAAAATATATAGACCGTATCTCAATTAAGTATAGATCCCTAAGATATCTCGGATATCTTAACCATAAAAGGCTACTGTTAGATATAAACTCAGATAGAGCATAATCCTGATACAGTGCCTCAAGTCAACTGCCACATTCAGGTTGTAGCCAGTAGAGTTCATTGGTCGATTGCTTGGTCGACTTGTCGTTTCAGAGAGTTCATGTTGTTTTCGCCGGTCGACTTGTCAGTCGACTACTTGATTCAAAGAGTTCAACCACCATTTGTCGGTCAACTCCTCAGTCGACTGCTGTCTCCTGGAACTCCATTCTGAACTCATTTTTAACCAATTTTCTTTTACGTTTACGCCTATTTAACCATTTTCTCTCCAAAATAAGCTCCACTAATATTCTATATTTCAATTTAGTCATTCAAAATTATTTCCTACTCAATTCACATAGGAGCACATAATTTTACTTAATCAAAACGCACATAAATAATAAAAAACTTTATGTGCAATGTGTGTATTCCTAATTGGGATATTAAGAGTTGAAATTCACTTGGGTTGTTTTCCCTAATTTTTTCAAACTCTTAATTCTTCAATATCTTCAACATCATGGTTTAGTATACATTTAATTTGCATCATCTCCATCATAGGAACTTAAATCACTGAAACACTCAATTAAAGCATTAGTTCCACCAAAACATCAACATTTAATTGTTCATCAAAATCTTACGATCAACAGGTTTATTAAGGAGGATAAATTTTAATTTGTGCTTTATTGATTATATTTTGTAATATCTTCATTATTATGCTTAAATGAGTTTAAAAAAATCGTCCTCGAATTCAGGGGGAGTGTGGTTATATCTTTGTTTTAAAAAAAAAACATTAAAGTTAATTGTCATCATAAAAAAGGGGGAGATTGTTGATCCTAAGATTTTGATGAATAATTAAGTGTTGATATTTTGGTAGAACTAATAGTTTGATTGAGTGTTTCAATTATTTAAGTTCCAGTAATGAAGATGATGACAAATTAAATGGATGCTAAATGATGATGTCGAAGATGATGAAGAATTAAGAGTTTGAAGAAATTAGGGAAAACAACTCAGGTGAATTTTAACTCTTAATATCCCAATTAAGAATACACACACGACACTAATAGTTTTTCTTATTTATGTGTGTTTTGATAAGGTAAAAATATTTGCTCCTATATGTGATTTAAAAAGAAATATTTTTGATTGACTAAAATGAAAAATAAGTAGATTAGTGGAGCTTATTTAGAAAAGAAAATGGTTAAAGAGGCAAAAATATAAAAAGAATAAGTTAAAAACGAGTTCAGAAAAAAAAAATCCAGCATATGTAAGTCGACTGATGAGTCGACCGGATCAAGTAGCATGAACTCCCTGTATCTCTGAGTCAATAGGCAAGTCGACCGGCCAAGAAAAGATGAACTCTCTGTATCTCCAAGTCTACTACTGGTAGTTCGATCGATGAATTGTTCGGTCAACCGATAGGTAATTAGCAGTCGACCGATGGGCAATAGACTTGTAGGCTTGGTTACATCCTGAATGGATCGGTCGACTGATAGTTATTGGGCGATTGACTGATGGTGCTGTTTTAGGATATTGAGGATTCCGAAATTATATTCAAAAGTAGCCATTTTCGGTTGAGATTTGAGAGAGATTTCAGTGATATTTATGTATTTAAGATATGCTACACCTAATATCTAAATCCTATTGATTTGGTTCATTATTTTTTAATGTTTCTCAATTTAGTACTTAAAATTGTTTATATTCTATCTAATTCAGATTGAGAAACATTTAGGGGGATTAATTAAAAGATTTAAAAGTCATTATTAAGTGAATTGAACCAAAATGAAGTCATAATAATATAAGGGGTCTATAAGAGCTATTAATTGTCATGACACGTGTGAACTAGTCATTTGAAGGCTAATTTCATTCTCCTTTAAATAGACCTGCGAATTTCTTATATCATTAATCAAGAGAAAAAAGGAAAAGTGAGCTTTAAGAGAAAGATATCATATTGTGCTATTATAAGAGTTATCATTCTAAGATACTGTGTGAGCTATTCTAAGAGGCAATCTTGAGAAATATTTGCTGTTAATTTTTGTTGCTACCGGATTTGAAGTTATATTGTTCTAATTATTCTTTCTGTGGATTCCGGGTGAGTTATTTCCAAAAATATTCTATTATTGCATTACTTGTTTATCTTTTGGAAATTTATCTTCGAAATTTTTTCTGAGTTTTTATTGAAGAAATTTTTATAAACAATTTCTTGAATCTGATTATGTGCTCAATTGTTTGCTATCCATGTCTTGTTTACAATCAGATTTCAATCTCACATTTTTCTATCACTAGATTTAGGATATTAATTGAGTTTTAATTTATTCTGAGGTGGTAGGAGTTCCGAGTAAGATAATCGTCTTATCAATTTGTATTGGTGAGTAGTATAACAGATTAAATACTGTTGGGGGTATGTAATCAAGGGTAGACGAGTTTCAGTTTCTTCCTGTAAAGAGAGTGAGGTAGTGATTTTTCCTGGATAGAATTGGTTTTGAGTGAATTTTGTAACAGTTCAATCCTTACTGGGTAAAAAGATATTTGGAGTGTTTGGTGAGGATTTGATTCTTTGGCCTTAGTGTTAAAAATAATTATGTTATTCTTTAGCTTGTAACAAGGAGAGTTTCTTCCTTAGTCTGAGAAAAAGATATTGTAAAGGTTGATTTTGAGCTTATAAAAAAATCATTGTGAGGGTTTGGTTTTTACCTTTAAAGGGATCTTGGGTATTAGTGGGTGCGAATCTCCGTGGGGCTCGGAGGACTGAATTAGCCAAGAGTAGCTTGGTGAACCAGGATATATCTGTGTGTGCTGTATTATTTGCATTATTTATTTTTACTATTTGGTGTGCACCTAGTTGATTATCTAATTCCGCTGTGATATAAAGATAATAATTAATTTAGGAAAATTAATTATTGATTTTTTGAAGTTTTATTATGATAATTTTTAAATACCCAATTCACCCCCCTCTTATGTATTCCACTGGGCCAACTCATTTCTTAGCCATTCTCCCCTGAATACTTACTCTCATGCTGGAAAGAGTTTACCGGGCACAACCCCGGCGAGTCTGTGTCCAAGTGCTCGGATATCGGGATAAAGTCCAGAGAAGCATTCATCTTGGAGTCTGAACAAGATCTCAGGTCGGGATGAGGATTTCAGACGGATTGCGATCACTTCGAGGTCCCCAAATTCACCAGTTAATCACGTCATCAAGAATCTTGTAACCACACTGTCTTTTCGAACCATATTGTTGGTCACTCTCCACTTTTGGACATCAATAGTTTGGCGCCGTCTGTGGAAATGCACTGAAAGCCTCTCCTAATCGTCAACTCCCCACGAGGCTAAGACTTGATGAAGGCTCCTAGGCCAGATCTCTCGTCCCCACCTATGGAGCATCTCCACCAAACCACCATTTCGCCGTCGTTGCCCACCAACCAGGCGAGTCCTATCTTACCCACTGGAACGTTTGTTGGACAAACCTCCGGGCCCCCCGAGACGGCCCACGTCAATATCTTGGAATGCCAACTAGGCGAGTTCCAAACCTTTTTCCAAATTGTCCTCACCTGCTTGCCGTTAGCCTCTCCAAGGGGTATCCCGACAATCCAGGTTGCAAGTTAGGAAGGACAAGCAATCGAAATCGAAGAGTGTATCATCCATTCTAGCAGACACGCCCCGAGACCCTGAGCCCATAATGGTGGTCAGAGGGAGGTTGATTTAGCACTTTCTAAGGCCTCGGGGATCTCCATCACTACCTCCACGGAGATGAGGGAGAAGCGATCGTACTGAGTCACCTCTGGGCTGAGCTTACAGTCACACCATATGGTCCGACCACCATCCCCTACATGTTCGGGAGGTAGACTCACATTCTCCACCAGGACAACAAGCTCTCCGCATCGCTTTAAGCGAGGCTCGAGTCCCTCCAGGGGTCGAGGTGGTGGTGGAAAAGTGTCTAGCTGATATGGAGGCGACTTTACATCAGATCCAAGGAACGGGGGTCTCAGTTGGGTTTCATTCTGGGGTAAAATCTTCTTTCGTTAGTGAAATATTGGAAGAACCTCTGCCCGCACGATACAACTACCCCCCCCAAATGATCTTCTATGATGGAATCACTGATCCGACAGACCACTTGTCCATCTTCAGGTCTTATATGGACCTGCACACAGTCTCAGTGGCGATGAGATGCAAAGATTTTCCCCTTACTCTTACAGGGGCTGTCGGTGTATGGTTTAGGACTTTGGCACCAGCATCTATCTCCAGCTTTCATGAGCTCGAGCAGCTTTTCTTCTTACGGTTCGAGCGATTGTGGCGTAGGTCAAAGACCATAGAGTACATCTTTACGCTTCAACAACTGTCGGGCGAATCCTTGGGCGATTATGTTGAGAGGTTCTATAAAGAAGTCATTGGTTGCGATGTGCTCAGCAACATGGTCACAATGAAAGACTTTATCGATGGCCTGAAACATTGACACCTCACGTATAATCTCTGCTCTAACCCAACTCCGAATTTGGACACCAACAAAACTTTACACCTCTCACAGTCTCGGTGGCCACCATTTTCGCCAAAAATTCAGGAAGAGACTTATTTCTCCTCCTCCTACACCTAGTGGAAATCCAATGGGAAGGTCGATGGACAAATATTGTGAATTCCACCGAGACCGGGGACATTCTACCGAGAATTAATTCCAACTCCGGGAAGAGATTGAGGCCCTCATCAGTAGGGGATATCTTGGCCACTACATTCGAAAGGATGACTCGGTTCCTAAAACTGAAGATAGTAATCCCCGTGAAAAACACAAGAGTCGGAGAAGAAAGATAAATAGAATTTGCCCCCTTCTCTGCCCAGAAGGAGATAGGAGCAGTGACAAACAGAGGGTGGATGGCAAGATCAACGTCATCCACGACGGACTCAGCCTAGGGGGAGACACCCTCTCCTTTAAGAAAAAGTATGAGCACAAAGCCAAGCAAAAAGCAGACGATGACATATTTGCCCCTACTCAGCACCCTGAAGGCAGGAGAAACTCTATTCTTGTATATTTTTGTCTCTCCAACGATGGTTAGCACGACTCTCGTGAGGAAGGACACCAATGTTCAGTACCCTGTTTATTACTCCAGCAGAGTCCTCTTAGATACCGAGACCAGGTACACCAAATTTGAAAAACTTGGTTACGACTTGCTGGTGGCCTCCCGAAAGCTCAAACAATACTTTCAAGCCCACACGATCATCCTCTTAACTGACTAGCCGATAAGGCAGATTCTTCATTCACCGGACGTCTCGGGACGATTAATGAAGTACAATATTGAGCTAGGTTAGTTCCACATTGAATATTGCCCTAGGAATGCCATTAAAGGCTAGGTCCTAGCAGATTTCATTGCTGAGCTTACATTCCCTGATGATTCACATCCACCTGATGGCGACCAGGGGATGAAACCCATGGAAACGAAGGGAATGCTATGGATCTCAAATCCAGATCCCGACCCAACAATGTAGAAACTTTTCACTAACTGGTTGTCCAAAACCAACGGTTGTAGGACGGTAATGATACTCATTGCCCCCGACAACGAAGAGATCGAATATGCCCTGAGGTTAGGGTTCAGAGAAACTAACAACGATACTGAATATGAGGCTCTACTTATCGACCTCCGTTTAGCCTGGGAATTTAATATGACCACGCTGGTTGTTTTCTGTGACTCTCAGCTAGTCGTCAACTAGATCAACGGGGATTATTTAGCGAATGATCCTAGTATGACTGCATATCTAGAGAGAGTCAAGGCCCTGGTGGAGAAATTTGAAACAATTCATGTAACCCAAATACCCTAAGAAGAGAACTGACATGTTGATGCCTTGGCAAACCTAGCCTCGGCAGTAGAATAGACCCTGAAGAGGAGCGTTCCTATAGAGTACTTGGATATTCTGAGCACAACAATATTCGACTAGGTAGCTTCCATCTGTGCGCTCAGCGACCAGCCCACCTGGATGGATCTAATACGACAATACTTGGAGGACAAAACGCTACCCGACGATCGCAATGAGGCAAGGAGGATGTGATACAGATCTCCTAGATATTGCATCGTGAACGGGATCCTTTACCGACGCTCTTTCTCTGGCCCATATTCTCGATGCCTCTAATTAGAAGAGGCCAACTGCGTAATGAGGGAAGACCATAAGGAGGTATATGGCAATAACTTAAGGGGCAGGGCTCTAGCTGGCAAACTTCTTCGCCAAGGGTACTTTTGACCCAAAATACTCGAGGATGCGGTCGAATTCGTGAAAAAATACGATAAGTGCCAACGCTTCGGTCCACACTCTTATTTGCCTCCAACAACCATGGTCCCAATTATGAGCCCATGGCTATTCGCCCAGTGAGGGATAGATCTAGGCCCTTTTTTCCTCAGGGCACCGACTAGAGAAAGTTCTTGGTCGTCTCTATTGATTACTTCACCAAATGGGCTGAAGCCGAACCCCTAATGCGCATCACTAAAGAAAAAATCCGAGACTTTGTCTGGAAGTCGATGGTGTACCAGTTCGGAATCCCAAAGGCAATCATATCCGACAACGGCATTTAATTTGACAATGATTTGTTTGCTACCTTTTGTTCCGGCCTTAGTATCCAAACTCATTTTCCACCACCAGGTCACCCAAAGGCTAAAGGTCAAATCAAGGTTACGAACCGAACAATCCTGTACGGTTTGAAGACCAGGCTCGACAAGGCTAAGGAGAGGTGGATAAAGGACTGACGCGCCCCATATTTTTCGAGAGAAAAAGAATATTAAATAATAAATAGTTTAAGGAGAGAGGGTTTTTCTAAGCGCCGGTTTTCTCAAAAAATTACTTAGACCATTTTTAAAATAAGGAGTCACCACCTATCATTAGGTTTAAATGGTGTGCTAGGTTACCAAATTTTTAGAAAAAACAATTTAAAAGGCCTAAGTAAAAAAATTGACTCCAAAAAAATACGGTCAAACCAAAGATTCATGTAAAGGCTCAGGGTCAGTTACGCTCGGGGAAGGTGTTAGGCACCCCAAGACGCCTGTTCGAAAATGGTACCTTATCTCCAATTAAGTCCTATTAGTTTAGTCCGAGTATTTTATTCTATTTTAAAATCGTTTCCTTCTTATAAAATCTTTTTGGTATTTTTACAAATAAGATGGGACAAATTTTTGGATGTTTTGGAATGTTTCCCTCAGTATAACCTCTTATCGAATATTAAGGATTCGATAAGAATGTTCCCTAGGGGGTTTTATGTATGTTTCAGAGAGATTTCTTTAATTTAAGTAGGCAAACTAAAAAAAGAAAAAATATGAATACAAAGCTAACATCTATATGAATTTTATTTCTTTATGTTAAAGTAAACTGAAACTAAGAGATTTTAATTTAAATATGTCAATACAAACTGATATGAAAACTATGTGAATTAACGTGATTATGCGTGACAATGATTTAATTATTTAATATAAAAAAAATACAAGTGGTGCACGTGTCGTGACTAGATGTAAAAAGGTAGTATGGATTTATGAAAAAAAAAAACTACATGTACAAAAAGGTGTAAGTGGTGAAAGTGTCCTAAACATGCCGTCTAAATAATATAAGAAATAAATATGCAAAAAAAAATGTCTATTCTAAATTTGCCCGATTAATTTAAAAAAATCTCGATTTCAAATTTCCTCAAATTCTATGGATATGAGAATCAAGGGAGGTTCACAGAAACAATTTAAGTGAAATTAATCTTTCTGAAACTTAAACGAAATCCCATGAAAAATTTATCGAGGGAAGAGATTTCTTAAAACCGTTCGTTTCTAAATTCCACTCAGGTCGGAAAATGAAAACGAGGCCACGAAAAACTCTCCCACGATTTATCGAATCGTCGGATTCAACTTAAGGTTCGTAAAGATTAATTCCTACCAATAAAATATTTATTATTATTATTATTATTATTATTATTATTATTATTATTATTATTATTATTATTATTATTATTATTATTATTATTATTATGGTTTTGATAAGAAGAATAAAATAAAAACAAAAAAAATGCAGAAAAATAAAAAATAAAATGCAGCAACATAAATAATAAAACATCATTCACCTAACGCTCGGGGTTAGGTTTAAGCACGAGAAACCCGCCTCGAAGTTTTTATCGGATCATCGGACGACTTATATATATTTATATATATGAATTACAAACAAAATAAAAAATACAAAAATAAAATAAATAAAAAAACAGTGGGTGTTCTCGTCTAAACGCTCAAAGGTTCAGATTAAGAATGGGGAACCTTATCCCGACGTTTTTAATTGAGTCATTGGATGCATAAAAAAACAAAAAAAAAAAAAAAAAAACTTATAGGAATTTAAATTGTTAAAAGAATAAAATAAATTGAAAAAGAATTAAAAATCGGAGAACGTACATGTTCTAGGTCAAGAATCCCGATACTTAGGATTTTTCTCTCTCAGACAGCTTCCCGAAAGGGTTTACGATGAAAATCACTCTCTAAAAGGTTTTTTCTCTTAATTTCTGAATGAATAATGTGGTAAAATGAGGGTCTTATTTATAAGAGAAGATGTGGTGTGAAAAATAAGAGGAAACCCTAGAAAATTATGTTTGGTTGCCAAACCCAGTCCAAATTAGACTGGGAAAGGGTAAAATTGTAAACAAGGATAAAAGAAAAGATTCTGGACGCAGGGCGCGTGTAAAACACACTCCCCATCACTGTCTCAACCAGGCTGTAACACGTGGCAGCGGGCCACTGGCCCTTTCTCTTATCTCTCACGTGCACACACGTACACATGGGGGTCCCACTTTTTTTCCTCTCTCTCTATTCTTCTCCCTCACACACATATGGTAAAGGAAAGAGGTCTACCCATTTTTACATACTGAAAAGGCAAAAAAAAAGGGGGGGGGGGGGGGGAAGGGGGCGACTTCCACTCTCTCTTATACATTCTCTCACTCTCTCTACATCCATTGTCTCGACTCTCTCTTATCTCTCTCTCTCTCTCTCATAGCTCTTCTCTCTCTTTCTCTCTTCTATTGGTTTCTCTCTCTCTTCACACAAATGGGCCCCACTGCCATTTTATCTCTTTCCCCCCTTTCTCTTGATTTTTCTCTTTCTCTCTCACAATTTTGGACACCAAAAGGTGGTAGGTCTACCACTCTCTCTCCTCTCTTTTCTATTTTATTTACTCCCCCATTTAAAATAAAATGAAATTAAATAAAACAAAGTTAGTTATAAAATAAAGCATAATTTTTTTTAGGGACGGTTAAAATGTCGTGTCTACAAGAACCTTTACCCCATTCTTTGGGTGTATCACACCACTTCCCGAACCTCGACAGGACAGACACCAGGTCACCATTGGGTGTATCACACCACTTCCCGAACTTTGACAGGACAGACACCAGGTCACCCACAGGCTAATGGTCAAGTCGAGGTCATGAACTGAACAATCCTGCGCGGTTTGAAGACCAGGCTCGATAAGGCCAAGGGGAGGTATGTGAAGGACCTTTACCCCGTTCTTTAGGTGTATTACACTACTTCCCAAACCTCTAAAGGAGAGACACCATTCGCAATAACGTTCGGATCCGAGTTCGTGATCCATGTAGAAATCAGAATGTCAACCCTTCGAATATCGGTTAGGGATCAAGACCAAGAAGTAAATGACACCCTGCAACCCCTCAACCTAGACTTGCTATAAGAACGATGAGAAAATTCTCAAATATGCCAAGCAGCTTACCAACAATGGCCAGCTCGATACTACGATATAACGGTACGTCCATGCCATTTTGAAGTTGGAGACCTCGTCCTTAGGAAAGTAACCTTAGCAACTAAAGAACAAAACACGGGGAAGTTAGCCCCCAGCTGGGAGAGACCTTATTGCATCATTAGAATTGCAAGACTAGGCACATACGAGCTCAAGACCGAGGAAGGAGTCCGACTACGACACCCATGGAATGCCGACCATCTCAAGCAGTACCACTATAGGGCTGACGTTATTTTGTAATCATTCCATTTTCATGCCAAGTGTAATGTGTTTTCATATCAATGCAATGGTTTTTCAAGAAACAATATGCTACTAAAGCAATACTCCAAAACACCTAGATACATCAAGGATTGTCCTAAAGAGCCACATTATAGCCAGTAGCACGAGTAGTGAAACTACTCCCACTACAAACTGGGGGGGCTGGGTGAATACAACCTTAGTAAAAGTAAGTATGAAATCTTGACCAAAAGGATTCCAAAACTGAATGGCGTAAAAAATACCCAAGTGTAGATTTTTTATCGGGCTATGCTCTCGGGGTAACACTAGCGCAAATCCATAAATTTGGACATTCACTAAAAGAATGCCAACTTGAGATCTACGAGGGCTCAGCACAGGTGCTAAATTTTGAAAGTTTTAAGTCTACCAAAGCAGCTGACCACATTATCCCGAGCACGTCAGTGGGGTTCATACCCATTTACACAGTCTTGGGCTGAATGTGGAAATGAATTACTTCCTAAATATCCTAAGGGGAAGTGAGGAGTGAGAAGAGACTTGGGACAATTAATTGCTCAAAACATATCCTGTGTATTATATTAAAAAAAAAAAGGGGGGGGGGGGGGGGGGCTTACATCAGTGGGGTTCATGCCCATTTACACGTTCAAGCTAGAATATATATACATATATATATAAAAGCAAAAAGTTATAAGTCTTCAAAATTATCCGAGCTGAGGATTACCCTCCACGCCCATAACTGCCAAGGGGATTATTCTTCTCCAGAAACACATTCGATGTCCACAACGTCGACTGTGGTGTCCTCATCCCCATCCTCCTCTCCCATCTCGGCCTGCTCGTCATCTCCTTCGGCCTCTGCCTCCTGAGCTTGCTCCCATGGGACAACCTTAGGTTCCCGTTCTACTGCCGGCTCTCCTTGTTTGGAAAACTCCATCCTGACACCCGAGCAGTCAAAATCAGTATAGTGGCTCTGAAGAAAGTGAATCGTGGCTTTATGACCATCATCTATATACTCTGAAGCCAACTCGTATTCCATGTTCTCAAATTCTTTGCCCGACTTGTAGTCTTGGACGGATTTCTTCTCGGCTTTATGGATCGCCTTCGCTTGGAGCATCTCTTCTTTCTTCAGCCTCTTCTCTAGTTCATTCACATTCTTTCGAGCTCGGTCTTTTATCTTTTAAAGTTGTCCCGCTCCTGGGTGACGAGGACGTGCCTAGCTTGGAGGCTGGGGTGAGCTTGAGTGGCAAACTGGATGTCACACCCCACCCCGGACACCCGTCACTGTGGGGCCGGCGTGACATCGACACGACATCACCTAAATATCCAACTTAATGTAGACGACAAAATAAAAACGCAATCACAGAACAAATTATAAGTATATACACTCTCTCATCTAGGGACACCAGTCCCTACAAAAAGAATTCATTTAACAACACGAATACAAGACCCTAAATCTCTCTTTTAGTTTCTCTTCAAGTAGCACCCCCAAGATATTCCTTTTCTATCGCACCTCAAGATTTGACCTAGTGCTAGTAGGGGATCGACTCCTAGTTATTTTACCTGTGAGTGTACTGCCTTCTTAGTAAAATATTTTAAAAATAATAATACATTCTAAATAATACCACATTTAAATGGATTAAGCATAAGTAGACAAACGTCACATTTCTAATAAAAATCATCATAATATAAGCAGTGAAAGTAAATCAATATATATAAGTTCTATTCAAACTCGTCCAATATAAAATAATACCAATCACCATATAATAAATCACCAAATATAAATAAAACTCCACATCTCAAAACACTATACCACCACACCACTTACTGGCTAGCTATAGTGATCGTTTTAACCTCACGATCGAGAGTTAGAACGGTACCGTAACATCCGTAGGAATGCCTTCCTACGAGATATCCATACCCCTTTTGGGGAGAAATATAATCCTCACCCCTTACAGAGAGAACTATCCATATCTCATGGGAAGAAATCCATACCCCTTACGGGGAGAAATATAATCTACACCTCTTACGGAGAGAAAACTATGGTATCGTCCAAATTAACAATATCATCAAAATCCACACCCCTTATGGGGAGAATATAAACCACACCCCTTTCGGGAAGAATTTTCAAAATCATATTTATTCAAACCACACCCCTGACGGAGAGAATTTTCAAATCACGTTTTTCTCTCTCTTTTTAAAAGTACCACCCATTTAGCAAAAAACATTTTTCCACCTTTGGTTTTAGAAAACCAAGTATTATTAGAAAATTAGATATTTTTCCACTCTATTTTAAACCACCAAAGCCAACGAATCATTTTTCAACTTTCTTTTAAAACCGACATAATTTACCGAAAATTCATTTTGCCTAACTCATCCAAAACCTGCTTAATCCATATCATTTATAAAATCGTCCTGTTTTAAGTAACACATATTTCATCATATATATATGAAAATAGATTTTTGCAAGAAGACAGTACACTCATCTGATTATCTGTTTTCGAAGACTTTGACCGCCTATTTTCTACTGGTACTCCGGTGCCTGCGAACCTAATAGTGATAGGGTCTAAATTAATATTTTATGTAGAAATAACCTAACCACGCAATGCAAACCCGAATTTTCGTAATTTCCAATTCCCCACCTTTTATTGTAAAAATTATTATTCGGTTAATTTCACTCCGTTACAAATCATTGTAAACGGTCCCAAATTTATTATCCTGGTTACAAAATTTTGATGCTAGAATTTAATTTAATAAACTACACTAAACTTAACGAAAAACGTTATTAAAATTAACCATTACGAAATTGTTACAATTACAGGAATTGTATCGCTAAATAAAATTTAATTTAACGAGAATTAATAATCGATTTGAAATTTCACCTATTTCCGAATCGTTCAGCGACCACGAGATGGGTTTTGGATTTTTAGTGGGGTGGTTTGTGTCATTTTCCCTCTTTTTTTTTTCCCCATTTTCTTCTTCATTTTTCTTCTTTCTTTTCTCTTCTCTGTTTCGGCTTCTGCTTCAGTTTCTGTTTGAACCAGCCACAGACCGACCTACTCCAATCTCGAGCACACCATCGCAGATTACACACATCCCAAACGCCGAACACACGCACCCCCCCCACAGTCACCGTCGACTGAACGAACTCCCCGCCGGACAACGACATCACCAACGACTCCCTCCCTCTCACTTCGTTTTCTGTTTCTACTCTGGGACTCGCCGTCGACTAACCTTGCTCCGATCACGCCACACATCCACGAAGACGAAACACCCACGACGCCGGACGGAACACTTACCCAAAATCGATACCCACCTTCTCTCTCTCTCTAACACTCCGGCCGGCAACACCCACTCCACCGATGACACACACACCATCCGACCAAACGACACACACACATGCACACAACCCAACCACCGTCGACTCACCGAACACACATCATCGCCACCGCCGTTGGTCGTCTTCTTCCTCTCTCTCTTTTAGTTTCCTCTGTTTTTTCTTCTTTTTTTTTCTTTTTTTTTTTTCGGTCGAAACCCACACACCCACCTTTATATATATATATATATATACACACACACTTACTGCCGACAAACCATGACGACGAAACCCACGCCGGACTGCCCTCTCTCTCTTCGGTTCTCCTCTCTCTCTCCGTTTCTTTTTTATTTTTTATTTTTTTTGTTTCTCTATTTTTCCTCTCCCTCTCCATCTCTATATATGTATAACTCACCGACTCCCTCTCCGTTTTTCTCGATCCTTCGGTTCCTCTCCCGACACACTCACGATCACATATATATATACAAAGATATAAAATATCTTTTTTGTAATTACACTAACCCCCCTTTCTTTTTAGTTAGGATATTAATTGAACTCATATTCTACTTTTAATGCATTTGAAAATTACAATTCGACCCTTAAAATTTTAAATCTCACAATTAATATCGCAATCCACCCCGATATTTTTTGAAATATTTTAAAATGCGACTAAAATTGTTCGTATACAAAAATTGGGGTCTTGCACTGGAGGTCGTCCTTTAGTCTACTCACCTTCACCTTTGCCGCAATCTTTTTCGATCCAAGCATGGACTCCTCCATGGCTCTCTCCCAGATTTGAACATACATGACCGACATCAGTAGTATGCATTGCATCAGGGCAGCGGATTTAGAATACTTGGCGCATGAGGTTGTTGGTGTTCTTCCCCTCCATCAAGGTTTTGTCGTTAGGAGTGGTGATGTAGCGGAGGTAGGCAGACATCACCTTTAGACTCCTCAGCAGGGCTCGATTGGCCGGGAGCCCTGTGTTTGAGATCCCAAAAAAAGAAACCGTTGATTGTTAGCTCAATGAAACCCCAACCATAAGCTTAGTCATCTTGGATGATCTATTCTTCTTCTTTTCCCTCCTAGGCCTTCCTCTTCCCCTTGTCGGAAGCTTGGGGAGAGGTGTCTCCACTAACTGTGCGGGTGGAATGACGGGAACCCGACTTTAACTTAGGGGTGTCCCTTATAACGATCCCCGGAAGGGTTGGAGAATGACTCCCGGCCGGCGTTTTTGGGTAGCGTTGTTGTTGTTGTTGTTGTTACCGTGACGGCGTTGAAGGAAGCTGGGATCCCCCAGTGCGCTCCTGTCATTGGCCTTTGCCACCTCGGTAGCCTCTCTGGTTTTCTTCCCCAGTAATTTCTGAACAATAATAACTTTGTCCATAACTACAATATTCAACAAGATATTTAGAAATTTCTCTCTCCAAGCCGGCAGCATCCAATTATACACAAGAGTTGAACATGGAACGATATGAAAATTCAACAATTATGAAGAATTGATAGGGTCGAGATCGCTTACCGTTGCTTGAGTCTTCAGGGATATCGGGTACAAGCGGAGTGCTCGGTGGTAGGTACCAGTAGATGGTAAAAGGGTGAGAAGCGAGCAGGGTGTTCACGTCCTTGAAAACCGTTCTCAAAACTTTGTCCCTCTACTCGACAATTTGTTTGCTCAGCTTGGGCCTCTTTTTCTTGGGAACCTCTTTTGCTGCGCAAACTTACAATGAGTAGTGCAAGTGTAAAAATAAGCCCGAGAACAAAAATTCCTCCCGAAAGGCATAGTCTTACCGACTTTTCCCCATTCCATCTGGTGGGGGTACTTCCCTTTGTCTTCTGGGCCAGATTGCCAACCGCTCTTTCCAAGCTAAAAGAACTGGGGCTTCCAGTCATGAATGGAAGAGTCCAGGTCCTTCAAGAAAGTTGACATCAGGGAATTGGCTTGGGAAAGAATAGAGCTTTGAAGAGCTCAACGCTCGGCCCTAGTCCCTCGGCCCGGAAGATAATGTACGACGCCACCAGGGCCCTCATACCATTTGGAACAATTTGTGACGGACACAAACGATACTCTACGCAGATCGCCCAGATCCACCAGTGGAGCGGGAATCTAAGACCCACTTCCAGCTGTTGCTAATAGATGATCGTGAAGCCTACCGGTGGTATTCAGGCCCTATCGTCGGGCCCAAGAACAATGGTCTCAACTCCCTTCGAGAAGAAGTATTTACTTCGGCAGTGGAGGACGAACTCTTCTGTCATATTCATCTTTGTGCTCCACACCTAGCTTGAGATCAGGACTTCTACGAAACGTTTCTCCAGCCCAACATTGTACACCTCGTTTTCATAAAGAAGCTTAGGCAGGGAGACACTGGTGGGAATCTCCACCACAATGATAGTGTCATGAGAGACCCCAACATCAACATCATGTGATGTAGATGCACTATGTTCTTGTCGACACAACTCACCACGACCGTGTGATTGACTAGGAATGACTGGATTGTACCGCACGTTTCATGGATCCTGGCAATGGCAGTCGACGAGGCATCTTCTGGAGCGGGACAATACTTGACCTTGAAGGACAAAGAGCTAGAGGATGTCCGTTCTGAAAAAGGGAGAGCTCTGAAAATTTTGCAAGTATTGAATGAATACAGGGCCCCCATTTATAAAAAGAGATGTACCCATACGAAGAGTCGCCCAGACCAACGGTCACTGATGCGTCAATTAATGCGCCCACGTGTCTGCCACGCGCTATGTGTGGACCAAGGAGCATCAAACCTTCCACCTTCGAAGAAGTTCAAGTCAAAAGAAATGTCCGAGCTGACAAGACTACGTACTCCTAGCTTGGATATGATCAAAAAGAAAGGGGAGCCTCAAACCTTCCACCTTCCAAGAAGTTCAAGTTAGAAGAAATGTCTGAGCTGACGAGCCTACGTACTCGCAGCTCAGATATAATCAAAAAGGGGGGAGCCTCAAACCTTCCTTCATTCTAAGAAGACCAAGTCAGAAGAAATGTCTGAGCTAACGAGCCTACGTACTCCCAGCTCGGACATGATCAAAAAGGGGAGAGCCTCAAACCTTCCTTCCTTCCAAGAAGACCAAGTCAGAAGAAATGTCTGAGCTGATAAGACTACATACTCCCGGCTCGGACATGATCAAAAAGAGGGGATCCTCAAACCTTCCACCTTCCAAGAAGTTCAAGTTAGAAGAAATGTACGAGCTGACGAGCCTACGTACTCCCAATTTGGACATGATCAAAAAAGAAAGGAGGCTCAAACCTTTATTCCTTCCAAGAAGACCAAGTCAGAAGAATGGTCTGAGCTGACGAGCCTACGTACTCCCATCTCGGACATGATAAAAAATAGGGGAGCTTCAAACCTTCCACCTTCCAAGAGGTTCAAGTTAGAAGAAATGTCTGAGCTGACGAGCCTTCGTACTTCCAGCTCAAACATGATCAAAAAAGGGAGAGCCTCAAACCTTCATTCTTTCCAAGAAGACCAAGTCAGAAAAAAATGTCTGAGCTGACGAGCCTACATACTCCCAGCTTGGACATGATCAAAAAGGGGGGAGCCTCAACCCTTCCACCTTCCAAGAAGTTCAAGTTAGAAGAAATGTTCGAGCTGATGAGCCTACGTACTCCTAGCTCGGACATGATAAAAAAAGGGGGAGCCCCAAACCTTTCTTCCTTCCAAGAAGATCAAGTTAGAAGAATTTTTCGAGCTGACGAGCCTACGTACTCCCAGCTCGGACATGATAAAAAAGGAGGGAGCCTCAAACCTTCCACCTTCCAAGAAATTCAAGTTAGAAGAAATATCCGAGCTAACTAGCCTTCGTATTCCCAACTCAAACATAATAAAAAAGGGGGGAGCCTGAACGCGCCCTAATGTTTCATAAAGATAAATAAAAGAAAGAAATTTTGAGTTTTACGAAAACAAATGATGAGAGGGGGGTTTTAAGACATCGATTTTCTCATAAAAATACTTAAGCCAATTTTTTTTTAAAAAAAAAGTCGCCACCTAGTATTGAGTTTAAATAGTGTGCTAGGTCACCGATTTTTATTTATTTATTTTTTTTATTTTTTTTTGCTTAATTAAAATTTTTGGCTTAAGTAAAATTTTTTGCTCTAAAAGCACAGTCTGACCAAAGATTCGCTTTAAGGATTCGGGGGTTAGTTATGCTTGGGGAACGTGTTAGGCACCCTAAGACGCCCGTCTGAAGACGGTACCTTATCCCATTAAGTCCAATTGAAATTTAAGTCCAGATGTTTTATTTATTTATTTTAACTATATCAAAGAATTTACATATTGAAGGGACAATTATCATTTTATCGTGCAGAATCAAAAGGTGGGAAAATTTCCTCCACAATTTGCCAACCCATTAACTTTAACTCTGAAAAATAAATAAATAAGAAAAACACACGCACACACGCATATATATATATATATATATATATATATATATATATATATAGTTATGTTAAGTCAGCTTCAATTAGTCTACATATCGAGAGGATGGATCTCCCGAAAGTTTTTCATCTCATATGTCAGCCATTATATTTAACACCAGTTAGAAAAACACACACACACACACACATATATATATATATATACAGTTATGTTACGTCATGTCAGCTTCAATTAGTATACATATTTAGGGGAATGATCTCTCGAAAGTAGGGAATTTTCCACCTCATATGTCAGCCGTTATATTTTACACCAGTTAGAAAAACACACACATATATGCGCGCGCGCGCGCACACACACACACATATATATATAGTTATATTAAGTTAACTCTATTTAAAATAAGTTACATATTGAAGGGATAATCTCCTTCTTAGAACCAGGCAAGTAGGTGGTGTATATGGAGTTCTCCTCGTTTTGTCAACTCATTAAATTATCCACAAGTTTTATAAAATAAAAATAAAAATAAAAAATTACAAATAGAAATTTCAGCGTAATAATGTCCTTTATTTATTTCTTTTGTTATTGCATAAATACAATAAGATAAAAATACAGAAAAAACGCAAGAAAATAAACCGATTTTAAAGTGTTCCATAGAACGTCCTCTGAATTTTTCTCAATTTTAGGTCCTCCTTTAAAACGGTTGGAAAATAGAAGTGTAGTGAGCAAATCAAAAAAAAAAAAAAACTTACCTTAGTTTAGAGATTTCCTTCCCTTTTCCTCCAAGAAGACTTGCCTTCCCAACAATTTTGTCTCTCTAATTTGTCTCTTAATCTCTAAAAAATTCTTCCTCAATGAAGAATGGAAAGGGATACTTATAGGGTAGAAAGGTTGCAATCCAAATGACCAAACTACCCCCAAATCTTTTGCTAAATCTCAAAATTACTACCTAGAAAGTAGGATATTTTGATTTTCCAATCCAAAAATGTCTTTCACTTTTGGGGATGCCTAAAAATACTCCCAAATACCTCCATGCACCTCCAAAGGGGATCCAAAGCTTGTCATTTCTCAAAATTTGTAAGGGGGAAAAAAATCTTAAAACTTTTTTTTTTTCTTTATGTTTTTTTGGTAATAAATAAACAAAATTAGGAAATCCCATAAGATAGTCCAATTTGTGAAAACAATCTAAAATTACTTGCCAATTTGATGAATTTCGAAAATATCCAAAACTTTGGGGTAAAAAATAGAAAATTTTCAAACTCTTTAATTTCACCTAACTTCTTCAAAATTGATCTTTAGTAACTAAAATTTAATGACTAAACATGATATATTCCTAAAGATTTCTTCCATTTTCATGAATTAACTTTAAAAAAAAAAAAAAAAAAAAACTTTGCAAAATTAATATTTTTAACCCCAAAAGTTTTCTTCGACTTTCCGACACTTAATTGGAACTCGATTCAATTCTTCAAGGAATTAATAATTTTTAAATATTTAATTAGGAAATTTTGAATAAAAAACCTGTTTAATCTGAACGTAATTTTAAAGTTTCCCAAAATTTCCATTTAGACTCCTAAACTTTCCAATTCGACAAATTATCTTAATTTGGCTTATTTTGGGGTCCAATTGAAATTGTGGAACTTTAATTTTACTTGTTTTGCAACTAAATTTAACTTTTCAAATATTAATTTTGAACTCCAGGCTCAATACTAATATTTTGAAATTTCAATTTAGTCCTAAAACTTTCAAAAAGCAAAATCATGGTTCAAAAAAAATCCTAATTGGAAAACCTTTGGACTCAAATTGAAGTCTTGAAACTTCCGAATCGAGACTCTCAATTTTCCTTTTTTTCTCAAAATTCATAAATTATTGACTCGATAAAATCATTTTCATTTTTTTTTATTTATATATATATACATAAAAAAATCATGCATGAGCGAGACAAAATGTGGTGTCTACAGAGCCTCAAACCTTTTACCTTCCAAGAAGTTCAAGTTAGAAGAAATGTCTGAGTTGACGAGCCTTCATACTCCCAGCTCGGACATGATCAAAAAGGTGGAAGCCTCAAACCTTCATTCTTTCCAAGAAGACCAAGTCAGAAGAAATGTCCGAGCTGACGAGCCTACGTACTCCCAGCTCGGACATAATCAAAAAGGAAAAAGTCTCAAACCTTCTACCTTCCAAGAAGTTCAAGGTAGAAGAAATATCCGAGCTGACGAGCCTACGTACTCTCAGCTCAGACATGATCAAAAAATGGGGAGTCTCGAACCTTTATTCCTTCCATGAAGATCAAGTCAGAAGAAATGTCCGAGCTAACGAGCCTACGTATTCCCAGCTCGGACATGATAAAAAATGGGAGAGCCTCAAACCTTCATTCCTTCCATGAAGACCAAGTCAGAAGAAATGTCCGAACTAACGAGCCTACGTACTCCCAGCTCGGATATGATCAAAAAGGGGGAGGCTCAAACCTTAACGATCCACCTCAAAAATTCTGGCATGATCCGAGCTGACGAGCTACCGTACTCTCAGCTCGGACATGCCCACAAAATGAAGCCCCTTTTAAGATTGAAAGACTGCCGGAGCTGACGAGCTGCCATACTCTCAGCTCGGACATGCCCATAAAATGAAGCCTCTTTGAAGATTGAAAGATTTTCTAAGCTGACGAGTTTCCCTACTCTCAGCTCGGACATGCCCACAAGATGAAGCCTTTGAAGATTGAAAGACTGTCCAAGCTGACGAGCTGTCGTACTCTCAGCTCAGACATCTTCCCAGTTCGAAATAGGAAAATTAAAAATGTTGTTTAACCTGACGAGCTGAATCCGTTTAAGAAGTTCTTCAAAACCATTTTTTTTTTTTGTTTCTGAACTCATTTTAGCACCCTCTTGGCCTTCTGATCATCCTACAACTACTAAAAGCGGGCTGTTATTTCTGTGGGGTCATTATGTAAATCAAGCTTTGACTCATTGGAAGGTGTAGCTTAGGCGTACGGATTTGGTTGTTTAGCCATCGGCTCCGATTTAGCGTCAGTGGGGCGACCTCGGCACTTTCTAAATACATCGGGGCCCGAACATTCATGTCCAAAGGGACCATTGATCAGCAATGTCTAGCAAAACAAACAAGCGAAAGCCAAGTTTATACGGAATTACTTCATCCAAAATCCCGAGCCCTTCACGTTCCGCTCTCACCCTCGGGACTTGGAGGGCAATTGGTGTGGCGGAATTTTGTCACATATACCATGCGAACAATATCGTTCCCAAGTGTGGAAAACGGCCGGGTTGGGACCTGAAGTTCCCTTCGAGCCGAGCTAAGAATCGTCCTGCCGAGCTGAAAAAGCCCAAACCGAGCCGATAGGCTCCGGGTCGGGCTGACGAGCTCAAGTACCCTCTGCTCGCCGTCTTTGTGATCAGAGCCTCCCCAGGCCGTCTTAAGGCTCCAGCCCATGGGCCTCTACAAGTGGGCCCAAAAGCCCAGTCCAGATGACCAGAGCACTAATGTACTTACTCATTGGTTGCTTAGAGGATTAGGGTAATTAATTCGAGCTTAACTCTCTAATTTCTTGACGCTAATAAAGTCCTGTGCCTATAAATACATCGTGACATCCAATGCCCCACGGTACGCCTTCTCTACTGACACTAGACCATTTCTTAGTCTTTCTCCTCCGGATACTTACTCTCACGCCAGAGGGACTTTACCCGGCACAACCTCGGTAAGTCTGTGTGCAGGTGCTCAGAGATCAGGATAGAATCTAGAGAAGCATTCATCTCGGAGTTTGAACAGAATCTCAGGTCGGGACGAGGATTTCAGGTCGGATTGCGATCACCTCGAGGTCGTCAGCACCCCAAATTCACCAGTTAATCACGTCATTAACAATCTTGTAACCACACTGCCTTTCCAGACCATACTATTGGTCGCTCACTACTTTTGGGCATCAACAATGTTTACATTCTTGTAATACTCCAGAACAAAAATAGAATAATTGTGCGAATCAACCGGAAGAGGTATGCATAAAGGTATTTGCCCCAAGGAAGAATCTTACAATTCCGTCCATTTTCTAGGTTTGGAAAAATGTGGATTTTCAAGAACGGGAATCTTATGATATGTTTGGAATCTCTTATGATAATCATCCACGTTTAAAACGTATCTTAATGCCTGAAAGTTGGATAGGATGACCCTTACGTAAGGATTATATTGCCCCTAGTTTTTATGAAATACAAGATGGTCATCGAGTGAGAAGAAACTAATTCTCACTTCTTCAATTTCAGAGATTCAAGGATTGTACGTTTTGTTCTAGATTACCCAGAAGTTTGTACTATAGATAAGCTAACACCCAAAAGACAATACAATTAGAGATTCTTCGGGATTCTCACATTTTGAAAAAAAAAATTAGCTAAGCCAATAAGATTAACCAAATGAGTTCTACATCACACACAAACAGAAGAGCAGAAACACTAACCAAGGCCGCCTTTGCTTCTTTCTCACAATAAACTAAAAAGAGTATATACTGAAAAGGGAGAAGAATAAAACATAATATAGTAACATGTCACATAACTTCAACATTCAAAGTAAAAACAAGAAACAACAAAACCAACAATTCTCGAGGTTCATCAAAAACCAAACAAACACCTTTTAGTTCTTAGGTACGTAGCACATAATCAGAGCCTTGGAATTGAAATTTCAAAAATCCTAAAAATTGCATGCCTTCTTTCAAATTCCAATTGGAAGATCCAATTTCCGTGCAAACCAAACACTACCCAAACCGAAGAACGAAAAAAAAAAACCTAGTTTGCCCGCGGCGCCGCCCACTCAACTCTCAAGATGAGATTATCATAACCATAACCGTTAAGCTTATTAATAGCCCTCTCGGCATCTTCCCGGTTCACGAAATTGACAAACCCAAATCCACGGCTCATTGCTGTCTTTTGATCGATCGCAACGTAGACACGGCTAACAGGCCCGAACGGGCGGAAAAGCTCGAGCAAATCGGGCTCGCGGGTGTCCTCTGATAGGTTGGTGACACGGACCGAGTTCTCCTCGTTCCGCCGGCGCATGTCGGTGCCGGTTCTCTCAGCGCCAGCGCGCATGCTCGGGGGAACATAGGTGCCCTTGGTTGCGCCGGCAGCGGCAGATGGGGCGTCCGTTGGCGGCTTGTCAATGAAGGTCTCAGGAGGGGCAGCTAGGTCTTTGTAAGGGCACCGGGAAGTCCAGTGGTCACCCTTTTTGCCACATGTTCGGCAGACCATGAGGACAGCGCCAACTTTTCCAATCTGAGCCAAGGAATCTCCAGCGTTCTTCGATTCCTCTTGTTTGGTACCTGTTTGGAAAATTTCAATTTTTAGCAGGGTAATGATAGGTGGTGTTTGGTTGTGCAAGGAATTGGGGCCCCAAATTTGGAATTAGAAATTGAAGGCTCCAGATTTTTTTTAGGTTTTTTATGCTTTCGTTTTCAAATTCCAATTTCGAGACTCTAATTCCAAGAAACCAAATGATATTTTTCGGTATGAGCAAATTTTGAAGGAGTATTGCAATTCATTTTTCACAAACATAAAACATATCTAATTCAGGTCCCGTTTGTTTCATGTTTCTGTTTCCAGATAAGCTTCGGTTGGTAAAAAACTTGGAACAGAAAAAAAAAATATCAAATTAAAATTAAAATCTGTTTTGATTCGAGACCTCTTGAACATGGAATAGTTTAGGTGGCATTTGTTTAGTGCTCCTTTTCCCAAATTTATGCTCATGTTACCAAAAACTTGGAATATATCAGAAATGTGGGAACTTACTCTATTCAGTTTATAAGAATTTGTTCTACAAATGCAGGAAGCAGCTTCTTTTTTTTTTTATTCCTTATTTCCAGAGCAGAAACATAATTTAAGGAATTAAAACACTAAACAAACAAGGCCTTAAGGATCCATGGTCCAGAACAAAAAACAGAAAGAAAAATCTACGGTCCCTAACAAAGGGATGATTTCGATTAAGATTTTTTGCTTGTGATAACATTAAAAAAAGAAAAAAAAAAAAAAAAAGGCTCTTCACACTACATAATGCATTAACAAATCAACAATATTATCTTTATTGATTTAAGAGTTTTTTGAAAAACGATAAACAAGTTATAGGACTTGCATATCGTTATATTATTCGCAATATCATGTTCCGCTTCTTAGGCTTTCTGAGATTATGATTGTTTACCAATGAAACAGTATGAAAACAATGTATTTTTTAGGTCACACAAAAGGACTATACGCAATCAGTCAAATACAAGCAACAAGCACGAAAACTAAAGGCCTGTTTGGTTGTTCTTCAATTCCCAACTTGTACTATATTTCAATTAGGCAAGTTATAAATTGTTATATTTCAGTGTTTGGTTTGTAAGAATTAAAAACACTTAAATTAGATAGCTAAGCATTTCAGTTCTAGTTCGCGCACTATTTCTCGTGTAATTGGTGTAAAATACAGTAAAAATTTAACTACACTAAAACAAAATGGAGAAATATACAAATCAATTCATCAAAAATAAGATAATTTAGACACCCAAACGGGCCCTGAGGGACTTAATTTTAAAAGTACAGCCACTGTGGTTCTTTCAATTTACCATAAAACTCGTTCTTATATTTGTGGCCAAATATGGAGGAATGCAATGAATGCATTTTTTCAACAAATTTTGATATTTTTCAACTTCATATATTCAAACAGAAATCTAAATCCATTCAATTAAGATTAGAAATCAAAACTCCCCAAACAACTCCTCATGCAGTGATCCCTCAATCAGTATTTCATCTTATGAACATTCCTAAGTACAGCCACTATGGCTCTCCTTTCAGTTTTGTTTGTTCTTAATTCATTCCTCATCAGATTTAACGGGAGAATATTTTGAGTGGAATTTCTACAACGAATTTGGATAATTTCAACGTAACTAAGAATCAGGACGCTAAAACATGGATTCAAATCTATTCAAATCAGATCAGATATCGAAAACAATCTGAACAGGAAACTAAACCATGAAACGTAAACCATACCAGGGGCCCTAGGGCGCTCAAGAATGATTTCCTCGGTGGAAACCATGGTGAGCCGACTGCCGGCTTCCTCGTGCACGGCGTCTCCGAATTTCGGCCAGGAGCGGCGCTCGATGGCGCGCTTGCTCAGCCGAGCGTTGGCCAGCTTCCGGATGCGAGTGGTGGTGGTAATCTTCACCTTGTTGCCCTCATCATTGAATTTATACTCAATTACCTTCTTTATCCCGTTCTCATCCGGTCCGATTACCTGCTTCGGCGGCAACAAGAAATCCAAATCCTCCCCGTCGTCCTCATCAAGCTCGCCCCATCGGACCTTGTTCTGTGGGATGGCGTCTATTGCCATGTGTATCGGGGAGAGAGAGAGAGAGACAGAGCGAGCTAGGGCTCTTCTGGATGCGTTCTTCTAATGCTACACTGAAGAACCCCTCGTTGCTTTAAGGGAATTCATGGCTGATGGGCCGCATTATGGGCCTGGGTTCATCGATTAATAAATTGGGCCTCATTTAGGGCTTCATTTTTAAAAGGTCAATAAAACCTAATAATTTACTACTAAAATAAAATTAAGGATTTTCTAATGTGGCCCCCAAAACCTACCTACATATTAGTCTTCTCCACTATTCATTTAAAATGAACCCCATTTGTAGCCGTGGCATTCACTTTGGGAGAAGGGGCGCGTGAAGGAGCTTCCTTTGGAAGGTGATTGTCGTGAGAAATCTTCAGACGAAATTTGGAAACTACCGTTCAAAGAAGCCTATAAATTGTTCCACAACAATAATCACGGCACATTGTTCTTGTCATACCCAGAATTGTCCCGTCGTCGCTCACCGTCGCCGTCGCCGTCACCGTCGCCTTCGCGTTGGTGCGAACATCGTCGCCGTAACCGTCGCCATCGCTGTCGCAATTGATTCCAAGCGTCATCACCGTACATTTCATAGCTGTCGTCGCCGTCCATTCCAAACAGGCAATTTCCTTATTTTGTAATTTTCATCTCACCCAAGCTATTGTCTATTTAGGGTTCAGGGTTTAGCGACTAATATGCAGTAACAATTGTCGTTGGGTTCTTGATATATTTATTGATGTGTGTTTGTTCATTCTAAAATTTGATTTGGGCATTTGTTTCTTCTCCGTTGATTTTGGCATTTTCTCTGTTCACTGGGGCGTTTGTTCATTCGTTGTTGAACTGGGTTGGTTCATTCTTGATATATTTTCTGTTGCAAGACTTCCTAGCCGTAGTAGATCTTAGCGTGTCGTTTCTTCAAGCCAAGGATGACCCTGTGTTGTTCTTCGCATCGGGTTCCGATTGATTCGTGCCTGCCCCTTTTTGTTGCCCTCTATCCTTCAACTTTAATGCAGGCTACGTATATTCGTCTTAAGCGAAACAAGACAACCTACTTTTTGCAATGTGATCCAACTGACAAAGTTCTAGAAATTAAGTATAAATTGCATGCTCTCATTGATCAAACAGTTAACGATCAACAGTTGATCCTATTGGAAACTGGGGAAGTTTTAGATGACTCGAAGACATTGGCAGAGCATAAGGTTGAAAATGATGCAATTGTTGCACTGACCTTGAGAAAATATGACAACGAATTTGAGGATGTAAAAATTGTGAGGCCAAATAATTTCTACCAATCTCGCGATGCAGATGGTGGTTCAAACTGATAAGCCAAAAAAAAAAAAAAAAACAACTCCATTCCTGAAACGCTTACGCGCAACACGATCTTTGTATGTGGCTGTGTACACATATTTGGACATGCTTGTGGGATGATCCCTTTGAGCATTAGGAATGCCTTTTTGCGTCACTTTGAAATTGAAAGTAATATTGATTGAAGATAACAATGAAGTTTTTCCAAAAAAAAAAAAAAAAATGATATATATTTTTTGTTGCAATTTTTTAGTAGATTTGTGTTTCATCTTTCCCAATCTATTCACCGTTTAGGTTCAGGTATTTGCGACCACTATGTAGCAAAAATTGTTTTTTGGTATATTTATTGATGTGAAAAAATCGAAAATTGATGTGAGTTTGGTCATTCTCGAAGGAAGATTTGTGCGATTTGTTGAAAAATTGAACACGTTGTTACTTTTCGTTGTTGACGTGGGATTGTTGATCAATTCGTTATTGTAATATCAAAAACAATCTGAACAGGAAACTAAATCATGAAACGTAAACCATACCAGGGGCCCTAGGGCGCTCAAGAATGATTTCCTCGGTGGAAACCATAGTGAGCCGACTGCCGGCTCCCTCGTGCATAGCGTCTCCGAATTTAGGCCAGGAGCAGCACTCAATGGCGCACTTGTGGTGGTGGTGATCTTCACCTTGTTGCCCTTGTCGTCGAATTTATACTCAATTACCTTTTTTATCCCGTTCTCGTCTGGTCCGATTACCTACTTCGGCGGCAACAAGAAATCCAAATCCTCCCCGTCATCCACATCAAGTTCGCCCCATCTTACCTTGTTCTATGGGATGGTGTCTATTGCTATGTCTATCGGATAGAGAGAGAGAGAGAGTGCGAGCTAGAGACTCGGAGGCTACAAAAGGATCGTCGATTGGTATTTGGTGGGTAGAGAAAATAGAATGATTGTGTGTGTGTGTGTGTGTGTGTGTGTGTGAGAGAGAGAGAGAGAGAGAAACCAGATGTCCACCAGAGGAGCACGGAGGAGGTTGGACGCAGAGAGAGAGAGAGCAGCGACTTAGGTTTTTTTTTTTTTTTGGCGGATTTCGCGGCGGCGGGGGAGGGGGGTGGGATTTTTTTATAAATTGGAATTGTAAAACACCCATCCGGTTCAAGACCACTCTGGTTTGGCGGTCCAATGCTTGAACGGTTTGAACGGGCTGGTTCAGCGATTTTTTACCTTAAACGATTCTAATATATAGGAAGAGAGAGGGGTTCGAATCTGCAATCCAACCTCTCTCTATCCATCTATATATGTATGTGCACTCGCGTACGTATTTTAAATACAGAGATAGGGGAGGGGGCAGGGGTGAGAAGAAGGAGGATTAGGAGGGGAACCAGGGGAATGTGGGTGGGGGAACAACGAGGAAGGTGGATGGAGGGGTGGTGAGACTTGAGATAGAGAGAGAGAGAGCGCGTTGTAATGACATTGCCGGAGAGTTCAACTACGCCGAGACTATGGAGGAGGAGATAAGTGTAAAATAAATAAATCTTTATAACAAATCAGCTCATTTATAAATACAACCGTTGGATCAAGAGACAAACCTCTAGATATTGTTAGACCATTGGATCATTTTTAACTTTATATAAAAGATGCAAATTAGGGTTAGAGCTGCCTAATCACTCTACTGCCTAATACGCTCAATTGACTTCATTTTTATTTTAGGCCAAAGCCCCTCTTTCGCAATCCCCTCGCAATCGCTACCTCCAATCAATCACCGACGCTGTCGCCTTGGCGACGCTGTTGGGACATCGCAGTAGTCATTTTCACAACTCTGCGTTTGCTCAATCTCAATCTCAATCTCAGTTTTTCTTTACTCTGTCATCGCGAATAGTTCGCCCACCCAATGCGAATCATTTGTCGTCTCCCATCAGCCTCGATCTCACCTCCCTCAGCTCCTTCCCTTGCTATCGGGTTTGTTTCTCTGTCTCTCTCGCCTACCGTTATCTCCCTGAAAAACCTATCTGAAATCCGAACCTTATTGTCCTTGAATTTGATTTTTTATTATAAGTAGAGAATATTGATTCTTAGTGGGAGCTCTTGGCTATATCTAAATTTGATTTCTTTAGATATGTGTTCGATTTCACTAGATCTAACAAAGATTTTTTTACATCTAAAGACTATTTGTTTAAGATTTGACCACAATTTGCTTTTTGTTTTTTTTTGTTTTGTCACAGGTTTTTAGATTTATTTGAACAGTTTTAGAAATCTAGATACAATGTAGCTGATCATTGATTATCCAAATCTGCTTACAGTTTCGGTATTATTTGTTAATTCAATATCTATTTCTTTAAATTTTTTGGAAGTCTGATGAAAAATGATGAACAATTGAATTTTTCTCCATTTTATCTTGTTGTGGCCGCTTAAAAATGAAATTATCTTCGGTTTGTTTGTTTTAGTTTGTGATGCGTGTATATTCGAGGTAGATTTAAGATATGATTCATAGATTTTATCCTAAATTCTATTGTTGTTTTAGAGATTGATGAATGTTATGATATTACCCTTTTTTATATTGTCTTTTTGTTTGGTTTAAATGTGTTCCACACCTTCTTTTTTTTTCCGCTTCTGAGCCATTTTTGTTTTTTTATATGGCTAATAGTTTGTATATTTGACTCAAATTTTGGGAAAAATCATAACACACGACTTGGACTTAAATATTTGCACTTAAAATTTGCCCGCCTCTGGTGGACAGGTAAAGTTGATTGCATATGTTGCTTTTGTTCATTATTTATGATTGTTTAATTGCATCAGCTAATTTTGTTTTAGGTTTTTTTTAATTTCATTTTGTTTAGGGATCTGATTTGATTTGATTACGCATCAGATATTTTGGGAAGAAACTTGGAATTTTTTTATTGTAGAGATGTTGATTTGATTTCTTGAATTTATTCCTTTAGGAAGCATTTGTTTTCGTGGAATTGGAGCGTTGGAATTTGAAGGACAAATGAGCGAATTTAAATTTCTCATAAGTTCAATTCAAATTCCAATCAATGCTTGAATTCTGTATTATGGAGAATTAACTGAAATCTTCCAAGAGTTAGACCATCGTGATAAGGTGGTTATGAAAGATCTAGAGGATGTCAAAGCCTACCGCCAGTCTATTGTACGACTAAGAGTTCACATCTTTCTCGTTGGATTGGATGAGCCCTTTGATTCAATCCGACGTGAGATTTGGAGAAAAGACCCAGTACCAATCCTGGAGGAATGTTACTCATTATTTTAACGGGAGATGGTACGTAATATGACCTTGAAAAGTGCATCTGAACCTAGTGTCATGGTGGTTCAGAATTGATCTAATCAGGGTCAACAACCTCGAGCACAACCCAACACTAATAGAACAACCAAGGGTGTTGACAAGTTTTCATATAGATGAACTCATTGTCATAAGACTGGCTATACCAAAAATGATTGTTTTGAAATGGTGAGCTATCCAGAATAGTAGGATCTGAGTCGAGCAAAGAAAAATCACCAAAAGCCTTTCACTACAGCAGTTGCTCAAACAAAAACAGAAGATAAAATCACTAACAATGCCTCAGCATTAGTAATGCCTGCAGATAATGGTGGTAAGATTTTAAATATTTCATCACCTGTTTTGAATAATGCATGGATAATTGATTCTGGTGTAACAGATTACATAACATATGATTCTAGATAGGTCTCACCACTTAATTACTCTAACCAAAAGTTTGTCTCTCTTGTAAATGGAACTTCGATCCTGGTTCTTGGGGAATGATATTTGAATTTCACCAATACATTAAATTTAGATTATAATCTTTTGTCAGTTTCTCAAATAACCACTACCTTATCTTGTATTGTAATTTTTTGGTTTGATTTTTGTATGTTTAAGGACATCAAAACTAGGATGACGATTAGTTGTGGCGTTAGAGGGGGAAGTTGTATTACTTGGACTTGGAATCAAAAAGTACTTAAAGCCTACGACAAGTTCTTACAGTGGTAGGTTCTGAAAACAGAAAAAGAAAAGAAATATTGTAAGACTTCAATCGTAGCACGTACGTCATTTTAGTTGCATTTTAGAGTAACTGGAAAAATTCGGGGTGAAATTGGGTCAATTAAAAATTCAAATTAAAAATTTAGGGGTCAATTCGCAAATTTAGAAACATTAAAACCAAACTTTGGGAGGTAAATTGACATTTAACTTTTAATTAAAACTTTTAGGGTTAAAATTGCAATTTAAGAAATTCTTAAAAGTGGACTTGGACTAAAATGAAGATTTTAAGAAGTTAGGGGGAGGAAAGAGTAATTTAACAAAAGTTTATTTTTATTATATATATATATATGTGTGTGTGTGTGTGTGTGTGTGTGTGTGTGTGTCTGTGTGTGCACATATGTGTGCGTGATCGTGAGCTCAGCCAGCCGGAATGAGAGAGAGGAGCATGTGACGTGGCAGGAAGAGCTCAATACTTAGACCACTATTTACATGCATATAAATATTTGTTCATGCATGTAATGATCACCAAAATCTCAAAGAAGAAGAAAAGATTTAGAAAATCTAGAGAGAGAGAGAGAGAACCAGAGGAGGGGGGTTGTCGGATGTTCGTGATCGCCGGTGATGGTGGGTTCTTCAGCGTGATGTGTATTTCCGTGTTGATCATTGTCCTGTTTGGCGGGTTGTGTGTGTGTGCCGTTCATTTGTCTTGTCCGACGGCAGGGTGTGTGCGTGCTCTGTTTCTTTTTCTATTTCTGGGTGTATCAATGTCTGTGTGTGTTTGATCCATCAATGGTGCGTGTGATTTGCTGGTCGGCAGTGTAATGTTCTGTTGATCGTGTGTGTTCTATTTCATTTTGTCGTAGTGTATGAGTTGCTTGTCGTCGATGGGGAAGGAGTGTGAGTAGTCACCATTTTGCTGCCATGCATGTAGGTGCGTGTTTAAATCAGGTGTGTGTGTGTGTGTGGGGGCATGTGCTGCTCTGTGTGTGCGTGTAGGGTTCAGATAAGGTTGCGTAGGTGTGTGTTTTGTCCAGTTCGACAGTGTCGTGTGTGCATGTGTGTATCGTCTGGTCAGATAGCAAGTGTGTGTGTTCCTCCATTTATTCTGGCGTATGTATGTGTGTGGGTACAGACGGTTGTCGATCAACAGCGGTGGTGTGAGTTCGGTGCGTCAACGGTGTGCCGCTGTGTGCGTGTGTCGTCGTCGACAGTGGTCGTCGGTCTAGTGGCGTGATCGGAGCTGGTATAGGCGGCGGTGGGAATGCAAACTGAAATAGAAATAGGGAAAAGAAAACCAGAACCGAAAAAAAAATTACATAAACAACCCCAATAAAATTCAAAAATCCATCTCGTGGCCGACGGACAATTCGGAACAGGTAAGATCTAAATCGATTACTATTTTCGTTAAATTAAATTATTAGCAAACGGGATTATAATTTTGGAATCATTAATTCTAATAGATGTTGTCACCGTCCATATTAACAAATGCGTACAGTAATTATTAACAAAATGAAATTTATCAAATAATAATTTTTCATAATAAAATGTGGGGACGAGGGAAATTGTGAAACTTAGGGTTTACATTTCATGATTAGGTTATTTTAAATAAGGTATTTATTTACGGCCTATCACTATTAGGTTCGCAGGCACCGGAGTCTCAATAGAGTGTCGTCAATGAAAGTTTTGCGGAGCGGATAACCAGGTGAATGTACTGTCTTCTTGCCAAACTATTTATATAGATATGTATGATGGAAAATGGTTGTAGTTAAATTAAATGATTTCAAAATGATATGGATCAAGTAAGTTTCTGGTTGAGTTGAGAAAATGGATTTTTTGATGAATTGTGTTGGTTTCGAAAGGAAGTTGAAAATGATTTTTCGCTGAAATTTGGTGGTTTTAAAAGAGAGTGAAAAATACCTGGTTTTCTAAAAATAAAGGGTGGAAAAATAGTTTTGGTGAAATCAGACGTTTTTTTTAAAGGAAAATGAGAAATATGATTTTGGATTAAAAAAATCAGTTTTGGAAATAGATGGTGATGTTTGAGATTAGACGATGTTATTGATTTGTGATTTGATGATGACGTTATTGATTTGACGATGCTATAGTATTTATCTACTTCGGCAGACTGATGATTATCTGCTTCGGCAGAGTGATGGTATTGATTTGACGATGTTATTGATTAGGACGATGCCATAGTATTTATTAGTTTCGGTAGAATGATGTGATCCACTTCGACGGAGTGATGTTATCCGTTTCGGCGGAGTGATGTTTATCTGCTTCGGCAGAGTGATGTTAAACATTTATACTACGCAGTGATTATCTGCTTCGGCGAAGTGATGGGTGTTAATAGGAACGCATATCCTACGGATGGTACGGTACCATTGCAACTCCCGATTGTGAGGTTAAAACTATGGCTAGCCAATGTGTGTTGTGGTGGAGTGGTGTGTTTGAGATGTGATGCTTTACTTATATTGGGTGATTTATTATTTAGTATGATGATTGGTATGATTTTATACTAGATGGATTTGGATGGAACTTATCTATATCGTTTTATTTTCACTGCTTATATACTGGAGATTTTATGAGCTATGTGGTGTTTATATACTTATGCGTGATTCATATTTAATTGTGGTAATATTTAGAATGTATTATTATTTTAAAAATGTTTTACGAAGAAGGCAATACACTCGCAGGTACAACAGCTAGGAATCGGTCCCCTACTGGTACTAGGTAGAGTCCGGCGATGGTGTAGTATGGAAATATTTTGGGAGGAGTTGTCTGAGGCGAACCTGTGAGAGCTTCATTGTTGTTATACTTTTGTTGTTATTATAATTCAGGGACGGGTGTGTCCCCAATTAGAGATGTTGTATATGGTCAGAATTTGTGGTTGTATATTTTTGTATGCACTTTGTCGTTTACTAGTGGGTTTAACGTTAAGATGAGGTTGGTCAACGTCACGCAGGCCCCACGGTGACGGGTGTCCAGGGTGGGGTGTGACAATTTTGGTATCAAAGCCTAGGTTAGGTTCTGTAGACTTACCAGTAGTTGTGTCAATAAGGGATCATGAGATAAGAAGACGTGTCAGTCGTCTAGTCAGTAGGGGACTTTGAGATAGGGTGTCAATAGGTGGGTTAAGCACATGAGTGATAGTTATTGCATTGCATTAGATGGTACATCGGCATTGTGCATGGTTATCTATCTTGTTGGTAATTAGTGGGTGCGACAAAGTTGTGATACTGCCAGTTGGTGGTTCAGGTAGTGTGGTTAGTAGTGGTAATGGGTGGATCGCGATTGTGGGAGTGCTAGTGGTTGGGAATATTAAATTATAACTGATAAGTAATTCTATTAGTAGTATTTGATATTGGGATTCCCTGTCGGTAGTACATAATATTTTTATTGTTAAACCAACAGTGTGACCGATCACACTTAATTCGTCCAATGTTAAGTTATTCATTGAATTGACTTGGTAGACAACACTTTATTTATGCAATTACACGACACACTGTGCTATTATTTAGGATACGCAGATCCTATCATAAATGTGTGGGTGTGATCGTGATTTTATTAAAGAGGGAGGTAGGTATGGTCAAAGCAGAAAGAGACGACCATTCGACGATATGAAATTAAATCTGATCTAGTAAAAACGGAAGAGATAAGATGTAGACTAATCTAGAAAGAATTTACTTTGGAAATACGTTTTAGGTTGACGGGCAGGCAAATTTAAAAGTTATACGAAATGGGCAAATGCAGCATGAATTATAGAGAATGATGTGTAGGAAGTATCCGAGAACTATGAGTCCGTGTTAATAGTTAGCGCGTATAAATATAGTTCACTTCGTATTGGTAGTAGAAAGTTGTCGGTAGACCTATTACCCTTGAATATTTATGGTCTTGATGTAATACTAGATATGGATTTGTTGTTCGGCTATCATGCCACGGTGGATTGATTTAAGAAGAATGCGATCGTTCAAATCTCAGGCGAGCCAGAATTTGTATTCTCGGGAGACAGAATTATCACTCCTGTTAGTCTGATTTCAGCCCTAGAAGCCAGGAAATTGTTACAGAAAGGATGTCAAGGATACCTTGCGCACGTGATTAACACCAATCAAAGAGAAGTTTCGATAGCAGATATTCCAGTGGTTAGAGATCTTTCCTGACGTGTTTCCAGACGAATTACTAGGGTTGCCAGTAGATAGGGAGATGGAATTCACGATCGAGTTACTTCCCGGAACTGCTCCTATATTGATTCCACGCTATCGTATGGCGTCTACTGAGTTGAAAGAATTGAAGGTGTAGTTACAAGATTTATTAGATTGTGGGTTTATAAGACCCAGTGTTTTCCCATGGGGAACCCCAGTGTCGTTCGTGAAGAAGAAAGATGTCACATTGAGAATGTGTATCGACCATCGACAGCTGAATAGGGTGACCGTTCGTAATAAATATTCGTTGCCTAGGATTGATGATTTGTTTGACCAACTCCAGAAGGCTAAAGCATTTTCCAAAATAGATCTTCGATTGGGGTATCACCAATTGAAAGTCAGAGACAGTGATGTCGCAAAAACGGCGTTCCGTACGAGATATGGACACTATGAATTTTTGGTTATGCCATTCGGATTGATAAATGCCCCTGCTGCCGTCATGGACTTTATGAATTGAATCTTCCAACCTTATCGGGATCAATTTATTATCATATTTATTGACGATATATTAATATATTCCCAAAGCAGAGACAAGCATGCAGAGCATCTTCAGATGGTGTTGCATACGTTGCGGGAGAAGCGATTGTATCCGAAACTCAGCAAATATGAATTTTAGTTAGATCATGTGGTATTTTTGGGGCATGTTATCTCAGGAGATGGAATTTAGGTAGACCCGTAGAAAGTGGAAGTTGTTGTTCAATGGGAAAGGCCAAGAAATATGACTGAAGTTCGAAGCTTTTTAGGATTAGCAGGTCACTATCGACAATTTGTATAGGGATTCTCTGTTATTAACTCGTTTGACCCACAAGGAATCCAAATTTAAGTGGACTGGCAAATGCGAATAGAGTTTCTAGGAGTTGAAGAGTAGATTGATATCGGCACCAATACTATCCCTCCCGACGGAAGGGGTGATTTTGTGATTTATAATGATGCGTCCCACCAAGGGCTAGGATGTGTTCTGATGCAGCATGGTCATGTAATCACATACGCATCTCGACAACTGAAGAATCATGAGCAAAATTACCCGACGCATGATCTGGAGCTGGCAGCAATTATAATTGCCTTAAAGATTTGGAGACACTACTTGTATGGCGAGACGTGTGAAATCTACACCGACCACCAAAGTTTAAAATATCTGTTTACTTATAAGAAATTAAATTTGAGGCAGAGACGTTAGATAGAGTTGATTAAAGACTATGATTGCAATATCCACTATCACCCGGGAAAAGCTTAGGTTGTAGCTTATACGTTGAGTCAGAAATCGGCAGGTTTAATCGTGCACATAAGAGTCGTTCATACTAATCTGTATGCCGATTTAAGATTGTTGTGAGTTCAGTTAACGGTTGGTCAGACGGCTGCATTGCTTACCACTTTGACTTTGAAGCCGACGTTGATTGATCGTATTATCGAAGCTCAGAAGTCAGACGTTCAATTGGAGAAGATTCGAGATGAAGTGAGAAGTGGTCACAAATTGGATTTTCATGTCAGGGAGAGCGCCGAGGTGTTGATGATGGGGAATAGATTGTGTGTGCCTAACGACACCAGTTTGAAAAACGATATTTTGGAAGAAGCGCATAGCTTAGCATACGCGATGCATCCAGGCGGTACCAAAATGTATCGGGATTCGAGTGAGCATTATTGGTGGATCGGAATGAAACAAGAAATTGTGGAGTTTGTTGCCAGGTGTCTTACTTGCTAGCAAGTGAAGATTGAACATCAACGTCCAAGTGGGTTGCTGCAACATCTACCTATTCCAGAGTGGAAATGGGAGCATATCACGATGGATTTCATTTCGAGATTACCTCGTACTCAAAAGGGGCATAATTCTATCTGGGTGATCGTTGATAGACTTACCAAGTTCGCTCATTTTCTGACCGTAAAGACGATGTATTCTCTTGAAAAGTATACCCAATTGTATATCGATGAGATTGTTAGGTTGCATGGCACACCGATTTCTATAGTGTCGGATAGAGATCCGATATTTACTTCGAGGTTCTGGCCGAGTCTTCAGACTGCTTTAGGTACCAAACTCAAATATAACACCGTTTTCCATCCTCAGACAGATGGTCAATCAGAGCATATGATTCAGACATTGGAGGATATGTTAAGAGAAGTTGTTCTGGAATTTCCTGGTAGTTGGGATGATCATTTGTCGTTAATGGAATTTGTCTACAACAACAGCTACCATTCGAAAATCAAGATGGCCCCGTATGAAGCGTTGCATGGTAGGAGATGCAGGACCTCAGTCTGTTGGACTGAGGTGGGTGAATGGAAATTGTTGAAGTGGACATAGCCAGATGACTGCAGACAAAGTGAAGGTGATTCGAGAAAAATTAATATTCGCTCGAAGTCGATAAAAGAGTTACGCAGACAAGCGCCGGCGGGAGTTGGAGTTTGAGATGGGAGATCATGTGTTTTTGCATATTTCTCTGTGGAAAGGCGTAATGAGGTTCGTGAAGAAAGGGAAGTTAAGTCGAAGGTACATTGGACCATATGAAATTTTAGATCTAGTTGGCATAACAGCTTATAGACTTGCCTTACCGCCAGAGTCGTCTCAATTACGCGACGTTTTCCATGTAACGATGTTCCAAAAATATGTACCAGACCCATCGCATGTGTTAACTTCGCAGCCAATCGAGCTGGAAGAAGATTTAACACACGTTGAAGAGCCAGTTCAAATTCTAAGCCATAAGGACTAGGTGTTGCAGACAAAAATGATTCTATTAGTCGAGGTGTTATGGCGCAGTCATGCAGAAGAAGATGCGACACGAGAGCCAGAAGACGAGATAAGGAACAGATACCTGCATTTATTCGACTAAGGTAATAAAATTTCGGGACGAAATTTTTTTTAGGAGGGAAGAGTTGTAAGACCTCAATCATAGCACGTACGTCATTTTAGTTGCATTTTAGAGTAACCGGGAAAATTCGGGGTGAAATTGGGTCAATTAAAAATTTAGGGGTCAATGCGCAAATTTAAAAACATTAAATCCAAACTTTGGGAGGTAAATTGCATTTAACTTTTAATTAAAACTTTTAGGGGTGACATTGCAATTTAAGAAATTCTTAAAAGTGGACTTGGACTAAAATGAAGATTTTAAGAAGTTAGGGGGAGGAAAGAGTAATTTAACAAAAGTTTATTTTAATTATATATATGTGTGTGTGTGTGTGTGTGTGTGTCTGTGTGTGTGTGTCTGTGTGTGCACATATGTATGTGTGATCGTGAGTTCAGCCGGCTGAAAGGAGAGAGAGGAGCAGGCGACGTGGCAGGAGGAGCTCAATGCTTAGACTACTAATTACATGCATATAAATATTTGTTCATGCATGTAATAATCACCAAAATCTCGAAGAAGAAGAAGAAGAAGAAAAGATTCAGAAAATCTAGAGAGAGAGAGAGAACCAGAGAAGGGGGTCGTCGGATGTTCATGATCGCTAGTGATGGTGGGTTCTTCAGCGTGATGTGTGTTTCGGTGCTGATCAATGTCCTGTTTGGCGAGTTGTGTGTGTGTGCCGTTTATTTTCCTTGTCCGATGGCAGGGTGTGTGTGTGCTCTGTTTCTTTTTCTGTTTCTGGGTGTATCAGTGTATGTGTGTGTGTGTGTGTGTGTGTGTGTGTGTGTTTGATCCGTCAATGGTGCGTGTGATTTGTTGGTCGGCAGTGTAATATTCTGTTGGTCGTGTGTGTTCTATTTTATTTTGTCGTAGTGTATGAGTTGCTCGTCGTCGATGGGGAAAGAGTGTGAGCAGTCGTCGTTTTGCTACCATGCATGTGGGTGTGTGTTTAAATCAGGTGTGGGGGGGGAAGCGTGTGCTACTCTGTGTGTGTGTGTAGGGTTTAGATAAGGCTGCGTGGGTATGTGTTCTGTCCAGTTCGACAACGTCGTGTGTGCATGTGTGTATCGTCTGGTCGAACAGCAAGTGTGTGTGTGTTCCTCCATTTATTCCGATGTGTGTATGTGTGTGGGTTTGGACGGTTGTCGATCAACAGCGGTGGCGGTGGCGGTGGTGTGAGTTGGGTGCGTCGACGGTGTGCCGTTGTGTGCGTGTGTCGTCGGTCTGGTGGCGTGATTGGAGCTGGTGTAGGCGGCGGTGGGAATGCAAACTGAAACAGAAACAGGGAAAAGAAAACTAGAACCGAAAAAAAAAAAAAAAAAAAAAAAAAAAAAAAAAAAAAGGAAATTACATAAACAACCCCAATAAAATTCAAAAATCCATCTCGTGGCTGACGGACGATTCAGAACAGATAAGATCTAAATCAATTACTATTTTCATTAAATTAAATTATTAGCAAACAGGATTATAATTTTAGAATCGTTAATTCTAATAGATGTTGTCAGCGTGCATATTAACAAATGCGTACAATAATTATTAACAAAACGAAATTTATCAAATAATAATTTTTCATAATAAAATGTGAGGACGGGAGAAATTGTGAAATTTAGGGCCTACATTTCATGATTAGGTTATTTTAAATAAAGTATTTATTTAGGCTCTATCACTTCTAAGTTCGCAGGCACCGGAGTCTCGGTAGAGTGTCGTCAATGAAAGTTTTGTGAAACGGATAACTAGGTGAGTGTACTGTCTTCTTACCAAACTATTTATATAGATATGTATGATGGAAAATGGTTGTAGTTAAATTAAATAATTTCAAAATGATATGGATCAAGTAGGTTTCTGGTTGAGTTGAGAAAATGGATTTTTTAATGAATTGTGTTGGTTTTGAAAGGAAGTTGAAAACAGTTTTTCGCTGAAATTTGGTGGTTTTAAAAGAGAGTGAAAAATACCTGGTTTTTTAAAAATAAAGGGTGGAAAAATAGTTTTGGTGAAATCAGACGTTTTTTTTAAAGGAAAATGAGAAATATGATTTTGGATTAAAAAAATCAGTTTTGGAAATAGATGGTGATGTTTGAGATTAGACGATGTTATTGATTTGTGATTTAATGATGACGTTATTGATTTGACGATGTTATAGTATTTATCTGTTTCGGCAGAGTGATGATTATCTACTTCGGCAGAGTAATGGTATCGATTTGACGATGTTAGTGATTAGGACGATACCATAGTATTTATTAGTTTCGGCAGAATGATATGATCCGCTTCGACGGAGTGATGTTATCCGCTTCGGCGGAGTGATATTTATCTGCTTCGGCAGAGTGATGTTAAACGTTTATACTGCGCTGTGATTATCCACTTCAGCGGAGTGATGGGTGTTCGTAGGAATGCATATCCTACGGATGGTATGGTACCTTTGCAACTCCCGATCGTAAGATTAAAACGATCGCTATGGCTAGCCAATGTGTGTTGTGGTGGAGTGGTGTGTTCGAGATGTGGTGCTTTACTTATATTGGGTGATTTATTATTTATTATGATGATTGATATGATTTTATATTAGATGGATTTAGATGGAACTTATCTATATCGTTTTATTTTCACTGCTTATATACTGGAGATTTTACGAGTTATGAGGTGTTTACATACTTATGCATGATCCATATTTAATTGTGGTAATATTTAGAATGTATTATTATTTTAAAAATATTTTACTAAGAAGGCAGTACACTCGTAGGTACAACTGCTAGGAGTCGGTCCCCTACTGGCACTAGGTAGAGTCCGGCGATGGTGTAGTATGGAAATATTTTGGGAGGAGCTGTCTGAGACGAACCTATGAGAGCTTCATTGTTGTTATACTTTTGTTGTTATTATAATTCAGGGACGGGTGTGTCCCCAGTTAGAGATGTTGTATATAGTCAGAATTTGTGGTTGTATATTTTTGTATACATTTTGTCGTTTACAAGTGGGTTTGACGTTAAGATGAGGTCGTGTCGACGTCACGCCAGCCCCACGGTGACAGGTGTGCGTGGTGGGGTGTGACAATTTTGGTATCAGAGCCTAGGTTATAGGTTCTGTAGACTTGCCAGTAGTTGTGTCAATAGGGGATCATGAGATAGGAAGACGTGTCAGTCGTCTAGTCAGTAGGGGACTTTGAGATAAGATGTCAATAGGTGGGTTAAGCACGTGAGTGATAGTTATTGCGTTGCATTAGATGGTACATTGGCATCAGGCATGGTTATCTGTCTTGTTGGTAATTAGTGGGTTCAACGAAGTTGTGATACTATCAATTGGTAGTTCGGGTAGTGTGGTTAGTAGTGGTAATGGGTGGATCGCGATTGTAGGAGTGCTAGTGGTTGGGAATATTAAATTATAACTGATAAGTAATTCTATTAGTAGTATTTGACATTGGGATTTCCTGTCGGTAGTACATAATATTTTTATTGTTAAACCAACAGTGTGACAGAGCACACTTAATTCATCCAGTGTTAAGTTATTCATTGAATTGACTTGGTAGACAATACTTTATTTATGCAATTACACGACACATTGCGCTACTATTTAAGATACGCAGATCCTATCATTAATGTGTGGGTGTGATCGTGATTTTATTAGAGAGGGAAATTTATATGGTTAAAGCAGAAAGAGACGACCATTCGGCGATATGAAATTAAGGCTATCACTGGGTTAGGTTGTATTCGTTTCTAGAATTTCTTGGTGTAGTTTTAATTTCTTATTCTATTTTATCTGTGTAAGATTGTATAACAAGAGTTTAATGATCTTACACTGTTTATAAAATCAATTATTATTTTTATCATTTTATGAATGTTAGAAATAATTTATTGGTACTTTTGGATTAGATCTAATACCTGTGGTTTGGATATAACCGTTATAGAATTAGTTTTATTAGAATCGATATGGTTTATTATGACGAGTTATGCTTAGGGATTAATTTTCTGTAAATTAGTAGGAGTCGAATCTCGAAGATAATTCATACTGATTAAACAGTCGATTAATTGACGTATTTGATATGATGAACTATGCTTAGGGATTGGTTCACCATAGATTAGGAACCAAATCCCAAAGACAGTCTATGCCGATTAAATAGTTGTACTTTCGTTGTAATTTTTTTTTGTAGTTAAATTACTTCATTATACACAGAATCAAAACAGATAAAGAATTAAACACATTAGGATAATCGAGAGACGAATGCATGCCCTCCACTCAGTTATTTATCATTTAATATGTTAATTTAATTATTTTTCTATTTTTCATATTTAAAAATCTAAAACCAATCTTGTTAAATTCAAACAAAAAATAGGAAAAAAAAATTAATAATTACAATCCAATCCCTGTGATTCGACACTCGTACTTAAGCACGCTAAACTGTAATATTTTACACTAAATTGGGTATTAAATTTGAGCAATCAGTAACTACTTTGGGTGGGTCACGTTGATTTGTAACGTTTATTGATGATTGTACCAGGATGACATGACTTTGTTTGATGAAATTCAAAAGCAAAGTAAACTAAAGAGTGAAACTCAGTACAATAGAAGTATCCAAATTCTTCGCAGTGACAATTGTGGGGAATATCAGAGTACTGAATTACAACATTATTTGGAAGCACAAGGAATGATCTATCACACCTTTTGTTCCACTATGCCTCAACAGAACGAAGTGACCGAGCAAAAAATCGACACTTGGTGGTGGTTGTTTGAGTGAGAGGCTTTAACTTATGCAGCTTATTTAATCAATCGGTTACCTTCCAGCTCCCTCAGTTTCAAAACACCATTTCAAACTCTTAATGATAAGATTGCTACTCTAACTGTCTCGAGTTTAACTTCTCATATCTTTCGATATGTGGTGTTTGTACATCTATACAAACATCAATGCACCAAGTCAACTCCTCAAGCATTGAGATGTGTCTTTGTTGGGTATGCGACTTATTAAAAGGGATATCGGTATTATCATCCTTCAACATGTCGACTATTTATCAAGATGGATGTTATTTTTCTTGAATATACAATGTACTTCTCTAAACTTAAATTTCAGGGGGAATAGCAAAAAGAAATTCAAAGTCTATATTACGATAACCAAGATGAGAGAAACTTGGAGATAACTGATATGACATTAGATTTCAGTAGTAATGACTCACAAACTAAAGTAAATGAGGAAATGAGTGAACCGAATGTAAGTGGTACGATATTAGATCAAAATCGTTATGAGAATCAAATAACTGAACAGGAGAATCATTCTCCAACTCAGCCAAAAATTGAGGTTCATTCTCTATCCCAGTCGATATATCACACTAATCGTTTACTGAAGATGTTCCTAAGCCACACAGGAGAAAGTTACCATAACACCACACAAGAGGTATTCCTAAATCCACATGTGAACCTTAACTCTCTAGTAAAGTAAAATATCCATAAGTCATTATGTATCCAACCATCGTTTGTTAGAATCAAATATATCATTTGTGAATCAATTCTCTTTTGTATCTAGTCCTAACAGTGTGCAGGAAGCCTTATCTGATCCTACGTGGAAAACATCTATGAAAAAGGAGATGATGTCACACCCCACCCTAGGCACCCATCACCCGAGGTCGGGCATGATGTCAACCTGATGTGACTTGACCCATCTATGCATATCCATCCATACATATATACCTATATACTCGTGCTACTGTATTTTTTTTTTTCAAAAATATATATATAAGTACCCGTTTCAAACTTTGGGAATAACCCGATCCCAAATATTCACATCCAAAAACACAAAAATACCTGAACCTTCTCCGATTCACATCTGACCGACTCACCTCCAGGACGACATTACCCCCGGACTCTACCTAGTGTCAGTAGTGGACCAACTCCTAGCCGCGATACCTGAAACCAAAACTTTTTAATAATAAAAATATTTCATGGATCAAGTATAAATAATAAATACCATATTTCGAAATATAATATAATATAACCACGTATCGTACTAAAATCCAGTATCCCTGCCACCATAGAAATAAATTGAATATATTTACAATACCAAACCAAACATTTAAAATCAACCAACGCAATCGGTTTAAATCAACCCATCCGAATGTTTTAATCAAAATATAATATAATCTATCACCCAATCCAAATAGTGAAACCAACCAATCCAAATATTTTAAACGTATAATAAAATACACCACACTTCTTCTCCTATTAGCTATAGGATCGTTTTTACCTCACGATCAGGAGTTGCAACGGTACCGTACCACCCGCAGGTTTTACACTCCTAACGAGTCAATCAACCACCTGCAGGACTAATCCTTCTGATAAGTCATAATATCAACAACCACCTGCCGAACTAATCTTCCGGACAAGTCACGATATCAACAACCACCTACCGGACTAACCCTCCGGACAGGTCATAATATAATCAATCGTCTGTAGGATTAATCCTCCTGACAGGTCATAGTATCAACAACCACCTGCCGGACTAATTCTCCGGACAGGTCATAATATCAACAACCATCTGGCAGACTAACCCTCCGAACAGGTCATAATATAATCAACCACCTATAAGACTAACACTCCTAATGAGTAATAATATTAATAATCACCTGCCGGACTAACCCTCTGGAAAGGTTATGATATCAATAACCAACTGTCGGACTAATCCTCCGGACAGGTCATAATATCTCGCAACATAATCAACCACCTGCAAGACGTGCCCTCCTAACATGTCAAAACCATCCAGCAAGACATACCCTCCTAATGGGATCATAGCTATGACATAGTCGGACAAAAAATCATCCTCCACCTTTAAAACCAACTTGATCTAAAAAAAAAAAATTCCCTTTTAAAACCAACTCAATCCAAATGCATCGCAAAATTATTCATTTTTAAATAAATATATTTTCCACAATTTATATGAAAACAAAATTTATAAATTTATATAGAAGACAGTACACTCACCTCGTTCTCTACACTGCAAACATGTCATTGTCCAAAACCTATTGGGATGCTAGCGCCTGTGAACTTGTTTCGAATCGTCCGCCGGCCGCGAAATGGATTTTTGGTTTTTATTTGGGTTGTTTTTGTAATTTAATTTTTTTTCCATTTTTCCTTTCTTTTTTCTTCTTTCTCTTATCTTCTTCTTTCCTTCTTCACATCTGTTTCTGTTCTACGCCTGACCTCACCACCGTCCCTACCGCCGCAGCGGTCAATCAGCAGTTTTTGTTCTGGTTCTGTTCTCAGCCGGCCGTCTCCCTCTCTCTCCTCACCAACTCCGGCGAACTCCCTCTTTCTCACACTAATTCTCACTCCCCGTCGGCCACCCTACGTCGACGTTTACCCCCACACCATGCACACTCAACATCCGACCAAACGACACATACATGCACACAATCATCCGACGATCGACGTAAACAACTGACGACGACACACCCACCCACACACATAGTCGGCAAGAAAAATAGAGCACACCCACACACATACACAACTGACAAACAAAATACACACACACACACCCCCAGCAGCAACTGCGCAGCAGTACACACAAACAACACACACACACACCGGAGGATCACTCATACCACCCTCACCGGCGATAATTACACCCACCCACCGGACAACCGGCACACACACACACACACCCACTGCAGTAATTCATACCATCCACGACGACACCTACACCCTCACTCACATGACGATGAAACAGAGCAGAGCACACACACACACACACATACACAACTGACAACAGAATACACCCTCGCACGCACACACGCCGACCAAACGATGGTGACGATCCCACACATACCCACACAACGAACTCAACGGCTCACTCACATGCACCGAAACACACACTTCAACGTCCACACCCACGCACATCGTCAGACCAAACAACATACCCACACACGATCGTCGGTGAACCGTAATACCGCCGCCGACGAGTTCCCCCACTGATCATTGCTCTGATCATGCCCACACACCCACGACGGAATACTCACCGTCGGACGACTCCCATATCTCCGACAACGATAAACGGAAAACAGAACACACACATAGTTACACACTGATCGGCCAACTGAATTACTCCCACTCACCAGACAAACGATGATGCACACTGGCGACGACAACACGCACATGCAAAGTCGTCGGATGAACACTCCCACACCTCCAACGATCACAAGACAGCACCGACGCTCCGATCCTCTCTCTATCTCTTCTCTGTTTTCTCATTTCTTCTTTTGAGGGTGATGATCAAATTATGCATGGACAAATTTATATGCATGAATATGGTGGTGGTTTGTGAACCCTTGCATTGCCACGTCAAAGGTCTCCTCTATTTTGGTTTTCGTTTGGATTCCACTACCGTAGTGAATGTATTGATGTGTATATATATAATAACCTTTTTCCTATATTACATTGACCTCCCCTCCATTTTTCTTTAGGTTATTATTTAAACCCCTTTTGAATTTTAATATTCTTAAAATTCCAAATTCACCCCTTAAAATTTTAAATTTAATATAAAACGGCACAATCTACCCCGTTATTTACTAAATGTTCTAAATTGCAACTAATATTATGTGTATAAAAAGTTTGGGTCTAACAGATGAAGTCTCTTGAAAAAAAAATGAAACATGGGAACTAGTTGATCCTCCATTAGGAAAGAAATCAGTTGGATGTTGATGGATTTACACATAAAGTACATGGTTAATGGCACAATTGCACACTTTAAAGCGAGACTGCTAGCAAAGAGATATACTCAAACCTACGAGATTGATTACACAGATACATTTGCACTTGCAGCAAAAATTAACACAGTTCGTGTTATACTGTCTTTAACTGCAAATTTGGATTGGCCCTCACAATAATTTGATATGAAGAATGCATATTTACTTGGTAAATTATCTGAAGAAGTCTATATGGATCTCCCACCAGGATGCATGATACTCAAATGACACAGTCAGAAGGTTTGTAAACTAAAGAAATCATTGTATGGGCTGAAGCAGTCTCCTAGAGTATGATTTGGAAGGTTCAGAAAATCTATGATAGACTTTGGCTACCATCAAAGTAACTCAGATCATACTATTTTCCTCAAAAGGGAGTAAGGTAAATAACTGCGCTCATTGTATATGTGGATGATATGGTGATTACAAGGAATGATCCTAATGAAATGAAAGTCTTGAAAAATTATTTGGCCAAAGACTTTGAAAAAAAAAAACTAGGAAAATCTAGGCCCTTGAACGCGACTTTTTCAACGCATTGATTTAACTCACAAGTGCATGAGATCAAGTTTTAGTATAATAGATCTTTAGATCAGATATCGTTCCACTGGAAAGTATGTTTGATTAATTGAGTACTGTAATTTGCGTAGTCTTATATTATCTCGACTGTTTAAGAAATGTTTGAAGTTAAATAATTAAAAATTAAGTTAAACTAAAAACTATTGGGTTAATTCTAATTAATTTAATTACATAAGGATTGATTTCATTCACTTAATACATGTTTGACTTCATTTAGTTAACAATAACGGTGTTTATCCTATCCGACAATCTCGGTATCTTAAACCCACTCGCCACCTCTCCCAAGTGTAAGAGAGTGAATATGCGATTTTGCATCAACGAAGAAGTCCCCCTCAATGTCTTAACGATACTAGATCACATGAGTCTTACCCCAACGTTATGGATTGCACACTTTCTAACTCCCTCCCGGATTATTAGATTGTTGCGTTGTGTTTATCCTCGTCCGAATCTGGGGTTACCTCTCTCGAGTGTCAAACTCCGTATTCTCAAAACCAACTCTAATACCATTACAAGCATATTAAGATTGTAATCAAACGGTAAACACAATCAGATTTAGACAAACAATCATTAAAGTAATATATACTCACTCAAACATGTATTTACATGAGTTACATCAATCCCTATATAATATTTATCTAGCCTATCATGATCTTAGCCATTAAAATATTAAAACAAGAGGGATTCATCATCATTCACAATAAAACGTTACGTTACAAAGATAGAAACAAACAAACAAAGATCAAATCTTAAAGTGGAGTGGTTCATTGTCGCCAAAGATCGATCCGAAAGTGTTTCCTCTTTTCCAAAATGTGAATCTCCTCTTTGAGCTCTTCAAGAATGGCCTAAGAATAACTCTCTAAGGTTAGGGGCGTCTCCTAACAAATGGGGGAAAGAGGGGTTTAAATAGAAGGTTTCAAAATATCTGAAAAACAGATATTTGCTGCACAGAGTCACCACTGCGGTGGTGAGTTAAGTCGGTTCACATCATTGTTGCAATGGTGATTGACCGCTACGGCGGTAAAGATAAAATTGAGCTCTCTAGACTTTCACCGCCTCGGGGTGAATGATCGTTGTGGAGGTGCATGTTGCACAATTTTCTCTGCAACTCCACCGCCTCGGTGGTGGCCTGACCGCTACGGCAGTGGGACTTGTGAAATTTCAGCATCCTCCTAGCATTCTCACCGCTACGGGGATGACTTACTGTCCTGAAACCTTGTATTTTTTCATTGTTTTTTTGCCGTTTTTCCACCGTTTATCACTTGTTTATGTCCCTACACATGATTTACATAAAAACTAACAAAAACGCAATAAAATATTAATAAAACACTCAAAAACTACCAAATCTGGCTTAGAATTAGATAGGTTATTTCAGCCTATCAACCCTCTGAAATATTTTCTTGGGATTGAAGTATCCCAATCTAACAAATGGATAGTTCTATATCAAATAAAATATGCTCTAGATCTATTACGAGGGACTGGTATATCAGCACGCTAAATAGTTGATACACTAGTAGAAAAAGTTCTAAATCTATGTGTTGAGCCTAATCAGGTACCAGTTGACAAAAGAAGATACCAAAGACTTTTAAGGAGATTGTTGTGCTTATCTCATATGAAACCAAATTTGACTTATGTCTTGATTATTGTTAGCCAGTTTGTGTATAATCTTGGAGAACAACACATAAATGCAGTTATGCGTATTTTGAGGTACCTAAAGTCTACTCTTGAAAGATGAATATTATTCACTAAAAACACAGACCATCAAACATAGAAGCGTATACTGATGTTGATTAGGCTGGTGATGTAGGTGACATGCGGTCTACTTCTAGATACTTTACCTTCCTAGGAGGTAACCTTGTGACATGGAAAAGTAAGAAACAAAATGTCGTAACTTGCTCAAGTGCAAAAGTTGAATTTAGAGGTTTGATAAATGTATTGTATTAGACGTTATGACTAAGACTCTTTTCACAAGATCTGGGTTATCTATCTGAGCAATCTATCTAACTATTTTGTGACAATAAAGCAACATGTGACATCGCGCATAATCCAGTTCAACATGACCGTACAAAGCACGTCAAGGTCGACATATTTTTCATCAAGGAATAGTTGGATGGAAAGATTGTGGAATTATCTAAGATTCGATCAGATAATTAATTGGCTGACATTCTCACCAAAGCAATCCCAAATCGGGTATTCTTAAAAATTTTAGACAAGTTGGGCATGTGGGACATCCATGTACTATGTAATACCTAAATCGTAACACATATGTCAATAATAGGTGTATTTTAGAGCATCAGGAAAGTGGGGGGGAAATTTGTTAATTTAAAGTCCAAATAAAAAGTTTAGGGCTAAAATTGGAAATTTAGAAACATTAAATTTAAATTGGGATTCAAATTTTCCATTCAATTTATAAAATTTTAACTATTAGGGACCAAATTACAAATTTAGAAAATGTTAAAAATGAAAATTTAACTGGAAAAGAGACTTTAAGAAGTTGGGGGGAGAAAAGGGTAATTAATTTAAGTTTATTTTAAAAAAAAACACATATATATAGGTGTGTATTTCAATCGATGAAGCAACGTCGCTGGCCGGATGTAGGGAGAACAGAAATGGGAAACGTGGCAAACTAAGATCAAAGTTCCTCTACTAAAATCATGCAAGAAAAATTAATCAAAAAATCTCAAACCCATTTGGAGAAATTTCTAGAGAGAGAGAGGGAAACGGAGGGGGGGTTCTCGGTGGTGTGTCTCCTCCGGCGATGGGTGGGGAGAATTAACGTGCATGTGTGTGGGGTAGTTTGAGTGTGTTCTGTTCTCCGTTCGTTGACTACTCTCCGGTGATCATGGGATGGATTGATCATTGCCGTTCGGTTCGGTGCGGGATCGACGGTCGTGGAGTGAGATCGTCAACCCTGTAAAAATGTTGCCGTTCGTCGTCGTCGATTTGGTACGTAATTGTGTGTTATCTTTTTCTAATTATTCTTGGTGAGTGTATGCATACGTGGGTGTTGCGAGTTCGATCGGTAAAGTTTCGGCGGTGTGTGTATGTGTGTGCTCTATTTTCGGTTTGGTGCATACAATGTAGGTATGTGTGCTTTTTTTTGTGCCAATTATAGGTGGTGTGTGTGCCGTCACCATCGATCAAACCAACGATCGACAACGATGTGAGGGTGTTTTGTTGTGTGCATGTGAGTGGAGGGTGTATGGGAGTATCGTTGGTGTGTGTGTGTGTGTGTTCCCTGTTTCCATTTGGTACAGCGGTGTGTGGGTGTGGGTTTTCTATTCGGATCGTCAGTCGTCAATCATCGATGATCGTGTGTGGTCGTCGCCGGTCAGTGGTGAGTGGTTGTAACGGGTATGGGGAGATCAGCGATGAGTGAAAGTTAGAGAGAGAGAGAGCATCGTCAGCCGGTGGGTTTCTGGGTTGCCGTGTTCGTTGTGTGTTGTTACTACTATGTGTGTATGTGTTTCGACGGTGATGGTGTTGCAGGGGGGTATGTGTGTTCAGAGGTAACGTCGTCGGCGAGAAGGGAGAGAGAGAGAGAGAGTATGGGTCGGCTGAGCAAGGCATAAGAGGATCATCAGCCGGTCGGGCGGAACAGAAATGAAAAAAAAAAATGAAGAGAAAAATTTCACTTTTAACCCCAACAAAAATTTAAACTCATTTCGCGACGCGGGAACAATTCGAAACGGATAATATTTCCATTAAATATTATTTTCAAAATTCTAGCATACAAATTTTGTATCCGGAATAATTAATTGGGGACCGTTGTATTACTAAATTTTATGTAGATAATTTTAACAAAAAAAAATTAAACCGAATAATAATTTTACGTAATAAAATTAAGGGAATGGGAAATTACAAAACACAGGGCTTGCATTGCACGATTAGGTTATTTTTCTCTATAATATTAATTTAGGTCCTATCACAAATAGGTTCACATTTACCGAAGGATTAGTAGCGGATAGTCGGTAGAGCTTTGAAGAGTAGATTATCAAGTGAGTGTAATGTTTTCTTGCCAAATCTATTTATATATATATATATATATATATGATGGAAAATTGTTTTACTTAAAACTGGACAATTTTATAACTTATATGGATCAAGCGGATTTGGGTGTTTTGGAAATATGTATTTCGTTGGTTTTAAACAATGGGTGGAAAAATGATAGTTGGATTAAATCGGTTTTGGAGGTAGAGGTCGATGTTATTGATTTGCAATTTGACGATGTTGTTATTAATTTGACGATGTTGCTGATTTTATCTGCTTCGGCAGAGCATTGATTATTTATTGAGTTGTAGTTTGATGATGAGGTTATTGATTTGATGATATTGTTGATTGTGGACAGAGTTGTTGTTGTTGTTAAGGTGGGAATGAGTTGTTGTTGAGGTGAGGTGGAAGTTGGTGTTGGATATTCATCTGCTTGGCATAGTCCAGCGGAGCGATGTTTCACCTGCTTGGTATAGTCCAACGGAACGTTGTTCACCCGATTGGCATAGTCTAGCGGAGTGTTGTTCACCTGCTTGGCATAGTCCAGCAGAGTGTTGTTATGTCCCGCTAGGAAGGCATATCCTATGGATGGTACGGTACTGTTGCAACTCCCGATCGTGAGGTTAAAATGATCACATGGCTAGCCAGAGTATGATGTGTTGTGGTGTGGTATAGTGTGATGTGGTGTCATATATGGTGTTTTGTCGTATATGGTGATTGGGATGAGTACATTTATACATATTCTTTTATACTAGATTGGTATGTTCTGATTTCATTATACTATATAGTCAGTTGAATTATTCTGATTAAATTTCATTGTTTAGTTGGGATGCTATATATATATATATATATATATGTTTATAAACATTGATTTTGTGGTGACAGGAAAAATGTGTTTTCCTTATGGTATGAGACATTTGTATATTATGAAATTTTTATTTGATATGTGATATTTATATGTTTTATGCTTGATCCATCTAAAATATTTTTATTAAGAAGGCAGTACACTCGCAGGTACAACAGCTAGGAGTCGGTCCCCTACTGGCACTAGGTAGAGTTCGGCGATAGTGTAGTATGGAAGTATTTTGGAAGGAGTTATCTGAGGCAAACCTATGAAAGCTTCATTGTTGTTATACTTTTGTTGTTACTAAAATTCAGGGATAGGTGTGTCCCCAGTTAGAGAGAATGTATATGGTGACAATTTGTGGTTGCATATTTATGTATGCACTTTGTGCTTTGCTAGTTGGTTTGACGTTCAGATGATGTCATGTCGACATCACGCCGGCCCCAGGGTGATGGGTGTCCGGGGTGGGGTGTGACATACCAACTTGAAGGGAAGTGTTAAATAAGACTGAAATTATACTTTCCTAAATTCTGTAATAACTTCCTAATTTAGATTCTGTAATAACTTTATTTTAGGGATGCCCTAGAATCAAACTCTATATATACTCTTGTATAATTCTATAATTCTAGAGAATGAATGAAAAAACTCGAGTTCCTTTTTCAATAATTAGTTATACCTATTTAAAACCCATTTCAATAATTCAAACCTCTATTTCTCTTTCTCTACAGTACCTTTCGTTCTTCGTTAGAATCTATAAGAAAAATATAATGAATTTGGTGAACAAAGCCATGAATGAAACGACCTAGAGCTTGAACTCCCAGTTATGACACTCCTATGTCGACAGCCTGGTCAAAATTAATTTGGGTATTCTTTTATAAAATTTGTTTTGTTTTTCCGTAATATTTTTTTTTTCAATTCTAAAATATGTTTTAAAATAGATTTTATTATTCTAATTGTGGCTTTTTTAGGAACCCTAATGATTCAACATGAAGTAGACTCTGATACCACTTGTTGGGATTTAATTCCTATAGATATGAATCTATAAACTTTGTAGCAACATGTCAAATCACCAAAACTTCATAAACACGTAAATTGCATACTTAGATCCATTACAAATTTTCCCGTCCCAAAATTGTACAGAAACACGTTTTTGTTCTCAAAATTTTAAGAGTACTTTAAGAATTCTTTGAATTCTATAAGAATCTAAAGAAGAAAAAAAAAACCTATTCCCACCACTACATCTCCAGTCACCACCATTCCACCAACTACCATCATTAATATGTATATTTATTGTCGTACCTTTAAAGAAAAAATAAATATTACAACCAAACGTATTTATTTGGTTCTGTTCTCATAAATTGAAAGTTAAAAATTTCAAAACAATAATCTTTGTCATATATACCACGCGAACAATATCGTTCCCAAGTGTGGGAAAAATGGTCGGGTTGGGAGCTGAAGTTCCTTTCGAGCCGAGTTAAAAATCGTCCTGCCAAGCTAAAAAAGCCCAAACCAAGCTGGTGGGCTCCAAGCTGGGCTAACGAGCTCAAGCACCCTCCACTCGCCGTCTTCATGCTCGGGGCCTCCCCAAGTGATCTTGAGGCTCCAGCCTGTGGGCCTCTACGGGTGGACCCAAAAGCCCAGCCCAGATGACTAGAGCACAAATCTACTTACTCATTGACTACTCAGAGGATTAGGGTAATTAATCTGAGCTTAGCTCCCTAATTTCTCGGTGTTAATAAAGTCCAATGCCTATAAATATATCGTGGCATCCAATGCCCAACATACGTCTTCTCTACTAACATTAGAGCATGTTTTAGCCCTTTTTCCCCGAATACTTACTCTCATGCCAGAAGGACTTTACCGGGTACAACCCCAGTGAGTTTGTATGCAGTTGCTTAGAGATCGGGATGGAGTCCAGAGAAGCATTCATCTTGGAGTCTGAACAGCATCTTAGGTCAGGACGAGGATTTCATGACTGATTACGGTTACCTCGAGGTCCCTGAATTCACCAGTTAATCACTTCATCAATAATCTTGTAACCACACTGCCTTTCTGGACCATATTATTGGTCCCTCACCACTTTTGGACATCAACAGTTTGCCGCCGTTTGTGGGAACGCATTAAAAGCCTCCCCTGATCGTCAGCTCCCCACAAAGCTAAGACTTGATGATCACAAAGTCTGGAAAGAAAATTTGCCAAGCTGACCAAGCATTCTTCGTGAGTAATAATCCACCCCCATGTCTACACACGACATGTCGAAGGCTCCTAGGTCAGATCCCTCGTCCCCACCTGTGGAGCATCTCCACCAAACCACCATTCTGCTATTGTTGCCCACCGACCAAGCGGGTCTTGTCTTACCCACTGGTCCGTTTGTTGGGCAGACCTCTGGGGCCCTCGAGGCAGCCCATATCAATATCTTGGAACGCCAGCTAGGCGAGTTCCAAACCTTTTTCCAAATTATCCTTTCCCGCCTGTCGCCGGCCCCTCCAAGGGGTTTCCCGACAATTCAGGTCACAGGTTAGGAGGGACAAGTAATCGAAATTGAAGAGCACATCATCCATTCCATTGGACACACCCCGAGACCTTGATCCCATAACAGTGGTCAGATAGAGGTTGATTTAGCACTTCCTGAGGCCTCGGGATCTCCATCGCCACCTCCACGGAGATGAGGGAGAAGCAATCGTATTGAGTCACCTCCAGGCCGAGCTTATAGTCGTGCTGTATGGTTTGACCACCATCCACGACACGTTCGGGAGGTAGACTCACATTCTCCACCAGGACAGCAAGCTTCCCGCGTCGCTTTAAGCCAGGCTCAAGTCCCTTTAAGGGTCGAGGTGGTGGTGGAAAGGCGTTTAGCTGACATGGAGGCAGTCTTACATCAGATCCAAGGAACGGGGGTCTCAATTAGGTTTCCTTCTGGGGTAAGATCTTCTTTCGTCAATGAAATATTGGAAGAACCTTTGCCCGCACGATACACCCACCCACAAATGATCCTTTATGATGGAATCACTGATCCGGTGAACCACTTATCCATCTTCAGGTCTTATATAGACCTGTACACAGCCTTAGTGGTGATGAGATGCAAAACTTCCATTACTCTTACAGGGGCTGCCGGTGCATAGTTTAGGACTTTGGTACCAACATCCATCTCCAGCTTTCATGAGCTCGAGCAATTCTTACTCTTACGATTAAGGCGATTAAGGCATAGGTTGAAGACCATGGCGCATATCCTTGCACTTCAACAACTGCCGGGCGAATCCCTAGGCGATTATGTTGAGAGGTTTTACAAAGAGGTTATTGGTTGCGATGGACTCAACAACGTGGTCACAATGAACGCGTTCATCGATGGCCTGAAATACCAATACCTCACGTATGACCTCTACCCTAACCCAACTTCGAGTCTGAACGCTGCTCTGGAGAGAGGTACGAGGTTTCATAATGCCGATGTAAGGGAAGCCACCGGGAAAGATCATGAGAGATATCAAAAAAAGAAAGGATAAGGCTGACGAAGGGCCGAGCAAGAGTCATGGATCCAAGAGGCTGCAGGCAGAGGAAAAATTGGGCCCACTGCCCTAGGATAGGAGACCATTCCTGCCCTCGGGGCACTACCAGCAGAACTGTACACCTCTCACGGTCTCGGTGGCTACCATCTTCGCCAAAAATTCAAGAAGGAACTTATTTCCTTTTCTTCCTACCCCTAGAGGAAAGCCAATGAGAAGGTCGATGGATAAATATTGTGAATTCCACCGAGGCCGAGGATATTCTACCGAGAATTACTTCTAGCTCTGGGAAAAAATCAAGGCCTTCATCAGTAAGGGATATCTTGGCCGCTACGTTCGAAAGGATGACCCGGCTCCTAGAACTAAAGATAGTGATCCCCATGAAAAACACAAGAGTCAAAGAAGAATGACTAATAGAACTCGCCCCTCTCCCCACCCGGAAGGAGATAGGAGCAGTAACGAATAGAGGGTGGATAGAGAAATCAACATCATCCACAGCGGACTCAGCCTGGGGGGAGACACTATGTCCTTCAAGAAAATGTATGAGCACAAAGCCAAGCAAAAAGCAGACGATAACATATTTGAAGTAAGCACGATCGACGCTGGGGAGCGCAATGTCATTTCTTTCAGTGAGGCAGACCTAAAGGGTATGCATGTCCCTCATGACGATGCCCTCGTCATAGTCTCTCTCATCAACCACTTCAAAATGGGGAGGATCGTGGTGGAAGGTGGTAGCTATGTCGATATCATCTTCAATTGGGCATTCGAGAAGATGGACATGGACCCCAACATTGTAAAGCCGTCAAAAGCCTCTTAGTCGGTTTTTGGGAGGACGTTGTCAATGCTGCTAGATGGGCCTCGCTTCCCATCATGGTCGGAGCCCACCCTAGGTTCTCATCCATATGGACCAAATTTCTAATCGTGGATAGACCGTCACCTTATAATGCAATCATGGACCGGCCCACAGTGGCAATTCTTAGGGTGGTTTATTCCCCACACCAGTCCATGAAGTTCCCCACGAATAAGGTATAAGAGTGGTGAGAGAAGACCAGGAGTCCTCGCGGGCTTATGCTCGAATGGCACTGGAAAAAAGAAAATAGCAATCAAAGAAAGAGCCAGAGCTAGGAGAACCCGAACTCATAGCTCTGGACCTGGGCCCTGGGCCGGTACCCATCGATGATCCTTGAGAAGATAAGGCCAGTCCCCAGCTACATAAGGAACTAGTGGAGATTTCTATTTACCTAACAATTAAAGAAATGACAATAAGAATGGGAACCAGCCTCGCATCCGAACAGAGGGCCGAACTTACTCAGTTGCTCTAAAAAATTATGACATCTTCCTGTGGTCCTATGATAAGCTTCCTGGGATCAACCCGAGTGTGGCGATGCATTGCCTGCTCGGAGACCCGTACCACCCTCCCATGAGACAGAAATAGAGAAAGTTTCATCTGGAGCGCCAGAACATTATCGAAGAAGAAATGAACAAACTAATCAAATCCGATGTCGTCGAGGAAGTCAAGTTCCCCGACTGGCTAGCAAACGTGGTCTTGACCACTAAAGCAGGCAACAAGTGGCGTATCTGCATCAACTTCAAGGACTTGAATAAAGCATGCTCAAAGAACTTCTTTCCCCTTCCCAGAATCGACATCGTCATCGACGCCACTGCAGGGTATGAGCGCCTGAGTTTCCTCGACGCTTATGCCGGGTACAACCAAATCCCTATGTTCTCTCCTACAAGAACAAGACATCCTTCATCACGGACAAGGGGACTTATTGCTACAAGGTCATGTCGTTTAGCTTTTGCAATAGCGAAGCGATGTACCAACAGTTGGTGAACAAAATGTTCAAGGAGGAGATTGGGCAGACGATGGAAGTATAAATCGACGACATGTTGGTTAAGAGCTCGAGGGCCCTGAACCACACTTGACACCTCCAAAACTATTTCAGTAAGCTCAGGGCTCATCGCATGAAACTTAACCCCAACAAATGCATTTTTTGAGTTTCTGTTAGAAAATTTCTCAGGTACATGGTCTTCCAGCGAAGCATCGATGCTAATCCTGATCAGATAAACACGGTACTTGAAATGGCCTCTCCTCGAAGTAAGAAAAAAGTACAGATGCTAACAGGGAGGCTCGTTGCCCTCAATCGGTTCATCTCGCAAGCGTCAGATAAATGCCTGCCCTTCTTCAAGGTACTAAGGGGCAACAACAACTTTGGATGGACAAATAAATGCAAAACAGCTTTCCAGGAGCTCAAAAATTATCTCTCATCTGCTCCCCTACTCTGCACCCCGAAGGCAAGAGAAACTCTATTATTGTATATTTTCGTATCTCCAACGGCGGTTAGCACGATTCTCGTGAATGAGAACACCGATGTTCGGCACCCCGTCTATTACTCCAATAGAGTCATCTTGGATGCCAAGACCGAGTACACCAAATTTGAAAAATTTGCTTACGCCCTGCTGGTCGCCTCCCAAAAGCTCAAACAATACTTTCAAGCCCACACGATCATTATCTTAACTGACTAGCCAATAAGGCAGATTCTTCATTTACTGGATGTCTCAGGAGGATTAATGAAGTACAGCCTCGAGCTAGGTCAGTTCCACATTGAATATCGCCCTAGGATCACCATTAAAGACTAGGTCCTAGTGGATTTCATTGCTGAGCTTACATTCCCTGATGATCCTGAGCCACCTGATGGTGATCGAGGGACGAAACTTGTGTAAGCGGAGGGAATGCTACAGAGTTTAAATCCATATTCCGACCCGACAAAGTGGAAACTTTTCACTGACGGATCATCCAACACCAACAATTGTAGGGTGGGAATGGTGCCCGTTGCCCCCAACATTGAAGAGATCAAATACGCCCTGAGGCTAGGGTTGAGAGCAACTAACAACGAGGCTGAATACGAGGCTCTGCTCGCCGACCTCCACTTAGCCCAGGAATTTAATGTGAACAGCTGGCTATTTTCTATGACTCTCAGCTAGTCATCAACCAGGTCAACGGGGATTATTTAGCAAGGATCCTAGTATGATTGCATATCTAGAAAGAGTCAAGGCCTTGGTGGAGAAATTTGAAACAATCCACGCAACCCAAATACCCCAAGAAGAGAACTGGCATGCTGATACCTTGGTAAACCTAGCCTCAGCAGTAGAATGGACCTTGGAGAGAAGCGTTCCCATAGAGTGCCTGGATATTCCGAGTATGAAAATATCCGACTAGGTGGCTTCCATCTTTGCGCTCAACAACCAGCCCACCTAGATGGATCCAATACGATAATACTTAGAGGACGGAATGCTGCCCGACGACCGCAATGAGGTAAGGAGGATGCGATACAAATCTTCCAGATATTGCATCGTGGATGGGATCCTTTACCGATGCTCCTTCTTTGGCCCATATTCTCGATGCCTCCAACTAGAAAAGGTCGACTACGTAATGAGGGAAATCCATGAAGAGGTATGTGGCTATCACTTGGCGGGCAGGGCTCTGGCTAGCAAACCTCTCCGCCAAGGGTACTTCTGGCCCTAAGTGCTCAGAATGCGGCTGAATTCATGAAAAAATATGACAAGTGCCAACGCTTTGGCCCACACCCTCATTTGCCTCAAACAACCATGGTCCCAATGATGAGCCCATGTTCATTAGCCTAGTGGGGGATAGATCTATAGTAGGGCGTAAAATACACCGCTACTTACTTTCGCAAGTATACGAGGTCTAAGTTTTAATATAGTAGATCTTGAAGATCGGATATCATTCTCACAGAGAAAAGTGTGAATAATTGAATACCACAATTTACGTAGTCTCATGTTATCTTGACGATTAAAGACATGATTTAAAATTAAACTAAGCTAAACTACAATTAAGGGGTTAATCTTAACTAAGTTGATTAATTAGGGATTGATTTCATTCACTTAATACATGTTTAATTTCGTTTAGTTAACAATAACGGAGTTTAGGTATCCGACAATCTCGGTTCGTAAATTCCTCCGCCACCTCTTCTGAGTGTAAGACGAGAGAATACGCGACTTCGTGTCAACGAAGAGGTCCCCCTCAATGTCTTAACAACTCTAGGCCACGTGAGTTTTGACCCAACGTCATCGATTGCACACTAACTAACGCCCTCCCGGGTCGTTAGATCGTAACGATGTATTTACCCTAGTCCGAATCCAGGGTTACCTCTCCCGAGTGTCAAACCCTAGATTCTCAAATCCAACCCTAATACCATAACAAGCATACTAATATCGTCATCAAATGATAAACACAATTGGATTTAAAAGCAACAATCGTTAAAAAAACATACATTAAACCAAACGAGTATTTACACAACTACATCTATCTCTAAATAATCTTTAATTAAACTAATATGTTCTTAGCCAATACAATATTAAATCAAGAGGAGATCATCAATATCAACAATAAACATTAAGTACAAAGATGGAAACAAGGGAAGAAAAATCAAATCTCAAAGTGGAGTAGTCCACTTTCGCCAAAGAACAATCCTCCCGAACTTCCTCTTCTCTATTGATGAACTTCCTTTTCTAGCTCTTCAAGAATTGGCCAAAAACACTTCCTAAAACTAATCTAATCTACTTCCTAAATTATCTAATCCTAACTAAGGTAGAAGGAGCTCTCAAAACATGATTCAGTTTTTTTACAATTAGGGGAGAAAGGGGTTAAAAGCAAGGTTTGGGAAAATATCTTCAAAATATCTGAAAACAGATATTTCTGCACAGAGTGTCACCACCTAGGCGGTGGTTCACCACTTAGGCGGTGGTTTGAGTCGGTTTAGCTTCTATCAGATCTTCATCTAGGCGGTGGTTTCTCTGCCTAGGCGGTGGCTGCTGGCACAACATTCTGACGTTTTCTCGCCTAGGCGGTGGTTCAGCACTTCTTCACTCCAACTTTCTGCCTCTTTTCCGCCTAGGCGGTGGTCTTCATGCACCGAAACCCATTTCTTCACGTTTTGTTCACTGTTTCTCCACCGTTTTTGCTTGTTTATCCCTCGTTAACGTCCCTTCACCTGTTTTACACTAAAACAAACTAAAACTTAATTAAATATAACTAATACACTTCAAAACTAACAAATTCAATTTCGAAATAGATAGGTATTTTACACCTATCAATACCCCAAAACTTAGAATTTTGCTAGTTCTCGAGCAAAACACTAACACTAAGCTAAACTAACTAATGAACTAACAAACTAAAAATGAAAAATTTAAACACAAAAGAAGTACATGCATGTAAATATAAAGTTCAATCGAAAGGACCAATTTGTTCCTCTCTCAACATCCCTAAATCTGATCAAGTTCGGGAAGTAACCCACACCAAGTGGTGTTCTAGAATTTCAACGATCAATATCAATAAAAACCATTCGAGATCCATTTGAAGTGTGTGTGTGAGAATTCAAATGTGTAACTATTCAAATACCAGATTGGATTATTCAATCGTTAAGCTCATAAATTAAACCGTTGAATGATTCGGGAAAACCATACGGTTGATTGGAGTCTACTATCCACTAATGTAGGCTTAGATATTTACAGAGATCAATAGGGCTTGGTTTGGCTTTGGAGAACGACCACAGGTATTACAGGAATAAAAAATAGCAAATAGGTTTAATTTATCGATACCCGAGGTAAAATCTCTTGTCGCTATCCTCTCTCATGAACCCCACATTCTTAGAATACAACTCTGAATAAGAAATGAAAATCCTTGTATTCACTTGTCGAAAGAAAAGAAAATGAAAACTATATTTATGTTTGTTTGTTTTTTTTTTAACAACATATTCCTAAATTAATTCGAATTATTATAGTTTTAGGAGAGTGCAAAAATAAGTTAGAGAAATACACTCCAAAACTTATTCAAATTTATAAAATTTTAGGAATATGTAAAATAAAGAAATTATAGAAACACCCCCCCCCCCCAAACTTATTTTAGGAGCGTGCAAAAAGAAATACGAAAGGGATAAGTGAATACACTAATACTAAATCAATAAAAATTTATCAAAAACCCGACCGCTCACTTGATTTCACTCAATTTTAAAAATTAGGCTTAGCGACATTGGTTTAGAAAAAATTTAAATAAAAAGAGTATTTGAACGTTTTCAGAATTGATTACGTTATCGACTTCGACAGGGGAAATAAGAAATGAAAATTTTCAGGTTAGCTTCAACGGTTCGAGAGAAAAAATGACGGCCTAAATCACGTCTCCGGAATTACCTTACCTAGGATTCCGCCTCAAGTTTCCCCCAAATCAAGTTCTAGTTTCCTCATTTTTTATCATGAGCTTAATATTGAATAATCAGCGTCTAATTGTTCAGATTATTATACATTGAGTTCAAATGTCGTGTGATTTTAGGATCAAGATAATTTTTACCCAATCGACATGTTAAGCACACAAAACACACAAGGAATGCATTACCCCTGACCTCAATATGCAATTAGGGGATAATTCTCATCATCGGATCTTGGCCCAAATGAACTCTACATCTAAACATGCAAACACAACTTCATACATACACAATTCTAAACTAAATATAATAATAACATACATAAATTAATCTAACACTACTTATGCAAAAACAAAAATTAAACTAAACTAAACTAAAAATTTAAAAACTAAAACATTCATTAAAATAATAAAATACATACATAAACATAATTTTGTACATCAAAAATTTTTGCATTTTGTTCAAAAAAATAATAATGGTTCATCATTTTCTAAAAAAAAAAATCAAAATGGATGAACATCCACTAAACTAACATTCATTCTATCCCAATACATGCTTGAACAAAAGAAGTGTTCCACTGTCAGCGAACCCAATAAACATATAGCATTAATGCAAACAAAATGGGTTGAACACATATCTAGGGAATAAGACTTATTCCCTACTGTTCACCTGACGAGGAGTCATCACCATCATCTCGTTGGAAAGGAGAGTGTGGTTTTTGTAATAGATGTGGCGGCACAGATGGCATCGGAGGGTAATCGCCCATCTCAAGGCCAAGGCCTTCCCAAATCTTCCGTTGGACTCGATCTTGCTGCCTCGAATATTGGTCTAGGAAAGAACAAATCTCGTATTGATTTTGGAGGACGATCTGAAGAATATTATATACCCTCTCCTGGGAGTTTTCATCTCGGGCTTCGGAAAGTCCCTCCGTCTCGTCGGTTGGCTCTTTCCCTTCCTCAGGCTCAGGCTCGGCTGCCTCTTGTGCCCCAGTCTTCCACAAACGGTTTATCTTTGATAGATCTAGTGGAATGATAGGGTGGCACAGGCTACTCCCAGATACCGTCACTCTAGCTAGTCGGAAAATGTGGGTCAAAAATGACGAAAACGGGAGCCCACCCTTTACCGATTTCGCAGCATGTATGATCGATGAGTATATCAGGAATCCAATGTTGATTGCTTCTCCGATTTGAATTTTGTAGATCAAAAAGGCCCTGTCCTTTGAGACGTTTGAAAGATGTGACATCGATAGGAGGCTTCCACAAATGAAATGGTGCCAGATTTTTGGAATTGGATTTAGGTATTTCACCGAGAAGGTAGCGACATTCGGTCCCTGGTACTTCCACTTGACTTCGTCAGATGTGATCTTTTTGATGACCCTATTCAAAGTTGGTTCTTGGCTTTCAGTGGACCCCGGTGCCGATAGTCCAAAGAGATCATTGATAAAATCAAGACTGAAGATGATCAGCCGATTTAGAACTCTTTCTTGGTAGTCTACGGCCTCCGTAGCGTTAGCGTAAAATTCCTTGACCAAAGCTACCTCGCCCGGGGGTGGCGATTTACAGAATTGCTCCCATTGGCGGCTTCGGATTTCTTGTTGAAATTCGGCCAGGAGATCCTCTATCGGACCGAAACCACATTGGCGTATGCATGTTCGAAAAGCTTCGTGGTCTTTGAAATGCTCCTCCGCTTGTTTTAACACAAAACGGGTGGCATCATAGTCAATTTCGGTCGGCACCCTAGGTTGCGAACCCGACCCTTCTCCTCTCGCCCTCTTCTTAGCTACCCTCTTCAACATTTCCTAACAATCACAATCACAAAAAACCAATACAACCTCATCATATATGAACAATTGAAAAACATAAACCTCCCAAATCACTTTGTCAAGAACATATATATCAAAACAAACACCCATTTGAACTTTTCAACCAAGTTTCACAAATGTGACATACTATCTTAGTTCACATACTTAACCAATCCATTTAAACATGCTCATCACCAAGAATCAAACCAAAAACCCATAGAACTATGAAATCGCGAAAATAGGGTTAATGGGTTTTGGGCAAAACTTCAAAATCCAATGATTTTTTTAACATAATCACGCAAACCAACCAATAATTTCAACAACTAGACTAAATGTAAGATAAAATAAACTTACTTGTAGAGAATTTATGGTCCAATCGAAAGAGAATAAAGAAAACGCATCGTTCACGCAAAAACCCTAAAATTTCGGGAATGGGGGTGGAGATCCGATTCTTGGTGGTTGATTCGTGATGAAAATGACTAATTTTGGTAATAGAAGGATAATTTTTTAGTATTGGAATGGTTTGGAAGTGAGATTTTAGAGAGATGGTGGAGGTTTTTGGGGAAGGAGGCTTACGATTTTCAATTTTTAACGAACAGGCTGTTTTAACTGCAAAAGGTCCATCGCCTAGGAGGTGGATTCATCGCTTAGGCGATGGAGTCCTTTTTTAAAAAACAAACTTTTTTGACATTTATTCTCCTAGGCGGTGGTTTCTCCGCCTAGGCGAATTTACGCCAGTGTGAAAAAACATTGGGTTCTAACGTTAATCTGCTTAGGCGGTGGTTTTTCCGCCTAGGCAAATTTACGCCAGTGTAAAAATTCAGCCAACTGCACTATTTTCGCCTAGGCGGTGGTTTTTTCGCCTAGGCGAAGTTACGCCAGTGTGAAATTTTGCTGGATTTCTTCATGTTTTCAAAACTTTTCTCTACGCCACTTACTTCCACTTCGCTTATTCAACGTGTTTAAACATTAAACACTTCCCCAAGCGTCCACACTCCTAAATTCACTTCCGAACACGTTCCGAAGCCATGCCAACTTCCAAAAAGAATAAATAATCAAATAAATAGTAACAAAAATCAGGTAATTTGATACCCTAAGTTTCATTTCAAAAAAAAAAATTGCGCTTAAGTTACCGTCCCTAGCTAGACTTTCGTGTTACTAAGTATTTTTCACCAAAATTCCCCATAGATAAGGAATTTGGGCTCAAATGCTCAGTTTGATCAAGATCATGAATTGAAGTCAGCATCATCTCTCTGTCCTTATCATTTGCAATATAAGCTCAATCTTGGGATTGAGAATTAAGAATTCCAATCTTCTTCATCTTTTCTCGCATGGCTTAATCACATTAACACAATAAAACAAAAATTAAAATTAAAAACAAAACAAAATAAATGTCAGGATTAACACTCGACTACTTAGTCGCAATATAAACTTAAAATTCACACAATTCCCCGACAACGGCGCTAAAAACTTGGTACGCTGACGGGACTAGAATACGATACACTTGCTTCTCCTATAAAAAAAACTTAAGTCTCCGGCCGTTACTGCGTTTCTCTGACAATAACACCAAAACAATCCCTGGCAACGGCGCCAAAAACTTGGTAAGATGTAAAATATACCGCTACTTACTCTCGCAAGTATACGAGGTCTAAGTTTTAATATATTGGACCTTGAAGATCGGAAATCGTTCCCACAAAGAAAAGTGTGAATAATTGAATACCGCAATTTACGTAGTCTCATGTTATCCTGACGATTAAAGACATGATTTAAAATTAAACTAAGTTAAACTACAATTAAGGGGTTAATATTAACTAAGTTGATTAATTAGAGATTGATTTCGTTCACTTAATACATGTTTGATTTCGTTTAGTTAACAATAACGAAGTTTAGGTATCCGACAATCTCAGTTCATAAACTCTTCCGCCACCTCTTCCGAGTGCAAAACGAGGGAATACGCGACTTCGTGTCGACGAAGAGGTCCCCCTCAATGTCTTAACGACTCTAGGCCGCGTGATTCTTGACCCAACGTCATCGATTGCACACTAACTAACGCCTTCCCGGGTCATTAGATCATAACGATGTGTTTACCCTAATCCGAATCCAGGGTTACCTCTCCCGAATGTCAAACCCTAGATTCTCAAATCCAACCCTAATACCATAACAAGCATACTAATATCGTCATCAAATGATAAACACAATCGGATTTAAAAGCAACAACCGTTAAAGAAACATACATTAAACCAAACGAGTATTTACACAACTACATTTATACCTAAATTATCTTTAATTAAACTAACATGTTCTTAGCCAATACAATATTAAATCAAGAGGAGATCTTCAATATCAACAATAAACATTAACTACAAAGATGGAAACAAGGGGAGAAAAATCAAATCTCAAAGTGGAGTAGTTCACTTTCGCCAAAGAACAATCCTCCCGAGCTTCCTCTTCTCTATTGATGAACTTCCTCTTCTAGATCTTCAAGAATTAGCCAAGAACACTTCCTAAAACTAATCTAATCTACTTCCTAAATTATCTAATCTTAACTAAGGTAGAAGGAGCTCTCAAAACATGATTCGATTTTTTTACAATTGGGGGAGAAAGGGGTTAAAAGCAAGGTTCGGGAAAATATCTAAAAACAGATATTTCTGTGCAGAGTGTCACCGCCTAGGCGGTGGTTTGAGTCAGTTTAGCTTCTGTCAGATCTTCACTGAGGCGGTGGCTGCTGGCACCACATTCAGACGTTTTCTCGCCTAGGCGGTAGTTTTCTCACCTAGGCGATGGTTCAGTACTTCAGCACTCCAACTTTCTGCCTCTTTTCTGCCTAGGCGGTGGAATTTTCTCCTAGGCGGTGGTCTTCATGCACCAAAACTCATTTCTTCACGTTTTGTTCACCGTTTCTCCAACATTTTAGCTTATTTATTGCTCGTTAATGTCCCTTCACCTATTTTAAACTAAAATAAACTAAAACGCAATTAAATATAACTAATACGCTTGAAAACTAACAAATTCAGTTTCGAAATAGATAGGTATTTTACACCTATCAATCTACTAGGCCCTTTTCCTCAAGGCACCAGCTAGATAAAGTTCCTAGTTGTCTCTATCGATTACTTCACCAAATGGGTTGAAGCCGAACCCCTAGCGTGCATCACCAATGAAAAAATTCGAGACTTCATCTGAAAGTCGATGGTGTGTCGGTTCGGAATCCCAAAGGCAATTATATCCGACAACGGTACTCAATTCGACAATAATTTGTTTGCTACCTTTTGTTTTGGCCTCGGTATCCGAACTCATTTTGTATCACCAAGTCACCCACAAGCTAATGGTTAAGTCGAGGTCACAAACTAAACAATCATGCATGGTTTGAAAACCAGGCTCGACAAGGCCAATGGGAGGTGGGTGGAGGACCTTTACCCCATTTTTTGGGCGTATCATACCACTTCCCGAACCTCGACGGGAGAGACATCATTCGCAATGACCTTCGGATCTGAGTCTGTGATCCCTGCAGAGATCGGAATGCCAACCCTTCGAAGGTTGGTTAGGGATCAGGACCAAGAAGAAAATGATGCCATGCTGGCCCTCAACCTAGACCTTCTATAAGAATAACGAGAGAATGCTCGAATACGCCAAGCAGTTTACCAACAATAGCTAGCTCGATACTACGATAGAAGGGTATGCTCGCGCCATTTTGAAGTTGGGGACCTCGTCCTCAGGAAATTAACCTTAGTAACTAAAGAACAAAACACGGGGAAGTTAGCCCCCAGCTAGGAGAGACCTTACTGCGTCATCAGAATTGCAAGACCGAGCACATACGAGCTCAAGATGAGGAAGGAGTCCCACTGCGACACCCATGAAATGCTGACCGTCTGAAGCAGTACCACTATAGGGCTGAGGTTATTTTGTAATCATTCCATTTTCATGCGAAGTGTAATGTGTTTTCATACCAATGCAATGGCTTTTCAAGAAACAATATGGTACTAAAGCAATACTCCGAAACACCTAGTTACATCAAGGATTGTCCTAAAGAGCCACGTTATAGCCAGTAGCACGAGCAGTAAAACTACTCCCACTATAGGCTGGGGGCAGAGTGAATACAGCCTTGGCAAAAACAAGTGTAAAATCTTAACCAAAAGGATTCCAAAACTGAATGGCGTAAAAAATACCCAAGTGTAGATTTTTGATCGAGCTATGCTCTCGGGGCAACACCAGCCTAAATCCATAAATTTGGACATTCACTAAAAGAATGTTGAATTGAAATCTACACGGGGCTCAGTATAAGTGCTAAATTTTGAAAGTTTTGAGTCTTATCCCGAGCACGTCAGTGGGGTTCATGCCCATTTACACAGTCTCAGGCTGAATGTAGAAATGAATTACTTCCTATATATCCTAAGGGGAAGTGAGGAGCGAGAAGAGACTTGGGACAATTAACTGCTCAAAAAATATCATGTGTATTATATTAAAAAAAAATGAGGGCTTACATCAGTGGGGTTCATGCCTATTTACACGTTCAAGCCAAACAATAAAAACAAACAAAAAACTAAAAATAAAAAAAAATAATAAAGTAAAATAAAATAAAAAGAAAAAGTTCTAAGTCTTCAAAATTATCTGAGCCGAGGATCACCCTCCACGCCCATGACCGCAAAGGGGCCTATTCTTCTCTAGAGACACCTTCGATGTCCACAACGTTAACTGTAGTGTCCTCATCCCCATCCTCCTCTCCCTCCTCAGCTTGCTCGTCATCTCCTGCGGCCTCTGCCTCCTGAGCTTATTCCCGTTCCACCGCCAGCTCTCCTTGTTTGGGAAACTCTATCCCGACACCCGAGCAGTCAAAATCGGTGTAGTGGCTCAGAAAACAAGCGAATCGTGGCCTTATAACCATCGTCCATGTACTCCGCAGCCAGCTCGTATTTTAGGTTCTCAAATTATGTGCCTAACTTGTAGTCTTAGACGGCTTTCTTCTCGGCTTTACGAATTGCCTTCGCTTGGAGCATCTCTTCTTTCTTCAACCTCCTCTCCAGTTCATCCACCTTTTTTTAAGCTCGGTCTTTTGTCTTTCAAAGTCGTCTGGCTCCTGGATGATGAGGACATGCCTAGCTTGGAGGTTGTGGTGAGCTTGGGTGGTAAGCTAGAGGTCATCATTTAGTCTACTCACCTTCACCTCTGCCGCAATCTTTTCCAACCGAAGCATGGACTCCTCCATGGCCTTCTCCGAGATCCGATCATACACGACCGACATCTATAGTATGCATTACATCAAGGCGGTGAATTTAGAAAACTTGGAAAAAATTGATTAATTATTGGAAGCAAGATGGAAACATGAATGGATGGGATCTTTACTGAGATTTGGTTGCAGACGGCTTGGCGCATGTGGTTGTCGGTGCTCTCTCCCTCAATCAATGTTTTGTCATTAGGAGGGGTAATGTAGAGGAGGTAGGCAGACATCACCTCTGGACTCCTCAACCGGGCTCAATTGGCCGGGAGCCTTGTGTTCGGGATCCCAAAAAAAGAAACCGTCGATTGTCAACTCGGACGAAGCCCCGACCATGAGCTTAGTCCTCTTGGATGATCTATTCTTCTTTTCTTTGCCCTCATAGGACTTTTCCTTCCTTTTGTCGGAAGCTAGGAGAGGTGTCTCCACTAACTGTGCGAGTAGAGTGACGGGAACCCGACTTTGACTGAGGGGTGTCCCTTATCACAACCCCCGGAAAGGCTGGAGAATGATTCCAGGCCGGCATTGTTGTTATTACTGTTGTCGTGACGGTGTTGAAGAAAATTGGGATCTCCCAGTGTGCTTCGAGCCACCGGCCTTTGCCACCTCGGCAGCCTCTCTGGTCTTATTCTCCAACAATTTCTGAACAGCCATAGCTTTGTGCATAACTACAATATTCAATAAGATATTTAGAAATTCCTCTCTCCAGGCCTGCAGCATCCAATTCTACACAAGAGTTGAACATGGAACGATATGAAAATTCAACAAGTATGAAGAATTGACAGGGCCAAGATCACTTACTGTTGCCTAAATCTTCAGGGATGTCGAGTACGAGAGGAGTGCTCGGTGGTATGTACCAGTAGATGGTAAAAAGATGAGAAGCGAGCAGGGTGTTCACGTCCCTGAAGACCGTTCTCAAAACCTTGTACCTCTGATAGATAATTTCTTTACTCAGCTCGGACTTCTTTTTCATGGAAACTTCTTTTGCTGCGCAAAATTACAATGAAAGATTGAATTATTAATGCAAGTGTAAAAATAAGCCCGAGAACAAAAATCCCCCTGAGGGGCATAGTCTTACCAACTTTTCCTATTTCCATCTGGAGATGGTACTTCCCTTAGTCTTCCAGGCTGGATTGCCAACTGCTCTTTCCAAAATAGAAGAACTTGGGCTTCTAGTTGTGAATAGAAGAGTCCAGGTCCTTCAAAAACTTTGACCTGAATGAGATAGTGTGCGCGTTGCAATAATCATCTATAGGTGGTGGGAACACATTAATATAACCCTGAGTAGAAGAGGATCTTATAGCACAAAAAGACTTCATAACAACTTTTGCCAAACATAAGCAAATAAACTTGTAAAAAGGCCAAGGTGTTCCTATTATTTTTTTTCCCACTTTCTTTGACAGGTTTATATTTAGGCATGAGTTAGCCGGTCACACCTCCAAATAACCTTCACGTAACTTGTCAAGAGATAAAGCAGCATCCTTAAGTCGAGGAGCAGCCCAACCAGCCTTGCCTGCAATGCACATTCACAAGGACAGTTAGTCGAGAAGTTTAACTATAACAGTTAAACTTGTAAAAGTTTACTCAGTCACTTGTAAGCTCAATAACAAAATAAAGTTAGGGGACGCATCATCATAACTAAAAAAAGGTGCGCAGAGATATACGCATCTATAAAGCAAAGAAAATTAAAACTACCTCTAAACCCGCTAAAATAGAGCAGAAGCAGAAGAAGAAGAAGAAGAAACAAAGAAAGCAACAATAGAATAATAAGAGAAAAATGATGAGAGGGAAAAGCAGATGAAGCTAGCATAAAAGACATATGAAGATCCTACCAATGTCAACATTGTCCCCTTCGGTATAACGACCGAGTCATAGGCTGTACTAGGCAACATAAGAAACTCTAATTTGATTAAAATAAAACGTAACATTTGATTTCTACAAATCACAAGTTCTTTTCATTTAATTGGTCAAAAAGGAAAGCGACACTTGATTAAAAATAATTTAGCCACTAATTTGATCTAACCTGTCCATTTTGCGTGCTAATACACATTTTCCACAATACAATTTGGTTAACATCACAAATTATTTTACAGCATGTATGCAAACATCAAGTTAAACCAATACCAATGAACTCCATTACGAGAACGTGAAGCCTCAAAATAAGTGGTGTTGGACACCTAATTCCTGCTGCCTTTAACCTATAGCACACCACAAACATATCAATTTTTTATTTTTATTGGGGGGCATGAGAAGAAAAAATATGTACTACAAAAAAATAATAAAATCTTTAAATCATTACAATAACAAAATGTTTCAGACTTCTAAAGACATCACTTAAGTCTGATTGTTAGCCTGAACTCCCAGTTAAACTTCTAAATTAGTTGTAAAGTAAAAAGGTTCCCAACTTTTAGAAACACTTCAACTTACACCATGTAATTAACCAAGACTCCACAAAATGTTGTCAATTTTCCTTTCCTAAATGCAAACGCCTTTTTATTTGCACGGCAAATGATTTCAATTTTCAATTTTTACCATGTAATTATTCAAGAGCCAAGAGCCCAGAGCCCTATAACAAATCCAAATATCTCTCCTCTAAATGTCAAAACTCAAAAGCCATGAAAAGACTAGTTTAACAATATCAATTAACATATGAAGTGCCCCTACGTAAATCCACTTTAGAAGGAGACCAAGGCAAAAACAGGTTAAACAAATATCAGCCTGAAGACACCACGTGCCCGCCCATTGCCCTATTTGAGATAATAACTTCACAAAATCATCACACATGACCCAAGTAGCATTATTGCCAATATTATGAAAGGGGGAGCATGTCGCAAAAAAAAGAAACTTCGGACATAAAATGCAAGCCAAAAGAACATTAAACTAAATTCTAAAAACAAAAGCTAATCTGAGTTTTTTTTCCCCAAATTTAAACACCATGAATCAACAAAAAATAAATACCATAGAAGGAAAATGACAATTTCATAGTGAAATCCAGATGTTTCAAAACTGAAAACCAACATAAACATTAAGTAGCTACCTTTGAAACAATCTTTTTTATTAAACAAGACCTAGAATAGAGGGAATAAATCCACTGAAAAACTTGTTTCAAGGGAAGTAATCCATCCAACATGCCCAGAAGTTTAAACGAAAAAAAAAAAAATGAAGGGAGCTTTAGAGTTTGAAGTGTTCCAAAGATTCCAGTAACCCCATGCCTCCCTTTGGAAGTCTTCAACAAAATTCATGATATAAGGGAACAACGCCTTAAACAATGTCTAATAATTCTATTGGTGTCGAAAAATGAACCAACCAGCAGTATGATCCAGTCACTCCTGGCGTGGAAAACTAGAGCTGATCTAGAGAGTGTCTTCTGGTGAGTTAGAATCTTCAATCCTCCTGGAGCTTCATCCAGCACATGTCCGAGCTGAGGAGGCATTGTCCGGCCTGGCTTCAAGTCCATACCTGCACACAGGACTTGTCGGGATGTACCCAGTGCGTCCCCTCCGGCATGAGAATAAGAGCTCAAGGTAAAAGAGAAGAGGTCGCTTGTATAAAACAAAGTTGTTACCTCAAGTGTCCCACCTTCTTTATGGCTTGGCAAAACCTTCTATTTATAGGCAAGGATGTCATTAGGATCCACAAAATTAGGACCTTAAACTCGGTTATCCACCCTAATTAGTCAAGCGCATGGAGAGCATGTGGAGGATTAGAACTATAGGCTTGGGCCTGGGCCCCTGTATGCTGATGGAGAAGCCCATGGGCCAAGCCTGTTGGGAATATTAGGCCGGCCCGAGCACTGAGTTGGAGGTCAAGATGACTACACTGACCTCCCTATCTTTGGCAATATTTGAGGAGAGATTTGGATATTCTTGCTTGGCGATTGGCCTAAAACCTTCATGCTTACCGACCTGAAGAGATGTTGGGCTTATGGACAACCGAGCTCATCAAGCCATTTAATGTCGTAGCGCTGGTGATGTGGCACTTTTGATTTGGGTGGCTGACACGTGGCGAGTGGAAGAATTTTACCCACATCAGTTGCCCCCCAAGCCTTAGTGTTGAAATGAAACATAAGACGCTGAGGGTTCTAGTCATGGTCTACCAAATAATGGAGATTCGGGCTCAAGGTGATTCAGCTCGGTATCTCAGAATAGCTCGATACCGAAAATTAGTTTGGCCAACCTTTTTCGGGCTTCCTCGAGAAGTTTAACTGACATTTTGACCGAATGCACGACACGTGGCCTGACAGCGCGCGGATCGAAGCTTTGCCCATCGTCCGATTAACGCAACGGTTCGAAGTCTCGGCCTGCCTATAAATAAGCACTTATTGCTCCCATTTTCTTCACACCGGAGTATCCGTGAAAACTCCACCTGACCTCAGAGTACCGTGTTTTCGTCTAATTTACTGGGGTACAGCCTGTCAGAATCCAAAAGAACCAAGGCCAAATCCCCTATTCAGCAGATCGAGCTCAGCTCATCTACTACTAAGGTCGATGCCCCAGAGGTGGTTGAATGGACGACCTCTTCTTCTGAGAGGACCCGCAAGGCAGCTGGAGCGGGGACCTCCTAGTCTCCTGGCGAAGCCAATGGCCCTCGTCACAAGAGGGCAAGGAGCGAAGCAGGCACTTCTAGGGGCCCTAATGTTGAGCTCGGCACGGGTCCTATCGTGGAGCTAGACATTGAAGGTCTGTCCACCTCAGAGGATGTAGCCCCTCCATCCACGTCGAGTTGGGCCTCAATGGCCGACCTAGCCCCCGAACAGCTAATCTGCGAGGTTCCACAAGATGCCTTAGTTTGGAAGGTAGAATTCGAGCTGTCGAAGAAGAATATAAGGCCCCTTCGTTCTACGTACGCCTTCCCCAGCACAATAGACGTGTTGGCTCTTGAGGGGGATGACCGTGCTTGTGCTCCTCAGAAAGGGTACATTACAGTGTACGAGGAGCAGTTGCTGGGCGGCTTGAGCTTCCCAATACATTCTTGGGTGCAGGCTATCTGTTGGTACCTCAAGCTGTGTCCATCACAACTCGCTCCCAACAGCATACGGATGGTAGTGGCATTCGACGTCATATGCATGGTTGAGGGTATTGAGCCGACCCTGGAGCTGTTCCGGGCTGTCTTCCTGACAAAAGTAATGCTCGGTGGGAGGAGCTGGTACTACACAACAGCCCAGAAAAAGTTCCTCTATGGCTACGATAATTCCATCAAAAACAGGAAGCTCAACTTCTTCTTCCTTGAAGGGAAAGGATGGGAGTTCAGCTCGGCTGCAGATGAGATGGAACACGAAATCCAGATGCACTGGGAGAACGTGGGTAAGTCTTAACAGCCCGAAGTCAATTTCTCGGTCTCCTTATTTGACTTGTCTATCTATTTTGTTTTCTCAGCCCAGAAAAAAAAACAAATCGAGCGTGGAGATTTCCGAGCTGAGAGATCGGGTGGTAAGAATAAATTTTAACCACGTCAGGGCGTTGTTGTCGTCGTGCTTATACGACGTATCCTTTGGGAGTGATCCATCCTTACCACCGCGAGTCTTAAAGAGGAGTTCTCAAAACAGTAAGTGTACTCACCCATGCTCGGTAACTTTTTGATACTTTGAATTTTTTCTTGTTGCGACTAATGCTAATTGTTTCCTTGTAGTTATGAACATTGAAGCCATTGCGAGGTTGGCTATAGAGGAGACAGAGTAGGTGGCCACTAGAGAGGTTCTTCAACAGGCCGAGCAGAAGACAGCCAGCCAGGCGGCATCGGCGAGGTCAGCGAGGCTCAACATTTCTGCACAATCAGCCCCTCAAGTGGAACCCTATGAGGTCAGCGCCGGCGGGCAAGGCTGCGATGCGAAGAAGACCTTCAACCCCGACCCCCGCCAGGTCAGCGCAAGTGCTTATGGACACGAGAAGCCCAGTCCAGGTGGAGAGGAGAGACAAGGGCAAACGAATGGTGAGCACGATTGAGGTGGCAGCTGAGCTACAAAAAAAGAACCGAGAAGAAAGCCAGGAAAAGTTGGAAAAGACGTTCGTTGCGGACACCGGCCTCCTGCTCAACCAAAGCATGTTGGACACACTGGCCATCCACCCGAGCTTTGTTCACAAGATCACGCCTCCTAAGGATCAGGGAAAGATCAACATGAAGTCCAACGGCAGGCTTGTCTCCGATCTGTATACGGACCTCTTATCAGTAGTTTCTCGTCTTGGTAAAATTTTAAAACTTGCAAGATGTTTTCCCATTTTTCATCATGTTTAACCATTTATTTATGCAAGGCCTCTACACAGCAACAGAGCTAGGGTTGTATCTCCACCGGGCTAGCAAGAAGTCCAACGCTTGGGAGCAGAAGAAGACCAAGCTGGTCAACAGCCGCAACACAGCACTAAAGAGACAACGCGAGCTGGAAGAGACGAAGGAGAACACCCGAGCAGTGAACGAGCAACCGATAAAGAAAGACGAGAACCTTCTGAATGACAAGGAGACTCCGGCCAAGGCGGCTGAGGATTATAGGGTCCAGGCCAACCGGGCTATCGAGCAATCCAACACAGCTTTCAATCAGCTCGAGAAGATTGCTGCCGACCAGGAGAGGGTAGTAGAGCACGCTAGGGCCGATACTGGAGAAGCCTGGAAGAAAAGCCAGGACTACAGGAACATTGAGACGAGGATTGGCGCCACAGTCATGAAGATGGGCTTTAAAGAAAAGATCAACTCCCTCTGATGCCAATTCCCTTAGGTGGATTACAAGAAGATCAAGATGGAGTTCGATCCTCCACAGGTCCGGGGTGGCTAGGGCAGCAACGCCAGGTAGTATTGGCGCTGGAGGTCAGACCGAACCCCCTGTTGGTGGAGACGTCCAGGCCGGACCAGCTCTTTGATCAGCTTCTCCCAACCCATCAACAAATCAATCCTTGCAACTTTTTTCTTCTTGTCATTTTTTCTTTTCACTTCGCCCTAAAAGGGCTTTGTAATGACGGGGCTTCAGCCCCAATTTTGTAACAATTTTTTTAAAAATGAATAAATGAATAGCTGCTTCTTCAACTCCCTTTGTCCTTCATTTATCATTTCGCTTACTGGGCATTTGATTTTTTGGTCGGCCTTCATTGCAGACTAGCATGATCACAACTTAATCGAAGTAATCGACCTCAACCAACTCATTTGTAAAGTGGTGAATCAGCCCGAACATCGTTGAATAATAACCAAAACTTAATCGGCCAGGTCATCATGAATGAACAGTCACACCAGCCTCAAATATTGCGGGCTCAATATCTGTCTTCAGATCGGCAATTTTTTGTCACTCGGGCTTTTTGCAATGATTGACCATTTTTTCTCCGAGTAGTACGGCAGAACCGACAAGTAACATCAGGTCGGCGAGGTGCTTTGGATCAGCTCGGGTGCTTCTAGAAACTTGATAGCGAAGTTTTTCATTCAGACGCCTAAGCATGAAATTTTTAAAAACCGGGCAGATTTAGTACCAGCCTTGATTCTATAGCCAAGCTGTTTTTACTTGAAATGTTTTTGGCTTAGGACTACCGCAATCGTCATCAGCGTTGTGCGCCGATATGCCATTCATTGGAGATAGGCCGAACGGCTGCCCGTGCCGGTGTTCTATAAGACAAGGGGTTGCTCGTCTCCACATTTGTATGGAGATCGGATGGATGGTGACTCGTCTCTGCCTTTCACGGGCAGGAGGGTTGTTTGTCTCCGCCTTCATACTTGTGTAGTTTTTGGAGATTGGAGAATACTTTGAGCCGAATGCCCTTTTTATTGATTGAAAATTTCATTACAAGTTTTGGAAAATCAAAACTTCTACAAGCCTAGGGAGATGCCCCATCTCTCGAATAGTAGGGCTTCAGGTGCTCGGCGTTCCAGGGGTACCTCAGAGCTATCCCTCCTTCGGTCTCTAGGTCGTATGTGCCGGGTCGAGCCACTCAGGTGACCCAATAAGGTCCTTCCCAGGTGGGAGCAAGCTTGTCGGTGTTTTGGTCCCTGGTTGCCAGAGTGACCTTCCTGAGGATGAGGTCTTCGGCGTCGAAAGAATTAGGTCGGACCCTTTTATTGTAGTACGGGGCTACTCTCTGCTGATAGGCGATATGGTGTACCCGGGAACTTTCCCTTCTCTCTTGCAACAGATCTAGACTCAAAAGCTAGACCTACTTCGTTTTTGGCTCGGTCAAAGAGAGTTGCAGTCCGGGATGAAGGCAAACCGATTTCAACCAAGATGACGGCTTCGGATCCGAAGGTCATTGCGAAGGGCTTCTCACAGGTGGGGGTCCAACAATTGTGTGGTAGGCCCACAGCACAGGATGAAGGTCTTCCACCCACAACCCCTTGGACTTGTCCAACCTTGTCTTCAGATTTTGCAGAATGGTCCGGTTGGTGACCTCGACCTAGCTGTTAGCTTAGGGGTGGCCAGGGGAGAATAAATGGGTGCTAATACCCAGCCCGGAGCAGAGGTCGATAAACAAGTCGTTATCAAATTGTCTCTTGTTATCGAAGACGATGGATTTAGGGGTGCCAAATCGGCAAATTTTGTTCTTCCACACGAAGTCTCGTATTTTCTTCTTGGTGATTGGCAAGGGGATCAGCTTCCACCCATTTGGTGAAGTAGTCGATGGCGACGACGAAGAATTTCCTCTGGCCGGTTCCTTGGGAGAACGGGCCGAGGAGGTCGATACCCCATTGGGCGATGGGCCACGGGCTGGTCATCGACACCAACTCGGTTAGCGGAGCATGAGGGTGCGTAGGAACCTCTAGCACTTGTCACCTTTCTTTACGAACTCTCCCGCATTTTCAAGCCTCTTTGGCTAGTAGTACCCGTGCCGGAGTAGTTTCTGGGCTAGCAACCTGCCCGCTGAATGGTTGCCACTGAGTTTTCGTGGACTTTCCTCGTTACATATTCGGCCCCCGCAAGTCAGAGGCATCAGGAGTAGGGTCCAAAGAAAGATTTTGCGATATAGAATTCCATCGAGAAGGACAAACCTTGCAGCTCGGTATCGCATCTTCTTGGCTTCAGCTCGTTCCACCAGCAATGTCCTGTCGATGAGGTAGCTCCTAATCGGATCCATCTAGATCGGATCGAAGCTAAGGGCACATATAGTCACGACTTCCTCCATAGTGGTTGTGCTCAGCTCGACAAAGTACTCCACGAGCACTGTGCGTTTAAGCATATACTCTACTGCCAAGGCTAGGTTAGCTAGAGCGTCGTCATGCCTGTTTTATTCCTGAGGTATTTGCTTGACTTGTACATTTTCAAAAAATTTCATCAAAGCCTTCACTCTATCTAGGTAGGCAATCATGCTCGAGTCTTTGGCCAGGTATTCACCATTGACTTGATTAACCACGAGTTGAGCCTCGCTCAAGACCTAGAGAGTCTTCACGTTGAATTCCCGAGCTAATCTCAACCCGGCCAGGAAAGCTTCGTATTCTGCTTCGTTGATCGTGGCTCGGAATCCAAGCCAGATAGTGTATTCAACTTCTTCTCTATCTGGAGCCACGAGAACCATCCCAGTACCGGAACCATTTTGATTGGAGGATCTATGGGGGAAGAATTGCCAGGAATCAGGCCCCAGATCGGTAATCACAATCTGGGATTTACCGGCCTCACTGGTCGGTAGAGAGGTCTTTATGGCAGCTTCCAAGTCGGCGCTAGGCTCTTCATCCGGGAAGGTTTGCTCGGCTATAAAGTCAACTAGGACCTACCCCTTTATCGTCGTTCTGGGATGGTAGATATTCAACTATTCAAATATCTAGTAACGTAGATATTCAACTATTCAAATAATGCCACAATTAATCATAAGTTAAACTAAATTAAATGACAGCGAAAAATGCTTATTGCCTATCCAAATTTCATTACTTCAATGTTACATTTCGTATATACAACTAAATAATTAATATTTCAAAAATCAAAATATTGTTCAATAGGAAATGATTAAAATTTAAAAAATCAAACAAATAAAAATAGAAAAAAAAAAAAAAAAAAAAAAAAACAAAACTTTACAATTTAAAATGGGAAAAAAAATTGAATTATTTTCTTTTACGACTCTAGTTTGGTCTTCACTAATAAAAGTCAATTTTAACTTCTTTGATTTAAGTCTGTAAAAATAAAAAATATAAAAATTTATTGGGTATATGGATCAATAAAAATAAAATAAAAAAACATAAAAAAATAAACAAACGAAAAACAAAAGAATTATGAAACAAAAAAACTAATTAAATCTATGGCAAACAATAAAAAAAAAATCATAAAATAGAAAATTTGGGTTACACAGATAATAATCATCATTTCATATCCCAAAATAAAAATGGTTCAGATATACTTATTGCTTCCAATCCACACTATATTGTTGACTCATCAGAAATCTAAGAACAAAAATACAGAAAAATGGGAACAGACATAGAAATAAGAGAACAAAATTTGGGAATAGACATAGAACAAAAATAGAAATTTAGCTTGCAAAAAAACACTAAAGAAACAACACCAAAACATAACTCATTGAGGATAAAACAAATGATCCTCATTTTGGTTCTATCACTGGTTGTCTCCATAATAGCCTAAACCAACGAAAGGAATTTCATTAGCGAGCGGAGCCACCAGAGATTTCCCCACCAACTGCTTTTCGTGATCAATTCAACACCACCACCGAAGGAGGAAGCCTGTTTTCACTTTTAATTTTGGATTTGAAGTGTTAGGTGACTAAATTTGTAATCTTCGTCGCAAGCGTGCGTCTAGTCCCGTTAGTAAAATTAAAATCTTCGAAAGTTAGAGTGATGACTCAGATCATACACAACTTTCAAAAAAAGAATCACCTCCAACGGACCGCTGAGCGCAAAGTTATTAAAAATTATTCAATAATCCATTTTTGGTATTTTCGATTTTATTATTTAGTGCTATGAACGTAATTTGAATTAAAAAATAAATAAATAAATAATGTTTATTTTTATTACGGATAGGTCATTTTTTGTGTTAACTCAAAGTTTAAAAAAAATTGCATCGTCATCGAAATAACTGTATTAAGTAATATTTAATTGTATTTTAGTTATTTTTATGTCAATTAGGTGTAAGAATGTGAATGAGCAATAAAAGAGCAAAAAGGTAGAAAAACGGTGAAGAAAAATTAGAAAAATAAAAGGGATCAATACACCGGTCCCACCACCTAGACAGTGAGACTGCACTGTAATCTCACCACCTAGGCGGTGAGAAAAACGTTGAAAGCAACTGCGTTTTTCCTTTTCTTTTTTTTTTCTTTTTTTTAAATGCATTTTGGAAATGCGTTTTTAGAAAAACGCATTTCCAAAATGCATTTTACCCCATTTCGGTAAATAAGTTTTAACTAATGAGTTTTCAGAAATTAAGTTTTTAAAACATATTTATTACGTCAAGAACTCCAAAAATAAGGCATTATTAACATAAGCACCAGAAATAATGCATTTGATATTGATAATGCATATTTCAAGTAACTCGGCAATTTTAACCAAAAAAATGCAACATAACTAACAAATTTCATCTCTACCACTCTTCACAATATTCAAGAATTAAGGGGGAGAAAGTGAAATTAATCAACAAAAAAATAAAAGATACGCATTTTAAGGATTGTCCTGACTTCTTTGAAGCCAATAAATAATTCTTTCAACCACTCAACTTGTCAAAAATCGAAAAGTGATCATCCCTTACAACTCAATACCAAGCTCAAAATGAAACAAAATTGCTAAGAAATATTAAAAGGAAGACTATTTTCCTACTAAAACCTGCATAAAACTTTACCGATATTTTTTGGCTTTAGACAACTTCTTCTTCTTCTTCTTCACAGCTTTTGGCACCTTATGCTTTCGTGCCTCCCGCTTCTCTTCTTTAACTTTTTTCTTGTTTTCTTTCCTAACAGCCTTCCTATCAACAATTGGTGCATCAACCTCACTTTCAGAGGACGAAACTTCTTCACCGGAAGTGCTTGAATTTTCTTCAGTTCCATCTTCAGATACCTCTGATTGATTATCCTTTGAATCGAGCAAACTGGAAATAACAGGCTTCCCTTCTAGCTGATTTTGTTCCTCTTTTAGAGAAAGAGCCTGCTTGAGTCCTGTAATCGTCTGATAATACATATTTTCCGTGTTCTTACCACTGGTTATCCGTTGTACATCTTCCTCAGCATTCTTTACGTCAACCAACGTCTTAGGGATATATGACTAAAAGGAAGGACAATAAGGAAGAGAAAAAAATCAAGCAAAAAAAAAAGGTTCAATCCATTCAGTAATCGGATTATTGAACTACGATCAATTTCATATGTCCAAATAGGACAGATCAATTTCATATGATAGGCATTGTTATATTTTCTGTTACTTAAAAATAAAATAAAAAGACCTCAATTTATTTATGTAAAATATATACTAGTTAGTATATAATTTAAATTATTTTTATAATATATGTATTTAGTGATGTATATATATTTAATCACTCATATACATATTTTACTAAACATCACACATCCATTAATAATATAATTTCTCAGACTGGATAAATCAAACACTATATTCGAATCCACTAATTAGTTGTATTATTGGATTCAGATCAATAAACGGATTATCTGATCATAAATTTAGATCCATATCATACACAAACCAGATTCAGATCAAAGTCCGATCCCTTGACAACCCTAATTCAAGGTGTAACATCAAACTATGTTTGCAAAACTTTAAAAAAAAAAAAAAAAAAAAAAAAAAAGGAAAAATTGAGCATCAGTTGGGATTGATTTTTCAAAGAAAAAATAAAACTTTGAGAAAAGCTAAAGAAGTGATGTAGAAGATAACCTGCACAAATACAGAGTCTGCAATTTCCTCCTCTGCAGAGATCATATCTTCTCTAGCTAGAATTTTTTGTTGAACCTGAGATGATTACAGAAGAATTACTATGGAGATCGCTCTGGAGTCCAGAATAATTTTAGGACAATAAACAATCCAAAGCATTAAAACTAGTACCTTTTCCAAATAAAGGTCCACAGAATCATCATCAATAGAAGGATCAACTATGAAATCAAAGAGCTCCCTTATTGTCATGACAGCAACACCGTGTTTCTTAAAGTAGTCCTGAATGTCACCTCACAACTCTATTAAATTGGGTCTCATTGCTAGGATGTTTTGCCAATCTACTTTTTTTTTTAAAGGTCGTGTGGGTTTGCACGAATTAACGCCTTGGAATTGGAATTGAAAATACATCAACATAAAATCTCAAAATTTAAATGCGAACAGTGGTTTTTTATTGTGTTTTTGTCTCTGCCTTTTCATTTCAGTTCCCAAAAAACCTGGAACAGAACATATATCTGGGAACAAAAAATATGATTTGGTTCGGTTCCTTGAAATTTGTTCTTAGAATCAGGGAACTGAACAAAAACCTTTTTTCCCGCATATAGATGTTTTTCCCAATGTTACTCAAAAAATTTGGGAATAGAAACATCTTAACGAAACATGTTTCTATTCTTAAATTTCAAAATTCTGGAACCGAGAACAAGGGAGTGGAAACACTAAACAAACGGGGCATAAAACAACACTGCAGCTTCCAATTCCAAGGCTTCAATCCCTACTTCCAACACTAACTCAGTTACACAAATGCATAGCTAGCATTCTTGAAGAAAGAACTCACAGAAACATGGACACAATCCTCTCGGAGGAAATCAAGGGCGTGAGGATGATCGAGATCAACTGATTGTGAAACGTCAATAATATACAGGTGACCCTGAAATATGAGATGAATAGATTTGGATACATTGTTCAAAGACGGTAGCAATTGCTTAATGTAAGAGAGACAAAAACTCACCTCAAAGTAAAGTATGTTATATTCACTAAGATCTCCATGCACCAGCTTGCACTTCTGATATAGTGTGCGCATTGCAATAATCATCTGGAGGTGGTGGGAACACATTAATATAACCTTGAGTAGAAGAGGATCTTATAGCACAAAAAGACTTCATAACAACTTTTGCCAAACATAAGCAAATAAACTTGTAAAAAGGCCAAGGTGTTCCTATTATTTTTTTCCCACTTTCTTTGACAGGTTTATATTTAGGCATGAGTTCGTCGATCACACCTCCAAATAACCTTCACGTAACTTGTCAAGAGATAAAGCAGCATCCTTAAGTCGAGGAGCAGCCCAACCAGCCTTGCCTGCAATGCATATTCACAAAGACAGTTAGTCGAGAAGCTTCACTATAACAGTTAAACTTGTAAAAGTTTACTCAGTCACTTGTAAGATCAATAACAAAATAAAGTTAGGGGACGCATCATCATGACTAAATAAAGGTGCGCAGAGATATACGCATCGATGAAGCAAAGAAAATTAAAACTATCTCTAAACCCGCTAAAATAGAGCAGAAGCAGAAGAGGAAGAAACAAAGAAAGCAACAATAGAATAATAAGAGAAAAATGATGAGAGGGAAAAGCAGATGAAGCTAGAATAAAAGGCATATGGAGATCCTACCAATGTCAACATTGTCCCCTTCGGTATAACGACCTAGTCATAGGCTATACTAGGCAACATAAGAAACTCTAATTTGATTAAAATAAAACGTAACATTTGATTTCCGCAAATCACAAGTTCTTTTCATTTAATTGGTCAAAAAGGAAAGCGACACTTGATTAAAAATAATTTAGCCACTAATTTGATCTAACCTGTCCATTTTGCGTGCTAATACACATTTTCCACAATACAATTTGGTTAACATCACAAATTATTTTACAGCATGTATGCAAACATCAAGTTAAACCAATACCGATGAACTCCATTACGAGAACATGAAGCCTCAAAAGAAGTGGTGTTGGACACCTAATTCCTGCTGCCTTTAACCTACAGCACACCACAAACATATCAATTTTTTATTATTATTGGGGGGCACGAGAAGAAAAAATGTACTACAAAAAAATAATAAAATCTTTAAAGCATTACAACAACAAAATGTTTCAGACTTCTAAAGACATCACTTAAGTCTGATTGTTAGCCTGAACTCCCAGTTAAACTTCTAAATTAGTGGTAAAGTAAAAAGGTTCCCAACTTTTAGAAACACTTCAACTTACACCATGTAATTAACCAAGACTCCACAAAATGTTGTCAATTTTCCTTTCCTAAATGCAAACGCCTTTTTATTTGCACGGCAAATGATTTCAATTTTCAATTTTTACCATGTAATTATTCAAGAGCCAAGAGCCCTATAACAAATCCAAATATCTCTCTTCTCTAAATGTCAAAACTCAAAAGCCATAAAAAGACTAGTTTCACAGTATCGATTAACATATGAAATGCCCCTACATAAATCCACTTTAGAAGGAGACCAAGACAAAAACAGGTTAAACAAATATCAGCCTGAAGACACCACGTGCCCGCCCATTGCCCTATTTGAGATAATAACTTCACAAAATCATCACACATGACCCAAGTAGCATTATTGCCAATATTATGAAAGGGGGAGCATGTCGCAAAAAAAAAAAACTTCGGACATAAAATGCAAGCCAAAAGAACATTAAACTAAATTCTAAAAACAAACGATAATCTGAGTTTTTTTTCCCCAAATTTAAACACCATGAATCAACAAAAAATAAATACCATAGAAGGAAAATGACAATTTCATGGCGAAATCCAGATGTTTCAAAACTGAAAACCAACATAAACGTTGAGTAGCAACCTTTGAAACAATTTTTTTTATTAAACAAGACCAAGAATGGAGGGAATAAATCCACCGAAAAACTTGTTTCAAGAGAAGTAATCCATCCAACATGCCCAGAAGTTTACACGAAATAAAAAAAAAAAAAAAAAAGGAGCTTTACAGTTTGAAAGTGTTCCAAAGATTCCAGTAACCCCATGCCTCCCTTCGGAAGTCTTCAACAAAATTCATGATATAAGGGAACAACGCTTTAAACAATGTCTAATAATTTTGTTGGTGTCGGAAAATGGACCAACCAGCAGTATGATCCAGTCACTCCTGGCGTGGAAAATTGGAGCTGATCTAGAGAGCGTCTTCGGGTGAGTTGGAGTCTTCAATCCTCCTGGAGCTTCATCCTGCACATGTTCGAGCTGAGGAGGCACTGTCTGGCCTGGCCTTCAAGTCCATACCTGCACACAGGACTTGTTGGGGTGTGCCCAGTGCGTCCCCTTCGGCGTGAGAATAAGAGCTCGGGGGAAAAGAGAAGAGATCGCTTGTATAAAACAAAGTTGTTACCTCAAGTGTGCCACCTTCTTTATGGCTTGGCAAAACCTTCTATTTATGGGCGAGGATGTCATTAGGATCCAAGAAATTAGGACCTTAAGCTCGGTTATCCGCCCTAATTAGTCAAGCGCATGGAGAGCATGTGGAGGATTAGAACTATAGGCCAAGGCCTGGGCCCTTGTATGCTGATGGAGAAGCCCATGGGCCAAGCCTGTTGGGATTATTAGGCCGGCCCGAGCACCGAGATGGAGGTCAAGATGACTACACTGACCTCCCCATCTTTGGCAATATCTGAGGAGAGAATTGGGGATTCTTGCTTTGAGATTGGCCTAAAACGTTCATGCTTGCCGACCTAAGGAGATGTTGGGCTTATGGACAACCGAGCTCATCAGGCCGTTTGATGTCGTAGCGCTGGTGATGTGGCACTTTTGATTTGGGTGGCTGACACGTGGCGAGTGGAAGAATTTTACCCATATCAGTTGCCCCCCAAGCCTTAGTGTTGAAATGAAACATAAGACGCTGAGGGTTCTAATCATGGTCTGCCGGAGAATGGAGATTCGGGATCGAGGTGATTCAGCTCGGTATCTCAGAACAGCTCGATACCGAAAATTAGTTCGGCCAACCTTTTCCGAACTTCCGCGAGAAGTTTAACTGACATTTTGACCGGATGCACGAATCGTGGCTTGACAACGCGTGGATCGAAGCTTTGCCCGCCGTCTGATTAACGCAATGGTCCGACTTCTCGACCGGACTATAAATAAGCACTTATCGCTCCCATTTTCTTCACACCAGAGTATCCATGAAAATTCCACCCGACCTCGGAGCACAGTACTCTCTCTTCTTTCTCGAAGAGAAAGAAGATAGAGAGTACCGTGTTTTCGTCTTATTCATTGGGGTACAGCCTGTCTGAATCCAAAAGGACCAAGGGTAAATCCCCTATTCAGCAGATCGAGCTCAGCTCGTCTACTACTGAGGTTGATGCCCCAGAGGTGGTTGAATGGACAACCTCTTCTTCTTAGAGGACCCGCAAGGTGGCAGGAGCGGGGACCTCCCAGCCTCCTAGTGAAGCCAATGGCCCTCGTCGCAAGAGAGCAAGGAGTGATGCAGGCTCTTCTAGGGGCCCTAATGTTGAGCTCGGCACGGGTCCTGTCGTGGAGCTTGACATTGAAGGTCTGTCCACCTCAGAGGATGTAGCCCCTCCATCCACGTCGAGTCAGGCCTCAATGGCCGGCCTGGCCTCCGAACAACTAATCTACGAGGTTCCACAAGATGACCTAGTTTGGAAGGTGGAATTCGAGCGGTCTGAGAACGATGTGAGGCCCCTTCGTTCTATGTACGCCTTCCCCTGCACAATGGACGTGTTGGCTCCTAAGGAGGATGATCGTGCTTGTGCTCCCCCAAAAGGGTACATCACAGTGTACGAGGAGCAGCTGCTGGGCGACTTGCGCTTCCCAATACATTCTTGGGTACAGGCTGTCTGTTGGGACCTCAAGCTGTGTCCGTCACAACTCGCTCCCAACAGCATACGGATGGTGGTGGCATTCCACATCATATGCATGGCTGAGGTATTGAGCCGACCCTAGAGCTGTTCCGGGCTGTCTTCCTGGCGAAAGTAATGCTCGATAGAAAGGGCTGGTGATACACAACAGCCCGGAAAAAGTTCCTCCGCGGCTACGATGATTCCATCAAAAACAGGAAGCTCAACTTCTTCTTCCTCGAAGGGAAAGGATAGGAGTTTGGCTCGGCTACAGATGAGATAGAACACCAAATCCAGATGCACTGGGGGATCGTGGGTAAGTCCCAACAGCCTGGAGTCAATTTCCTGGTCTCCTTATTTGACTTGTCTATCTATTTTGTTTTCTCAACCCAGAAGAAAAACAAATCGAGCGCAGAGATTTCCGAGCTGAGAGATCGGGTGGTAAGCACAAAGTTTAACCACGTTAGGGCGTTGTTGTCGTCGTGCTTATACGACGTATACTTTGGGAGTGATCCGTCCTTACCACCGCGAGTCTTGAAGAGGAGTTCTCAAAACAGTAAGTGGACTCACCCATGCTCGATAACTTTTTGATACTTTGAATTTTTTCTTCTTGTGACTAATGCTAATTGTTTCCTTGCAGTTATGGACATTGAAGCCATGGCGAGGTTGGCTATAGAGGAGACAGACTAGGTGTCCGCTAGAGAGGTTCCTCAACAGGCCGAGCAGGAGACAGCCAGCCAGGTCAGCGCGGGTCAACTTTTCCGCACAATCAGCCCCTCAAGTGGCACCCTACGAGGTCAGCGACAGCGGGCAAGGCTACGATGCCAAGAAGACCTTCAACCCCGACCTCCGCCAGGTCAACGTTAGTGCCTATGGACACGAGGAGCCCAATCTTGGAAGAGAGGAGAGACAAGGGCAAACGGATGGCGAGCACGATTGAGGTGGCAGCTGAGCTACAGAAAAAGAACCGAGAAGAAAGCCAGGAGAGGCCGGAAAAGATGTTTGTTGCGGACACCGGCATCCAGCTCGACCAAAGCATCCTGGACACACCGGCCATCCACCCGAGCTATGTTCACAAGATCACGCCTCCTAAGGATCAGGGAAAGATTGGCACGAAGTCCAACGGCAGGCTTGTCTCCGATCTGTATACGGACCTCTTGTCAGTAGGTTCTCGCCTTGGTAAAATTTTAAGACTTGCAAGATGTTTTTCCATTTTTCATCCTGTTTAACCCTTTATTTATGCAAGGCCTCTACACAAGAACAAAGCTAGGGCTGCATCTCCACCGGGCTAGCGAGAAGTCCAACGCATGGGAGCAGAAGAAGACCAAGTTGGTCGACAGCCACAACACAGCGCTGAAGAGACAACGCGAGCTGGAGGAGATGAAGTAGAAGGCTCGAGCAGAGAACGAGCAATTGATAAAGAGGGACGAGAACCTGCTGAAGGACAAGGAGACTCCGGCCAAGGCGGCTGAGGATTATAGGGTCCAGGCCAACCGGGCTATCAAGCAATTCAACACAGCTTTCAATCAGCTCAAGAAGATTGCTGCCGACCAGGAGAGGGTGGTAGAGCGGGCCAGGGCCGATGCTGTAGAAGCCTGGAAGAAAAGCCAAGATAACAAGAACCTTGAGACCAGGATTGGCGCCACAGTCATGAAAAATGGGCTTTAAATGAGCGATCAACTCCCTCCGGTGCCAATTCCCTGAGGTGGATTACAAGAAGATCAAGATGGAGTTCGATCCTCCATAGGTCCAGGGTGCCTAGGGCAGCAACGCCAGGTCCAGCGCTGACGCTAGAGGTCAAACCGGACCCCCTGTTGGTGGTGACGTCCAGGCCGGACCAGCTCCTTGATCAGCTCCCCCCAGCCCAGCAACAAATCAATACTTGCAACTTTCTTCTTCTTGTCATTTTTTCTTTTCACTTCGCCCTGGAAAGGGCTTTGTAATGACGGGGCTTCAGCCCCAATTTTGTAACAATTTTTTTTTAAAATGAATGAATGAATAGCTGCTTCTTCAACTCCCTTTGTCCTCCATTTATCATTTCGCTTGCTTGGCATTTGATTTTTTGGTCAGCCTTCATTGCACACTAGCATGATCACAACTTAATCGAAGTAATTAGCCTCAACCAACTCATTTGTAAAGTGGTGAATCAGCCCGAACATCGTTGAATAATAACCAAAACTTAATCGGCCAGGTCATCATGAATGAACAGTCACTCCGGCCTCAAATATTGCGAGCTCAATGCCTGTCTTCAGCTCGGTAATTTTTGGTCACTCGGGCTTTTTGCAATGAACTTTGACCCTTTTTTCTCCGAGTAGTACGGCGGAACCGACAAGTAACATCAAGTCGGCGGGGCGCTTTGGATCAGCTCGGCTGCTTCTAGACACTTGGCAGCGAAGTTTTTCATTCAGACGTCTAAGCATGAAATTTTTAAGAACCGGGCAGATTTAATACCAGCCTTGATTCTAGAGTCGAGCTGTTTTTACTTGAAATATTTTTAGCTTAGGACTACCCCAATCGTCATCACAACACCGACAGGTCATAACTCAATCTAGCAAAGCACCGAGAAGAATTTTAACCTTCCATCGGATGCCTCACCAAGGAGACGTCGTCTCCATCAAGTGCGAGAGATCAGGTTAGTCCACCAGCCTTTCCCTTCCTCGCCATCCTACCCCCCAGCCGACTAGAAGAACTCAGTTTGGCCGTGCTCATGTGGTCGGCCTAATGGAGAGGGTCCGATCTAAGTTGGGCTCTCCTGGTCCACGGAGTTCAAAACCTCGGTGGATTCACGTGGTCGGTCGTAGGTGAGTTCTCCGTAGTCAGGCTCGTTCTAGAGCCCTTTCGGATTATCTCAATTCCCCTTACAAGTGCATCGTCCCTTTAGGTCGCCTAAGCTCAGCTCCGCTGTGAGGGAATGGATGCTTAGCTGCTAGGTCCTCAGTCCTGATCGGTGTAATGCCATCGGCGAACAACAGCAGTCAATCCCCGGGCTAACACTACAAGCCTGTATAGCAGGCCGGTTACCACCCTCAATGCTGTGCGCCGATATGCTATTCATTGGTGATAAGCCAAACGGCTGCCCGTGCTGGTGTGCTATAAGACAAGGGGTTGCTCATCTCCACCTTCGTATGGAGATCCGAGTGGATGGTTGCTCGTCTCCGCCTTTCACGGGCAGGAGGGTTGTTCGTCTCCGCCTTCATACTTGTGTAGTTTTTGGAGATTAGAGAATACTTTGAGCCGAATGCCCTTTTTATTGAATGAAAATTTCATTACAAGTTCTGGAAAATCAAAACTTCTACAAGCCTAGGAAGATGCCCCATCTCTCGAATAGTAGGGCTTCAGGTGCTCGGCGTTCCAGGGGTACCTCAGAGCTATCCCTCCTTCAGTCTCTAGGTCGTATGTGCCGGGTCGAGCCACTCAGGTGACCTTCCTGAGGATAAGGTCTCCGGCGTCGAAAGAATGAGGTCGGACCCTTCTATTGTAGTACGGGGTTGCTCTCTGCTGATAAGCAGCATGGTGTACCAGGGCACTTTCCCTTCTCTCTTACAACAGATCTAGACTCAAGGCTAGACCTACTTCGTTTTTGGCTCGGTCAAAGAGAGCTGCAGCCCGAGGTGAAGGCAAACCGATTTAAACCGAGATGACGGCTTCGATCCGAAGGTCATTGCGAAGGGCTTCTCACAGGTGGAGGTCCAACCATTGTGTGGTAGGCCCACAGCACGGGATGAAGGTCTTCCACCCACAACCACTTGGACTTGTCCAACCTTGTCTTCAGATTTTGCAGAATGGTCCGGTTGGTCACCTCGACCTAGCTGTTAGCTTAGGTGTGGCCAGGGGAGGAGAAATGGGTGCTAATACCCAACCCGGAGCAGAGGTCGACAAACAAGTCGTTATCAAACTGTCTCTTGTGGTCGAAGACGATGGCTTTGGAGGTGCCGGAGTAGTTTCTAGGCTAACAACCTGCCCGCTAAGTGGTTGCCACTAGTCTTCGTGGACTTCCCTCGTCACATATTCGGCCTCCTCAAGTCAGAGGCATCGAGAGTAGGGTCCAAAGAAAGATTTGCGATATAGAATTCCATGAGAAGGACAAACCTTGCAGCTCGGTATCGCATCTTCATGGCTTCAGCCCGTTCCCCCGACAATGTCCCGTCGGCGAGGTAACTCCTGATCGGATCCATCTAGATCGGATCGAAGCTAAGGGCATATATAGTCGCGACTTCATCTGTAGTGGCAGTGCTCGGCTCGGCAAAGTACTCCACGAGCACTGTGCGTTTAGGCATATACTCTACCGCCACGGCTAGGTTAGCCAGAGCGTCGCCATGCCTGTTTTCTTCCTGAGGTATTTGCTTGACTTGTATATTTTCAAAATTTTTCATCAAAGCCTTCACTCTATCTAGGTAGGCAATCATGCTCGGGTCTTTGGCCAAGTATTCACCATTGACTTGATTAACTACGAGTTGAGCCTCGCTCAAGACTTGGAGAGTCTTCACGTTGAATTCCCGAGCTAATCTCAACCCGGCCGAGGAAGCTTCGCATTCTGCTTCGTTGATCGTGGCTCGGAATCCGAGCCAGAGGGTGTATTCAACTTCTTATTTGTCTGGAGCCACAAGAACCATCTCAGCATCAGAACTATTTTGATTAGAGGATCTGTGGGTGAAGAATTGCCAGGAATCGAGCCCCAGATCAGTAATCACAATCTGGGATTTACCGGCCTCACTGGTCGGTAGAGAGGTCTTCACGGCAGCTTCCAAGTCGGCGCTAGGCTCTTCATCCGGGAAGGATTGCTCGGCTATGAAGTCAACTAGGACCTACCCCTTTATCGTCGTTCTGGGACGGTACTTGATGTGAAATTGGTCCAGTTAGAGGCTATACTTCATCAACGGCCCAGGAACATCAGGAGAATAGAGAATTTGCCTCAAAAGCTAATCAGTCAATACGACGATGGTATAAGCCTGGAAGTACTGCCTTAGCTTTTTAACGCTACCAACAGGGCGTAGGCTAGCTTTTCAAATTTTGAGTACCTCATCTCGGCATCGGTGAGCACTCTGTTGGAGTAGTATACCAGGCTCTAGACTAGGGCTGGCAAAACAGGTATTTACACAATGACACGACACGAGACCGACACAAAATTAGCAGGTCTAGGTTTTGCTTATCAGGTATCGGGTCGTTATCGTGTCAGACCCGATAACCTGATAAGAAATAGTACAGGTTATCAGGTTGACCTGATAACCCAATGGGTTACATGATAAGACACGATAAGAATTTCGTGTATTCAGGTTACACGATAACCTGTGACCCAATAGGTTACCCGTTAATTTAATAAATTATTTTTACACCCCCCAAATTATCAAATATTACAAATTAGTACTTAATATATATAACCACATTTCTCAAACCCTAACCCACTTGATATTCATTTCATTTCGCCGCTGCCTGACTGACCGTGACCGATGTGCTCCCTTCGCCACAAGACGCCAACGACGGAGGACCACTGTGCTCCCTTCGCCACAAGATGCCGACGACGGAGGACCGTTGTGCTCCATTTCGTTCTCACGACGACCGTCGCTGCTCCACAAGACGACGCCGACGACCATCGTTGCTCCACAAGAGTCACGAGACGACGACCGCTGCTGCTCGTTCCTTCAATTCCAGGTAGATCTGAGATTCTGAAGTCACATTTCAATTTCTTTTGGTAGATCTGAAGACGACGACGACCGCTGCGCTGCTGCTCTTTCGTTCAATTCCAGGTACATTTGAGATCTTTTCATGTGGCTGGCTTGAGTGGCCCTTTGATAATGGTACTCTTTTTTTTTTGTTGTTGTTCTGGTTATGCCCTGTTCTGTTGCTGTTTTTGTGGTTTTGTTGCTGATCATTATGGTTGCTGTCCTTTTGTGTTGTGGTTGCTGTTTGGCTGCTATGGTCTATTGTCATGGTGCGGCTGGTTCTGCAACTTGTGAAGGTTGTTTATTGCTACCTTCTTCTTGTTGTTGGTTTATTCTTATTTGCTACCATTGATCTTTTTCCCTTGCTGCTGCTTTGGTCTTTTGGTTGGGCTATTTGCTTCTGCGAGTTTTCTCGAATTTTCTAGTAAGTGAGGGAGTGAAATCAGGGTTTTTATTTTGTAAAGTATTTCTAAGTGTTTTGGTTTGTGTTTGTGCTTGATATTTTCTTCACATATCCGTATTCTCATTTGTGATTGATCTGAAATTTCTTTGAATTGGTGAGTGAAATCCGCATTGGTGATATTTTCTCCACAAATCCGTAGTGTTTCTAATTATGTTTTGTAATTACATGTAGATGGATACCATAGATTCAAATGATTTACCAATAACAGTGGAAACTGAAAATGATGATGAGTCGCAAGAGGTGGAGGATGATGTCAAAAACAACACAATCGGAAAACGAAAGAGAGTAAAAAGAAGTCCAGTTTGGAGATTCTTTGTGACAATCAATGAGAAGAATCAAGATGGTAAGCAATTATGTAAGTGTAAGAAATGTGGGAAAACAATGGTCGGTGATAGCCGGTATGGTACCGGTAACATAAACCGTCATATTAAATCTTGTCCTGGAATCAATTCACAAGATGTAGGACAAATGATATTAGATCACAGTCAAAACTCACTATCAACTAGAAGTCAAAAAATTGATCAAGAGAAATTTCGTGAGTTGTTGATTGCCACTATTGTCATGCATGATTTACCATTATCGTTTGTTGAGTACAAGGGCATACGAGATTTATTATCGTATTTGAATGAGGATGTGGTTCATATCTCTAGGAATACTGCTGAGGCTGATCTTTTCAAAATGCATAAGAGAGAGAAGGTAAAAGTAAACTACATATTTGAAAAATGCCCTGGTAGAGTTTGCTTAACCTCTGATATGTGGTCATCCCTCACTACTGATGGCTATGTATGTGTCACAGGGCATTTTATTAATAATGATTGGATTTTACATAAAAGGGTAGTAAATTTTTGTTGCATGCCACCCCCACATAATGGTGTTTCTATGAGTGAGAAAGCTTATGCTTTGTTATTTGATTAGGGAATAGATAATAAACTGTTTTCTTTGACTTTGGATAATGCATCGTGCAATGATGCGTTTGTGAGAATGTTGACAAGTCAATTGAATTTGAGAAACAATCTTTTGTGCAAGGGTGTATTTTTTCATTTAAGGTGTTGTGCCCACATTCTCAACTTGGTAGTGCAAGATGGTTTAATAGAAATAAGTTCATGCATTGAAAAGATTCGTGAGAGTGTGAAATATATTAAAGGGTCACAGGTGAGAAAGCATAAGTTCTCAGAATGTGTGAATTTCTTGTCTTTAAATGCTAAGAAAGGTTTACGACAAGATGTTCCTATTCGATGGAATTCAATTTACCTAATGCTTGAAAGTGCATTATATTTTCGTAGTGCATTTTGTCATTAGGAATTAAGTGACTCTAATTATAAGCATAATCCTCCTGCTTGTGAATGGGAGAAAGGAAAAAAAATTAAGAAGTTCTTGACCTTGTTTTATGATATTACTTGTCAATTTTCTGGAACGAAGTACCCTATTGCCAATTTGTATTTTCCTTCGGTTTTCATGACCTATTTGACTTTGAGAGAATACAAAAATTCCGATGATGAATATATGGTGAATACAGCTATTAAAATGCTTGAGAAATATTGGTCGGAGTTTAGTATGATATTGGCTATTGCTGTGATCTTGGATCCTCGGTATAAGATTCAATTTGTTGATTTTAGCTACCGAAAACGATATGGGAGTGGTTCAGTTGAGTTCTTGCGTGTCCGAGATAATTTGAATTTGCTTTTTAATGAATATATGAAATCTTAAAAGTCTTCGGCCGCATCATCCTATCCTGACAAGTGTAGTGACCAAGGCGACCTCAATGAAAATCTTCTTAGTAAAGAAAATCGAGATGTATTGAGGATAAGTTATTAATTTGTATTTTTTCTAAATATTTTTAATTTTTATTGATATCTTAATTTACGTTGATATTTTTTTCTAAATATTTTTAATTATAGGAGTTCGATTCTTTTGAAAGTGGTGAATTTGGTTTGGGTTCACAAAAAACTGAATTGGAATTATACTTGGATGAACGAAGAATAGATAGAAATTCGAAATTGGATATTTTGAAATTTTGGAAAGCGAATCAATTTCGTTATCCAGAACTTCTTCCATGGCCCGTGATGTGTTGAGCATTCCTGTGTCCACTGTTGCTTCTAAATTTGCATTTAGTATAAGTGGGAGAGTAATTGATCAACATCGAAGTTCACTCAAGCCTGAAACCGTTTAAGCTTTACTTTGTACAAAAGATTGGTTATTTGGGGCTATGAGTAATCTTTTCTTTTTTTGGAGATTATATTTCATTTGAATTTATATTTGTCTTACAATTATAATTTTATTAGTAATGTTTTTTTCACAAAAATTTAAATGCAGAAACTGCAAAAGTTCGATTGGACGAACTTACTGAAGACGTTTTGAATTTAGATATCAACAAAGAAGATACGTCGGTAACGTCGCATTCGACTCAATGCTCAAACATCCCTTTGACTCAATGCTCAAACATTATGCAGGTTTATTGAATTTTTTTCTTGCATTTTGTTACTTATAAAAAATTCATTAATTGTTGAATATTGATATTATAAATTGTCTTTCTAAAAAAAAATTTTGTTGTTGTACAGGACTAAGGTGTTTGACAATTGGAAAGTCACTAGTTTATTATGGATCTATTGACAATTAATTTAAGATATTCCATATTTGGTAGTGTTATGTGAATGATGTTTGTGTTGGTATTTTCTTTTTTTTGTGTGTGACATTGTAAATGTAATGATGGATGTATTTTTTGGTTTGGTTTGTTTTGGTTGAAATTGTTTTTTTTTTTTGTTTTTTGCTTTTGTAATAATTTGTTAAGATGATTTTAAATTAACAGGTTAACAGGTCGTTAACGTGTAATGGGTTAACGTGTAATGAGTAGGTTAATTTATAATAGAAACCTATCAGGTCTTATCGTGTCGTGTTTACCTGATAGGTTTCGTATCATCGTGTGACACGAAAAATTATCGTGTCGTGTCGTGTTCGTGTTTGGGTAGTCTAACACGATAAGTTTATCGTGTCGTGTTCGTGTTTAGGTCTTATCGTGTTTCGTGTTATCGTGTAATGACCTGTTACACGACCTGTTACCTGTTTTGCCAGCCCTACTCTAGACATCGCCCTCTTCCCTGATCAGGGCGGCACTGACAACCGTGGTGGAGGCCGCGATGTAGAGGAACAGGTCCTCTCCTTTCTTTGGCGTGCTAAGCAAAGGAGTCAAGGAGAAGTATATCTTCGCACTCCTCGGTCCATTTGAAGGCCTTGTTCTCTCGGAGAATCTTGAAAAACAGAAGACATTTCTTGGAGGACCAGGAGATGAATTGGCTCAGGGCGGCCAACCAGCCCCTGAGCATTTGAACTTTCTTCTTGTTGCGGGGATAGGCCATACCAAGAACTGCGCTGATCTGGTCGGGGTTGGCATCGATGCCGCGCTGAGAGACCTTGAAACCAAGGAACTTCCAAGCAGACACCCCGAAGATGCACTTGCTCGGGTTAAGCTTCATGCGATAAGCCCGGAGTTTATCAAAGCAGGCCCAGAGGTGCCCGAGGTGGGGCTGCTCTTGACCAACATGTCGTCGATTCGTCTCCCCGATCTCTTCCTTGAACATTTTGTTCACAAATCTCTATTAGATAGCCCCGGCGTTGCGGAGGCCGAATGGCATGACCTTATAGCAGTAGGTGCCTCTGTCCGTGATAAACGAGGTCTTGTTCTTGTCAGACAGATACATCGGGATCTGGTTATAACTGACGTAGGCATCTAGAAAGCTCAATTGCTCGTACCCAACTATCGTGTCGATCACAATGTCAATCCACAGAAGGGGGAAGAAGTCTTTCAGGCAAGCCTTGTTGAGATCTTTGAAATCTACGCATAGTCGCCATTTGTTACCAACCTTAGGAACGAGGATCATGTTGGATAGCCAGCCCAGAAACTTGACTTCTTCCACCGACATCCGACCTGATTAGCTTGTCCATTTCTTCTTCAATGATCTTCTGCCGGTCTGGGTGGAATTTCCTACTCTTTTGGCAAACCATGTTGGCTAGCCAACCCGGAAACTTGACTTCTTCCACGACATCCGACCTGATTAGCTTGTTCATTTTTTCTTCAATGATCTCCTGCTGGCATGGGTGGAACTTCCTCCTCTTTTGGCAAACAGGTGGGTGGTACACGCCAACATGGAGCCAGTGCATAGCTACACTGGGATCAATCCCTTGGAGCTCGTTGTGAGGCCAGGCGAAGACATCATAATTTCTTTTTGACAGCCAGGCGAGCTCGCATGCTAATCCGGCCTGAGTCAAGCTCTAATTCTCACTGTTCTTTCTTTAATGGTGGGGTGGATGGGGGCCTCAAGAAGATCTTCGTGGGGCCAGCGACCGGGCTCTTCGTCTCGGGGGTCATCAATTGGGATCAATTCCTTGGAGCTCGTTGTGAGGCCAGGCGAAGACATCATAATTTCTTTTGGACAGCCAGGCGAGCTCGCACGCTGATCTTCGTGAGGCCAGGGACCAGGCTCTTCGTCTCGGGGGTCATCAATTGGAATGACCTCTATCTCGCCGTCCACTCTCAGGTCGGCATCATCGCCAAGGTTGTCGTCGCGGGGCGGAGGTCAACTATTATTCCTTCTATGTCGCTGACCTCAGTGCTCGTCCCGGGGGTCACCACCCTCGTGATGGGGTTCCCTATTTGTTTGGCGTATGTAATTTCCAAGGTAACCTCTATTGATGAGGGCCTCTATTTCCTCCTTCAGCTGGAAGCACTCCTCGATGGCATGGTCGCGATCGCGATGAAAGTCATAATATTTGGCAGCCGACCTGCCCATTGGTTTCCCCCTCAGGGGTGGGGCAGGTGGGAAGATTCCCTTCTCAGCGTTTTCGGCGAAGATAGTGGCGATCGAAGCTGTCAAGGGGGTGAACCCGTGCTGGCGAGGCCCTGGGGTGGGAGGGGTCTCCTATCCCCGGGAAGAGGTTCCAACCACCCTGAAGCTTGGAGTCGTCTCGAGGCTTGAGATCGGCTCGGGCCTTCATTAGCTCGGCCCTTTTTCTTCATGAGTCCTTCTCTTTCCCTCTTTACCATGTTGAGGAGGTCGGCTTCATAGAAGCTAGTACCACGGTCTAAAGCATCACGTAGGCACGGAGCTAGTACCACGGTCTAAAGCATCTGCAGCATTTTGATTCCTCGATCGCAAGGAGTGACCAAACCTTGTGTTCATCAAACCTTAGCAGAACAGAGAGCCGATGACTTGGAGAAGGCTTTTTGTGCACTTCCAACAGAGGGCGCCAAACTGTCGATGTCGGAAAATGGACCAACTAGCAATATGGTCTAGTCACTGCTGGCGTGGAAAACTGGAGCTGATCTGGAGAGCATCTTCTAATGAGCTGGAATCTTCAATCCTCATGGAGCTTCATCGTGCACATGTCCGAGCTGAGGAGGCGCTGTCCGGCCTGGCCTTCAGGTCCGTACCTGTACACAGGACTTGTCGGAGTGTGCAGAGCACGTCCCCTCTGGTGTGAGAATAAGAGCTCGGGGGGAAAGAAAAGAGTTCGCTTGGATAAAACAAAGTTATTACCTCAAGTGTGCCACCTTCTTTATGGCTTGGCAAAGCCTTTGATTTATAGGCGAGGACGTCATTAACATCCCGGAAATTAGGGCCTTAAGCTCGATTATCCAGGCATGTGGCGAGCGCATGGAGGATTAGAGCTATGGGCCTAGGCCTGCGCCCTTGTATGCTGATAGAGAAGCCCATGGGCCAAGCCTGTTGGGATTATTAGGTCGGCCCAGGCACCGAGGTAGAGATCGGGATGACTACACCGACCTCCCCATCTTTGGCGATATCTAAGGATAGATTTGGGGATTCTTGGTTGGCGATTGACCTAAAACCTTCATGCTTGCCGACTTGAGGAGACACCAGGCTTATGAACAACCGGGCGCATTAGGCCGTTTGATGTCATGGCACTGGTGACGTGGCATTTTTTATCTAGGTGGAAGACACTTGGCAAGTGGTAGAATTTTACACACATCAAATTCAATAAAAAATATGCCAATTCCTCGCCCTACATAGACACAACTAGAATCAAAGCCCAAAGATCCTTAGAACACATGCTGGCCTACCTCCTTGCCAACAGTGAAGAAATTCATGACAAGAGTTTGGCATTGGTCTGGGGTTTGAATCACACCGGGTGTGTGAGTGGATGTGTGAGTTAAAAAAAAAAGTGGTGCTTGAATTGATTGTTGCTTACTACTTCTGCATCACCAACTGTCAACCACATTAATGGTTTGTTAAACCGCTAATGTGCTACAGATTTCCTTAAATGACAACATAAGTCCCCAACTCCCCATGTTTCCATTTCACATCATACCCCCTTGGGGTCCCCCTCTAACTATATCTACGTATCGCAAACACTACAATACATAATCCGGAGGGCATAAGCTAAAATTTAGAGTTTGTTCCACAAATCAATGCCAAGCACTTGGTCAAAGAGGCAGAAATAACCATTTTCAACTACAGTATGCCAAAGAATACATACAGCTTTCCATATCTTCACATTTGATGCAAGGACAAACGACGCAAGTTCTTACAATTCGTGAGCCTAAAAAATGGGATTCTAAATTAATATGCATAGACAAGCCTATTACTCTCGAAAGTTTTTCTGTTAATCACAAAGCAGAAACAATGGAATCAACTGCTAATCTGCCGAGAGTCTGAAGCCGAAGGCACTGCCAAGTAAAATCTAAGACCGCTTATGCCTAAAAAAACAGATTCTCGCCATCTTAGATGCCCAGGCCAAAAGGCAATCAACTGGATTCTGGGTACGAAACGACGACACCCCTAGCGCATGACTCATTTAGCTAGAACAGTGCATTAATTATTTCTTGAGAATGAGATCATAATAAATTAAGTTCACAAGTTTAAAAACCTCATCCAGAGCTTCACCCAGCGCAGCTGAGAAAATTAATTATGCCATATATCATGCCTCAGTTGATACCAATTTCAAGAATATTTTGATGTGGAAATATTTCAGTACAAACCCAACTTAAAATGGAAAAACGTTCTTTCACCTCATAAGATTTCTCATTTCTTTCTCTGCCCATGTCTTAACCATTTTCCTGGGATTGTGTCTGCAGTACCCAAATCTGAAACGGTAGTCACCCTGTACATAGCGATCTCTATCCCTGAAGCAAGTCACATGATAAAGAATGTCATTTTACTGTAGTCACTCACTGACAACTACTATGCTATTTTTCTGTAGTCACTGACAACTACCTTCCATAAAATCAAACTGATAAACAATAACAGTGCCAAAAAAAAAAAAAAAAAAAAAAAAAAAAAAGGGAAAAGAAAAGAGTGAAATCAAAATCAAACAAAAAATGAAAAACCACAGTAGCATAGAGATTCAATGGTTCATAAACGAGTGGAACTGGGGGCATCATAATAGGCACTCCCACACTGGTACAACCACTGTACCAAATATGTAATATCTTTGCCTTCACAAAAGACCCACCAGTGAGGAGCACAGATAGAAAGAACATAGAGGACTATTTACTTGTGTCAGAGCTCGGATAAGAATTTAGGAAACATGGTAAAGCAGAAATTATAAGTCCAAAAAAAGGGAAAAGTTAAAAGAAATATGTGAATTATTTATCTTCATTTTCTAAAAAAGTTCAGATTTAAGATGCATTTTCCGTATGAAGTGTTGATGAATATTCTATAAAGTATAACCCAACCTTATGACAATATCTAGCTACTAAAACAAAAATACAGGGTCAATGAGCATACTTAAATACAAGAACTGAAGTTTTGTATACTTTGATTGCCAGTTCCTGACCATCAGATTTCGTAGCGTGATAAACATTTGCCTGTTTGCAAGGATAAAAGAGAGGAGCAAATGCATTGTAAGGGAAGACCAAAATATATGTTCAACTTCCTATAAAATAACCATAACAAAATAAATAAATAAATAAATAAATTGTATAGGATAATAAGAAAAAAAGAGGAAAAAAGATAAAATAAATAAATAAGAGACGAAGTGCTTAACATGCCTCTTTTCCAGTTGAAATGCAACCATTGATGTCGTGAAACACACCCCTATTCAACATTTTGAATAGGACCATGCGCGTTCTAGGATCAATTGCCTGAAAAACAAGAGAACAGCTTTTTTGAAGGAAAGAAAAACACTTTCATTTAGCCCACTATCACAGCATAGATTTCATAGAACCTCCAAATGTAAGCTGCCAAGCCAAGTGCAACCTAGATGCAACCATGGATTATAATCCTCGCCTAATCAATACATGCTAGGAAATGCAAATACAAACCCCTATATGGATAAAAGAGAGATTTGGAGCACCATCAAACAGGACAGATGTTTTTTGATTTTTGACTTGATAACAGCTTAAGAAATTTATTGATGGAATAGTTTCTCCGGGAAAATAGGATTATATCTTGATCAAGTTATTGCTATTTTGAAAGCAATTGGTTTAGCAGATAATGTCTTGGAGAACAGCATGTGGCTTTCGGCAGAGAATTTAAAGATGCACCAAAAGTGATCAACAAAAGAGAACAAAAAATAAACGTCACTCACAGTCAGAATGTTGTTAAACCTTTTTGATGGAGAATAAATACTAAGGCCCCGTTTGGTTAGTGTTTCCATTCCAATCCGACCCAAAAATTCTGGGATTGATTTTCAGGAACGCATTTGGCAACACAAAACTCAACTCAACCCAACCCAAAAAATGAGAATTGATTCTCAAAATCCTAAGGAAATGAGAAACGAAAAAAAACTTTTTTTTTTTTTTTTTTTTGTGCCTAAAAAACTCAACCCAATATCTTGGACACGCTTGGAATTTTTTGATTTCTTAATGAGACCTGCATTTCTAACTTCATCCCACACATTTTCTTTTTCTTTTCTTTTATCATATTCGTTGTTATGCTTGTGAGTCGGTGAGTCCACATCCTCGCAATCGTCTTCACTGTCGGTGAGTCCACCTCCTCGCAATCCCAAGCAATCGTCTTCGCCGTCCACCTCCTCGCAATCGTCGCCGTCACCATTCCTCCTCGCCGCCGTAGTCCGTTCACCACCGTTGACCAGCCATCGTCATCTTCGTCGAAGCTCACCGTCATCGAGATTTCGATTGCTCACCAAGCCGGCCATCATCGTCTTCGTAGAAGCTAACCGTCGTGATTTCGATCCCAACCCGTTGAACAAATCTGGTCCCAGATTTTGATTTCGTTACTTGATTTAGGGGTCAATTTGTTGCAGATCGATATCTCCATCGCTATCGTCTTTGTTACAGATCAACATTGCCTCGCCATGGTTCTGGAATCTATTTCGATTTCAATTTCATTGCTCAAGTCGATTTATGGTTTGGTTCTAGGTTGGTTCTTGATTTGGGAGAGTTTGGTTGAATTTCATGAAATCAATTCTAGAGTTAGTTCTTGATTTGGGGATTTTACTTGAATTTGGGGGTTTGGTTGAATCAATTCTAGAGTTGGTTCATGAAATCAATTCTAGGATAAAATCGTTATTAAACGTGATTATGTTCCCAGTACAAAAAAAAAATGTCGTTACCAAACGCAATTCTATTCCTAGTAGTAAACAGAATTCTCAACCTCACTCAACCCAGCCCATCCCATCCCAGTTGGGTTGAGAAAAACAGGAACACTAAAGCCCTGTTTGGTAACCATTTCCATTCCATAAATTCTCATTCCACTCCCAGATTTTTGGGAATTCTGTTTGGGAATAACGTTTGGTAATTTTTGTTTCTGTTTCCATTTCATTCCCATTTGAGAATTGTGCCCACTTTTTTCTTAAGAATTGAGAAACAAAAAAAAATTGTCTCTCATTATTCCCATTCCATTCCCAAAACACATGGTCACTGTTCACCTACCGTTCGCGGCCACCGCCGGCCATCTCCGGCGACCGTCGCGGGTCACCGTCCGGTAGGAAATTTTTCGGCCACTTCCGGCCGTCGCCAGCGACGGCGTCACCGGCGCCAGCGCCACCGCCGGCCGGCAGGCGAGGGCGCCACTGCCGTCAGGCCAAAACAGAAAGAAAGAAAGAAAGAAAAAAAAAAAAAAAAAAAAATTAGGATAAAATCGTTACCAAACACAATTCCCTTCCCAAAGCAAAAAAAAATTATCGTTACCAAACGTGATTCTACTCCCAAAAAGAAAACAAAATTCCCATCCCATTCCCATCCCACTGCTGGAATGGAAACAGAAACGGTTACCAAACGCCACCTAACCAAATGCCACCTTAGTGTTTCCATTCCCTGATTCTTGTTCCCACTCCCCAAATTTTGGGATTGATGTGTGGGAACACATTTGGCAAACACATTTCTATTCACATCCCATCCCAAAATTTAGAGATTGATTCATGAATTCCTTAAGAAGGTGAGAATCGAAAGAAAAAAAAAAAAAAGTTGATTTTTTTCATTCCCAAAAAACTTATCCCAGGCAAAAGGACACACTTGGAATTACCTGAATTGTTTAGTCAGGTCCGTTGTTCAACTTTAGTTAAGCTCATTTTCTTTTTCTTTTTCCTTATCATGTTTCAAAGCTAGTGAAGCCCTCTCTCCCTCTCCATAGCTCATTGTTTTCCCTTCACTCCATCGCCGATGAGTGAATCTCTGCTTCATTCCTTCTCATTGTCGTTCATTGTTGCTCGCCATCGCTACTCGTTGTTGCTACTCCATCACTCATGCCATCTCATTCTCGCCGCCGTCGTCGCCCCTAGACTCCTGCTCGCGTTTGATACTGTCGTCTTCTCACGCCGTTGCCATCATCGTCATCTGTGTAAGGTAGCTCTCTTTTTGTCTTGTGTCTTCTAGCCATCATCGTCTTCTTGCCCTCCCATTTCGTTGCTCATTGTTGAATCAATTTCGTTGACGAAATCAATCACGTTCACGAAATCGATTTAGGATTTAGGGTTCATGAAATCTGATTTTTTTTGGAAATTTCTTTCATTTCTTTAGAAATTTCTTGCATCTAGATTTCTTGCATTTCTTTAGAAATTTCTTTAGTGGTTGTGGAGAAACGTAGGGGAATTATGTAGCATTTAGATTGACTGGATAAATACTCCTTAGAGTTGTTATGTTGCCTGTGTCTTGGATTTCAATTCACACAAAATATATTGTGTATATTTCAATAGCTATTCAACTGATTGCGAATCAAGTTATGTAGTGATAAACCTTGATTAAATTTTTGAGTCTGATTTAGTGTTTAGCTATATAAGCTTCTTCTATTGTTCTGAAGGGATGTTCATACCAACCTTTAAGTTACAAAAATTATTCCATTTCACATTTCTTTTTTATCATATGGAATCAATTGGTGTCACTTTTGATCTGCATTTTTTATTTCTTCTTAACTTCTATGCATATGAAGAATTTCTATCTTAATATCCAAAACATTAGGTTATCAAGCATTAGCATACAATCCAAAGCATAAGGATACGAAGAAAAATTATTTGTTAGAGAATTTCCAGAGGCAAGTCATCTAACTACACTTTTTTGTGTGTATTTGGTCTGTGTTCATACTTGGTTGAAGCTGATTCAAATGTTGTCGTAAGGATATGCAAGCTAAAATGTGTAATATCGGCACTGTAATTCCCTTTTCACTGAATGCCTGCTTTCATGGTTTTCTTTTTTTAAGCTTTCGCAAATGATATAATGATAATTTGATTGGTGATTGTTTAAAATTTGCGGAAAATTATTTTTGATCCTTAATTCATGTAAAATCCCTTTTTTATGGGGTCCATTACCTAAAGATCATCAAAAAAAGTAGGTATCGGGCTCTTCCATGGGTGAGATACATTACAATGGCGGGTGAATACAAATTACGACTCATCTAAAAAAACACTTTCATCTCCTATTTCTGTTCTCGATCTCCAATAGTGTAAGAGTTATACTTGATAAGAGACATGCCTTGTTCATTTGGATTGCTGGTTTGTTGGTCAAAAAAATGTATGATCTTTCAGGGGAAATTTTTTTGTTGTTACAATCATTATTGTTTGTTTAGAGTAAGTTGTATGTGGTATATGCTTTTGGCTCCATAATTTATTATCATACATTGAAAGAAAGAAATTAAAAGAAAAAAAAATGCTACAGCCAAACATGATTCTTGGTTTTTGTTGTCATAAATTGAAAACAATTTTAGAATAATGGTTGTTACCAAACGTGATTCTTTGTTCCTGATTTCATAAATTGAGGAAACAATTCCAAAATAATGTACCAAACATGATTTTGTTCGCAGAAGGAAACAAAATTCTATCGTTACCAAACGTAGTTCTATTCCCATAAAAAAACAGAATTATTATTCCATCTCATCCCAGTTTTTTAGGAGTGGGATGGGAAAAGTAAAAGCACTAATCAAACACCACTTAAATAGCAATGGTCTAAGATTGTAAAACAGTGAAAGGGTAAAGGGCATGAACACCACGTTTGGTACACGGGATTCAGCACAGGATTGGAATGGTCATGAGAATTATCATTCAATTTCTATGTTTGGTGTATGGAATTAAATTCAATTCTTATTACCAAGGGTTTCCTAATCCCATAAAACATGGCTTTAACCAATCCCAAAATAAACTTGATATTAGTTAATCTTAATTACATGGGATTAAGCTTTAATCATTCATTGGCCAAAAAATGCAACCAAACAAAGTACTAACTAAATATTGGAATTGGAATTAAATTTAATTAAATAAATATTTTATCCTTAAAAAAATTAATTAAATTCCTATTTTACCCTTTGAATTTCTAACAAATATATCCCTTAATTTTTTTTATTTTTACACTTCCATCCCCCCCTCCTTCCTCCCTACACCATCATATCCAGCAAAAATCCGATGCCGGCTGTCAGCGCCAAAGTCTCTATCTCTCTGTCTCATCTTCTAATTAACCCCCCAAGTCCCCGCCGGTACTACCACCCTAACTCTCGCTCGGTAACACCCTTGTCCACCGCCTCCCTCATCTTCTTCTTCCTCTTCCTCCTCCTTTTCTTCTTCTTCTCTCTCTCTATTCTATTGATATATATAACACTATTATTTGAAATTTCATTTAGTTTATGTTCAAATATTCTTTATTTAAAAAAAAAAATTATCAAGTGGATACTTTATTGTACAAATGCATTCCATTCTTGATTTATTCCAAACACTAATCAAATATTGGAATAGGATCATTCCAATATCACATCTAATACCTTTTGTCACCAAACATAAGAATAGTAATGATCATTCCATTCCATTACCATAATAATTTCAATCTTATTATCATTCCTCTCAATTCCATTCTAGCGTACCAAACGCAGCGTAATTGTCACCCACAGTAAATAACATTAATTGTCACTCACCTGCTCAACAGTTGCACGGTCTGCTTTTTCAGTAGTCTTAGTTTTACCAATGGCCATCTCTCGGACACTTCCTCGAATTGCAGTTGTCACAGCGTTTGACATGCCAACATCAAATCTGCCCTCCCACTCCTGCACAAGAGCTTACAGTCAAAAAACATGAAACAAAAAGTAGCACAAATAACAATTAAGTTTACACGGACAATAAAAATTCCAGGAATCCAACGGCAATCAAAAGGAAGCAAGGGCAAAACATTTCAAGATTATTCTTGAAAAATCACCAAAGAGAATCAAATTGCTCAAGCTGAGATTTCAATAATCAGACATACCAAAATACAATATGCCAGTGATATCGTATTCAAAATGCTGCAATATATTTCCTCCATAATACAACTTGTCATCAAGACCTACCTAAAAATCCAAAGCTTCGTGCTTGGAACTTCAAAAGAAGGTTAAGTTACCAAATTACAAACACACGATGTCTTGATGGCCACTGGCTACAGTTACAAAGAAATAAACGTGAAAAGCAACAAAACCCAATTTACCTTCTTTGTAACGTCATTCTAATTCATCAAGAATGAATCCAGGTAATACCACACGTAGGCAAGGATCCACGGATATTAGTAGACATAATAATACATCAATTTATTACCTCAAGAGGCGAAGCTCTGATATGATTCGTGAACTTCTGTGTTCTATTAGAGAGAGGTTGAAGAGAAGACGTATTAGGGCGAGAGTGAAGTCCTCCATGGGCATTTGGACGCCGAGCGTAGAGTGTAAAAGCTCCGTCAACATTTTCAGAATCATCCTTTGAATCCAAATAATCCAAAGCATCACCGATTTCCGAGTCCGATGACAACGACAGCTCTTCTTCATCTTCTTCAACTTCGTCAACTACCATCGCCTCATCATCCACTGTTTTATCTTCGCCTTCTTCAATTTCGCCAACTACCATTGCCTCATCATCTACTGCTTTATCTATGGCTAATTTCAGAAACAAATTTCTAACGATTAAAGTTAGAAATTAGAATTTAGAACTAGAATTTTGAACAAAAACAAAAAGTCAGAAACCAATTAACGTTGATATAAAGTTAAAACGGAAACAGAAACAAATCACACTTACCTTCGGTATCGTCGCTTAACATTTTCATCGATTCGACATCTTCATTTACCATCGTGCTCGGCGAAGATCCAGTGACGGTCGGCGAGGAACGTCAGGCGTCGAGGGCGGACAGTGGGCGCGGCGGATTGAGGGTTCAGCTGCGGCTTACGATTGGTGGCTTTTAGGTTAATGACAAGTTTACTGTTCACTGAAAATTAAGGTAAAGGAGGAAAGAATCAGGGAAACATAGAAAAATATTAACCCGTGTTGTAAGTAGGGGGTGGTCAGGGTGGTCACGGGTCTGGGACTCGTTAGCCCGAGCGGCATGGCCCTATTTTTTTAGGGCTTGGACTTTGACTTTGAGTTCATGGGCAAGTTTTGGGCCTAGATGTTAGGGCCCGATCAATTTTAGGACTGGATTTGGACAATACCAAAATATTTTAGGGTTAGCCCCGGCTTGGCCCGAAGAATAATTATATATACACACACATTCAACCATACGGAATTTTCTAGGACTTTGGGCTTATTTTTCTAAGGCTTTCGGCTTAATTTTCTAGGGTTTTGGGTTTTTTTCTATGGCTTAGGTATTTTGTATAGGCTCGGGCTTTGGGTTTAAGTTTTTTTTATAGGGCGGGGCTTAGGCATGGAATTAATGCTTGACCATAAGGCTGGCCTAAGCTCAGACCTAGCAATTTTTTGTAATATCCTAGTCTAAGTCTAGCTCAGCCCATAACCACCCCTGGTTGGAAAACAATCAGCAATGAAAAAAAAAAAAATCTTAAAAAAATAATATTTAAATAATAAAAAAAAATCAAGTTTAATATTCAACAGAATATTGTATATAAATTTTTTTTTGAGAATATGGTTCGAATTCATATTCTATTAAATAAATAGATAATTAAATATTTAATATTAGTTTTTGACCCTCACTGAGTGTGAATTTTGAAATAATTTTCAAGTGTACTTTATTTTATTATTTAAATATAATTTTATATTTATTAATTTTGAGAAAATATTTTATATTAGTTAGTGGAATTTATATTTTTTTATGTTTTATTTTAGTGGAATTACTATGTATTATTTTGCAGTATTTGAAATATTTTTTATTTTTATTTTGTCATATTTGTTTTTAATTAGTATTATAAATGTTTTACTTTTAGGTAGTATTGTTTAATGTTTGATAAAATGATGAAATTTTAGTTAGCCACACTTTTAATTTTAAAGAAATGTGCGTATTTAAATTATTTAAAATAAAAAATTAATTAACAAATACTCTTGATAAAAAAAAAAAAAATTAAGAGTATGTGGAGAAAGAAGAAAAATAGTGTGTGTGAAAAATAGTAACGTAGATATTCAACCATTCAAATAATGTTACAATTAATCATAAGTTAAACTGAAGCAAATGAAAGCGAAAAATGCTTACTGTCTATCCAAATATCATTACTTCAATGTTACATTTCGTATATACAACTAAATAATTAATATTTCAAAAATCAAAATATTGTTCAATAGGAAAAGATTAAAATTAAAAAAATCAAACAAATAAAAAATAAAAGAAAAGAAAAAAAAAAAAAAAAAACTTGAATTACTTTCTCCTACGACTCTAGTTTTGTCTTCACTAATAAAAGTCAATTTCAACTTCTTTGATTTAAACTTGTAAAAATAAAAAATATAAAAATTTATTGGGTATATGGATCAATAAAAATAAAATAAAAAAATATAAAAAATAAACAAACGAAAAACAAAAGAATTATGAAACAAAAAATACTAATTAAATCTATGACAAGCAATCAAAAAAATCATAAAATAGAAAATTTGGGTTAAACAGATAATAATCACCATTTCATATCCTAAAATAAAAATGGTTGAGATATTATTATTACTTTCAATCCACACTATATTGTTGACTCATCAGAAATCTAGGAACAAAAATACTGAAAAATGGGAACAAACATAGAAATAAGAGAACAAAATTTGGGAATAGGCATAGAACAAAAATAGAAATTTAGCTTGGAAAAAAACACTAAAGAAACAACACCAAAACATAACTCATTGAGGATAAATCAAATGAACCTCCTTTTGATTCTACCACTGGTTGTCTCCATAATAGCCTAAACCAACGAAAGAAATTTGATTAACGAGTAGAGCCACCAGAGATTTCCCCACCAACTGCTTTTCTTGATCAATTCAACACCACCACAGAAGGAGAAAGCTCATTTTCACCTTTAATTTTGGATTTGAAGTGTTGGGTGACTAAATTTGTAATATTCGTCGAGAGCGTACGTCTAATCACATTGGTAAAATTGAAATCTTCGAAAGTTAGAGTGATGACTCAGATCAGACTCAACTTTCAAAAAAAAAATCGCCTTCAACGGACCGCCGAGTGCAAAATTATGTCCATCCAAACTTTAAAGAGCAATATAGTGTTTTGAAACGTTGGAGAGCAATAAAATGTTGGAACAATAACCATTATTTGAAAATTATTCACTAATCCATTTTTGGTATTCTCGATTTTATTATTTAGTGTTATGAACGTAATTTGAATCCAAAAAAAAAATAAAAATAGGTTCATTTATGTTACAGATAAGTCATTTTTTATGTTAACTCAAAGTTTTAAAAAAAAAACTTCATCGTCATCGAAACAACTGTATTAAGTAATATTTAATTGCATTTTAGTTATTTTTATGTAAATCAGGTGTAGGAATGTGAACGAACAATAAATGAGCAAAAAGGTAGAACAACGGCAAAGAAAAATTAGAAAAATACAAGAAATCAATACAGGAATCCCACCGCCTAGGCGGTGAGACTGCACTGTAACCTCACAACCTAGGCGGTGAGAAAAACGCAGAAAGCTTCTGCGTTTTTCTTTTCCTTTTTTTTTTTTTAAAAAAAAAAAAAAAACACATTTTGGAAATGCGTTTTAAAAAAAATGCATTTCCAAAATGCGTTTTAAAAAAAATGCATTTCCAAAATGCGTTTTACCCCATTTCGGTAAATAAATTTTAACTAATTAGTTTTCAGAAATTAAGTTTTTAAAACATATTTATTACGTCAAGAACTCCAAAAATAAGGCATTATTAACATAAGCACCGGAAATAATGCATTTGATATTGATAATGCATATTTCAATTAACTCGACAATTTTAACCAAAAAAAATGCAACATAACTAACAAATTTCATCTCTGCTACTTTTCACAATATTCAAGAATTAAGGGGGAGAAAGTGAAAAATTAATTAACAAAAAAAAAAAAAGATGCACATTTTAGGGATTGTCTTGACTTCTTTGAAACCAATAAATAATTCTTTCAACCACTCAAAACTTGTCAAAAATCGAAAAGTGATCATCCCTTCCAACTCACTACCAAGCTCAAAAATGAAACAAAATTGCTAAGAAATATTAAAAGGAAGACTATTTTCCTACTAAAACCTGCATAAAACTTTATCGATATTTTTTGGCTTTAGACAACTTCTTCTTCTTCACAGCTTTTGGCACCTTATGCTTTCGTGCCTCCCGCTTCTCTTCTTTAACTTTTTTCTTGTTCTCTTTCCTAACAGCCTTCCTATCAACAATTGGTGCATCAACCTCACTTTCAGAGGACGAAACTTCTTAACCGGAAGTGCTTGAATTTTCTTCGGTTCCATCTTTAGATGCCTCTGATTGATTATCCTCTGAATCGAGCAGATTGGAAATAACAGGCTTCCCTTCCTGCTGATTTTGTTCCACTTTTAGAGAAAGGGCCTGCTTGAGTCCTGTAATCGTCTGATAGTACATATTTTCGGTGTTCTCACCACTGGTTATCAGTTGTACATCTTCCTCAGCATTCTTTACGTCAACCAACGTCTTGGGAATATATGACTAAAAGGAAGGACAATAAGGAAGAGAAAAAAAATCAAGCAAAATAATAAAAAAAAAAAAGGTTCAATCCATTTAGTAATCGGATTATTGAAGTACCATAATAAATTGATATTAGATCATACACTTCAATCTATATCCAAATAGGACAGATCAATTTCATATGATAGACATCGTTATACTTTCCGTTACTTAAAAATAAAATAAAAAGACCTCAATTTATTTATGTAAAATATATATTAGTTAATATATAATTTAAATTATTTTTCTAATATATCTATTTAGTGATGTATATATATTTAATCACTCATATACATATTTTACTAAACATCACACATCCATTAATAATATAATTTCTCAGACTGGATTAATCAAACACTATATACGAATCCATTAATTAGTTGTATTATTGGATTCAAATCAATAAACGGATTATCGGATCATAAATTTAGATCTATATCATACACAAACCAGATTTAAATCAAAGTTCGATCCCTTGATAACCCTAATTCAAGGTGTAACATCAAACTATGTTTGCAAAACATTAAAAAAAATAAAAATAAAAATAAAAAAAAATTGAGCATCAGTTGGGATTGATTTTTCAAAGAAAAAATAGAACTTTGAGAACGGCTAAAGAAGTGATGTAGAAGATAACCTGCACAAATACAAAGTTTGCAATTTCCTCCTCTGCAGAGATCATATCTTCTCTTGCCAGAATTTTTTGTTGAACCTGAGATGATTACAGAAGAATTACTATGGAGATCGCTCCAGAGTCCAGAATAATTTTAGGACAATAAACAATCCAAAGCATTAAAACTAGTACCTTTTCCAAATAAAGGTCCACATAATCGTCATCAATAAAAGGATCAACTATGAAATCAAAGAGCTCCCTTATTGTCATGACAGCAACACCGTGTTTCTTCAAGTAGTCCTGAATGTCACCTCACAAGTCTATTAAATTGGGTCTCATTGCTTGGATGTTTTGCCAATTTTTTCTAAAGGTCCTGCTGGTTTGCACGAATTAACGCCTTGAAATTGGAATTGAAAATACATCAACATAAAATCTCAAAATTTAAATGCGAACAGTGGTTTTTTATTGTGTTTTTGTCTCTGCCTTTTCATTTCAGTTCCTAGAAAACCTGAAACAGAACATATATCTGGGAACAAAAAATATGGTTTGGTTCGGTTCCTTGAAATTTGTTCTTAGAATCAGGGAACTGAACAAAAACCTTTTTTCCCGCATATAGATGTTTTTCTCAATGTTACTCAAAAAATTTGGGAACAGAAACATGTTAACGAAACATGTTTCTATTCTTAAATTTCAAAATTCTGGAACCGAGAACAAGGGAGTGGAAACACTAAACAAACGGGGCATAAAACAACACTGCTGTAAGACTTCAATCGTAGCACGTACGTCATTTTAGTTGCATTTCAGAGTAATTGGGAAAATTCAGGGTGAAATCGGGTCAATTAAGATTCAAATTAAAAAGTTGAGGGGTCAAATTTCAAAGTTAGAAAACATTCTATCTAAGATTGGCATGTAACTTTTGAATTGAAACTTTTCGGGGTGAAATTATAATTCAGAAAATCTTAAATGTGAAAAATTTGGACTAAAAAGAAGGTTTTAAGAAATTAATGGGAGAAAAGAGTAATTAACAATAAAAGATTTTATATATATATACACACACACATATGCCTTGGGGGGTGATCTGAGATCGGCCGGGGGACAAAGGAAGAGAATAAGTAGCGACGTGGCAATGGGAGATCAATCCTCCAACCACTAATTCATGATATCTATAATATAAATTAGATCTTAAATTGAAAATGTGTGCTACAGTGGTTGAAGACATTTTTGGGCAGGAGAAATTTTTGACCCTTAGATCTCATATCCAAGGGCCAAGATCAAATATTAGTAAGAGACATTTGTAGCCTTAGGATCAAACATCATCCAACGATTGTGATTATATATTCCCTCTAGCGGCAGATATCAGACTGGCCTTACTCACTCTCTCTCTGTCGTCTCTCTCTCTCCCCAGCACTTCTCGCTTCTCTCTCACTCCCATGCCCTTCTTCGCCGATGATACAAAAATCAACGCTCAGCCTTCAATCGATCTCTCCTCCACGCACCCAGCTTCGATCGATCGCTCCTCCAAGCACCAATCGTCGATCGAGCCCTCCACCACGCAGAAGCTTCGATCGATCCCTCCTCCAAGCAGCAAGCTCAGTTCGATCCATCATCCGTTGGTGAACTACGACTCCGTCATCAAACCCACTGCCGTAAATCCAGCCGTCGACTACCCCATCTGGCCTCCTCTTCGAATGCCGTAGCCGTCACCGTCGTCATAGAGGCACGAACAGGTATCCACTTCCTCCGCCACATGTTCTTCTCTCTCTATTTTCAGCCCTATACAGTTGGTTTGACCTGATAGGTAATTTGTTGTAAATCCCCAATTTCTTGCAGATCTGAAATGGATTATTCTCACGTAATTTAAATGGATTTTTTTGTTCTAAATGTTTGTTTTTGTTGCAGAACAAACCCACGGTAATCAACATTAGATAAAATGTTGATTCAAACCCCAAGTCCAAATATCGTTCGTCTCAAAAATCGTTTTCTCATTTCTCTCATCAACCTCATCGTCGCAGCTCAGGTATCCTCTTTCTCTGTTTGCTATCATCCCTACAACACCAGCTCTGTTCGTCAATCATCCCCACGGCAACCTCAGATCTGTTCAGGCAGAAATCTTCCTTACCCCAATTTCTCCATTGCCATTTGCAGTCAAACAGGTCACTGCACTACCGAACGTGAAATCCATATAGGTATGTCTCTCTCTATGTTTCTCTCTTCTTCTATTTCCATCGACGAAGACGGTTCAGATCTTCGTGGGCCTGGACGGCTGTGGTTGATCGGCAGTTGTTGATTGCCGTAAATTTCACCATCGCGATTGTCGTCGCTTCTACAGTCGCCGTCGCCAGCGCCGATCCGCGCCGTTCTATCACCGCCCCGTGAAGCCATCGCCGCCGCAGCTGCGGTATGTCTCAAGCCCTAATCTGGCCACTTGAGACATACCGCAGCTGCGGCGGCGATGGCTTCACGGGGCGGTGATAGAATAGTAAGGATAGGCAAGGAGCTGGCGACGTCGACGTATTTTAAGTCAATGAAAAAATCACTTACATTTTTACGAGGAATGCTTCTAATTGCCAAACTCAAATAGACAAATGGTACATATTTTTTTTGTGGAACTATGTTTTGATTTTTGAATTATTAATTTATATATCAAATATTATGGTACATATATGAATAGTTTTAGACCCGCTCAATGTGCTGGTATAGAAAAAAAATTAATTTATATTAATAACTTCTCAAAATTTACACACGAAACATTACGGTACTATTTGATTATTTTGACAATAATAGCATGGATTTTAACATAAAATTGAAATTTTAAATGCATACATGCATTGTTTATAGGAAATAAATGCATACATGCATTCAATTTTTTTAGGCATTGTTTTTAAATTTTTGCTCTCCATTTGAATTGGATAAATTGGGGTTTATAGGAAACAAAACAAAGTTTCCAAAATTTACACACGAAACATTACGGTACTATTTGATTATTTTGACAGTAATAGCAGGGATTTTAACATAAAATTGAAATTTTAAATGCATACATGCATTGTTTATAGGAAATAAATGCATACGTGCATTCAATTTTTTTAGGCAATGTTTTTAAATTTTTGCTCTCCATTTGGATTGGATAAATTGGGGTTTTTAGGAAACAAAACAAAGTTTCCAAATAATTTATATTCGTCATTGAATGTATAGACTCATTAATATAAGACATTATTGATAGTAAGGAGAGTTTAGGTATGTTTATTGAATATATGTATATTAATATTAGTAAATTAAGGAGAGTTCAAATAAGTTTTTCAAAGTTTTCTAAGCCCTCCAAAGGGTTAACTTCCACTTTTAGTTGATAGACATGGATTTTTTTTTTCTTCTGAATTTTCGGTAAGATGTATCTATCCAGTCCAGCTTAAAGCGACCTGATTTAAGGGGACAAACCATTATATCCTTATTTTTCTATTATTATTTTTAACTCTATTTATTATACAAAACAGAATAGTCCTATTATTAATAGTGATCGCATTAATATCCTTCCAAGTCAACAGTTATGGAAGGGATTTCTTAAGCACAAATGTCCATTTTCTTTAACAATTTGTTAATGTTAACAAACTAATTAAATGATTATGGGAATTAATATTAACATTATTTTGTTAATATTTACACTTTCAATAAATCAATTGTAAAAGAGAACACCATTCAATTATCTTAAAATCCGTAACATATTGAAAAATCGTGAGTATTTACTACCCAAAACTCCACCATTTTTGTTTATGCTTTTGGAAAGATGAAATGAGAGTTAAAATTTTATGCAAACCACCTGAAATTTTTCGGTGATTAAACGACTTTCCATTTATGTCATTTTGACTCCTGATATTTGAAAATTAAATTTTAATGTTATTTAACATTACGGATATTTTCTGGTTAGAATATTAATAGGTCTAAAAATTAAATTGTCAATCGACTTTTTTATAAAAGCATTCCCAAACCACTATGAGCATGCATATATATACGTTCATGCATATAGTGATCACAAAAACCTCTCTCTCTCTCTCTCTACATCGTTGCATTCCCACCCTAATTTGCTCTGCTCAATTGGTTGATTTTGGACCTTTATTAGATCTGCTCAATCTATCATTCATCACCTCCACGAACCATTGCCGTTGCCCTCCATCTGAAAATTACGATTCCAATTGGTTCGATTTGGTCAGATCGAGGTCCGATCTCGCCAGATTTGAGTTTGACTTTGTTTGAAATGTCCAAATCCGGCCATCTCCTTCGCCGTTTGTTCCCTACTCCTTCGCATAAGCTCCAACTTGGACTATAATTGAGCAATATGATTCTTTGATGAGTTGTCGAACATCATGAATGGTATTTTTCATTGAAATTACAAAGCAAACTCCACTAGCCATTTGCTTGCACTTTCCCTTTCCCATTTGCAAGGACAAAACAATTGAATTCTTTAATAACTGTTGCTTCTCCAAAACAATGGAAATATTTAATTCTTCAATTGAGATCAAATCAATGGGTGAAATAATTGTTTTCCCTTCATTTTCCCTTTCCCATTTGCAGGATCAAATCATTTGTTTCTCCGTTTACGAGTTGGACTCCCAGTGACGGTGCGCCTCACGAGAAACTGATTTAGTTTTGTATTTTTAACTATGATGTTTTGGCATAATTAGGACTTTATACTTAATTTGAATTTTTATTTTTTTTTCAGGTGAAGATCCTAAGTGTTATTTTTTTTGTTGAATGAATCCGCAGCTTCGATCTATTGATTTTCGGTAATTTTTTTCCACTTTTAAACTTAAATTAGTTTGATTTGTCTTGACAATATAATGAGTTTTATTTCATATCTCTATGTCATAATCTGTCTGCATCACTTTCACAATTCTCTCGATGAATCCCTTTCAAGATATTGACAAAATAATTTGTGATTTATATCATAGATTTTGATTTCATGTATAGAGTAAAAGAATTTAATGAAGGTTTATAAAATTCACACAAATAGTTTTGCTTTCCTCTCAATTTTTTGATATTTTTTTTTGTGCACAAAAATGCGAGTTTCAAAGAGTTGAAGGAGGTGATGTGTAGTTTTTTTTAGAGTTGAAGGGTTAAAAATGAAACAAGATCAAAGTGAGAGCGGATAAAAAACAATTATTATTTTTTTTACTTTTTTAAAATAGGTTGTCTCGGATCTTATCACACTAAGATTGAGAGACGTGACTTTTACCATTATCTCCACCTTGATTTTTTTGTTAATTTTTTTTCTTTTTTTTCTTTTTTTTAAGGATGTTGGCACTTAAATTATCAAAATAATTGCATTTTATGTGTTATTTTTGTAATCACTTATGTCTGCATGTTTTAAATTGAAGTGCAAGTGTTGCAATTTTTGTTAAAGTAAATGATCAAATTTTAAAAAGTCAAAATTATCCATCAATATTTATACTGATTATGGTAGAGTTTGATAATATCTGGTTGCGTTTTCAATCCAGGATATATGAGATAATTGTTTATTATTTTAGAGTTGATGTGTAGTTTTTTTTAGAGTTGAAGGGTTAAAAATGAAACAAGATCAAAGTAAGAGCGGGTAAAAAGCAATTATAATTGCATTTTATGTGTTATTTTTGTAATCACTTATGTCTGCATGTTTTAACTAAAAGTGCAATTGTTGCAATTTTTGTTAAAGTAAATGATCAAAACTTTAAAAAGTCAAAATTATCCATCAATATTTATACTGATTATGGTAGAGTTTGATAATATCTATTTGCGTTTTCGATCTAGGATATATGAGATAATTGACAATTTTATTGTTAATTATTAATTTACAACAAAGTGATGTAGTGTCTACTTTTTTGTTTTTGATGAAGACAAAAATTAGCGTTCATAATTAATTGGCCTTTAGCTCACTCTACAGACATTTTTCGCGCTCTCTCTCTCCAAACCGGTTCTCCTTATCAGTCACGCTCTCTCTCTATAGGCCTGTGCTCCGCTCTCTCTCTCTCTCTCTCTACAAACCGGTGCTCCGCTCCGTCGCCATCAGACACTACTGAGATCGTCGCCATTCGCCATTTCTCCGCCACGTCGAAGACCGCCGCCGTGGCCAGTTCCATCGCTTGAACCAACCGATCTAGGTACATCTCTCGCTCTATTCTTCTATTTGGGAACCGATTTGGTTGTTGAATCTAGCCCTAGCACCGTTGATTTTGGGTTTCCAAATCAATTTTGGAACAGAACACGACGATCGATTGAGATTGAAGAGTCGCCAGTTCCATCGCCTGAACTAACTTATCTAGGTACATCTCTCGCTCTATTCTTCTATTTAGGAATCGATTTGGTTGTTGAATCTAGCCCTAGCACCGTTGATTTTGGGTTTTAATCTCCCAACCGATCTGGTTGTTGAATTAGTTTGTATTTGAGTATTAGTTTTGGAACAGATTTTGGGTTTTCAATCTCCCTTGGAACAGAACACTGCGATTGATTGAGATTGAAGAATTAGGTTTGTATTTGAGTATTAGTTTTGGAACAGATTTTGGGTTTTCAATCTCCCAATTTTGGGTTTTCAAATCACTATTTAAATCCTGATTGGAACAGAACTCAATTTCAATTAGTTTTGGGTTTGAATATTGGAACAAAAATAGAACAAACGAAGGTGATGGTCGATTGTCTGCACGGTGAGGGTCAATTGTAGTTCATTGGTGGTTGTTGAATCGATCGCCGAAACCTTCACCGTCGTCCTATGTTGAATTAGTTTTGGGTTTGAAATTGAAATCAATTCTAGAACAGAAATAGAACAGAAGACGGTAATGGTCGATTGTCTGCACGACGAGGGTCGATTGTGGTTCATTGGTGGTTGTTGAATCCCCCAACCGACCTAGCCCTACCACCGTCGATCAATCACCGAAACCTTCACCGTTGCCCTAAATTGAATTACTTTTGGGTTTGAAATTGAAATCAATTTTAGAACAAAAATAGAAAATTATGCTTCAAATTGAAATCAATTTTGGAATAGAAACGGTGATGGTCAATTGTCTGCACGGCGAGGGTCGATCTAGCCCTACCACCGTCGATCGATCTCCGAAACCTTCACCGTCACCCTAAATTGAATTAATTTTGGGTTTGAAATTGAAATCAATTTTGGAATAGGAATAGAAAAGTATGCTTGAAATTGAAATCAATTTTGGAACAAAAATAGAACAGAAGACGGTGATGGTCAATTAATTTTTTTGCGCTTGAAAGTTTGTTTGAAGTTGTTTTTTTATCATCTATCTTATATATTATAGCTTTCTATTCTAAAAGAAATCAAACACTGTTAAAAATATATAATTGCTTTAAATCTCTTTTTTATATCTTTGCAATTCTACGGTTCATTCTTTTAAGGATAATGGAATAGCCATGCAAAATAAAGATGCAAACTGCAAAGGAAAGGAGAAAGGAAAAGAGAACGTTCCTCCCAATTTGGTATGAATATTTTAGTTATCAAACTACCTTTACAGCTTTTATTGATTGAACATGTTTAAATCTAATTTCATACACCATTATTACGTCAATAATGTAAATCTATAGTTTTCATGATCGTTCTCTAAAACATTTAAACACTTGAAATACACTTCAACATAGATGAAAAATTAAACATGTCGTTCGTTTTTTTCATATCTCTAGAACGTATCAACCGCCTCCTTGGCCCAAAAAAAGAGAAGGGAACGAGAAAGAGTCGAACAAGCTCATAAAAAGAGAGTACGCATACACTCCGCTGTGCAATGTGAACAGGTGTGTAATCTTTCTTTCGTTTGTTTGATCGAATCGTAAAACAATTTTTCACCAACTTAATTGCATGGTCAATGATCATAGAACATATCAAAAGATGCCATCGCACAATGAGCTCGAAGGGAGAGAGAGAGAATGTCATACTGAGCTTGCAACTAGCCCATCCATCATACATGTTCCACAACTGCTAACGGTCGTGGACATTAATAATGTTCTAACTGATACACCAATGGTGGATGCCGAAATGATTCAAGATGAACAGGTGTGTTGCCTACTCTTTAACTATATCTTGCTATAGTTAAATTCGAACAAATGATATTTGTATTGCTATAGATCGTATCAAAAGCTGCACTAGCATAACGAGCGAGAAGACATCGTGAGAGAATTAGTCATCGGTTTTTGTGTCGTACAAATGGTGGATTTATGACTGAAGATCTGCAACGACCCATGACTGTGGATACTGAACATGCTACAAATATAAACTTATCTCCTATGCCCATTATCGATGAAGAGACAATTTTGCAGTGTGAACAGGTGTGATCCAGTTAATTATCTAAATTAATGTGCATTACATTTACTTTGACTATGTTAATAATTATCTGACGATAACCACTCAGAACATATCGAACGTTGCTCCTGCACAACGAACGGGAAGAAAACGTAATAGAGTGGAATTGCAACCAAATGTCTTAGATTCCGATCATATATGGTAAAATTATCATATCTTCCTAGATCATTTAAGTTGTTAGGATTAAGAATTATTTTCTCCTTTGGTGTAGGCCAACATCTGCGGGTGAATGTTTTTATGAAAGCCAAGCCAATGATGACTTGCAAAATATACCAATTAGTCATTTGGATAATACAACGTCGAAACGTCATTGTCTAGGTAAAATGGATGTCGTATGCCCTTATTGTTCTGCTTTGCATTGGATGGACGAAAGATTGTCCAAATCAACAACAACACGTCCTTTATTTGGAACATGTTGCTTACAAGGTAAGGTTAGATTACCTTTGCTCACAATGCCACCTTTACAAATCAAAGCGTTATTTGATGGGATATATGAAAGATCTATATCATTCCGTCGTCACATTCGAGAGTATAATGCAACAAATGCTTTTACAAGCCTTGGAGCTAGATTGGATCAAAGAGTATTTACTGGAAGAGGTCCAACATCATTTACTATTCATGGTGAACTACGCCATCGAACAGGATCATTAATTCCTGAAGACGGACAAGATCCTATTTACGCCCAATTGTATATTTATGATCCAGCGCACGCTCATAGTATTAGATGTCGCAGAAATCCTTCTTTGAGAAGTGATGTTCTACAAATTATTCAAGATAGTTTGTTGCAATACAATGCATTCACGAATAAGTTTCGGCAGGCTCACGCAATTCTAAATCAACTGGATTTGAATTTTCAAACGTTGCCTGCAATTCTTCAATACAATTCAAGTGCAGATCGACGACGATACAATTTGCCTACAACGGATGAGGTTGCAGTCATATTACCAGGGGATGGAACTCATTTTGGCGGTATGAGAGACATTGTTCTACACTTAAGGGCAGGTAACGAATTATTGAGAATTAATGAATGTCATCCTGCATATTTACCGTTGCATTATGTTCTATTCTTTCCTTTTGGTGAGCTTGGATGGGAACCTGGATTTAGACAGTGGGATGTGTTAAATGGTCAACATACAGATGATCGGTTAACTCAGATGTAATTTTATAGTTATCGATTGTTTGAACGACCGACTGAATACTCATCGATTCTAAGGGGTGGAAATTTATTCCAAGAATTCTTGGTTGATGCTTGGGCTGCAACAGAGCAAAATCGATTGAATTACTACAGACTTAATCAGTCAAATCTACGTGCTGAACTATATCAAAACCTTACCGACATATCATTTGACGGGTTGGGACCTGATCAAATAGGTAGGCGAATAGTTTTACCTTCTTCATTCATCGGTGGACCAAAGCATATGTTTGAAATATTTCAAGATTCAATAGCTATAACGCGTCACAACCATCATCCAGATGTTTTTCTAACTATGACTGCAAATCCTCATTGGAATGAAGTGACTTCAGCCTTACTTCAAAATCAAAAGCCAAGTGATCGCCCAGACTTAATTGCCCATGTTTTCCAACAAAAGAGGAATGCTTTGATGAAAGATATTAAAAAAACACAAGTTTTTGGGAAAAAGGTTGCCCATGTTTTCACAATTGAGTATCAAAAAAGAGGATTGCCACACATGCACTTGCTTATTTTTCTTGACGGGCCACATAAAATTCGAACATGTGATCAAGTGGATCGAATAGTATGTGCAGAATTTCTAGATCAAGTAGAAGAACCAAAGCTTTTTCAGACTGTAAAAAAATGTATGGTTCATGGGCCATGTGGCTTTCGAAATCCAAAATCTATTTGCATGGAAAATGGCAAATGTACGAAGAGGTATCCAAGGGTTTGGGCAAATGAAACAATAATAGATCAAGATGGTTATCCCATTTACCATCGTCGTAATAATGGTAAAGTTTATATTGTTAGGGGACACCAAGTTGATAATAGGGATGATATTCCTTACAATCCGCACCTTTTAAGAATATTCGATTGTCATATTAATGTTGAGGTTTGCGCTGGAATTCGATGTGTTAAATATATTCACAAGTATATCTACAAAGGTGGGGATTGAACAACATTGACTTTGGGAGAAATAGATGAAATCAAGCAATATCTTGATGCAAGATACATAGGGCCATCGGAAGCGGCTTGGAGACTTTTTAGTTTCCCTTTGCATGACGAGAGTCCAAATGTTGTACGATTGGAAATCCATTTGCCTGGAATGCATCGAGTTCTTTTTAATCCTAATGAAAGTATGAAAACTATTGTTTCCAAGGCACAATCACAAGTATCAACTCTTACGGGTTATTTTTCCTATTGCGCAGCACATGAGGAGGCGCGTGCATATACTTATTAGGAGTTTCCCCAATACTTTGTTTGGGTGAAAAATGAAAAAAGATGGAAACCAAGACAAAAAGGGTTTGCTATTGGTAGAATGTACTTTGTGCCTCCTAATTCGGGTGAACGATTTTATCTACATCTAGTGTTAACAGTTACCAAAGGACCAAAGTCATTTAAGTGCCTACGTACCGTGAATAACTTTGAACATGTGACATTTAAGGCTGCATGTGTGGCAATGGGACTCTTAGAAGATGATGGTGAGTGGATACAATGTCTTCAAGAAGCGTCCATCATTAGAACTGGTCATCAGTTAAGGACATTGTTCTGTGTACTTCTAACATATTGTGCACCGATAAATCCACATGAATTATGGGATCGATTTTCATTGTATTTATGTGATGATATACCACATAAACTACATATATCATACAAAATTTCTGACCCAACTGAAGACCAGATTAAAGATTATGGTTTGTATCTTTTGAATCAACTATTGCAAGAATGTGGCAAAAGTTTAATCGATTTTCCGCCAATGCCACTACCTGTAATGGATTGGAATACAGTTGTAGGAAATAGGCTAATATGGGAACACATACAATTACAACATAAGACGCAACGATTGGATGTTGAAACTAACATCGATCGCCTTAATGATGGACAGCGTAGTGCTTATGAATCAATAATTTCTTCCGTGTTTGCTAACAGAGGAACCATGTTCTTCCTCAATGGTGGTGCTGGTACTAGAAAAACATTTATTTATAATACAATTGCAACAAAATGTCGTTCTCTTGGTCATATTGTTATTACAGTCGCATCGTCTGGTATAGCATCGATATTACTAGAAGGAGGCCGAACGGCACATTCTACATTCCGCATCCCATTGGACATACTGGATAATTCAATATGTGGTTTCAGTAAGCAGTCGTTGCATTCTGAGTTGTTCAGGGAGACCAAACTTATTATTTGGGATGAAGTTCCAATGTAACATAGATACTGCGTTGAAACTGTCGATCGAACGTTGCAAGATATTCGAGATAACAAGAAGCCATTCGGGGGTATAACTATAGTACTTGGGGGAGATTTCAGGCAAATCCTACCTGTTATACCAAAAGGAGTCCGCCAGCAAATTGTTACTTCGACGTTGCGACGTTCCAACCTTTGGAAGCATATTACCGTCTTGACACTGGAATTAAACATGCGCTTAAGTAGCACAAACAATCGAAATACGGAATTCTCTGAATTTCTACTTCAGGTAAACTGCAGTTGTCGCTATCGAGTTTTACAATTTGTGAATACTTAATTACTTTTTCAAAGTAACTAAATTGGATGTTTATGTTTCAAATTTCAGATTGGAAAGAATCCTCATGAAAGTGTACAGTTGCCATCAAACATATACTGTTGTTGTAATATCGATGAGTTAATATCATCTGTTTATCCAGGACTTAATACGCCAAGTATTGTCACTCCTACGTTTCTTACTGAGCGAACCATTATTTCTCCACGAAATGATGATATTAGCGTAGTAAATTCGAAGGCTTTAGAAATGTTTCCTGGCGATACCATTACGTACTTGGCAGCGGATAAAATGTCCGAAGAAGATAGAGCTGATCCTCAAATTACAAATCGTTATCCTAATGAGTATTTGAATTCATTAGACCCCCCTGGATTGCCCCCTTTTAAGCTAGATCTTAAAGTTGGTTGTCCAATTATGTTGCTGCGAAATATCGCACCGAATGAGAGGCTTTGCAATGGCACAAGATTGATGGTTGTAAGATGTGTCTCGCGTATAATTGAGGCAAGAATTTTAATTGGGGAAAAAGCTGGAAATACTGCGTTCATTCCAAGAATTTCTTTGACACCTTCGACTACTGAATTTCCGTTCAAAATTACGAGACGCCAATTCCCGGTTCGTTTGGCATATGCCATGACCATCAATAAATTCCAGGGACAGTCTGTAAAATATGTTGGAGTTGACTTGACCATGCCGGTGTTCAGTCATGGTCAACTTTACGTTGCTTTATCGAGATGTACGTCATTTGATCGATTGAGTGTCCTACTACCTGATCGGGGATCTCTGTCAACAACGAACATCGTTTATCCTGAAGTCCTATTATAATTTGTCTTAAATATCATAAAGGTACCAATGCCAATAAACAAATAGTTTACCTTATTTTTTGATTTATGAGACCAAACATTGATTTGAATTTGACTATACAGGATTGAGATCTACTGGCTCGAGTCATTGTACAATTAACCAAGAGGACTACAAATCAGTGGATTCAGACAACAGGTATTCAATTAAATTTATAATTTCTAACACATTTTAATTTATTTTCTCAATCATGTAATTGCTTCGGCGAAGACATAGTCACCTTATCTATTAATCATTTAATCGCACTCGAACCAAAAAAGTTCCACGTGCACTAGGTGTTGTGTTGGAGTATTGTTTATTTAGGATCGATTTCAACTTTCTATTGTCTAAATTGTTTGTTATTATTGTTGTATTATTGATTGTTTATATTCTTTAAAAAATAGTAATCTTTTTTGGATTGAGTTGTGTGTGAAGGTGGTAGGTCTACCACTAGGCTACCATCCGAAATTGATTTTGTGCATCTTTCTTAAGTAAGAATTTTCTAAACCTTTGCAGTGACTTGGGGGGTAGAGGAATTCATTAGACCATCCTGGACTGTCCCTCATTCGGTGATATATTTTTGCCTTGCAAAGGGAGAATCGTTATGACCCGAAGGTTTCGGTATGCATTTCCCATCTCATTGGTGTCTCATTTTATAGTTTAAAAAAAAGGTACAAAAGCATTTTTGATGTGTAAAGTGTAATTTGGTTTAACTATAGGGGTGCAAAGTATAATTAATCTTTTTTATATAATAAAAATGGAATGCAATCGGATACTATCGATACACTAAAATTTAACACTTTCACTCCATCAACCACAATGTATTGATCCTAATTAACGCACAAAAAATGATTCTTTATTAGCTGTAAGAATTGATTCTTCTCTTGAATCCGATTTTAGGCCATGAAATGCTCAAGTACTATTTTTTTTTATAAGTTGTGACAACTACTTTGAATCCAATTTCATTTTACACTACAAGTAATTTTTTTTTTTTTGGTTAGCATGCGTATAAACATTTATAGTACTGTTAAAATTCATAAAGGTGAATTTTTTTTTTCCTGAGCCAATACTGAGGAGTTGAATCTCACTATTTTTATCCCCTTTCTCTCTCCAATGTTGATTGACGAGGGTTTAAAGTGTCCTTCCTAATTAATTTTTACTTCATTATTTCTTTAAGTACTAGGCTTTGTCTGATGTTCAACATTCTTGTATGTTCAGTTTCTGTGACTGGAGTTGATGTTGCAACAGATCGGTTAGCAGCTTGCAAAACAATGATATAGAAGTATACTTTCGGTGATTAAGGTAAGTTTCAGTAGTCCTGGGTGGTGGACTTATCATTACTAAATTTATAATGCATATGATTAATTGTCATTATTTGTCATATTGTTAAAGTTTATTGTGTTAGTTATTGTTTGAATGTTGTGTTGTTTGAAAATATGAGTTGATAGTTTAGAATATCAAATAAATAAAGGGGATTATGTCCAATTTTCAAATATTAGAGTGTCGTATAAATAAAGGGGATTATGTCTATATTTTAAATTTCTTATTAATCATGTTTGTTTATACCGTGTTCATTACAAAAACAAGAGTTGATGATAACACTAATGCCTTTCGTCCAATTGCCGTGGAAGAATGACTTTGAGTTCAGCACGTAGAAATTTATAAGTTCCAATAGTCCTGGGTGATGGACTTATCATTACTAAATTTAAAATGTATATGATTAATTGTCATTATTTGTCATATTGTTAAAGTTCATTGTGTTAGTTATTGTTTGCGTGATTGTTAGTTGTGTTTATTAATGTTGTGTTGTTTAAAAATATATGAGTTGATAATTTGGAATGTTAAATAAATAAAGGGGATTATGTCCAATTTTCAAATATTAGAGTGTCGTATAAACAAATGGGATTATGTCTATATTTTAAATTTCTTATTAATCATGCTTGTTTATGCCGTGTTCATTACAAAAATAAGAGTTGATGATAGCACTAACACCTTTCGTCCAATTGCAGTTGAAGAATGATTTTGAGAATTTGTCGACGGAAGCGAATTGAAGGTGTGAGTATGGTTCTAACTTTAAGAGCTACGTTCGAGTTCCTTGAAGTATAGATCTCTTTGGATTATTTTTTGAGTTCCAATTATGAATTGAAATGGATAGCGTTAACGCCTTTCGACCAATTGCAGTTGAAGAATGGCTTTGAGAATTTATTGACGGAAGCGAATTGAAGGTGTGGGCATGGTTCTAACTTTAAGAGTTACGTTTCAGCTCCTTCAAGTATACATCTCTTTGGATTATTTTTTGAGTTCCAATTATGAATTGAAATGGATAGCACTAACATCTCCTTTCATCCATTTGCAGATGAAGAATGGCTTTGAGATTTTGTTCACGGAAGCAAATTGAAGGTGTTGTGTATTTAATTATTGTCAATGTTTTATGGTGTTTGTATTTGGACCAAGATGTTGCTTAAAATAAGTTCATGAGTTTTTTATTGTCTTTTTACCAACAATTTTAGGAATATTTTTATTTCTTGCATTTGGCCAAATTTATTTTTTGTAATATTTTTATTTCCTAGATTTGGCCACGATTTGGTGGATCATTGACTTTATTTGGATATCTTTAGCTTATTCACTGAATTTGGATCCCAATCTAGGCCGTCACAGGAATCGAATGTCAGTCAAATTTTGATAATTTCACCATTACCTTATCCGTTCTTTGATGGAATTTTCTGATTTCATATCGATTACAGTTGTTTATCCATTTCGATTTCATATTGATTCCAGTTGCACTTGGTGTTGTGTTGTGCCATACAATTATGTAACTGTGGAACTCGATTGTTTTTTTTTTAAAAATAAATTATAATGAGATTTGGATTGGCGGTAACTATTTTTTGCCTTTATTGTAGATATTGGGTTATTTGATTTTTAAGAAAACAAGTATAAAGTGTTGTACAAACAGAGGAGATTATAACATTTTTCTGTTTAATTTTTTTTTTCACTCGTGCCTGAAGGCACGGGTTATGCCCTAGTGTATATATATATATATATATGTTCATGCATATCATGATTAAAGGATCTCAAAAGAAAAATCTGGGAAAAAACAGAGGAGATAAAGGGGATCGGGGGTAGTGTTCGGCCGGCCGGCGTGAGGGGACGGTGTGATCATCGCCATTGTCGTGTTCCTCCGGAAGGTGGTGGGAGGGCGTGATCATCTCTGTCGTGTTCAGGCATGTGGGTGTGTCGGTTTGTGCTCTGTTCAGCGTTGTCGTTGTTGTAGTATGTGAGTCGTTGACGGTGACCGGCCGTGTGCGTGTGTTTTCTGAAAATTAAATATGTAGGTGTGTGTGTGTTCCACTGCTATGAAAGTGTGTGTGTGTGTTCCACTGCTATGGAAGTGTGTGTGTGTGGTTCCGGTTGTAGGTAAGTCGCCGGAGTGGGTAGAGAGAGAGAGGAGTTCGGTCCGGCAGTGTGGGCTGTTTGTCGATAGGTGATCAGCTCTGGGTGGTTGGTCGGTTGTGTAGGTGGAGGTTGTGGATCGTTGTGATGTGGGTGTGCGTTCGGACTGGTGACGGAAGGAGTGTGGTTCGTTCAGCGTCGTCGGCTCTGCTCCGTAGTGGGTATGCGTTGTTGGATCTTTCTGGCGGTATCTCGTTCACCGTATTGTAGGTGTATTGTCGTTTGACCGGCCAGCAGAGGGGTAAAGGAGGGAGGCGTGATCGGAGCTCTTCGTCGGCGGCTGAGGTAGGATCGAACCAGACGCAGAAACGAAGAAGAAAAGAAAAAGAAAGAAGAAAAGAAAAAAAAAAGAAAAAAAAAAAAAAAGATTTTTTTTACATAAACAACCCCAATAAAATCTAAAACCCATCTCACGGCCCATGGACGATTCGGAGCAGGTAAAGTCTAAATCGATTTTTAATTTCGTTAAATTAAATTATTAGCATTAACGATCTCGCAATCGTAATAGTAATCCTTGTAATCATGATAACATGTTATTAATCGCTAACTTGAATAAATCGGTACAGTAAATATTAACGAGGCGAGACGGACAAAATAATAATCCCTCACAATAAAACAATTGGAGAACGGGAAAATTGTAAAACTTAGGGCCTGCATTGCATGATTAGGTTATTTTACATAAAATATTAATTTAGGCCCTGTTACTAATAGGTTCACAGGCATCGGGGTATCGGGAGAAAGGAATCTGTAAAAGCTGTTTGGAACGGTTAGCCAGGTGAGTGTACTGTCTTCTTATCAGATTATTTTTCTATGTATATATATGATGAAATATGTGTTTATTTAAATTGTATGAATTTATAAATGATATGGATCAAATAGGATTTGGGTGAGTTGGTAAACTGGGTTTTTGGAAGGTTTCGATGGTTTCCAAAATGAAACTGAAAATGAATTTTATTGAATTTGGTAAAATTAGATGGTATTTTTAAAAGGAAATAGAAAATATTTATTTTTCTAAAAATGTCTGATTTTCAAAAGAAAAATAAAGGGTAGAAAAGTAGTTTTGAAAGAATCAGAAGGTTTCTCTAAAAAGAAAAGTGTGAAATATGCTTTCGGACTTAAAAGTTGATTTTGAGGAAAAGAGATAGACGTGGTAATTTGACTACGTTGAGTAGACGATATTTATTGAGTTGTGATTCGATGATGCTGTATTTGTTTTGACGATACCCTAGTATTTATCTGTTTCGGTAGAGTGAGATTATCTGCTTCGGCGGAGTGATGTTATCCGCTACGGCGGAGTGATATTTATCTGCTTCGGCAGAGTGATGTTAAACATTTATATTGCGCAGTGATTATCCGCTTCGGCGGAGTGATGGGTGTTCGTAGGAAGGTATATCCTACGGATGGTACGGTACCGTTGCAAACTCCCGATCGTGAGGTTAAAACGATCACTAGGGATGGCCAATGTATGTGTGTGGAGGTGTGTGTTTGAGATGTGTGCTTGAGATGTGATGTTTTACTTATATTGAGTAATTTATTATTTACCCTGGTGATTGGTATGGTTTTATATTAGCTGGATTTGGATAAAACTTATACTTGTGGGTTTATTTCCACTGCTTATATTATGGAGAAATTTTTACTAGTTATGCGTTGTTTACATATCTATGCTTAATCCATTTAGATGTTGTAGAATGATTTATTATCCCAAAATATTTTTACTAAGAAGGTAGTACACTCGCAGGTAAAACAGCTAGGATTCGGTTGGTCCCCTACTGGCGCTAGATAGAGTTATGCGGGTCATGCGATGGAGTCATTAGAGAGGGATTTCGAGGAGAGGTGTCAGAGATGAATCTAAGTGAGATTCATGGGATTCGAATTTTGGTTATTCTTATAGTTCGGATAGTGTGTCCCTATCAATAGGAATATTGTATATGTTGTACATATCATTTGTCTGTGTATTATTTTTTTATTTTTTATTGTGGTTGTCTAGTCAGTTGGGTGATGTCATGTTGACGTCACGCCGGCCCCAGGGTGACGGGAGTCCGGGGTGGGGTGTAACAACTGCAACTTCCAATTCCAAGGCTTCAATCCCTACTTCCAACACTAACTCAGTTACACAAATGCATAGCTAGCATTCTTAAAGAAAGAACTCACAGAAACATGGACACAATCCTCACAGAGGAAATCAAGGGTGCGAGGATGATCGAGATCAACTGATTGTGAAACGTCAATAATATACAGGTGACCCTGAAAGATGAGATGAATAGATCTGGATACATTATTCAAAGAGAGACAAAAAGTCACCTCAAAGTAAAGTATGTTATATTCACTAAGATCTCTATGCACCAGCTTGCACTTCTGATATAGTGTGCGCATTGCAATAATCATCTAGAGGTGGTGGGAACACATTAATATAACCCTGAGTAGAAGAGGATCTTATAGCACAAAAAGACTTCATAACAACTTTTACCAAACATAAGCAAATAAACTTGTAAAAAGGCCAAGGTGTTCCTATTATTTTTTTCCCACTTTCTTTGACAGGTTTATATTTATGCATGAGTTAGTCAGTCACACCTCCAAATAATCTTCACGTAACTTGTCAAGAGATAAAGCAACATCCTTAAGTCGAGGAGCAGCTGATAGGTGTAAAATACCTATCTATTTCGAAACTGAATTTGTTAGTTTTCAAGCGTATTAGTTATATTTAATTGCATTTTAGTTTGTTTTAGTGTAAAACAGGTGAAGGGATGTTAACGAGCGATAAACAAGCGAAAACGGTGGAGAAACGGTGAACAAAACGTAAAGAACAGGGTTTCGGTGCATGAAGACCACCGCCTAGGCGGAAATTCCACCGCTTAAGCGGAAAATAGGCAGAATGTTGGAGTGCTGAAGTGCTGAACCACCGCCTAGGCAAGGAAACCACCGCCTAGGCGAGAAAATGTCAAAATGTTGTGCCAGCAGCCACCGCTTAGGCGGATAAACCACGCGTAGGCGAAGATCCGACAGAAGCTTAACCGACTCAACCATCGCCTAGGCAGTAAGTCCTCGATTTCATGTTTGTGCGCCATTTAAGTGTATTTTGAAGAAAAAAAAAGACAAAGGTAAGAAAAATTAGAAATTTGGGGGAGGAAAGAGTATTTTTGACTAAAGATATTTTATATATATACATATAGTGTGCATGTGTGTTTGTGCCTTGAGACCACAACGGGAGGAATGGGAGAGAGAGAGAGAGGAAGTGCAACGTGGCATGGTTTGCTCCACACACACACACACACACACACACACACACACACACACACATATATATATATAAACGTGATAAGGAATGATCACCATCATTCTGAAAGAAACAACCAATAGAAAAAAAGAGAGAGAGAAAGAAAGAAGAGTGAAGGAGAAGAAGCTATCAGAGAAGTTGCCGGAGAGCACAGGTGATGGTTCAAGGTGTTTTCTCAGGGTTCATGGTCGTCTGGGCTATAGGAGTATGTTAGTGTGATATTTTTGGGGTCATATAGAAGCTGGTATGTGTGTGTGAAGGGTGTGTGCTCTGTTTTGTTGTTTGGGGTTACAACCGGTGGGTTGGGGTGTTGTTTTAGTGGGTGTTTTAGTGGAGTTGAAGGGAATGAGGTTGGTAGTATCAGTTGTAAATTTGGGATGTTTGATCGTGGAGGTGGAGTGAGGAATTTAAGGGCTGGAGCTGGTGACGCGAAGGGATAAAGGATTGGTCTGTTCTGTTAGGGACGAATCAATGATCGCTTAGGCGGTGGAAGCTCGCTTAGGCAGTAAAAGAACAGAGAGCAAGAAATCGCAGGGTCTCTTGGGCGGTGGAAGTTCGCTTAGGCGGTAAAAGAACAGAAGCAAGAAATCGCAGGATCGCTTGGGCGGTGGAAGTTTGCTTAGGCGGTAAAAGAACAGAGAGCAAGAAATCGCAGGATCGCTTGGGCGGTGGAAGTTCGCTGAGGCGGTAGTGTAGTTCTGCTTAGGCGGTGGGGAGTAGAATCATATTCTAAGGAATTTCTAATAAAATTGACAACCATTCCGAAGTAAGTAACATCTCTTATTAGTTTTTATGATTCACTAAATTAGTTTTATAGTCTTAACATATCAAATGACAAAATGTGGGGTTTCGAAAATTAATAAACGTAAGGCTTGCATCACACGATTAGGTTGTTTTTCGCTACACTATTAATTTAGGTTCTGTCATAAATAGGTTCACAATTTTCGGAGACTTAGTAGCAAGGAGTCAAGGGAGCTTGTAAGTACGAATTTTCAGGTGAGTATACTGTCTTCTTACTAAAATAGTTTTCTATGTATATATAGGATGACTTAAGTGTTTATTTAAACTGCATGATTTTATAAATGTTGTGGATCGAGCAGGTTTTTGTATGAGTTGGTAAAATGAATTTCTGTTGAATTGTTAGGGTTTTAAAAAGAAAGATATTATAAATAATCTTGTTGGAAATTGACGGTAATTGATTTGACGATGGTGTTATTACTTTGATTAGTGTTGTTGGTTAGACTATGCCATAGTTTATGTCATGTCCGGAGGGTGGTCCGGCAAGTGGTGATTCATATTGTGTTCTGTCCGGAGGGTGGTCCGGCAGGTGGTTATTGATAACATGTGGTGGTTTATATTATGGCCTTTGGAGACGTCCGACAGGCGGTGATATGCGTAGTTAGGTCCGCTAGGAAGGCATATCCTACGAATGGTTACGGTACTGTTGCAACTTCCGATCGTGAGGTTAAAACGATCACTATGCTTTAGCCGGTGTGTATGTAGGTGATAAGTAAATTTTGAAATGCGGTGTTTTTACTAAGGTTGGCGATTTATTTCATTTAGTGATTGGTATGGTTTTACACTGAATGGATTGGAAAGATATTTATATGTATTTGTTTATTTATTTTCACTGTTTGTTTTAAGAAGAGATGTTTATATTATGGTATTCATATAATTACGCTTGATCCCTTTTTAAAAAGTATTGAGAATGTATTATTATTTCAAAAATTATGTTTTAAATTACTAAGAAGGCAGTACACTCGCAGGTGCTGTAGAGAAACTTTTGTCCTCTACTGGCAGTAGGTCAAATCCGGAAGGGCCGTAGCGAGGAGTATCTTGATAGTGATTTTTTGTTTGGGTTGTATATGTTGGTTAGTAAAAATGAACTAATATTTTTGTTGTAAGATCAATAAAATTCCCAAAAGAAGGGGTATATGTAATTTTGTTGGCCTTAGTAAATAATATTTATTATGTGTAAGTTATTTTAAATAGTGTTAGTCATTTTTGGATAAGTTGTGTCATTGTCACACCGGCCCCTGTGGATCGGGTAACCGGGGTGGGTTGTGACATAGGCGGTGACACTCTGCGCAAAAATATCTGTTTTTAGATATTTTGAAGATATTTCCCAAACCTTGCTTTTTAACCCCCTTTTTCCCCCAATTGTAAAAGACAACCAATGATGTTTTGAGAGCTCCTTCCACCTTAGTTAGGATTAGATAATTTAGGAAGTAAATTAGATTAGTTTTGATTAGATTAGTTTTAGGAAGTGTTCTTGACCAATTCTTGAAGAGGTAGAAGAGGAAGTTCATCAATGGAGAGGAGGAAACTCGGGAGGATTGTTCCTCGGCAAAAGTGGACTACTCCACTTTGAGATTTGATTTTTCTTCCCTTGTTTCCATCTTTATACTTAATGTTTATTATTGATGTTGATGATATCTTATTGATTTAATATTGTAATGGTTAAGATCAAGAGATTAGTTACGGTTAGATGTAATTCATGTAAATACTCGTTTGGTTTAATATATGTTTATTTAACGATTGTTGCTTTTAAATCTGATTGTGTTTATCATTTGATAACGACCGTAGTATGCTTGTAATGGTATTAGGGTTGGATTTGAGAATCTAGGGTTTGACACTCAGAAGAGGTAACCCTGGATTCGGACTCGGGTAAACACATCGTTACGATCTAACGACCCGGGAGGGCGTTAGTTAATGTGCAATCGATGATGTTGGGTCAAGACTCATGTGGCCTAGAGTCGTTAAGACATTGAGGGGGACCTCTTCGTTGACACAAAGTCGCGTATTCCCCCGTCTTACACTCGGAAGAGGTGGCGAAGGAGCTTACGAACTAATGACCCGGGAGGGCATTAGTTAGTGTGCAATCGATGACGTTGGGTCAAGACTCACGCAACCTAGAGTCGTTAAGACATTGAGGGGAACCTCTTCGTTGACACGAAGTCGCGTATTCCCCCGTCTTACACTTGAAAGAGGTTGGCGGAGGAGTTTATAAACCGAGATTGTCGGATACCTAAACTCCGTTATTGTTAATTAAACGAAATCAAACAAGTATTAAGTGAACGAAATCAATCCCCAGTTAATCAACTTAGTTAGGATTAACCCACTAATTGTAGTTTAGCTTAGTTTAATTTTAAATCATTTCTTTAATCGTCAGGATAACATGAGACTACGTAAATTGCGGTATTTAATTATTCACACTTTTCTCTGTGGGAACGATATCCGATCTTCAAAGATCCATTATATTAAAACTTAGATCTCATATACTTGCGAGAGTAAGTAGTGGTGTATTTTAGGCCCTACCAGCAGCCCAACCAGCCTTGCCTGCAATGCATATTCACAAAGACAGTTAGTCGAGAAGCTTCACTATAACAGTTAAACTTGTAAAAGTTTACTCAGTCACTTGTAAGATCAATAACAAAACCAAGTTAGGGGACGCATCATCATGACTAAATAAAGGTGCGCAGAAATATACGCATCTATGAAGCAAAAAAAATTAAAACTACCTCTAAACCCGCTAAAATAGAGCAGAAGCAGAAGAGGAAGAAACAAAGAAAGCAACAATAGAATAATAAGAGAAAAATGATGAGAGGGAAAAGCAGACGAAGCTAGCATAAAAGGCATATGGAGATCCTACCAATGTCAACATTGTCCACTTTGGTATAACGACCTAGTCATAGGTTGTACTAGGCAACATAAGAAACTCTAATTTGATTAAAATAAAACGTAACATTTGATTTCTGCAAATCACAAATTCTTTTCATTTAATTGGTCAAAAAAGAAAGCGACACTTGATTAAAAATAATTTAGCCACTAATTTGTTCTAACATGTCCATTTTGCGTGCTAATACACATTTTCCACAATACAATTTGGTTAACATCACAAATTATTTTACACCATGTATGCAAACATCAAGTTAAACTAATACCGATGAACTCCATTACGAGAACATGAAGCCTCAAAAGAAGTGGTGTTGGACACCTAATTCCTGCTGCCTTTAATCTACAACACACCACAAACATATCAATTTTTTATTTTTATTGGGGGGCATGAGAAGAAAAAATATGTACTACAAAAAAATAATAAAATCTTTAAAGCATTACAACAACAAAATGTTTCAGACTTCTAAAGACATCACTTAAGTCTGATTGTTAGCCTGAACTCCCAGTTAAACTTCTAAATTAGTTGTAAAGTAAAAAGCTTCCCAACTTTTAGAAACACTTCAACTTACACCATGTAATTAACCAAGACTCCACAAAAATGTTGTCAATTTTCCTTTCCTAAATGCAAACGCCTTTTTATTTGCAAGGCAAATGATTTCAATATTCAATTTTTACCATGTACTTATTCAAGAGCCAAGAGCCTTATAACAAATCCAAATATCTCTCTTCTCTAAATGTCAAAACTCAAAATCCATAAAAAGACTAGTTTAACAATATCAATTAACATATGAAGTGCCCCTACGTAAATCCACTATAGAAGGAGACCAAGACAAAAACAGGTTAAACAAATATCAGCCTGAAGACACCACGTGCCCGCCCATTGCCCTATTTGAGATAATAACTTCACGAAATCATCACACATGACCCAAGTAGCATTATTACCAATATTATGAAAGGGGGAGCATGTCGCAAAAAAAAGAAACTTCGGACATAAAATGCAAGCCAAAAGAACATTAAACTAAATTCTAAAACCAAACGCTAATCTGAGTTTTTTTTCCCCAAATTTAAACACCATGAATCAACAAAAAAGAAATACCATAGAAGGAAAATGAAAATTTCATGGCGAAATCCAGATGTTTCAAAACTGAAAACCAACATAAACGTTAAGTAGCTACCTTTGAAACAATTTTTTTTTATTAAACAAGACCAAGAATAGAGGGAATAAATCCACTGAAAAACTTATTTCAAGGGAAGTAATCCATCCAACATACCCATAAGTTTACACGAAAAAAAAAAATGAAGGGAGCTTTAGAGTTTGAAGTGTTCCAAAGATTCCAGTAACCCCATGCCTCCCTTTGGAGTCTTCAACAAAATTCATGATATAAGGGAACAACGCCTTAAACAGTGTCTAATAATTCGGTTGGTGTCGGAAAATGGACCAACCAGCAGTATGATCCAGTCACTCCTGGTGTGGAAAACTGGAGCTGATCTAGAGAGCATCTTCTGGTAAGTTGGAGTCTTCAATCTTCCTGGAGCTTCATCTTGCACTTGTCCGAGCTGAGGAGGCACTGTCCAGCCTAGCCTTCAAGTCCGTACCTGTACATAGGACTTGTCTGGGTGTGCCAGTGCGTCCCCTCCGGCGTGAGAATAAGAGCTTGGAGGAAAAGAGAAGAGGTTGCATGTATAAAACAATGTTGTTACCTCAAGTATGCCACCTTCTTTACGGCTTGGCAAAACCTCCAATTTATAGGCAAGGATATCATCAGGATCCAAGAAATTAGGACCTTAAGCTCGGTTATCTGCCCTAATTAGTCAAGCGCATGGAGAGCATGTGGAGGATAAGAACTATAGGCTAGGGCCTAGGCCCTTGTATGCTGATAGAGAAGCCTATGGGCCAAGCCTGTTGGGATTATTAGGCCGGCCCGAGCACCGAGATGGAGGCTAAGATGACTACACTGACCTCCCCGTCTTTGGCAATATCTGAGGAAAGATTTAGGGATTCTTGCTTGGCGATTGGCCTAAAACCATCATGCTTGCCGACCTGAGGAGATGTTGGGCTTATGGACAACTGAGCTCATCAGGCCGTTTGATGTCGTAGCGCTGGTAATGTGGCACTTTTGATTTGGGTGGCTGACACGTGACGGGTGGTAGAATTTTACCCACTTCAGTTGCCCCCCAAGTCTTAGTGTTAAAATGAAACATAAGATGCTGAGGGTTCTAATCATGGTCTACCGGAGAATGGATATTCGGGCTCGAGGTGATTCAGCTCGGTATCTTGGAATAGCTCAATACCGAAAATTGGTTCGGCCAACCTTTTCGGAGCTTCCGCGAGAAGTTTAACTGACATTTTGACCGGATGCACGACACGTGGCCTGACAGCGCGCGGATCGAAGCTTTGCGCGTCTTCCGATTAACGTAACGGTTCAACTTCTCAGCCTGCTTATAAATAAGCACTTATCGCTCCCATTTTCTTCACACCAGAGTATCTGTGAAAACTCTACCCGACCTCAGAGCACGGTACTCTATGTCTTCTTTCTCTTCGAGAAAGAAGATAGAGAGTACCGTGTTTTCGTCTTATTCACTGGGGTACAACCTGTCTGAATCCAAAAGGACCAAGGCTAAATCCCCTATTCAGCAGATCGAGCTCAGCTCGTCTACTACTGAGGTCGGTGCCCTAGAAGTGGTTGAATGGACGATCTCTTCTTTTGAGAGGATCCGCAAGGCGGTAGGAGCGGGGACTTCCCAGTCTCCTGGTGAAGCCAATGGCCCTCGTCACAAGAGGGAAAAGAGCGAAGCAAGCTTTTCTAGGGGCCCTAATGTTGAGCTCGGCACGGGTCCTGCCGTGGAGCTTGACATTGAAGGTCTGTACCTCAGAGGATGTAGCCCCTTCATCCACGTCGAGTTTGGCCTCAATGGCCGGCTTGGCCTCCGAACAGCTAATCTGCGAGGTTTCACAAGATGCCCTAGTTTGGAAGGTGGAATTCGAGCTGTTGGAGAAGAATGTGAGGCCCCTTCGTTCTACGTACGCCTTCCCCAGCACAATGGACGTGTTGGCTCCTAAGGAGGATGACCGTGTTTGTGCTCCCCCGAAAGGGTACACCACAGTGTATGAGGAGCAGCTGCTGGGCGACTTGCGCTTCCCAATACATTCTTGGGTGCAGACTGTCTGTTGGGACCTCAAGTTGTGTCCTTCACAACTCGCTCCCAATAGTATACGGATGGTGGTGGCATTCCACATCATATGCATGGTTGAGGTATTGAGCCGACCCTGGAGCTGTTCCAGGCTGTCTTCCTAGAGAAAGTAATAGTCAGTGGGAGGGGCTGGTGCTACATAACAGCCCAAAAAAAGTTCCTCTACGGCTACGATGATTCCATCAAAAACAGGAAGCTCAACTTCGTCTTCCTCGAAGGAAAATGATGGGAGTTTGGCTTGGCTGCAGATGAGATGGAACACCAAATCTAGATGCACTGGGGGATCGTAGGTAAGTCCCAACAACCCGGAGTCAATTTCCCGGTCTCCTTATTTGACTTGTCTATCTATTTTGTTTTCTCAGCCCAGAAAAAAAACAAATCGAGCGCAGAGATTTCTGAGCTGAGAGATCGGGTAGTAAGCACAAAGTTTAACCACGTCAGGGCGTTGTCGTTGTTGTGCTTATACAACGTATACTTTGGGAGTGATCCGTCCTTACCACCGCGAGTCTTGAAGAGGAGTTCTCAAAACAATAAGTGGACTTACCTATGCTCGGTAACTTTTTGGTATTTTGATTTTTTTCTTGTTGCGACTAATGCTAATTGTTTCCTTGCAGTTATGGACATTGAATCCATGGCGAGGTTGGCTATTGGGGAGACAGAGTAGGTGGTCGCTAGAGAGGTTCCTCAACAGGCCGAGCAGGAGACAGCCAGCCAGGTCGGCGCGGGTCAACCTTTCTCCACAATCAGCCCCTCAAGTGGCACCCTACGAGGTCAGCGTTGGTGGGCAAGGCTGCGATGCCAAGTAGACCTTCAACCCCGACCCCCACCAGGTCAGCGCAAGTGCCTATGGACATGAGGAGCCCAGTCTTGGAGGAGAGGATAGACAAGGGCAAATAGATGGAGAGCATGATTGAGGTGGTAGCTGAGCTACAGAAAAAGAACCGAGAAAAAAGCCAGGAGAGGCCGGAAAAGACGTTCGTTGCGGGCACTGGCCTCCAGCTCAACCGAAGCATCCTGGACACGCTGGCCAGCCACCCGAGCTTTGTTCATAAGATCATGCCTCCTAAGGATTAGGGAAAGATCAGCACGAAGTCCAATGGTAGGCTTGTCTCTAATCTGTATATAGACCTCTTGTCAATAGGTTCTCGTCTTGGTAAAATTTTAAGACTTGCAAGATGTTTTTCCATTTTTCATCATGTTTAACCCTTTATTTATGCAAGGCCTCTACACAGCAACAGAGCTAGGGCTGCATCTCCACTGGGCTAGCGAGAAGTCCAATGCCTAGGAGCAAAAGAAGACAAGCTAGTCGACAGCCGCATCACAGCTCTGAAGAGACAACGTGAGCTGGAGGAGACGAAGGAGAAGACCCGAGCAGAAAATGAGCAACTGATAAAGAGGGACGAGAACCTGCTGAAAGACACGGAGACTCTAGCCAAGGAGACTGAGGATTATAGGGTCTAGGCCAACCGGGCTATCGAGCAATCCAACATAGCTTTCAATCAGCTCGTGAAGATTGCTGCCGACCAGGAGAGGGTGGTAGAGCATGCCAGGGCCGATACTGTAGAAGCCTGGAAAAAAATCCAGGACTATTGGAACATTGAGACCATGATTGGCGCCACAGTCATGAAGATGGGATTTAAAGTAGCGATCAACTCCTTCCAATGCTAATTCCCTGAGGTGGATTACAAGAAGATCAAGATGAAGTTCGATCCTCCACAGGTCCGGGGTGCCTAGGGCATCAACGCCCGGTTCGGCGCTGGTGCTGGAGTTCAAATCGGACCCCCTATTAGTGGTGACATCCAAGCCGGACCCGCTCCTTGATCAGCTCCCCCCAGCCCAGCAACAAATCAATACTTGCAACTTTTTTCTTCTTGTCATTTTTTCTTTTCACTTCGCCCTGGAAAAGGCTTTGTAATAACGGGGCTTCAGCCCCAATTTTGTCACAATTTTTTTGAAAATGAATTAATGAATAGTTGCTTCTTCAACTCCTTTTGTCCTTCATTTATCATTTCGCTTGCTTGGCATTTGATTTTTTGGTCGGCCTTCATTGCACACTAGCATGATCACAACTTAATCGAAGTAATCGACTTCAACCAACTCATTTGTAAAGTGGTGAATCAGCCCGAATATCGTTGAATAATAACCAAAACTGAATCGGCCAAGTCATCATGAATGGACAGTCACACCAGCCTCAAACATTGCGGGCTCAATGTCTGTCTTCAGCTCGGCAATTTTTGGTCACTCGGGCTTTTTGCAATGAACTTTGACCCTTTTTTCTCCGAGCACTACGGCAGAACCGACGAGTAACATCAGGTCGACGGGGCGCTTTGGATCAGCTCGGCTTCTTCTAGACACTTGGCAGCGAAGTTTTTCATTCAGACGCCTAAGCGTAAAATTTTTAAGAACCGGGCTGATTTAATACCAGCCTAGATTCTAGTGCCAAGCCGTTTTTACTTGAAATATTTTTGGCTGAGGACTACCCCAATCGTCATCACAATACCGACAGGTCATAACTCAATCAAGCAAAGCACCAGGAAGAATTTTAACCTTTCATCGGATGCTTCACCAAGGAGACGTCGTCTCCATCAGGTGCAAGAGATGAGGTTGGTCCACCAGCCTTTACCCTTCCTCTCCATCTTGCCCCCCAGCCGACTAGAAGAGCTCAGTTTAGTCGTGCTCGTGTGGTCGGCCTAATAGAGGGGGTCCGATCTAAGTTGGGTTATCCCGGTCCACAGAGTTCAACACCTCGGTGGATTCACGTGGCCGGTCGTAGGTGAGTTCTCCGTAGTCAGTCTTGTTCTAGAGCCCTTTCGGGTTATCTCAGTTCCCCTTACAAGTGCATCGTCCCTTTAGGTCACCTAAGCTCAGCTCTGCTGTAAGGGAGTGGATGCTTAGCTGCTAGGTCCTCAGTCCCGATCGGTGTAATACCATCGGCGGACAATAGCAGTCAGTCCCCGGGCTAACACTAGCAGCCTGTGTAGCAGGCCGATTACCACCCTCAGCGTTGTGCGCCAATATGCCATTCATTGGTGATAGGCCGAACGGCTGTCCGTGCTGGTGTGCTATAAGATTAGGGGATGCTCGTCTCCACCTTCGTATGGAGATCGGATGGATGGTGGCTCGTCTTCACCTTTCGCGGGCATGAAGGTTGTTCGTCTCCGCCTTCATACTTGTGTAGTTTTTGGAGATTGGAGAATACTTTGAGCCGAGTGCCCTTTTTATTGAATGAAAATTTCATTACAAGTTTTGGAAAATCAAAACTTCTACAAGCCTAGGGAGGTGCCCCCTCTCTCGAATAGTAGGGCTTCAGGTGCTCGGCGTTCCATGGGTACCTCAGAGCTACCCCTCCTTCGGTCTCTAGGTCGTATGTGCCGGGTCGAGCCACTCAGGTGACCCAATAAGGTCCTTCCTAGGTGGGAGCAAGCTTGTCGGCGTTCTGGTCTCTGGTGGCCAAAGTGACCTTCCTAAGGATGAGGTCATCGGCGCTGAAAGAATGAGGTCGGACCCTTCTATTGTAGTTTGATGTGTGTGTGCGTGTAATTGGTCTGGTTGTGTAAAGTTGTTGGTGTTCGGTAGCTGTTGTGAGTGTTTGGGGATGATCAAAGTTGGCGAGGTGAGGAGAGAGAAGGTAGCGACTGAAATCTCAAAACAGAGTAGAAGGAGAAAGACAATTTACCGCCTAAGCGGTGGATTTTCGCCCAGTCGGTGAAAATGCAGAGTGCAGTTGTGGGAAAGGGAGAAGCAGCCACTCGATCGCCTAAGCGGTGGGACATCACTTAGGCGGTGGGGCGTCGCTTAGGCGATGGGGAGCAGAATCAGAAATATATGGAATTTTAGAGAAATCCACGATCGGTTCAGAACGGGTAACCTTTCTAACTTATTTTGTGAATTCTAAATTTAGTTTTCTAACCTTAGAGTAATAAAATGAAAATAATAAATCTTGAGATGTGTTAATAAGAACAAAGTTTATAAATAGTAAACCGTAACGAAACGATACTAGTTGAATAGTTATATTTCATAATAAAATATGGGAAATAGGAAATTGAGAAAATTAGGATTTCATGGCGTGATTAGTCTGTTTCATACAAAAATATTAATTTAGGCCCTGTCACCGTTAGGTTCGCAGACACCGGAGTTCGGATATGGAATAGTCGGTTAAAGTTTACGAAAGGGGATATCAGGTGAGCGTATTGCCCTTCTTGCCAAACTATTTTCCATATAAATATGATGAGATATGTGTTTATTTAACTATACGAATTTTATAAATTATATGGATCAAGCCAGTTGTGGGTGAGTTGGTAAAATGGTTTTCCATTGAAATGTTTGGGTTAAAAAAAAGAAAGACTTTATAAATAATCTGTTGGATTTGGTGGTTTTAATAAAAAGGTGGGAAAAACATGATTTTTAAATTAAAAGTGTGTTTTGTTAAAAAAAAAAAAGGTGGACAAGGGTGATTTTGATGGTATTGTGGAAATGTTGATTTTGTCGATATTATTAATGTGGTGATTATTATTATGGTCTGTCCGAAGGGTGGTCCGGCAGAGGGATAATTATTTGTGATTTGGTGATAATATTATTGAATTGACTATGCCATAGTTTATATTATGATCTGTCCGAAGAGTAGTCCGACAGATGGATAGTTACTATAAGGTGATTGACATCATGGGTGATTTATATTATTGGCCTCCGGAGACGTCCGGTTGGCGGTGATCTGCGCAGTTAGGTCCGCTAGGAAGGCATATCCTACGGATGGTTACGGTACCGTTGCAACTCCCGATCGTGAGGTTAAAACGATCACTATGGCTTAGCCGGTGGGTGTGGGATTGAGATGTGTGTTTAAATTGGGGTGTTTTATATATATTTTGTGACTTATTATTGATTGGGTGTTTGGAAACTGAATTATACTACTTTACTTCTATTGCTTATTTGATACTAGAGATTTTACCAACTCTGTGGGGTGCTTATATTTATTTACGCTTGATCCATTTAAATGTTGGATTTTATGAAATGTATTGTTGCTATGTTAAAAATGATTTTTACTAAGAAGGCAGTACACTCGCAGGTGAATTCTTTAGGAGACGGTCCCCTACTGGCATTAGGTGGAGTCATCTGGGAATATGTTTGAGTGGAGCTGTCAGAAAAGAACAATAAGGAAGTAAAAGATTATGTATATGTTGTGTAATGAATTGTATAGTGAATTATTTTAATTTGTAATGTATAAGAAGTTTTAGATGTAATAGGTGTTATCATATTGTCGTCACGTCGGTTCTGGGATGACAGGTATCCGGGACGGGTCGTGACAAGAACCATCCCAGCACCGGAACCATTTTGATTGGAGGATCTATGGGTGAAGAATTTCCAGGAATCGGGCCCCAGATCGGTAATCACAATCTGGGATTTATTGGCCTCACTGGTCGGTGGAGAGGTCTTTACGGCAGCTTCCAAGTCGGCACTAAGCTCTTCATCCGGGAAGGTTTGCTCGGCTATGAAGTCAACTAGGACCTACGCCTTTTTCGTCGTTTTGGGACGGTACTTGATGTGAAATTGGCCTAGTTAGAGGCTATATTTCATCAACTTCCCAAGAACATCCGGAGAATAGATAATTTGCCTCAAGGGCTAATCAATCAGTACGACGATGGTACAATCCTGGAAGTACTGCCTTAGTTTTCTCAAAGCTACCGACAGGGTATAGGCTAGCTTTTCAAATTTTGAGTACCTCTTCTCGGCGTCGGTGAGCACTCTACTGGAGTAGTATACCAGGCTCTAGATATCGCCCTCTTCCCTAACAAGGGTGACACTAACAGTCGTGGTGGAGACTACGATGTAGAGGAACAGGTCCTCCCATTTCTTTGGCGTGCTGAGCAAAGGAGTCAAGGAGAAGTATATCTTCGCACACCTCAGTCCATTTAAAGGCCTTATTCCCTCGGAGGATCTTGAAAAACGAAAGGCATTTCTCCGAGGACCGGGAGATGAATTGGCTCAAGGCGGCCAACCAGCCCTTGAGCATTTGAACTTGCTTCTTGTTGCGGTGATAGGCCATGCCAAGAACCGTACTGATCTGGTTGGGGTTGGCATCGATGCCGCGCTGAGAGACCATGAAACCAAGGAACTTCCAAGCGGACACCCCGAAGATGCACTTACTCGGGTTAAGCTTCATGCAATAAGCTCGAAGTTTATCAAAACAGGCCTGGAGGTGCCCGAGGTGGGGCTGCTCTTGACCAACATGTCGTCGATTTATACCTCCATCATCTCCCCGATCTCTTCCTTAAACATTTTGTTCACAAATCTTTGTTAGATCGCCCCGGCGTTGCGGAGGCCGAATGGCGTGACCTTATAATAGTAGGTGCCTCTGTCCATGATAAACGAGCTCTTGTTCTTGTCAGGCGGATACATCAGGATCTGGTTATAACCGACGTAGGAATCTAGAAAGCTCAATTGTTCGTACCCAGCTATCGTGTCGATCACAATGTCAATCCGCAGAAGGGGGAAGAAGTCTTTCGGGCAAGCCTTGTTGAGATCTTTGAAATCTACATATAGTCGCCATTTGTTACCAACCTTAGGAACAAGGATCATGTTGGCTAGCCAGTCCAGAAACTTGACTTCTTCCCTGACATCTGACTTGATTAGTTTGTCCATTTCTTCTTCAATGATCTTCTGCCGGTCTGGGTGGAATTTCCTCATCTTTTGGCAAACCATGTTGGCTAGCCAACCCGAAAACTTGACTTCTTCCACGATATCCGACCTGATTAGCTTGTCCATTTCTTCTTCAATGATCTCTTGCTGGCATGGGTGGAACTTCCTCCTTTTTTGGCAAATAGGTGGGTGGTACACGACGACATGGAGCGGGTGCATAGCCACGCTGGGATCAATCCCTTAGAGCTCGTTGTGAGGCCAAGTGAAGACATCATAATTTATTTTTGACAACCAGCTGAGCTCGCACGTCCGTAAGAATGAATCACTCAATTGTCGGACTCCTGAGGTCGGTCATCTCCCCCTGCGTTTTAGAGATCCAGTCCCCCTTGCACCAGTGCCCGAGGCAGACGGGAGAGGAGGACATGGAAATAATCCTAGAATCTACTAAGTTGGCGCACCAAATTGTCGAGCCTGGAGGCGTCAACGGATCCGGAGGTTTGGCCTGCAAAGATGCCTGAGGCTGAGACTAATGGACCGGCTTGTCCCATGACGGGAACATGCTCTTCTTCGGCGGGAGCGCGGGTTGCTGCTCTAGTATCCGGCCTCGGAGCTCTGGAGAACCCCTCATTAGAGAGAGCTAGGGTTCTTCTGATTCTATACTGAAGAACCCCTCATTGCTTAAGGGTATTCATGATTGATGGGCCGCATTATGGGCCTGGGCTTATCGATTAAGAAATTGGGCCTAATTTAGGCCTTCAATTTTAAAAGGCCCATAAAACCTAATAATTTACTACACTTAAGGGTCTTAACCCATTACATGTTGGGCAATAAGTGAATAATAAACTTCCAATTTAAATAATAAATTTTTTAATCCATATAAAATCTTTATAAAAAAATTTCTAATATTTACTCTAACTGTTCACTCATATTTAAATTTTTTTTTAAGTTAACCTCAACTTTAACAATCAAATTAGAATAGGCATCAGTCCATTTTATTATTTTAACAAATCATCATTTAAAAAAAATAAAAAAATAATTATTTAAATTTTAAAAGTCAAAACTACCCCTAAAAAATAAATAAATAATATATTTCATCATAAAACTATATTCCTCCCTACTATGCTTTAACAAAATACTCCCTCCCCCGTCTCCTCCATCGCTCTCTTCCACCAACAGTAGACAACCACCACATTTAACAACAAAATCTGCAGAAGACACCCACCGCCTGACAACAACAACATCTGCCGCCAGCACCTCCTCCAACAACACAGGCCACCGCTGCCTCCACACACATATTCTTTTTCCAAATTTTTTTGTAAACAATTAAAATTGCATATTCACACACATATATATATATATAAATACATGTTAGGTTTCCAGATTTTTTTTTAAACAAAAAAAATTTCAGAATTTTTACAAATGTTGAAATGTTTTTTTTTTTTTTTTTTTCTTCATGTTTTTAATGGTGTAATTTTTAAAATTGTTGTGATTAGTTGTTAGGGTGGTAATGTTAAAATTTTTCTGTGCTTTTTATGATGTTGATAGTTGATATTTGTTGTCAGGACAATGGTGATAATTAATATTTGTTATTATGATGGTAGTGATAAGAATATTTAGCGCGATAATAATCATTGTAATAGTGAATATTGATCGTAGGGATGGTGATGGTGAAATTTGATGTGGTGGTAGTGATTGTAATTTGATGTTGGTGGCGGCAACAATGATGATAATAAATTTTTGTAGTGGTGGTAGTGGGGGTTAAAAAATATTTGTTACAAGGTCGATAACAAATATTTACTGTGATGTTGATGGTAATAACAATATTTGCTGTGATTATGAATGAATATTATTTATTATGAAAAAATAAATTGAGAGTATTTTTGGTACAAAAATAATATATTTTTAGAGCTAGACTTTTCATAAAAATAATAAGAAGAAATGGGGATAAAATTAAGAATTAATGAGTTTTGGGGCCTATAAAAAATCACCGTTTATTTTTCCTTTAAAATAAAACTCAATATTAATTTTCAATTCATCTTTTATGAATTAAAATTTAAAATTTAAAATTTAAAACAATAATTTTGAAACTTTACATTGGGCGAAAATAAAATTAAAGCATGTTTTTTTCTTTGAATTTTTTGGTTGTTGTAAATAAGTTTTTTTTTTTTTTTTTCGAATTAACAAGAGTTAGTAGTGTAGTTATTATCTAACAGACAAACAGTTGATCCAGTTAGAGGGCTAGAGTTGAATTTTGCTAATTTTGAATCTTTTGTGTCTTGTTCGACGAGTTGCCCTCGGTGGTATGTCTGAGATTCGAGTTGTAGCTTGCAAAAATACCCGGTAGGGTATTGTTTAACAAAATCTATCCGGCATAAGAGTGAGAGCTTGGGAAAGATTTAAAATTTCAAGTATATTAGACAAAAAGTTATTTTCACAGTGCCCCCACTATTTATAAACGAGGGGGTCAAATTAACCCCCAAAACATTAGGGGCACAAGCCCAGATAAATGTTGTAATCCAGTGTTTGGAGAATAGGATGATGCATGGCGTGATTATGCCATTGAGCCTTGTCTCGCAGTTGATTTGGTCAGCAATGACGATGTATTTATGTTGGTGATAGAAAGAGTGTTGTTAAAACGTGAAGATTTGTGGTGGGTGGTTCGTTGACTGTGTTTTCTTCGATCGACGGTCAAAGAATGAGTTTATTTGCCTTCACCTCCTTGACCTTTGTGATCGCATTCTTCTCCACGTAGACGTCGATCTTTGCATTGTAGCTCACTAGGTTTCTGATTGTCTTGAAGTCATCCTCGATCTGCTTCTACTGAGCGATTCACATTCAGCTGGAGCTCCAAACAAAGCATACATCGGTCACATTTTCTCACGAGATCAGACCCAGAGGGAGGCTGAACTATAGCTATAAGGGGTGAAGGCATGAGTTGCCTAATCAGATTCAAATAGGTGAACTAACAATTTTCTCTGCTTGGGAATTGCTTCATAGTTTGTTGCCTTCTCTGGTTCATGCCATCTAAGGTAGATTCCCAAGCGTTTGTGGACCGTTGTTTCTCTAGATATTTTTTTTGGTATGCCCACGAGTGTCCCTCTACCCATATAAGACGAAAGACTATTTCGTTAGTGCTGCATGGCTGGCTCTTCCAACAAGTATTTTTCACAGACTCGAACCTTTGATCTTACAGAAACTCCTCAACTTTGGTGTTGTTTCTCTAGATTACTAGATATAATCACTTTCTCTAAATCATTATGGGAAGTAAAATTGCGAATTGAAAGAGGAATTATGGGGAGGCAAAAGAACATTTAGTGACGATTTTTGTTGATTCAATCCCAGAGAAGATGAGTAGGAGAGGCGTAAGATTCATATTTGAGAGGCACGGGGTGGTGTGTGATGTCTATATCCAAAGTGAAGAAGGGTTAGAACAAATTCAAAATATGAATTTATTCAATTTTTTACTTTGGTTGAAGTCTTGATTGCTATTAGAGTTCTCAATGAAATTAGGGTTAAGAATAAAATGATTTAAGTTTGTTTGGTTGTGCTCAATAAGAGATCTCAGGTCTTCAATGTAAAAAGAAAGTGGGTTAGAAAAAATGGAGGCAATTTTGGATTTGTGAGTTGCGAACTTGTTGTTCTTTCTACTCCTACTCTCAAGGCTACTCTTGCCATGATGGGTTGAAGTACTAGCTCTTTAAACCCTGCACCCTCAAGTCCTGTGAATTTCTTAGTTGTTCGATCATCAAATGATCTTGATAATAGTGAGAACTCTATTACTGTTAGGAATATGATAAATAGAATCAAACTAGCGTTGCATAGAGTAGATAAGGTGATGGAATATGTAAAAAAAAATTAAGTTTGACTATGACTACGAATAAGTTGAAATTTAGATATATGATTGTGAATCTATATTCTTAGGGAATGCGACTCATTGGGGTCAAGTGGTATTGAACGTGTATTGCTTATAGATGTAGTTAAGAGCTTGGATCAAGTGGGTGAAATGAACCTTGCTTTAGAGGGTGATTTCAACTTGAGAGTAGTGACTAAAACTTCTCACAATCATGATTTAGGAGAGAATATTCTATCAAACCATGAAGATGGTTGTCATGGCTCGGAAGAAGGTGAGCTAGTTGCAGAGTCTTTTTGCCAAAACAAATCAAATGAATCAATTGCTAAAAGCGATATTGATTTTGCAAATCAAGAATGGTTATCCACAAGTGATTCGGATGGTAGCGGTGTCGAAAAATCAAAAAATAAAATTAAAGGGATTTTCTCCAAAGTTGATAATAAATGTGGTATGCGATTTAAAAAGAAACTATTTTCAATGCCTAAAAGGAAAAAGAACTCTTTGGCAGTTGGGTGTATTAGAATAAATGTTTTAATCGTGGTTGATAAGGAAAAACTCTTTCTTGTGACAACTCTAAAAGGAGAGAGGGTAAAAATTTGGGAAAATTGCAACTTGGGGAGTTAATGTTTTGTTCTTTTGGCCATTGCTTTGGTGTAAAGATTTTTCTTGATTACTATTAGGTTTATACGGTGTGTCACTTTCGTTTAAAGTTGGCGAGATAAGGATGTGGGTGAGAGTTTCACCAATTGTTCCATGGTAAAAAGCCTTGGTAGAATGTTTCTTTTTCCTTAATTGGTGGAAGTGGTGTTGTGGGTCATCCTGTTGGTGAAAAGGAGGGTATGCTGGAACTATACTTGAAAATTTCTTGCCTAAATCTTTACTAGAATCGAAATAACAGTTACTACAATTTGGTCCTGGTGTATGATCTTTTGCTTTTACAAAATTATGGTGTTGTTTTTATATGGTTCTCTATAAGGTAGTTGTGGTGCATAGTTATTGTGGTGTTTTTTGGGATTTCTTGCATTTTTGGGACTAGGCCCGGGATGTCATGTTTGGTTTGAGGATTTCGTGCATTTTTGGGACTAAGCCCCCAGATGCCTTATTTGATTTTAGGAGGGTTCTCCATTAGGGGTTAGCGGTCTCCGACTGAAATATTTTGTGATGTTGTTTGTCAAGGTCTTGCAGAATACATGATATTTTATTACCGTATAGTAAGAGAGACCCTACTCTTATATAGAAAAATGACATACATACAAACACCAAATAATAAAAGAAGTTACAAAATCACTCTTCCCAGAAAAAAAAAAAATGAAAAACAAAAAAATATAAAAAAGAAAAAAATATTCTCACTCTTTTTTTCTCTTACAAATCTCAATAAACACCACTCCATGTCACGATTAAAAAAAAAAAGAAGGCAAGTCAACCAATTGCCCAACACTATTTACCTTCTTCAACCGCCACCATCACCACCACCACCTCCACCGCCGCCGTGAGAACTTCCATCGCCACTGCCGCCGCCCATATCAGACGGATGGGTTGCGGTCACCATCGCAGCTGCAGACACGCCGGCTTCGCCAGCGGAGACTCCACCGTGGGCGGAGTCACCGTGGTGGTCGCCACCGGCACCACCTGCACCGGCGACATCCCCTTTATTTCTAGATTTGGAATGTGAAGAAGAAGAAGAAGATCTATGAACAGGTTCCTCGGACTCTTGCTTAGATTTTCTTGCTCTAAGGCCGCCGAAGCAAGAACACATGCTCTTCCTCTTCATCACTAAACACTACTTCAGGCCAATTCACTTTCTTTCTTCTTTTTAAAGAGCACAAAGAGATGATTGAAAACTTGCGTTAAATTATACTTTCCACCCCCAACGTTTTATCTTTAGCTTTACATTGCACCTTTGAATTCTTAAACTATGCCATATACTCATCACAATCTCCCAATTTTTGGCTTATTTGTTTGGTCCTAATTGATCAATTGAGTCTCTTAAATACATTTTACCACTTTAGGGTGAAATTTTTGAAGAGATAATTCGTCAATTGTCGAATCTTTAATCCATAATTTATTCTATTTTAATTTTAAGTTAAGTATGAATCTCTTCATTGTATTTTACCTTGTATTTTAGTTCCTTGGTTAATGCTCATCGTATCTTTAGTCAAATACTTTCAATTTTATATCGTTAGCCATCAGTGTCACCTTCTTTCATTGCCCTACCATCAGACCTCAGGCTTCCAGTCGCTAAATCTAAGTATCGACTGCCGAAATTCTTTTTACTTATATGTAATCTTTTTTTAGTATACTTTTTAATTATAGGTAACTATCTACATATGACTGTTTTTTCTATGTATTTTTTAGTTACATATAACTATTTTTTTAATGGATTTTTTAACTATATTTTAGAATATTTTTTAGTTGCATTCATGTGATTTTTTGAGAATTGGAAAAACTAATTGAAAATAAGTTAAAAACAAAATATACTAAAAATATTATGAAAAATTAGTGATGTAACTAAAAAAAAATCTCTCAACCGGATGTTCAGTGAGTGCTGGTGGCCAAAATCCAACAACTGGAGGCAGCAATGGGCAAATGGTTGGCAACACAATCTTAATCTGAATATTAGTTTGCATAAACTCTAACAAATGGGATAAAAAATAAAATATTTATTTTGTTTAAATTTTTTTATTAAGGTTGTTCGATTTTTAAGATCTCTCACCAATTATCAGTTAACCAATTAAAATATGAGAATTGAGATATAAATTTTGTCAATTTTGTAAACAATTTTTTTTTTTAAATATTTTTCTCATATTAAAGTGATATTTGCTTAGTTGTTAAGAGTAGGAGGGCATAAAAGCCAAATGATACCATGTGGGATTTCCTTTTAATATTCTCTTTCTCAAAAAGAGCAATGAGTTTCTTTACCACCAACTTGAAAATGAGTAAACTTACACTTTTTGTCCCTCAATATAAAAAATTAATATTCTGGTCCATAAACTATTAATTGTTATATTTTTTGCCATCGAGTTTTGCCATTTGCATTTTTTTATTGGCTTTATTTCAAAAAATTTGGATCAATTAACAATGAAATTGTGAAATCTCATGTCGGAAGTATTATAAAGTACCATATACGTTACTACTAGTACCTTGAGTTAAGTAATTTGAGTCACTTGGACTCAGTCCAAAAGGTATTGGGTCAATAGATAACATGGAGCATTACAAATGGTATCAAAGTCAACCTTAGTCGAAAAACAACATCATGGTGATGTTGATACAAAAGTAGAGGCTCCAGAAAGGAGTAAAGGCTCCAGAATAGGTACCATGTCTCCGCTTTGGGCTTCTATCTATACCACTAATCACGATGATGAACTGGCCGACGAGACGAGGACGTCGTGTCTTTGAGCAAGAAAATATTATGAGATCTCACATCGGAAGTAATAGAAAAAATTGTCTGATATATAAAGTATCATGTGAGTTATTATTAGTACTTTATTTTAAATATTTTGAATTACATGAACTAGAGATACTGAATCAGTAAGCCACGTGAGTCGCTGCTGAAATTGATAGTCATTCAATTGATACTCATTCTTTGTGTATGAATTTCTATATGGATGTTATTTAAATATCATCTTTTTATGTGGATATTAATGAAAAAGGAAAACCTACAACTAAAACATATGTGTGTGTGTGATTATAAAAGTGTTTATATTACATAATTGTTTTCGTTTATTGTGATTGAAACACAATTATTGAACTTTAGGAAAGGGCTAACAGTATAAAGTCAAATCAATTATACTAACAAATGAAAAGATTCCTCCAAAAATAAAAAATAAAAATAAAAAGTTGAATTCAACCTAAGAAAATGAAGTTTGAACCATTTTTCTCAACCTGGTGGCATCCATTATTGTAACCCCTTAACACATGGGGATAAGAATTCTGTTCCAAAAAACAAATATTTTTATTTACAAAAAATTTAATATTGAGAACAGAAATAAAGTTCATAACCTTGAAGTTAATAACCTTGTTTCTGTTCTAAATTATTCTCATTTCAGTGAGATCAATCTGAAAATTCCTTATATGCCCTAGAGTGAAAAAAAAATTGTTTCTGCTTCTGCTCCCACCCAAAATTAATTCCACCTAGCTCCGGCAACTAGGACACATTGAGCTCTGGATAGTTGGCGGGAGATTCTAAAAATCGTATCAAATTAACAAAAACTCGTAAATCAAATAAGTATTTTAGTTTTGAAGATATTTATTAGAGTTCATGCAAACCAAATTTTTAATTAGGGTTGGGTTGCCAACTGCTTGTGGCCATTGGATTCTGGCCACCGCCAGTCGCTATTCGCCGAACCTTCACTTGTCACAATTTTTTTTAGTTAAAATTACTATTTTTTTAGTAATATCTTTTTATTATATTTTTTAGTTACATTTAAGGGTAATTGATTTTTTAGTCTTACAAAGATACCTATTTTAGAATTCAAACATCCACTACAAATAATTCAGTTTTCAGTCCCTCAAAAATCTTTACTAAACAGTCCTTGCATTTTAGCCTTTTTTTTCACTCATATTTATGATTCTGTACTTTTATTCTATGCAATAAGACAAAATTATGCAATAGGGACATTAACGTTAACGTAAAATGTTCAGGCAAATACACGTTGTCCTATATTTTTACCGAAATTAAGATTTGAATTTCACGTTAATGTTAACGTATTTCATATACTTTTTGTGTGTGTCTACATTAATGTATCTTGTCCATCTGTTTTGTGTGTGTTAACGTTAACGTATATTTATTTTTTAAGATTTTTTTTGTGAGTTAACATTAAAATGATCGTACCATATAACATTAACGCATTTTAACTATCGCTGTGTGTTTTTAGCGTCAACATGTTTTTAAGGGTTCTAAACTTTAACGTTAACGTATTTCACCAACGTATATGATGGATTTTTTTTAGCTAGGTGTGCGTTAACATTAATGCATATTTTTGGGCTCCTGTATATTAATGTCAACGCATTTTTATATTTTTTTAGCGTTAAAATACTTTTATTTTTTGGAATTTTGTATATTAACGTCCTGTTAAGTGATGTTTTGTCTTTTTGAGCTGAATGTGTATTTCGATTGGCTTTGCGTTAACATTAATGCATTTTTTTAAATTCTCTTCTGTGTTAATGTTAACACATTTCATGTTGTCTGGAAAACACGTGTGAAAAAATCACTCACACACTAACGTCAACGTAAAAAATAACACTTCATCCACCTCCACCACCATTCATATCCCCCACTATCATCACTGTCAGTACCATCTCCGTTACTTGTTATACCACAAATGTCTTCTAAAAAAACAGATCTGAATTAAGTTCCAGATCTGATAAAATCCAATCCAGTACAGCAACATCAACTACAACACCTAAATCTTTTAAAGATATCTCACTTGAAAATCAAGAGCTTCTCAAAACATGGACAAATTCAACAATTATTACCAGATGAACAAATCATTGTTTGAAATCGATATGCCCAAACGAGCTGATATTAGTTGGAAACCAGTTCGATGGGATCGATTCAGATAAATGAACAAATTCAACACTGAACAAATTCAAGAAGATCGAAGAGGTGGAAAATAAGAGAAATAAATCTACCTTCGATCTAGGCCCTAATCAGCCTAGATCTGGGTTTCCAGATCTAAGATTATAAAAGAAAAGAGAGAGAGAGAACCTAGTCTCGTTTCTCTGTTTTGTTACTACTAATGAATTTCATGAATCGAATTGCAATAATAGCTGGGCATGGGGAGTGCACTTGAGACACTCTGCGGCCAAGCTTTTGGAGTAGGGGAAAATCCATATGTTGGGGATATACATGCAAAGATCCTGGATCATTCTCAATTCCACTGCCATTCTCGTAATGTTTGTCTACATTTTTGCATCCCCATTGCTAAAACTCATACAGCAGGATCCCAAAATATCAGATGCCACCGAAAAATTTGTGCTATGGCTGGCCGATTTTGGGGCTTGAGCAGTACCGATCTCGATGAGGACGACGATGCTGTGCTCCGTTTTGGCCAAGAGAGAGTGAGGCAATGTCCTCCATTTCGGCCGAGAGAGGAGAGAGAGAGAGGCGGCTGAAGAGAGAGAAGTTTGTGATTAGGGTTTTTAACATTTTCATCATTATATATATATATATATATATATATATATATATATATATATATGTAAAAGGGCATAATTGTCTTTTCATTAAACTAGTCGGTGGTCAAATGATCAAAAACTTAATTGGTTATACTGACAAACAAGTCCAAAAGCTAACACAATTTTTCATTTGGATTTTTTTTCTACATAAACTCTTGTTTTAGGACTACTAAATAAATATCTCTACATTTAATTAATTTTCTGGGTGGTGGTTATGGGAAAATCATATGAATGTAATTAAAGAATACACTAAAAACTAGTTATATGTAACTGAAAAATAAACTCAAAAAATAGATAGATGTAACTAAAAAATCCGCGTAGCCGGTGGCCAGAATTTGACGACTGGAATCCTAAGATCCGACAGTGCAATGGCAACAGAAAATGGCACCTATGGCCGGCGATGCAAACCTTAATTGAAAATGTTTGACTAGACATATAAGTAAATATTGACCATGGGATTAGAATACAAGATCAAACATAATGAAAAGATTTATGCTCAAATTATAGTTAAAATAGAATAAATTATAGATTAAATGGTTTAATTGGGACTATTAAGTAGTTATCCCTTAAAATAATTGTCATTACTAGTTTTTCATTTTATATTGATTGATGTTGCCTGGAAATGGTAACACAATAAATTTATAATTTTATCCTTGCGATTCTTTATTCCTTACTCCTGAGAGTGTCTGCACAAATTCTTAACACCGGAGAGGTGGATCTCGACAAAGAACCTCTAGCGTGAAAGTAAGTATTTGCTTGAAGATAGAGTGCAAAATCAATTGCGAATATCAAATTATGCATATCTGGACTCACGCTTACATGAGTATTTATATGGTTCTCTTCGCAGCGGGAATGGAGATGGAGAGAAAGAGAGATAGAAAACACAATCATCAAGTTGTTATCGATGTAATCATCATCCTGTTACCACCGCGTCCCTCCGATACGCTAATATTCTCTTGCGATTGGGTGCGTGACTCACCTTTTTGCTAATGAACTTCAGACCTGACCTTGCCTGTAGATCCCCAACCTTGGGCAACGGGAGCTTACGGGCTTCTTCAAACGTTCCGTTCTCCCTCAAGGGTCTGAGCGCACTAGCAGACGTTGATCTGGCCTCATATGGTCCTCACAGGGGTCAAGCCCATTGATGGTCCCCTGAACTTATGCAAAACCCAGGCCTATTCCTTGTTCTTTAGGTTGCAGCTTGGCCCATGACCACATCTACCATCATCATTGATTAATGTTGATTTCCAAATTATTTTTAATTTTTAATTAATTATTTTTTGGGAAAAGATATATAAATTGAAAAATGGACTCCCAACTAACATAATAATGTTTTTAGTCCTCAAGATGTTTTAGAAATTAGTCAATCTCTTCTTTGACTATCTTTTTTTCATAATTTACATAGAGTGTCATTCCGTAAAATATAGCAAGTCGTTGTAGACACCATATTTTCTCCCGCCTATGCATGGCATTTAAATAAAAATAAAAAATAAAAATAAATAAATAAATAAATAAATAAATATATATATATATATATATATATATATATATATATATATATATATATATATATATATATATATATATATATATATATCCAAATGAAAATTAAGGGTCGAAGGTTTCAAGAATTAATTTAAACTTGAATTTTGCAATTGGAAATCCTATTGACTTCAATGGAGGTTTGAAGTAATAAATTAAGTTTCTACGATTTAAATTAATATCTCAAAAATCCGATTAAGTCGAAAGGTTATCCAATTGAGGTTTTTGAATTAAAATTGTTTCTTTTAAAAAGTTTTGGGACTAAATTGAAAATTCACATGATTGATATTTTGAACCCGGAGTTCAAAATTAAATTTTGAATCAAGTTATCTTAAAACAAGTTAAATAAAAGTCTCCTAATCCTAATTGGGCCCCAAATAAGCCAATTGAGATATTTTGTGGAAATATAAAGTTTAGGGGCCTAATTGAAATTTTGAGAAATTTTAAATCGTCATTTAAAGAGGACCAATTCTGATTCAATTTTTTTTTTTTTTTATCAAATATTTTAAAATGATTAATTCTTGAAAAACTTGAATTGGAACTCTAATTGAGGTTCGGAAAGCCAAAATTTTTTTTTGGGGTCAATTAAAAAATTTTAAAAGTTATTTTGAAACTAAATTGATCAGATTGAAATAAATCTTGAAAATTTTATCATATTTTATTTTGTCAATTTGGGTCTTCAAAATTCATTTTGGCGAAAAACAAGTAAAATCGATAGTATTGGAAATTTTTTATTTTGACCCCAAAATTTGGACATTTCTGAAAATTTATAAAATTGACGAACAATTGAAAGTGCTTTTGAAATCGATTCAACTTTGAATAATCCACTTGTGTTAGAGAAAATAATACAAAAATTAATTTCAAACTCCGGGTTCAAATATCAATCTTTTAAATTTTCAATTTAATTCCAAAATTTTTCAAAACGAACAATTTTGATTGAAAACTCTCAATTGCATAATCTTTCGACTTAATTGGATTTTTGAGATATGAATTTAAATCTTAGAAACTTAATTTATTACTTTGAACCTCCAATGAAGTCAATAAAATTTTCAATTGCAAAATTCAAGTTTGAATTAATTCTTAAAATCTTCGAATCGATCCTTCATTTTCATTTGGATATTTTCGAAATTCACACACAATTACCATTTATATATATATTATTATTTATTTATTTATTTTTGAAATTTCATGTATGATCGGGATAAAATGTGGTGTTTATAACTGCCCCTCTTTATAATGTTGTCAATGCGCACGGGCAGAGAGCATGTTGCCCTGCCCAACTCTTTCTCTCTATCTCAAAAAAAAAAAAAAAAAAAAAATTAATTAAAGAGATTTGAGGCAGAGGGACGGTGCCCCTTCCCCTCATTTTGAGGGCTTTTTTTTGGCCCAAAAAGGTAAAGAGGGGGGGGGGGGTTGAGGTCTTTTGGGTTTCCGCTTCAACAAAAGAAAAAAAAATTGGGGAGGGAAAAATTCAGAGAAGGAAAAAACAAAAAGATTTTTTGGGTTTGGGAATTTCGTTTTTGGGTTTAGTTTGGTTTGCTTTTTTTTTTTGGTAGGTGTTTTGGCCAAATAAAAATAAGGGGGATATAGATTTTGCCAAAAAGTAGGGAAAATAAGAAAAGAAGAAAAATGAGGAAGACACACTCTGCGTCTAGGTAAATTTTCCCTACCATCCAACTACCCTTTTATTTTTTACTTAAACTGCTTAAAAGGAAAGAACCTAAAATCCTTTTATTTTTTACTTAAACTGCTTAAAAGGAAAGAACCTAAAATTGGACAAAATTTAAGAGGACGTTTCACTGGAATACTTAAAAAATCAATTTATTTTTCTACATTTATTTTCCTATACTGCTCATTTTCGCGCTTTTATCTCCTGTATTTATTTTTTTATTTCGCGCCTTTTCGTGCTTTTATTTTTTATATTTATTTTTTATTTCTGCACCTTTCCGCGCATTTATTTTCCTATTCTGCACCTTTATGTGCTTTTTTTTTTTTTATTTATTTATTTGTAAATTTATTTTATTAACTTTATGTGTTGTCTTTATATTCTGTATATGTTCTTTTCCTCACATAAAAAAAGGTGAAAAATGAAGTGATCGTTTGGATTATAAAAATAAAAAATGAAAGACAAAAATTCAAAAGAAATAAAAATAAATAAATAAAAAATGTATAATCTTAACTTGAAATCTGATAAAGGGAGAGTTTTTCATACCGCCATTTTGAATTTTCCGATCAGTGTCAAATTTTCAAACGGTGGGTTTAGGAAGACATTTCTCTAAACTGGGTTTTGAACTTCGGATAAATTGATAAAAAGGGAAGAATACCTTCTCCGCATGTCAAATATTTTTGTCACAAAAAATATACAAGCTTAGGCCCCGTTTGGTAACCATTTCCATCCCATTCCATTCCCAGATTTTTGGGAATTCTGTTTGGGAATAGCGTTTGGTAATTTTTGTTTCCGTTTCCATTTCATTCCCATTTGAGAATTGTGCCCACTTTTTTCTTAAGAAATGAGAAACAAAAAAAAGTTGTTTCTCATTATTCCCATTCAATTCCCAAAACCCATGATCACTATTCACCTACCGGCCGACCACCGTCCGCCGCCGCCGACCGCCGCCGGCCACCGTCCGCCGCCGCCGCCGCCGGTCATCTCCGGCGACCGTCGCCGGTCACCGTCCGGCCGGAATTTTTCCGGCCACTTCCGGCAGTCGCCGGCGACGGCGCCACCGCCGTCCGGTCATCGCCGGGGGCACCGCCGTCTCCGACGCCGGAGAACCGTCGCCGGCAGTTGCCGGCCGGCCGGCGACGGGGGCCGCCGGAGCACCGCCGCCGGCCGGCGACGGCGCCGCCGGAGCACCGCCACCGCCGGCCGGCCAAAACTGAAAAGAGAAAAAAAAAAAAAAAAGATTTTAGGATAAAATCGTTACCAAACACAATTCCCTTCCCAAAACAAAAAAAAAATTATCGTTACCAAACGCAATTCTACTCCCAAAAAGAAAACAAAATTCCCATCCCATTCCCATCCCACTGCTGGAATTGAAACAGAAACGGTTACCAAACGCCACCTTAGTTTTCATAAAAATGATTTTTCTAAAAAAAAAGAAAAATCAAATCATTTTTCTTTATATATATATATATATATATATATATATAAGAAAAGAGTTTTTTGTGGATAGTAAAAAAAATTTGGTCTTTCAAAAAAAGAGTATATTTTGAAAAAAAAGAAAAGAAAAAAAAAAGAGAGTTATTCTAAATGATTTTCATGTAAAAAAATGTGTTGTTTTGGAAATTGAATTTTCTAAAAATGTGTTCTTACTGTGTCTTTCTAAACTAATCATCTCCCATATCTTTCTTTTTAAGAAATTATCTTTTTTCAGTTCTAAATTTTTAAAAAAAAATAAAAAAAGGAAAAAGGAGTTTCGCATTTTCCCCCCAAAAAATATTTTGACATGCATATAAAATTCTTGCTTTTATAAAAATAACCAAAATTTCAAACCTGAGACATTAAATCTCCCGGGGTCATTCTTATTAAATCATCAATATTTGATAAGCGATCATACTGAAAAATATTAAAAAAATGAAAACAAAATAAAATTTATTTTTCTATTTTATTTCAAGAAAATTCGAAAAAAAAAATCTCTTTATTTAAAAAAAAAAAAAAACGAAAAACAAAAAAAAAAAAAAAAAAAGGGAAAATTTAAAAAAAAAAAATTAAAAAGAAAAACAAAAAATTTAAAAAATAATTAAAATACATGATTTTTAAATAGGAGATTTCAAAATCAAATAAAACATTTGGACTTAAATTTTAATTGATCTTAATTGGATAAGGTACAGTCTTCGTACGAACGTTTCAGGGTGCCTAACACCCTCCGAGTATAACTTACTCCCAAACCTTTAAAAACGAATCTTTGGTCGAACAGTGCTTTTGGAGTCAAAATTTTATTTAAACCATTTTTCATTTTTTTTTTTAAAAAATCCGTTGACCTAACACACCATTTAAACTTAGTTTTAGATGACGACTCTTTTTCTAAATTTGACTTAAGTTATTTTATGAGAAAACCGATGCTTTTAAAAGTCCATCTCTTTTAATATTTTTTCAAAAAAAACAAAAACCAAAAAATCTTATATATATTTATTATTATTTTTCTTTCTAAAAATCCGGGGTTTGTCAGTTGTGAACAATCACATTTTTATTTTGCTATTTTTGAACATCTTAATATATTTTAACGTTGAATGTTCTACTACGAATGTTCATAATTTTTATGTAAATAAATTATGTTTTTGTTATATTCACACGTTCTTCTATTTTACGTTATTATGTTACGTTCACAAAATCCACGAAAAAAAGAACATTCACGTTCTTTGATCATTGACACTACTATTTGAAAAACAAAAATCTAAAAACAAAAAATAAAAATAAAATAAAATTAAACCCTAAGATCAACAAAAACAAAGTCGTTATGTACATTTATGAAAAACCAACCGAAATCAATATTCCCCAACCACAATGACACATTAACCCTGAACCTAAAAATAGTATGAGCGTTAATTGTATCATAAACGAACATTCACCCAAACCCCAAAATCAATATGAACATTCACTAAGAAATCAACAAAAAAGAAGGTTCATAGTGAAAATAAATACAAAACTCCACTAGGAACAACAAAAGACCAATAAAATCAAAACAAAATTGAAAAGAGATACGAACATTCACAGCACACAAATTAAATAACATTAAAAAAAATCAAAATCAGTAGAAAATTATCATCAAATCGAAAATTGTGACCACCACTGGAACATTCACATTAAGGAACATATCAAGAATTCTCAGATCTGGATCAGATATGAAAATTTCAGATTTGGATTTTTTCAGATATAAGAGAGAGAAAGAGCGAGAGAGATTGATTGATTGAGGAAGACGGCATTGGTGGCGTCGCGCAAGCACGGTTGAGGAAGATGAATGTCAACCAAACCACAGACAACGTCATCATCATTGGCGGCGGCGAGCGGCGAGCAGAGCCAGGCGTATTCGTCATCGTCATCAGATAAGGAAACATCGGTGGCGGTGTGCAAGCACGGTTGAGGAAGACGAACGTCGACTACACCACAATCATTATCCAATAACCCAGACATTTGGCAAATAAAATAATGTAACAATTAAGGCAAAAATGTGTACTGCCAATCCAAATCTCATTACTGTTTTATTAAGAGAATGATTTTTTTTATACAATTGGTACATAATTAACAATTGAACATTAATAGTCTATTATATAGCAATAATAACAAACAATCGAGTCCCATATTTGTTTACTTTTGGCCATGAATTAAAGATAACAATTTGTAATACCCCGAAAATTTATATTTTTAAAATATTATTTTATATAAATTTAATATTTTCAGGATTGATTTGTAAATTTATGGTATCAATAATATTTTATAATTCTTGGCAAGTGAATATTAATTCTAATTGGACTTTTAATTGTTATGGACTATTGTGTTATTCAAAATATACTTTCAAGAGTTTTGGAATATAATTAATATTTTTTATTTTTATTTTAAGAGGGATATTAATGTAAACAAATAAATTATAAAAATAAAATAAAAATAAATACATGGATCAAATTGTTGCCTTCCCTATGGAAGGCAAATTCAAACCAAGTGTTTGGGTGCATATGTGTGAACTTGACGCGTGTTTCCAAGTTGATAAATAATAATAATAAGTTGCACAGATATATACATACACATATGCTTATGGAAAGGATGAGGGAGCATGGATATTAAGCCAAAACCGTAATATACATATAGATATAATAGAATTGTATATCATCTGCATATATATAATTAAATGATGCGATAAGTTTTCGAGCAAAAATATTCGAATTTTGGCTTTGTATTTCAGGTAGAATTTCTAATTAATTCTATCAATACATGTATTTAATTTTTCTATTATGAGATTTATGTTATTATTATTGTTGAATTTTAACCGTTAATTTTCAAGAAATAATTATTAGTATGTGAAAATTATGTAGAAATTATGTCAATGTATTTTATTTGTTGTATTAACTAAATGCACGTATTAAAGGGGTTGAAAATTTACTGAGCGTTGACTCATAACTCCACAATTTTAATTGTAGGGCTAGTGAGAGTGAAATGGAGCCAGGAACTATATTATAATTTCTGTTTGTAATAAATGTAGTTATTATTTACTGTTGTAAAATTGATAATAAAATTTGAAAAAATTTATTATTGTGATCAATAAATTATTTTAATTTATTATTGTGATCAATTTAGTGTGGAATTAGTAAAATTTGGGGCCAGGGGATAAACCATTCACATTTTTTTAGAGCACTTAAGACTTATTTAGTATTAATGACACCTGACCGTAATTATATATGTTTATTTATTTGAATATTAGTATCTTTCAGTTTTCTTCCATTATCATTAATTTAAGCCATATCACTTAAGTCAAAGTGGACTATTACAAATTGAGTATTATTATTAATCATATAATTGTAGCATTATTAATCATATGATAGTATCATTATCATTCATACAATACAATATTATTATATTGACTTATTCGGGTTTTTTTTAGTGTAAATGAAATAGTGGCCTTTCGGTTTTAGTTTTAATTCTCCAAAGGGAGAAACCGAATGGCGGCCCTAGAAAATCGGGTCGTTACACAATTAAACAATGAAAAATTAAAATCAATCGTAAATAAGCAATACTTCATCACAACACCCAGTGCAACTGGTAATTACTGATATCGCTTCTTCTGCGATTAAGTGAAGCTACCGCAGACACGTAATAAACAAAATAGCAACAAGTGATTAATAGCTGAAGTGATTATGTCTTGATCGAAGTAGTTAAAGAAATGAAGAAAATAAATTAAACTATATTGGATAGAAATTATAAATTTGGTTGAAATTATAGTAATACCTCTTAATTAATCGTACAATCACTCAATCTACAATCCATAAGATCCGAATCCTGTATAATCAAATTCATATTAATGTTTTGCTCACATAAATCGAAAATGAAGGTAAACTATTTGGCATTGGTACCTTCATTTTATTTAGGACAAATTATAAGAGAACTTCAAGATAAACAATGTTCGTTGTTGACAGAGATCCATGGTCAGACAGTAGGACATTTAATCGATCAAATGATGTACATCTTGATAAAGCAATGTAACGTTGACCATGACTAAAAATCGGTGTGGTCAAGTCAAATCCAATATATTTTACAGACTGTATTTGAGATTTATTGATAGTCATGGCATATGCCAAACGCACTGGGAATTAGCGTCTCGTCATTTTGAATGGAAATTTAGTAGTTGAAGGTGTCAAATAAATTCTTGGAATGAATGCAGTATTTCCAACGTTTTCCCCAGTCAAAATTATTATCTCTATTACACGCGAGACACATCTTACAACCATTAATCGTGTGTCATTACAAAGCCCCTCACTCGGTACGATGTTTCGTAACAACATTATTGGACAACCAACTTTAAGATCTAACATAAAATGGGGCAATCCAAGAGGGTCTAATGAATTCAAATACTCATTAGGATGACAATTTGTAATTTGAGGATCAGATCCATCTTCTTCGGACATTTTATCTGCTGCCAAGTACCTAATGGTATCGTTAGGAAACATTTCTAATGCTTTTGAATTTATGACACTGGCATCATCATTTCATGGAGAAAGAATGGTTTGCTCAGTAAGAAACGTAGGAGTGACAACACTTGGCGTATTAAGCCCTGGATAAACAGATGATATTAATTCATCCATATTATGGCAACTGTACAATTTCATGTGAATTGTTTCCGATCTGAAATATTGAAACATGGACATCCAATTTAGATACATTAAAAGAGTAAGTAAGTGTTCACAAATCATAAAACTTAATAACGACAACAAAAGTTTACTTGTAGCAAAAATTTTGTGAAATCTGTATTTTGATTGTTTGTGCCATTTAAGCACATGTTTAATTCCAGGGTCAGGACAATAATTTGTTTCCAGAGGTTGGAGCGTATCAGTGTCGAAGCAACAATTTGCTGGCAAACTCCTTGGGGTATAACAGGCAAAATTTGTTTGAAATCTCCCCCAAGAACTATAGTTATATCCCTAAATGGCTTGTTGTTATCCAAAATATCTTGCAACATTCGATTGACAGTTCAACGCAGTATCTGTGTTACATCATAACTTCATCCCAAATAATAAGTTTAGTTTCCCTGAACAATTCAAATGCAACGACTATTTACTAAAGCCACATACTAAATTATCCAGTATGTCCAACGGGATGTAGAATGTAGAATGTATTGTTCGACCTCCTTCTAGTAATAGTAATGCTATACTAGACGATACAACTGTAATAACAATATGACCAAGAGAGCAACACTTTGTTGCAACTATATTATAGAGAAAAGTTTTTCTAGTACCAACACCATCATTGAGGAAAAACATAGTTCCTCTGTTAGAAAACACAGAGGAAATTATTGTTTCATAAGCAATACGTTGTCCAACATTAAGGCGTTCAATGTTAGTCTCAATATTCAATCATTGCGCACTATGTTATAATTGTATGTGTTCCCATATTAGCCTATTTCCAACAACTTTATTCTAATTTTGTACAGGTTGTGGCATTGATGGAAAATCGATTAAACTTTTCCTTGATTCTTGCAATAGTTGATTCAAAAGATATAAACCATAATCTTTAATTTGGTCTTTAGTTAGATAAAAAATTTCGTATGATATACATAGTTTATGTGGTATATCATCACAAAATACAATGAAAAGCGATCCCATAGTTCATGTGGATTTATTGACGAACATGTGTTAGAATTAAACAGAACAATCTCCTTAACGGATAACCAGTTCTAATGATGGACGCTTCTTGAAGATATTGTATCCACTTACCATCATCTTCTAAAAGTCCATTTGCCATACATACAGCCTTAAATGTCACATGTTTGACGTTATTCACGGTACATAGGCACGTAAAAGACTTTGGTCCTTTGGTAACTATTAACAGTAGACATAGATAAAATCGTTCACCTGAATTAGGAGGCACAAAGTACATTCCACCAATAGAAAACCCTCTTTGTTTCGGTTTTCATCTTTTTTCATTTTTTATCCAAACAAAGTATTGAGAAAACTCCTGATAAGTATATGCATGCGCTTCCTCATGTGCCACTCAATAAACAAAATAACCCCTAAGAGTTGATGCCTGTGATTGTGCCCTAGAAACAATAGATTCCACTAAAAAATGATTGAGTGGCAGAGGGCCCAAACCGAAATACTCAATCCTCAAACTTGACTTTTGAAAAGATTCAAGGAGCTTGATCCTCCAATTTTCATGGGAACTACAGGTCCTACTGACGCTGAAAACTGGTTGAGGAGTATTGTGCATGCATTCGAGGCAATAGGCATTATCGATGACAGTCGAGTCACTCTTGCCACCTTCCAACTCAAGGGAGAAGCTGAACATTGGTGGGAGGAAATGAAATGATTGATTTCAATTCCAGGCCATCAAATTACTTGGGATCAATTTGTTTCAGTTTTTAACAAAAAATATTTCCCTGAGGTTTACAAGTTTGAGATAGAAGAAGAATTCATACTACTGAGACAGGAGAATGTGACAGTCCTCCAATATGAAATTAAATTTGATACTTTGTCTCAATTTTTCCCTGACTTAGTAAAGAATGAGGAGGCAAGATGCAGAAGATTCCAAAAGGGTCTAGACTTGTGAATACGTTCAAGATTGACAGGAGGACAGATTAAAAGCTACCCTAAATTCGTAAATGTAGCAAAATTAATAGAGAAAGATGTGCAGGAAGCAGCCCAGAGTCATCAACAACATAAGACAAGCAAATTTGAGCCACTTCATAGATACCCATATGGTACATCTCAGGGATCTAGCCCTCGACCTCTATTTCCTTGGGTCCCAATGGTCGATCAATCGGCTAGGAGCCTAGGTAAACGACAATCTTATTTAGGGTGACAACAGAATATCCTTGGACAGAGTTCAGATCACTAGTAGAACGGTAAGGGCCAAACATCTAGTCGATTTGGGATGGCCGTATGCTATCAATGTGGATCACCGGATCACTTTGTTAGAGACTATCCTATGGCAAGCCCAATATGTTATCATTGTCATGAGTCGGGTCATCCTACTCCTTCTATGAGTGGTGTTGGTAGTATTGGCCCTATTAGTGTTCAAGGGTGAGGTAGAGGATCGGTTGGTAGACCTCCAACTCGGGGGCGTGTATTTACTACTATCCAGTAGGATGCTCAAGCTACTCTAGAAGTGGTTATAGGTATTATGTATCTATATGACAGAGATGCACATGCACTTATTGATCCAAGTTCCACTCATTCATTTGTTTGTGGCATTCATGATGCATGTAGAAAGATTTCCTACTCCCCTATCATATGGTATTATTATTTTGACCCCTATGGGCGAGACAGTGTTGATAGATAATATTTACAAAAATAGTCTACTACGCATTGGTGATAGAGAATTATCAATAGATCTATTACCACTGAGTATTCATGATTTTGATGTGATACTGGGTATGGATTTGTTATCTGGTTATCATGCTACAGTCAATTGTTTTAAAAAGAAAGTTACCTTTCAAGTCCTAGGCGAGGCAGAGTTTGTGTTTTATGGGGATAGAATCATTACCCCTGTCAGTTTGATTTCGACCCTCGAAGCCAAAAAAATTACTAAAGAAAGGATGTCAAGGATATCTAGCACATGTGATTGACACCACTCAAAATGAGGTACAGTTGTTAGATATTCCAGTGGTTGGGGATTATTTAGACGTATTTCCAAAAGAATTGCCAGGACTGTCACTGGATAGAGAAATTGAATTCACCATTGAATTACTTGTAGGAACGTCTCCTATATCAATTTCACCCTATCGTATGGCACTTACTGAGTTGAAAGAATTGAAAAATCAGTTGCAAGAGCTGTTAGACCGTGGGTTTATCAGACCAAGTAATTTTTCGTGGGGAGCTCCTGTATTATTTGTAAGGAAGAAGGATGACACTCTGAGGATGTATATTGATTACCAACTATTGAATAAGGTGACGATTTGTAACAAATATCCATTACCTAGAATTGAAGATTTATTTGATCAGTTACCGAAGGCTAGGGTATTTTTCAAATTAGATCTTCGATCTAGATATCATCAGCTAAAGATTAGAAATAGTGATGTATCGAAGACAACATTTCGTACGAGGTATGGACATTATAAATTCTTAGTTATGCCTTTTGGGTTGATAAATGACCCGCTTGCAGTTATGGATCTAATGAATAGGATCTTTCATCCTTATCTAGATCAATTTATCATAGTATTCATTGATGATACATTGATTTACTCCCAAAATGAAGGAGAGCATGCAGAGCATCTAAAAATTGTGCTAGAAATTTTGAGAAAGAAGCAATTGTACGCTAAGTTTAGTAAATATGAATTTTGGCTGGATAAAGTTGTATTTTTTGGGCATGTTATCTCAAGTGATGGTATACAAGTCGACTCAAAGAAAGTCGAAACAGTTATTCAGTGGGAAAGGTCTAAAAATGTGACAGAAATTCAAAGCTTTCTCGGTTTGGCGGGTTATTATCATCGATTTATACAAGGATTCTCTATTATAGCTGCCCCGTTGACCCGTTTGACCCGCAAGGGAGTTAAATTCGAGTGGACTGACAATTATGAACAGAGTTTCCAAGAGTTAAAGAATAGATTGATATCAGCGCCAATACTTTCTCTCCCGATAGAAGGTGGTGACTTTGTGATATATAGTGATGCTTCATATCAAGGTCTTGGTTGTGTATTGATGCAACATGGGCGTGTGATTGCGTATGCCTCTCGACAACTGAAAAATCATAAGTGTAATTACCCGACACATGATTTGGAGTTAGTGGCAATTGTGTTTGCCTTGAAACTCTAGAGACATTATCTTTACGGTGAGACTTGCGCGATATACATTAATCACCAGAGTTTAAAATATTTGTTTACTCAGAAAGAATTAAATCTGAGACAGAGGCGTTGGATGGAATTGATCAAAGATTATGATTGTACTATTCATTATCATCCTACAAATGCTAATGTTGTAGCAGATGCATTAAGTCGAAAATCGGCAGGTTCGATTGCGCACCTTCGAGTTATTCATACTAACATATATGTCGATCTGAGATCCCTACAAGTCCAGTTGGCAATAGGTCAGACTGTATCATTGCTTACAACTTTAACATTAAGACCGACGTTAATGGATCGTACTATTAAAGAGCAGAAGTCAGATTTCCAATTGGAAAAGATCACGAATGAAGTAAAAAGTGGACAAAGAACCAACTACCTTGTTAGAGATATTAATGAAGTCTTAATGGTTGGGAATAGATTATGTGTACCGAATAATGTTGATTTGAAGAAACATATCTTGGAAGAAACGCACAGCTCAGCGTATGCCATGCATCCAGGCAGCACCAAAATGTATCGGGATTTGAGAGAAAATTATTGGTGGAATGGAATGAAACGAGAAATTGCTAAATTTGTGGCCAAGTGTCTTGTCTGTCAGCAAATCAAGATTGAGCACCAACGCCTAGGAGGATTATTGTGGCCTTTACCTATCCCAAAATGGAAGTGGGAACATATTACGGTGGATTTTGTATCGAGATTGCCCCGTACTCAAAAGGGACATAATTCCATTTAGGTGATTGTTGGCAGACTTACAAAATCTGCTCATTTTCTGACTGTAAAAATCATATACTCGATGGATAAGTATGCAAACTTGTATATCGACGAGATCGTTAGGTTGCATGGTGTGCCAGATTCCATAGTGTCGGATAGAGATATGATATTTACATCAAAATTCTGGCCTAGTCTTCAGATTATTTTGGGTATCAAATTAAGATTCAATACAACTTTTCATCTTTAAACTGACGACCAATTAGAGCGTACAGTTCATACATTAGAGGATACGTTGAGGGGTTGCATTTTAGAATTTCCTAACAGTTGCAATGATCATTTGGCTTTGATGGAGTTTGTTTATAACAATAGCTATCATTCGACAATTGAAATGACACCGTATAAAGCGTTATATGGCAGAAGATGTAGATCTACGGTCTGTTGGACTGAAGTTGGGGAACATAAATTATTGATGCCCGACATAACTCAGATGATAACATAAAATGTGAAGGTGATTCAGGAAAAACTAAAGATTGCTCAAAGTCGACAAAAGAGTTATGCTGACAAGCGTAAACGTGAGTTAGAGTTTGAAGTATGTGATTACGTATTTTTATGTATATCTCCATGGAAAGGCATAATGAGATTTGGGAAAAAGAGAAAACTAAGTCCGAGGTACATTGATCCGTACAAGATTCAAGAAAGGGTCAGTACAGCGGCGTATCGATTAACCCTACCGCAAGAGTTATCTAAATTGCACGATGTTTTTCATGTTTCAATGCTCAGGAAATATGTGTCAGACCCTTCGCACGTATTGACTTATCAATCAATTGAATTGAATTGAATGAGGACTTGTCATATGTTGAGCAACCAGTACAAATTCTAAACCGTAAAGATCAAGTATTGCGAATGAAAACGATTTCGTTGGTGAAAGTGTTTTGGCGTAGTCATTCCGTAGAAGAGGCAACGTGAGAAAGAGAAGAGGAGATGATGAATGAATACCCACATCTGTTTATTTAAGGTAACTAAATTTCGAGATGAAATTTCTTTTAGTGGGAAGGATGGTAGGCCCAATAGTTGCAAGTGCATATTTTAATTGCATTTTAGAAAATATTTGGGTTTAATATGTTAGTTGAAATTTCACTTTAAAATTTTTTAGGGGTTATTGTAATATATAAAAATTTAATTTTAAAAATTTTGGATATTAATATGTTAATTTAATTTTGAATTTTAAAAAGTTTTGGGAGTTATTAAGTTATTTGAAATATAATTTTATTTTATTTTTTTATTCAGAATTTTGGGATGTTGATACTTTCTATATTTTAGGGGATCTTTTGTGTGTGTTCGAGAGGTTTGCAAATTGTGATAGTGAAATATAGGAAGGTCAATCTCTTATTTTTTTTATTTTCATATTTTAAGAACAAGTTGTTGGTACACTATTGAAGTGTTCCTCTTCAGTTTCTGTTCGTAGTTTTTTGTTTTTTTGGGAACATAAATTGCGCCTGTTTTGTTTTCTCGCAATTTGCAAATAATATAAGTATATTACAAAAAATTATCAATTTGAATAATATTTTTAATATCTCATCAGCTAACCAATTTTATTAATAGTTTGTTAATATTTTTCTATATAAAAAATATTAAATTACTGATAAAATTTTATAATAGTAGTCATAATATTTTATTTTGTACAACTAATATTAAAATAAGAAAAAATGATTCATAATTTTAATAAATTTCATATAAATTAGGAGAATTGTTTCGGGGTTGAAAAACTGTATTATTTAATCGTCATGCATTCACGCATCTCATTTCATATTTTATTATTTGGATAAATTCTCAGTTTAGGTCCTGTCTTTTGTTAGGTTCTCAAGCGACGACGACGTCAGTTTTTGGTACCGTGTATTAACGGTGCAATTATCGAGGTGAGCGTACCTTCTTCTATGTAAATTGTCAAATTGTATTTTCATATTCAATTGTGAAAGGAAAAAGAGATTTATTATAATGTTAAATGAATGAAATAAAATTTTAAATGTGGAAAGTGATTTTTATTATTATCCTACTATGTCATAGTTTTCCAACAGAAAGGTATGTCCTATGGGATGTTATTGGTCCTAACAGGAGGGCATATCCTATAGGGTGTGGTATTAACCCGATATGAGGACATGTTCTGCAGGTGTATTGTGACCTGACAAAATGGTAAGTCCTACATGTGGTTGATATATTATTGTTGTTGATTATCAATATGATATGGTGGTTTATACCACGTGTGTGCTCCTAGCGTTGGAGATATTGAATGGCCATGACACTAGCAACCTTAGATTGCATAGATGTATAGGTTACAATACTATCATAACTCCCGATCATGAGGTAAATGATCCTATAGTTAGTATGGAAGTTTGTGTACGGTATTTTACTATATGATCAATTGATTTAAATTCAGTTGTTCCATTATAATGATAAATATAGATTTTTATACTACTCATTGGGTGGCTATATTCTATTTTGAAAGTAAATTCTGATAAATGTATTTGATTCATAAATTATTTTTATACTATGAAGACAGTACACCAATAAAATATTTTATCTCAGGTAATCCAGCTAGAGACATGTCCATTACTGACATCAAATAGAGTTAGAAGGTGGTGCGGCTTTTGAGGCAGTAGTTGGTAATGAAAGGTTCAGACTTTTGTGATTTTGTTGTGAAATAGTTGTATATGTATAGTCATTATATTTTGGGTTGGTAAAATTTTAAAAATCTATGTCAATTGTCAGTCAGTTATATATTTGTTATTAAGGTTGTATTTGTTTTTGGTTGGCTAATAACAAGTTGAGGTCACGCTTAGTCTCGGGTGTGGGATCCTGAGGTGAGGTGTGACATGTTTTCTTCTACTTTTTGGAATCTTTTGAATATTTGTTGTGGTAACTGTGATAATAGACAATGATTACGGTGGTGGTGATTTTTACTGTGGTGTTGGCGTTGGTGGTACTACAACAAAAATCACTTCTAAAGGCACTATATATGTCATAACATATACAATTTTAGGACGCATTAAGTATTGAGATATTTAAAAGATGACTCATAAAAGGTTATCTCAATAACTTATAAAGACAATTATTTTATCACATTAGTTTATATTTATTAAGATAATTTTTTATTTTTTATTATATATTTTTTAAAACGTGTCTTATTAAATAAATATTATAAGGATATTATGATTGAGTGTATCAATAAGAATTTAAAATAACATTATTTAGAAGTTATCTCTAAAAATGTTATCCTAAAATATAGTTTTTGTTGTAATGTGGTGAATGTTTGCCAAGATGGTGAACAGTGAAAATTGTTGTTGTAAATGTTTGCTTTAACGACAATTTTTATTATTATTTTTTTAACGTGTGTTATTAAATAAATATTATGATTAAATATCTCAATAAGAATTTAAAATTACATTATTTACAAGTTATCTCTAAAAATGTTATCCTAAAATATCGTTTTTGTTTTAATGTGGTGAATGTTTGCCAAGGTGGTGGACAGTGAAAGTTGTTGTCGTAAATGTTTGTTTTAACAACATTGGTGGTAGATAGTGATCGTGGTTGTGGCGACGGCGATAGTAATAAATATTTATTGTGATGACCAATTGTAATTGTGGTGGTAGAGAATATTAGTAGTGGTGGTTGGTGATGATGATGATGGTGGTGAATATTAGATATCTTTGTAAATGATTGTTGCAACAAAAGTACGTTGAAGATAATTTTATCAGTAAATACTATCCTATTTTTTAAATTGAAATTTTTATTAAAAAATAATGAGATATACAGTATGGGCCTTTCTGCATATTCAAAAAAAGAATCCCCATAGTTGTCCATTCAGAAAAATGAATTTAAAAAAAATAAAAATGAAAAAATAAACAAACAAAATAATTAATGTCTGAGCCCGGGTTCGAACCGGGGACCTCTAGTGTGTGAGACTAGCGTGATAACCAACTACACCACCCAGACTTCTTGGTTCATTTGGAATTTATATTGAACTAGGATAATAGGACAAAACATCCTCAGTTCAGCACCTTAATATTGAAAATTACTAAATTATTTATATTCATAGTATAACGTTTAACATTAATCACAACAAAGTTGTAACATGAAAGAGCTTCGCATATGTAGTTCGAGCTCTAGTAGAAGTACTCGATTTTAGAAAAAGCTTGAAACACTATAGTAGGAAGAAACTTAATAGTATGGACTCGGCGGCGGTGGTTTTGTTACCGGAGGAGGTGATGGATAGTATGAAGTTGGCGGTGGTTTCTTTTTGGAAGGAGGAGGACGAGTTGGGTATGGAGTTGGCGGTGGAGAATATGGAGGGGGCGGCGGAGGAGTTGTTGTGGGAGGAGGAGGAGACGGGTATGTAGTGGGCGGTGGTGAATATGGAGTGGGTGGCGGAGGAGTTGGGTATGTAGTTGGCGGCGGAGAATATGAAGTGGGTGGCGGAGGAGTTTGTGTGGGAGGTGGTGGTGTTACTTTTGGAGGAGATGGTGGTGGATATTGGGATGGCGGTGGAAGATGGGGAGTACTAGGCCGTGGATGTTTGTGATGAGTGGGTGGTGGACGTGGATGATGGTGGGAGGGTGGAGACTTTCCATACGGTGGTGGTTGGTCGTGGTGAGTCGGAGGTGGTTTTGGCTTGTGAGTTGGCGGTCGTGCATGGCCGTGAGAAGGTGGTTGGTGGCCATGCTTGGGTGGTGTGTAGCCGCCAGTTGGCGAAGGAGTACCATAAGTAGGTGGTGGGTTGTGGCCCTTATGGGGTGGTGGATAGTGAGGAGTTGGTGGCGCATGGCCATGGTGAGGTGGTTTATGAGGAGTTGGAGGTGGCTGGTAGCCATGTGAAGGTGGTGGTTGCCCTTGAGAAGGTGGAGGGTACTTTGGAGATGGTGGCGCGTGTCCAGGGTGTGGTGGTTTATGCGAACTTGGAGGGGACTGATAGCCTTGAGATGGTGGAGGATACTTTGGAGATGGTGGCCCGTGCCCATGGTGAGGTGGTTTATGATAACTTGGAGGTGGCTGATATCCTTGAGAAGGTGGAGGGTACTTGGGAGATGGTGGTGCGTGCCCATGATGAGGTGGCTTATGAGAAGTTGGTGGAGGTGGTTGATAGCCGTGGGAATGTGGAGGGTACTTGGGAGATGGTGGCGCGTGCCCATGACGTGGTGGATTATGAGAACTTGGAGGTGGCTGATATCCTTGAGACAGTGGAGGATACTTTGCAGATGGTGGCGCGTGCCCATGATGAGGTGGTTTATGAGAAGTTGGTGGAGATGGTTGATAGCCTTGAGAAGGTGGAGGGTACTTTGGAGATGGTGGCGCGTGCCCATGATGTGGTGGTTTATGAGAACTTGGAGGTGGTTGATATCCTCGAGAAGGTGGAGGGTACTTTGGTGAAGGTGGCGTGTGCCCATGACGCGGTGGCTGGTGGCCATGCTGCGGAGGAGACTTTGGAGCCGGTGGTGGTTGGTAGCCTTGAGAAGGTGGTGGACATGATTGAGGAGGTGGTAGATCCGGTGTTGAAGGTGGTGGAATATTGTGGCCACCACCATAACCACCGAGGTGAGTTCCGCCAGGTTCACCGGAAACAGCCACAAATGGGAGGTTGGTGGTGGTGGTTGTCTGTATTGCCACCACCATCAATAGCAAAAAGATGGCATGAGAAGCACCCATCTTCATCTTGTATAATTCTCACTAGGGTTTTTGCTCTACGTGATGACCATAGAGTTTAGAACCCTAAGGTTTATATAGAAACTAAAGACTAGTGATCCATTCTGGGTCAGAGCACCGACGTACTCCCGGTGCATTTTAGAATTTTATTTTTGACTTAATATTCTCTAGGTTGCATAGGTTGCATTTGGTACGCGAAATTCAAGATGTGATTGAAATGGTCATAAAAATAGTTACTTTATTTCTATGTTTAGTATATAAAATTTAATCTTATTCTCGTTATCAAGGATTGTTTAATCCCACAAAACATGAGATTAATTAATACCAAGATAAACTTTATATTAGTTAATCTCAATTATATGGGATTAGGTTTCATTCAATAATCAGCAAAAAAAGAGACCAAATACTACCCAAATGAAATTTAAATTAACTATAATACCATTTGAAAATTCAATTAAATTACTATTTGACCATTTGATATCATTCTAAATTATATGGAATCATTTTTGCTACCAAATATAAGAATGATAATGACCATTCCATTACCACACTAATTTCAATCTTATTGTCATTTCATTCCATTATATTCTCTTCCATTCCAGCGTACCAAACGTAGCGTAAAAGAATTGAACTCTTGACTAGCGTATATTCATGCGTTTATGATAAATAGATAGGACATACTTAATTCTAATTATTTTATTTTAATCCAAGGGTTTAAAATATTCACTCATTAATATATTAGATGAAATATTTAAAGTACAAAATATTTTATAATTTGTTTAATAGATTGATTATTGAATTTAAATTTTGATCTAACATATAAAATATAGGGGATTTCATTATTTAGTCCTTATAAGAGAGTGTATTGAGAAAATGATCTTTCAAATGTCTACATTAAGTTTTTGGTCCCCGTGATCTTCTTAGAATTTAGTCCCTGGTCATTGCCCCTTAATTGTACTATAATTACAATTTATGTTATTCTGTTAAAAAATATGAGTGTTCACTTTTTTCAAAATCAACCAAATCATTAAAATAATTCCACGCGATTAATGGTTGATAGAAAATTAAAAAAAAAATACACCAAAATAAATTTTTAAAAATCAGCTTTCCGACGATATGAATTTCAATTTTTTTGGGTAACTTTTTGCTAATTTGTGAATGTTCATATTTTTGAAAAAAATAATAAAAATTTAGATCTATTCACCGTTGATAGAAATTAAAAAAAAAATACACCAAATTAATCTACGAAAAATCATTTTTTCGACGATATGAATTTCGTTTTTTTGGATAACTTTTTGCTGGTTTGTGAATATTCATGTTTTTTTGAAAAATTAATTTACGAAAAATCATTTTTCCAACGACATGAACATTCAAATTTTTTTTTTATTTTTTTTTAATATTTAATAAATATTTATACTAATTATATTACTGTGAATGTTCATACTTTCACGAAATACATCGAAATATGCAATTTCACCAAAATATTAAAAAATTACGGAAGAAATTGATATGAACGTGAACATTTCATTTTTGTTATTTTTGAATATTTAATACATATATACTAATTATGTTGCTATGAATGTTCATACTTTCAACCAAAACACTTCGAATATATACTTTCACCAAAACACAACGATATGATCATTCACCAAAGTACACTAATATAAACATTCACACAAACAAATGAACAATCACAATCAACAAACCAAATTCCACTCGCAACACCAAAATCAAATAATGAACATTCAATGAAAAATAAAACCTAACCACATGAATATTCACAAAAAAGAATCCTGAATCAAATCTTCACAAACACAAACCGATCAACCAAGAGGTTCGTTGTGAAGATTCACATTATCCCAGATCTGAAAAATTTCAGATCTGAGTTTTTGAAAAGACAAACTTGATTCGGCTCTATTTGGCAAAGACGAATACGAACCGACGACCAAGATGAGAAAGAACGATTTTCAGATCAACACAAAATTGCCACTGCCGTTCGCCACTACCATTTGCTGTTGTCGACGAACTTAGCCACTAGAGATCACCGACGATAGTGGCGTACCAGATCTGGACTTCTTAGATCTTGAGAGAAAGAGAGACGAATTGATAAAGACAACCGTCTGCCATCGATACCATCTTCAATCGATCACCGCCGAATTCGTCCACCACAATCGTCCCTCCATTTGCTCATCGCAATCATTCCTGCCGTTCGCCCACAGATCGAGCACCATTGCTACTGGCAACATAGATCGAGAGAGAAAGACGGAAAAAGAGAGACGGACAGAAAATATGACCGTCCGCCATCGTCAATCGACCACCACCGTCAATTGATCACCGCCGCAATCATCCATCACAATCGTCCCGACCATTCACCCATTGCAATCGTCATCTTCATGTGCAAGTGCGGCAAGGGTTGGGCGCAATTGTTCGGCGGCGGTGGTAGGCGGCCGTTCAACTGTGGCATGGAGACTCGAGAGAGAGGTTTGGAGAGGCGGCTGCAATGATTTTGGAAATCTAGGGTTCAGAGAGAGAAGAGATTGGAGAGGCAGCGTGGGATGAAAATATGATTCTCAATTTAGGTTTCATGTATATATAAGGGGTATATTTGTCCATTTTTTTTAAAAAAAAATTTGAAAATGATTTTTTTATAACAATGTTTTTCAAAAAGATTAAAAAATAACTTTTTTCAAAAAAAAAAATTAGTGAGGAAAGAGAAAATTAAAAAGGGTCCAAACAATTAAAAAAAAAAAATACCTAAAATATATTGTGTGATAAAAAAAATATTATATAAATATTCTTTGTTTTCTTCGATACAAACTAAGAAAAAATGAGTTTATTTCCTTCTTCTTTCTTTGTCTTAATTGCATTTTATGCCCTAGAACTAAATCATATTTTCAATAAAGTACATAGACTATCAATTTTTGTAATCAAGCCCCTCGAACTATGGAGATTGTAGTTTTTTGTTCTCAAATTGATTTTCGATTCAGACAACGGAATTCTTATTATTCTCACTGTGACATCATCAAGGTTTTGCAAATTATGCATTTTGGAACATTACCAAATCTATAGTTTTAGTACCAAATTGAAAAGTGAAATGTAAAGGGGGTGAAAAATGTATTTTATTGTTTATATACAATATGTTGAACAGTTGTGCAGCATGAGGGTTCTTAATTATCCACGATGAAACACTTGTATGAAAAAACAGAAAATAAGGTGGTTGGGTAATCAATAGCTCATGCAAATTCACATGCAAACCATCCACGTTTAAAGCTGGCACCTTCCATTGACGTATCATTTTTTCTCTCTTTTTCCCTAAAGTATTCTCTCTACGGATTTTTTGCTTTGAGAACTTTGACTTTGGTGTGCATAAAAAGTGTTGGGAATTTTTATTCAACAATTCACAAACTTAAAATTTTGTTAAATTTTGTTCTTGTAATTCACGTTAAGAGTGTTCATAATCGGGATGGCCTAAGCTCCGGCCTATCTAGCCTAATAAATTACAAGGATTTTTAGGGCCCAACCCGAACAGCGGACCCTATTCCCCTGGCCAAATCTGCCTATTGTAAGATGCATAAAACTCAAACCAGGTTCTAAGACCGCAGTGGATCGGGCCTATATATATTTTTTGATAATTAATAAATTTTTTTTTTTAATAAATGACATAATTTTTTTTAAGTAAAATATAATTCATACAACTATTCTAAGTGAGAAAGAAGTTTTCGACACGACATCTTCAATTTGGAAGTTCATTAGATAACTAATAGGTTACAAATCTTATGTTTGTATGCGTTATATGTTATAATTTGTTTTTTTATGTATAACAAATTTTTTTTTATAATTGGATGGGAGAGCCGGGCCGGACATGGCCTAAATATAAATGGTTAGGCCCTAATCCGGATCTAAAAATGATTAGGCTTAATTTTGGGGGCTCTGGCCCTATCCATAAGGTTAAACTTTGAGTCAAACCCTAAAAAATAACCAACGGGTTGTGCGGACCCGTGAGCCCATTAACACCCATAGTCTATGCATTATAGTAATTTTCTTAACTGCATCACAAGAACGTCACTATAATTTTTTTATGTAAAAATTTATAGTAACTTTCATGTATTGCAATGACTTTGAACTGTTATTGTTAGATTTTTCAAAAAATTACTTTATGAGTTGTAAAATTTGAGACCCCTGCAAAAAGTAGGCAAAAGTTCTTGTTAAAAGATAGAATTTAAATATTGAATATTTTTAGTAAACAATTAAATATATATGTAAAATTTAAAGGGTACAAAAAATTAAATTAAATTATTTTATAAATGAAAATGTAAATGTAAATATTTTAATTAAAAAAAATCTTCAAAAAACTTACCTAATCCAATCATTTCTATCAATTTCCTTAAAATAAATCCAAACCCTCGATGAAAAGATATTTATGTACAAATTGTAAACATCATTTAATCCTTAAAACCAAGTCAGGAAAAATTGAAGGGTGAAAAGTGTAATATATTTGAAAATTGTTTGGCATTACGACATTGATGAGAGGATCTGAGCACAAGAAATGTCAGGACGTGAAGATGCACATTTCCTATGCAAAATTACATGATCATGAATCCCTATTTTCTTCACAAAAATCCACTGTCTTTCTGGTGTCTGTTTTTTGGAACCTGGTTAATCAAACTTGGGTCCCACATTTTAAGGATAAACTTGGAACCCACCAACTTTTCTTTTCACAATCATTCTATCTCAAGGCATCTTTGGAGAGTGAGTTAAGCCTATCTTTGAAGAGTGAGTTAAGCCTATTGAATTTCTATGTAGTATCAAAATCAAATATTTCGTTTGATATTAAACATATTGAATCCTACATCAATTTTACGTCTTCGATATCCGTTCACAGTGGTTTGTCAAAATCCACCCTCTGTGTGAATGGGGAGTGTTCAATCCTACATTAATATTGGACCCCCCGATATCCATTCGCAGTGGTTTGTTAAAATCCGTCCTGCATGTGAAGGAACATGTTGAATCCCACATCGCTTTTGTTACTTAATCCTAAACTATATATAAGTCTAAAAATAATATTCCTCTTTAAAGATGTATTTTGAGAGTGAATTAAGTCCATCGGATTTCTACATTTATTTTTTTTGAAAAGCAATTCAAAAAAAGTATATATATATTAAGCCTCTAATTCAAACCACCACCACCCCCCCCCCCCCCCCCCCCCCCAAAAAAAAAAAAAAACGGTTTCAAATTGTAAACCAAACAAACCCTAAAAGATATTCACAATATTTCTGGATTAAATGTCAAGAAACTACAATTGCATGGACAAATTTACCCAAAAAAAAAAAAAAGGAAAAAAGAAAACCATTAATTTACATTGTAATTAGTGAGAAAAATAAGATTAGAAAAAGATCTGGCACTTAGTGGCCAAACTTCAAAACACAAGAATCAAAGCAGTCTTTACAACCTTAAAATTAAGTACTACTATAAGATAATACAAGAAAAATGTCTGGTTGGATACGACGTGTTGAAACAGAGCAACCCCCACCCCAAGTGCTCTTCATAGATCTGCAGCCTCTCTGTTGGAAAAAAAAAAGTAGTGTGGAAGTCAAGACTACATGCTAAAACCCTCAGGAAAAATGGCACTTTTAAGCCTTAAAATTTGGAGTAGGTGTCTAATTGATCCTCGTCATTTGAAAAACATAATATTTGACCCAATTATTGACTAGTATGTTAAACTCTGAACGGAAATGGCTAGATGCTATAGAGCTTAAGACTAAGATGTCACCAACAAAGTTACAGACCAACGACGGATGCTACAGGCGCTGCAAAGGAGTGGAACTATATGAAGAAAAGAAAATTAGGTTGTGTTTGGGTAAGGTATTTGTAGGAAGAATTTCAAAATCCCTTTTTAGCAAATGCTTTGTTTGGATATTGATGAGGTGAATTTGTAAAATCACATGAAGCCTCAAATGAAGGATTTGGAAATCCTTATAAAATAGGCTGAATTTCACAAATCCCTTTCTTCCTCTTCGGCTGTTCTATCGTTCATTCTTATTCGTCGTTCTTCATTGAAGCTGTTCGTCGTCTGTTCTGTTCGTCGTCTCCTTCTTCTTAGATCTTCGATCATTCGTCCTTCGTCCATCCTTCGTCGATCGTCGCTGCAGGTTCATCCAGCATCGTCGATTATCGTTGCAGGTTCGCCCATCGTTGCTGCAGGCTCGTCACTGTTGCAGGTTCCACTTCATCGATCGTCGCTGCAAGTTCGTCCATCGTCGTCGATCATCCGTCCTTCGTCCATTGTTGCTGCAGGTTCGTCGCTGTTGCAGGTTCTACTTCGTCATCGTCATCTTCTTCGTCTCGACTTCAAGCAACAAAACCCTAATTCGGAGCTGAAATTCTAATTCGCAACTTTTGGAGAAGAAATCGAAAACCTTAAATCCATCGTTGGGGAACCAAATCCGTTGGAGACGAACCCACGCTCGAAATCGAAAACTCTAATCCATCAGTGGGGCACCAACTCCGTCAGAGAATCTTGGAACAGAACAGAAACAATGATTTTTTGTTTCTTTATTTTTATTTTCGTTTCATTTTGTTACAAATTCTATTTACAAATATTACATATCCAAACAATGAATTTGCTAAATTATGGGATTTCAAAATTCCATCATTTGACAAATCTCTTAGATTTATCAAATCTTTTACCCAAATGCCACCTAATATTTTGCAACATTGAATTTTTCAAAGAGGCGGAGGCGGAAATCCAAATCCTAATTGACTAATATATCCAATTTTCACGCACACCAGACAGAGAGATATCGGAACCATGAAAAAAATCCAAGGCATAGCCCCGTTGAAAGCTGAGGGAAGTATTCACAATAATGATAATTTAAAAAAAAAAAAAAAAAAAGGCAAAAACTAATTGTCCCTATGAGATCAATTGCCCCGGAAGTGGCAAAATTACCCATAAAATTCGTGTTTCGTGCAAAACATTTTCATCCATTTTTTAAAAAATACAATTAACAATTGGACTAAATTGACAACCAACTCAAACTTTAAGGTTAAATGTGTTGTTTTACAAACCATAGAGGCCAATTAGACACCTAGCCCAAACTGGGTTAAAAGTGATTTTCTCAAATCCTCAACTATCGTAACTTAACAAACAAGCAAAATAACCTTAAAAAAAAAAAAAAAGGAAATTTGATGAAAGGTCCCATTCCTTAAAATCATCACTCTGCGGGGTCCTGTAACAGTGATTTTTTAACACATGATATGGGACCTAAAAAATGATTTTTGAAAACTTGGGACCTCTCAACAAGATTTCCTAAAACAAATAGCAAAAAACAAAAGTACCAAGACAATTAAAAAACTATAAATTTGCATGCGTCCAATTTAAAACTACAAATTCACTGGGGGTGTGCGGTGGGCGGGTTAGGTGTAACCTGTTGGCCTAACCGAGAGGGCTCAGGTTGAAGACCATAGCCCCCACCGGCCGTTCAACAGTATCGATTTTTTGACAAAAAGTACATCTGTTTGGTCGGACAGACTTTCAGCTTGACCAGAATCAAAATGTGCTCCTTGGTCAAGAGCAAACCAAAGAACAAATCAACAATGAAATCGGAAAATCAACAACGAGAGAATACAAGAACAGTGAATTGGATGCATTTCAAATCCGCAAATCAACAACAAAATTCATTACAATAATAGTAAATAGACAGCTTAAAGCTTACCGGCAGCGGCGTGATGGAGTTCTTCCCCGCGTGATGCAATGAAACCCTAACCTTGAGAGAACGGCGTACATGAATGATAATGAGACGAAGAAACCCTAGGGTTTGGAGAGCAAATAGATTGCATTCAGAATCAGAGGCAAACACTAGGTTGAGAGAGAGAGGGAATCGTTGAGGGCCTGAGAATGAAGCAGACAAAAAAAAAAAAAACTAGGTAGCTTGAGAGAGAGAGAATCGTTGGCCATGGATCGGTGGTGGCTGTTGAGAATGAAACAGACAATACCTTAGAAAGCTTAAGGTAATATTTATAACAACGTGAAACGTCGTCATTTGGAACAAATATCAACCGGACAGGTTGAACCCATATGACAATGGTAAGACCTGCAACCGACCCATCTATGTCCGGTCAACTTTTAACACCCAAGCAATGTGTGGGTAAATGATGGGCCCTTTTTCCAGTGCGGGTTTTGCAGTTTGGGCAGGTTGACCTAATCCATTGCACACCCCTAATGACCACTACCCCTTGCCTAAAAGCACCAATCCCACCTAAGTTATTTTAAAATTAGGAAAATTGTTATACTATCTGTAAAATTCATCACTTGTAATTTTTTATCAGGAATTTGTATTTGATATAATAGATAAAATCAACTGAAAATCGATAAAGACCAAAAAATAAATTGTTAACGACTAATAGATCAGTTATTCTAAAGGCAAGACGAAAAATAAAAAATTAAAAACAGTAGACCATTAATAAGAACTCCGTTGAAACTTGATTGAAAAAATAAAACATGCAGAGAGAGAGATAAATAAGCAAGTAAATATCGTCTGCTTGACCCTTTTTTCTTTTTAGCTTTGACTTGTGCTAGGCTAAATTCAATGGGTGATTAACACTGACAACTTGATCGTGTTTTATTGTGATCGTTGGATTTAGCCCAGCACGAGTCCAGCAGAGGATCTAGATTCAAAGTTAGTGGGAACGGGAATTTAGGCGGATATTTTTATTTTTATTTTTATTTGGATGGGGTTTGGCGGTGGGGGGAGGTAGATAGAGAGAAATACTACTAGTGTAAGATTAAATGCATAATCACGGTACAGACCTTACCTGCATTCATCATTTTTTTCGCATCATAAGAACCTAGGTTTCCGAACAGCTGGCTTCAAGATTTGAAAGGAACACATTAAGCTTTCGTCGACGCTCATCATTGCTCCGGCATTATCGAATTCACCGCAATAATTGGGGGCAGAAAATATTGTAACAAGCTGTCTGTCAGCAAAGAATTCATACCCATCCTCCACCACCTAAAAAAATAAACACGTCGGTTTAACAATCAAAGTGCTAAATAGAAAATTCCCAAAAAAAAAAAATGGGTTCTTATTATGTACTACTCTCTTTTTATTTTTTTTATTCTTATTATTTTGACCTGCTTTTAGAACAACGAATTTTTTAATCCTTACTAGCATTTTAGTTGATTTTAACTATGATATCAAACACAAATTTAACATTTAATTAATATCAACTAAGATGGATTCTACTAGTTGCAATTAACTGAAGAACAAAAAAGTCCGCGAAGCACTAAAAATAGAGAAAAAAATTAGGGAATAAAACATTATACGACTTATTTAGAGGATAATATAATAATTATTCTCAGCAACTTATTTTTCGATCCTCATCAACATTTTAGAAATTCAACATTTAGTTGATATCAACTCGATAGATTTAATCTTAACCAATATTCAATATTAACTGAAAGAAAGTGAATCGCAATTACCTGGTGTGCACGACAAACAAGATCCATATTATGCTGCATCAAAAACTCAGCCACTTTATCGGTTCCAAACGTGTACGAAACCCCTCTATCGCTCATCCCCCAACCTCTGTTTTCCCTAGTGGGATCAGACCAAAGCAAATCACAGAGCAAACCCGAATCAGGAACATCAGTCGGACGAGGCAAGTTTCTAATCTGATCTAAATCAGTCAGATCGGGAGAGAGCCCACCATGCATACAGAGTATTTTATCATCTATAAGGGCAGCCACGGGAAGACAATTAAAACACTCGGTGAAGATTTTCCATATCCTCACATTAAATCGGCGTTTGCATTCATCATAGAATCCATAAATACGGTTAATAGAAGCACATTCATGGTTTCCTCTCAAGAGAAAGAAGTTCTCGGGGTACTTGATTTTGTAAGCAAGAAGAAGGCAAATTGTTTCCAAACTTTGCTTTCCACGGTCTACATAGTCTCCAAGAAACAAGTAGTTAGCTTCAGGAGGGAAACCCCCATATTCGAAAAGCCTCAAAAGATCACCATACTGCCCATGAATGTCACCTGAAATCAAAAGTTGAACCCTCAAATCTATATAATAAATCACAATGGTTTTTGAAAATGTCTTTTATTAGTGGATGAGATTAATTTTAATAGAAATAAACGGAAGAGATTGTCTTATAATTTTATTTTATTTTATTTTTTGTGGGGTGTGGTGGGTGGGGGGTGGTGGTAATTCTTGCCTAAATATTTCACTCCCTCAGTTTCCCAGGCAGTTGAATTACGTTACATTTTTTTTACCCTTTTTGTAGATTAAATTTTACTTTGCACCTTACATTTTGATTTCTATCGTGTTGCTCATTGAAGTTTTATTTTAGTTTCTATAATTATCTATAAAGCATGGCCACGGACACGGCCACACCACAAATTCTCAAAAATCCCGACACAGACACGACGGAGACACGTCAATTAGTGAATATATACTTTCATATATGGTAGCCTCATTAACGAAATAAATGTGCCGGCAAATTCATTCAAAAAAAATATTAAGTCAATAATTATAAATCTTCAAAGTTCAAACCAACATTCACATTTAAAAAAATCTCATAAAAAAAGAAACAAAGACAAAAAAAAATCACTCGAATTCGATTGGTTGATTATCATCTTCACACCCTTCATCAGTGAATAAAACGGTTAGCTTTTTGTCTTTCTCTTTACTCGTTTCTCCAATTATTAAAGACCCTTTTAATAGGGTAATTTAATATCAAATTATAAGATACACCCCTTAAATAATAATGTAATTATAGTGAGTTAATAAAAAAATTACAAAACTGACTCTTCCACAAAAAGGAATAACACGTGCTTCTGAAGTGTCCGACCATTCATCTCGCATGTCAGCACCGAGTCGAATCTAAAATAGAAGGACAAAAATTGAACAAGCCCCCAGACCAGTGTTGAACACCGATACTCAGCCTCTGGCGGAGTGTTAGTGCTTCATGGGTAATTATCCATTTTGACCAAATCCAAATCGAAAATAAATAAATAAATACAATTGATAGATTAAATATTACGATGAAATACCTATGACGCACAGACATGGACACACGACACGGACACGGCGGGAACACGTCAATAAATGAATATATATTTGTATATATGTTAGCCCAAATTAACAAAAGACATGTGTCACTAAGCAAATTCATTCAACAAAAAAACAATAATCATAAATCTTCAAAATCCAAACCAACATTCACATTTATAAAATTCTCATAAATAAAAGTAAGAAAGACACAAGACAAATTTACTCGAGGTCGATTGGTTGATTATCATCTCCACACCTTTCATCGGTGAATAAGACGATTAGTTTTATACTTTTCTCATTTCTCCAATTGTTAAAGACCCATTTAATGTGGTTATAATATCAAATTACAAGATACACGAACACACCTTAAATAATAATGTAATTATAGTAAGTTAATAAAAAAAAAATTATAAAATTGACCCCCCAAAAAATTCACGACACAGACTTCCGAAGTGTCCGACACGTTCATTTCGCGTGTCGGTGCCGCGTCAAAATGTAAAATAAAAAATGAAAAAATCGGACACGTGTCAGCCGCGTGTTGGTGTCCGGCACGTGTCGGATTCCAACACTTAGCCTATGGTGGAGTGTTAATGCTTCCTAGTTTAATACCATTCAAAAACTAAAAAAATTCATGAATTAGTGCCTTACAGGGATGCACAAGGCAATTGGTAGTTCCCGACAAAATTCAAATACAAAAAAAAATGACGCGTTCGTGATTTAAATTATTTTTCTTGGAATGCTTTATATGTATGGAACCATCAAAAGCATAGGTTGATGGAAATTAGGGAGGAAGGAAAAGGTATAAAGGAAAGCGTGAGGCAAAATAAAATTTCCCTTGTTTGGTATGATGAGAAAATAGGGAGGAATGAAAATGGAGAGCAAAATACAGGAAAGTAACTCATCAATATACGGTCTGTAGTAAGTTGATTTTAGATCAACTTACTATAGACCGTTATATTTATACATTTTCATTGAAATGTATAACTACCATGTGAAGAAAATTGTGACTGAAAGTGAAAATCAACTTTACCTTCCCCTTCCTTCCCTATAATACCAAACAGGTGAAAATATCAATTCAAACGTTTCTATCCAATCCACCAAACACAAAAAGTAGGAAAAATAGATTTCTTTCCTTTGTGGATGAAAGGGGTATCCTTCCATTTCTTTTCCATCCTTCCACTTTTTCATCCTTCCCACCAAACAGAGCAAATAGGCATTACTATCTTACACAATCAGAGAAAAGGATATCAGAAAAGAAAAAAAAAAAGGAGCACCAAAGGAAAATAATTCAGAATTTTAAGTCGTTTCTCATTTAAACGAGAAATTCACGTCATTAAACATATGTCATAATTTCCTTTCTCGAATAATTACAACGTGCCAAATTCACTTTTTTTAGGGAAAAAAAAATAGCACTACAAAATCTCTAATTCCTAGTACGATGGAAGCATCAGACGATGATTAATTTCCAAATATACACAACATTTATTATTGTTTTTAAGTGCCTAAAACCATGTTTAACTCTGTAGAAACACAATGGGCTTAACTCACTCTCAAAAGACGCCTTGTAAGATGAGGATTGCCATAGAGCCTAAGCTTTATATATAACTCAAGTTCAGGTAACACAAGCGATGTGGGATTCAACACGCCCCCTCACGCATAGGATGGACTTTTTGACAAACCACTGCGAATGGATATCGAGTAAAGAACCCAACATCGATGTGGGATTCAACAAACTCTATCCCCTCCCCTATAAGCCTCAATATGGTGTGTTGGGCGCAATCACTCTCCATATAATATGTGGGAAATCCCAATTATTCTCAGAATTCCCTTTTTAGTGTTTGGCTGTATGGAATTGGGGCCTCAGGATTGGATTCATAAGTGAACGAACGCATAGGCTCCAAATCCATGCTTCCGAACGCCACCTTAGCAGTATGATATGGCTCTGGCATGAAGTGTTCATCCTCTCAACAAACATAGAAAATCTTACACTCTTGTACAAACTACAAACTATGTGTGTGCACGCGCTCTTCGTACAACCCAAATTGTCTATCTTCAGAGCATGAAGACTAGATTTTAACGGATGAATTATCATTCAAAAAAACCAATTTTGCCTCAAAAATTTCATCAACTCTTCGTTCAAACTTGCAATATACAGACAACAAAAACTATAAGAGACCAAATGCCCATAGAATGATTACATGAACACACACTCACACACACACACACACATAGAGAGAGAGAGAGAGAGATTACCGCAGATCTTGATGGGAGCTTCAAGCTCCAGGAGATTGGGCTGCTGGAGAAAGATATCCCTGGACGCGGTACACAGAGAGCGAATTTCGGCCTCCGACAGCTGGACCTGCCGTAAAGTCCTGGCTTGCCGGAACTCCAAAAGCCGATTGATGATGTCATCCAGAACGGCAGGCTCTATGGTCATCTGTCCATTTTGCGCCATCAATTTTTCCCTCTCTCTCTCTTTAACACCTAGGGTTTCACTTTCACAAATCAAACAAACAAAGAATGGCGAGCTTTTGTCTCGGGCGCTGTTTCTTATCCACTTTTCTCCGATTGAAAGAGGCGTTGTTGTTAGTTTATTGTTCTCGGAAACAAGAGAGGAACAGATTGATCTATTTGTCGGCAGAATCTTGCGTACGATATCTATAGTGGAAGATAGAATAGTGTATGTTTTGGGAAGAGAGAGGGGGGGGGGGGGGGGGGGGGGGGAGGGCGCGAGGACTGTAACTCCGATGTGGGGCGGAGGCGCCGATGTTTACAAGGATCAAAATTCGTCGGAGTCGACAAATCCGCTGCCCTCGTGTGGTTGAATATCGTATGCCTCGATATATTGGTGAGTAAATTGTCGTTTATCCCTTTGTCTAATTATTACTTTTATCCACCTACTTCAGAAAATTACACATCATCAAATTAACAGAATATATTTAAATATATATAAAATTAAATTTTTATTTAATTTTTGAATATATATATAAAATTGACCATTTACTTTAATGTGAATTTAATTTTTTATCATAAATATTTTTTAAAAATAAATAAAAGAACAATTTCGCCTATTTCATTCAAAATTGAATATAAATTTTAATTCTTTCAAAAATTTAAACAGAGAAATTTAATTTTTCACTTTATTCAAAATAAAAGTAGGTAAATGTACATTTTTGGAATGGAGAATGGTAAAGTGATAATTAAGCAAAATAAAATAGAGTAAAAACAATTTACCCCATACCGGTTTTTTATATTTTCTATTTCATTAATTTTAAACTTTAAACTCAATTTAAAAAAATGATAAATCAATTTTATTAATTTTTGTATTTTGGGTTGATAAGAAATAGAACAAGTTGAACAAAAACGAAAAACAAACAAAGCTAACAGGGCGGGCTCTGATCAAAGGCCCGCTCGTCCATCTCTTACATAATCAAATCTTCAAGATCTGGGATTGGGGTCTCCAGAATTTTTAGCAGACAATCTTCCCTTTCTCCCTTCTTGGCCAAGGCATCCGCACACTTGTTCGTCTCCCTAGGAGCGAAGTGTAGCATATAATCGTTCAAGAGGAAGACCTTTTTGCATTCTCCAATCCAATCTTTATAGCGATGATTATTGAGGCACGGGTTTTACACAAGGTCCACTACTTCAGCTGAATCCGTCTCTACCAACACCTGAGGAAAACATTTCCCAAATGCAATCTTTATCCCCGTGGCAATGCTCTTCAACTCTACCTCCAATGTCATACAGCTATCCAGGCTACTATAGTACCCCAATTTCCAGATGCCAAGATTATCTCTAAGGATGCCTCCAATGCCGCCTGGTAAAATGCCGCTTTTACTAGGATTTCCTTTCGTACTCCCATCCGTATTCAAATTTATATATCCTGTAGGGGGAGAAAACCAATCTGTACATGGAGTGGAATCCCCATTTAGGAAATTTGGTTCAAAGAATGTTTTTATGAGGTCTTTCACATAATTAGCAATCCTCCTAAGAACAATACTCGGAGGGCTGCCTTTACCATTAATAACTTTACTATTCATGTCCTTCTAAATTTCCCAAATAGTCGCAATAAACAGATAAAAATTAGTATTTAGAAAACTCCCTTTAAGGTTGGATTTGATCTATCCCCAAATATCCGAAGCTTCATTATACCTGCTAAAATGATTCAATCCCACTTGATTCCAAATGGTCCAAGCTTTAGGGCAAGCTCGAATCACATGATCAATATCCTCAATGCATCTATTACATCTCTGACAAGAACTAGACACGTCCTTGTTCCTAATGGATCTAAAAGCATTAGTAATAAGACTTTTATGGAAGATAGTCTAAATGAAAATTTTAAAGTTTTGAGGGGCTTTGAACTTCCTAATCCAGTTCCATTAACTCAAATTTTGATTTGCAAGATAATTTTCCAAATCCAGATAGTAAGCAATTTGAATAGAGAACATCCGCAAGTTTTCAAGCGACCAGTGAGGCTTGTCATATTCGTCAAAAGACAAGGAACTAGTGTCATGGATACACCTTAATTTCCATATCATCATCAATGAGGTGGAGTTTAAGGAACTAATTACCCTCATCATCGACAATATCAAACACTTTGAGATTAACAGACTTTTGTAAAAGTTTGCTACCTAAAAGTTTCTCTCCACACTACCAGTCATACCAAAGGTTGATGGTAGTCCTATTACCAACTTGCCATTTGATACCTTTAGTCAGGATGTCTTTTGTCGACTGAATACCTCTCCAAATATGAGAGCTTCCTAATTTTTTCTTCCACGAGGATAGGCTATTATCAAGATGTATTTAGCCCTCAAGACTCTAGCCCATAAACTTTGATCGTCATTGGCTAACTTCCAACCTAATTTAGCAAGGACAGTCCTGTTTTGGTTCTTAGACACCCTAAACCCTATACCCCTATTGTCTTTATCTTGCAAAACTTTGTCCAATTAACAATGTTGTATTTTTTCTTTAAATTAATGTCACGCCACAAAAAAAAATTCATTTATTTGATCCACTTTAGAACAAAGGTTTTTAGGCATAGAAATCGTTTGCATATTGCTTGGAATGGTAGCAATAACAAATTTAATTAAGGTCGCTCTACCTACCATCGAAAACATATTAGATTTCCAATTAGACAATCTTAATTGCATTTTTTTTTAACAACATTATGCAGATGATTACTATTGAGTCTACCATGCACTAGGGGAAAACCTAAGTATCTCCCCAAATCCTTCGTAATAGAAATATTAGCATATTACTAAAATTTCTGGCTTTGCATCTAGCAATAGAAGGAACCACAAAAACTTTCGATTCAGAAAAGTTCATTTTTTTACCCGAAGTCTCAGAAAATTGCTCAAGCACTTTCAGAATATTACGAATCTGCAAATCATTGGTTTGAGCAAACAAAATAATATCATTAGCAAAGAACAAATGAGAAATCATCAGGCCATTTCTCCCTATTTTAAGACCTTTCCAATCTCCCTTATTAACATTATCACAAATCATGATAGAAAGTCTTTTCATGCAAAGAGTAAAGAGATACAGAGACATGGGGTCTCTCTGTCTAAGACCTTTAGAGGGTTTGAATTCCTCCAAAGGCTCATCATTCCATATAATAGACATAGAAGCTCCCGTAACACAAGACATAATCAAATTAATCCAAGACACAAGGAGGTTAAAGAAAACCAGAGTGTTTTTAAGGAAATTCCAGTAAATTCTATCATATGCTTTTTCAAGATCAATTTTTATAATTAATCCACCATCTTTGTTTTTAGATTTTCTAAGGGAGTGAAGTGAGTTATGATAACATTGCCTGTGGTCATACGACCAGGAACAACACTAATCTGAAAGGGACCCACAAGATCTTTAAGAAAATGCCTTAATCTACCCACAATGATTTTAGTAACCAATTTATAGACAGTATTACGAAGGCTGATGGGTCTGAACTAGTTCATGCCTTTAGGATTCTCAGTTTTAGGGATTAAAGTAATTAAAGTCTTATTTAAACTAGGAGGCATCACAGAATCTTTAAAACAATCAGACCCACATTTATGGATGTCTTGCCCTACAACTCTCAATTTCTTTTAAAAAAAATGGGTTGGAAACCATCAAGGCCTAGGGCTTTCATGTCCTTAAAGGTGCCCCATATCTCAACCATAAAAGGCACCATCTCAAGTCTATTATGGTGAGCATTATCGATACCAGGATGATTAATTTGAGAACAATTTAAAGGGGTAACAGGCTCACACATAAACAGATTGACAAAATAATTTCTAACTAAAAATTTATGAACACTGGCATTGGAAATCCGATTATTACCATTTTTAAGTATAGTAACTTTATTCTTCCTACGTCTTTGCAGAGTCATCAAATGAAAGAATCTATTATTTAAATTTTCCAATTTTAACTAATTAATTCTATATTTTTGAAGCTAGTGAATTTCTTTCTTAAGAATAAATTATTTATATTCCTTTTGAATGTCGAATTCCAACTGACTAAGGTTATGTGAAAAACCTTTTTCCTGAGCAGTTTGAATACATTTTATTCTGGCCAAAAGAGATTTTTTGATTTTGAAAATATTACCAAAAGTTTGGGCATTCCATTCTTTGAGAGTTGAAGCAAGCTTATTGAGTTTTAGGTTCATAAAAGAATCACCATTAACCTATTTATCTTTAATAGGGTTTTTGAAGTTGTTATGAGTTAACCACATAGCTTCAAACCTAAAAAGGTGATTATGAGGAGGGATGATGTCACAACAATTAATAATAATACGAGAATGATCAGAATACATACGAGGGAGAGTTTCCATACCCGCATTAAGGTAGATATCATTCTATTTCTCATTCAAGAGAGCCCGGTCAAGCTTTTTCCCAATTTTGATTCCACCCCTAACAGTACCAATCCCAGTCATTTTCTGTCCACTAGATACCAGATCCTCCAGACCACACTCATTCTTGTCCTGGTTAAACCTGTTGATACGGGCGATATCAGAAGAATTGCAAGAACCAGTCTTCTCACTCTGGGAGGCAATTTCGTTGAAATCGGCAGTCGCTAGCCAGGGGCTACTGTTGTTATGAGCAACATCATTCATCTATTCCCAAAGACCTTCCCTTAATCTGGGATTAGGACTCGCATAAACAGTAGAAAGAAGCCAGTCCTCAAAGTCACTTAGCATGACCAAAGCATGAATGGCTTGGTTACTGGTGGAAATGTTCTGCAGATGAATCTTGTCAGGCATCTACAAGACCTAAATCCCCCTAACTCTCCCGTTGGGGTCAACATGGCTAGAAGATGTGAGACCCAGACTGTTGAAAAAGTTACCAAGTAAAGCAAGGTCCACCTTGGTTTCAAGCAGAATGACAAGCTTCGGTCGATAGGTGTTAACCAAGTCTTTAAAAGAATTTTTGAAAACTTAGTTATCAGTGTCACACCCCACCCCGGGCGCCCGTCACCTGAGGCTGGGCGTAACGTGTCACAATCCGTCCCGGACACCCGTCATCCCGAGGCTAGCGTGACTACAACATGACATCACCAAAAACCCAAATAAACTAATGAATGACAATATACACACACTTAATAATACAAACATCTATTATGAAGGACACACCCGTCCCGAAATTTTTCTAACTAAAAGTATTTATCCATAAACCTTTTATAGGTTCACCTTTGACAGCTTCTCTCAATCGCCCATATGACTCTATCATATAGCTCTACCTAGTGCCAGTAGGGGACCGACTCCTAGCTGTTGTACCTGCGAGTGTACTGCCTTCTTAGTAAAATATTTTAAAATAATAATACATTCTAAATATTACCACAGTTAAATATGGATCAAGCATGAGTATAGAAGTAATGAAAATAAAGCGATATAGATAAGTTCCATCCAAATCCATCTAGTATAAAATCATACCAATCACCATAATAAATAATAAATCACCCATTATAAGTAAAACACCACATCTCAAACACACATCTCAAACCACCATTCCACCACAACACACACTGGCTAGCCATAGTGATCGTTTTAACCTCACGATCGGAAGTTGCAACGGTACTGTAACATCCGTAGGAATGCCTTCCTACGAAATATCCACACCCCTTCTGGGGAGAAATGTAATCCACACCCCTTACGGGAAGAAACATCCACATCCCATGGGAAGAATCCATACCCCTTACAAGGAGAAATATAATCCACACCCCTTTCAGAGAGAAACCACACCCTTTCGGGGAGAACAACTATGGCATCGTCAAAATCATTAGTATAGTTAAAAATCCACATCCCTTACGGGAAGAAATACATTTCACACCACCTCGTCAAAATCCAAACCCCTCATGAGGAGAATATAAACCACACCCCTCTCGGGGAGAATTTTCAAAAATCACATTTTTCACTCTCTTTTTAAAAATACCACCGATTGCAGTAAAACCCATTTTTCCACCTTTGTACTACCGATTTCAATAAAAACCATTTATCCCACCTTTGTTTTTAGAAAACCAAGCATTTTTAGAAAACCAAATATTTTTCACTCTCTTTTAAAACCACCAAATCCAACGAAACTCATTTTCCAACTTTCTTTTTAAAAACCAACACAATACCCCGAAAATTCATTTTACCAACTCACCCAAAAATCTGCTTGATCCATATCATTTTTAAAATCATACAGTTTAAGTAAATCCATATTTCATCATATATATATATATAGTTTGGCAAGAAGACAGTACACTCACCTGAATATCCGTTTTCGTAGACTTGACCGCTTATTCCCTATTGGTACTCCGGTGCCTGCGAACCTAATAACGACAGGGTCTAAATTAATATTTTGTATAAAAATACCCAAATCACGCCATGCAACCCTAATTTCCTTAATTTCCTATTTCCCGTCTTTTCTTTTGGAATATTATCATTAAATTAATATTGCTCCGTTTCGGTTTACTATATAAACTTTGTTCATATTAACGGTCTCATTATTTATTATCTTCGTTTTTGACATTTCAATGCTAATAATTAGTTTCATAATCACTCACGAGACAATTAAATTCATATATTAAGAAAGTTCGAAATTCTAACTCTCCCAGATTTTCCGTCTGCCGCGAGATGGATTTTTTGGATTCTACTGGGGGGTTTGCGTAATTTCTGCTTTTCCCTTCTTTCCTTCCCTTTTTTTTTTCTTTTCTTTCTTTCCTCTTTCTCTGTTTCGGTTTCTGCTTTACGGTTTTTGTTTCAGTTTGGAACTCCCACCGCACCACCTCAACACCGGCCAACACTCCCTCATTTCGCCGATCTTCACCGCCGACCCGAACACACACACGGCACACACAACATACACTGATCACGACACACACGCAATACCCATTTCTTTCTCTCTCTATTTCTCACTCACCGCCGACCAAAATAACCGACGGCGACACACATACACACACTCCGGAGCGCACACTCACACATACACACATGCACACAGCACACCCACCACTGGCGATGATCACATACACACACACCACCAACTAAAACCCACACCACCGGTGAGTTCCCTCTCTCTAACCTACCGCCAGCGACATCCCACCGGAGTGGACGACTACACCGTCGATTGGATGGACAGCACACACACATCATATACATAATGAAACATACACACATAATCACGCTCAGAGACACACACATACACACCATCATATACACGATCATCATCACCACTGGCGATGGAACGACCCCACCCACACATATACCCACACTAAACCAAACAGATGAATCACACATACACTCTTACTGACGGCGGCGACGATCTGTTATGACCCGTCTCGGACACCTATCATCCTAGGACCGGCGTAACGACAATATGACATCACCTGCTTCACTATTAACTTCTTATACATCATATAATTACATAAATGTACTATACAATTTCAAATCATACAACGAGTACATAATCTTTCACTATCTTATTATTCCTCTCTGACAGCTCAACTCAAAAATCTCCTAGATGACTCCACCTAATGCCAGTAGGGGACCATCTCCTAAGAAATCACCTGCGAGTATACTGCCTTCTTAGTAAAAACCATTTTTTAACATCGCATCAATATATTTCATAAAATCCAACATTTAAATGGATCAAGCATGAATAAATATAAACATCTCACAGATTTACTAAAAATCTCTAATATTAAATAAGCAATGGATGTAAAGCAGTATAATTCAGTTTCCAAAACACCCGATCAATAATAAGTCACCCAGTATATATATAAAACACCCCAATTTAAACACACATCTCAATCCCACACCCATCAGCTAAACCATAGTGATCGTTTTAACCTCACAATCGGGAGTTGCAACGGTGCCGTAACCATCCGTAGGATATGCCTTCCTAGCGGACCTAACTGCGTAGATCACCGCCAACCAGACGTCTCCGGAGGCCAATAATATACATCACCACATAATAAGTATGCATCATAAATCACCACCTGCCAGATCACCCTCCGGACAGGACATCATAACTATGGCATAGTCAATTCCATAATATCATTACCAAAACACAATTAATTATCCATCTACCGGACCACCCTCCGGACAGACCATAATATAAATCACCACTTCAATAATATCGATAAAATCACTATTTCAATAATACCGTCAAAATCACCCTTGTCCACCTTTTTTTAACAAAACCCACTTTTAATTTAAAAATCACGTTTTTCCCACCTTTTTATTAAAACCACCAAATCCAACAGATTATTTATAAAGTCTTTCTTTTTAAGCCCAAACATTTCAAAAGAAAACTATTTTACCAACTCACCTACAACTGGCTTGATCCATATAATTTATAAAATTCGTACAGTTAAATAAACACATATCTCATCATATTTATATGGAAAATATTTTGGCAAGAAGGGCAGTACACTCACCTGATATCTGTTTTCGTAACCTTTATCCAACTATCCCCTATCCGAACTCCGGTGCCTGCGAACCTAACAGTGACAGGGCCTAAATTAATACTTTTGTATAAACAAACTAATCACGCCATGAAATCCTAATTTTCTATTTCCCATCTTTTATTACGAAATATAACTATTCACCTAGTATCGTTTCGTTACGGTTTACTATTTATATACTTTGTTCTTATAAACAAATTTCAAGATTTATTATTTTCATTTTATTACTCTAAGGTTAGAAAACTATATTTAGAATTCACAAAATAAGTTAGAAAGGTTACCCGTTCCGAACCGATCATGGATTTTCCTAAAATTCCATGTATTTCTGATTCTGCTCCCCACCGCCTAAGCGACGCCCCACCGCCTAAGCGACATCCCACCGCCTAGGCGATCGAGTGGTTGCTTCTCCCTTTCTCATAACTGCACTCTGCATTTTCACCGCCTAGACGAAAATCCACCGCTTAGGCGGTAAATTGTCTTCCTCCTCCTACTCTGTTTTGAGATCTTAGCCAACTCTCTCCCTCTCTTCTCACCATAAGCTCACACCCACACAATACAACACACAAAAACCCACATAATCGCCGGCCACTGGACACTCGCCAACAAACCCACCTTCATTTCTCTCTCTTTTCTGTTTTTCCGACAACACACACACACACACAGCAAGAACAACACACACACACACCTGCAAGACAAACCCACGCTGGCGACACCCTTTTTCTCTCTAGCTCTCCGCTCCCGCGATGATGGTGACGATCAAACCATACACCACCGCCACCTCCGTTAGATCAAAATACTACCCAAACATACCACACACACATATATAGCAACCCATACACAGACGCACACGAAATCAAAACACCAGAGAACTACACCCATACCCAGACAAGAGGCACCACCGTTACCATCGAAACACCAACACACCACACACAACAGCATCAAACGAAAACAGAACACACACTTGTACAACACCGTCGTCACACATACATCCAGCAAGCATACACACCCACAGACGAAGCACACGAACTCACCGCCGGCGAATCATGACGCCGCCGACCGCCTTATCTCTCTCTCTCTCTCTACTGCCGACCCATCTCTCTCTCTTCTCTTCTTCTCGATTCTTCGCTCCCTCTTATCCCGATCTGTGTATGTGTGTATATATATATAATATGTATACGTATGAGAGCTCATGACCAGACAAAGACCATGCCACCCCCAATAATTCTTCACCAACTCCATTCTCTCAATATATATATAAATAAAAGAAGATATTTTTGTAAAATTACACAAACCTCCCCTTAGGTTATGTTGTGGTAGAAATTAAACCCAAAAGTATGTTTTAAGGTTTTTAAAATTTCAATACAACCCCCTAAAATATTAATTTACATAATTAATATCGTAGTCTTCCCCTACATTTTCAAAATATTTTTAAAACGCGACTTGAATTATTCGTATATGAAAAGTCGGGGTCTTACACGATCACCCAAATACCCATGCCGACGACGAGACACGCCCGCCGATCCTCTATCTCTCTCCTCCAATTCTCCTCTCTCTCTATTTCGTCTTCTCTGATTCTGTTTCTGTTTCTGTTTCGTTTCCTCCCTCTCTGATTTGTTATCTATCTATCTATCTATCTATCTATCTATCTATCTATCTATCTATATATATATATAGATATAGATAGATAGATAGATAGATAGATATATCCACGCACGTCAGAGAGGGGAGAAGGGTCGAGAAGAATCAAGAAAACGGAGAAGAGGAGTCGCCCGACTCCTCTTCTCCGTTTTCTTGATTCTTCTCGACCCTTCTCCCCTATCTGACGTGCGTGGATATATAAATGAATGCATGTGTATATATATATGTGTGTGTGTGTGTGTGTTGATAAATGGGGTCCAACCCTCATCTCCACTACTTCTCTTTCTATAATTATAGTATAGATATAATTGCACTTAAACCCCCTTTATTTTAGTTAAGTTTATAAATTAAAACAAATTTTATTTTAATATTTTTGAAAATTTATAATTTGATCCCCTAAACTTTTAAATTACATCTTTGATTTCAAAATCCTCCATGTTATTTTCAAAATATTATAAAAATGCAACCAAAACTATTTGTGTCTAAGAAATCGGGGTCTTACATGACGTCGACCCGACATTACCGAACCCATCCACAAATATCCCAACATATAGATATACATACACACTTGTGCTACTATAAAAAATTTTCTCAAAAATATAGATATACCTATTCTCAGAATTTGGGAGCACACCTGTCCCGAAAATCCACAACCAAAAACACCAAAATACCTAAACCTTATGCGGTTCACGTCTGACCGACTCACCTCCAATACGACACTACCTCTGGACTCCCCCTAGTGCCAGTACTGGACAACTCCTAGCCGCGGTACCTGAAACCAAATTTTTTTATCGGTGTACTGTCTTCATAATAAAAAAAAAATATGGATCAAGTATGAATAATAAACACCACGTTTCGAAAATACAATATTATACAATCACATACCCTATTCCGCTGCCACCAATGAAATGAAACAATATAACAATAATACCGTATATCACACACCATAGTCGAAACCCGCTTCCCACTGTCATCAATGTAAAGAAATAGTATATTGAAAACACCCAATACAAATATAATATAATCACCCACCGTACGAAAATTCAGTTTCCCTGTCCCCAATGAAATAGACCAATATATATATATATATATATATATATTGAAAATATCTAATCCAAACATTTTAAATCAATCAACCCGATTATTTTAGATCAATCAATCCGGATATTTTAAAACAGCCAGTCCAAATATTTTAAAATCGATTCGTCCAAACATTTTAAGTCAATCAGTGTAACCAAAATAATATATATACGCCAATTCATTTTAAAGTAACATATCCAAACCGAATCCATCCAAACAGTTCATTGTATACTACCATACACTACTCCACCTTCCTACTATCCATGGGATCGTTTTAAACTCACGATCGGGAGTTACAACGGTATTGTACCACCCGCAAGGTTTGCACTCCCTGACGGGTCAATCCACATCCCTTATGGGAAGAAAATTCGCATCCCTTACGAGAAAAATATCCACATATTTTTATAACCATCTTGAATCAAACATGTTTTCCACTTTTAGCCCCAACTTGATCCAAATAAGTTATAAAAGTCATCCAAATTAAATAAACACATTTTATACAATTTATACGAACATAAAAGTTTGCATATTTACGTAGAAAATAGTACACTCACATCTTTCTCCGCACTGCAGAAACGTCACTGTCTGAAACTTATTGGGACGCTAGTGCCTATGAACCTAACAACGGTAGGCCTAAATTAATATTTTACTTTAAAATAACCTAACGTGCAATACATGGCCCTAAAATGCAAAATTTCCTTTTTCCCAAATTTAGTTATGGAGAATTATTATTTCATTCTTCTATTTCGTTAATATTTACTATACCCAATTATTAGTATTAATGGTTACGAAATTATTATCTCAGTTGCGGAAATTTTAATGTTAATACTTTAATTTTTAATGAAATAATAATCGACTAATTTTGATGGAAATAATAGTTAACGTTTAAAATATTGACCAACGAAATCGTTATCTGTTTCGAATTTTCCGTTGGCGGAGAAGTTGATTTCCGGTGTTTGGTTTTTATTTGATTTCCTCCCCCCCTTTTTTTTCTCTTTCCCGCTTCTGCTTTGGTCGTTGGATCCCCCCACCGCCGTGGCGAACGCCCCCCTTCTCTGTTCAGTGTCATCTCTCTCTCCTATTTCCGTTTTGATGCCTCGCCGGGCCGACGAGTTTCCCCCGCCGATCACTATTTTGATCACGCCCCCACACCCACAACGGATGAACGGACAACTCACCCACACGAAACAATCACCGCCGAATGACTCCCACATCTCCGACGACGACACACACTCCTACACCGAAACACACCCACATGATCACCGTTAGACCGACAATACACACACACACAATCGACTGATGGCGAACACACCTACACCGCCAAACAAAACAGCAACAATCACACCCTCTCACACCCACGACGATTATAGAAGGCAGAACACACACACATACACACCAACAGAACCAAAACAGACGAACAGAATCGAAAATTCACACACACCGTCCAACTAATGACCCACACACACATACACACAGTCGCACACACCCCGACGACTGAACACCAACGATCACATGCACACACACACCCAACGTCTGAATACCCACCTGTACGAAACGACACACACGAACCTCACATACAACGAAACACACACACCCAACGGCTGAATAGACCCTCACACATGAAACGACACACCGAACGGCGACGCCACACCCACACCCGCCGGAGGAGCACACGCTGACCACCCCACACCCAATATCTCTCTCTCTTATTTGTTTCCAGATTTTTCTTTTTCTTTTGGTTTCTTCTTCTTTTGAGAAGTCCCGATCATCATTTTGCATAAATTTCAGTGCTTCTCTTCAATCCTTCCGGTTGCCACGTCACTCATTCCCTCTCTCTTTGTTTTTTTCTCGATCATTCTGTGTTCCCTGTTTTTGATTTGTGTATTTAGACACACACACACACACACATATATATGTGTGTGTGTGTGTATATATATATATTTAAATTACATTCATCCCCCCTCAATTTCATTTTAGTTATTATTTAAGTCTTTTTTGAATTTTAATATTCTTAAAATTCCAAATTCACCCTTTTAAATTTTAAATTGGATAATCAATGATATATTCTACCCCGTATTTTCCTAAATGATTTAAAATGCATCTAAAATTATGTACGAGCTGACATTAGGGTCTTACAACCCTTCCCTCCTAAGAGAAATTTCGTCCCAAAATTTTAGTTACCTTGATCAAACAAGTGCAGATACTTGTCCCTTATCTCATCCTCTCGCCACAATATTTTCACTAATGACTGCGCCACAATATTTTCACTAATGGAATCGTCTTCGTCCGCAACACCTGATCTTTTCGACTTAAGATTTAGACTGGCTTTTCAACGTACATCAAATCCTCTTCTAATTCGATTGGTTGGGAGGTTAACACGTGTGAAGGATCTGGTATATACTTCCTAAGTATCGACACGTGAAAAACGTCATGTAATGTGGACAGTTCTGGCGGTAAGGCAAGTTGATAAGCTGTCACATTAACCCGTTCTAGGACCTCGTATGGCTCGATATATCTCGGACTTAGCTTCCACTTTTTCCCGAACCTCATTATGCCTTTTCACGGAGATATACATAGAAATACATGATCGTCCACTTCAAGTTTTAACTCTCGCGTACGTTTGTCAGCATAACTCTTTTGTCAACTCTGAGCAGTTCGTAATCTTCCCTAAATCCCTTTCACCTTGTCTACTATTATTTGGGCTATATCCAGCATCAGTAATTTCTTTTCTCCCACTTCAGGTCAGTCTATTGGACCTGAGTCCTGCATCCTTTTCATACAACGATGCATATGGTTCCATTTCGATTGTCGAATGGTAGTTGTTACTGCAGACAAATTCCATCAACGTCAAGTGATCATCTCAGCTACCAAAAAATTTTAAAACATAACTACTTAACATATCCTCCAACGTCCAAATCGTACGCTTTGATTAACCGTCAATTTGCAGATGAAAAGCGATATTAAGTTCAGTTTGGTACCTAAAGCAGTTTAGAAGGTCGGTCAGAACTTCAGAGTAAATCTTGGATCTCTATCTGACACTATGAAAACTGATGCACCATGTAGTCTAACAATTTTGTCAATATACAATTGGGCATTCTTATTCAGAGAATACGTCGTTTTTACAGTTAAAAAATGAGCAGATTTAGTAAGCCTATCAGCAATCACCCATATGGAATTATGTCCATTTGAGTACGAGGTAATCTTGAAACGAAATCCATCGTGATATGCTCTTATTTTCACTCTGGCATAGGTAGAGGCTGCAATAACCCACCTGGACGTTGGTGCTCGATCTTGACTTGGTGAAAAACAAGACACCTTGCAACAAATTTAGCAGTTTCCAGCTTCATTCTATTTCACCAGTAGTGTTCTCGCAGATCCCGATACATTTTAGTACTGCCTGGGTGCATTGCGTATGCTGAGCTGTGCGCTTCCTCCAAGATATCCTTCTTCAGATTGACGTCATCAGGCACACACAGTCTACTCTCCACCATTAAAGTCTCATCGTTATCCTTGACACGATAGTCAGCTCTGTGACTATTTTTCACTTCAATTCGGATCTTCTCCAATTGAGCGTCTGTTTCCTGTGCTTCCATGATACGATTGATCCATGTCGGTCTCAGAGTTAACATCGCAAGTACCGCTGTCGTCTGACCAACCGCCAATTGAACTCGCAAATATCTTAATTCAACATACAAATTAGTATAAACAACTTGAATACGTGCAATCGAACTTGTCGATTTTCGACTCAACGCCTCTGCTACAACATTGGTCTTTCCTAGATGATAGTGGATAGTACAATTATAACCCTTGATCAACTCTAGCCAACGTCTCTGTCTCAGATTTAGTTCCTTCTGGGTAAACAAGTATTTCAAATCCTGGTGATCGATATATATCTCACACGTCTTGTTATACGGGTAATGTCTCCAGATTTTCAAGGCAAATACAATCGCTGCCAACTCCAACTCATGCGTCGGGTAGTTATGCTCATGATTCTTTAATTGTCAGGATGCGTATGCAATCACATGACCATGTTGTATCAATACACACCCTAGTCCCTGATGTGACGCGTCACTGTAAATCACAAAGCCACCATCTTCAATCGAAAATGAGAGTGTTGGCACAAATATCAGTCTATCCTTCAGCTCCTGAAAACTCTACTCACATTTATCAGTACACTCGAATTTGGTTTCTTTGCGGGTCAATTGGGTCAACGAGATGGCCATAACAGAGAATCCATGTATAAACTGACGATAATAACCCGCCAATCCTAAAAAGTTTCAGACTTCGATCACACTCTTCGGCCTTTCCCATTGCACCACGGCTTCGACTTTCCTTGGATCCACTTGAATACCAACTCTTGAGATAACATGTCCCAAGAATACCACCTCGATCTAACCAGGACTCACATTTACTAAATTTCGCATACAATTATTTCTTGCAATACAATCTAAAAATGCTCTGTATGCTCTTCTCTACTTTGAGAATAGATCAATATATCATCAATAAACACGATAATAAACTAATCTAGATAAGGTTGAAAGATCCGATTCATCAAATTCATAAAAGCAACAGGGGCATTCGTCAACCCAAATGGCATCACTGAGAATTCATAATGCCCATACCTTGTACGGAATGCCGTATTCGCCACGTTACTATCTCTGACTTTCAACTGTGATATCCTGATTGAAGGTCTATTTTGGAAAACACCAGGCCTTCTACAATTGGTCGAACAAATCATCAATTCTAGGCAACGGATATTTATTACGAACCGTCACCTTATTCAACAGTCAATTATCGATACATATCCTTAGCGTGCCGTTTTTCTTCTTCACAAATCACACAGGGGCTCCGCAGGGAGAAATACTAGGTCTGATAAAATCGTGGGTTTACAGATCTTGCAACTAAATCTTCAATTCATTCAACTCGGTAGGCACCATACGATAGGGTGAAATTGATATCGAAGAAATTCTTGGAAATAATTCGATAATGAATTCCATCTCCTTATTCACTGGTAAACCTAGCAATTCTTCCGGAAAAACATCGGGAAAATCCTTGACCGCTGGAATATCCGTCACCTAAACTCCATTCTGACTAGTGCTCATCACATGCGTGAGGTATCCCTGACATCCCTTCTTTAATAATTTCTTGGCCTCCAGAACTAGAATCTAACTAATTAGGGTAATGGTTTTATCCCCCAAAGATACAAACTCTGCCTCGCCTAAGATCCAGAAAGTAACTTTCTTTTTAAAATAATCTACCGAGGCATGATAATCGAATAGCAAATCTATACCCGATATCACATCAAAATCCTGAATACTCAAGGGTAGTAGATCCACCGACTACTCCCTATCATCCATACGGAATGGACTATATTTATACGCACTAACTATCAACACGGACTCACAGTTCTCGGCTACTTCCTACACATCATTCTCTATTAATTTCGTTGTGTTTACTAATTTCCGCATAACGTTTAATCTACCTGCCCGTCAACCTGTAACGTATTTCTAAATCAAGTCTATTTTGGAATATTGTACATCTTGCCTCTTTCGTTTTTACCAAATTAGGGGCAAAACGGGACTAAACATTGAATTTAATTTCATACTGTCGGATGATCATCTTTTCTTGTTTCAATAGTATGAACTCCCTCTCCCACAGAATTACAAGGTTTCCCAAGTATTACCTAGAAGACAGTTTTATACACACCCTTGGATGTTATTTAATAATCCAACCTAAGTGTGCTCCGTCTCACTATTGGTTTAATCAATTAAAACATCAAGTGCTACTGATACTGAATCCCAACGTCAAGTAATACGAATATGATTGTTTATCAATTATAATTTAATATTTTAACCCACTAGCACCCCCACAAACGTAATCCATACATCACTACTACCGACAGCACCACCCAATCCATTAACTAGTAGTATCACCACTTCATCACACCTACTAATTGCCAACAAAATAAATAACAATGCACGATACTGATGTACTATCTAATGCAATGCAATACTATCACTCACGTGCCGAACTCACCTATTGACACCCTATCTCATGGTCTACCACTGGCTCGACACCACCTATTGACACCTTATCTAATTATCCACCACTGACTCGACAAACTGACATGTCTACAGAACCTATAACCAAGACTTTGATACCACAAATGTCACACCCTACCCCGGGCGCCCGTCACCCGAAGCCGGGCGTGACGTCGACCCGACGTTACAGGACTCATCCACAAATATCTCAACATACAGATATACATACACACACGCTCTACTGTAAATTTTTTCCTCAAAAATATAGATATACCTGTTCCCAGAATTTGGGAGCACACCTATCCCGAAACTCTACAACCAAAAATACTAAAATACCTGAACCTTCCACGATTCACGTCTGACCAACTCACTTCCAACACAACACTACCTCCGAACTCCCCCTAGTGCCAGTAGTGGACCAACTCCTAGCCGCGGTACCTAAAACCAAAATTTTTTATCGGTGTACTGTCTTCATAATAAAAAAAAATATGGATCAAGTATGAATAATAAACACTACGTTTCGAAAATACAATATTATACAATCACATACCCGGTTCCGCTGCCACCAATGAAATGAAACAATATAACAACAATACCATATATCACACACCATATTCGAAACCTGCTTCCCACTGTCATCAATGTAAAGAAATAGTATATTGAAAACACCCAATACAAATATAATATAATCACCCACCGTACGGAAATTCAGTTTTCCTGTCCCCAATGAAATAGACCAATATATATATATATATATATATATATTGAAAATATTCAAGCCAAACATTTTAAATCAATCAACCCGATTATTTTAGATCAATCAATCCAGATATTTTAAAATAGCCAATCTAAATATTTTAAAATCAACCCGTCCAAATATTTTAAGTCAACCAGTGCAACCAAAATAATATATATACACCAATTCATTTTAAAGTAACATATCCAAACCAAATCCATCCAGACAGTTCATCATATACTACCATACACCACTTCACCCTCCTACTATCCATGTGATCGTTTTAACCTTACGATCAGGAGTTGTAATGGTACCGTACCACCCACAGGGTTTACACTCCCTGACAGGTCAATCCACATCTCTTACGGGAAAAAAATTCATATCCCTTACAAGTAGAAAATCCACATCCCTTATGGGAAGAAAATCCACATATTTTTATAACCATCTTGAATCAAACATCGTTTTCTACTTTTAACACCAACTTGATTCAAATAAGTTATATAAGTCGTCCAAATTAAATAAACACATTTTATACAATTTATACGAACATAAAAATTTGCATATTTACGTAGAAGACAGTACACTCACCTATTACTCTCTCGTTCAAGAAAACAGCTGATTCGTTGTGATTCGTTCATCCAAAATCGATAACAAAGAAACCAAATTATTCGGAAAAAAAAAAATCTCCTTCTAATGATGTATTTTTCCAATTTCTTGGGTCCGATTTTAGTGTTTGCGAACATTCATCATAGAAGTTTTCTGTCGCCCATTTGGTGATCGATGATGTTGTCCTAAAATATCGAACACGCTTACTACTAATCAATCGGCCCCAACCATATATGGCTTCCGTATTTCTAGATTATTGCTCATTGCGAATACACGCTCGCATCTCAAACCCAGAGCATTCGATTGAAACCCTAAATTCAGGTTTGTAAACGGTGCCCCATCGTCTAAAACAATGACAAAAAAGCTTGAAATGCAGTCCTCTCCATCGCAAAAGTGAGAGAATTCCAAACATTCGCAAGGTCAGAGCAGTTTGGTCTAACGAATATGTCGATTTGGACTGTGAATGTTCGTAAATACTGTGAATGTCTATGATTTGGCTGAGGTTGTATATTTATACATACTTCAATAATTATGTTTTATTCAGTATAATACAACACCCCACGTGTTTTATGCATTTGGGCAGCTGTTTTTTTATGTAGAATGTTCTTGTAGGTCATTGTTTTTACTTTTGATAATGTTCTAATAAGTGTGCACTTTTTGTTTGTAGCTAGTGTGTGTGAATGTTCTTACATTTTACAAAGTGTGCTCCGATTTTTTGTGACTGTTCTTACATGAAACTTACCTGTTGTTAATGTATTGTCTTGTGTATGTTCAATTGATTGTAAATGTCCGTGCGTCTGTGTGAATGTCAAAATGTTAACATGCATGTGTTTCCATTGTACCTCTGTATTTTTTCTTTATGCTATGTTGAAGGTCCGATTGAATGTTTGGGGTCCATGTTCCCGTGAGTTGTTTTGACGAATGTTTACTTCTGGGTTTTGTTACTTTTTGTGAATGATCTAATAAGAGTGTCTAATGTGATTGTGTGCTGGTTTTTGACAATGCCATTAGATTGTGAATATGTACAAATTGGGGTGTGAATGTCCATCATTATTCCAATTTGTTAACGTTCTTACACGAACTTAACCTGTTAATATAGTTTGTTGGTGCAAATATTCAATCGATTATGAATGTTCCCAGTCTCGTGAATGTCCATGTTTGCTATTTGTCTACTTCTTGTGCGTTATTTATGAATGTTTACTTTAGTGCATGCACATACGCTAATATTCCCTCTTTCAAAAAAATGGTTTATAACATTGCGGATTGTGAAGCCGAAGACTGAAAATAAGTCTCAATCTCAGAGCAGACAGTTTTCGTACCGATGTAATCTCAAACAAACAGTTGACCTTCTTAAAGATTGCAAACTTACCGCGAAGCATAAGGAATTGTTGTCGAAAATGCCCTTTGCGAAAATTTTTGAGGCATTATACGACAATAAATTGTCATTGGAGAATGTTCAAAAGAACGATAGCCTAATAAAGCGAGTGGTTTTGAGTTACAATCCGTCCAGGGGTACGTTCAGGCTAGGTGATAAGAGTGTTAGGATGACACCGCTCGATATCCAGGTAATATTCGGGCTATCTTTGGGGGATTAGCCCGTTGTTCAAAATTGATACCCTTGGTCTAATTCTGTATTTCTCAGCAAACTAACGTATCAACCCCGCGAGTTTAGTGTCGCATTCCTCAAAGCATTGATTGACCAACGGGTGTCACGAACAGATGAAGATAACGTACAAGATACTGTAAAACTTCTTTGTTTGAACCTGTTGATGACATATTTCCTTGGAACCACTAGTCAACAAATCCCTAAGTGATTGGTGCACTATATTGAGAACATTAATGATATGTGTACCTACAATTGGCCACAAATGATCTTCATGGGTTTGCAAATTAGTTTGAAAAAGTCATACACAGAACCAAGGTCGGTTACGGGGTGTGTCATTGCGTTGCAGGTACTTATTTATTTTTAACATTCTGTGTCAGTCATATTAAATGTTTATTTATTTTTTTAAATTAGATTTTTCTTCAATTTGACAGTACTGGTTGTACGAAGACACCAACTTGATTAAACCAATTGATGGGCAAGATATTTGCATGCCACGGATGTTGAGATGGTGCCTGACACATATTCAAACGCAATTGGATTGACGCCATTGACTCACTTGCCGAATCATCAAGTGACTTTTTTTGCATTGATAAAATGTGTTTGCACATTTATGTTGATGGGTTGAAATGTGAATGTTAACCTGAATCCAATCAACGTCCAAAATACGTTCAGGTGAAGGGGTGCATGACAAAGAAAACATTGACTGAGATTTGATTAGGGATCGTTGGGTGCATTGAAAATGACGAAGACCCCGTTGTCGAAGAAACACCAGTGGACGTGATGCCAAAAACAGATAATGGAAAGGTGCCAATGATCGAAGATGACATTGATGTTGGTGCAATGATTGATAATCTTGTGAGCACATATATCAACCCCGTTCTCACCCAACCAAAGAAAAATGCCGCGCAATCAATGTTCGATTTGGGTGTCGATTTTACGCAGGTCAAAAGTACTGTGCCCACCCAACAAACATAGGACATCACGGTCAATGACGTCTACTGTGCACTGGACAAAATATAGGAAGATTACTACATGAGAAAGTTGGAGGCTGAAGAACGTAATGAAGCCCTATTGAAAGTGTTGGCAAATGTAACGGTAAAGAACATAAACCAACAAACTGATATTGAAGGGTTATCCGTGTCACTTGCAAGCCAAAAAGTCAAATACGATAATGATGTGGGTGCTCTCAATGCAAGGATCGCAACTCTCGAAAAGGATAATGAGATAATACTTATCGAGATGGGGGTTCACGAAATCAAGCAAAAACATAAGGATCAACCGGTGAATGTCGAACTTAAGGAGCTAAAAATTAGATGCACATATCTCGAGCTGGAGGTAAAGGTGGCGGATCAGATCGTAAAGGAGGCAAAGGAGTCGCAGAAGGCTGGTCATAAAAGCTACATCTCGAAAATCAAGGAGCTTGCAAACAAAAACAGAGAGTTAGAGGATCGAATCAGCAGGTGCGTATGTTCTGGGAAAAAACGTGCTGATTCTGCTTCCGCTACCCATGGGGGAGCTCCGATCGATGAACGTTCTGTACCATCGTCAGCGACTTCCAAACGTGAATCATCTTCTACTGCAATTGAAAAATCATAACGTTCCCCACTTCATGAAATGGTGGACCTTATAGATGTAGAACTGATAACAATGATTATGTCCGATGACGACGACGTGGTAGATGTAACTCCAAAGCCATGTTTGACCTACCCCCCACAACCAACTAATAACACGCCAAAAGTCGATTCAATAATAAAACGTGTGAAGGGTAGGGTGAGGAATGAACGTAAATGGGTAGCGATTATGTGTATCCTTAAAAAAAAAAAAGAGGCAAAGGGAAGATCGTGGAAGAAAAAGACTCTATCGATGTCGATCAGCTACCCGAGAGGGATTATGAAGACACCATAAAAATGCCCATCCGGAAATGATCAAAAATAGAAACAATGCTTAACTATAGGGATTGGAAGTATTGCAGTTGATACATATTGTAGAGGGGGTCGGGTGCGTGCTGAAAACTTTTATACTTGTTACCTTATTTTTTCTAATGACATTTTTGAGCTGATTGCTTGATTCTCCTTTTTGGCAGTACATTTGTGTGGGGTGGTGAGGGTCCAATGTTAACATTCACAAGCGGTGACGCGATATGTTTAATTCAGGGTAAACAAGTTGTTGATAATGTTTGTAGCTTATACAACATTGTTGTTTGTGGGACGTTCATTAAAATTATGATCCCTGTAATTGTGTTTGTACGATATTATATGTGAATGTTAATATTTTCGATTTTTTCACTTTTTCAACACACAAGTTATTGATTCGTTTGGCGAATTCTTGGAAATACAGATGCGGACAATCAACGCCATACGCAATACACATGGGATAGGGATACTAGACCAGTCGAAGTTTGTGATCGCGAGTGTGTGGGTAAGCATCAATTATCTTAAATTGTCTACTACTAATGACACCAGGGCTAACATAAGATTTATGCCACACAAACAATTCTAAAGAAAAAAATAACAGAAACTCTTGGATTATTTACACTCAATGATCCAAGCTGCATTTATCAACAACTGCCGGTACCTACTGTTCCCCATAAATTCAGATGGACATCATGCGTATGCAAATCATTGGACGTTATTAGTACTTGATATAAAGAAAAAAATGGATATTCTATAACTTCCTTTTGCCTAGAGACCCGATGTCTGACCACTACTTCAAGGATGCCCGATGGATGGTATGTAATATATAGTGCTAAATTTTCGTACACATTTGTTTGCTAAAAAATACAAAAAAGTGCTGAAACAATTCTTATTGTGAATGTTCTATAGAAAACTGTCATTGAGTTGTTTCTCAACAAACAAATTAACCACGAATAGAAGGATGCTTCCATTGAACAATGTCTTGGAACGCCGTAGCAGAAAGGGTCGTAAGTGTGTATAACTATTTTTTATGTACCAACTATTTTTATGTAAATGTATAAATCAAAATTTCTCTTGCCGTTCACAGGACCGATTGTGGTGGGTACGTGATGTATATGATGTTCCAGTATGCCAAGAATAAACCTATTGCAAAAAATTAAAAGCGGAAGAGGTTAAAAAAGTTTGTAAGACAGTCCTCTATTACTTGCTGAACAATGGAAAGCAAACTTGGTCCCTTTCAGCTGCCAGACTGAGAAAGAAGCATGACGGGTCTGTATAGGTGATTGAACAATCAATGGACTTGTGTTTTTTTGGGTTCTGTTTTGTTGTAGACATTTAGTATGACAGTTGTTTTTGGATTTGGTTATTTGTACTTAATTGGGTTCTGTGTGCACATTCACAAGAACACCACCACATAACACATCTTCATCACAAAAAATCATATATGAGTTAGTGAACGTTCATGTGCAAGCTGAACATTTAGAATGCACATAGAACAAAACAGATGTTTGCATATCTGAATGTTCAAAGATGGTTGTGTTGCGTAAGTTCATGTTTGTGGCATGAAAAAATCAGTAATTCAAAAATGAATGTTCAAGAAAATGTATATAGAACAAACAGATGTTTGAATATCTGAAATGTTCATGTATGGTTGTGTTGCATAAGTTTATACTTGTAAGTATGAAAAATTCTGTAATACAAAAAAACGTAAAAAAAAAAAAAAACACATGATCACAAAAGAATTTTGCAAAAAGAAATGGGAGATTAGATATATATCCATCTTAACAAAAACAAAAATAAGCATCCATACCCACAAAATAAAAAAAATTGTTCGAACTTAAAACATATGCTTTCGTAGATTGATGTATCAAAAAATAGATCCAGGTCAGATAATCACTCTCCCATGTCGACCAATGATTCGCTCAGCACCGGCAGAGCAAAACCAGGGCCAAGGTAGCTCCTTAGAGGCTCGACCTCTTCCTCTAGGTCAGCAACACGTCTGTGAAGGTACTTATCTTCCATCCTCATTTTGTCAGTCTCATCGCATTTGTCGTGGTACCTCCGGCATGCCCCACCCATCCTCCATTGTATCGATCTTGCTAACTCCAGCAGTCTCTTGGTATCCTCGTGCCACCAGCTGACTTGTGCATCAAATGCATTGTTCGCATTGTTTTGATGGTTGACAGCCTGGTTGTTACCCTCGTTATCCATTGCCTAACACACAAAGTCAACCTATATGGGTTTGTCAGTCCGAAACATCACGAAAATAGTGTGTGAGATTCAACCGCACACTAAAAAAATCTGAAAAAATATTCATAAACTGGAATTTATAAGGGAAAGGGATGAACATTCATAAAACGAGGGGAAAAAATGTCCCCTCCGGGTTTGCCCGTATTCAAACACACATATTCAAAACTGTTGAAACCCTGGATAGAAAAAAAAAGAAATGTACTGACCATGTGTTTCCATAAACGAAACATATATCTGTTTGGAAAAAATAGTATACTACATACTACAAATGTGCAGACGAGCAAAAGTGGATCTTAAAATAGGGCTAAGAAAAACTTAGAACCACCAACCAACAAAAACATCTTACGGGTGTGTTACGACAGTCTGGTCGCAAAAATCCAAAACCCATATGTGTGCTAACACATACAAATTGTAGATTAAGAACTGTAAATAGACTTACCAATATCTCGTTGTGTTCCCGCCAGTGGAACTTCGAACGTTACTTTATGAGGAATGTCAGGTAACTTAAAATCGATCTCTTTATAGGTGTAGATTGGAATGTAGATCATCGTATATATAGACCCATTCCCTTTGGCCTCCGTACCTAGCTGGACGTCTGGGGTGTGGCGTTCCATTGTCCAAAGCACGAAATCGACGGCGTGGGGTAATGCTTCACATAGAGTCATGAATGTTCATTCTAACTCATTTCTTATCGATCCACGAAACGACGATTGGCTCATGTCACCAAGCCTAAAATCTGTACGAAACAATTAGGGAGTGGATAAATGTTAATTTTTTTAAGAAGCAATAACGAGAAGGGTGAGAAACACATGAGTTAGTTTTTTTATACGTTCATATTTGGGGAGAATAATGCAATGAGTGAGATTATTTTAGCTTTTGCTATGTCGTATGATTTGGTTCTTTTAAATACATATTTCAGGAAGAGGGATGAGCACCTTATCACATTTAAGAGTGGTCAGAGGAATAGCCAGATAGATTTTATCCTTACTAGAACAAGTGATCGTTTAATATGCATGGACTATAAAGTCATACCTGAAAAGAATATTTCTACCCAACATAGACTAATGGTAATCGATCTAAAGTTTTAAGGGTGGAAACAAGAGTCTAAGATAAATAGACAGGTAAGGATACGTTGGAGAGATCTAAGAGGTGAAAAGATGGAGTTATTTAAGGATAAAATTAGAAATGATGAGTTATAGAAGAGACATGAGTAGGGACGGTCATGGGCTTGGGGGCCCGCCCAACCCGAACGGCCCGGCCCTATTTTTTTAGGGCTTGGGCTTAGGGTTTGAGCCCACGGGCCGGGCCTAGGCCTAGGTATTAGGGCCCGATCAAAATTAGGGCCGGGCGTGGGCAAAACCCAAAAATTTTAGGCCCGGCCCGAAGGATATTTAAAAAAAATATATAAATATATATATATATATATATATATATATATATATATACATTATAATACAACCTTAATATTTGGAATATTGGTTTCCTTTAGAAATTGTAATTTTAATATTTCTTGTTAGTTTGGTTTATTTGGAACATTGGTTTACTTTTAAAAATAGTAATTTTAATATTTCTTATTGGTTTGGTGTTGAATTTTTTGTATTTATTTTTTAAATTTAAAAAAAAAAAAAAATAGGGCCGGGGGCTGTAGGCTGGGCTTTGGGCTTAAAATTTTCTTTTAGTGTCGGGCTTGAGCGTAGAATTAAGGCCCTATCACCGGGCCGGGCTGGGCTAGGGCCCAATGTTTTTTTGTAATACACTAGTCTAAGCCCGGCCCGGCCCATGACCATCCCTAGACATGAGGATGTGAACAAAATGTGAATTAATATGGCAAGTTATATTAGAGAGATAAGAAGAAAAGTTTTAGGAGTTTGTAAAAGAGAAGGATCACGATATAAAGAAAGTTGGTGGTGGAATGAGGAGGTCCAAAAAGTCGTTCGAGACAAGAAAATAGTTTATAAAAATGGAAAAATATCGAAGTAGGGAAAGTTTGAAGAATTATAAACATACAAAAATGGAGGAGAGAAAAGTAATTAAGGAATTAAAATTTAGGGTGTATGATAATTTGTATAAAAAGTTAGATATAAAGAGGAAGAGAAGGATATATTTAAACTTGTAAGGCGACGTGAACGAAAGACTAGAAATATTGAAAGTGTCAGATGTATCAAAGACACTAATGGAAAAGTACTGGTGAAGGATGGAGAGATTATGGAATAATGGAGAAGTTATTTTTTATAATTTATTTAATGAGAATGACACCGAAGAATCTAGACTAGAGTTGCCTAGTTTATATTCAGATAAGATTTATAGGTTTCATAGAAGAATTAAGGTTTCGAAAGTTAGAATAGCATTAAGAAAAATGAGAATTAGAAAAGTAGTAGGGTCAGATGAAATCCCTATAGATGTGTGAATTTTTTTTGGAGATATTAGGATATAGTAGTTTACTAGACTTTTCAATGACATTTTGATGTCTAAAAGATTGTCTGACGACTGAAAGAGGAGTATCTTAGTGCCCATCTATAAAAATAAAAGGGATGTTCAAAGTTGCACGAACTATCGGGGTATAAAACTTATGAGTCATACAATGAAACTTTGGGAGAGAGTAATAGAATATAGAATAAGACATGAAACGAGTATAGAAGATAACCAATTTAGATTTATGCCCAGCTGATCAACCACTGAAGCTATTTATTTACTCAGGAGATTAATAGAAAAATATAGAGAAAAAAATAAAGATTTACATATGGTATTTGTGAACCTGGAAAAGGCTTATGATCGGGTACCCAAAGAAGTTTTGTGCTGGGTGCTAGAAAAGAAACAGATATCCAATATGTACATCGATGTGATTAAGGATATGTATGAAGATATAATCACTAGTGTTCGAACAGGAAGAAACGATACTTGTGTATTTTCTATTAATATAGGCCCAAAGTTAATAGAAGCAAGACGTAATATATGCATTATAATTTTAGTAATGCGCAGAGAGACGGTGATGCGATCAAAATTGAAGATAAGAAGGTGTCAAAGGTTAATCATTTTAGATATTTAGGTTTAATTATTCAGAGTGATGGAAAAATTGAGGAGGATATTACGCATACAATTAATGTATGTTGGTTAAAGTAGAGAAGTACAGTTGGGATGATTTATGATCATAAGATCCTGTTGAAACTTAAAGGAAGATTCCACAAAACTGTTATAAGACAACGCTTCTGTATGGTTCAGAATGTTGGGCGGTAAAAACGAATCATGTCAAAAAAATTGGGGTGATAGAAATGAGGATGTTACGGTAGATAAGTGGGAAGACGAGAATGGATAAAATTAAGAATGAAACTATTAGAGAGAATTTCGAAATAGCACCTATTGAAGAGAAAAATGAAAAAAATCATCTACGATGGTTTGAGTATGTGCATAGAAGATCCATAGAAGTATTAGTGAAAAATTGTGATTTAATTCAAGTGTAGGAGGCTACTAAAGGGATAGGTAGATCTAAAAAGATGTTAAATGAGACTATTGGAAATGATTTGATGACATTAAACCTGACAGAAGGGATGACCCTTGATCGATCACTATGGCGTAAATAGATTCATGTAGCCGACCTTACATAAGTGAAACAAAGACTTAGTTGTTGTTATTATTGTATTAAGACTTCACACTAATTATCCCTTTAAAATATAAAATTCTCCCTTTAGTCAAGAGTAAAAACCAGTGGTCTGTTGGTTTTAAAAGTAAAAGGGTCAAAATAAAACAAGGCCAAAGTATGGGGGAAAATGATTATTTTTTCTTCAACAACAACAACAACTAAACCTTTGTCCAACTTAAGTAGGATTGACTACATGAATCTGTTTATACCATAATGAATGATCAAGGGTTATCCCTCTCAGTCAAGTTTAATGTCATCAAATTAATTATAATTGTCTCGTCACACGTCTTCTTAGGCTTACCTCTCTTTCTAGTATTCCCCTACACTTGAACTAAATCACATTTTTTCATTGGTACTTTTATGGGTCTTTTATGCACATGTCAAAACTACCGTAAATAATTTTCTCTCATATTCTCTTCGATTGGTGTTATTCCTAAATTTTCTCTAATAGTTTCATTATTAATTTAATCTATTCTCGTCATCCCACTCTTCCACCTTAATATCCTCATTTCTGTCATATCAATTTTCTGGACATGTTTTGTTTTTATTGTCCAACATTTTGAACCATACAAAAGATCTGGTCTTATTGCGATTTTGTAGATTTTTTCTTTGAGTTTCAACGGTATCCTACTATCATATATCACCCCAACTATATTTCTCCACTTCAACTATCTTACATTGACTTTATGAATAATATCCTTATCGATTTCACAATTACACTGAATCATTGAACCTAAATATCTAAAATGATCAACCTCTGGAACCTCTTCACTTTTAATTTTGACCGCACCACCATCTTTTTAGGCATTACTAAAACTGTAATGCATGCATTCCTTTTCTTCCAATGTTGTAATTGATTGTAACTAAAAAACTAGTTTATTATAATCGAAATTAGTAAATAATATTTTAATTAGAATCACTTTAGTTACAAAGATAATAGTAGGGGTAGATAGAGGTGGATGGCATTGACTGACAATGAACAATGGCAATCAGGTCACCAAGAATGCCACAATGATAATCGACTTTATTGTATTAATTAGTTATACTTAATTAAAGTAGTAAAAAAGAGTTACAAAATAAATCTAAAATATATTTAATAAGTCTACCAAAAAAACGATGGAAACGCTAGAGAGAGAAACTTTCCCCAAAACTCTCTCCAAGGAGAAAAGTGACGTTTTGGTTAGAAGCAACAAAAAGCTCAAACATGATCAAGCTCATTCTTCTCCGTTGGCCATGAAGGTGGAGAAAAATGCCATGGCCACCGAAGGAAATAAGATGCATGCACATGCACCTACCCTAATTCCTTTGGGAAGTAAGAGAAAAAAAATGTCGAGGTCTCAAAACCCTAAAGATCAAGATCAAGGGTCTCTAATTAAAGGCCAGGAAATTCCAGAAGTGACTATGATGGACAAAACTACCAGTAGACCGGCTCCCAAATCCTTTAAAGATTTATTAAAATGGAGTAGCAGTGAAATGAAAACGAAATTGGATGATGTCCACTTTGATCCCGAGGAGTAAGCAATCTTGATGATGGAGGATTCATCCTCGTCCAAAGAAGGTGTGAGGATTCCGACTTTTCAGATTCTTCCCCAGATACGTAAGAGTATCAGGGAGAAATGGCAAGATGCAATGATCATTAGGCTAATAGGTAGATCTATTAACTACAAGATGTCACCCTAAATCAACCTCTTATTCCTAAAATTGTGCTTGATGGTGAAACCTTTAGATTGGAATATGAGGGTATCCATGCAGTTTGTTATTCTTGTGATCTAGTTAACCATAGGGCAAATTTCTTCCCTTTCAAGCTTAAAGCTGGTGAAGCTCTGGCTCCGGCGGTTGAAAATCCAGCGAATAATATGCCCATGAGTGGCAACGGTAATATCTGTAATACCCCACAAATTTATATTATTTTAAAAGATTATTTTATATAAGTTTAATATTTTTGGGTTGTTTTGTATATTATGAAAATTTATAATAAATATTTAATAATTTTGAGGAGATAAATATAATTATTAGGTTTAACATGTATTATTTTATAATTATGAGGTGTTAAATATAATTTTTTAAAACTTCATAATTAAGTAACCGTTTGTGGCCATAAAATTAAGGGGGGGAAAAAAAAAAAGAAAAAGAAGGAAAAAAAAAAGGCCACAAATCTCATATATATATATATATATATAAATATAATCAATACATTGAGAGCGAGGCTAATGAAACGTATCATTAGATGAGGCATGCATAATTACATTTATATAGAAAAAGTAAAGTCACAGTTTAGTGGAGAATGATGAATAATTATAGGTATGTATATAATAAAAAAGAAAATTACAATACATATATATACAAAAGGTTTTTTGGCGAGGAAAATTATTCCGATTCTAATTTGGATTCCGGTTTCAGATTTTAGATAAAATTTCTTACTCTTTTAATATTTATATTTAATCTCTCTCTTGATTATATGATTCATATGGAAGTTGTTGTTAATTTGTAATTATTAGTTTTCATAAAATATGTAGGACTATTACTTGAAAATTATGTGAGACACACGTTTCTGTGTTTATTTGGGATTTAATTAAATACACATAATAAATGAGTTAGAGTTCTACTGAGTTTTGACTCACAACCCTATAAATTTAATTACAGAGCCGATGATAATAAAATGGTGTCATGAATTTCATTTGAATTTCTATTTAATTTGTAATAATTGTATTTATTATTTACTGTTGTAAAATGGACGTGATAATTCGATAATTATAATTATCACCGTAGTTGTAAAATTTGTCAAATTTATATAAAATAAAATATTAATTATTCTAATTTATTATTAATTCTTTAATTTAGTCTCTATTTAAGTTGAAATCATCCTGTCATTTTCTCTCTCTATTTAAGTTGGAATTATCAATTTAATGAAATAAATTATTATCATATTATGATTATCAATTTTCATAAGGGTATTTCATAATAATTTGGCCATTACTGTCGCATTGTAATATATAAATTACTGACAATTGCTTTCTCAATATATATATATTTTATACACTAATATATGGATAATTAGTGAGCTTATATATAAACAGAAAAATTTGGATTTGAAATCAGAACTTGGAATTGTATACTTAAAAATAATAATATTAGATTTATGAGTAATTGAATATAATTGTCTCCGTTGCATTGTAAAAACTCTCAAATATATAAAATAAAATATTAGTCATTCTAATTTGGCGTAAATTCTTCAAGGGGAGAAACTGCGTGACAACCCTAGAAAACCCGGTTGTTACAGAGTGATATCAGAACGGGCTTATGACCACATTAGGCTTAGGGTATGATACCCATTGACCCATTACTCATAATAAATTAAGTAATATTAAAAAATAATTTTAGTATAATTTCTTTGTTTAAATTGTTGCTCTTTTTTTTTTTTTTTTTTTAATGCATTTAATAGCTATATGATTAAGCTACAAAGTGGTATTAGATGTTTAATATATGCTGGCCACATTTTTTTTTACGGTAGGTTATATTACAACAATTAATAAATATATACTGACATATATGTTGGTTATATGAAGTCATATAGTAAGCAACCCCAACAGGACTACTAACATTAAGTTTAGCATATATGTTGGGACTAACGACACATTTTAAATTATGTAACGACCTATCTAAATTGTCATTTTTGACAAGACAGTATATTTATTTAGGAAAATTACATTTTAAACTTTATAGGTATTGACACATTTCTAATGATCCCTCTCCGTTTGAGCGTTTCATTTTCAATCCTCTATGTATCAGTATATTTTTAAATGGTCATTTTGTCAAAAAATTCATCAAATCTAATGGAATATATGGGCAAAATAGTCTTTTTACACATTTTTAATTTTTTAATAATTTTCTCTTCTTTTTTTTCCCCTTTTTTCCTAAACTCTTTCTTTTTTTTTTCTCTCTCTCTCTCCGGCTCAACTTTCCTCCATCCCTCCCTATGAAAACACCCCCATAATAGGGGGATGTTCACCCTCTATTGAAGGGGGTGAAAACACCCCCATGCAACAGGCCAAAGACGAAACAAACCGCGACCTGCCTCCCGCATCAACCTTTCGGCAAAAGTCGTCAATTTAACCGACGGCCACTACTACATGGTGACCGTTGGTCTCGGCACCCCAATGAGACACATCTCCCTCGTCTTTAACACCAGCAGCTACTCAACGTAGACTTAGTACGAGTGGGCACCCTAATGAGACACATCTCCCTCGTCTTTAACACCAGCAGCTACTCAACGTAGACTTAGTACGAGTCATGTGCCCAGTACTACTACAAAAAGAAACAACCCATCATCAACACCTCCAAGTCCGTCACGTATTCCATCGTCACTTGTCGGTCGAAGCACTGCCTTTTGCTCAACTCCACCACCAACCACCCTCGTCATTGGTCAGGCTCCATTTGCAAGTATTTAAAGGTGTACGTTAACAATTCGCACTTCACCGACAACTTTGCCAAGGAGAGGCTGGCCTTGAGCACTATCGTGTCGCAAACTGCTACAACATACGGTAAACAGTTCTCGTACTACCTCCCGTCGCCATCGGGATCGATTGGGAACTTGACTTTCGAAAAAGGTGGAGATCTAACCGTCGGTGTTAAGTTCAGGCAACTAAAAAACCATCTAGAAATGAGCAACGTGGAATTCACGTCACTTTACTACATCAATATCACATCGATTATCATCGATCGGTGTCGACTAGCAATGGATACGTCCCTTTTTAAAGAGAGGGGAACCATTATAGACTCTAGAACAGCCATCACATTTCTACCACCGGTGGCCTATAGGGCTTTGCGGTCTGCTTTCAGGAAACAGATGAAGAAGTACCCATTAACGCGGAGTGATTGAGGGCTCAACACGTGTTACGACCTGAGAAACTACACGACGACGACGATGCTGAAGGTAGGGTTCTTTTTTTTAGGGGAACGTCGAGGTGGATATAGATGTTTTCGGGATATTAATTTCTGACGACAGTGACAACGATAAATCATGATACTGCTTGGCATTCATCGGAAATGACTATTCCGATGACGTGGCCATTTTGGGGGTGTTCCCCCTGTAACACCCCCTGTTGAGGGGGTAGAACCACCCCCATAACAGAGGAACCACCCCCCGTTATAGGGGTGATTCCACCCCCCATAACAGGGGCTGGCGGGGAGAGAAATGAGAGGGGAGAGAGAGAAAAGTTAAAACAAAAAAGAAAAAGAAAAGAAAAAAATATATTAAAAACTAATTAGAAAATAAAAAATGACAGATTTGCCAGTTAGTTTTGACATAATTTCTAACAAAAGGACCGAATAAAAATATGTTGATACCTAGAGGATTTAAAATAAAATACTCAAATGTAGAGGGACCATTTAGAAATATGTCAATACTTAGAGGGTTTAAAATGTATTTTTCCCTATTTATTTTTGCTTAATATACTTGACTTTGATTTTAAAAAAAATTCAAGTAAACCTCGATAGAGTTTAGGTTTGCGAGCACTCTGAATTTGGGATATAGTATCTGTTGGTGCATAAAATTGGTACACACCTCGAGTATGGTCCAGTCGGATGACAGGTGGGTCATCTTGCTGAGGTAGAGTCATTGATTGAAAAGTCCTCGAGCGAGCTGTGCTGGGTCCTGGGGGGACTGACCTGCTGTGTCCAGAGTCCTGCTCCTCAAGGAGTGTACCTGCAGAAGGCTCAGACCGGGATTTATCCCGGTGAAGCCCCTCCAGCGTAGTAATCAGTGCTCAGAGAGAAAAGGTACAGAATATAGTACGGAAATAAATGAACTCGCACGTAATGTAAGTCATTCAAGCGTACATCGGGCTTACATAGCCCCCGATATATATAGGCGTTGGAGATGATTAGTCGAGTCTAAACACGGTTAAGTAGTCGAAACCCTGTGTTTAGCCGATAATCCGAGGTGTTTAGGAGATAATCGTTGGGCTTGGGCTTTTGGGCCCATTTGGCGAAGCCCGCGGGCCTTTGTCAGGCCTGCGGCGGTAAGGTGGTAGAGGAGAGCGGAGATCTGTGGAGTCCTGGAGAAGAAACAAGGTGAAAAGGGAAGCCGGTCGAGGTGAACGTCTGAGTCCTTGAAACTGACTACCCAGGGCACGGCGCAGAGCTCAGAGCGACACGTCCCAGCAGGGCTCCTCACTCCTCCTTGGATGCAAATGAGATTCCAGGGAAGAACCATAGTCGGTGTATGCTCCAACGTGGCGTTGTGGATTCCGGAATACGTCCCTATCATTGCGAGGGTTGACACATAGTTGGGTCTCAAGTACTGACTCAGAGGTGCCCAAAAATACCCTCATCAGTAGCCCCCTAGCCCTGTACGACGAGAGAAGCGAGACGGTCAGGGATATCAATTCCTGGCTAAAACGGGCGTCCTAGAGACTTTGGATTGCGAGAAACACCTCTGATCGACACTTTTTCAAGAGTTAGTTTTTTCTTGAGGAGCTTATTCGAAATAGGCCTCCATATGGTCGGGGTCCGAGGTCAGGTAGCACGGCAGGGCGGTCCCGAATTTCTTCGATTTTCAGGACGGCAATTTTTCAAGAGTTGAAATTTTTTAGATGAGTTAATTTACAATACGCTCCCATATCGCCGGGGTCCGGGGTCAGGTAGCACGGTAGGGCGACCCCGAATATTTTAGATTTCACGGCGATAATTTTCCAGGAGTTGAACTTTTTTAGATGAGCTAATTTGAAATACGCTCCCCTACGGCCGGAGTCCGGGGTCAGGTAGCACAGCAGGGCGACCCCGAATTTTTTTTAAATTTCACGGCGACGATTTTTCAAGAGTTGAACTTTTTTAGATGAGCTAATTTGAAATATGCTCCCATATCACCGGGGTCCGGGGTCAGGTAGCACGGTAGGGCGACCCCGAATTTTTTAGATTTCACAGTGATAATTTTCCAGGAGTTTAACTTTTTTAGATGAGCAAATTAGAAATATGCTCCCATATCACCGGGGTCCGGGGTCAGGTAGCACGGCAGGGCGGCCCCGATTTTTTTTTATTTTCAGGGCGACACACATTCACCGTGAACAAGCCCTGAGCACGAACCGGCGCTCAGCACGGAAAAAATAAAAGTAAACCACAGGGTCGCGGGCACGTGGCGAGTGGCCGGGAGCTCGTCGACCGCCGCCGTACACTAGGCGACGGCCCCACCGGGCTGACCAGCGCCCACTTTGGGCACTGGGGACAGCGCCCACTTATGCTGGGCGCTGGTAACCCCAGCCCCCAAAGTGGGCGCTAGGGACAACGCCCAAAGTGGGCAGGGCGCTGGTGAACCAGCGCCCTGGGGACTGCGCCCCCAAAGTGGGGCGCAGTCCCAAGGGGGCTTGCCCCCCCTCCCACTTTAAACTTTTTTTTTTTTTAATTATTATTTATTATTATTTTTATTTTTTTAATGTGTGTGAAGGGAGTAGCATAGAGGGGAGAGCCAGGCACGTTTTAAAAACTTACAATTTTTTTTTTTTTTTGTTGGAATTCCTGTAGCCTTGGTTCACCTTGCACCCTTTAGTCTTTTTCACTACTCTGACGCATGACATTTTTCGCTGTGATTTTCTCGACCGGGGAGGCCTGCGGGGAGGAAGCATTGAGTATGCCAGGGCGTTGCTCGCTCGGACCCGTGGCCCATACATTTGGAGAATGTCACTATCTATACCCTGCTAGCTTGAGGTAGCACGGCAGGGCAGGGGGGCAGGATAAGATGACGCTGGCCCGAGGTGGTGTAGCGAAATTTTTGGACAACACTCATGGATGACGTTCTTGAAGAAGGTCGTCCCCTAGACCTTGACGGCTAAGAGTAGCACGATAGGGCGGTGCCTGTCGCTACCTGGACCCTACCGACTCGAAGTAGAACGGTAGAGAGATGCATGTTGCTATTTGGACCATGCCGGCTAGGAGTAGTGCGGCCGGGCAGTGCCCGTCAAACTTGATGGTTTTGGATATGGGACATCGAGGCTGATGCCCTAGACGGGGCCACGTACATGGGTACCGGGCAGAGGGATGTCGTGGAGGACAGTGCTGACGAGGGGGCTGAGAAAGATAATATCGACACCACTTCCCCTCGCATAGACGCCCCTCACAACAAGGGTGGAGAGGCCTGAGCTCGGACCATCGCTTTTTCAGGACTTAGGATTTTGCAGACTCTTTTTTGCTTACTCCTGTTTTTCTATGTGCGAGCATTTAAGCTTTTGAGCGGCATAGACAGGGTACTTCAGAGTCTACTCCTTTCTCCTGATGTTTTTTGCCAAGTCGATTTCTACTTGGTCTTGTTTTCAGAGTCGTAAAATTTTAAAAATTTTGTTGAAATTTGTTATTGTCTCTGCCAAACAAATTTCTCATCTCTGCCTAGGGCCACAGACCACTAGCCCCCCAGTCCGGGACACGAGCTGATTGCAAGGAAATCGTGTCGTGGACTTAGGAGTAGGGTTTCCCAGGGTAGCTGATCCTCTCGGTCCACATGAGCGCAACACAGTGGTTGGACCCTTCTGGCCGGTCATCGGGGAGTTCTCCGTAGTCAGGCTCATTCAAGAACCCTTTCAGGTTATCTCTATTTAGTCCATGCAGGAGCACCTTCCCTTTTAGAACATCGGACTCATAGTCGACTGGTAGGGAGAAGTACTTAGTTGCAGGCCCTCAGACCCGATCAATGCCCCATCCTTGGTGGATGACCTTGGTCCATCCCCGGGTACGGACTATTGACTTTCGGAGAGGGTCTGGTTGTCACCCTCGACGCTGAGCGCCGGGATGAGACTTGTGGAGAGTTACTCGTGACGCTGAGAGTCAGGATGTTGATTTGGAGAATTATTCGCGACTCAGGAGGTCGGAGTACCACTGAGGAGAATTATTCGCGACGCCGAGAGCCGGGATACGACTCAAGGGGTCGGAATGTAACCGTGGAGAATCACTCACGACGTCGAGAGTCGGGATGCGACTCAGAGGGTCGGAATACAGCCGTGGAGAATCACTCACGACACCGAGAGCCGGGATACGGCCTAGGGGGTCGGAATGCAGCCGTGGAGAATTACTCATGATGCCAAGAGCCGGGATACGGCCCAGGGGGTCGGAATGCAACTGTGGAGAATCACTCACGACGCCGGAGCCAGGATGTGACTTAGGGGGTCAGAATGTAACCGTGGAGTATCACTCGCAACGCCGAGAGCCGGGATGCGGATCTGGAGAATCATCCACGACTCAGGGGGTCGGAGCACCATTGTGGGAGATAGGCTAGAAGGCGCTCGTCTCTATCTTTAGTAGGATGGAGGGCTACTCGTCTTCACCTTTGAGTTGCATGCTCACAGTTGGCCACTGCTCGAATGCCGTGGTGGTGAGAGGGTGGCGGGTAGGCGTTTGGCCCTGCCCACGATGGGCCCTTAGGTCCGATCTTACTACATGGTTGGGAAGCTGAGCCCAATGGTAGCCCTGGTCAGTCATTGGCACCATGTTTTCGTGGAAAATGGGGTCTTGACGTGGTCGATGGGGCTCTCCAGTCCAGTAGCCCAAATATAGCAAGGTGGAGGGCGGCCCTCGGGCACAAGCCCATTTGAAGATTCCACACAAGCATCGTGATCTTGGGGTCACTCCTCGGGCCCTGCAATCTAGAGAGACGGTTCCCCTTGGACGGAGGGTTAGCAGTAGGCACGCAAGAAGGAGTTGTACATTCGACTTGAACTCTTGTATTTGGCGTTCAAGGAGATCAACCCGAGATGCCTCCATAGCTATTAAGGTCTGTCCCGCAGCCCCAGGTGGTAGAGTTGACGGTCTTGCCTGACCATGGGGGGGCAGTTATCCTCATTGGTGGGAACTGGGGGGTATGCGCTTGGATTGTTCGACATGTCTTCTCATTCTTCTATTTTGTGTCTATCTAACTGGACCTTGTGATTACTCAAGCTTAGCTGAGCAGAGAGTAGTGATCAAGGAAAGGCTTTTTGCTCGGTTCCCACAGACGGCGCCAAACTGTTGGTGCATAAAATTGGTACACACCTCGAGTATGGTCCAGTCGGATGACAGGTAGGTCCTCTTACTGAGGTGGAGTCGTCGATTGAAAAGTCCTCGAGCGAGCTGTGCTGGGTCCTGGGGGGACTGACCTACTGTGTCCAGAGTCCTGCTCCTCAGGGAGTATACCTGCAGAAGGCTCAAACCAGGATTTATCCCGGTGAAGCCCCTCTGGCGTGGTAATCAGTGCTCAGAGAGAAAAGGTACAGAATATAGTAAGGAAATAAATGAACTCGCACGTAATGTAAGTCATTCAAGCGTACATCAGGCTTACATAGCCCCCGATATATATAGGCGTTGGAGATGATTAGTCGAGTCTAAACACGGTTAAGTAGTCGAAACCCTGTGTTTAGCTGATAATCCGAGGTGTTTAGGAGATAATCGTTGGGCTTGGGCTTTTGGGCCCATTTGGCGAAGCCCGCGGGCCTTTGTCAGGCCTACGGCGGTAAGGTGGTGGAGGAGAGCGGAGATCTGTGGAGTCCTAGAGAAGAAACAAGGTGAAAAGGGAAGCCGGTCGAGGTGAACATCTGAGTCCCTGAAACTGACTACCCAGGGCATGGCGCAGAGCTCAGAGCGACACGTCCCAGCAGGGCTCCTCGCTCCTCCTTAGATGCAAATGAGATTCCAGGGAGGAACCATAGTCGGTGTATGCTCCAACGTGGCGTTGTGGATTCCGGAATACGTCCATGTCGTTGCGAGGGTTGACACGTGGTTGGGTCTCAAGTGCTGACTCAGAGGTGCCCAAAAATACCCTCATCAGTATCCATTACCTATAATAAGTTAAGTAGGACTCGGTGGGTGTTGTGGACCATAGGATAAATTTTTGAAATGATCGGTTTAAAATACATTTATTGTCTTCTATATAAATCATCAAATTATATTTTCATATTAAATTGAAAAAAAAATGTTAATGAAAATAAACAGTTTTGTGATGTTAAATGGTTTGAATAAAATTTTGAAGGTGAAAAAATTATTTTTATTATCCTACTATGTCATAGTCATCTCGTCAAGAGGGAATGTCCTGAGAGATGTGGTTGATCCTTATAGGAGGGCATGTCCTGTAAGACATTATGTTGTGACCTGACAGAAGGGTAAGTCCTGCAGGTGATTGAATATGTTGTTGATATATTGAAACCTGACAGGAGGGTAAGTCCTGCGGGTAATTGATTATGTTATTGATATGGTAGTTTATACCATGTGTTGCTCCTACCATTGGAGATATTAAATGACTCTGACACTGATAGCAACCTTAGATTGCACAGCTGTACAGGTTACGATACTGTCGTAACTCCTGATCGTGAGGTAAAACGATCATATGGTTAGTAAAAAAATATGTGTACAATATTTTATTATATATATCCAAAATAATCTGATTGGTTGATTCAAATGCATTTATTTTATTGCAATAATAACTGTGGAATTTTATTTCGGGTCAGTGTGCGGTTTTATTTATATTATATTTTGAAAGATGATATTTGATAAATATACTTGATATATAAATTATTTTTATATTATAAAGACCGTACACCGATAAGGTGAGTATATTGTCTTCTATGTAAGTTGTCAAATTATATTTTCGTACTAAAATGTGAAAAAAAAATATTTATTAAAATGAATTATTTTATAACATGATGCGAATTAAATAAATTTTTAAATACGAAAAGTGATTTTATTATCCGGCTATGCCATAGTCGTCTCGTCAGGAGGGTATGTCCTGCGAGATGTGGTTGGTCTTTACAGGAGGACATGTCATGTAAGACATTATGTTGTGACCTAACAGGAAGGCAAGTCCTGCAAGGTGGTTGATATTCATTGTTATTGTGGTTGTTGATGATGATTATCATCAGGATCTGGTGGTTTATACCACATGTGACTCTTATCATTAGAGATATTAAATGATCCTGACACTGATTGTAACTTTAGATTGCACAAATGGATAAATTACAGTACTATTATAACTCCTGATCGTGAAGTAAATGATCATATGGCTAGCAAGAAAGTATGATATTTTATTATATACAAGTGAGTTGACCAATTGATTTAAATTCGAATATTCTATTTTGATGATATTTTGTTGAGATTTCGATATTACCAAGTGGGCGGCTATATTTTGTTGGAATTTGGATACTGCCCAGTGTGGTTATATTCTGTTTTGGAAAGTGAATTTTGAAAAAAATACTTGATCCATAAAATATTTCTATAGTATGAAGACAGTACACCGATAAAATATTCAAATAGATATTGGTCCACTACTAATAATAGGTGGAGTCAAAGTGTGGGGTAATTATTAAAATTTTTGGGAGTTATGTGTAATATTTTTATATACATGTTACGTAAGTATTGACCATTTATGACGTATCTGATTTTTGTAGTTTGACACGTATTTATGGGTTTTGGAACATATTTATGTGGTTGGAATGTATTTATATGTTTGAGATGTATTCATATGATTGAGAGATATTTTGGTGTTTTGAGACATATTTATATATTTAAGATGTATTTGATTTTTATAGTTTGACACATATTTATGTGTTCCAATGTGTATTTATATGGTTAACACGTATTTATATGGTTGAGACGTATTTATATGGTTGAGACATATTTTTGTGTTTGCGACATATTTACGTGTTTCCAGATCTATTTATACGGTTTGGAATATATTTCTGTATTTCGAGACGTATTTATGTGGTTGACACATGTTTTTGTATTTCAAAATATATTTATGTGATTGATATGTACTTATATGTTTTGAGACAAATTTATGTAGTTAAGACACTTTTATGTGTTTTGGGATGTGTTTATGTGGTTAAGACGTATTTATATGTTATGGGACGTACTTATGTATTTGAGGGATATTTATGTGTTTTTAGACGTATTTCAGAAAATGCGTTATTTGAAATTTGGATTTTGTTGAATTTATGGAAAGTTTACGAGATTATTGAAATTTTAATGTGGATATTAAAATTGATTATTTTTAGTCTCACGGAGCAATTCACGTAGAATTTGGGCTACTTGCTAGTTATAATGCTTGTTGTAAATATTTTGGCTTGAATGTTGGATGTAATTAATAAATGTTGGTTATGAGATAGGCAGTGAACTTGAAAAGTCATGCCAAGTGAGAAAATTATCGAGGTTATAGACCTGTTGGAATTGAGATAGACCCAATTCAAGTGAGACTACCGTGATATTTTAAAAATATTTGTTGATTGTATAGAAAGATATACTTATTGCTATTTTTATTAGAGTAACGCAGCGGAAGTGTTTAAAAATATAAGATTTTTTTTTATAATTAGTTATCTATGTTAAGTATTACCAACCAAAGTGTACTCTATCTGTACGTTGTTGGATATAATGCGGGCCACCGCAAATGCGAGTGTAGCAAAGTATGGAATAGATTTTGTCGGTTATGGAATGTGGGTGACTTTCGGCTACGGGACCCTACATGAAGAACAATTGTTTTAGAATCGAGTGTAACTAATATAACCGTGCAAAACGATGCTGAATTATTATTATTTTGAACGAATTTTGAGGACAAAATTTATTTAACGGGAGTAAATTGTAATACCCCAAAAATTTGTATTCTTTTAAAAGATTAATTTATATATGTTTAATATTTTTGGGTTGTTTTGTATATTATGAAAAATTATAATAAATATTAGATAATTTTGAAAAAATAAGTGTAATTATTGAGTTTAATATGAATTATTTTATAATTATGGGGTGTTAAATATAATTTTTTAAAACTTAATAATTAAGTAACCGTTTGTGACCATTAAATTTAGGGGGAAAAAAGAAAATAATAAAAAAAAAAAAGTTATAAATCTCATATATATATATATATATATATATATATATATATATATATATATATATATATATAATCAATACACAAAGAGGGAGGCTAAGGAAATGTATCATTAGATGAGGCATGCATAATTACATTTATATAGAAAAAATAAAGTTACAGTTTAATGAAAAATGATGGATAATTATAGGTACGTATATAATAAAAGGAAAATTACAATACATATATAAACATAAGGTTTTTGGCGAGGAAAATTATTCCGATTCCGATTTGGATTTCGGTTTTGGATTTCAGGTAGAATTTCTAACTCTTTTAATATTTATATTTAATCTCTCTTTTGATCATGTGATTTATACGGAAGTTGTCGCTAATTTGTAATTGTTAATTTTTGTGAAATATGTAGGACTATTATGTGAAAATTATGTGAGATATATATTTATGTGTTTATTTGGAATTTGATTAAATGCACGTAATAAATGGGTTAGAATTCTATTGAGTTTTAACTTACAACCCCACAGTTTTGATTGCAGGATCGGTGAGAATGAAATTGCGCCAGAAATTTCATTTGAATTTCTATTTAATTTGTAATAATTGTATTTATTATTTACTATTGTAAAATGGACGCGATAATTCGATAATTATAATTATCGCCGTAACTGTAAAATTTGTCAGATTTATATAAAATAAAATATTAATTAATCTAAGGAATTTTTATTATTTAGACCAAATTTCATATTCTCTTTCCTCATCAAACCATTATGGAATAAAGATTATTATTTCAACATTTTATAAAACATTCTAATAATATAATCCCCGAGAATTGAAAATACCCAATGCATGGACATCGATACCCCTCTGTTGGCTGAGCAGACGATTACGGTAAGTTCTTATTCAAAGCTTAATTAGTTAGGTTCATCAATTCATTTATTTATAGCATCTTTTCTCATTTCAATCAACCCATATTTTGGGTCAATAAAGAGATAACCAAAACAAACTTCGAATCCGTTAGAAAGAATAGGTGAAACATTGAATTGTAGTCACGATTATTTTGATCTGTCGAGCTTGGGGTTATGTATTGAAACGGAAACAAAATATCATGTGGTGTGGTGAGTATATTGTGTTTTTTTCGACTGTCAAAGTTTCACCCGTTTATGTTTTTTGCAAAAATCGATGTTCAATCTGCAAAATCAGTTCGGTTTTGTTTTGCCATATCCATAATTTTGAGATCTGAACAAGTCACATAAATGCACAACATATGATAATATTCGAGGAGTTTTAGAACATTCACTAAATGTTATGAAAAACGTCATATTTTGCTTATATTTGATAATATTCACAAAAGAAGATTTTGTTTTGCCATATTCATAGTTTTGAGATCTGAACAAAGTCACAAAAATATTACACTGTTATGGTTGGATAATATTATTTAATTTTTTCAATTTGAAACGGTTACTTGTCAATTATTGAGGTTATTTTATTAAAGTGATTTAACCAATATAGTTTGCAAGTTTTTGAGTTTCTATTTTATCGATGAATTTTTTTTTAAATTAATTTGTACATTCACCTGCCTAAAGGGGATTATTGTGCAAATTAATTTAATTGTTGGGCAATATAACTTAATTTTTCTAATTTAAAACGTTTACTTGTCAATTATTGAGGTTATTTTATCAAAGTGATTTAATTAATATAATTTGCAAGTTTTCGAGTTCCTATTTTGTTAATGGAATTTTTTTTTAGATTGATTTGTGCATTAATCTGCCCAAAAGAGGTTATTGTGTAGATTAATTTAATTATTGGGCATATAGCTTAATTTTTCTAATTTGCAACGTTTACTTGTTAATTATTGAGGTTATTTTACCAAAGTGATTTAACCAATATAGTTTGTAAGTTTTCAAATTCCTATTTTGTTGATTGGAATATTTTTAGATTAATTTGTGTATTTACCTACCCAAATGAGGTTATTGTGCAGATTAATTTAATTGTTGGGTAATATAGCTTAATTTTTTAAATTTGGAATGCTTACTTGTCAATTATTAAGGTTATTTTACCAAAGTGATTTAACCAATATAATTTGGAAATTTTCGAGTTTTTATTTTGTTGATCGAAAAATTTCAGATTAATTTGTGCATTCACCTGCCCAAAATGAATTATTGTGCAGATTGATTTAATTGCATGAGAATATTATGTAAAAAAAATAATTTGATAAATTTGTTTGCCAAAGGGAATGAATTTTAAAAAATTATTTGTTTCATTATATTTTAAAGGAAATATATGAATTTAAAAGTCAATCTACTCAAAGGGAATGAATTTTTAAATCTGTAAATTTTTCTTATTTTGTTGATTCTCGTGATTAAAGAATAATTATTTATTATAGACTCTACCCAAAGGAGAGTCTATAATAATACAATTGATTTTTATATTATATTGCCTATACTTAATTGAGTATTTTGTCCCATTGTTCATAATTGATCTAATTGTAATTTTTTGTGAAAATAATTTCTTTTTGTTGTGAACAACAATAACGCCACAATGAAATTCTAAATTGATTCCTTGATTTACTTAGAATCTTTATAATCTTCTTTGTTTCGATGATTGTATCGTGTAAGTATTGATCACTAATGTTATTAAATTTTTATTATTTTATTGATCTTCATGTTTAAAGAATAATTGTTTATTATAGATTCTGCCAAAATGAGAGTTTATGATGATACAATTGATTCTTATATTGTGTCGTTTATACTTATTTGAGTATTTTAATTCTCCAATTTAGTGGGAGTTTTCTTGTATTTTTTTTTAATTCTATGATACGTTGTGACCACTATTGTTATACGTTTTGCAAAATTGAATTCTATTTGATGATCATCATTATTGCACATTGTATTGTTGCGTATTATATTATTTGAATCGATTATACTAAACCAAGATTTAAGACCAATAGAGTTCAAGAAACATGTTGTGAATATGGATATCATTGAATCTTTTGATTATATGGTTTAGTGAGAGTTTTTGTATTTCTCTTTATTTTAACGGTAAGGCCTCAATCGTAGTACGTACGTCATTTTAGTTGCATTTTAGAGTAATTGAAAAAATTCGGAGGAATTTGAGTCAATTAAAAATTCAAATTAAAAAGATTAGGGATCAAATTGAAAATTTAGGAAAATATTCTATCCAAAATTGGCATTTAACTTTTTAAATTAAAACTTAAAAGGGGTGAAATTTCAATTTTAGAACTTTTAAAGAAGTTGATATTGGACTAAAAAGAGGATTTTAAGAATTAGGGAGAGAAAGAGTAACTAAACAAAAAGTTTTATTTTAATATATATATATATATATATATATATACCCATTTTGTGCGTGTGTGTTGTGTGCCATGAAGATCCGCCGGAGGCAGAGAAGAATCGGGAAGTGGGAGACATGGTATTTTTAGATCAAATCTTCAGACCACTTGATTCATGCATTATATACTTGCATGCAACTCAATCTGAAGAGAGGAAATGAGAAACACAAAAAGAGAAAAACAAAGAGAGAGAGAGAGAGAGCAGGGTCGGACAGTCGGTGTTTGTTGCCAACGGTAGGTTAAAGAGAGAGAGCTCGCCGGCGGCAAAAATTCAAAACAGAAAATAGAAATGCAGCGTGGGTATGTGTTTGTGTTCTTTGTGTGGGTGTGTGTCGTCATCAAATTTCAGAGAGAGAGAGAGAGCGGTTCGCTCCGGTGGGTGTGGGATCGTCGTTCGTCCGGTGGTGCGTAATCATCGCCGTCGTTTGGTAAAGTGTGTGTGCATGTTCTGTGTGGTTCGTTCAGCGTCGCCGGGGTGTGATTGTTCGGTCAGATAGGTGTTTCGATGTGGTCGCCGTTGTCGCCGGAGTAGAGAGAGAAAGGGTGTCGTCGGTCGGTAGACATTGTCGATTTCGTGGGTTGATGTGGATCGGATGCGTGTGTGTGGGGGTGTTCTTCAGTCTTGACGGTGTGTGTGCGCTCCTCCAACAAGTGTGTGTGTGTGTGTGTGTTGTTGTCGGTGGTGTGCGTTGGTCGTCGGACAGTGTGTGTGTGTATGTGTTCCAACAGCGACGGTGGTACCGTGTTCGTCGTGTGTGTGTGTGTGCACGCGCGCTGCCATTTATGTGTGTGTGGTGGGTTTAGTTAGTAAATCAGTCGTCTGGTCCGGTAGTGAAAGGTTGTGGTCGCCGACTGGAATTGAAGCTGAAGTAGGAACCGGAAGCAGAAGCAGGAAAAAGAAAAAAAAAAGAAAAAAATGAGAAGAAAAGAAAAAATTACATAAAGAACCCCAATAAAATCCAGAAATCCATCTCGCGACCCTTGAACGATTTGGAATAGGTAACATTTTTCGTTAAGTTTATTTTAATTTATTAAATTAAATTCTAGTATCAAAATTTTGTAACCGGAATAATAAATTTGTGACCGTTCGTATTAATAAATTTTAACAAAAAGAAAATTTACCAAATAACAATTTTCATAAATAAAATATGGGGAATGAGAAAACACGGAACTTAAGGCCTGCTTTGCATGATTAGGTTATTTTACATAAAATATTAATTTAGGCCTTGTTACTATTAGGTTCGCAGGCACCGGCATCCCGATAGCATGTGGTCAGTGACAGTTTTGCAAAATGGATATCGAGGTGAGTGTATTGTCTTCTTGTAAATCTATTTTCAAATATATAATGGAAAAAATGTGTTTACTTAAAAACTGGACGAATTTATAACTTATGTGGATCAAACGGATTTGGGTGTTTTAGAAATGTGGATTTCATTGGTTTTAAAAAGAGGGTGGAAAAATGATAGTCGGATTAAATCGGTTTTGAAAATAGAGGTCGATGTTATTGATTTGCAGTTAGACGATATTGTTATTGATTTTACGATGCTATTGATTTTATCTGCTTCGACAGAGCGTTGATTATCTATTGAGTTGTTGTTGTTGTGGTTGAGGTGGAGATGAGTTGTTGTTGTTGAGGTAAGGTGGAGATTGATATTGGATATTCACCTGCTTGGCATAGTCCAGCAGAGCGGTGTTTCACCCGCTTGGCATAGTCCAGCGGAGCGTTGTTTACCCGCTTGGCATAATCCAGCGGAGCATTGTTCACCTGCGAGGCATAGTCCCGCAGAGCGTTGTTCACCTCCTAGGCATAGTCCGGCAGAGCGTTGTTTATGTTCCGTTAGGAAGGCAAATCCTACGGGTGGTACGGAATCGTTGCAACTCCCGATCATGAGGTTAAAACGATCACATAGCTAGCCGGGGCGTGGTGTGATGTGATGAGGTGTGGTGTGATGTGATAAGGTGTGGTGTGATGTGGGGCAATGTGGTGTGGTGTGATGTGGTATCGTGTCGTATGTGGTGTTTTGTCGTATATAGTGTTTTGTCGTATATGACGTTTTGTAGTATATGGTGATTGGGATGAGTACATTTATACATATTCTTTTATACTGGATAGGTATATTCTGATTTCATTATACCAAATGGTTGGTTGAGTTATTCTGGTTGATTTTCATTATTTAGTTGGGATGCTATATATATATGTATATAAACGTTGATTTTGTGGTGACAGGAAAAATGTGTTTTCCTTGTGGTATGAGACATTTATGTATCATGAGATTTTTATTTGATATGTAATATTTATATGTTTTATGCTTGATCCATCTAAAATATTTTTATTAAGAAGGCAGTACACTTGCAGATACAGCAGTTAGGAGTCGGTCCCCTACTAGCACTAGGTAGAGTCTGACGATAGTGTAGTATGGCAGTATTTTGGGAGGAGCTGTCTGAGGTGAACCTGTGAGAGCTTCATTGTTGTTATTATAATTCAGGGATAGGTGTGTCCCCAGTTAGAGATGATGTATATGGTTAGAATTTGTGGTTGTATATTTATGTATGCACTTTGTTGTTTGCTAGTTGGTTTGACATTAAGATTATGTCATGTTGATGTCACATCGGCCCCAGGGTGATGGGTGTCCGGGGTGGGGTGTGACATCAACGATTACGTTGTGACCACTATTGTTATGCGTTTTACAAAATTGAAATTTATTTGATGATCATCATTATTAAGTATTATATTGTTAAATATCATATTATTTGAATTGATTATACAATATGGTATCTTAAAATATTGTGCCTTAAGAATTACAGTTGTATACTTTTGGTTATCACTGATCACTATTTTGAGATCTCGTGATGTATTGTTAGTAACAGATGACTTGTTAAAGTCAAACAATTTTATATTGTTGAGAAATTACAACAATTTTATTTTGTTGAGAAACTACAATTAGCAATTTTATATCGTTGAAAAATTGCAACAGTTTCATTTTGTTGAGAAACTGGAATTAATAATTCCATATTGTTGAGAAATTACAACAGTTTCATTTTATTGAGAAATTGCAATTACAATTTCATTTTATTGAGATATTATAATGAGGATCGATAAGAACAATGTATATTGATAATGATCATATGTTGGCATTGGTTTCTTACTACACTACTGGGCTTACAATCCATGTCGATATGATTATAAGTATTTGTGAATATGAAAGTCTTATGTTTGTTAAGATTAACATATAGACTATCATAATTCAATATTAAGATCATGTTAAACCGGATAAGTTTATCAAGATGCTACTTATAGACTATCATTTCTTTAAACAAAAAGTGTGGGCACACCAAAAATAAATTTTTATGTTATTAACTCGAGAGTCTTATTTTCAAAATTAAATTTATTCAATTAATGTAGCCCAAGTGGAAAAATGTTGGAATATTTTTATGGGCTAACATTAATTGAATTAATTATTTTACAAAAACGAGTTAATGGATAGTCTATTATTTAAGTAACCCAAATAATCAGTGATCATATTTTGATTTGGACTGTGGCGTCTTTTATGTAAAAACTCAGTTAAGTGGCAAATGTAGGTTTAGAGTTTCGTTGAAACCCATTATGGGAGGGCCCAATAAGAAACCCTAGTATATATAATTAGGTCCCCTCTCTAATCTAGATTAAGGGTTTCTTCCTATTGAGAGCCGCCACCACAATAATCTAGATCATAGGAAGGAAGACCTAGTTAGTAATCTGTTGCGACAAATTCAATCTCCTGCGATGGTCCAAACAGGTACGTATTCGATTACTGTTTTTTATTGTTGTGTCATAATATTCATATATGTTTACAATTATTATTCAGTTCCATTTTATTGTGATTACCATTTTATTGTGATTACGAGAAATAATTAACATTTTCTCCAGCTAAATAGATTATAATTAAATCAGTAGGCATTAGGTGAATGTTCATGCACTTGCTAGGCTAGAAATCCACACCGACCTTCATTTGATTTCATAGTAATAAGTAGTAAAACACACAAACCCACATGTTGTGTTCTTAAAACGAAATAGGGATAAGTGGTAAATTCTATTTAAAAACTAGTTAACTTTATTATTTTTAGTTTTTAACATTTTTTAAAAATATTTATTAATTATTCACTTAATAAAATAATATTGAATCTATCGAGTTAATATTAATTAAATATAAAATTTGTATTTTATATGATAGTCGGTGATGATGATGACCGGCAACCAAAGGTCCAACAATTAAGGTTAGATTTCGACAACTAATGGTAAATATCTGACGACCAATAATTGAAATCCAATGATCAAACCGAAGTTCGAGGGCAAAGATTTGACAACCAATAGTCGTAATCTAATAATATGCAGCGGCGGGACAATAATGAACTTCATAGTAAACGTCAACGAAATAGGTATCATCGTTAACACGCACCTCAACTAATCATTTCCCCGGGCGATCTTGAAAATGCACTCTTCCACATCAGTGATGCATTCAGAATTAAATTCGAGATTTGATTCTTGGAGTGCTACTTAGGAGAGTCCGAACCTTAGTTGACAAGAAAAGGTAACACTTCGTAAATAATAAATAATAAGATAAAAATACTAAAAACGAACCTGAAATGTCTTGCAGCAAACATGAAACAACCCCCCCTTGTATTTGTATCAGTATTTCTCAGTCAACCCATCATCCAAAAATTGTATCCTTAAGGGAAAAAAAATACAAATCCTCCTAAAACATAAGCCATTTTTCTTTCGACAACCCTTTTCCATGAAGTAACACCAAGTATCTCTACATCCTTAATAACCAAAAAAAGAACTAACACTTCTTACTAATAAAAATAAAACCACTTGCCTTCCCCCCCCCCCAAAAAAAAAAAAAACACTTTAAGTAGAGCAACACCCTCTCTTCAGATTCCCTGAAGCATCACCGACGTTAATGGTGGTTCCCTGACCGGGGAGGGCGGTGGTGGCCGCCGCCTCCTGTGCTGCCAGCGCCTTCTTACTTATAATATGATAAATCTCCGTCAAAATGGTTGAAAATGCTTTTTCAACATTGTATGCCTCCAATGCCGACGTCTCGAGAAACGAGAGCCCTTCTTTCTCGGCCAAGGATTGACCATCCTGCTCGGAGACCGACCGGAGGTGGTTGAGGTCGGACTTATTTCCGGTCATCATGATGACAATGTTGGAATCGGCATGGTCTCTGAGTTCACGCAGCCACCTTTGGACATTGTCAAAGGTTTGTTTCTTGGTTATGTCGTAGACGAGGAGTGCGCCGACGGCTCCCCTGTAGTAGGCGCTCGTGATGGCTCGGTACCTTTCTTGGCCAGCAGTGTCCCATATCTGGGCCTTAACCGTCTTTCCTTCAACCTGTTGTTGGAAATCAATATTGACAACTCTGTTTCACGATATGAATGCAAAATACGAGTAGTACACAGAAATAAAAGGTCATACTATGTTGTAATTGTGAATTCAACAAATTCATGGAATTAAAAAACGATGGAATTGTGAATTTTTGAATATTGAAATCTGATTGTTTGCAAATTCATAGACCACGACTTAGCTCGTGTGGTTGTGAAGCAGCCTTTCCCAACAAAGGACACCACGCTTTGACTCTTGCTACTATTGTATCTAGAAGAAAAAGAGAGGGGGGGAGAAAAAGAAAACATTTGCAAATTAGTTAGTTTGGTATATTTTTTGAAACTTGAATTCTGTTGATGTGATTTTACCTACCTCGTGATGGATAGGTATAGGTATACCTCGTTCAAAGGTGTTTACTCAAAAAAAAACAAAACACTTCTTTAGGAGGCACTTGGAGATGTTATTTTAAACCGCCCCACCCCACCCAACAACCCAAAAAAAAATTCCATTCCGAAATTCCAAGGAATTTTATGGAATTCAAATGAAGTGGCCAAACAAGACATTTTAATTTTTGAGATTGAAATCTCTGATCAAAATCAATTTTCTCTCCTGAATTCCTTCACCCAAACACACCCTTAGGCTATGACCAAAGAATAGATAGGAAATCATAAGGGCCAAGAATAACTCATGATTTGTGGGTAATGCAAGAGTCATAATCTTAACTAGTGAATCAAACTCATCAAATGAATGGCTGCAATAATTAGTAAAGGCAATCGGACAATAGCAATCCTAATAAAACAACCCAAAACAAATGCTTCATTCATGGTTTATGCTTGTAATAGCAAATATTGGAATGCCCAGATGGAGAACCCCATGACCATGGTTAGCCATTTTGCATGATCCCGAAAGCAACAGACAATTCTTCTTACGCTCAAGAAAGGATGGATATATAACTCTAAGCCTTTAGAACTCATTATACCAAACCAAGGATATCTGTGAAATCATGATAAATACTTGGAAAACTCCATTTAATGAATAATAAAAACTCCAAATTATGGTTCACCCAATTGTTTCAATGGATATTAAATTAGCATGAATGTTCAACAAACAAGTGTTTTGAATGTCCAAACATATTTGAGTTTTCCAATCTTGAGCACAAAAAATTGCATTATGAAGTCATGAACAAAGGCAAGAATTCAGCAACACAGCAAATTTGAGAAAAAGGTGTTTTGCTTGAGTGATTTTGACATCAAAGAGAAGGAAGAATTAATGTAAACTGTAAACCCAAAAACCAATTCAACAAATTAAGCAGAGACCTCAATAATCAACGAAGATAAACACAAACCTATATATATTGGATTACACAAACATGAGACTATAATTTACGCAATAATAACAGAAGATCTACAGATGAAGGAAGATTCGAGTGTGGATGGATGAGGACAGAAATCGAACCTGAAGAGTTCTGGTAGCGAACTCAACCCCAATCGTTGATTTTGATTCCAAACAGAACTCGTTACGGGTGAACCTGGATAGAATGTTCGATTTTCCGACGCCGGAGTCACCGATCAACACGATCTTAAACAGATAATCGTACTCGTGATCTACCCTATGCGCCATCCTTCAACTGCCAAACACCCTCAGAAACCTACCATTACCACACACCACGAAACAAATTGAGATCCAAAAAAACATTCAAACAACGAATAGATCTAGGAATTCCAATCAGATCCAAACGAATTCCTGTTGATCAACATACACATTCAGATGAACACGAAAACCAGAACGTTTGAGTGCGTTTACCTTGAAGGAGAGATCGGGAAGAAATCGGTGGTGTGAAAATGGTTCAACCAATTTCCGGTCAATCGGAATTGTATGGAGAAATTGAAGGGATTGATTTGACGGTTTTCAAACGGATAATCGAAATGTATGCGGTTATATATAGAGACAGAGAGAGAGATATATCATTTTCATTTTTTCTTTTTCCTTTTTCTGGTGTTGGGTCTATGTTCTGTAAGGGGCGAGGGGAATAAAAATGGAATGTCAAATTACACTTTATGCCCATATACTTTATCACTTATCTCAATTAAGTGACTAAGGTCCCATTTGGTTACTGTTTCCGTTCCCTGATTTCTATTCCTGTTCTCAAATTTTAGGATTAATGTACAGAAACATGTTTGATAAAAACATTTATGTTCTCAACATTTTGGGAGTATTTCTAGAATTTCTTAAGAATATGAGAAACAAAAAATGTTGATTCTTATTCACTTCCATAAAACTATTTCCACCACCACCCCGTTGGTGACCATACATTTAAGGAAAAAACATTGCAACCAACAGTGTTTCTTGTTTCTGTTTTCATAAATCAAAATAATCAATTTTAGGATAATGATTGTTACCAAATATATTTCTATTCTCAGAATACTTTTTTCATCCCAATTTATTGAAAGTAAAAACTGAAAAGCAGAAACATTAACCAAACACCACCTAAATTTTTCTTTTACTTTTAATCGTCTTAATTAACTTCTCCCGTCAATTTTTATTGTTAAATCTAGACACATTAGTTTAAATGTTACGAGGATATTTAAGTGTCATTTTTTACCCTTTTTTATTTCTTAATTTCAATTTTTGTTCTAAAAATAGTTAGAACAGAATAAAAACCTAAAAAATACTTCTATTTTAAAATGATTCAAAAAACTTGAAAAGGAACATATATATATATATATATATATATATATATATATATATATATATATATATATATATATTATTTTATTTTATTTTTTAATATTTGTTTCAAAATTTCTAGAAACACAAACAAAAATATGGGAAGTGAAAAACATGTTAAAAGGAGATGATTTAATTGAATTAACTAAAAATTAATGGACTTAATTAGAATGATTGAGAAAGTATTGGGTTAGTTAGCCCCCATTTAGTGAAATTTGACCAAAAGGGTATATAATATTTGAGGGGAATGCGACGTCGTTTTGGGGAGTTGACAGACATGGCATGACTAAGGTCTGGGTTGGCAACTGATATTGGCAGAGGGGTATGACAGGGTGGGAATGTTTTTTAGTGACTAACATGTAGTAAGGTTCAAAGAAACTCTGCCAAATATATTTTTTTTAATAATAATTATATATATACACAATAGTAATTCCGGTGAGCTCCGAACAAAATTAGTCTCATATGAATATGAAAACACTCGTGGATATAAAAAAAAAACCTAGTAGAGACACTGTATCGATTTTTAAATTTATAAATATATAAAATAATAAAAAAATAAAAACTAAATAATAAAATACACATATGAAACTTAAAAGATATAAAATATAATTAAATTCAACCGTTTTCTAGATAAGACAGTAAAATTTTTAGGCAATATTTTTTTCTTTCTAAATATTTCATCAACTCATCTCTATAATTTATTCTTGTGAATTCAATCCAAACTGTTGAAAAAAATGCATTTAAAAAAAATATATCTTGATTTATTAATAGAAATTTTTAACATTTTGAAATGATCGTCAAAATAAAATAACATATAATTTGGCCTCCTAAAACTCAAATTTCTAAATACAAGGGGATCAAATTTAAAATAATTAATGGACATAATTATTTTAGAGAATAAACAGGCATTATTAGGAGGTGAATTTTATAAGATTAATTACCTTTTATTCCCTCTACTTTTATCTTGTTTTATTGTGTCCCATCTACTTTAAAAGCCTACACTTTATCCCTTCTACTTAGAGCATCTCCAACAGTTAGACCAAATTTGTTACGTCATTTATCAAATATAGCACATGAATAGTATTACGGTACACCTAATTTAGAGTGAGTATTCCAACAGATGTGATAAAATCAGTGTGCTATTTTTATAAAAGAATTTTTATTTTAAAATTAAAAATAAAAATTAACATATAATTAACTGTAGTTTTTAAATATATTTTTGTATTAAAATTAAAGTAAAATTAACTTAAAAATATTTAATATTATGTTTTTTTTTTTTTTTTTTTTTGTAGTTTGATTTTTTTTAACTTAAATTAAATAATAACAATAATTTAATTAAAATCCTAAAATTACCTAGGGTTAACCTAACCCTAATTAAACTTCAACTTAATTAACCCTCATCCAAATAGACCACAGGATACTGCATTTGCCAAATATGGCACACACAGAGCTTCTGTGCCAAAATTGCAAAGATGACGTCTAAACTGTTAGAGCTCATTTCGGCATCAAAATTGTCAAAATTTGATATGGTACAAAGGATGATTGTACTGTTGGAGTTTGCTCTTAGAGTGTCTGCAAGAGTTTGGCTAAATTTGATGTGTTATTTGTCTAATATAACACACCAATAGTGGTATGATAAATCTAGTTGTGATAAAAATAATGTATCATTTTTTAAATGTATTTTTCTATTAAAATAAACAATAGAAATAGAATTGAATAAATTTTTTAAAGTAATCATCAAATTTCAATTTATTTTTTTGAAAATTTTTAATATTAATTTTTTTTTTTTAATTTAGTTTGAATTTGAATTAGTATTATTATTTGTATGTATCAAATTATGGATTAGATCTTCAATTCACACTTATCAAATTAAACTAAATAAATCAGACCAACTTGGATCTAAATTAACTCAAATTAAATTATAACCTAACTTAATTAATAAATTAAAATGAATACAAACAAAATAAAATTAACAAACTAATCCAACCCAAATATTTTTTCTTATTTTGATTTTTTTTTTTCCTTTTGGGTTTGATGATTGTCATAGTAAAAACTAATTCTACAAGTCTTCCCTCCAAATTTTTCACAGACCTGCACTGCACTTGTGACAAATATGGCTTAGGCAAGGGGATGTGTCATAATGCCATTTTGACACAACAAAAATCACATCTGTTGGAGCCTTAATTATGCTTAAAAAAAAGAACCAAAATGGTGGTTAAATTTTTTAGCACACCTTATAGCACATTTGGAGATGTTTTTTTATTTTAAAATAGAAAACAATCATTTTTTTTTCTTTTTTTATCTTCTTTAACTTGATGGAATATGTTAAAAATTTAGTGAAATTAATTTTTTAAATCTAAATTTACATAAAATGGACAAAATAACTCTTTATTTTATTTTTTATTTATTAAAAAAAAACTAGAGAGGGAAAGAGAGTTAGAGGGAGAAAATGTTAATTTTTCGTTTTTATTATCTTAGCTTTTTTAAGAAGAGGTGGCCCATGATTGTTCATTATGGTGTAAACGGATTCATAGAGCTGACTCTACTTAAGTGGGACGAAGGTATAATTGTTGTTGTTGTAGCTTTTTTAAGAGGAGGGGTTAAAATAAAACAAATCATAGTACAAGGAGATAAAAGGCAAATAACACAATTTTATATATTGTTGACAATCAACAAAGGAACCACACCAGGCTGTTATTTAATAATCAGTCACAAAGCCACATCCTTTTGATATTTAACACACATTTCCAAGCACTAAAAAAGATTCTCTCTTTTTTTATTTCACGGTTCAATGCAAGTCCTTATTTTTTTTAATGTGTTTTACAGATTTTTTTTTTTTTTTAATAATAATAGATAATAATAAGATTATTTCGAGGATAAATACTTTATTTTCCCATTTTTATATTTATATTCTTTGAAGGAATATTTGGAGGCACAGACTCAATTTTTCTTTTGACACAATACTATTTTAAAAAAATATATATATAAAATAAAATGTCAACTATCTTTAATAAAAATCATTTTTTTCCAAACAAAATTTTCATCTAACTAATTTTCACATTCCTATCTCCCAGCATCCTACTATTACATTTTTGGCTCTATACCTCTACTAACGGTTGCGAACACCACCATTTCTACCAACCACTCCAACCACCACCGCCTCCACCAACAGCACAGCCAACCCCAGCCCTAGCAACATCACCATTGGATCTCTCTCGCTCTCTCTCACGATACAAATATGTTCGTCGTTGGCAATGATGATAGTAAATATTTGTTGCGGTCACGACAGTGATAATGATGAATATTTGTTGTGGTGGTAAATGTGATGATAACAAATGTTTGTTGTAGTGGGCGGGACGGTAATAACAAATATTTGTTGTGATGGTGGCAATGATAGAAATACTTATTGTGGTTATGATGGGATAATGAATATTTTATGTGGTGTTTAATGTTTATTATTAAAAAAAAAAAATTGAAGGATACTTCTGTCATAACAATAATATTATTCTTTTTTAAAGAAGAAACGAGTTTTCATGAAATAAAAAAAGAAGAGTGCGTATAAACTTGAAAAGTGACGAACTTTTTGGGGGTCTTTCTTCTTTGAAATTAGGAGTCATAAAAATTCGAAAAAAAAAACTACTTTTGTTTAGTTCTAGATTTTTGGAATAATTTTTTAAAAAATAGCTTGATTTGGTTCTAAATTTTTGCTTAAAAATTTAACAACTCTAATTCCAAATCGGTTGAATTTAATTATTTTTAATAAATTTAAAAATAGTTAAAGTTTTATATATTTATTTTACTAATTAATTTTTTTTTTAATAATAAATTTAAAAATTGATATAATTTCATGAACGACAACCTCAATTTTAGATAAAAAATCATTACAAATATATAAATTCATCATAATAATAATTGCAATCATTACGTTATAAATTGTGATATGAGAAAAGGGCATCACATTGCTTTCAACATACCCCATTTGAGCCACACATATTGGTTTCATCACTATTACTAGTAATGCCATTAGCTTTGAGAGGGACCTAATTGAAAAGATCCCCCATGTGAGGATTCAAATGCAACAAACACACATTGCTTTTTTGTTTGCAATTGCAAAATTATTATTTTATTTTATTTTATTTTATTTCTTCATGATTATAATCAATCATAGTTTCTATCAAGAAAAATATAAAATTTATTTTGAGATAATTATTTAATATAAAAAAATATAAATCTATATACATATTGCAAATTTGACAAACTCTAACTATGATATCAAAATTATTTAAAGGATCGAATCTAATAATTTTCTATAAAATTATATCTATAACTTTTTTACATAAAATTATTTTAATTTATGGTCACTTTTTTCTATATTAAAAGAGGAATACGTTGGTTGTGTTGTATGTAAAAAGTAAAGTTTGTATAAAAAAAGAATAGCACAAAAGGTTTCTTTTCCATATTGTTTTTTTTGATTAAATTAAAAATGAGATTTTCTTTTTGAAAAATTAAAATTATAGTATATGTAGTCCACGCGCTACATTAATTTTTTCAAAATTTTAAAATTATTGTCAAAAATTCAAAAGTTATTATATACCATAAAAATTACTGCATTGTTTTGCTTGGAAAAATTACAGTAATTTTTATGTATTACAGTAATTTTGAACTTTTGAAAAAATTATTGTAATGCGTGGACAATATGTACTAAAATTTTAATTTTTTGTATTGTTCACTAAAACTCCTTAAGAATATTGGTTGCTTCGGCCTCATTTGGTTATTGTTTTTGTTCTTTGATTCCTATTCATGCTCCCAACCCAAAATTTTGCGATTAATGTATAAAAACGCGTTTAGTAAACATGTTTTTGTCTCCAAAATATTAAAAGTAATTTGGGACTATTTCTTAAATTTCTTAAGAATATCAAAAATAAAAAAATTATTGATTCTTATTCACTCTCATAAAACCATTCTCACTACCATCCCGTTGGCCATCACCACCACTATGCCAGCCACCATACATTTAAAGAAAAAAAAAATGTTGTAACTAAACGTGTTTTTTGTTTCAGTTCTCATAAATTAAAATAAATAATTTCAGGACAATGATCACCACTAAACTTGTTTCTATTTCTAGAATATTTCAGAACAAAAACAGAATTCACATTCCATCTTTGGAAGTAGAAAAAAAACACTAACCAAATGCCACCTTCATCTCCCATCCATGCCCACGCTAGTCTCCTTTTACATACCCTGCACTATTTACTTGAGCACAACTTTTTACATGTACATACCATCTATATAATAAATCAGCTCATTTACATTCACAGCCGTCCGATGTCTCTAGATATTCGTAACCGTTGGATGTCTCTAGATATATACAACATATATATACAATATCTATATAATAAACATCAAAATATTCCCAACCGTAGGATTACTTTTATATATTATACAAATCTATATACATATTATACAAATATCTATCACGTGACTTGTTGAAACTTACCATCAACAGTGCTTGCATTTACTGCTTAGGCTTACTTTTGAGACTTCCATGATCATAGCTGCGCTGCTCAGTGTGTTCTTCTTCCCCACAGAAATTCATCTCCTTCAATCCACGGCTCTTCGACAATCGCCATCGCCATCGCCTTCATCTCCTCTCTTTCTCAGTCTCCCGCGATCCACTCCTTCTCAGCCTCCTCCGCCATCGTCTCGCCATCCACGCCGTCATCCTTCACTCGCGACGGATGACGGCGTGGATGACGACGACGGTGGCTTTCTCCCTCGTGACGACTTTTTCCTTTCTTCAGACGACGACGGGCTGGATTTGGCCATATCAAACTTCAGCTGGGCTGGATTGCGATGGCGATGGCTGACGGTGGTCGGATCTAGACAAGCGGTGGTCGAATCTGGTTGCAGCACGGTGGCTTTCTCCCTCGCGACGACTTCTCCATTTCTTCAGACGATGACGGGCTGGATTTGGCCATATCAAACTTCAGCTGGGCTGGATTACGATGGCGATGGCTGCCGGTGGTCGGATCTAGACAAGCGGTGGTCGAATTTGGTTGCAGCAAAACATTTGGCGTTGCCACTCAGTTCCCTTATTTCTCTCACTGCAATTTCTCATTTTCTCTCTCTATAAATCTCACTCCGTCCCAATCCATATCTGTTTCATCCATTTTGCAAATCCATAGAAATTGTATTGTTCGTTTGAAGCAGAAGAAGCCCTAGAGAGAGAGCAAGAGAGATGAGGAGGTGGAGATGAGAGAGAGAGAGAGAGAGAGAGAGAGAGAGAGAGAGGCGTGAGTAGTTGTTTGTAGGTGAGGAAGGGGATTGCTGTATGTCAATAGATTGCACACACTACTGCTGCGGTGGATCTGGTGAGCTCGCGAACCCCTTGCAATGGCCACAACTGCGAAAGAGGTGACGCGATATCCTTTCTGCGGCGGCCCGGTCAATCGCGCCGGCTCCATACGTCACCACTAAAAGTACTTTCTATCTTTGTCTCTATGTGTACATATTCGAGTTTTTAAGCCATAGGAGGTTTAGTTAAGATGAATTGTTAATACTATTTCATAAAGATTGCAAGGAGACCCACTCCCATGGCCGTGAGGGTGGGTGGGGGTGCTAAATGATAATGGATATATGTTTGATTTTTTTTTTTTTTTTTGCACTGTTTATTCATGTAATTGAGTTTAATAATTGCAAAATTAATCCATTTTTTCCCCTAATTAATTACATCATTTTTTTGTCTATAGGGATCATGTTCTTCACTTGCTCTTGTTTCTGGTGAGCTACCAGCAGATGGGAGAAAGCCATGGCTGCGGTTAAGAGCTACACCACGAATACCATTTTGTCCATTTTCCCTCCCTTTAGTTGTGTTGCCCTCTCTGTTGTACTCCTTTGCTGGTGTATCAAATGCGTTTCTTGGACTCATAGCAGTCTATATATCTGAAATTTTTGACGTTTTCCATTTTGATATGTTTTGGTTGTTTAGAGAATAGAGTGAATTCTCATATTCAATAAACAGTCAAATTTGGCACTTCCAGTTCTGAACATGGTTTTAAGATAATAGTGGTAGCATGGAAATTTATTATTCACATTCCATGCTGCAGGCATGTGAGAAGTTTTTGTCACTGAGGAAAGGCTCAAAAAGCGATATAGCTACTACTCTAGAAGAGGTAGTTTCCGGCACGGAACCTTAAGGATTATTGTTAGATCATTACAAGACATGCGATACTATACTCTATAGAGTTCATACTTTTAGTCTTCAAATTTTCACATAGTTAAACTATTTTTCCAAGAACTTGATAATGCAAGGTCTGTTTTTCAGCAATCTCGCTTTCATCTGGTGAATCTTTTTTTTTTTTTTTTTACATTTATTGACTAAACCAGTGTTCTGTGGAGGTCTGTGCTTTACAAGCAAAATCTAGGTTGTAATATGATTGGATGCTTTCCGTCTAGGTAATTGCTCTTTCTAATGTTGAAGCGAAAAAGAGGTTTGAAATTTTGGAAGCAGTCAGTGGTACGATGGACGCTCATCTTCGATACTTCAAACAGGTAGATTAGGTTATGGGTTTCTTTTCATATTTTTGCTATATGTTCTTATAAGCTTCCTAACACTTTTTGATATGTAGGGCTATGAGTTGTTACATTGGATGGAGCCATATATCAATCAGGTCTGTCATCATTTCCCCTTCCATTTAGTTGCAACTATTCTCTTTTATGCTTTATTTACTAGACTATTCAGATTTGACTATTTTTATTCAAGAGAATCCTTATTTAAATGACTCACTGACTGCTAATAGCTCCCGTCGCTGGCCACTAATGTACAATACCCTTGGTTTCTATCATGCCTACTTGATTAATATCATTTCAAATGGGAGCGGGTGTAAATATTTTCTTCGTTTACCCTTTTAGTTTTTGTGGAGAAATACATGGGGAATATGCCGCATTTAGATTGAATGGATAAATACTCATTGGAGTTGTTTTGTTGCATTTGTTTAATATACGTTTGCTTGCTAATTCTATTTCAATTCGGCCCTAATTTTAGTAGTATATGTTTAATCTTTTGTTTGCCTTTATGTAATAGATGAGATGACTTGCACATAATTGAATTGATGAGAGATGATTCAAAGTATATGGGACTAATTGTTGTCGTTCTTTGGTGAAACATACTGAAATAAAATGTCCACCGTGTTGCAGGTCTTGACTTATGCACAACAATCAAGAGAGAGGTCCAACTATGAGCAGGCTGCTCTTAATGAAAGGATGCAAGAGTACAGAAGGCAGATTGATAGGGAGAGCAGGTGGTGTTCAAATAGTTCTAATGGATCTCCTAATGGAGATGGTATACAATCTATTGATAGGAGTTCACATAAAATGATAGAGGCAGTTATGCAATCTGCTGCAAAGGGAAAGGTTGGTATTTTTTGTGCGCATGCGTGTTTGGGCGTTGATGAGGACCTCAAGATCTTGAGCTCTGTTTTCTAGCCTTTTGTTTTCCTTTACTTTTTTTCACTTTACTCCAGAAACTTCTCTAAATATGCAGAAATATTTCAGGTTCAAACAATTCGGCAAGGTTATCTTTCCAAACGCTCTTCAAACTTGAGGGGTGACTGGAAAAGAAGATTTTTTGTTCTTGATAGCCGTGGAATGTTGTACTATTATCGAAAACAAAGTGGCAAACCATCTGTGAGTAAAAGTATTCTTTAACTAGAAGTATTATATAATAGTTTTTGTTTCTCCAATAATGAGGAATATAAATCATTTTGTGGACATTAATAAATGCTTATCACTCTTTTTAAAAATATATTTTTTTTTTGTATTTTAATCTCAACCACATGTATGAACGACTTTCATTGATTTAGATTATTTGTTTCGTTTGATTCATTACAAGAACCTCTCTTCATTGACTGAACAGTCGGAGCAATTTCACTGCCACCACCAGTGATAAAAGGTGTACACGATTGCCATGGTTCGATTCTTGCCGTAAACGGTGTGTAATTTCTCTTGAGCTTATCAATTTGATTTTTATTCTCATTTTGTTAGCTGCATTTTATGCTTTTTCAGAATATTTTAATTCGTTTCATAATAATAGCTTGAATTTATGTGTTCCATTCAATTAGTTTTGCTGGTAGTTTCTTCACATTTATAAGTTTGTCTCGATTGTTAATTATTATTGATATTCAATTATTAGTCAACTATTGCTGTTCAAATGAAATAGGTACATAATGTTAATCTCGATTATTAGTTATTATTGATATTCAAATAAAATATGTGTGAAATGTTGAAATAGATAAGCTTATGACAATTTTTTTTAATTTTTTTTTGTTGTTTTACAACCGTGCCTTTAGGCACGGGTTATACGCTAGTTATTAATAAATTTTCTCAATTTTGTTGCTCGATGGGAGATTTAGCATAGGCTTATAGACTGACACCGTTTCTTTTTGACATTCGAAGAATAGCTTTTCTCTTGTACTTCTACTTGATCTCGTCAACGGGGAAACTAAAAAATATATTGAAGTAGCTGTTTTTAAGACGTTTAATAAATATTTATATATATCAAAAATGACTTATATAAAAAATTTAACGGCATATTTGGTTAGACAGAATCGGGAACAGAATAAAATTGCATTCCGCCCTCGATTCCTATTCTGTTATTTGGTTTTTCAATAGAATCACTTTTGTGATTCCATTGGAATGAAAATCATGGATATAAGATTACATTTGAAATATGATGGAATCAAATCCAACTCAATAGAATCAAAATTAAAATTACAAAAAAGTCAATCGTTGATCTAACCAATATTCTAGAAATTAGAAAACAGAAACAAAAATTAAAGAACATAAAATTTAGAATAGAAACAAAAAATTGAGAATAGAAATAGAAATTTGAGAATAGAAAATTGAAAAATTGAAAACAAAAAACTAAGAACAAAAAATTAAAGAACAAGAACACAAATTTGAGAACAGAAACAAAAAATTGAGAATAAAAATAGAAAATTAAGAACAAAAATTGAAAAATTGAGAATAAAAAATTAAAAATTGAGAACAGAAAATTGAAAACAAAAAATTAGAGAACAAAAATAGAAAATTGAGTACAGAAATAGAACATTAGAGAACTCAAAAATTGAAAATAAAAACAGAAATTAGATAACAAAAACTTGAGAACAGAAAATTAGAGAACAAATAATTGAGAACAAAAACTGAAAATTGAGAACACAAATTTAAAATTGAGAACAAAAATAGAAAATTGAGTACAAAAATAGAACATTAGAGAACTCAAAAATTGAAAATAAAAACAGAAAATTAGATAACAAAAACTTGAGAACAGAAAATTAGAGAACAAATAATTGAGAACAGAAATTGAAAATTGAGAACACAAATTTAAAATTGAGAACAAAAATAGAAATTAGAGACAAAAACTGAAAATTGAGAATAGAAACAAAAATTAAAAAATAGAAACTGAAAATTGAATGGAATAGTGAAATATAATAAAATAAGAAAAATAATGGAAAAATATATTAAAATTTTATTACGAGGGCATAATGGAAATTTTATTATATTTCATTATTCCATTTTTTCTCGTATTCCATACCAACCAAACAAGTGAATGGAATGGTGATTCCATTGACAATTTAATTCCATTTTTTTTCTCATTCTATTACTTCTTCTATTCTATTTCACTCTCATTTCATTCTGTCCAACCAAACGAGGCGTAATTGTTTTAATTGATTTTTTTTTTTTTTATATATAATTAAAAGAATAAAAATAAAAAATTTCAAAAGTTTGGGGAGAGCTTGACACCCTAGTCCTAAGGTGACTCCACCATTGCATCTCATATGCCCTTTCTTCAGATAGTGTTTGTCTTAATTTTTATTTATTTTTATTTATTTTACAGTCTATTTTAGTAGTATTATGTGTCTTAATCTAGTGTTGTAAAGCTTTGTCTAGGTTAAACTTTGTTGCTTTTGCTTTTATATACGATAATTCTTTAAATATCCTTAAAATTAAGAGAACAGCTTTCCGAACTTATTTTCAAGCACAAGTTACCAATAAATACCTATAACATATAAATTAACCAAATAATTATGTTGAATTGATATTTTGAATAAAATAATTCAATTTTTAAAATTTTCGGGATTTTGCATGACAAAAGTATCCATCGTTGATTTTCGGGATTGAGATGTGATTAAGATTTCCTTATTAAGTTGAAATCCAGTAAAACAGTTACCGTAAATAAAGACAATAAAGATATTCCTGAAATAATTATTCTGAAAAATAGCATTTACCATAATTAATTATATTAAGAACTCTCTCAAGTAAACCTGCGATAAATTAATTTCGTTTTGTTCTATACGTGATTAAAGTAAACAATTATGATCATATATTTTAAAACTTAAAAATAACATCTCAATCATATTTTTTGCATTAAAGAAATATAATCCGTGTTGAATTCAACAATAGTTACTTGATTAGGAAAGTGCATTGTGTTAAAACTAGATTTACATAACATGATTGTTAAATTGATTATCTTGTAAATTGTGTACACTTCTATCACACATCTATCGGGTTGAACTGTGAATTTAGTATTTGTAAGTGTTGATAGAACCTTTATGAGAAAACAAAGTGATTTTTTTTTATTTTTTTTTGTGAAGAATTTGTAGCTAAGACTTCAACGTAATTATTCTGAATGAGATTGTATTTGAGTATAGAAGAAATTTACTCAAATGAGATTCTACGAGTTTGATTCTCATTTAGGAAGATGATCAGAATTAGTTGATTAATTTCCTACGAGAGCTCAGGGAAGTAGAAGGCAAGAGTAACTTGCCGAACTAATATAAAATATTAATGTCAAGTTTCTCTATCTTTATCTGTTTCTGTGTGTGCTTAGATAAACGCTTTCATATAAACATTAATTTAGATAAAATTTGAATATGTATGAATTAATTTGATTAAATTTTAAAACTACCCAATTCACTACTCTTGGGTAAACTTTTGGACCAACATTAATTGCCATCAAATTTTGAAATATATATTTAGAAAAATTATTGGTGTCGTAAGTATGGAAAGTAACTCTTCTGCGTGGGGGATAAATCTGTCCACATATTTAAAATGGTTGTTTAGCTCATGGAAAAAACTTGAGGTTGTTGTGGTGGTTTTGAGTCCAAAAGGCAATGCAAAAACACATGACATTTTTCGGTCCAATTCAATTTTTAGCTGAATTATTGGGCCAATTGGAAATTAAATTCAAATTTTAGGGTCAAATGTATCGGTTTCGAAATTATAAGGACCAATTAGGCACCATCCAAAACTGTAGGGGTAGAAAGTGAGATTTCACCAAAATCCAATGAAAGTAAAATCCACGTAAAAGGATCCGAACGACCTGAACTACTCCTAAGCCATTTTTGGCGCAGAATCGAATCGAGAAAAGCAAGATGAAGAAGGAAGACACAGTGAAGCTGATCAGCGCCGAGGGTTTCGAATTCGTCATCGACAAGAAGGCCGCCATGGTTTCTCAAACCATCCGAAACATGCTCACCTCTCCAGGTCTCTCTTTCCCTCTCTCTCTATCGTTAGGGTTTCTATTTTGACCCGTTGAATTCTGAAGCCAAATGTGTTTCGAATTTAATGTGTTTGAATGATCTTTTTTATTTAATTTTTCGCATAGATTGTGTGTTTTTGTGCCGTGGAATTGGAATTTGCGGTGAAGTGGTTGATGATTTGAACCGAATGTTCCTCGATTGGGGAAATTTATGCTGCGAAACTCAATGTTACTATGTCTTTACTAAAATTTGATTTGAGATCTGTGCGTCGCCATTTCTTACTATTTCTGTGTTTTTCAGGAAGTTTTGCTGAGACTGAGCATGGAGAAGTGACTTTTCCGGAGATAAGCACCACCATTTTAGAGAAGATCTGCCAATACTTTTACTGGTCTCTTCAATATGCCAGGTTGTTATTGATATTGAAGTACATATGCTGAGTGATGAAGTTGTTTTCTTTTTTTCAATTAAAAGGATTTTTTTTTCATAAACCGATGTGAGTATGATATTTTTATGACTCAGAAAGAAAACTTCATGGATTGTGATAAAACTAATAATAACAAACGATAAATGAAATTCATGTAAGATCTGGTGGTCAGTTTATCTATGTTACAAGAATTGGTGGGGATCGGAGTGGCTTAAAGGGTTAATTTTTGGGATTGTAATTTTGAGGATTCGTGGGAGATGTTTTGGTTGTTTTCATATTATGTCAGACATAATTGAAGCGGAAGATGGCCCATTGGTTGTCCTTCAATTTGCAAATTATACTATTTTTCAATTAGTCAATTTAGGAATTGTTATAGTCTAGTGTTTGGTTATAAGTATAAAAAAACTCTGAAGTTTAACCATTTTAGTTATTGTTTATGTTGAATCCCACATTGGGCCCTTCCTCCTGATATTTGGTCGCAGAAGTTTGACAAAGTTCACATTGTGCGTGAGGGAGCATGTTGAATCCGGCATCGCTTGTGCTATCTAATCCTGAGCTATATATAAAGCCTAGGGCAGTCCTCCTCTTACAAGGCGTCTTTCGAGAGTGAATTAGGCCCATTGGGTTTCCACATGGTACCAGAGCCAACCCTCTTGTCTAATGTTGGTGTGTTGAATCTCACATCCGTGTTGGGGCCCCAAATATCCATTCGCAGAAGTTTGACAAAGTCCACCCTGTGCGTGAGGGGGTATATTAAATCCCACATCACTTGTGTTACCTTATCTTGAGCCATATAGAAAACCTATGACAGTTCTCCTCGTAAAAGGCAAGGCATCTTTTGATAGTGAGCATATTGTCAGTGACTTACTTTTGGAGAATTTCTCAAGTAAGGCTGCCAAAGTTTAAGGGATGTCACAATGCTATTTTCTCGTGTAAGTGGAGTAAGATAAACCTTAGAAATTTAACTAAATTAAAAGAATTGCATGTTCCTTTGTTCAAATAATGGATATGTAAATTTGACTAAATGATCGGTAAATGGAGAAACATACAAATTAATTCATCAAAAATAAGATAATTTAGACAACCAAGTGGCCCGTATTTGATTGCAATATCTTTTGTTCTTCGAAGAAATTAATTGAATGTTTCGATTCCTTCTAAATCTGCTTTTAGGTATTGTGTATTATCAGCATTTCTAAATGATTTTTAGCTCAAAATCCTTAGGCACCATTTGGTAAATGGCAACGCTCTTCGTAACTGCCTGATTTTAAAAGTAGCTTTTGTTATGTACTTAAAGAAAAGAGATTTTAAAATAAAAATAAAAAGTAGAAACATGATTTCAAGTGCGCTTTATTTTTTTTTATTTCCAATTTTTATATTTTAAGAGATCGATGGACTAACTAGAACCTCTCCAACCACCTTTTGTTTGAACCATTGGATTAAGAGATCATTATAGGGATAATACTAAGATATTCTCTACTTTTAATTTTTTGCATTTTCTTTCATGTAAAAGTATTTTTTTTTATTATAAAAATTACTTAAAAAAACGTTATGAAACTGTGTGGCTTAGGCTGCGTTTGGGTAAGGGATTTGTTAAATGATGAGATTTCAAAATTCTGGATTTTGAAATCCCATCATTTAACAAATCTCTTGTTTGTTTGAGTTGAAGTATTTGATCGTGTAATTTTTAATTCCCTTATTTGGATAGGTAAAGTATTTATAAACAGTATTTCTTCTGATTTCAAATTTTAACAACAAATTTATGGGAACAAAACAGAATTTTTAGAACAATTTTATTGGAAGTAAAACAAACAGCACACAAATACACCGGAACGGCGATGAAGAAGAACAAAAGCCCACGAAATCTGAAGAACAAAAGCTAGTGAAATGGCGACGAAGAAGAAACTCAACGAACCCTAAATCGGCGACGAAGAGAATTGGGACGAAGAAGAAACTCAACGAACCCTAAATCGGCGACGAAGAAGAACTACGGCGAAGAACGTACCCTAAAACGAATTTGACTTCGATTTCTACACCGAATTTGATTCCGATTCTGATTTTTGCAATCAAAAACCCTAAATCGGAATGATGGACAACGACGACGAAGAAATTGCGGTGACGAAGAAGAAACTGCGGCGAAGAACGAACCCTAAAACGAATTTGATTCCGATTTCTGCAACGAATTTGATTTTGATGGATGACGAAGAAAGAGAAGACGATGGACAACGACGACGAAGATCGGGCCTTAGGAGTGAATCGCGAAGACAGAGTGAAGAGCTCTGATTTTGTGAAATCCCTCCTTCAATGGATTTGACAAGTGACACCTATTTCAATGTCATTTGTAAATCTCTCATTTCACCTTTTTTTTAAGATAAAAGGATTTGACAAATTTCTTTTTATAAATACCCAAACAAAGGTATTTGTTAAAAAATGATTTTGAAATCTCTTACTCAAATGAAATCCCTCCCCCAAACACAACCTTAATTTAATAAAAGATTGCATTTTTTGGGGAACAATTCTGTATGCATGATCATAATGGCATCCAAATATTCTTTAAGCCTTGTACTTGGATTTTTTTTTTTTAATGAAATGATTTACTTATTAATTTTTTATTTTGTGCATTTTTTCTTTTATAATACTTTGTGATTTTGTAATCTCATGTCTCAAATAATATGTGGAACCATTTCTTCTGGCAGTGGAAGGGAGACCGAGTTTCGCATTGAACCAGAACTTACTCTGGAGCTGATGATGGCTGCTAATTATTTGCACACTTAAGATCTCCTTATTGCTTCTTGGGCAAAAGTAAGTTTAGCCACTGTCTGGTAACGTTTATTTTAAGTACTTTTTATAATAAAAAAATTAATGAAACAAAAAAATATGTTTGATAACATAGAGAATTAGAGATGCTATCTTAGTGTTATCTACTTAAACGATCTCTTAATTCAAAAGATTTTCGTTGAAGCTTGAGAAAATTTGGAAAGAGAAGCTTGAGAAAATTTGGAAAGAGAGGTTCTAGTTGATCAATTTCTTAAAATATAAAAATGAATTTTTTTTTTAAATAGTATTTTTACTTTCTTGATTTTTAAAGCGCAAATTCAAAACAAATATTGCTATTCATTGGCCTGTTGAATTTTGATTGTCGGATCTTTAGAATCTTCAATCTCTTCAATTATCCGAGCTTTGATTATTTCTTCTTCATTCTTTGACTCATCATTCTTTATTCTATCCATCATTCATCATCTCTCTGTGGTGTCTCCAATGTGATATTTCCTGTTCTAACACACTTAACAACCATCTTAAATACAAAACTACAAACATCTTGTTATCATCAAAATCCGATCTCCGGGGTTCACACCCTGGCCTAAGTTACAGTTGATACCCTCACAGTATGAATTTAATCTTTTATTAATATTATGAGTCTTAACTCTTGGAGCTTTCATCAATCACCTGCAATTTAGTACACTCTATATTGACTCTTCTCGATGTTTGTAGAAGTGTGTGTATAAATGTTATGTCAAGTAATGACATGTACACAAATAATCATGTATGAGAGATATATGTTCGATGTAGATCACGTGATACAAAAGAATCAATTAACTCAATTAAACTCGAGTATAATAAGTATGATACCTTTTCAATTCAAGCTAAGAAAAATTTCAAGAGTAATGTTCTCTTAGAAAGGTCGGTGAAACTGTGCAATTGGCTTAACTTTTATTGGATTGGTATGATAGGGGTTTAAGATCTCGATGAGTAACTTAATCTCGCCGGCAGTGCAAGTTCTTCCTGTATCTAATATATTAAATCCAACAAATTCCTAATGTATGTAGAAAACACTTTTTGATCACTCTTAGAAAGTTCTTATGAACATTTTCTCAAAAACGATGGATTTCAATTATAAGTAATTTATCTCATTTAAAGCACAATGTGAAAATCCAACTTGTTTATCACGATTTCAAAATATATAATTTAGAGTAGACAGATGACAAATAAAACAAGTGTAAGATTATATGCAAGCAATTCACAGAAGAGCAAATAATCATTAATAATATTCAATTAAGCTTGGAACAGACTCACCTGTACGAATATATATGTATACGACGTAGATGGACTGGAATATAAGTAATCCGTAGCTTGATTACTCGGAAAATTCACCAATTTGTATGCAAAAATCTCTTAGAATAGCTCACTGCGGTAATTCTCTCAAATTCTCTCTTTTTGGTAATGTGTAGTGTTATATGAACACTATTTCACTCAATAAAATGGGTGTACATATGCTGAATGCTTTCATTGTCATCCATCTTGAACAACTCATATTGATGTACTAAGGCTTTAATCTTTGATTTCTTTACTTGGTTGGTGCCCTCATGTGTAACTTCGAGCATTTTCCATATTTCTTTTTCCAACTAGCATTCGGATATCCTATCATACTCATTCAAGTATGATGCATGGAAAAACAAATTAGTAGCTTGAGCATTTAGAGATAGCAATTTAATGTTGGCCTCATTGTATTTACGTCACGTGGATCTATAGTCTTCTTAGGGGTGTAGGGACCTAATCACACGCCAAGCCTCATAGTTTATGGTTTGCTAAAAGGCAATCGTTTTGGCCTTCTAGAACACATAGTTGTTTCCGGTAAATAACGGTGGTCTATGCATGGATATCTTTGGTAACTCTAAAATTGTAGTGAAAGACGTTTTACTTGTTGATGACCTTAGATAATTTAAGTACGAGTGAATAGTCCCAATTCTACAGTCTAATCCACAGCTTATCCTGTTTTAATTTTAAGTATTAATCCCTTAATTATGTTTTATCTTGTGTTGTAGTCTCATGATAAATGCTCTCTTATATCTCCAATGCTTCCAATTAAGGTTTACATCGTCGGTTGATGGCGCCACACTCCGTTGCCACCGCCCTCTTTTAGATCTCGGGCTTTCGGTCTAAGAATTTTTTTTAGTTACATGTAAGTGTCTTTTTAGTTTATAACTATTCTTTTATTGATTTTTTTTAATTATATGCAACTACTTTGTTAATATACCTTTTAGTTACATTTTTAAGTGTATATTTTGTTATATTTTAGTATTTTTTTGGTTAAAATTTTTTAGCTACATTTGACAACCTAAAAATTAGTTGAATGTTAATAAAAAAATTAGTTAAATGTAACTAAAAAAATTCCGATGACCGGATTTTTGGCAAGTGGCAAATGGCAGTGGCTAGAATTTGGCGTCCAAATTATGGTGGCTAGCAAAAGTGGGGCATCGGATGGCGACACAAACTTAATTGGAATATTAGTGTTTTCATGAATTTAAAAAGATGTGATTAAAACTAAAGTATTAATTTGGGATCGTTTTTAGATTACCACTAACTATTCTTAATTATTAATGCCTTAAAAAAAAAAAAAAAAAGCCTTGAGTTCTTATGGCCCATTCAACGCTCATGTTGTATTGTATCGTTTACTGAGTAATTACTTTGTATTGTATCGTTTACTGAGTAATTACTTAACAGGGAAACACGGGGACGACTTTTGGCCCAAGTTTGAATAATGAAAACGGTATAGAATCAGCGTTTGCAGAGGCATCCTACATTTCGGTTTGGTATCATTCTTGTTTTGGACTCAGATTGTTGTACAAAGAAACATATATATGTAACTTAACCTAATGATGTTATGAAACTTGTAATGGCAGTATTGTGACAAACTCTCTATTCATGAGGCCTCAATTTCCCAACCATTTTTTTTGGTAGTTTTTTTTTTTTTTAATTAGTGTGTGTCTGGACCAACTTATACGCTTATCGACTAATCATTTTACTGGGTAATTTTAAGGGTGCACTTTTCCACATCAACCTGATGTATTTATGATTAAATTCAAAATTTAATTCTCAAATTGTTTTTCATGAGAGTCGAATTATGATTAACAAAAAAATGAGTAGTTTCTCTTGCTAACCCAACTAATAGGTTGTTGTTTTACTCTTTCTTAGGTACTGTTTAGTTGCGTGAAATTGAAAGTCTTGGAATTAGAATTAGAAGTATGGGGATATAAAAATCATAAACTTATCATGGGCGCATTTCGAATTCTAGTTTCATGCCTTTAATTCCGTACTCCCAAACGCTACCTTACCTTAATCTTGTTGGGTTAATTCCCCCCCCCAACCCCAAAAAAATAAAATAAAAATAAAATACACTGTACCCTCTTGCTTTGTATTTTTGAGATATTACCCCTTCAATTAATGTTTATTTTTGTTAAAATGAGAAGTGTCCCCATTTTTCTCAATTCTTGAAGTGACGTTAATCTTTCATTTATTTGGTCATATCAACTTGTTTGACTTGTGTTCTAAAGAGTCTCTAATGTATCCTTTTGTGATAACAAATTGATCATTTTTGTGACAAGTAACAGAAAGAAATTCAATAAATTTCACCTCTTTTAGTAAGTATAAATGCCTTCCATAAACCTTTACGATCAATTCGTTTAGAATAGAGGGTTACCTTTTATGCACAAAATCTCTCTCCCTCCTAACACAAACAATAGTCATTTTTTTTATACAATACTAATATTTGTTAGATATTTAAAGACAAGGGTTAATGGCACTTCCTCTTGTGTAATCGAATTGCATTCTATACTCGATAGTATTTTCGTCATTCAGATTTAGGTACAACAGTTAAATATTTAACAGAAGTTTACAAAATGAAAAATATACCCCAATAAATGTCAATTAATATTAAATATTTTATTAATTTTGATTTTTTGAGATTTGATGATTAACTTTAACGAAAAATGTAACCGTTGCAATAAAATTAGTTCTTATGAAAATATTACAAGGGTGTAAAGTGTATTTCAGTCAAAGTACCAGGAGCAAAGTGCCATCAATCCTAAGATTGTGTTTGGGTAAGGTAATTTAAGGGAGAGTTTTATTTGTGTAAGAGATTTCACAAATTCTGTTTAGAGAATTCCTTATTTGGGTCATATGAATAGAAATTTATAAAATCCATTCATTTGTAAATATAGGAGAATAAGAGATATTTGCAAATCCTATCAAAACAAATGTTATTTCTAAATCCTTCCAAAATGGAATTTGTTATATTTTCAATTCTGCGTTCATTTCACTTTAATCCCATTTTTTATTGTGTAATTGTATGAATTTCAAAATTCTCTCTTTTCACTATATATTATATGATAAAATTATATTTGTAAAATATATGTAAAAATCGTATTATTAAAATAATTATGTATAATTAAAGTTGTATTATTAAAATTATATTACTTTATACAATTATATCATTATAATTATATTATTAAATTACTAAATAAAAATTATATTATGAGATATATTTTTTAATTAAAATTTAATAGATTTCAAAATTTTGCATACAAATATATTTTTATCCAAATAAAGAAGTTATAAGATTACACAATCAAATTATTCATCTAAAAAATTTATTCAAATAAAAAATTTGTATATGATGAAATCAAAATTTTGAAACCTCATTATTTACGAATTATTTACGAATTTAATGAATTCTTAAACACAACCTAAAAACAATTTCAAATTTAATCCATCACTCAATCTTATTTCATTTGTGTGAATGTATTTATCATTGCCATTAGCTTAAACGTTGCAGTAAATCAAGATGATCGAAATGTATTAATCTAATTGCTTCAATTTTAAAATTTTCAAACTCCTAAGCAAATAAATTTTTAAATCAAACCAAAATGATACCCAAAAAGTGTTAGTCCGATTAGTAAAGGAAGGTGTCTCATTTCCTTATCAGTCAGATTCTAACTCTCTTGTGAAATATTACATAAATTAATTTTTGTATTTAATCCTAAATGCACCAGATCGATATAGGGAATTGTGCCATTCAAATCATCCAGTGAAGTGGTTAGTAGATGTGTGCGTAAACTCGTCCGGACAAATCTTATTGTAGAACCAAAAATAAAAAATCAACATGGTACACAATTCATAAACTAAATTATTTGTAGTAATCTACATTTATCGTCAATTTCCATGTAGAATAATGATAAATTTAAAATTTGGCTAATTGATGATTTATGTGGGATTTCCTCATCATACCGAAAAAAGAAAAAGAAACTTGGCCTTGCAAATTAGTGAGTATTTTCAGACAACAAAGTGGGCGTGCCGGAGTGGTTATCGGGCATGACTAGAAATCATGTGGGCTTTGCCCGCGCAGGTTCGAATCCTGCCGCTCACGTTTTATTTAAAAGACAGTTGTAGAAGACTAGATTTAGAATGAATGAGAGGTCAAATTTCATCTATTGATTTTCCTATTTTTCTATCTTTAACATTTTATTTTAATGAGTTTTTTAAACATTATCTTTCACTAATATAATGATTTAAGTGAATTTAATTATGATTTATTATTAATATAGTGAGTTGAATAAATTTTAAATATTTTTTATATCTAAAATAGTGAAATTTTCAATAATGAATATTTTGGTTGGTAAATTTCATGACATCCTCTTTTATTTGAAAAACTTACAATGACAACTTGTCATTTGGAAAATGTTTTTGTCCCCCAACGACACCCCAAAACTCTTGTGAAAGAATGATATCTAATTTTGTTTGACATTTTTATCCTTCTATAATTTATTCTTTACATACAATAAATTTTTTATCATTTTTAAATTTAAGATAAAATTTTAAAAATAAATAACAAAAAAACACTTACTAAACTTTTTATTTTTTAAAAATGATTCTTTCAATTTTTAATTTTTTTATATTCTTTGTTTCTCATATCATATCATATAATAAAAATTAAAAGTGAAAGCCTAAATTTTCAAATGAATTAGAGTTCACCAACTCTATTTTCATTCCTTCTCATAATTTTGAGTACATTTTAATTATTGAAATTATTTTTCAATTAATTTTATTGTCATAATTCTACCAATTGAATACTTTTATGTGTAAGCATGTCAAAAGTTTCTATTATTTTATTGTCATAATCCCACTAAAAGCTTTGCATTAATTTCACATAACTCCACCAATTATTAGAATTTGGGAGGACTCCAAAATATTCTCTATATATAAGGATTTTTTTTTTTTTTTTTTTCATACCATAATTACACACTCTTTAAAATTGTCTATTTTTTTTTTTTTTTTTTTTATATCTATATATTATTTTGTTTATTCTTCAAACTTTTGCTATTATTAATACCTTGACAATGTATATGTAAAAAATTTGTCAATTTTCGCCATTTAACTGTAAAACAATAAGTTCAGGTTATGTAGAATTCTTGAAACGAGGATTTCGAGATTGAGATTGACGTCGAGACCGAAAGAGCCCGATAATAAGGTGACATGTCAATCTAAATATGAGAAATTTATTCATCATATTTATTTTTCTTTGTTTTTTCGCATGAAATTTAAGTTCGATTTGTTTAAGAAGCTCGAGTTTTCTTTGTATATGTGTTTCATTTATTGGCTTAAAGTTTTATTAATATTGTCATTTTATTTTATTTTAGAGAATAGGTACATGATATTATCGAACATCATAATATGAAATAAAACGATTTATCTTTTATAGATAACTGTACAATTAAATTTGGATACCCTATTAAAATGCATAAATTATGAGCTAAGTTATATATCTTGAGATTTCATGTATTAAGTAACTTAGCAATAAAATCTGAAATGATGATGGATGTTGGATATTATTTCATGTAATTTTTAGGGACTCATATTGTATTATGAAAAAAAATAATGTATCTGTAAAAAAAAAAACTTAAAAATTGAAAGAAACAACTCATGGTTTATTGAACGTCTACACTAATTTTTTTTTTAATTCAATCATTTTATTTCATCCAAAAATTTAAAAAATATTAAATACACCGGACAACTGTAATAATCTGATTTAATCTATATCTTTGGAATATTACACATGAGAATAAATGAGACCTCATAATTTTTTTTTAAGTCTCTTTAATTTCTCTCTTTTAACATTTTATTTTGTTTAAATAAGTTTTAAGCATTATCTATCATTAATATAATAATTTTAGTGACTTTAATTATTATATACTACTACTATATGGTTCAAAGAATTTTAAAAGTTTTCTTATATTTCAAATAGTGAGATTTTTCATTTAAATAAAAAATAATTTTTTTTATGACAAATAACAAAAAACTATGAATGATTCACTTACTAGACTTTTTATTTTTTAAAAACAATTTTTTTTTTCCATATTTTTATATTTTTTGTTTCTCATATAAATGTTGACAAGAGTAATTAAAAACATATTTTTTATGAAACAAGTTTCATATACAAAATGAGCTTAAAAATGACAAACAATTGAAAATAACAATTAGAAAATTCATAAACCCACAATTTTTTAACTTTAGTGAAACACTTACTAAATAAATTTTCATATGAACACTTCACCAAATAATTAAAAAAAAAATAACTAAGTGAAATAGTTTGTATATAATAAAATCCCTTCTCTTAATTCTCCTTAATTTCTCTCTCTTTTAACGTTTTATTTTGTTTAAATGGATTTTAAGCATTATTTATCATTAATTAATATAACAATTTTAATGAATTTAATTGTTATTTATTGTTACAGGTTTAAAGAATTTTAAAAAAATTCATATATTTGGAATAGTGAAAATTTTCATTTAAATAAAAGATATATTTTTTTATAATAAATAACAAAAAACCATGAATGACTCACTTACTAGACTTTTTATTTAATTTTTTTTTTCATATTTTTTTTTTTTTCGTTTCTCATATAAGTGTTGATAAGAGTAATTAAAAAAACTAGTTTTTATGTAATCAATTTCATATCATATCATAGAAGAGAATTTAAAAGTAGAAACTCAAGCCTTCAAATAAATTAGATCTCTTCAACAGTTTTTCTTTCTTTCTTGAGATTTTGAGTATATTGAATTATTAAAAGTGTTTTTTAATTAATTTCATTGTCATAATCCCAGTAATTAAATTTAGTTTTAACTATTCATTGTCTCTTCCTCTTCCTTCTAAATTAACATTCTAACTTTTTGAGATTTCACAAACACAATTTTTTTTTTATTTCTCAGCATTTTGAGTATATTTAAATTACTAAGAATATTTGTTAATTAATTTCATTTAAATAATTTGAGCACACACATTTCTTTAAAATTAAAATTATGTTGAACTAAAATTTTATCGTTTCGTCAAACAATAAACAATACTTTTAATTTCCGCACACAAAAGTAAAATATTCATAATGCTAACTGAAAACAAATATTATAAAATAGAAAAAAAATATTTCAAACACTGCAAAATAACATATAATTCATCCAGTAAAATAAAAATAAAATAAAATAACAATACATACCCTACTAACTAATACAAAATATTTTTTCAAAAACAACAGGTATAAAATTATATTTGAATAAATCAAATAAAATACATGTAAAAATTATTTCAAAACTCGCGCTTAGTGCAGGTCTAAAACTAGTATGTGTTGATAGAAGTGATGATTTTTTTCTTTTTCTTTTTTATGTAATGAATTTCATATACAAAACAAATTTAAAAATGAAAAACACAAAAAATTGTAGACACGACATTTTGACCACCCCCTAAAAAATTTATACTTTATTTTATAATTAACTTTGTTTTATTTTATTTTATTTCAAAAAATGCAAAAAAAAATAAGAAAAATAAAAGAAACTAATTATCGTTTGTTTGGAGAAAATCGAGAAAAAACGAAACAAAGCAAGACAAATCAAACGGAGGTATGAACAGTGATCGTGAATAGTATCCGCATGCATGAACAGTGACACCGCGTGAATAGTATCCGCGTGCATGAACAGTAACACCGCGTGAACAGTGATCGTGAACAGTGACAAGTTAAACCAGGGAGTAAAGCAGCTTCTTCAAATGCTTTCTGTGAATACTACTCAGGAACCAAAGGACATGCGACTGAGCAATGCTTTCAGCTGAAAGACAAAATTCAGGAGTTTATACGGACAGGAGCCATCACGTTTCCTAAAAAACCTGAGGCCGGTACGCCAAACTGTCAGCAGAATCCGTTGCCTGAGTATGCACCTTCAAGGGGTGGTGAAGTCAATCTTTACCAAAATGTTGGTGGAGATGGGAGCGAGTCATGTGCCTAAGGCTCAATTTGGAAAATCTAAAGACTGCAAAACTATTTTTTTTTTGTTTGCTTTAAATTTGCGAGGTGTTTTGATAAAATTGGAAAATCTTTGCGTACTCACCTTTCCATCCCGTTGGTCTTTTGGATGGAAAAGGATTTACTCTGTAATGACTTTTAAAAGTTCAATAATGCAATACTGTTTATTCAAAACTGTAGTCTAATGTTTGAATCTTACTATTTCAGGTGCCCAAAATTGCCTGCATATGTTGTACGTGATGTGACTGAGTGAGGATGTGAATGTGTGATTTCAATACAAAGTTAGACCACGATTCAATGGGACTATAATCAAATGAAGATTATGTTTATCCAAACGATGGTGAGATCTGAAAAGGCCCGTAACCAAATTCGTCAGCGATTCCAGAAGTACCGGGGGGTTCAAAAGTCAAGATTGGTATCCATTGTCCTTACGATACTTTGATATATTGTTGCAAGCTAATCAAACTATCTTTGGTGGTACTTTAGTGATTGATGAAACTGGGTATAGATATCCCAATTTGCCTATTGTCTGAGTTACTCAATGGTAAAAAGGGAATACAATTATCTCAGGCCAATGATCCCAATGAAGAAACTTTCAAATGTTGCAAGAAGGTCTCAATTTCCAAAGAAAATCAAGTTCATTGATAAGCTCGGCTGTCCCTAAATCATTGTAAGTTCGATATAAAAAAAAAAAATAATAAAAAAGAAAAAAAGAGAAAAAAGAAAAAAAGAAGAAAATAAGAAGAAAAAAAAAAAGAAAAAAGAAAAAAAAGAGGAAAAAATAAAAGAAATGGAAAAACGAAAAGTGGGATAACCGAACAAGAAGTATTGGTATAAATGTGGAAGAGATTTGAAGAGGAAAGAAAGATGATAGATAGATTTGTTCATATTTTTCGCCTCGGTCCAAATTAGCGACAAATGATATTTTTTGGAATCAGAATTTGATGGATTTGAATGGAATTAGAATTTGAGAAAAGAAACATTGGTCGTGGTCTAAAAATGTATTAGAATCATATTCCTCTACATTCTTGACTCAAGATCTCACAGAAAATCATATCGGGTATTGAAGGTACTTATTTTAGTAATTTTTTGACATTTACCCATTTTTAGACTAAATCAGTTTTGCAGGACTTGAGAAAACACAGAGCATGCAGGAGTATTAGAACCCCAAGCATTGAAGCACCTACTAATTTGAAAAGACAAGAATCCAGTCGAGCAAACCAAGGAGACCTCGATGAGGTATGTTGGGCCTTCCCCTGAGTCGAAGAGAACTAAAAAAAAAAAAAAGTTCGAATCACCCTGAAGCATGTTGAACTCTCAGTTGAAAAGCGAGTCTTCTAAATTCAAAAAAAATCTCCCGATACTGTCCTGTGACCTATGAAAGCCGAGCGCCATTAGTCAAATGACCACGACAAAAAAAGGGAGAATGGAATTGTGAGTCATCAAAGGTAACAACTTTCAGACTAAGATTTTATTTTGGAAATGTTTTCATGTGCATTACAGGGATTTCAAGGGGCTTGGAAGCATGGATTTCCCTATCACTAGGACTTCTTACCTTCCAGCTCAAATTGGAAACTCTTATTGCTGAAATTTCAGAAGCTCCAAATGAGCATCCAGGTATGCTTTTTGCCCTGAAAGGGGCATTCTGTGAACTACGCTAGACCTGATCCTTGGTGTAATGTCGAGGTACGTAGGCAACCTTTCAAGGTTCGGTCATCCAATTATGACATCCAAGTGTCAACCCTAGCCACAGGCTGGGGCACATTTTGTGGTGTCTACCTATTGTCGAGCTTCTGAATTTGTTGATTATATTCATGGTTGCCTTCATTTCCTCTAAACGGACCATGTCTGTCATGAGTTGATTTTTATTTTCTCTAAACGAACTCTGTTCGTCATGATTTGATTTCTATTTCCTCTAAACGGACCTTGTCCATCATGAGTTGAATTTTGTTTTCCTCTAAATGGATCATGTCCGTCATGAGTTGATTTTTATTTCCTCTAAACGAACTCTGTTCGTCATGAGTTGTCTTAATTTCCTCTAAACGAACTCTGTTCGTCATGATTTGATTTTCATTTCCTCTAAATGGACTATATCTGTCATGAGTTGATTTTTGTTTTCTTTAAACGGACCATGTCCGTCATGAGTTGATTTTTATTTCCTCTAAACGAACTCTGTTCGTCATGAGTTGTCTTAATTTCCTCTAAATGAACTCTGTTCGTCATGATTTGATTTTCATTTCCTCTAAATGGACTATATCTGTCATGAGTTGATTTTTGTTTTCTTTAAACGGACCATGTCCGTTATGAGTTGCCTTCATTTCCTCTAAACGGACCATGTCTGTCATGAGTTGATTTTTATTTCTTCTAAACGAACTCTGTTAGTCATGAGTTGTCTTAATTTCCTCTAAATGGACTATGTCCGTCATGAGTGTTTTTCATTTCCTCTAAACGTACTATGTCCGTCATGAGTTGATTTTTGTTTTCTCTAAACGGACCATGCCCGCCATGAGTTATCTTCCTTTCCTCTAAACGAATTATGTTCGTCATGGGTGACTTTTCATTTCCTCTAAACGGACTTCATCCGTTATGAGTTGATTTTTTCCATTCCCTCTAAACGGATTATGTCCGTCATGAGTAATTTTCATTTTTTCTAAACGGACCTTGTCTGTTATGAGTTGATTTTCATTTCCTCTAAACGAACTCTGTTCGTCATGAGTTGTCTCATTCCTCTAAACGGACTTCATCCGTTATGAGTTGATTTTGTCTCATTCCTCTAAACGGACTTCGCCCGTCATGAGTTGATTTTTTCCAATCTCTCTAAACTGATTATATCCGTCATGAGTGATTTTCATTCTCTCTAAACGAACCCAGTCCGTCATGAGTAATTTTCATTTTTTCTAAATGGACTATGTCCGTCATGAGTTGTCTTATTTCTCTAAACGAGCCAGGTTCGTCATGAGTCACTTCCTTCTCATTTCCACTAAATAATCCTCTAAACGAACATTGTTCGTCATGATTTCATCGTGTCGTCCGTTTTCGCTTTACAAGGGGTGTTTAGTGAACTACGCTAAAACTGATCCTCGGCGTAATGCTAAGGTACATAGGCAACCTGTAAAAGTTCGGTCATCTGAAAGTTAGCCCCAGCCGAAGGCTAGGGCACATTTTATATCTTTCCTCTCTCATTTTTTGCCCAGCCAGAAATTGGGGCATGTTTTATATTTCTGAACTTTCTTTTGTCCACTGGCCAAGAGGGCTAGAGCATGAATTATTTTTTATCACTCTAAACGATCCTCTAAACGTACATTTGTTTGTCATGAGTATCGTCATGAGTCATTTTTTTATCATCCTAAACGATCATCTAAACGGACATTTATTCGTCATGAGTATCGTCATGGGCAATTTTTCTACTACTTTAAACGATTCTCTAAACGGCCACTAGTTCGTCATGAGTCTTTTTATTTATTTATTTCTCTAAACGATCCTCTAAACGGATATTCGTTCGTCATGAGTCTTTTTTATTACTCTAAATGATCTTCTAAATGGACACTTGTTCGTCATGGATATCATCATGCATCATTCTTTTATTACTCTAAACGAACACTTGTTCGTCATGAGTATCGTCATGAGTCATTTTACTTTATTTGTTCTATTATTGTTGAAAAATGCACTTTGAAAAAAATAAAAAATAAATAAAAATAAAAAATGGGACGATCAAAATGGCGTTGTCTTTTATCTTTGTCAAGCAAGTGAAACTAGCATGACAAAGAGGGGCAGCTGTAGACACGACATTTTGACCACCCCTTAAAAAAATTATACTTTATTTTATAATTAACTTTGTTATAATTAACTTTGTTTTATTTTATTTTATTTCAAAAAATGCAAAAAAAAATAAGAAAAAGAAAAGAAACTAATTATCGTTTGTTTGGAGAAAATCGAGAAAAAACGAAACAAAGCAAGACAAATCAAACGGAGGTATGAACAGTGATCGTGAATAGTATACGCATGCATGAACAGTGACACCGCATGAATAGTATCCGCATGCATGAACAGTAACACCGCGTGAACAGTGATCGTGAACAGTGACACCGCGTGAATAGTATCCGCATTCATGAACAGTGACACCGCGTGAATAGTATCCGCATGCATGAACAGTAACACCGCGTGAACAGATTTTTGAAGTCTATAAATAGAAGGCTCATTTTTATTTTGTGAGAGGGATTTTTGAGAGAATTTTTGTAGGGATTTTTGTGAGGGATTTTGGAGGAGGGATTTTTTAGAGGATTTGAAGGGAGAGGAAATCTGAAGAGAAATTTTGAAGAAAATAATATTATTTTCATTTTATTGTAATTTCGAAGAAGAAAAGAAATCTCCAAGAAGGTAGTAAATACTTTTTTTTTTTAACTAAGTTGTTATTATACTAATCCTTTTTTTTTAATTATTATTTATTTATTTTTTTTTTTATTTTTTTTTTATTTAGTAAACAATACGAGGTGAAAAATTCCCAACCTTCCATTGGAGCGGTTTAAGTTTGGAATGGAATTACTCCCCTCGATGTGTGTGTGTGTGTGTGCACGTGTGTTTTATTTAATTTGTATTAAATATAATGTGCTAACAATACGAGGTGGAAAACTTCCGACCTTCCATTGGAGCGGTTTAAGTTTAGAATGGAAGTACTCCCCTCGATGTGTGTGTGTGTGCGTGTGTGTGTGTGCATGTGTTTTATTTAATTTGTATTAAATATAATGTGCTAACAATACGAGGTGAAAAATTCCCAACCTTCCATTGGAGCGGTTTAAGTTTAAAATGGAATTACTCCCCTCGATGTGTGTGTGTGTGTGTGTGCGTGTGTTTTATTTAATTTGTATTAAATATAATATGCTAACAATACGAGGTGGAAAACTTCTGACCTTCCATTGGAGCGGTTTAAGTTTAGAATGGAAGTACTCCCCTCGATGTGTGTGTGTGTGTGTGTGTGTGTGCGCGTGTGTTTTATTTAATTTGTATTAAATATAATGTGCTAACAATACGAGGTGGAAAACTTCTGACCTTCCATTGGAGCGGTTTAAGTTTAAAATAGAATTACTCCCCTCGATGTGTGTGTGTGTGTGTGTGTGCGTGTGTTTTATTTAATTTGTATTAAATATAATGTGCTAACAATACGAGGTGGAAAACTCCCGACCTTCCATTGGAGTGGTTTCAGTTAAGAAGGGAGAATACTTTCCTCGATGTGTGTGAATGTGTGTGTATGGGTGTGTGTGTTTTTATTTTATGTTTTTTGTTAAATTTAATGTTGTTGTCACATCGTGGAGGAATTTTCCCGCCTTTTATTTAAATGGCTTAATATATAAAAAAAATACAAAAAGATTTTGTTTTTTAGAAGGAAATGATTTCAAAATAAAATAAAAACATTCGGATTTAAATTTTAATTGGACTTAATCGGATAAGGTACCGTCTTTGGACGGGCGTCTTGGGGTGCTTGACACCCTCCCCGAGCGTAACTGACCCCCGAACTCTTTAAACGAATCTCTGATCAGACCATGTTATTTTAGGAGTCAAATTTTTACTTAAGCCATTTTTTTAAATTATTTTCAAAAAAAAAAATGGTGACCTAGCATATCATTTAAACTCAATGCTAGGTGGCGACTCCTTTTTCTAAAACAGGCTTAAGTATATTTTAATGAGAAAATCGACATTTTTAAAAACCCTTCTCATTTTACCAGCGTCAAGTATATATATATTTTTTTTGATTTTCTCTGAAAAATCGGAGCGCGTTCAAAAATAATTAAAAATAACAATTATAAAATCCGAATGAAATTATTATTAAATAAAGTTTCATGTGAAAACTTTATCAAACAATTTAAAAAAGAAAAAAAACAAGCTAAATGAAACAGTTTATATATAAACATTAAACATTAACTAAATTTTATAAATAGAAAATAGGCATATAATTAGAGCCAACCCCCCAGATTATGAATAAAATTAGAATGGGCTAAGGCCCAATTATATCTTTTGACAAAACACTATCTACGCATAAATTTTTTAAAAATAACCATAAACTACAAATAAATTACTATAATTACGCTTAAAAATAAATAAATATTAATCCTTCCAACACCAAATCTTGTGCTCTCTCCCTCTCTCTTTACTTTCTTCTCTCTCTCTCTCTCTGGAGTAGCAAGTTTTGTGGGCATCACAACCACCTCCATCAACAACTCCGGCTACCACCGCGTCCACCAAGAGAACCACCACCCTCCTTCCAACAATATTCACCACCAGATTTCTCTCTCTCCTCGCCATCACTGACTAGGAACCACCAAGATCTGGCATCCTTCGGCCAGATCTTGAATAAATCTGTCTGTTGTGGCGAGATTTGGGTGGCGCTTGAATAGATCAGGCCGTTGTGACCAGATTAGGCCGTCGTCTGGCCAGCGACGACCATTTATGGGCCGTCGCGGGCCAAATTTTGTCTGTGAGGGTTTCCGGATGTTTTTTTTAAAGATTTTTCTTTATATGTTGAAATGGGTTTTTTCTTGTTAATTTGCAGATTTTTTTTTTCTATGTTACAATGATTTTTATTTTTTATTTTTATGTTTTTCACTATATAATTTTGACACTAGTTGTTGTGATATTTTCAATGGTGATAATGATTTTTTTTTTTTTTTTTTTTGTGATGGTGGTGATAATAGTTAATATTTCCTGTGGTGATAATTAATATTTGTTGTTGGGTGGTGGTGGTGATAGAAATGTTTGCTGTGATGGTGAAGGTGGTGATAGTGAAAATTGACTATAGGGGTGGTGATGGTGAATGTTTATTGTAATGATAGCAGTGATAATTGTGAATTTTTGTTGTGGTGGTGATAGTGATGATAGTAAATATTTGCTGTGGTGATGGCGATGATGATAATAAATGCTTACTGTGGTAGTGGTGATAGTAGTAAATGTTTGTTGTAGTGGTAACGATGATAAGAGTATTTATTGTGATTGTGATGGGGTAGTGAATATTTTCGTGGTGGTTAATATTTATTATTAAAAATAATAATTTAGGGGTATTCTTGTCATAAAAATAAAATAATTTCTAAATTGGGGTTTTTATAAAATTAAAAAGAAGAGTGGGGATAAATTCAATAATTAGTGGGCTTTTAGGGCCCTTACAAAATCACCCAAAAAAAATTTGAATTTTTAGAATTTTTTTTGGTAGTTTTAATTAATTTTCTAATGGTATAGTAAAAGAAATAAATAAGTAATTTTATATTTAATATTAAAGGAAGGGGGTGTCAGAGATACTTTCCGAATGACAAATGATATCATTGTAGGTTTTTCAAATAATATGGGACTTTAATGAAATTTTATCCATTTTTCGGCTGATGATTGTTTTCATTATAGTTAATTATATTTGACCTTATCTCTTCATCTTCATCTTCTTCTTCTCTCTCTATCCAACCATTTAATAAAATTCTCTCTTTCTCTCTTTTAATTATATATAAATTTATTCAATTTTATGTGTTCCAAACAGTATTCTAACAGTTTTTAACTAAATAATAGAAACTATTAAATATTTTTAAATTATTTTTGAAACTATTATTTGAAGAAAAAAAAGAGTTATAAAGTTTGAAAAAACAAACAAACAAAAAACTCTAGGAACTTATTTACGCATTATTTACTATTTTATGAAAATAAATATGAGTGATGAGCATTAATAGTTTTATAGGTTATAATTTTATTTTTATTTCTCACCATTACAATTTATTTTTTCCACAATTTCATAAAATATATTAAATATAAATTAAAATATATTTTTGTGTAAAGTGTAATTTCCAGATAAATAATATATTCTAATATAATTTTGGGTATTTTATCATGGGCTCCAAGGTCCATTACTAATTCATTCTTATAGCCATGTAGCCATTTAAGTTTAGAGAAAAACTTAATTGACATATGGTAATTGTTTGTTGTACAGTAACATTTACATTTCCATTCATTATGTTGATGTTGATATTGTTGCTGTACAACAACATTTGCTGTAATACCCCGAAAATTTAGATTCTTGAAAATATTATTTTATATAAAAGTTTAATATTTTTGGGAATGTTTTGCGAATTTATGGTATAAATAATATTTGATATTTTTTTGGAAGTTAAATGTTTATTTTAAATTGATTTTAGAAGTTTTGGGACTATTAGGTTATTTAAAATTTACTTTTAAGAGTTTTGGGGTATAATTAATATTTTTATTTTATTTTATTTCAAGAGGATTATTAATATAAATAAGTGATAACTCATGATTTTAATTCATGAGTCACCACTTACGTGTTTATATATAATAATAATAATAATAATAATAAAAAAAAACAAACAAACTCATATATATATATATGTGTGTGTGTGTGTGTGTGTGTGTGTGTGTGTGTGTGTGTGTGATCAGAACATAAACATATGGAAAAATTTACGGATAATAGGATTTGAAATGTTTTTTTTAGCAATTGGTTCAGAGTATTTCGGTTCAGATTTCAGTTTCGGATTTTAAGTAGAATTTCTAGCTCTTCTAATATTTGTATTTAATTTGTTTATTTGGTGATTTGCATTATTATTGTCGGTAAAATTTATCGTTGTTAATTCGCATGAAATAAATATGATTATGTGAAAATTATGTGAAAATCATGTCAATGTGTTTTATTTGTCGTGATAATGAAATGCACATATTAGAGGGGTTGGAGTTCTACTGAGCGTCAGCTCACAACCCCACAGTTTTGATTGCAGGGCTGGTGAGGAAGAATCGGCGCCGAGAGTTGAATTTCTATTTGTAAAAATTGTATTTATTATTTATCGTTGTAATCGGTGAAATCGACAACTAAAATTATCGCCGTTGTTTGTAAAATTTATCCGATTGTATAGAAAAGAAATATTGGTCATGCTGTAGAAATTCTTAGATGAATAAAATGAAATATTGGTCAATTGATTTTAGTGTTAATTTCTCCAAGGGGAGAAACCGCGTGACGACCTTGGAAAACCGGGTCGTTACAGTTGATATCAGAACGGGTTCGCGACAGATCTAGGTTTGGGATATGATACCCATTGTGAAGTGAAATAATACTCGTTGTGGGTACGTATTTATGAGATTTGATAAATTCATGCGCGTTAAAGTACTATGGATACTCCCATATATTTATGTGAATTAGTGATATAATATAATTTAATTACAAGAGTCAGTCCAAGATATCATTCAGTTACTCCACTTTCAAACACCTGAATATTATATAAATGGAGCTAATATATATATATATTTATTACCTGACCTCGGTTAACCATTTGAGTATTGGAGGGTAATTATTTGATGCCCCATATTCAAGTTTATAAGTATTATACATATAAAAGTGTTTTAATTTAAACTCGATTTGGTATACACCTGTAATGATAAATACTTGGACTTCAAGTATAGGGTGGGTATTTAAGTGGACCCGAGGATTTTGAAACCGATATCCATTACCAATAATATGTTAAATAAGCCTGGACGAGTGTTGTGTTAGTCGTGTACAATATGAATCAGTTTAGAAAGGTGGTTATTGCCTTCTATATAAATTGTCAAATTACGTATTAAATCGAAAAAAAAAAAAGGTTGTTAAAACTGGACAGTGTTATGATGCTAAATGGATCAAGAAAAGTTTTAAAGGTGGAAAATAATTTTATTATTCTGCTACGCCATAGTTGTCTTCTCATCAGGAGGGCATGTGCTGCGAGATGTGGATTACATGTCAGACAAATCCTGCAGGGTAGATATATTATATATGTTATATCTCGATTGTTAACTGTCATGCAAGTCCTGCAGGGTGGATATATTATATATGTTGTTATCTGTCAGGCAAGTCATACTAGATGGATATATTATTACCTGTTAGACAAGTCCTACAGGGTGAATATGATAACTCTCGATCGTGAGGTAAAACGATCATATGGCTAGCAAGGAAATATGTTATTTTATTATATATAAGTGAGTTGACCGATTGATTTAAATTCAATTGTTCTATTATGAGGATATTTTTGTTGGGATTTAGATACTGCTAATATGGCTACATTTTATTGGAAAATGGATTTTGATAAAAATACTTTATCCATAAAATATTTTATACTACGAAGGCAATACACTTATAAAAATAATTCAGATAGATATTGGTCCACAACTAGCGCTAGGTAGAGTCGGAGTGTGGGGTCATTATGAGACAAGTGGGAGCCCGTGGTTACTTGGAAACGTTAATTTGAATTTTGAGTTTAATTGGTGTTATAAAAATGTGATTAGGGGCATTATATAATTTACGTGAGTATTGAATTTAGTATTGAACGTGTTATGTTATGTAACCTTAGAGAAGTAATTATATGATTTGGGATGTATTTAATTTTTATAGTTTGATACAAATTTAGATGTTTGAAACGTATTTGTGTGGTTGAGACATATTTACATGGTTGTGACATATTTACGTGGTTCCAGATATATTTATGTGGTTTGGGATGTATTTATGTATTTTGAGACGTATTTATATGATTTATATGTATCTATGTGTTCTAGAAGTATTTATAGGATTGAGACATATTTGGATGTTTTGAGACGTATTAATGTAGTTGAGAAGTATTTATGTGTTTTCAGATGCATTGCGAAAAATTTATTATTTGAAATTTGGATCGTTCGATATTCATGAAAGAATTTATGATATTATGGAATTAAATTGTAATTTTAATGTGGATATTGGAGATGATTGTTTTTAGTCGCACAAGACAGTCCACGGAAAATTTGGGCTATCTACTACGTATGAGGTTGGTTGCGAACATGTTGGTTAAAATGTTGGATATAAATTGATAAAATGCTGGTTATGGGATATGGCAGTGGACTTTAAAAGTCATGTAAAGTGAGAAAATTATCGAGGTCATGGATCTGTTGAAATTGAGATAAACCCAATCTAAGTGAGACTACCGTGATATTTAAAATATATTTATTAGGCATATATATTTATTGCTATTTTTATCAAAGTGCGTAGTGGAAGTAGTTAGGAACATACGATTCTTTGGCAATTGATTATCTGTGCTAGGTGTTACCGACCAAAGTGCACCCTGTCCGTATGTTATTGTATATAACGTGGGCCATGTGAATGGGAATGTTGTGATGAGTAGAATGAATGTGAATTATGAGTGATTTTCGGTTATGGGACCTTACATAGAGAACAATTGTTTTAGAATTGAGTATAACTAACATGACCATGCGGTGCGATTCTGAAGTATTATTGTTTTGAATGAAATTTATTTAAGGTGGGTAGATTGTAATACCCCGAAAATTTAGATTCTTGAAAATATTATTTTATATAAAAGTTTAATATTTTTGGGAATGTTTTGCGAATTTATGATATAAATAATATTTGATAATTTTTGGGAGTTAAATGTTTATTTTAAATTGATTTTAGAAGTTTTGGGACTATTGAGTTATTTAAAAGTTACTTTTAAGAGTTTTGGGGTATAATTAATATTTTTTTTATTCCAAGAGGGTTATTAATATAAATAAGTGGTGACTTATGATTTCAACTCATGAGTCACCACTTACGTGTTTATATATAATAATAATAATAAACTCATATATATGTGTGTGTGTGTGTGATCAGAACAGAAACATATGGAAAAATTTACAGATAATAGGATTTGAAATGTTTTTTTTTGAGCAATCGGTTTGGAGTATTTCGGTTCAGATTTCGACTTCAGATTTCAGGTAGAATTTCTAACTCTTCTAATATTTGTATTTAATATGTCTATTGAGTGATTTGCGTTATTATTGTCGGTAAAATTTATCGTTGTTAGTTCGCATGAAATAAATATGATTATATGAAAATTATGTGAAAATCATGCCAATGTGTTTTATTTGTCATGATAATGAAATGCACGTATTAGAGGGGTTGAAGTTCTATTGAGCATCAACTCACAATTCCACAGTTTTAATTGTAGGGTTGGTGAGGACGAATCGGCGCCGGGAGTTGAATTTCTATTTATAAAAATTGTATTTATTATTTACCATTGTAATCGGTGAAATCGATAACTAAAACTATCGTCGTCGCATTTTAAAATTTATCGGATTTTATAGAATGAAAATTTGGTCAATCGGTTTTAATGTTAATTTCTCCAAGGGGAGAAACCGTGTAACGGTCTTGAAAAACCGGGTCGTTACATTTGTATCATTAATTCATTATGTTGCTATTAACATTATTGCCGGACAGTAACATTTACATCCCCATTTATTATGTTACAATTGATGTAATGAGAGAATATGTATTTAAGTTTATCTTAAATAATAAATATATATGTGGTGTTTTCTCAATATGAGTTTGCAAGTAGTAACCTATTTTAATTTTAATGGTAAAAGTGAGATTTTTTTCTATTTTTTTCTATAATTTTTGGGATCTAAAACATGTCTTACTTAAATTAAAAGTCGAAGGAGAGAGAAGGCTTGAAGGAGGTTAGAGAAAGCTTGATCGCACCGTATTTCGTGTGATTTAATACCATTAAATTAAGTTTTGTTAATCTCTTGAATACATTAAATTAATATGATTAATTTATTTTATTTATTTTTGTAGATTTTTGGAATGGAGCAAAAAAATACTTTATTTTGATGCAAAACGGAGCTGAAAAGAACCTACCCATGACCCACGAACCAGGCAACCCAACACAATCACAAGAGCGCGTGCTAGTTAGCAGAAATAAATGAAGGCGTTTGGAGCAAAACGGAATAAATCGCACATTTTAGGCTGTTTCGGCACATATTCGTAATTAGGCCATAACTTTCATGTCAAAATTCCGATTGAGGTGATTCAAGATAATATGGAAAGAGAAGAAAAATATCTACAACTTTAATGTTTTGGGTTTTGTCAGAATCGGACTATATTATGGTATAAATTGAGCTTGGAGTGGCTGTACTTACACTGCCGGCGGTCCAATTTGAAGAAAAATGGAGATAACTGAAAACTCGACCCGTGACCCGATCCGACCCGCGAACTAACCCAATTTTCTGATCAACCTAGAACCAATGAATGACCATTTAATTCTATGGAACCAAGGATAGAAAGTGGTAAGGAGCAATCAAGAAAGTGGTAAGGAGCAATCAAGACCATTCAAGTTATGAGGGGTCAAAAGTGTAAAAAAAGGAAGGTTGGTGCAAAGGAGTAATGATGTCATTCAAATACATCATTCAATTTCATTTTTCAATGGATTTTCGGACAGAAGGCTGGGAGAGAGATTGAAACATATTAATTTCTTTTCCTTTTTTTCTTTTTCGAGGGAGCTATATATACATTATTCATCTTTTCCTTTGGCGGAGTTTTACTTTTTATATATTTTTTATCTTCTTTCTTTTTCTATACGTACTGTGGGATCTTCTTGGATCATGGTTGAATATCTTGGGAAGAATAAGGCCATGGACAACTAATCTCCCTTTAACTAGATTAGGATTCGGGTGAGTAGTTTAGCTTATGTAATATCATATTTTTCATTTAATTTCAGATTATGTGTGAGCAATTGTATGATGATGAATATTGTGTTTAAAATAGTTTTACTTGTGATTGAATTTATTTTCAAAGTGTTCTTGTAGAGATTGCGAATTTTAGATTTAATTACTTCTAGAACGTTAGATCTAGTACATATGATCTAGATTTAACGATCATACAATCGTATTATTGAGATTTAATTATTAGTTTGGATGGTTTATACTTATATTGTAATTCACCTTAGATTAGAGTAACGTAGGAATTATATCCCGAAGATAAATCATGCCGAAGAATAATAAATCAAATCTTTTTGAGTAATTCCGGCTTGTAGTTAGGAATACTTGTTTACACAAATATGCATTAAAAAGAAAATATGAAACCCACATAAGTTCAAAATACGAAACCCGTAATTCCTAACCCGGTTATCTATTTGTATTTGTTTTAGATTAGTATTTTATTTTTCTTATATTAAAACCCAAAACTCAAATCAAAATTCGTTTTCGTTAAGAAAGAAAAATAATTGAATTCAATAATTACAAGATCGATCCCTGTGGTTCGACACGCTGTTTGAATACCGTACTACATCAGTATCGCGATACCAAATTAAGGGTATTATTTTTGAGCGATTAATGCCTCATTGGCCTCCACTATCATCAATAATAATTAATCGTGGTCTTCACCGTAAGTTCTCATATCTATATAAGAAACTAAAATTGAAAGACAACACTTGATAATGAAGAATAGCTCACAAAACCCCCTCTTGATTCTCTTTAATTTCTCTTCCTTTAGTATTTTATTTAAATGAGTTTTTAAATATTATTTATCATTAATATAGTAATTTGAGTGATTTATTTATTTATTTATTATTATTATTATATATATCCAAGTTATTTCATTTTTTTTTTGCTTTTGGACAGAGATATTTAATGTAGATACATAATTATGAATTTGAATGAAAAAATTGAAATATAACACGATCACATGTTATATAAAACACGAGATCGTGTTGAATATAACACGATGGTCAGCGATCCCGAACTCGTCATCCTAAACAAATGTGTGTGTGAGAGAGAAAAAGGACTTTGGTCTATGCCCTTGGTGAATGAAACTTATGTTGGGTATATTATTATTGTTGTTTTGATGAGATGGAATTGGTACAACAGCTTGGTAGAATTTGAATGAAGTGAAAGTGGAATATAACACGTCCTCGTGTTATATTCAACATGAGATCGTGTTGAATATAACACGATCTCAGATTGTGTTGAATATAACATGAGAGACAAAATCATCACAAAAAGATAAAAATATAATTTTATAACATGTTTTTAGAAAATATGTATTTGATAGTTTTATCTTCGTATGAGAATTTCTTGGTAACTGTCCCTAATAAATACTAACAATTACAAAAAATATTTACTATCACACCACAACCATAGTAGCCATTCGCTACCACTCTGCCACCACAATAACAAATATTTGTATCATCACCACCACTACAACAACTATTTACTAACTCCACAATCACCACTATAACAAATATTTATTATCACGACCACCGTCACCATAACAAATATTCACAACCATCAATGTCATCACCATTACAAACATTTACTATCACTACACTACAAATATTTATATCCTCGCCATCATCATAAAAACTAGCCGTTATCACCACCACCAACGCAGTAAAAATTTACCATCACTCCTATCACCATAGTAAAAATTCTCCATCACCGCTACAATCACAATAAATATTCACTATCACCGCTACTACCATAGCAAATATTGCTATCACTACAACTACTATAGTAAAAAAATTGTTATTATCACTACCACCACAACAAATATGTGTCATTAGCACTGTCACCACCATCACCACAAAAATAATTAAAAAATTCAACAGAAAATATCACAATTATACAATTAAAAAAACAAACAAACAAAATAATCCAAAAATCAATAGCAAAATATACACAACCACGACAACAAATATATAATATATGTTTGAGAAAAAACCATATCTGCTTCAAAAACAAATCTTGAAACCAAAGATCTAGTTTCCAAATCTAGAGGTTCAAAAACAGATCTGGAAACCAGATCTAGTTTTCATGTCTTAGAGAGAGAGGGAGAGAGATCTGGTGGTGTGACGATGGCACGGGTTGGTGGTGGCACGACGGTGATGTGTTGAGCACTAGTAGTGGTACAAGTTGAGTGTTTTGGCCAGATATGACCAGAACATGGCTAGATTTGGCCAGAACATGGCTAGAGTTGGTGATGGTGGGGGTGGTGACCAGATTTCGGGTGGTGGCACGGGGTTGGTGGTGGTTTGACTGTTGATAGATGTTGATGATCCCATTGAGTGGGGGTGGCACGGCGTTGGAGATGGCCAATGGTGGTGGCACGGAGTACAGACCGGTGGCATTGTTGGAGCTGAAATGGAGAATATTGGTGTGACAAATTTGTATATAGTGTAATTAGGTTTTTTTTTTTTTTTTTTCAAAAAGGATAATTTTGGGAGTTTAATTTCAATTTATGGAGGTTTTCTTAATTTGTTTTCACAAATATTGTTTTGTCAAAAAATAAAATAAAAAATGGTCTTATAACCTATTCTAATCTATATATTTTTATCGATCTACGAAACTAAAATTGGAATACTAAATTTGAGAATGAAGGAGAGCTCAAATTCTACTCATTTTTTTCCTTTAACATTTCAATTAAATGAATTTTAAATATTATTTACCATTAATATATTGATTTAAATGAATTTTGTTATTTATTATTCCGAGGGTTGAATCAATTGTATATATATATATATATTTAAAATAGAATAAAATGAAATAATGAGATTTTCAATACAAAAGTAAATTTTACCGATATTCCCTGTCATTTGAAAATTTTAGATTTTCGTCATCACTTACCCATAGGATTCAGACTTAAATGCTGTTGGTGTTGGAAATTGGTTCAACCAACAGTATGGTCCAGATACCCTCGGATCAGGGAGAAGAGTGTGGTAACTGAACTTCCTCACAGGTTCGATCCGACCTGCGTTCGAGTCCGGGTCTTTCTTTTCTTCAGCGCTACTAGCCGTTGTCTAGGCCGAGCTTTAATCTATCACCTGCATACAGGATGGGCCGAGTTTTCCCCGGCATGTCCCCTTCGGCGTGAGAGTAAGAGCTCGAGGTAGATATATAGATCGGAGATGTACTGTTATCTCGACCTGTCTGAGCGACCTATGGCAAAGTTTCTCTCTCTAGAATGGTTCTCTCGTCGTCTTGGAGTGTTGGGGAAGCTTTCTATTTATAGGCAGAAGCGGGATTAGCGTAAACAAGATTAAGGCCTTAAGCTTGGATTACCGGTAATCAGTCAAGCGTGTAGGCGACACGGTGGATTAGAGCCATGGGAGTGGGCCTTGGGCCCTTCACTGTTGATCGTGGGGACCTGAGTTCGACCTGTCGAGAAGGCAGGTCAGATTGGTTACGGCGACGAAAGTCAGTCTGGGCCCTCCGACCTTCCGTTGAGTGTCGAGTTTTCACAAGGCTTCTGGAGGAGGTACTTGAGTGCTCACAGCCGACCGACCTGGAGGCCATCCAATTTGTCTATACACCGGGTTGGCTGAGGTCATCGATGACGTGGTATTGGTGACGTGGCGGATCTGATCCGAGTGACTGACACATGGAGGGGACTTGAATTTACCCATATCAGTTGCCCCCCCAAACCTTAACGTGGAAATGGGACATGAGACGCTGAGGATTCTATAGTCAGGCCTCTAGGAATTGTCAGCTGGGCTGATGGAGAGAGGGGACGAAAGAACCGGGATGACACAGCTCGACCAAGTGCGCCCTTTAGCTTTTCCAGGAAGCTAAATTATCAACCCTACTGGATGCGCCCTTTGGCTTCCCCAGGAAGCTAGACTATCAGCCCGACCGGATGTACGACACGTGGCCGAAGGCATGGGAATCGAAGTCCAATGAATTATTCGATGTGATGCGACGGTTTGGCTTCCTGGCACCCTATAAATACGCGTCCTATTTCTCAAATTTCTTCACCAAATCCTCGTGAAAGCTCCTCTCAACCTCCGAACATGGTACTCCTCCTGCCCTTATCTTCTTTTCTTGTCCTTTTTCTCTATTCTTCTTCTTCTTCTTCATGTCTTCTACCTTTGAGTTTGGCTCGTTAGGGAGTAGTGCGTCCCTAACCATCGTGATAGCTGCTTACTTCCCGACCGTCCAGATTGAGCTTAGCTTATCCATGACGGAGTTCGAGAGTCTCTGCCTCTGGGCCGGTAGGCCAGCAAGAGCTTGCCGTTCAGTGGACGTCTTTTTCTGGAGAGTCCCAGGGGAAGACCGGAATAGGTCACTTCCTGCGCCAGGTGCCGTCCGCGGGTCTTTGACGACTAGGAGCGAGGCGGGCTTCTCTGGTGGCCCAGTGGCTGCTCGACCATCGACGTCTAGACGTCCTCCCTAGTTCAGCTCGACTTCTTATCGATCGGCCTATGAGGTTACCCCGGATGCTCTGGTTTGGAGGATGGAGTCCGACCTATTGAAAAAAGACGTTCAGAAACTGTGCACCACGTATGCGATTCCTAGCTCGATCGAGCTATGTGCTCTCGGGGAGGATGATTGAGCATGTGACCCACCCGAGGGGTTCATCACGGTCTACGGCCAGTAGTTACAGGTCGGGCTACGATTCCCCATCCACTCCTGGGTTAGGAAGGTCTGTTGGGACTTAGGTTTGTGTCCGTCACAGCTATCTCCCAACAATATACGTATGATTGTGTCTTTCCACATCATTTTCCTGGCCGAGGAGATTATGTTGTCCCTCAAGATATTCTATATGCTGTTCTTGGCGAAGGCCATGCCTGACGGGAAGGGCTGGTTCTACCTCTCGGCCCAGCGGAAATTCTTTAAGGGCTACCCCGATTCCATTAAGGACTGGAAGCCGAGGTTCTTTTTCTTGGGAGGTACCGGGTGGGAGGCCGACGAGGCACTGACGTTCGATTTACCAATCTAGAGGCATTGGGAAGACCTGGGTAAGTCTTTTCAGTTCAGACCTTGTCCCTTCTCACCTCAGTTTTATGCTCTAACATGTTCATTTTTTCAGTGACGAAGAAGCGCAAGCCCAACCCGGAGATCCTTGAAGAGAAAGAGATGATTCTCCAGACCCCGTACACTCACGTTGGCTCGCTGCTCACGTCGTGCCTCTATGACGTATATTTTTGAGTGACCCATCTCTGCCAGTGCTGACCCTGAACGAGAACTCTTGGAACAGTAAACATCTCGAGCCCGACCCGATCATTTTATTTTACTTAGAGAATTATTTTTCTTCACCACCTAATGACCATTTTTTTTATACAGCTATGGATATGGTGGCGATAGCCTGGATGGAGACGAAGGGAGTGGAGGTGCGTAAGGCCACTCAAGGCGTTCAAACCGGTCAGAAGGTCGATGAGCCGAGACTTGCCGGCCAGGCGGGGCTTGCCTCTGCCTAGAAAAGACTGGGGACCTCGGCCACCGCCAAGACCGGGCAGACGAAGGTTGTCTGGAGAGATCCCGTCCTTCTGATCAGGAAGGACAAGGGAAAAAGGAAGGCGGGGACGTTCGATGCACTGACTGGGCATCACAAGAAGAGCCAACCCTCCATCCCGAACTGAGAAGTGGAACAGCAAGAGGGACGTGGCGAGGAGTCCGAGGAGGTCGTCATCCGAATCAGGCTTTTTGCAGACGAACTTGCCATCCAGAATCTGGTTGTGCTGACGAACTTCGCTCAACGGATCGTACCGCCGACGGATAAGGCAAGATTTACTGAGAAGACCGACGCCTGGCTCTGCGCTGAGATGAATTGGTACATACTTTCTGAACGCGCCCCGATTTTCCAGAGAAAATCAAAAAAATAATATATATATACTTGGCGCTGGTAAAATGAGAAGGGTTTTTAAAAACGTCGATTTTCTCATTAAAATATACTTAAGCCTGTTTTAGAAAAAGGAGTCGCCACCTAGCATTGGGTTTTAAATGATGTGCTAGGTCACCATATTTTCTTTTTTGAAAACAATTTTTAAAAAAAATGTGGCTTAAGTAAAAATTTGACTCCTAAAATAACATAGTCTGATCAGAGATTCGTTTAAAGAGTTCGGGGGTCAGTTACGCTCGGGGAAGGTGTCAAGCACCCCAAGACGCCCGTCCAAAGACGGTACCTTATCCGATTAAGTCCAATTAAAATTTAAATCCGAATGTTTTTATTTTATTTTGAAATCATTTCCTTTTAAAAAAGAAAATCTTTTTGTATTTTTTTTATATATTAAGCCATTTAAATAAAAGGCGGGAAAATTCCTCCACGATGTGACAACAACATTAAATTTAAAAAAAAACATAAAATAAAAACACACACACCCATACACACACATTCACACACATCGAGGGAAGTATTCTCCCTTCTAAACTTAAACCACTCCAATGGAAGGTCGGGAGTTTTCCACCTCGTATTGTTAGCACATTATATTTAATACAAATTAAATAAAACACACGCACACACACACACACACACACACACACACACACACACACACACACACACACACACACACACATCGAGGGGAGTAATTCTATTCTAAACTTAAACCGCTCCAATGGAAGGTCAGAAGTTTTCCACCTCGTATTGTTAGCACATTATATTTAATACAAATTAAATAAAACACACGCACACACACACACACACATATCGAGGGGAATACTTCCATTCTAAACTTAAACCGCTCCAATGGAAGGTCAGAAGTTTTCCACCTCGTATTGTTAGCATATTATATTTAATACAAATTAAATAAAACACACGCACACACACACACACACACACACACACATCGAGGGGAGTAATTCCATTTTAAACTTAAACCGCTCCAATGGAAGGTTGAGAATTTTTCACCTCATTTTATTTACTAAAAAAATATATATAAATAAATAAAATAAAAAAAAATAAAAAAAATAAAAAAATAAAAAAAAATAAAAAAAAAGATTAGTATAATAACAACTTATTTAAAAAAAAAAAGTATTTACCACCTTCTTGGAGATTTCTTTTCTTCTTCTTCAAAATTTCTCTTCAGATTTCCTCTTCCTTCAAATCCTCTAAAAAATCCCTCCTCCAAAATCCCTCACAAAAATCCCTACAAAAATCCTCTCAAAAAATCTCTCATACAAAATAAAAATGAGCCTTCTATTTATAGACTTCAAAAAGGGCAAAATGGGAATTACACAAAAACGCGGTTCACTATTCACGCGATTTACTATTCACGCGACAGATACTATTCACGATCATGATCACGCGGTTACTGTTCACGATCACTGTTCACGCGGTGTTACTGTTCATGCATGCGGATACTATTCACAATCACTGTTCATACTCCGTTTGATTTGTCTTGCTTTGTTTTGTTTTTTCTCGATTTTCTCCAAACAAACGATAATTAGTTTCTTTTCTTTTTCTTATTTTTTGCATTTTTGTGAAATAAAATAAAATAAAACAAAGTTAATTATAACAAAATTAATTATAAAATAAAGTATAAATTTTTTAGGGGTGGTCAAAATGTCGTGTCTACAGCTGCCCCTCTTTGTCATGCTAGTTTCACTTGCTTGACAAAGATAAAAGACAACGTCATTTTGATCGTCCCATTTTTTATTTTTATTTATTTTTTATTTTTTTCAAAGTGCATTTTTCAACAATAATAGAACAAATAAAGTAAAATGACTCATGACGATACTCATGACGAACAAGTGTTCGTTTAGAGTAATAAAAGAAGGATGCATGATGATATCTATGACGAACAAGTGTCCGTTTAGAAGATCATTTAGAGTAATAAAAAAGACTCATGATGATACTCATGACGAATAAATATTCGTTTAGAGTAATAAAAGAATGATGCATGATGATATCCATGACGAACAAGTGTCCGTTTAGAAGATCATTTAGAGTAATAAAAAAGACTCATGACGAATAAATATTCGTTTAGAGGATCGTTTAGAGAAATAAATAAATAAAAAGACTCATGACGAACTAGTGTCCGTTTAGAGAATCGTTTAAAGTAGTAGAAAAATTGCCCATGACGATACTCATGACGAATAAATGTCCGTTTAATTCATGCTCTAGCCCTCTTGGCCAGTGGACAAAAGAAAGTTCAGAAATATAAAACATGCCCTAATTTCTAGCTGGGCAAAAAAATGATAGAGGAAAGATATAAAATGTGCCCCAGCCTTCGGCTGGGGCTGACTTTCAGATGACCGAACTTTTACAGGTTGCCTATGTACCTTAGCATTACGCCGAGGATCAGATTTAGCGTAGTTCACTGAACACCCCTTGTAAAGCGAAGACGGACGACACGATGAACTCATGACGAACAATGTTCGTTTAGAGGATTATTTAGTGAAAATGAGAAGGAAGTGACTCATGACGAACCTGGCTCGTTTAGAGAAATAAGACAAATCATGACGGACAAGGTCCGTTTAGAGGGAATGAAAATCAACTCATAACGGACAGGGTCCGTTTAGAAAAAATGAAAATTACTCATGACGGACATAATCTGTTTAGAGGGAATGAAAATCAACTCATAACGGACAGGGTCCATTTAGAAAAAATGAAAATTACTCATGACGGACATAATCTGTTTAGAGGGAATGAAAATCACTCATGACGGACATAATCCGTTTAGAGGGAATGAAAATTACTCATGACGGACATAATCCGTTTAGAGGGAATGGAAAAAAATCAACTCATAACGGATGAAGTCCGTTTAGAGGAAATGAAAAGTCACCCATGATGAACAAAATTCGTTTAGAGGAAAGGAAGATAACTCATGGCGGGCATGGTCCGTTTAGAGAAAACAAAAATCAACTCATGACGGACATAGTCCGTTTAGAGGAAATGAAAATCACCCATGACGGACATAGTCCATTTAGAGGAAATTAAGACAACTCATGACTAACAGAGTTCGTTTAGAGGAAATAAAAATCAACTCATGACGGACATGGTCCGTTTAGAGAAAATAAAAATCAACTCCTGACGGACATAGTCCATTTAGAGGAAATGAAAATCACTTATAACGGACATAGTCCATTTAGAGGAAATTAAGACAATTCATGACGAACAGAGTTCGTTTAGAGGAAATAAAAATTAACTCATGACGGATATGATCCGTTCAGAGGAAAACAAAAATCAACTCATGACGGACAAGGTCCGTTTAGAGGAAATAGAAATCAACTTATGACGGATATGATCCGTTTAGAGGAATGAAGATCACTCATGGATATAATCAACAAATTCAGAAGCTCGACAATAGGTAGACACCACAAAATATGCCCCAGCCTGTGGCTGGAGCTTATAAGCTCAACTTTCAAGACCCAAAGATGGGTAAACACCACATAATGTGCCCCAGCCTATGGATGGGGTAAACAAGAGATCAAAGGTGTAAAATGTGCCCCAGCTTATGGCTGGGGTTGACACTTGGATGTCATAATTGGATGACCGAACCTTGAAAGGTTGCCTACGTACCTCGACATTACACCAAGGATCAGGTCTAGCGTAGTTCACAGAACACCCCTTTCAAGGCAAAACGCATACCTGGACGCTCATTTGGAGCTTCTGAAATTTCAGCAATAAGAGTTTCCAATTTGAGCTGGAAGGTAAGAAGTCCTAGTGATAGGGAAATTCATGCTTCCAAGCCCCTTGAAATCCCTGTAATGCACATGAAAACATTTCCAAAACAAAATCTTAGTCTGAAAGTTGTTACCTTTGATGACTCACAATTCCATTCCCCCCTTTTTTGTCGTGGTTATTTGACTAATGGCGCTCGGCTTTCACGGGTCACAGGACAGTACCGGGAGAATTTTTTTTATTTTTTTATTTTTAGAAGTCTCACTTTTCAACTGAGAGTTCAACATGCTTCAGGGTGATTCGAATTTTTTTTTTTTTTAGTTCCCTTCGACTCAGGGGAAGGCCCAACATACCTCATCGAGGTCTCCTTGGTTTGCTCGACTAGATTCTTGTCTTTTCAAATTAGTAGGTGTTTCAATGCTTGGGGTTCTAATACTCCTGCATGCTCTGTGTTTTCTCAAGTCCTGCAAAACTGATTTAGTCCAAAAATGGGTAAATGTCGAAAAATTACTAAAATGAGTACCTTCAATACCCGATATGATTTTCTGTGAGATCTTGAGTCAAGGATGTAGAGGAATATGATTCTAATACATTTTCAGACCACGACTAATGTTTCTTTTATCAAATTCTAATTCCATTTAAATCCATCAATTTCTGATTCAAAAAAAATAAATGTCGTTTGCCGCTAATTTGGACCGAGGCGGAAAACATGAACAAAACTATCTATCATCTTTCTTTCCTCTTCAAATCTCTTCCACATTTATACCAATATTTTTTTTTGTTTCGGTCACCCCACTTTTGTTTTTTCCTTCCTCTTTTTTTTTTTTTTTTTTTTTTCTTTTTTTTTTTTTTTTTTTTTTTTTTTTTCGAACTTACAATGATTTAGGGGCAATCGAGTTTATCAATGAACTTGATTTTCTTTGGAAATTGAGACCTTCTTGCAACATTTGAAAGTTTCTTCATTGGGATCATTGGCCTGAGATGATTGTATTCCCTTTTTACCATTGAGTAACTCAGACAACAGGCAAACCGGGATATTTACACCCAATTTCATCAATCACTAAAGTACCACCAGAGATAGCTTGATTAGCTTGCAATAATATATCAAAGCATCGTAAGGACAATGGATACCAATCTTGACTTTCGAATCCCTCGGTACTTCTGGAATTGCTGACGAATTTGGTTACGAGCCTTTTCAAATCTCACCATCGTTTGGATAAACATAATCTTCCTTTGATTATAGTCCCATTGAATCGTGGTCTAATTTTGTATTGAAATCATACATCCATATCCTCACTCAGTCACCTCACATACAATATATGCAGGCAATTTTGGGCACCTGAAATAGTAAAATTCAAACATTAGACCACAGTTTTGAATAAATAGTATTGCATTATTGAAATTTTAAAAGTCATTACAGAGCAAATCCTTTTTCATCCAAAAGACCAACGGGATGGAAAGGTGAGTACGCAAAGATTTTCCAATTTTATCAAAACACCTCGCAAATTTAAAGCAAACAAAAAAACAGTTTTGCAGTCTTTAGATTTTTCAAATTGAGCCTTAAGCACATGACTCGCTCCCATCTCCAACAACATTTTGGTAAAGATTGACTTTACCACCCCTTGAAGGTGCATACTCAGGCAACGGATTCTGTTGACAGTTTGGCGTACCGGCCTCAGGTTTTTTAGGAAACGTGATGGCTCCTGTCCGTATAAACTCCTGAATTTTGTCTTTCAGATGAAAGCATTGCTCAGTCGCATGTCCTCTGATTCCTGAGTGGTATTCACAGAAAGCATTTGAAGAAGCTGCTTTACTCCCAGGTTTAACTTCGTAGAATGGAAGGGGTGTCAGCATCCCTTGCTTCAAACAATTTCGGTACAACTCGGTGATCGAGACCGGAAGGTCTTGTAGCTCTCTGTTGTCGTTCTGAAAATTTTCCCCCGTAGCATGAGGTAGAAGGCCTTGGTGGTATTGGGTTCCTGACCTTGGAGTGTGGTTAGGAATTTGAGGTAGGGTGTTCGGCTGTGGTTGATAGGTATGGTAAGAGGGTGCTGGGTAGGCTTGAGGATAATATTGGGAAATATGGTTTTGATAAAAGGGAGGTGCATTTTGGTAATAGCGGGGGCGGCTTTGGGTATAGGGTTGGTTTTGAGGATAATTTTGGTTTTGGCGATTTTGAGGAGGCTTCGGGTAGTTTTGGGGACAGGAAGCTTGGGGGTAGTTCGGGGAGATTCGGGATTGCTTTCTGATGTCATCCTGAAATGAGTCTGTGCTCGACTGCATGTAAAGATCGGACTTCGAAAGGGGGGAACTGGATTTGCTTTTCTGGGACCAATTTTCTTTGTCTTGCCCCTTTCTACAACAAAAATCCTTTTAGTAGTTCACATGGGTCTTAGGTGGTCTCGAAGCCCATTCTAGTTCGAAGATTTCAATTTCGATAACGAACAATTAAAACAAATGATGATACATAAAAAGTCTTTTTTTTTTTTTTGGTCGTTCCCTACCGATATTGAAAACTTTGAACTTGTTTGGTGTGCTTCTTTTTTTTTTTTTTTTTTTTTTTTTTTAAGACTTCCCAAGACGTCATAAATCCATCAAGTACAAAAAACCCTTTCTCGTCTTGTATCATAGAATCCTGAGGGGATAATATGGATATAAGACAGTTTTACTTTTGTCAGAGGATTTACAACGATATAAGGGCCTGAGAGGAAATAAGGAAAAGAATGAGAAAATATATAAAATATAAAAAATAACAAAAATCACAACTTATTTACTGAATTGAGGGAAAAGAAAATAAAATGAACTTTAACATTCGGACTTTAGATTAATTGGACTTATTCAGACATATTAGGCTCGACCTTCTAATAATCCCCAGCGGAGTCGCCAGCTGAACGCGCCCCGATTTTGCAGAGAAAATCAAAAAAATAATATATATATACTTGGCGCTGGTAAAAATGAGAAGGGTTTTTAAAAACGTCGATTTTCTCATTAAAATATACTTAAGCCTGTTTTAGAAAAAGGAGTCGCCACCTAGCATTGGGTTTTAAATGATGTGCTAGGTCACCATAAAAATTTGACTCCTAAAATAACATGGTCTGATCAGAGATTCGTTTAAAGAGTTCGGGGATCAGTTACGCTCGGGGAAGGTGTCAAGCACCCCAAGACGCCCGTCCAAAGACGGTACCTTATCCGATTAAGTCCAATTAAAATTTAAATCCGAATGTTTTTATTTTATTTTGAAATCATTTCCTTCTAAAAAAGAAAATCTTTTTGTATTTTTTTTATATATTAAGCCATTTAAATAAAAGGCAGAAAAATTCCTCCACGATGTGACAACAACATTAAATTTAACAAAAAACATAAAATAAAAACACACACACCCATACACACACATTCACACACATTGAGGGAAGTATTCTCCCTTCTAAACTTAAACCACTCCAATGGAAGGTCGGGAGTTTTCTACCTCGTATTGTTAGCACATTATATTTAATACAAACTAAATAAAATACACGCACACACACACACACACACACACATCGAGGGGAGTAATTCCATTCTAAACTTAAACCGCTCCAATGGAAGGTCAGAAGTTTTCCACCTCGTATTGTTAGCACATTATATTTAATACAAATTAAATAAAACACACGCACACACACACACACACACACACACACACACACATCGAGGGGAGTACTTCCATTCTAAACTTAAACCGCTCCAATGGAAGGTCAGAAGTTTTCCACCACGTATTGTTAGCATATTATATTTAATACAAATTAAATAAAATACACGCACACACACACACACACACATCGAGGGGAGTAATTCCATTTTAAACTTAAACCGCTCCAATGGAAGGTTGGGAATTTTCCACCTCGTTTTATTTACTAAAAAAATATATATAAATAAATAAAATAAAAAAAATAAAATAAAAAAAAAAAAAAAAAAAAAAAGATTAGTATAATAACAACTTATTTAAAAAAAAAAGTATTTACCACCTTCTTGGAGATTTCTTTTCTTTTTCTTCAAAATTTCTCTTCAGATTTCCTCTCCCTTCAAATCCTCTAAAAAATCCCTCCTCCAAAATCCCTCACAAAAATCCCTACAAAAATTCTCTCAAAAATCCTCCCAAAAAATCCCTTATACAAAATAAAAATGAGCCTTCTATTTATAGACTTCAAAAAGGGCAAAATGGGAATTACACAAAAACGCGGTTCACTATTCACGTGATTTACTATTCACGCGGCAGATACTATTCACGATCATGATCACGCGGTTACTGTTCACGTATGCGGATACTATTCACGTGGTGTTACTGTTCATGATCACTATTCACGCGGTGTTACTGTTCATGCATGCGGATACTATTCACGCGGTGTCACTGTTCACGATCTCTGTTCATGCATGCGGATACTATTCACAATCACTGTTCATACCTCCGTTTGATTTGTCTTGCTTTGTTTCGTTTTTTCTCGATTTTCTCCAAACAAACGATAATTAGTTTCTTTTCTTTTTCTTATTTTTTGCATTTTTGTGAAATAAAATAAAATAAAACAAAGTTAATTATAAAATAAAGTATAAATTTTTTAGGGGTGGTCAAAATGTCGTGTCTACACTTTCGGTAAGTTGTTTTCCTCGGATAGCATTTGGTACTTCTTTTATTTTTTATTTTTTAATTTTCTTAATAACTCCGGCTGCCAACCTTGTAAGGGTTGTTCTCTTCGCTGGAGACTGGTGCCCGCCTACACCAGGCCAATTAAGTGCTCGAAGAGCTGACGAAACAGAGGGAGAAGGACATAAGTCTCTTGGAAAAGTACCACAAGGAGGTGGAGTGAATGTGCGCTGAAAATGAGACAGTGGACAAGAGGGCCGAAGACTCTAGATGATCCGAGCATATTGCTAACTCCCGGTTAGAGGAGTTTCAGAGGAACCAAGCAGCCGAGCTAGAGAGAGTCTGAGCTGAGACCCAAGTTGAGACGGTTGATCTTTACAAGAAGAGTGAATAATTCACTGGGCTCCGAGACCGTATCCCCGTTAGCGTGATCTAGCTCAGTTTCAAATGAGCGGTCAACTCCGTCCAGCGCCTCTTCCCGGACATCGATCATACACTGATAGGCCTCGAGATTTCTGACCAAGACGTCGCCGAAGCTCAAGCCCAACAAGACGCAGGCATGGACAAGTCGAGCATTGAGCCGACCTTTCAAGAAGTTGGGTAAAGCCGGCCATCAGGGAGCCACGATCAGACTAGTGCAGAGGAGGCTAATGGCGAGCAGACCGATCCTGACCGGTAGCCCCAGCCCTCAGTCCAGTCAAGGAAGGATACTTAGTTTTTTTTTTTTTTTTTTCTTTTTTCTTTTTGCTGGGCCCGGCTAATAGCGAGCTTGTATATCACGGGCATGAGTCCCGTTTCTTCTTTTTGTAATCTTTCTTGACAAATTAATGGAACTCATTTTTTGCCAATTGTGTGTACCTTGTATTTGTTCCTCCGACTTTGCTTTATACATACATACATATATATATATATATATATATATATATATATATATATATATATTTTATTTTGTTTTATTTTATTTTTATTTTTGCAAGTTTACGAGATTTGCCGAGCTGAAGTAATACTTCTATGTTCGGCCGGCTATGAAACTTGGGCTGTACGCATCTTGCCCCCAAGGAGACCATAAGAGCTTGTGCCAAGCGAGCTGTTGTGGTCGTCTTTTTGGTGCCCGGTAGAGTTTCACCACTTGTCGCTGTTGGAGATTTTGCCCCCCAGACGACCAAGGGAGCTCGGATCCACCAAGCTCCCTTGGTGTCTTATGGGACATGACATCAAGGTCAGTCATTGCCGCCTAACCCTGTTGGCTTATTGAAATCGCAGGTCGTTTTGCCCCCCAGACGATTTGTCGAGCTAGCAATCTTCTTTATGCGCGACTTGGTCTTTTTCATTTTTTTTTTTTTTTTTTTTTGCGTCTAGGGGGACACCTCGGCCCGGATGGATAGACACCTGCCTCAGCAGGGGAAATGGTTTGAGGGACAACTTACCCCGGCCTCTCGGCACACAAAGGGCTACCCTTCCCCGCCTCCACACTTGTACAGTTTGCAGTTGGGTCGTTTTGCTCCCCAGACAATCTGTCGAGCTCAATTTTTTTTGGCTTGTTGATCTTTTCCAGGGTCCGACCCTTAATGGTTTTGATTCATCCCTAGGTCATCCTCGAGGCAAGAGGGTTACCTCTGCCCGGAGAAATGGCTAGAGTACGGCTCACCCCGGCCTTTGGCATGAGGGGCTGCTCGCCTCCGCCTTTGCAGGAAGAAGGGCTTAGGGATGGCTCACCCCGGCTTTTTGACACACAGAGGGCTGCTCCTTCCCGTCCTAGGACTCAAACTTTGGTTGGATCGTTTTGCCCCCAAGATAATCTGTTGAGCTTGATTTTTCAGAGCTCGTCGATCTTCTTTAGGGCCCGATCCGTAAATGCACTATTTAACTGATTATCGAAATTGGAAACTCATTAAACCGAAAATGCCTTCTTTTCATTGACTTCAATTTTTCTATTACAATTCTGTAAAATCAAAATAAAAAATCTTTGGTGGTAAGTTTGGGGATTTCATCCATCGCTTGGGTAGTAGCATTTTAGATGCTTAGCGTTCTAGGGGTGCCTGAGTGGTACTCCTTATTTGGTTTCCAAATTATTGGTTCCTGGTCGAGCTATTCGAGCCACACGATAAGGCCCTTCCCAGTTTGGTGCTAACTTCCCGGTATTTTGTTTCTTCGTAGCTAGGGTGACCTTCCTTAGGACAACGTCACCGATGTCAAAAGATCGAGGCTGGACGTGATGATTATAGTATCGAACCGTCCTTTGTTGATAGGCGGCTTGGTGAATTTGAGCCCTCTCACTTATCTCTTCGAGCAGGTCAAGGTTGAGAGTCAGGCCCGCCTCGTTTTTAGCTCGGTCAAACGGTCAGGATGTACGGGCAGAGGGTTTGCCGACATCCACCAGGATGACAGCTTTCGAACCGAATGTCATTGCAAAAGGCGTCTCTCCAATTGGGGTCCGGGCTGTTGTGTGATAAGCCCACAGCACGGCATACAGGTCTTGCACCCACAACCCCTTTGATCTGTCCAACCTGGTTTTTAGATATTATAAGATAGTCCGGTTGGTGACTTTAACCTGGCCGTTAGCTTGAGGGTGGCCGGGGGAGAAGAATTTTGTCTTGATCGCTAGCTCGGCACATAGCTCGGTGAACAGGTCGTTGTCGAACTGTTTCCCATTGTCGGAGATAATAACCCTTGGGATGCCAAATTGGTAGATCATGTACTTCCAGGCAAAGTCTCGAATCCGTTGCCTGGTGATCGTTGCCAGTAGCTTGGCTTCAACCCACTTAGTGAAGTAGTCGATAGCGACGACCAAGAATTTTCTCTGGCCGATTCCTAGGGAAAACGGGCTGAGGAGATCGATTTCCCACTAGGAAAATGGCCACGGGCTGGACATCGGAACTAATTCGGTCGGTGGGGAGTGAGGGTGGGCGGCAAATCGCTGGCACTTGTCCCACTTCTTCACGAATTCTCCCGTGTCCTTAAGCATCTTTGGCCAGTAATACCCATTTAGGAGTAGCTTCTGAGCTAGGGACCTGCCCTCCGAGTAATTTTCACAAATCCCCTCGTGGACCTCTCTCATAACATAGTCGACTTCTTCAAGTCAGAGACATCAAGAGTACGGACCAGAGAAAGATTTCTAGTAAAAGATTCCGTCGATGAGAGCGTATATGTAAGACCCTGATTCTTGATTCAAGTCATATTTCATAACATTTCAGAAATAACAGGGTAGATGGTGTAATTTATTATTTGATTTAAAATTCTAAAGGGGTCAATTCGTAATTTAAAATATATATATAGATCAAAATTTAAATTGAGGTTTAATTCATAATGAAAAGGAAATTTGGGAGGAGGATAATGTAATTAGAGAAAAGAATTATATATATATATATATATATATATATATATATATATATACACACACACACACCATCTGTGATCAAACGGAAATAGAAAAAAAAAAAAAAGGGAGGAAGAAGGATCGAGAGCCGATCAACGTGGCGAGTTGAGATTAAATGGATCCACCCAATTCATGCATATATATGCATCCGAATTAAGATCTGAACAAAGAAGAAACCTCAAAAAGTGAGGGAAACCGAAAACACCAAATTCTAGAGAGAGAGAGAGAGAAAGAAAGGTTGGCCGACGGTGATGGGTTTAGAGTGACGGCACTGTTCCGACGTGGGTGTGTGCATTTTTTGATCGTTTGACGGTGATCGTCAACGTTGGGAGGGGTTTGTTGGTTTGATTCGGTCGGAGGTGCGGTTTTGTCCAAACGAGTGTGTGTGTGTGTGTGTGTGTGTGTGTTTCAGACGTTCGTATTTATGTGTGTCTGGGTGTGATTTGCAATCGTCTTGTGTGCTGTACGTGAGAGGGTGTGTTTGGTCCGGTGGTGTTGCCGTTCAGCGGTGTGTGTGGATCGCTGGAGTTGTCGCCTAAGAGTTAGAGAGAGGGGAAGTGGGTATGTGTGTGTGGGTGTGTGGTTGTCTCGGTATGAGGGCAGCGTGTGTGCTGCTGTGAGTGTAGGCAGGTGGTCGGTTGAGGGTTGGTTGGCGGACGGTGGCCGGGAGGATTGGAAGACGCCGGCGGTGCAGGGAACAACAAACAGAAACGGGAAGCAGACACAGAAAACGGGAAAAAAAAAAGGAAAAAAAAAAGAAACGAAAAGATAAAGGAAAAAAAAAAGAAGGGAATTTGCAGAAACCACCCCAGGAAAATCTAAAACCGAACACGTAATCGCCAAATGACTTGGAAACAGGTAAAATTTCAATCGATGAATAATTTTCATGAAATTAAATTTTATTTACCGTTATAAATCCTAAAATTTTAATAATTTCGTAATGATTAATTACTTTTAATTACGTGGTGTATAAAATAGTAACGATTCGAAATATAGAGTCTGCATTGCACGATTAGGATGTTTTAGAGAAGATATTAATTTAGGTTCTGTTACTATTAGGTTTGCAGATATCAGTGTCCCGATAGAGTATGGTCAGGGAAGGTTTGGGAGAGCGGATAACGAGGTGAGTGTATTGTCTTCTTACCAAACTATCTTTCTATGTTATATATGATGAAATATGTGTTTACTTAAATTGTATGAATTTATAAATGATATGGATCAAGCAGGATTTGGGTGAGTTGGTAAACTGGGTTTTTGGAAGATTTCGATGGTTTCCAAAATGAAACTGAAAATGATTTTTTGTTGAATTTGGTAAAATCAGACGGTATTTTTAAAAGGAAATAGAAAACATCTGTTTTCCTAAAAATGCCTGGTTTTCAAAAGAAAAATAAAAGGTGAAAAAGTAGTTTTGAAAGAATCAGACGTTTTCTTTAAAAAGAAAAGTGTGACATATGCTTTTGGGCTTAAAAGTTGGTTTTGAGGAAAAGAGATAGACGTGGTGATTTGACGATATTTATTGAGTTTTGATTTGATGATGCTGTATTTGATTTGACGATGCCCTAGTATTTATCTGTTTCGGTAGAGTGAGATTATCCGCTTCGGCGGAGTGATGTTATCCGCTACAGCGGAGTGATGTTTATCTGTTTCGGCAGAGTGATGTTAGACGTTTATATAGCGCAATGATTATCCGCTTCGGCGGAGTGATGGGTGTTCGTAGGAAGGCATATCCTACGGATGGTACGGTACCGTTACAAACTCCCGATCGTGAAGTTAAAATGATCACTAGGGCTGGCCAGTGTGTGTGTGTAGAGGTGTGTATTTGAGATGTGTGCTTGAGATGTGGTGTTTTACTTATATTGAGTAATTTATTATTTACCCTGGTGATTGATATGGTTTTATATTAGATGGATTTAGATGAAACTTATACTTGTGGGTTTATTTCCACTGCTTATATTATGGAGAAATTTTTACTAGTTATGCGTTGTTTACAAACCTACGTTTGATCCATTTAGATGTTGTAGAATGATTTATTATCCCAAAATATTTTTACTAAGAAGGCAATACACTCGCAGGTAAAACAGCTAGGAGTCGGTTGGTCCCCTAGTGGCGCTAGATAGAGTTATGCGGGTCATGCGATGGAGTCATTAGAGAGGGATTTCGAGGAGAGGTGTCAGAGATGAATCTAAGTGAGATTCATGGGATTCGAATTTTGGTTATTCTTATAGTTCGGACAGTGTGTCCCTATCAATAAGAATTATGTATATGTTGTACATATCATTTGTCTGTGTATTATATATTTTTTTTTATTATTGTGGTTGTCTAGTCAGTTGGGTGATGTCATGTCGACGTCACGTCGGCCCCAGGGTGACGAGAGTCTGGGGTGGGGTGTGACAGTATATCATCGCGGTCTCGTCCGAGGAGGCTGTGCTCGGCTTGACGAGGAATTCAACGGGTACCATCATCTTGAGCGTGTATTTTACCGCTGAGGCCAGGTTAGCCAAGGCGTCAGCGTGCCGATTTTCTTCTCGGGGTATTTACGTGAATTTTACCTCGTCAAAGAGTTATGTCAGGTTTTTCACTTTCTCCAGGTAGGCCACCATGCTCGGGTCCTTTCCTAGGTAATCACCGTTAACCAGATTGACAACGAGTTGAGAATCGCACATTACCAAGAGGGTTTTCACGTTAAACTCCTAGGCTAACCACAACTCGGCCAACAATACTTCGTACTTGGCCACGGTATTTGTAGCTCGGAACCCGAGTCTGAGGGAGTACTCGATTTTTTTTTCCAGGGTGACAAGGACCATCCTGGCACGCAAGCCGCTCTGGTTGGAGGATCCGTTAGTGAAGAGCTGCCACGAGTTGGGGCCAAGATCGTTATGTATTTTAGTCAGTTTGGCTGTGCTTCCTACCTATCCAGAATTTTCAGCGGACTGCTCGGATTTACCTTGACCAAAGATAATCTCTTTGACGGGAAAGGTCAGTTCAGCTATGAAGTTAGTGAGGACCTGTCCCTTGATTGTCATCTTGGGGAGATATTTAATATGGAATTGGCACAGTTCTTGGCTATATTTCATTAACCTCCCTTAGACATCGAGGAAGTAGAGAATTTGCCTCAACGGCTAATATGTCAACACGATAATGGTATGCGCTTGAAAATATTGGCGTAGCTTCCTTGAGGTGATCAGCAGGGTATAGGCTAATTTTTTAAACTTCGTGTACCTAGTTTTGGCATTGGTTAAGATGCAGCTCGAGTAATAGATCGGGCTCTAGACACCAGCGTCCTCCTTGACGAGGGCGGCACTGACGGCTGTAGTGGAGACCACGATATAAATGAGTAGGTCCTCATATTTTGAGGCGTGGTGAGCATGGAAGCTGACGAGAGATATCTTTTCAACTCTTCAAATGCGCGGTCACACTCCTCGGTCCACTCGAACGCCTTGCTTCCTTGGAGAATTTTAAAAAAGGGGAGGCATTTCTGGAAGGACCTGGAGATGAACCAGTTTAGGGAGGCCAACCAACCTGTCAGCATCTGGACCTCTTTCTTGTTCTGAGGAGGGGCCATGTTGAGCACCTCGCTGATCTGGTGGGGGTTTGCGTCGATGACGTGTTGGGAGACCATGAAGCCCAAGAATTTACCAGTGAACACGCCGAAAATGCACTTATTCAGATTCAGTTTCATGTGGTAAGCTCAGAGCTTATCAAAGCAGGCCCAGAGATGGTTAAGGTAATCTTCAACCCGTCTTCTCTTCATGAGCATATTGTCGATGTACACTTCTATCATGTTCCCGATTTCCTCCTTGAACATTTTGTTGACAAACCTTTTGATAGGTCGCCCCTGCGTTGCGAAGGCCAAACGACATGACCTTGTAGCAGTAGGTGCCCCTGTTGGTGATAAATGAGGTTTTGCTTTTGTCCGGGGGATACATGGGGATTTGATTGTAGCCGGCGTAAGCATTGAGGAAGCTGAGCCGCTTGTACCCCGCCGTGGCGTTAATCACGATATCGATCCTTGGAAGGAAAAATAAATCTTTCATGCAAGCCTTGTTCAGATCTTTGAAGTCGACGCAAAGTCGCCATTTGTTGCCGGCCTTTGGGGCTAGCACGACATTCGCAAGCCAATCCGGGAACTTGACCTCTTCTACGACGTCCGACTTGACGAGCTTATCCATCTCATCTTCTATTATCTTCTGTCGGTTTGGATGGAACTTCATTCTTTTTTAGCGAACAAGTGGATGATGCACATTGGGGTGCAGCCGGTGCATGGCAACACTGGGATCAATACTGGGAAGTTCGTTATGCAACCAGGCAAAAATATCGTAGTTCCTTACTAGCAACTTGGTGAGGTCGGATCGTTCTTCTGGGCCTAGTCGAGCCTTAATCCTTACCGTCATCTCCATTATAGTTGGGTGAATGGGGACGTCGACCAGATCTTTATGGGGCTGGGGGATGGGCTTATTGTCACGCAGATCGTCGATCGGAACGGGCTCAACCACGTCCTTTAGGACCACGAGCTCCTCACCAGTTCGACTCGGGGTACACAGCTCGGGTGTCAACTGTAATTGTTTTTTCTTCTCCAAGGCCCTTCTTACACAGGACCGGGCAGTCTCCCATCAGGTCGGTTTCACCGAAGGAGATCACATTATAGGAGGCAACATCTATCGTGTTGACCTCATAGATTCCCTTTTCTGCCTTTCTCTTGCTCTTGCCTTCTTATCTCTTCCAGGAAGAAAATGTCTCTTCACCAAAACCCAGGCCGCCGTGGATGACGTTAATCTCGCCGTCAACTCTTAGATCGGAGTCGTCCCCAGCTCGCTCACCACAAGGTTGAGCCCGGTTATCATTATGCTTTTTACGTTATCCTCGGTGCCCGTCATGGAGGTCGTTTGAGCCGAACCGATCTTCGTCAGGTCAGCGGATATAATTTTCGAGGTAACCTCTTCGAATGAGGGCCTCAATTTCTTCCTTCAACGGGAAGCACTTATTGGTAGAATGGCCAATGCTCCTGTGGAAGTCGCAGTACTTATTGGTCGACCTTCCTAGAGGTTTTATCCTCAAGAGAGGTGTAGGCGAGAAAATTCCTTTTTCGGCGTTCTCAGCGAAGATGGTTGCGACGAAGGCGGTCAGGAGAGTGTAAACGTCCTGGCGGGGGGCTTAAGGCGGCCTCCTATCGCCAGGCAGCGGCCCTAACCTTCCCTCTGCCTGGAGTCTCCTAGAAGCCTGAGATCGGCTCGGGATTTCTTTATGAGAAGATCTTCTAACTCTTTCGTGATCTTGTCGATGAGATTGGCTTTGTAGAAATTGGCGCCGAGGTTAAGGGCCTTATGAAGGCTGGTCACCGGCTTAGAATTCAGGTCGTACATGAGCCTCTTGTGTCTCAATCTGCCAATGAAGGCATTGAGCGCCACCTCATCAGATACCCTCTCACACGCGAGGGATTCTATCCAAAACCTATGTACGTAATTGGCCAGATTCATGTTCTCCTCCTGTCTGATGCCAAGGAGGTGAGAGACAGTCTTCGGCCTACGCCGTGACCGACTAAACTTCTCCATGAACTACTGCTCGAGCTGGAGAAATATGGAGATTGAGGCTGGCGGGAGGTCGTTGAACCACGACCTAGCAGGATTGGTCAGTCCGAGGGAAAAGAACTTACACCTTATTGCGTTGGTGGAAATGTGCACATCCATGTATGAGACATACATGGAGAGATGATCCAGCGGGTCAGTTGTCCCGTCGTACAAGGCCACTGGGGGTTGGAAAATTGGTACGGAATTGGTTCTTCCATGATCTCCGCGGTGAAAGAAGACATGATTCCAGTATGCAGCCCGGGGGCTCCCCTGGTGTTGCACATTTGATTTAGGGCGACCTCCATTTGGCCAGGCGTTACTGCACCGCGGTTGTCACTCTCTCCGGGGTAACGATCTAACTGGTGGTAGGCCTGGGCTCCCTCCTATGAGCTGGTGGCGGGGAGTGGGAGTCTACCTCCCGGATTTGATGAGACCGGTGCTCGAAACGCTTACAACGGCTATACTCTCGAGCTGGTGGCAACCCCGTTCGGTCTTCGGACCGCCGTCCCCTAGCTGATGTTGAAAAGGATGCCGAGGCCACTGGGGGTTCAAGATCTCTTTCTCTCAGTGCTAGGTTAGTGGCTTGAGGCCGAGCTTGAGCCATCTGTCCGTGAGAGACGAGCGCCCAATCACCGGACTTTTGTGGGCGGGCTCTCTCCTCCGCAACATGGAGATTCGCCCCCCTTCAATCGGGGGTGGATGAATGCGGGAGAGGAGGATGTCGAAGTATTCTTGGAACTTACTAAGCTGATGTTCCACGTCATCAAGCCTGACGACATCGATGGCCCTGGATACCTGGCCCAGGCAGAGTCTCGGGGCGGGGTTGGGTTGATGGGATTGTCCTTCAATATTGATATTTCGTCTTTCAGCGTCTGTGTCTTCTTCGTTCACCGATCTTTGGGTTGTGACCCTAGTTTTTGGCCTTGGTGCTCGCGACATATCCTCCCCGGGCTGTTTATTCACCGGGTTGTTTATGTTTTCTGATCGTTGAGAGTGACCAGATCTTGTGTTCATCAAACCTTAACAGAGCAGATAGCTGATGACTTGGAAAAGACTTTTAGTAGCGCTTCCCACAGACGATGCCAAATTGTTGGTGTCGGAAATTGGTCCAACCAGCAGTATGGTCCAGACACCCTTGGATTAGGGAGAAGGGGTGTGGTAACTGAACTTCCTCACGTGCTGCAGCCAGGCCGGACAGGTTCGATCCGACCTGCGTTCGAGTCTGGGTCTTCATTTCTTTCAGCGCTCCTAGCCGTTGTCCAGGCTGAGCTCCAATCTATCACCTGCACATGACGGGCCGGGTTTTTCCCGACGTGTCTCCTTCGGCGTGAGAGTAAGAGCTCGAGGTAGAAATATAGATCGGAGAGTTACTGTTACCTCGACCTGTCTAAGTGACCTATGACGAAGTTTCTCTCTCTAAAATAGTTCTCTCGTCATCTTGAAGTGTTGGGGAGGCCTTTTATTTATAGGCAAAAACGGGATTAGCGTAAACAAGATTAATGCCTTAAGCTCGGATTATCGGTAAGCATTCAGGCGCGTGGGCGGCATGACGGATTAGAGCAATGGGAGTGGGCCTTGGGCCCTTCACTATTGATCGTGGGGACCTGAGTTCGACCTGTCGAGGAGGCAGGTTAGACCGGTTACGGCAGTGAAGGACGATCTGGGCCATTCGACCTTCCGTTGAGTGCCGAGTCTTCACAAGGCTTCTGGAGGAAGTACTTGAGTGCTCACAGCCGACCGACCTGGGGGCTATCCGGGCTGTCTGTACATCAGGTTGGCTGAGGTTGTCGATGACGTGGTAGATCTGATCCGGGTGGCTGACACGTGGAGGGGACTCGACGTTACCCACATAAAATGCAATGATTAAATAATTAACAAAATTTTATAAATGACAAATTTACCTTCATACCTAACACAACCTGAAACGGGAGAATAAAAGAAATGAAAAAACAATGAGCAAAGGGATATTATCTCGACCCGATACGAATCCAGGATTATAACTGTCAATTAATTTTAAAAATTTTATTATTTTTATCTCTTAAAGATATAATCTTTATTTTTAACAAAAAAATATAATCATTTAACTTTAGTTTGAACCACACGGAAAAGTATAAATACTTACGAAACATTAAGTGCAATTTGAAAATATAATCATTACACTTCGGACTTACGAAACACTAACTGTAATTTGAAAATATAATCATTTCACTTTAGTCCGAAAGTCCGAACCACATGGAAGAGTATAAATAGTTACGAAACACTATGTGCAATTTGATCAAATTGCAGGGGTAAAGTGCCATTCTCCCTATATATAAATATATATATTTTTTTTTTTTAAATTTTGTTTGTATTAAAATCAAAATTAATAGCAACCAAAAATATGTGGTTCTTAATTCCTCAAAAAATAATTAAAAATTAAAATTGACCAGTAAAGGCGTACAACACAACACAAATGCATATCGCGAGGGCTGAGGGCACCAAAACCACCGGCGGAACCACCCCGGCCCAGCCGTACAAACACCCCAAAAGCTTAATCTCAACCAAATTCACCAGCGCCAGCGTCAGGAAAGTGCATCCCGCCGCTGACGCCAGAATCCCGGCCCTCAGAACTCCCGCGTTCACGTGAGCTCCGCCTAGAAGCACAGCTCTGCTGTCGCCGTCGCCGTCGTCCCCGTCCTTGGGGGGTCTGATTGACTGCTTAAGGCTGAAGGCGATGAGACTGGATATAAAGAATGAGCTAAAGGACTTCGGCGATTGCGGATCCGGCGGCACAAGCGGATCCGTCTCCCATGAGAGTGTAGTTTGGGTCGATTGGGTTCCAGGCGAGGCCGAGGAATACGGCAAATGTGAAAAGGGAGTTGACGTTAACTACGCCGTCGAGTGCCATTATGTGGACGCTGGTGGTGAGTCGCCGGCGGAGACTAGGAAGGCTGTTGTCGTTCATCGGAAATCCCAATCAAAGGGAAAAATGCAAGGATTAGCAGTTTTTAGATTTCTTTTTTTCCCTTATTGAGTGGATTTAAAGTTAGAAACTGGAAATGGAAACTGCGGTGGGTATTTTTCATCAATGAAATTGGGTCAATTCAAAAATAAAATTAAATGATTCATTTTTATCTTCCGCGTGATTAATTGGTCTAACAAAAAAGTTATGTGATAATCTGATAGATTAGTGTTTCTATTATGCCCAAACAATTATTTTATCGTAAATTATTCAAAATAATTTATTAATTTGATTTTAAAATTAGAATTTCAAATTACAAAAAATTAATTCTTTATTTACATAATATCAAAACGTGTCTTTAGACACGAGTATTTACCAGTCTATACTATAGATTAGAACAATAACAAATCCACATAATAATTTTTGTCAATAAACAATTGAGATCTAATAACAAAGACTGAAAACCAATTACAGTCTTTACAGATATATTTTTATTCCCAGAATTATATCAGAATTTCTATCGATCATAATTAATTTATAAAATTCATTGTATTCTAATTTAAGATATAAAATTAATTATTTAAAATTTAAAATTTAAAATTATATAACGTACACTTAGTGATTAAATACAACATAAACTTGTATTAGGACTACGTACCAAACAATGATATACATTCCCACATAGAGGACACAAAGGACTATTAGCCTCGCTTGGTTATTGTTTCTGTTACCTGATTTTTATTCTCCTTCTTAAAATTTTGGAATTAATGTACAAAAAAAGCGTTTGATAAATCTTTTTGGTAAACGTTTTTGTTCCCAAATTTTAAGAATAATTTGGGATTATTAAAAATCTTTAATAATGTGAGGAACAAAAAAAAGTTGATCCCTATTCATTTTCACAAAACTATTTCCACTATCATTCCGCCGGCCACTACGACCCCTATGGCCACCACCACGATGCCAACCATCATACATTTAATAATAATAATAAAAAAAGAACAAAATAATAAGTGTTGCAACCAAATGTGATTCAAGTTTCTGTTCTCATAAATTAAAAGAAACAATTTTAAGATAATGATTGTTACCAAATATATTTTTATTTCCAAAATTCTTTAGAGCGAAAATAAAATTCTTATCTCATCTCATCCCAATTTATTGAAAGTAAAAATAAAAAAATAAAAATACTAACCAAACGCTGCCTTAGGCATCATTTGGAGCACCAAATTGAAATCCTTTAAATGCATATAAATATTAAAACTTTTACGAGTGTTGATTTTTTTTTTTTTTTTTTTTTTTTTGAGATAATGATTTCTTTTGGTCCTTACAAATACAACTAATGTTTAATTGGTTCCTCTTATTTAAAAATAGACATATTTGGTACCTGACATTTTATTTGCGTTTTAAATTGGCCCTTCAATTTAGTTTTCTGTTAATTATGTTAAATTACATTTATATCCTTCAAAATTTATAATTGGGGTCATTTATTTTCTATTTAAAACTTAAGGTATATTTTGGATTCTATTCATTATCTTCTTCCTAAACCCAAATGATGGCTACCACCTCCCTCACCACATCACCGATGGCTGCGACAGCCACCTCCATTATATCCACCACCATCACCACCACCGTAATAGTCACCACCTTCACAGCAACCACCGCGGAAACCACCACCTCCATTCTGATAAAACGTGATGTGTCAACTGACGTTTTACCCACGTCCATGCACCCATGCAACCCACGTCTCTGTTGTTTCCATGCAACCCACGTTTCACCCACGTCTGCATGTGCATGTCCTCTCCTCCTTGGCTTGTGTAATGGTTAGATTACTGGAATAGGGAAAAGCCTATAATACGGTTGTAAAGGCAGTGTATATATGAAGGATTCTTATAATGGATAATATACTAAGCAAATTGCACTTCTGTCCTTGAGCAAATTTTTTTCCCCTCTCTCTTATTTTGTCTTTAAAAATGTCTACTCATTTCTCTCAACAATTCAATTCTCGGAAGCCTAACTTCCAGCAGGGGCCACAAAAAATTATCCGTCAATTGTATGACAAAATAAGTCATACCGCTAAAATTTGTTGCTCAAAACCGAAACAAATCCAACACCAATCTTCGCCGCAGGCTCACATGATCACTAACACTGATGGCGCATCAAATGGCAAATGGGTACTTGACTCTAGTGCAACCCATCACATTACTTCTAATCTGCGAAATCTCTTGAAGCATTCAGACTATGCAGGGAACGATGACATTATTATTGACAATGACACTAGTAATTCTATCTCTCATACTGGATCCTCTACGATTCATACACCTACTTTTACCTTTATTTTAAATAATATTTTGTGTGCTCCTTCCATTAAGAAAAATCTTATCTCTGTTTCTCAGTTATGTAATCAAAATAACACCTCTATCGAATTCTTTTCCCATCATTTACTTGTGAAAGACTTGAGTACAGGGGCATCTTTGGAAAGAGGCCGAAATATGAACAATCTATATGAATATATGAATGACCTACATTAGCTACCCCATCTCCCTCTGCTCATCTCACCACGACATCTACCTTATGGCATCAACAACGTGGTCACCCTTCTCTTCCCATCCAACAAAAGCTTCTTGCGAGCCAATAAATCTCTTGTTAGAACTCTTCATCCTATCAGTTTCATTGCACTTCTTGTGCTTGTAATAAAAGCCACAAATTGTTGTTTAAAGTTTCTTCCATTTAATGTAATGAGCCTTTTCAAGTTCTTTATTCAGATGTTTGGGGACTATCGCCAATTACTTTGGTTGATAAAAATCGCTATTACGTAATTTTTATTGACTATTTCACGAAATATACTTGGTTTTGTCTTATTAAAGTTAAATATGAAGTTCCCGCTATTTTTGAGCGCTTCAAAACTTTAATTGAAAAATTCTTCTCCACAAAAATTAAGACGATATACAACGATGGAGGTGGTGAATATCAATCTTTAGCACAAGTCCTTGCCAAATATAGTATTCAACATCTCACATCGCCTCCTTACACTCCCGAACATGTCGGCTCCGCCGAACAACAACACTGTCATATCATTGAAACAGATCTCACTCTTCTTCCGTTCCCCTTTGGTTTTGGTCATTTGCTTTCTAAACCGCTACTTATCTCATAAATCGCATGCCGTCAGCCACAATCAATTTTGACACTCTTTTTCACAAATTATTTCATGACCATCCTAATTACACTTCTCTCCGTGTTTTTGGATGCCCCTGTTATCCATGATTTCATCCCTACACTTCCCACAAATTGGAACCCAGATCTCGACCTTTTGTGTTTCTCGGCTATTAATTCCATTGTCAATCACTCTTTTTATTGTTTCGACCCAGAAAACAATAAAACGTTTGTGTCTCGCTATGTCAACTTTTAAGAAACTATATTTCCATTTAAAAATCTATCTCATCTTCCAACTTGGGTTGACCCCAAGGTTTTAAATATCGGCCGTTACGGTACGTAACGGCCGATTCGTACCGAAAAATGAACCATCCGATACTGATACACGGTCGATTCCGGAGTCTAGGTCTGAATCGCACCGTATCGGGCCTATACGTGCTGTTAACGGACGTTACGGTCGTTATTGAGACCGTAACGGCTGTTACCGTTTGTAAAGACCTAGTTTCAGATCCGACAAGGTGACAACCGACACCCACTCTCAAGCTTTTCAGCTTTCTTCAGAGAATATTCCATATAATTAAGCAGAGGAGAAGAAAAAAATAGTAGAAGACAACAAAAAACTTACCAATTAGCAGAAATCTAAAGAGCTAATTAAATCGTTGAGATATTCGTCGCGGTGTTGCCAAACCCTAACAGAAACAATTCGTCGCCGTTGAACGTAGCTGTCGCCGTCGCCGGCGATGTCTCCTCTCCTTCGCGTCGCAGCTCGTCGCCGTCTCCGTCGCGTCGCTACTCCAAGCTGTCGCCTCCTCCGTTTGTTTCTCTCTCTCTCTCCATCTCATTCGGTCGTTCGGGTGTGTGTCGCGTTTGATTTGGGTGTGGGTGCGGTTGATAATTAGGGGGGTTTGGAAATAATTTTAGTTTATAATTTAGTCATAAAATTGTTAATTGACTTATTTACAATTTAGTCCTAAAATTTTTTAACTTATATTTTGTGTTGTATATAATCCTAAAATGTCATAATACCTATTATAATGTTATAATGTGTTTATTAAAGGTTAAATGAGTGAAATAATTACTCTTATTAAGTTTTTAAGGATGTTCTAGTGATTTTAAAAAATTCACGACCGTTACGGACAGGCCGATACTCCCAATACCGTTACACCGCGACCGTTACCGTTACGTAACCCGATACTGCGATTTAAAACCTTGGTTGACCCTATCTCCACCGAAGACTTCACCTCCGCCCTCTATCCCCCTACCCAACATGATCCATCTTTTCTCCATCCCACTGCCCAGACACCATCAGGCCGATCAAACATCCAGCCCACCATGCTAAGAAATTCACCCACACTCATTACCCACCACATTTTCGGCTCACCATGACCCACAGTCCCCCCAATCTAATAACATCAAGAAAATTGGAGCCCACCAACTCTCATCACCAGGCCAACTACACACTTCTTATCCCCTTCTCCATGGCACCATACCCACTACTTCTTCCACAAACCATGATCTTAGGCCCACTTCATCCACCACTCTCATTCAACATCAGCCATGTCCACTACTTCCATCACTCCATACAAATCTCCCACTATTGGGCCCCTCACTTCTTCCACATGATGAAGAAATAGGCCCACTTCCACCCCCAATTGCACATGACAAAAATCGTGGGCCCCACACTCTCCAACTCCTCATCCATACACAATCCCCACAATTCAATCACCCACTCTCATAGTAACATAAAAATTGAAATTGAAAATTTATTACATAAATAATCAACATTTAATTCTCAAAATAATTTTAAATTTAAAAAATTCAACAACAAATATTCTTTAAATACTAAAAAAATATAACTACCATTATTTGACCAAACTTTTAATTATTTTAAGAGAATTATAAGAATAATTTCTTTATTAGATAGTTTTAATTAATTTTATGATAGTATAGTAAGAGGAATAAATAAGTAATTTTATATTTGACATTAAAAGAAGGGGTGTCAAAGATACTTTCTAAATGATAAAGGATATCATTGTAGGTTTTTCAAATAGTAGGGGACTTCAATGAATTTTTATCCATTTTTCGGTTGATGATTGTTTTCATTATGGTTAATTATATCTGTCCTTATATCTTTATCTTCTTTTTTTTTTTTCTCTCTCTTCAACCATTTAATAAAATTCTCTCTCATCCATTAATTATATATAAATTTATTCAATTTTATGTGTTCCAAAGAATATTCTAACCATTTTTAACCGAATAATAGAAACTATTAAATATTTTTAGATTATTTTAAAACTATTATTTGAAGAAAAAAAAAAAAAGAGTTATAAAGTTTGAAAAAAAAACAAACTCTAAGAGCTCATTTACTTATTATTACCACTAGTGGTCATCAATTCAAACATGGACATTCTTTTACTTTCTGATTTTTCGGAGCTACTTGATTCGATATCATCCCAAGTTGTCTTCATAGACTTCTTCTTGCTCTTCTTTCCTTTCTTATTCTCTTTCTTCTTATTCTCCTTTTCTTTATCCTTCTTCGGTTCGGGATAATTAGTTTGAAAGTGACCGGTCTTGTAACAGTTGAAGCATTCCACATTGTTCATGTTGAAGTTTCTTCTCCTGCGGAATGTACGCCGAGTCATTCTTCTAAAACCAAGTTTGATCTGAAAAGTCAACCGAGCAAAACGACCGAAAAGACAAAGTTTTACCAGAAAACTTAAATATGTCTGTTTTCAACAAAAGGTACATTTTTTTGGGTGGAAATGGCATTCTAAGCAAAATGCCCCCAAAAGGCGCAAAAAAACCAACTTTGACCAGAAAAGTCCACTGTGTTCGTTTGCGACAAAAGTTACCAATTTTTCGGATGAGAACGACCTACAGAGCAAAACGCCTGCAAAATAACAAAAAAGACCTAGTATTTCTAGAGAAGTCAACTGTGTTAATTTTCGACGAAAGATACCATTCTTTTGCGTTGGAATGGTCTTTCGAGCAATACGCCCTCAAAAAGCCCAAAAATACCAAGTTTGACCTGAAAAATCAACTATTACCGTTTTCGACAAAAGACACTATTTTCATGGGTGGGAACGGGCTTCAGAGCGAAATGTCCCCAAAAGGACCAAAAAAATCAAGTTTGACCTGAAAAGTTAACTGTGTCCGTTTTCGACAAAAGTTGTCAATGTTTTGGGTGGGACCGACCTTCCGAGCAAAAACGCCCTCAAAAAGCCAAAAATGACAAAAAGCCCTAAAAAAAAATCAAGTTTGACCTGAAAAGTCAACTGTGTCCGTTTTCGACAAAAGTTGTTAATGTTTTGGGTGGGACCGACCTTCCGAGCAAAACGCCCTCAAAAAGCCAAAAATGACAAAGTTTGAACGGAAAAATCAGATTTGTTCGCTTTCGACAAAAGTCAGCCTTTTTTGGAATCCAGTGTTCTAAAATAAATGCCCTTCAAAGTACAATTAATACACTAAACAAGCAAGTAATGGACTACGAATCTGAAAACAATGAATTGAAATCCATGATATCAGATTTACATTCAATTGTTCTCAAATTCACCGGCAGTGAGAATAACTTGAAAATGCTTTTGGGAGAGAGAGAGAGAGCAGAGAGAGAGAGGGGAGAGAGAGAGAGCACAGAAATGAAATGGGTTCTTGAAAACCCAAATATTTTTTTACACTTTATGCCCCTAAAGTTTGACCTTTATTTTATTTTAAACATTTTTTTTTTTTACTTTTTACTTTTTTTTTTTTTTTAAATTTTGTTTGTTAATTTTAATTTCTTTGATTGTTATAATTTAAATTTAAAAATGAGGTCAAATGGTCGATCAAATAAGTCAAACGTTTGACTGGTTAAAGCAGTGGGTTTAAATTGCATGTCTTGATTTAGCCTGTCAACCGAATAGGACATCCTGTCAACCAAATTGAATTTTTACTTGAATTCAATTGAAAATAAAAAAATACTTTTACTTCAATTAAAAAAAGATTAATATATTTTTTGCTTTAAAAAATCTAGTATGATTTTTTTATTTTACTAGATTTTTTGAAGTACGAATCTACTATGAAAATGAATAATTTTTTGAAGTAATAAATAATTTTTGAATTAAAAATATTTTTTTAATTTTTATTTTGTAGTAAAAATATTTGGGAATGTAAGATAATAAAAAAAAGAGATTTTTATTTTCTAACCCTTTTTTAAGAGTTAGGTTAGACAATAATCCAAAATAACAGTCTTGTTAGCCATTTGTCCAACTGAACACAGCAATAAAGTTTTTAACCCAAAACCGTTAGACAAGAGAAGGAGACGGACAATGCTACCCTCACAGATTTCACGGGAGATAAAAATGGGAAGATCGATTATGGAAGGTTCGCTCCCCCTGTTAGACAGTTACCATTTACGTGCAAAGGGCTTATGGCTCAACATTTCAGCCATTTTTAAAACATTTTTGTGGATATATGCGGGGAAACAGAGCGATGATTTTGAAATCGAAGCAGTCGATGCGTTGAACAGAGCCTATATCAAAATCGAACACTTGGGATCGTTTACGTAATAGATAGCACAAGCATATTCAAGGTATTTTTACACTTTGAGAGTTTTTTAGAACAATATTAGGTATTTTGTATAGATTTAGTTTCGTACGTTGACATTCCACATAGCATTCATTCGTGAATATACACGCAACCTCGACATTGAACACTCTTTTCGCAGTAGAACACGTAAACATCAATAACGACAAAATAAATTTAGTTATAGATTATACGTTGACATTTACGTATATCATGTATGAGTGAATATACACGTCACTTGGACATTGCATAGAATCTGTTTCGTACGTTGACATTCACGCACACAACACATGCCTGAATATGCATGTCAATTGGATATTGCACAGAATCTGTTTAGTACGTTGACATTTACACACACAACACATGCGTGAATATGCACATCAATTTGACATTACGGAGAGTCAGTTCTATACGTTGACATTTTTACGCATAGAACACGTAAACATCAACTTGCGACAAAATAAAAGTCAAGTTTTGTTTACATTTTTTTTTCATACGTTGATATTTACACATAGCATTATGTGTGAGTATACACGTAAATCGTGGTGGAACAATTTTGTTTCCAAGTATTTTTTACAGTTTGTAGTTTATGTATTTACAGAACATACTAGAGAAATGGCCACACACGTGGTTTTAATGTTCAACTATAATGGTTATTCGTTGGGAGTAAAAGTTGGCGATGATTTCACATATGAGGGGTTAATACAGAAGGTGTTAGCGAGATGAGACGGGTTGAAGTTTGACACATTTGAGATGCAATATTCAATCCCAGGCCACGAAGTGTGTTTGATTTCGTGTCAGGATGACTTGAAAGTGGTTGTGTGTCTCGCATGCGCAATGAATTTGGATTACGTTGGAGTGGATATTAAGATATGCGGTAGCGGCAGCGGATGAGAGGGCGTGAAAAACAATATGTTAATTGAATATCGTCGTGGGCGTGGCGACAGAGGTGATGCATACATAGATGAAGATTTATTGCCAAATTTTTGTTCGCCCCCACAGAAAGCGTTGTTGTCTGATCACTGGGCTGGTGGTATGAAGGAAATATGATAGAGCTTTAGGGGTGGTGCTATGGAGTTCAGAGAAAAATTAAGAAAATACGCTGTTCAGGTAGGTTTCAGTTTTAAATACAAAAAAAAAAAAAAAAAAAAAACGAGAGAGAAAGATTAGCTGCCGAAGGCGCTCTAAAAGAGGAAAATGGTTGTGTGTGGAGGGTGCATGAGAGAGTAGATGACATAAATGAGTTTTTCTATATTTGGGAACTAGAAAACACACATACGTGTGGTACTGCATTCAGGACAAATAGGAATGAGAACATGAATTCAAGTGTTGTGAAGTCATGTTTGGTAGATTTGGTTTGGAACACACCGGCCACCAGACCGATTGATGTTGTACACATGTTCAAAAATGATTACGGCATCGAGATCCCTTACCACATTACATGGAACGGTGTTGAGAAAGTACGGGATGATCTGTATGGCGACCACAGGACCTCATACGACCAGTTGCGTTGGTATACAGAGGCATGTATGCGCACAAACCCGGGTAGCCATATCGCGCTTGAATACGACAAGGAATCGGGCCATTTCCAAAGATTGTTTATTGTATTTAATGCAACAATCCGTGGATTCAATTATTGCCGGACAATGTGTTTCCTAGACGGCACGTTTCTGGGGGGTAGATACAAGGGATGCCTGCTAGCAGCAAACGCAAAGGATGAGAACAATGGTGATACTTTTTTTTTTTTTTTTAAATATATTAGCAACTTAATATCAATGTTTGGTATATTTTTATTTTTTTTTTACGTGAATATTTTTTGTTAGCCTAATTTTTTGTAGTTCGATGTCCCCATTTTTGTACAGGGTTGTTTCCAGTTGTCTTTGCCATCGTTGATGCCGAGAACGACGACAATTGGTTCTGGTTCATGGGGCATTTGCGCAAAAAAATTTCACACGACCGGGTGTTGACTTTTATGTCGGATCGTCATAGCGGCATACTTGAAGATGTTCGTAAAATGTTTCCAACTTGCTACCATTCATTCTGCTTGAATCACTTGAAGAACAATCTAAATGATAAGTTAGCTGACATGAAACAACGGTTCAAAGAGAAGTTGGTTTACAAATACGTTTGCCTGACACACACTACAACAATGGACAAATTCAATATGTACTTGGATGAGTTGAAGATAGAAGGTAAGGGTCGGGTGGAAAATTTCCTTCATGACGTACCCCCCGAAAATTTTTGCAACATGTATTTCAGAGGTCAACGATACGGCGAGATGTCTTCAAATTTAGCTGAATTATTCAATGTGTGGATTCGTGAATATCGTCATCTGCCTATCATATTAATGATCGACAAGATTAGATGCAAACTGATGGCCCATCTATCTAATAGACGCTCAAAATCATTGACAATGACATCTATGTTATGCCCCATATGCGAAGAATCGATAGGACAGATGATTAGGGATGGTCAAACATGGGCTGTCGTGGAATGTCAGAAAAACATATACGAAGTGCATTCAAACCCTTCTGTGATTGTGGATATGGACAAGCGGACTTGCACGTGTTTCAATTGGCAAGGCAATGGGTTCCCTTGTATGCATGCTTGCGCGACTATATAACATAGCGGGAAGAACATATATTCATATATAGAAGTATATTTCTCTGTTGAGCACTACCGGAAATGTTATTCAGAAGGTATATATAGAGTCTTGACTATCGAGAAACCAAATTCGGATGAATCGAAAGCCGTCATCATTCCTCCAATTATGAAATGGAAGTCTGGCCATCCTAGGAAAAAGCATATACTATCGAAAGGAGAGGTTGCAGAGATAAAATGTGGAAGGTGTCACAGATACGGGCACCACAATCGCAAATCGTGCACTGCAGCAATTTGAGTCCCTATCTTCATTTTGTTTTCGAATATTTGTTTATTTGGATTTTTTATGGCGTAGGAAATCAGGTGATACGTGTATGTTTACACGGAACATAGACATGATGATTTTTCAAGTTTTTTTTTTAAACTGAAGTATTTGACCGTGGAAGATTATTGTGTTTTTCACATTCATTTTTTGCAGCTGCAATTTTATGTATGGTTTACATTGTTTTTTGCGAAGTGTATTACGTCATTTAGACGAACCATTACAACGGCGGGGGTGAGGATATAATTAAATATCGACGTAAGGGGTTCGTATCATACATTTTAAAATGGAACAACCGAATGGGGAGGGGGGGGGGAGAGTGAACATTAACTCATTTGTGAACATTTTTATGGGTAAACGACACATGTGTTTTTTATTGTGAATTGAGTTACTGTGCGACTTTGCATTACGGACCCGTTTTATGTGGATGTATAGCATCGAGTAAATATTCACTCAATGTATTCGTTGCATCTTTATCATTGAGTAAATATGGACTCAATATAAAGTTAATATTCAATCACATCAAATTAAGGGTCTATTTAGAAATGCGTAAATGTCCACTAGCATACAACGTTGATACTCACACACGCATGATATGTATTGACACAAAAAAGACATCATTTTTTTCATTGCTATGTGACATATACATAAATATTCACTCACAGATAGACGCCCTTCTTGTTATTGTTCTGTGATGCAAAGTAAAAGATAAAAAAAAAAATGAAAAAAACTTAAACATATAACTGCCAAATCATACCAAAAAATTAACATGATAAAAAATAAAAGAATAAAAATAGGTTTCATTGATTGTTTAGTCACGATGACGGCGCCTTTGCGGATTCTTTTCCGATCATAGCGCTGACCAACGACCAACTCCTGGGTGGATCATTCAACAGACTATGTATGATAGTCTTCCGCATATTCCTTATCTCACACGCAGTTATCTTCTTCGGCACAACCCTATTCTCAGTATAGTTCTTCATGATGGATGCCAGAAAGACACCGCATTCAGTCCTGGTAAAAACAAGACACAAAAGCATTAGGATTTTTCAAAAACAGAGACAAATGCTTCATTTTTTGTAAAACAAACGAGAGAATTGTGATATGCAATTTGGGACATATGATCCTTTTTGCTGCAGACAGTCTACACATTGTTCTATTTGAACATCCCTCCAACCTTGCAATATATTGGCGTTTATATGCGACTTCACAAATTGTTTCTGTCAAGATATTATTTTTAGACACAGACAAGAAACGCGACCATAAAAAATGATGCATACGGAAGTGTTTTTTTTCATACCACAGTGTGCGTGTCGCTGTAGTAGTGATCAGTTGTGGGATCACGTGGCTGGAGCGAATTGTAAAATTTTCACCGTTTTTCAAAAATGTCGAGGACCAGAACAGTCCAATGATTGGGGGTCACATGAATCCCATGGGAAATCATAGGGAAAATAATGTACCTACAATTCGAGGCAAATGCTTCACTGATTGTTTTGTAGATATGAGTCTTCAGATTTTCGTATCCCCCCCGGATTATGGTCTGGAAAATAGCGCACCCAAAATTAGATCTCATATGCATGAACAAATTAAAAAACGAAATAAAAATTTTCGTCCATACCCATATCTGCGCCATAACAAATTTGGATGTATCAAACAGTACCCATGTTTTTGCTGCTCGCTTAAGATTGAGGCTGTGCATCCTATTTTCTAGATATTCACCATAAGCATCAAGCACCTGAAAAAACAAAAAAGTGACATTGAGTGTGTGGACATCATATTTTTGAGGTGACTGAATATTAACTCATTTCAAGAAACCAACCAGATTTGCAATTGATTAATAACCGTCGTTAACCCAATAGAAGACAATCAACAAGTCTGACATAAAAAACGTGGATGTTTTTTTAAGGATCAATGAAAATGGTTTTTCTCCTTTTTTCTCATTCTTACGTGGATATCAACATTTTGTGGTGCGTGAATATTTAACGCACAATCCAATAACAATGAATATCCTCTCATTTTTTCTCATTTTTTTACGTGGATATCAACGTTTGTGGTGCGTGAATATTTAACGCACAGTCCAACAACAATGAATATCCTCTATTTTCTTCTCATTTTTTTACGTGGATATCAACGTTTGTGGCGCGTAAATATTAACGCACAGTCAAACACCAATGAATATCCTCTCAATTTTTTTTCCAAAACTGGAGAGAGCACGTGGATATCAACATTTTGGTGTGCGTGAATATTTACCTCAAATACAGTTGGAACCATAAATTTTTTGCACTTGCTAAAAAGACCTCGATATTTGACAACGATTGGAAATGTAAAACTTATATTGTCAGCCATTTGTCTCTCTTTAAGTATGCATATAGCGTCCCCCATGCTCACAGTCGACAATGTTTTGGCCATCCCATACAACAGGGCCCTGAAATCATATTAGCACGCGGTAAGTTGTTTATTTTTTTTTTTATTTTTTTGATAAAATCAACGAAAATACTCATAAAAAAAGGTTGAAATAAAATGTTACTCGATCCCTTCTTCAATGTATATCATCTGTAGTATTTCCCAATCGTCATCGCCTAACATCATTGCTATTTTGAATTTTTTTCGTTTGGGCAGCTTGATGTTGTCCTCGTACTAACAAATAGGAAGTTCGTCAACATCCACAACATCCCCAGCGACCCTTTCATTTCCTTTTGCTTTTGGCCCTGGGTAGACGAAATCTCTACCCTTGTGTGCTGGCTGCCTAACTTTGACTTTTAGTCTGTTTATCATGGAATTCACTTTAGGGGGCGGTGATGAGTCACACCTGGCGACCACAGAGGCATTTTCAGGTGCAACAATAGAAATGGGGGTCGTAGCCGCTTTCACCAAGTCATTGCAGGCGTTTGGCGGTGTTTTCGTTGACGCATGAGGTAGCGTCTGGGGTGTTTTCTCGGTGGGCGGCGACACAAATAAAGGGGGTATCGGAAAGGCAACAGCTTGTTCCTGTGCTGATGCTACATACCCCTTAATTTGAACACGCATATCAGTAATCTGCTTATTCAGCTCCTTGATTGTTTGCATGTATGAACACCCCACTGCATTATTCGATTCCTTCAACATCACGTTGTTGTCCATTGCTGTTTTCAACTGTATTTCCAACTCTGGACATCTCTTCGTCAAATCATCCTTCTCGGGGTTCGGCGATCGCGGTGTTTTTGAGTGACAGCATGAACGCCCATTTCTAGTTTTATCTGAGCCTTTTCGGCAACAACTTGCTTCAATCTTGTGGTAAGATCAGCCATCATTGCATCATGCTGATTTTTCTATTGGTTAAGTTCCGTTTGCAAATCAATATTACAGACAATCATGCTAATGACAATCTTTCGTAGAGCTGTGATTGTCTGGTTTTATTCCATTTGCTTTGCGTAGAAGTCATCTTGCATTTGATCCAACGCACGATAAACATCATCAACAACAATGTCGTATGAGGTGGGAGGCGTGAAGACACTGCATGATTGACTGCAGTCCACGCCCAAATCGAACGCTGGACCCTTGCATTGCATTGTTGTTTGGCTTACGATGGGGATCAACGCTTCGCCCAAAATCTTGTCAACCATTGATTGGATTTCAGGATCATCTTCATCAACACTATCCTTGCTTTTCTCAATTCTTTGTTGTTCGCGCATGGTATCTTCAGATTTGTCACGAAAGTCCGCGGGAGTTTCCCCCACAATTTCGTCAGTATCGTGGCGGAGAGGGGGGTATGATGCCATCTTGCAATTCCAGCAAGCTCTCCTCAATGTCCCCATCTTTAACCTGAACGCATTCATTAAAAATGTAAGGCGAAACAAAAATAAAAACATAATTAAAATAGAATGTTAATAAATCGATACAAAATTTTTTACCTGATCATCCAATAGGTGGCTGATCAGGGTAAAACCGATAGAAGAGGTGTATGAAGTCAAACACCACCGTTGCATTCTCAGTATTGCAAACTCTCGCCCCTCAATGGCTGTCGATAATGTCGTGTGTTCGCAAAGCCAATACTGAAAAAAAGAAGAAGTTAGGGGGAATAAGTTGACAATCTACAGTAATGACAAAAATAGTAACGCGATAAACGTACGTTCACGAGAACATCCATAGACCAATAAAAACCACATAATGAGCAGGAACGTTGAGTGATTTTAGATTGGGAAAAGTACAATTTAGACCCTCTAACTATTGACACACTTCTAAGTGGTCTCTCTAAATTTAAGCGTTTCATTTCAAACCCTCTACGTATCATAACGTTTCAAAATAGTTCCTTTATTAGAGATTCTGTTAAAACTAACAGAATCTCAAGGATAAAATGATCTTTTCACGTTTTAAAATTTTTTTAATCATTTTTTTTAATCTCTCTCTCTCCCGCCACCTCCCTCTCCGTGCCACCTCTCTCTCCCTCTTCCTCCCCTTCCCCTTTCTTCCTCCCACCCCACCCCCTGCAACAGGGGGTGATTTTTCACCGCTTGTTGCAGAGGGTGGAACCACCCCCGTAACAGGGGGTGAACTTACCCCCTGCAATAGGGGGTGGTTGCACCCCCTGAAATAGGGGGTGAAAACACCCCCTGTTGCAGGGGGTGTATTCCACCCCTGTAGTAGGGGGTGAACTCACCCCCTGAAACGGGGGCGTTTTCACCCCTTGTTTCAGGGGGTACAACCACCCCTTGTTGCAGGGGGGTGGAATCACCCCCTGCAACAGAGGGCAGGGGGTGAACTCACCCCCGTAACAAGGGGCGAGTTCACCCCCTGTTACGGGGGTGGGGGGGAGAGAGGGGAAAGGAAGGAAGAGGGAGATGGAGGTGGTGGGGAGAGGGAAGGAGGGAAATGGAGTTGGCGGGGGAGAGAGAGAGAGGAAGGGGACGAAGAGAGAGAGATTAAAAAAAAATTAAAAAATTAATTAAAAATGATTAAAAATTTTTAAAAAGTGAAAAGACCATTTTGCCCCTAACTTCGGTTAGTTTTAACTGATTTTCTAACAGAAGGACCATTTTGAAACGTTATGATACGTAGAGGGTTTGAAATGAAACGCTTAAACTTAGAGGGACCACTTAAAAATGTGTCAATAGTTAGAGGGTCTAAATTGTACTTTTTCCTTTTAGATTTTACCTGCAATGCGAGGACACACTCCATAACGGATCTTGGCTTGGTGTGTGATTTTTTAAGACTCGTCTCTAAGTTCGTAAGAATCGCGTTCGGCCAATTGTAGTTGTTCATACATTCGGTATCTTCCACATATCGAATGAGCCACTACGACACCTGTTGTCCAGTAGTCGTGAAGAAACAAGTGGACAAGAGATGCAAGCATAAAAAGCGGACGACGTCGTGCGCGATCTCCTCACTTGTATTCTTTACTTGTTGTTCCATAGAAGACCTCAAGTAGGCAACACTAAACTCTCTCGAGTTCGTCAGCTTCAGTTTGCAGAGAAATTTCGATTAAGCCTTCGTGTATCTATTCTGCACAATGACTCCATCCCCTACTGTCAAACCGAAAATCAACTGTATGTCAAGTGGTATCAGCCTCACCAATTTTCCTCCAATTCTGAACGCTGACCGGGTTGGGACATAACTCTGTATGATTCTTTCAAGCAAATTGTCATTTTTATGGATGTTCTCAAGCGACACCTGCTTGTTGTAGAACATTTCGAAGATTTTGGCAAAAGGTGTCAGACGCAACAACGACTTGTGTTGGTCTGTTAATCCGCAATCTCGAACTAATTCATACGTCTGTTTTAGATTGCTCCGATATAAAAACACTTTTGGCCGAGGTTGAGTATTCACCTTTTTTCTCTATTTTTTGACTCGTCCTACATTTTTAACGGTAACAACAAAACTGTATTAATAGTGCGTATATTAACGTAGATAAAAATAGACATGCAAAAAATAAACGATACGTGAACATCAGCATACAATAAAACATAAGATTGGTTGGTAAATACAATGATTAGTTATGTGAACATCAACACCAAAAGTATCTACAATTTTTTTCTCTCTCCAATTTGACACATGTAAGTGGGTATTCACATACATACTAAAACGTTGCAAAAAACACCAAATACAATGTTCACGAGAACATTTACGGCACTAGATTGAAACATTTAGAAGAACATTTACGGCCTAATTTACACATTTACGGGACCCATTACCAAAATATTTTATACGTGGATATCAACACCAACGTATAGATATGTGAACATCAACGTCAACAAGATGATACGTGAACATCAACAAAACAAATATTCAAGAGATTTTCTCTCTCCAATTTTTGACACAGTCAAGTGGGTATTCACATACATACTAAAAACGTTTGTTAACAAACAAACAAAAAAAAAAATTACGAGGACATCTACGGCACTAATTGAAACATCTAGAAGAACATTTATGGCCCAAATTTACTCATTTACGGGAACTTAAACAAAATAATATATATGTGGATATCAACACCAATGTATAGATACGTGAACATCAACGCCAACGAGTTGATACGTGAATATCAACAAAACAAGTATCCACGAAGTTTTTCTCTCTGCAATTTGACACAGTCAAATGGGTATTCACACACATAATATAAACATTTGTTAACACAAAAAAAAAAAAAAAAAAAAAAAAGGGATTTACGAGAACATTTACGGTACTAATTGACACATTTAAAAGAACATTTACGTTCCTACTTTACACATTTACGGGAATCATTAACAAAAATTACTTATACGTGGACATTTAACACTTTTAAAATACATGATTGCTTACTTTGTGGACTGCTGCTACCTATTTTCTTGGTTGGAATTCCCTCGTCGTCGCTACTTTTCGTCATTCCCTCAGATCGCAAACCCTCCCAACGATGCGCGCTCAAAATTGCTTGTGTTTTTTAGGGTTTCTTAGGTTTTCGTACCGTAATAGGAATAGCCAGGGAATATATAGAGGCGTCAATTTTGGAAAGTGGCGTGATTAAGGGGGGTAATGGTAGAGGTTTTTTGGTAAGCGGAAAACGGCAATGAGGGGAGGAGTGGGGATCGTGTTCTGGGGAGTGAGACGTAAATGTCCACTTAAGTGAAATATGTATCCAAAAAAAATTTAAAAAATACAACCGTATAAGGGACATTTCGCACAATTTTTTACTGATTTTTGTTTGCAGATGGGATGTGATGTGTGATAGATATGAAGCTATTCTAATGGGGGAAGTTGACCATGCAGACCTTTCACCTTCCAAAATCAGAAAAAATGGCGGTTGAATCAAACAATGGCATTACTTGTAATTTGGTAATTCCAATAGGGGCAAATATAGAGGGCCATTTACTAAAAAATCTCATTGGGCCATTAACTTAATTAACAAGGTCAAAGGGTTATATAATAGATTGTATATCTCTAAAGGGCTGGAAAAAAAATTACTCTAAAAAAAATATAACTATTCCAAAATATTTTTATTTCCATTCCAAAATATTTTTACTAAGTGAAATTCAACTATTACTTTATATCATGAAATTTTATTTTATTATTTATTACTTTTTTTTATTAATAAAGTAAAAATATTTTTTTATTTTCAATTGATTTCAAGTAAAAATTCAATTTGGTTGACATGGTGCTCTATTCAGTTGACATGTTAGATCAAGACATGCAATTTAAACCCACTATTTTCAATGGTCGACTGATTTATCAAGTTGATCGACCGACTGGATTAGTTTTAAGAATTTTTTACCTCACTACTTTAACTAGTCAAACGTTTGACTTATTTGATCGACCGTTAGACCTCATTTTTAAATTTAAATTACAACAATAAAAGAAATTAAAATGAACAATCAATTTTTTTTTTTTTTTATAAAAAAGGAAATTAAAAAAACAAAAGTAAAAAGTAAAAAATAAAAAATATTTGTTTAAAATGAAATAAAGGTCAAACTTTAGGGGCATAAAGTTTAAAAAAATACTTGGGTTTTCAAGAACCCATTTTATTTTCGTGCGCTCTCTCTCTGCTAGCCAAAAAAAAAAAAAAAACAGGGACTTAGTCTCGGCGTTGTGAATGCTGAGACTAGGTTCCCTTGGTCTCGGTGTTGCAAACGCCTGAACCAAGCCAAACTGTGTATATACATTGTTTGTAAATTTTTTGGTCTCGGTGTTTAGAACACCGGGACCCAATAAATAAATAAATAAATAGGTCTTGGTGTTGCGAACACTGGGACCAACACCGCGATGCTCGCCTCTTGTAATTAAGTTTAAAGACACATGATGTTAGGATTTTATTTTTTTTAAATATTTATTATGTTAAGAACTCAAGGTTTATGAAGCTCTAGGGTAGAGAAATGCGGCAAAATATATCAGAGGAGAGAGAGAGTGTAGGTGTATATGTATGTATACGGTAAAAATGGAAGCAGCGCATCTATGGATGCTCAAGGTTGTGCCAAATTTTAGACCAGCCTTTTCCTTGCGTCCTACACACTCTAACACAACCCCACACATTTTATCTTGCCCAAAATCTCGATAGCCTACATTTCAAACCCTAAAAGATGCATTTAGGCCATATCCAACGGGGATACACCTTGGACCCCTAAGTAATCCTCCCAAACGGTTTCCAATGCTTGCCCTCTTCCAATATTCATGGGAAAGGAGTCAAATCACTACTAAAATCATTCTTAACATTTTCAATTGAGTCCAACACTTTTTTTTTTTTTTTAAATTATGATAATTAAATGATATTGGGTCATCCAACATTTGATTGGATCCCTCAAATGTGAAAAACAAAACACATTGAAATTGCTTGGCAATTACATGAATTTCGAAAAATACCAAAAACTTGGGCTCAAAATTTATTTTTGGAAACTAAAATTGATCAATTAAAATATAAAATACTTCGACAAATTTGCTTCTAATTTGATCAATTTAGTTTGAAAACCAAACTTTCGCAATGTATCAATTTTGACCCAGAAGTTTTCCGATGACTTTTCAAATGTCAAATGGAGATGCGATTTGAATTTTTCAAAAATTAAGATTTTTACTAAAGAGCTTATGTTGAGAATTGTAGCCCCAATTGGCCTCTTTGAGTGCCTCTTGAAATTGTTCAAAAGTCCAATGAAGCCCCTAAACTTACCAATTCGAAAAAGTGCTTCACTTGGCCTGTTCGGGGGGACAAATAAGGATTATAGAATTTTCGTTGAACTTGATTTAAACTTAAACTTACCAAAGGTAAATTTTGAATCTTGGAACTCAAATTAACCTTTTGAATTTTCAATTTAATCGCACAACTTCTCGAATTTGAAAGAATTTTCAATCAACTTTCAAAAGGCCCAATTATGGCTCAAAATCCTTAATTGGATAAACATTAACTTAACTGCGCTTTTGCAACATGAATTTAAAATCCTTGAATTTTAATTTGTTATTTTAATTTTCAATTTAACCCTTAAAGTTTTCAATTGCAATTTTAAAGGTTAAATTAATTCTAGAAAACTTTGAATTAGGGCCTAATTACTTAAACTCTGATATTTTAAAAATTCATGAAAGATTGATTTGAAAAAAAAATTAATTTATTTTATTCTATTATAAAAATTCCATGCACTGGAGGGACAAAAATGCCTTGGCTCAACATTATAGCACATAGGGCTTCGGCGCTACAGGGGTATATCTACAATTGCTCCTCTTTGTTGTGCGTGTTTACTATTTACGACAAACAAATAACTCACAATCTATTTTGTTGCATAGTGAGAATGCAGAGTGAATGGATATGGAAGTGATTGAACCCTTGGTGGGTAGCTTACATATCTTTTGGTGTTGCCAAGAATCAAGTCAAAACGTAGTTAACCGTGCGCGCATATTTGATGCGTAGGATGTGACCAGCCGTGTAAGGTCAAGATAACAATGTGTCCAACCATATGAGGTTAGGCTGATGTGTGTCATTCTATATGAGGTTAGGATGATGATACCATATTAGGTTAGGATGACATGAGTCACTTTATATGAGGTCAGCATAATGATGTCTCCAGCCATATTAGGTCAGGATGATGTTGTCTCCCGTCATATTAGGTCAGGATGATATATGTCTCGCCATAGTACAAGGTGCCCGAAGAAATGCATTAATTGTATTGATTAAAATTGTATGAACCTTAGGATGTCTATGTTTATAGTTTAGTGTGATAAATAGATGTTTTGCAAATTGGATGTTATGACATTTGTTGTATGTACAAGCGACAGGAATGGAAAATGGGTTGGCACCTTGGCGGTAGGGATGGTCATGGGCCGGGCCGGGCTTAGACTAGTGTATTACAAAAAAATGTTGGGCCCTAGCCCGGCCCGGTGATCGGGCCTTAGTTCTATGCCCAAGCCCGGCCCTATAAGAAAATTTTAAGCCCAAAGCCCGGCTCACGGGCCCCCGGCCCTTTTTTTTTTTTTTTTTTTTAAATTTAAAAAATAAATACAAAAAATTAACTAATAAGAAATATTAAAATTATAATTTCTAAAGGTAAACCAATATTTCAAACAAACCAAACCAACAAGAAATATTAAAATTACAATTTCTAAAGGAAACCAATATTCCAAATATTAGGGTTGTATTGTAATGTGTGTGTATATATATATATATATTTTTTTTTTTTTTTTTAAATATCCTTCGGGCCGGGCCGGGCCTAAAATGTTTGGGTCTTGCCCAAGCTTGGCCCTAATTTTGATCGGACCCTAATACCTAGGCCCAGGCCCGGCCCGTGGGTTCAAACCCTAAGCCCAAGCCCTAAAAAAATAGGGCCGGGCCATTCGGGTTGGGCGGGCCCCCAAGCCCATGACCATCCCTACTTGGCGGTGTGGAATTGAGCAAAAACTGTGGTGGTAGTATCCTTAAATTAGTAGGGGTGGCATTATAAAATTAACCTAAAAACACACACACACACACACAGAGGGCGGTTGCACAGGAATATGGGGTGGCAGCACTGCAAATGAATTGGGCAGTTGACGTTCTATTAATTGAGGGAAGAGAGAGAATAATCTAAAGCATTCTTCCAAATAATGATTGAAGGGATTACCATGAAAGTATGTTTCAGTAGTTCCCACTAATACTAGAGCATGCTTTTGGAAAGTAAGCTTGGAGTCAGAAGTAGAAGATCTAGATTTGTCCAGAAGGGCACTAACTTCTTCACCAGCAATTGGGATATCCAAAATAGTTGGTGCAATTGTTCCACATGAAAAGTGGAAACAAATGAAAACAAAGTGAACCTTACGGTTGCATGCTGCTTCATACCTTGACATATGCAATATCCCATTGCTTCTACCCTATCTAGCCATTGGTCCACGAAAGTATGAATCAAGAAATTTTGGCATTCATCACGCAACCGAGGGCAGTAATGGGTTGAAGGATGAGGAATTTGGACCAAGAAAAGTAGGTTTGAAGAATACACATATAGAGAATTGAGCACCAATACTGCCAGCTTGACCAATATTGATTACGTGGTACTGACCTATTTCAAGTTCATGGTCGATAAGATCCCGCAAAGGCAAATGAGGAGCGATAGTGGTTACAACTTCAATTGCCATAGAAATCCAAGGAAAAGAAAAGAAAAAAAAAAAAAAAAAAAAATCCAATTTCCATTTATAAAGGTTATCTCAATCATTGTCAACGCGGCGGGTAATATGTTACAGAGAAGAGAGAAAAAAAAAAAAAGACCACCTTTATGGGTAGGGGGACCAATCAGGATCAAATGCGTGGCAAAGAAGATTCAGCAGATAAAGGCAGTTAATCTGAAAATAACGTGTTAGAAGGAAAAGGAAACAGTTTCTTTGAGGAGTTTATGAATTTCAAGCAGTTATTAAAATATTATGTGGCAAAGGCGGCTATAATTTAAAGCAAATTAGTTAGGAGGGAGTGGTTATTTTCCATGAAACAATAGATACAAAAGCAAAAAATATGAGGAAGAGAAGGAGACATAAGACATTCAACACACGATTCAACAAGATTTACCTGTTTTCAATTATGTTTATTTTTATTGATAATATGACCCGTTATTCAAGGATTTCTTCAGGCCTTGTGTCCTAGGAAATTCACGAGAATCCCTAGAAGGAATTCCTACTTTGTTATTTCAATTTGTTTGTCATTCCAATTTTATTTACACTTATTTAATTTGTAAAATTAATCGTTCCATTTTGAAGATAGACAATTTCTTCCCTTATTTTATTTAGGATTTTGTATATCATTTCATTAGTCCTCCTGAGAGAAATAGAGTGAACACTTTGACTAAAAAACATACATTCAACATTTTTGAAGTGTACAATTCTGGCACCTCAAGTACATTTCCAATCCAACAAGTCCCTTGAGGTGTGAATAAATGACAAGTGAACTGTACGTAAACATTACTACTAACTATAGTCCGAAATCACTTCATTCTGTTTAACCCAAAGTTGGCTCGATTAAAGTACATTAATCCAAACTCTTGTTTAGTCTTCAAGTGACTTGCCAAACAGGCTTAACATGCCTCTTTGGTTTCACCAAAAGATTCATAGCATCCATCACATAGAAATAATTATGATTTGAGATATAATACAAACAGCTAGATCAATTGTGCATCGCCTCCATCGGTTGGTTTTGGTTGACACCCTCCAGTTTATTAAATGGTTAGACATTATGAGCACTTGATTTCTCCAGATGCTGAAGGAAATCCATTACCACTGGATCAGTCCAAGGAGCACCAACCGGAGCTTCGCTGCCTGCCACCCACCCCAGATGACCGCCTTTTGGTGTCACTATCAGCATGCAGTTGCGGTTCTCCTGAGTTTGTTAAGGAACCGATATTATAAGCCTTAATAAGAACGTCCAGCACTCATGAAATCTTTTTTTTTTTTTTTTTTGTGCCCACGTGTGTGTCATGCGAATGTGTGTGGCACCATTGCCAATAAGCATGCCTGATTCAGAAGTGTAGAATTGTGAAGTTGTTCAAGAATTGTGAAGTTGTTCAAGGATGCCAACCAAAAAGCTTCAAAATGCTGCAAATTGAGGAACATTTTTGTCTTAAAAAATCTAGACCACATAGACCATGAGTTGTGTGAGAAGACACTTAAATTATCCAATTTATGAATTATCTTATTTTTTATGAATTTATTTGTATATTTCTTTATTTACGTATGACTTAATCAAATTTACATATTGTTTGTTTGATCAAGAAAAACACGATTGTTTTAGTTCGGTTAAATTTCTAAGCTATATTTTATTTCAATTATACGAGAAAATAGCATCTAAACTAGAACTAAAATGGTTGGTTAGCTAATTTAAGCGTTTTCAATTTTTTACAATCAAACACTAAACTATAACAATTCAGAAATTGACTATTCAAAAATGGTAAGATTCAAGCAAAAGGGCCCTTAAATTTTTTTGGTGTTTTCTTTCTTCGCTTTATATCCACCATATGGGTTCAGCAAAAGCTTCATCTATGAACATATCATTTGTCCATCGAAGGTTCTCTTAAAGAAAGAATTAATAACAGGTTCCAAAAATCCAAATCAAAAACTATGGAGCCTCCAACTCTAGGAAATAAAAGAGGGAGATGCTCCCTACAATATAACCCTTAAGCCGAAAGAGGACAGTCTATTGTAATTTATAACAGAACCAATCATCAAGAACTTTGTTCAGAAGTTGTGACCTCAAGCCAACAACAAATCTCAGCCTTCTTCTTTAGCCCCAAATGTCTTTAAGAAAATTTTCAGTTATAATAAAAATCCCTTAGGTCTTACTCAGATTTTGGGCTGATGATAACAGAAACCACCATAAAACCTGTATAATAAGGCGTAGAGGTTAATGGACGGAATGGGCCTAAAATGGGATAACCCATTATTCTAGAAGGTCTGATGGACAAGTCATTATTAATTTGGCCAGGAGACTGCGGCCTATGATGGTATAATTTTTGAATTGAAAAACAGAATAAGATTTTGTTTGATTCATATAAGATTTACTTCTCCGTAGATCAAGAGAAATCAAGTATCAATTGAGGCAGATTTTAGGGAGAGATGTTTTTTACATTACTTTCAATATAAAAATTCCTGATTACCTTATTCTCACACCGAAGGGTATTTGGCGAAAACCAAACCAGTATCCCATGTACTTTTTTTATGTTTTGCAAGTTCAATTAGGCAATAGGAGATTTTTGGAAAACATCATTTGGCACTGTTTGTTGAATCGATCAAAAAATTATTGAAATAATAACAAATCTGGCACAATTACCTGAGTTGTAAGAGGAAATGCTTAATAAGAGGAAAGAGTATGAAACGAACATCATACTGAAGGAGTTTCAATATGAGGAGTTAGGTGAAGCCCACAATCAAGAAGATAGCCTTCCATAGGCCAAGATAAAAAATCTAGCCCGCATCAGATCATCAGCATCAGAAGCTGCAAAAAAGGCAAGATGATGCCTATTGACCTAATGACACCAAACACCCCAGAGTAGTAATATCAATTTTACAAGTCATATCGCTTAAGGTAATGTTGAACTAACAATTTGCACCCATGAATCTTTATTGTTTGAATATTAAATTTATTTATGACATGTAAAGCTGGACCTAACATTAGTTACGATGCCATATGCCAAATAATATTATTTAATTACAAGTCATACCCCCTATTTTTTAACATTTAAATTATTTATGACTCGTGGAGAAAAAATTACTAAACGCCACCCAAAACTTCTTGTTTTAGCATAAACTTATAATTTACAATGCATGCTACAGGATGAACCGAGGAGAGAGGTTCAAAGGCTACAAGAAGTTAGGGTAATGGTAAACAATAATCCATAACATAAAATTCTTTAAGCCCCCAAGGCAATATGAAACTTTATCACTTACATCCCTGAATTTTATTAATTGTGTATTTAGAGGTAGATTTAATTTAGCTCTGAAACAATATTATCATCATTTGACGATAGATCCCTTAATTACAGAATGCGTCCTTGTGAATGTTGCTAGAGCATATTGAAAATATCGTAAAATAAAAGGTTTGAAATCTTCGTAATCCAATTACGAGAATGGTAGTAATAGCTTCCCATCTGGACTTTAGCTTTAGCATAGATTTCAATTTTCCTTTACATTGTACCTTATTTGATTTCCACATAGGATTTTACAATTTTATATTACATCTTTGTTATTTTTGTTGACGAGATCCACTATATTAATCATTTATCTTTGTTAAGATTATTTTCTTGATTAGCCAATTATATCATTACGTTCAGAATAATGTTTGGATTATTAATCCTTTATAAATTTTTGAATTTTATTGTTTTGTTATATCACTGAACTAAAACAATAATCGAGCCCAAGTAACAATTTCTTTTAATAAATATTTTTGTTTTTGAAATTAAATTGCTAAAATACGATATATATCTATATTATATGTTATAATATATATTTTAAATGCTGCCCACATTTGGTTTAAGTTCATCCCTACAAACAATTTTTTTAATTAATATTGTTTTTGCAAATTACATTGGGTATGTAAATTGGAGAAAATTAAAATTTAAAAATATAGGGTGAAGAAGAAGGATCGGTTCCTTCTCCTAGCAATGATATTGGGTGGAAATTAGTGATTCCTATTGCAAATAGTATGCACAAATTAAGATGTAAATTTTGTGGTAGAAAGACAAATGGTGGCATAACTAGATTGAAACAACACTTGGCGCACAAAAAGGGTAAAGTATCCTCATATTTGAATGTTAGTGTCGAAGTTAGGGAGTTTATGATGAAACATCTTCAAGGTTTCATGGACAAAAAATGGATAAAAGGAAACAAAAGAAGAAGTGATTGAACAAATTCGAGCTTTTCAACGTGACGAAGATAACCCTAATGAAATTTTGCGTGATGATAATGGCTCAGATGATCCAGAGATGAGTTACGCAAGGAAAGAAAGTATGAGGTTGCTTCAAGAAGAAGAAGGGAGGGAGAGATTTAGGAGGGATGCATGCAACCAATATCAGACCGGCGTGCGTAGGGAGGTTGGCGGAAGTACCAAGCGGGGAAGTAGTACTAGTCGCATTGCTAATATTTTTCAACGATCTTCTACTGTTCATCAATAAAGTTTGAAAGAATCTTGTATGGATCAATTCTTGCCTAAATCATGGTTTGACGAAATTGATGTTGATTTGCGCCGTAGCAAAGCCTGCAAATAGGCTAAGCTCTTTGACAAAGGGTAATTAAGTTTGAGAAAAAAAAAATTAGGCACAACAGTTATTCAGCTTGTGCTAAGCACAAGTTTGTCGGCAAATGTTGTTACGTTGTCATTGTTTGAGCCAATGTCGGATGTTGCGAGGGAGGTTGGGAAAGGAGTGAAAGTCCCTAATCCTTATGAGGTGGGAATATTTTCTGTTACAACTTACAATTTTGCAGTTTAACTTACAGTTTACAATACAAAATCATAAGTTAATGTATTTAAATAAAGTTATATTAATATATATTTTTGTGCTTTTGAATAGGTGACTAAAGTTTTTTTGCAAAGAGAGTGCGAAGAATTGAGAAAATGAATACCAATTTTGTCAACTTGGAGTTAGAGTTCGAGGATATGGATATCAAAGGGATAGTTAAAATCAGTGACCTCAATGACCACCATGCCCTTACCCTTATTATCCCTAGGAATACGTTTCACAACCAAATTACATTTATCCACCCCACCGCCCCTTTAGGATACTCATAACCTCCTGCTACTAGATACTCATATATACCACCACCTACTTACCAATACAGTGTGCCTCCTCCACATCAAGAGAGCTTGGGTTGTACTCCTTTTGGTTAATAAGAAGAAATAGGAGAATCTAGTGGTACTGGTGTTTGTGGCACTGACAACACTATTTATGATCATTGCACTTTTAACTACTTTGGTAGTTATGGTGATGCAGAACAAAATCAGAGTGGTGATTATGCCTATGCTAATGCCAACTATGAATAGCCGTCATTCAATTCGTTTTGGTATTGATCATTGAATTTGAGTGTAATGTTTGTAATATACTAATATGTATGATAATATGATGTACAATTTCCTATTTTATTATGTTATGCAATATGTTCTTCGTTAAATGTTCGTTAAATGTTGTGCATCCTTTTATTTTGAGATTGTTTTGCACGACAAGACTTTGTCTTTTTTATATTTTTAATGCATCGTATATATAGTTAAATGTCATAATATAAATCTGAATGTGCTTATAAAAGGTTAAATGAGTAGAACAATTATTATTATTGAGTTTTTTAGGATTGTGCATCCTTTTATTTTGAGATTGTTTTGCACGACAAGACTTTGTCTTTTTTATATTTTTAATGCATCGTATATATAGTTAAATGTCATAATATAAATCTGAATGTGCTTATAAAAGGTTAAATGAGTAGAAGAATTATTATTATTGAGTTTTTTAGGATTTTCTAGTGATTTAAAATATTCACGACAGTTATGGGCCTTACTACCGATTCGTGTTACAGACAAGCCGATACTTCCGATACCGCTACACCGCGACCGTTACAGTTACGTAACCTGATACCACGATTTAAAACCTTGCCCATATCCTATAAGGTCTTGTGAATAAGTTATTATTAATTAGGGCCGAGAGACTGCTACCATGATGGTATAATTATTTAACATAATTATATTTAGTTTAATTCATATAAGATTAGATTCTCCAGATATCAGGGGAAATTAGGTATTGCATGTTCAGATTTTAGGGAGAGATGTTTTCTACATTACTTTCAATAGAAAAATTCACAATTAACTTATTATCACGCTGGAGGGTATTTGGCCGATATGACACTAGTAACCCAAGTTCTTTTTCCTAAATTTTGCCAGTTCAATAAGAGGATAGGAGATTTTTGGGAAACATTATTGGCCAACCCAACAGTATTAACTTTTATCTATTAATATAGACAATACCAAGTAGCTACTTTATCGCGATATTTTTAACTTCACTAATGCCCAAAACAAATTGGAAAGACTGTAGCTACTTGATATTTTTAACTTGACCAAGGCCCAAAAAGAGAATAAAAAAAATTAAAAGCTTCATTCCGTAACAAACAATAATAGAGGAACACGCAGATTAAAGTAACGCATGTTGATACCTTAATATCTTCACGAGGAATTCCCCTAGATGGGGCGATTGGGTCATTTGCAGCCTGTAATCCATTTAAAACATTATCAGAAAGTTCATGAAATTTTACCCATAATCAGTTGACGTAAACGCTACAAGTCTTACAATGCATCTATTAACTTCTTTCCCCAATTCATTCTCTCTCTTTTTTATAAGAGCATGAATGTTGTGGGAAAGCCTTTTCTCTCAAAATGAACCTTAACAGGGTTAATTACGTTTTTCCCTTAAGGTTTGCATTAATCTCAATTTGTCCCTAGTCCCTTTTTTTGTGCGTAACCCCCATAGACTTCAAAACTAAATCTCTAACCATCATCTTTATTTTTATTTTAAAATAGCTATAAAATTAATTCGTTGAGCATGATTTACAGTGAGTACTCCAATCATACTCTTTATATTAAGTTAACTATTTTAGATTTATTTAAGTATAGCTTGCATCATTTGACTGAATAAATCTAGCTAGCAATAGTGGAATGTAACATAGTTAGTTTAGTAGATAGTCCATTTTACTTGGTTTTATCTAAAAAAGTTAAATAATCAAGTTTAGCTAAATGGTTGGAAATGCTCTAAAGAACTATCCATAAACAAAGTGTTCGAAATGTGTCTCCTATTTTGCTAAAGGTACACATTAATTAAAAGATAATGTGTACTTTAGTTGCACCAAATGAGTAGAAACTCCTAAATCAAATGAGCGCTTTACTTCAGTCCCATCTATTACACTTCATGGAAACCTTAATACCCCAATTGGGGTTGCATCGTCGAACACCAGCCGGTGTCGGAATTTTTTTTAGTTACATTCAACTATTTTTTTACATATTTCTTTAGTTAAATTTCTTAGTATATTTATAATTACATTTGTTTTGGTATATTGTTTATTTACATTCATATTTTTTTTAATTACATTCATGTCTTTTTTTTTTCGGTTACATGTTTAGTATTTTTTTAATTACATTCATGAAATTTCCATTACATTCAGTAGCTTTTGTTACATTGAATAACTAATACAATTTTCTTTACATTTAGCAGATCATGTTTAAATTCTTGAATCTATGTAAATAAAAAAATACTCTAAATATGTAACCAAATATGCATGAATATAACTTGAAAAATATACTAAATATGTATGTATATACTAAATACGTATGTATGTAAATAAACATGTATGAATGTAACCAAAAATATATTTGGATTAAAATAACTAAAAATGCATGAATGAAATATTATAAACATGTAACTAAACATGCAAGACTGTAACTAGAAAAATATACTAAACATGTACTAACATTCATGAATGCAACTAAACATGTATGGATGTAACTCAAAGAATACATGCATGAATGTAAATAAAATAATGCATAATGTAACTAAAAAAAGTTAAATAATGGAACTAAAAATTATATTGTAACTAAAAAATATACTAAAAATGTAACTACAAAATATACCAAAAATGTAACTAGAAAATACACTTAAAAAATATTGCAGTCGGTGCTTTGAATTCGACAACCAGCGGCAGTTGGCGGCTCTGAGAGGGGAGGTGAGCCTCGTTGATAAGGCATTGTGGAGTAACCAAGTGTCCAAATAGAAGGTGTAGCCAAACAATTATCTAACTCCCTTTGATCTATTCGGCCACTTGGAGCAATTCATACGTGGAGTATTTGACAAACCAGGAGTTGACATAGTATAGGGGAACAGATATTCTGAGGAGATTGATAGTGAATGAGGCTTTTTTTAAGGCATTAGGAATCGAAAAGTGTCGTAAGTTCTCTGTGACAAGACGCTCAACTTCTCAAGTTAGGGAGGTGCGTCAATCTTGGCAAGTCGCTTTTGAAAGAGTGGAGTTCCCCAACCTAACTCTTCTAGTCCTAGTGCTTCTTCATAGAGAGTCCCATAACAACCGAGAGAATCTAATTTCTCTAACGGCATGTTTGGTTGGATGGAATCGGGACATAATGGAATTGTTGTTCCGCCCTCGATTCCCATTCCGATGTTTAGTTCTCCAATTTCGTGATTCCATTGGAATGAAAAATAAGAGAATGGGATTCCATAGTAGATGGACTAGAATCAAGTCCAATCTAATAGAATGGAAATTAAAATTACAAAAAAGCCCATAGCATGATCCAACCCAATCTAGAAATTGGAGAACAGAAACTGAAAATTGAGAACAAAAACAAAAGTTAGTGAACAGAAACCAGAAATTAGAGAATATAAACTGAAAATCGAGAACAGAAACAGAAATTAGAGAATAAAAACTGAAAATTTGAGAACAAAAACTGAAATTAGATAATAGAAACTGAAAATAAGAGAACAAAAACAGAAATTAGAGAACATAAATTGAAAATTAGATAACATAAATAGAAATTAGAGAACGTAAACAAACATTAAAGAATTGAAAATTGAGAACAGAAACAAAAAATTAGAGAAGAGAGAATTGAGAATAAAAACTGAAAATTGAGAATAGAAACTGAAAATTGAGAAGAGAAACTGAAAATTAAATGAAATAGTGAAATATAATAAAATGAGGGCAATAATGAAATAGTGAAATATAATAATATTTTATGATAAGGGCATAAATGAAAATTTTATTATATTTCACTATTATATTCCTTCCTTCATTCCATACTAATCAAACATGTGAATGGAATAGTGATTCTATTGACAATTCCATTCCATTCATTTTCTCATTCTATTACTTCTTTCATTCAATTCCGTCCTTATTCCATTCCGTCCAATTAAACGAGCCGTAATTCTCCCCTTACTGGTCATAGCTTTTCCTTTATCATATGTTATCGCTGCCACGGTAGGGGCCACATAGCTTGTCGTTGTCCTTATCACCCATAACCACGAACCACTCCCACAACTTGAGGATCAAGTAGATAGCTTATACCACGGTCTTGAGGAGGGATTCGATGAGATTCCCATCTACTTTGAGGGTGATCCCCCTGTTTGTGAAAATGAGGACACTTGTCTTACGGTTCGTTTGGTTGGACGGAATGGAATAGAAGAAGTAATAGAATAAGAGAAGGAATGGAATGGAATTGTCAATGGAATCACTATTTCATTTATTTGTTTGGTTGGTATGAAATGAAGGAATGAATGAAATATTGAAATGTAATAAAATTCCCATATGCCCTTATAATAAAATTTTATTATATTTCACTATTCCATTTTTTCCCTCATTTTATTATATTTCACTATTCCATTCAATTTTCAGTTTCTGTTTTCTAATTTTGTTTCTGTTATCAATTTTCAGTTTCTATTCTCAATTTTTTGTTCTCAATTTTCAGTTTATGTTCTCAATTTTCTCTTCTCTAATTTTTTATTTTTGTTCACAATTTGTTGTTCTCTAATTTTTGTTTTTGTTCTCTAATTTTTGGATTAGGCTGGATCAGCCATGATTTTTTTTGTAATTTTTGTTTTAATTCCATTAGGCTGGACTTGATTCTAGCCCATTTTAAATGGAATCTCATTCCCTTAATTTTCATTCCAATGAAATCGTGATTCAATTGGAGAACCAAACAATGAAATAAGAATCGAGGGAGAAATGCGATTCCATTTCGCCCCCGATTCCGTCAAACCAAACATGCGGTTAGTGTTGTTGGTTACACTGTATCCAATCCTGTTTTCTCATTGCTGCAAAATGGTTTTAACCAGACATTCTTTAAATATAAAAATCAAGTTTGTAAAGTATAGATGGTGGTAGTTGTATAAATTTTGTGTCTAAAACAGTTATCGGCAAAATGCAGTTACAATTTGTGCCATGTCCTCAAGCTTTTAGAGTTGCTTGGGTAGATAAGGCCCTGTTTGGTTAGTGTTCCCAACCAATCTCAACCCAATCCAATCCAAAAAATTTGAAATTGATTTTTGGGAATGCGTTTGGCAAACATAAAACTCAACTCAGCCCAACTCAACTCAACTAAAAAAATGAGAAGTGATTTTCAAAATCCTAAAGAAATAAGAAATAAAAAAAAAAAAAGTTGTTTTTTGTGCCAAAAAAACTGAATCTAACCTTAGGGACACGCTTGAAATTTATTGAATTGTTAATGAGACCTCCTGTTTGAATTTCATCCCATGCATTTTGGAAACCCTTCATTTTTTTGACTTTTCATTCGCTGAACTCGTTGTTCTCCTTCTACCCAAGCCATAGGGTACTGTCTGTTCAAAATCGTTCCACCTCGCCATCGTCTTCGCTGTTCTCCTACCCGTCGTCGTCTTCGCCGTCCACCTCCTCCTCGCAATCGTCTTTGCCGTCGTCTTCCTTGTCTTCGTCGTCCTCACAATTGCCATTGCTCATCGTTCATCGCCTCTCGCAAGCAGATCGATTTAGATCGTTCATCATTCATTGCTCAACTCGATCCCAACCCATCGAACATATCCAATAGAGTTTTGAAGCTCAAATCGAATAGGTTTCGTTCATTGTTCATTGATTTAGGGTTTGGTTCTTGAATTTGGTTTACAGTTTGATTTTGATTTCGTTACTGAAATCGTTCACGAACCCAAGCAAAATCGATTTCGTTGCTCGTTGACGAAATCGATTTTAGCAACAAAATCTTGAAATCTCTGTGATTATATCATTTCCTTGTTGAATGTATGTTTCAATTGGATTCGTTTGCTTCTGTGATTTTGATTTCGTTGTTCGTTTGCTTCTGTGATTTCAATTTTGTCGTTTGCTCACGAAATATTTGTGGAATTCTATCAATGAAGGCGAATCTATTCCGTGAAGATGAAGACGAAGACGAAGAAAGAAAAAAGAAGAAAAAGAAAAAAGAAAAGAAAAAAAAAGATAAAAAAAAGGAAATCATTCTAGGATAATATCGTCAACAAACGCGATTCTATTATCAGCACAAAAAATAAATTCGTCATTACCAAACGCAATTCTGTTCCCAGTAGAAAACAAAATTCTCAACTTAACCCAACCCAACCTATCCCAGTTAGGTTGAGAAAAATGAGAATATTAACCAAACGCCACCTAAGACGTCTAATCAATCACAAAGAGGTGCTTACTACCCATTCACAAGGGAGAATATGATGATAAGGTTTGGTGTCATGTCCTACCTATGGCCATTGCTCGCATCATTCTTGGTGGCCTGTGGGTGACTTTGATACAGTGAATTACAGGAGGAATAACACGTCCGCATTAAGTTCAAGGGAAAGCTATCTTGTTAACTCCAGTCAAACCCCCAGATCCACCAAGACATCTCAAACATAAATCCCTTCTCTAGGCACCTGCCCGAAGGCACTCCATATCCTTACACGTTGAGAATTAGACAAGGTAATTATGATCCTCGCACACAATAACACCCCACTTGCACGTTCCACCACGTTTTTCAAAAATAAAATTAACTTAGGAAACTTCAAAAATAAAAAATAGGTGCAACAAGCGTCCCGACGGTACTATAAGCATTCTGATAGTATCCAGGTAGAAAGGCAAACGTCCAGACTGTATGTCCATTGCCCGTTGAGCGTCAATATGATCTTGTGCCGCCCCTTTGAATAAGCCAAGATTCTTCCATAAATTCTCTTCCCTTTTGGGAAATTTGGAATTATGAAAACCTAGGATTTTGAGGTTTTTACTTGCCTATATAACCAAACCCTAACATTCCAGATCATGTGTGGTTTAAGAGAGTTTGTTCTTCAAAAATACTAATTAGGTTAACTCTCGAGTTGGTGATACTTTCCTAACTGACAAGACTCACAATCTAGGGACTCCAAATGATGCAAACTAAGAATAACAAGCTTGACATAGCAAGAGATGGGTGACCAAGATGACAATGAATCTGGTGGGTAGAAACAATGGTTGGACAAGCAGTGGATGGTGCAGCAAGAATAACCCCTTGATCATCAAAGTAGTGTAGTCCCCTTTTCTCACGCCCGAAGCAATTGTCTTTAGCATCCTCAAATCTTGAATAAGTTTAGAATTAGGAAAAAAAAGGAACAGTTAAGGTGTTTAGTAAGTTTACTGATAGATATCAAATTAAAGAAAAAGGAAGGAACATACAAAATAGACGACAAAGATAAAGAAGATGAGGTCTGCACAGTGCCCACACCACTAATCGTGATTGTGGAACCATCGACAAAAGTAAAAAGATGCAACAAGGGAGATGACTATGTGTGTAAAGAGTGATGGAGAACCTAAGATGTGGTCAGTAACAACAGAGTCTATAACCTATGGAGTGGTAGAAAAAGGACGAAAGGAAAGACATGCAGTAGGGGTACCTCGTTGAATTAGAGATGCAATAGGGGTCGAGGACAACCAACTAAATCCCAACAAGTTGCTCTGGTATGATTTTCTTTGCCACAGAATGAACATCGACGATGTTGGCCATGACCACGTCCACCTCGCCCACCCCGAGAACCCCCACCACGATCACTTCGAGAGGGACCATGGCAACCACTACTCTGATCACCACTATCCCCTGAAATGTTTATGTAACTAGGGCTGAATAATCCAACATAAAAAGACCGGAGGGCGAGGCAGTTCTCAAGTAGATGCAAACTGAACCGAAGAGTGGGTCTCATCAAACGAATGGAGAATAGCCCCTCCAAAAATTTGAGAATGAGTCAGCTCAAACTGTGGATGAAAACCGACAAGAAACTTTAGGACAAGCATCTCTTCCGGTTACTTTTGTATAAATTTCACGTCGGAGGACATTCATCTCCACGTGAAGTCTCCTAATCGTGTAAAAGTACTTGGTGACGGTCTACGTATAATACTGGACGTGGAAGTACTCGGCTGACACATCATACATCCAAGTAAGATTGTTCGCAAATAACAATCAAACAAACTCCGACAACTCTTTGCAGGTCTCCATGTGGTTGCACATATCTGCAATATGGACCTCCATTATCCATAGAGTTCCATAACTGAGAAAAAGTTGAGCAACTGACTAGGTCCACTCGTCAGCCTTCTTTGTATCCTCTGAAGAGGGAGAGTCAGTGAGATGACAATGTTTCCCTTGTCCACTAAGGGCTACTTTGACGGCCTTGGACCACTGAAGATAATTGCTTAGGTTCAATTTTCAAGCGGTCAACACTGGAGGTACCGTTGAAGACAAACTAAAAAAACACTAACAAGAGCAACAAACAAACCATGAAATTGTAATGAGAGATACGTTGAACTAAATTAAATCAAATGACAATGGCAAAAAATAATTAAAGAGAAACTGTATTTAAGAAAATAAGACTTTTTTTCTTTCCAGATTTTTTTTTTTTTTTTTTTTTCCTATTTGTTTTTCAGCTTTCTGTTTCTTTTCTTGTTTTTTTTTTTATATAAACGATTACAAGAAAAGGAAATGTAAAAGTAATAATAATAAAAGAAAAAGGTTAAGAGAAAATCACACAGGTGGAACTTAGTTGCTAGGGTTCAACAGTAGCTTGGGTGACATCATAGTAGGACCAACAGTGGCTAGGGAGGACCGGCGAGCACCTTTAGAGGTCCGATGAGCAGGATCTGGTTGCGGTGGGTCCGATGGTGGCTGGGGACGACAGTATGTTGTTTGTGGGTTCAAATGGCAGTGAAGAAACGCAGGACCACGCTAGCAGTGGTTTGAGGCGGCGACAAGAGGAGATCTTGTGGTGATGAGGCTAGTCCTAATCAACGACGACAGTGACAATGGCGTTTTGGCTTAGGGTTTGTCCTGCTCTTCAGGCGCGGATGGGATGTTGTTTGCCCTACTTCTTTTTCTGAGGAAAAGAAATGAAAAAAAAGTAAAAAAAAATATGTACATAGAATAGATTGATCGGGACTAATTACCTATTCGAACTTGCTCTTGATACAATGTTGAAGTAAAGAGAATAAGAAAAGAATATGACGTCCTGACTATTGTAGTCAGCCTCTCCTACTATTTATAATAAAGTATGAGTCGTACAACCCATACATGAAAACCCTAATACAAATATAAAGACTAAAATATCCTCTAACAGTAATGACCAAGCATTCCAAGAAGTTTATGATGAATTCGAAATATTGAAGTTTTCCAAACAAAATATTTTATTGAAGACCAAACTTCAAAAAAGATTTCAAAGAAGTTAAATATGCGTCATTAGGAAACACATATGAGTGAAAATATCTTAAAGACGTGTAAGGTGTTCATAGGAAAATTGACATGAGATAAATGAACTTAATTTAACCAAACTAGGAATTTAATTTTTATTGTTAAATTATTTATTGTAAATTAACTAATCAACTGAACGATAGTGTGAAGGTGTTCGAAATTTCTCAGTTTGTCAAAAATAATTATAACAATAGATTGAAGGAAAGTGTGAAGGTGTTTTAGATTTCTTATATTTTGGAAATTGATTATAGCAAAAGCCTAAAGCATATGAAGGTTTCTAAGTATATTATTCATTACACAGAAAAGTTCAAAATCTCAAAGCAAACTCGAGGAAGAGTGTTTTTCAAACTGGGCATGTAGAGTAAGGACCTTGCGTAAATTACGATTGTTGGATGATCAATTCCTATTATTTCTGTAATTAAGTTTGTTGTATTACTTTTTATTAATTTCAGAGGTTTTCATAATTAATTTAACAAAATTAGAGTGATTTTATGATATCATAATAGGTAGAGTGACATTTGGAACATTTTACTTTGGATTACAGTTATTAATATTGGTAGTTTTCGAGTTTCAAGTTTCTTGTTCAACAAAGGTATGTTAGTTATAAATAGGCATTGCAAGCCTTTTGGCGTTTATAATTTCGTTTCATTGTCCAGTTTAGAGTAAGATTTTGGATTTCGCGTTTATATCATGGATTAGATTGTTATAGCGTCTACAAAAAGATCTACCCTATCCTTGCTATTCCATCGCGTCAACCCCAAAATGTATAGGAATCGGGACAAGATAAAGAGAGCTGGTCAAACTTGTTGCTTAAACTATTCAGAACATAGCTGGCGAACAAAATGCACGTAACACCAAGTAGTTCATTGAGCACTATATGGTATATGTTTAAGAAGAATGTTGCAGTTTGAAGGCATTTGGTTCAACAACTTTCACTAGACCGTAGTACAATATTAAATTTAGCATCCTACACAAAAGCCACAATGCAGATGTTCAACAGCTAATTCCTTAAGAACTTAAGCCTCTAGATCCTATATGACGGTGAAAAGATCTTGCCTGGATGCAAAGCAAAGGAGTGCATACGTGCTTTATGGAGTCGGAGCTGCTTGAGTTAGAGTAGTAGTCATCCACTGAGTTGAAACCAAATGAAACTGTACAAGTGTTGTAAGCACATTGAAACCAAAATGAAACTGTACAAGTGTTGTAAGCACATCGAAACCAATGGCACATAAACACTTTTGGTTTCTGTCAGAGTGAAGAGGTACCTCGCGTTAGTCCTTCATCGAACTCTCTGACCGATTTGGCATTGGCAGCCAATGGGATATTATATTCACCTCCCATGTCTTCAAACAAAAGAGCATGCCTACAAAATTAAGATGTTCCATGTGAAGTAATCAACAAAGAGATATCAACTCTAATCTAAAATAACTAGATGGATGAAAAGTAAAACATATCACACAGTTACTTCTTGAAATTTTTGCAGAGAGCATTCGCAAGAGCTTTGTCATATACATTGTTAAAGCCCTTACGGAAGTCCTCATCTGCAATGATCAAATTGAAAGGATTGCACAAGGAGACAGCACCAGAAAGAGGGCAAGTATGAGATTCCTGCGCATAAACACGTGTTCATTGAACAGAATAAAGCCATATTATGAGATAAAAAAATAAAAAAAATAAAAATTTAAAAAATAAATAAAAAGAGGAAGAATCAAAAACAAAAGGCAGGTTATGAGCTAGGAATGCTAGTTCTAGTATGGTTTTTTGCCTTAGTTATGCACCGACGCATAACCAGTAGCGAATAGCTTAAAAAAGCTTAGCAACACATAAGAGAACTCTACCATTTACCAGATCCAAGCTACTAAATACATTGACGATGAGCTAATAATCTCAGAATTAATTGCTCAACAGAATCAACATGAACCTCAACCATTTGGGATATGCCAAGACCCTTGCATTGACTTCACATGAATTTGTATCTTAGGCTCATTTGTTTTGGTTTCCCTTCAGGAACAAATGCTACTAAGATTATAAAAAAAATGAGAAGGATAAAATTAAGGTAAATTGTTGTCCACTCCTCATTCTGAGTGCAGTATTGTTTAGACTCCCTTCAACAAATTTTTTACACTTGCTCCTTTTTTATCGCCCAAAACTCCGTCGCTTTTGTAGAAGTAACATATTTTGCTTTCCGAATGAAGCATTTAATGTTAGTGGCGTAGAACCTATAGTCCACATCTATGCATTTATGACTATTTGGGCAAGATAGAGTTGTGAAAGACATGGTGAATAAGTGATTAAAGTGAAGTAAACAAAAAGTTTGTGCATGTGAGGATGGTCGAACGCAAGAGATAAAGAGTATTAGTCGTTCATGTCAGTTAATAAACCAATATAAGTGGACAAGGAGAATAAAATGAAAGAAAATTCAAATTGAGCCCTTAGAAGAAGTGAGCACACCAATAGCCATGTCTTACCTGGCCCAAATAACGAACTAGGATATTTGCTCCAAGAGACCAACCAGCAGCATACAAATTAGCTTTTGGATACCTAGTTCCAACATGTGCCACAACTTGACGAAGATCTTCTAGAAACGAAGCTGAATAGAACTGCAAAAAAGACAGTCAGGTCTATGAAATAAATCATAGAAGGCTGACATGGCACCATTAAAATTCACACACTCAATTCAACCATTGAAGCAGATATACTGCAACAAGATAAATACTTCAAAAAATTGTCATTTCAAAGATTTTGTATTAAAGGTCAATTACGAAACAAAAGGAACATCTTGTATTGACCAATACTTTGCCAAGACGTATTTTGGCAAGGGATAGTGAAAACAAAAGTGCCCCATATGATTTTTTCCTCCCCTCCCACGGGGGGGGGGGGAACAAAAACCTATGCAAGTATGTCGTAGTCATACAGTTCTAGAGAAATTGGTCTTCCTCTAATTCTACTGTCAATTACTACCTGGGGAGTGGTGACAGGGCTATCACCACAGCCACGGCTGTTGAAGACCACAACTCGCCAGCCCTGATTTCTGGCTCTGATGAGCATGTGCCTGACATATGTATCCTCGCTTCCTCCCGTTAGACCTGGCTGCAGCTATTACCATAAGCAAAACCGTGTTCTCGAGTGATACAAATGGACATGAACTCACATTGATGACAATTGAGATTGCAGAAACTAATTTGTAAAACTGAGAAATCATTGAATAAATATTAGATCTCTATGATTCTAGCACCTCGTTATTGTAATCAATTACAATTATTTTTTTAAGGAATAAACTGAGACAATAATTTAGGAGCAATTTTAGGAGCAATTACCATAATCACTCATCTGCATAATGTATAAATTAGAGTCTTTTCATAGTAGAATAAACATTGAACCTTAACTCGCAAATAGGGATGGCAATTCAACCCGAACAAACAAGTAACCGAACCAAACCAAACCCAACGGTTCAGTTTTGAAACTGATTAAATAGTTTTTGTTACAGTTTTGGCTTTGAAATTAAAAACCAAAATGGATTTGGTTTTGGCTTTGGGATAGTAACTGTGAAACCGAATTGCCTAACCGAACCATCTAATTGGTATTTTAGATATAATATTTTTATTATATATTACCCTCACTTTTTTGTTTATTTACATTTTGACCTCTAGTGTATATATATGTTACAACGTCAATTGAGTCAATTTTAGGATATACATAATTTCTTCCGGAATTTTAGTTTTATTTTTTTATATAAAAAAACAACAGTTTGCAGTTTTACGTTTTGGTTTTATATAAAATTAAAAAAACCGTGAGGGTTTGGGTTTTGGTTTTGGTTTTGGGATAGTAACTGTGAAACCAAACTGCCTAACCGGACCATCTAATTGGTATTTTAGATATAATATTTTTATTATATATTACCCTCACTTCTTTGTTTATTTACATTTTGACCTCTAGTGTATATATATGTTACAGCGTCAATTGAGTTAATTTTAGGATATACATAATTTCTTCCGGAATTTTAGTTTTATTTTTTTATATAAAAAAACAACAGTTTGCGGTTTTACGTTTTTGGTTTTATATAAAATTAAAAAAACTGTAAGGGTTTTGTGGTTTTTGTTTTGCATAAAATTAAACGGTTCGATTTTAAAACCATTTTCTAAATACCGATGGTTTTGGTTTTGGTATATGCCTAACGGTTTTGGTTTCTAGAGAAACCGACCCGAACCGTTACTATCCCTACTCGCGAAACTCTCTACCGTAGCCTCCATCTCTGGCCTCATCAAAATCTACAGGGCTGCCATCGAACCATTTGCTATTGTTGTCCTCTTCTTGCCTAACCAATTCCACAATTCTCCCTCCACCCTCTTTTGCTTGTTCTTCATCATTGCCTACTGTCCTTTCATACATTTTCCAGCCGTTACTTTGATGCGTAAAAGTTTGCTCTCCATTGCTCAATTATACACTGACAATCATGTTCGTTGTGCTTTTGATACTCATAATTTCTATATTTTTGATCTCACCTCTAGTTCTCTCCTCTATCAGGGCCTATATAAGGATGGTCTCAGTAAGTTAGCTACCATCTCACCCCACCTACATGCTTTATTTGCGCCGGTTAGCTCGTCCAAGCTTTGTCATAATCGCGTGGGTCATTCATCTGCTAAAATCATATCTTCTTGGTTCTAATAAGTAGTTTTCTTCTCCTTTAAATTTAAATCCTCCTTTGCTAAGAGTATCCTTCGGGCAAATCCATACATCTCCCATTTCCCAATTCTCATGAAATAAAAGTTGATTTTCCCTTTACTTTCCTTTAAATTTAAATCCTCCTTTGCTAAGAGTATCCTTCGGGAAAATTCATACATCTCCCATTTCCCAATTCTCATGAATAAAAGTTGATTTTCCCTTTACTTTAGTTCACTCTGATGTATGGCAATCTCTTGTGTTTTTTGTCTCTGGTTATAAATACTATGTGCACTAATGACTACACTCGCTTTACTTGAATATACTTAATCAAATAAATCTGAAGTCTTCCATCATTTCGTCAGAAACTTTTTAGCCTATAGCCAAACTCAACTTGCCACAGACGTCTAACAATTTCAAAATGATGGTGGTGTGGAATATGATAGTGGTCCCTTCAAATCTCTTTATTCGTCCCTAGGTATTCATCGTTGTCTCTTATGTCCTCACACTCCTGAACAAAATGGTGTCGCTGAATATAAACGCCGCCACATTGTTGACATGGTCCGCACCCTTCTCATCACAAGTCATGTTCCCCTTTATCACTAGACTGAAGCAGTCTCTACTGTTGTTCGCCTAATCAGTTGTCTTCCCTCCTCTAAGCTTCGGTGGTCCTCGCCGTTCTCCCGTAGTTATATGGCCATACTCTAAGCTACGTGTGTTTGGTCGTGCATGTCATATGAATTCAGGTGCTTACTTCATTAATAAACTTTTGTCAAGAACTGTTTAGAACGAGTAGCAATCCACCAGTCCCATCATCATAGGCTTCTTTTTCAACACAATGCTATCCCCTTGACCCTCAAGGATTATTCCGATCCTGATTGAGCAAGTTCCCCAACTCTTGTCGTTCCACCACTAACTTCTATGTTTTCTTTGGCCCTAATCTGATCTCTTTGACTATCAAGAAACTGCCCATTGTCTCTCGCTCAAGCATTGAAGCCGAATACTGATCCCTTGCTCATGTTTGTGTTGAATCCATATCGGTACTTCATCTCCTACACAAGTCACAATTTCCCATGTGATAATCTCAACACTGCCTACATGGTTTCAAATCTTGTGTTCCACGCTCGTACTAAGAAGATTGAACCGGATCATCATTTTATATCAAAACAGATTTTTACTTGTACACATAGAGACAAATTTGTCCCTTCTACCGATCAACTTGTAGACATATACACCAAGGGATTTCACAAGACCCGCTTTTATCTTCTGCAATCCAACCTCATCTCTCCAAGATAGTCGAGTTTGCGGAGTATTTGATCTTCATGATTCTAGCTCCTCATTATTTTAATCAATTATAATTTTTTTTGGAATACATTGAGGCAATAGTTTATGAGCAATTACCATAACCAATCATATGTATACAATCATGTGCATATTGTATAAATTGGAGTCTTCTCCTAGCAGAATAAACTTCAATCACGTGCATATTGTATAAATTGTAGTCTTCTCCTAGTAGAATAGACAGAGAATTTATTTACCTTACAATAGATACTAGGACCCTAGTATGTACAGTGCCCCTGTGGTAGCGTCAGAGAGAACGAGAAAAGGGAATTAAGAACAAGGTACCAGCAAAATGAGGATGGGACAGTCAAGCGACAGCAGTTTGTCATCGCCTGCAACCCAATCGAGGGCAACGGCGCCGTCGTCCTTCGTGCGGAGACACTCTCGCCGGAATGCGACTTCAGGACGAGAGCGGAAGAACGCGGCGAAGATGGTCTCGACATGACGATTCCACGCAATTATAGGGTAGGGGTTGTACGATTGGTTCAACATCTTAAATGCTGGGAGGAACGAGTCTCGAGCTCCGCCCACGACTTCGAGTGAGGGGTGGGGCTCGGGCATTGGGGCGGCGGTGATGGTAACGGTATCACTACTGATGCGGACAGCGGAGTGGAGTGCCTTGAGGTGAGGGAACCTCAAAGGGTATGAACAGAGGAAGGGGACGGGTTTCCAGCTGAGGGGGGTGACGGGGCCTAAGGAGGCTCTCGCCATTAACCACACTGCCTTTTGTTTGGTGGCAATGAAATGCTGAGTAACAAAGATTCCAATAGCAAAATGTCGTTATGCTATTGGTGGATGCCGAACTGCTCAACAAAAATTATTATTTTTCGACTTATTTATTAATTTTTGTTTTGAATTTTTTTAAATATCAATTTATACTTTTACGGAACAATAAAACTTAACCTTGATCAAAGATGAGAAAAAGTAAGTGGCCTTTGGTAACCATTTTTGTTTCCATTTCAGCAGTAGGATGGGATGTGAATTTTGTTTTATTTTTGGGAGTAGAATCGCCCGATAATTTTTTATTTTTATTTTAGGAAGGGAATTGTGTTTGGTAACGATTTTATCCTAAAATCTTTTTTTTTTTTTTTTTTTTTTCCTGTTTTGGCCTGACGGTGGTGGCTTCGGCGGCGGGAAACAACCTGGCAGCAGTGACTCCGGCGCCGGCGACGACTGGACTGCGGTGGCGACGCCGAAAGGCAATGGCTCCCGCGCGGCAATGCCGGCTGGAAGGCAATGGGGCCGTCGCCGGCGACGGCCAGACAGCGGTGGCGGGTGGGTGACAGTGGCTGGCTGCCGGAAGTGGCCGGAAATTTTTCGGCCGGACGGTGACTGGCGACGGTCGCCAGAGATGGCTGCTGGCGGTGACGGCGGACGGTGGTCAGCTGGCGGATGAACAGTAACTATGTATTTTGGGAATGGAATGGAAATAATGAAAAATAACTTTTTTTTACTTCTCATTTCTTAAAAAAAAAGTTGGCACAATTCTCAAATAAGAATGAAATGGAAATGGAAATAAAAATTACTAAATGTTATTCCCAAACAGAATTCTCAAAAATCTAGAAATGGAATGAGAATTCCTAGAATGGAAATGATTACCAAACGGGGCGTAACGTTCCTTTCATTTTGGTATCTTTTTCATACATTTATCACTCCTAATATTTCTATTCATACTTCATGCTCACCTAGTTTAAGAATCAAAATGTCATTGATGTTTCTTAAATTAGGCATGATTTGGTAACATTTTCTTTTAAATAATTGAATTTACATGCATGAATCTTCCTAGATTACTCGAGCCGTTTTTTTAGTTACATTTAGTAGTAAGGCTTTTTTATGCCTCTTTTATTTTTGCATTTTAACTAGTTAACATCAATAATGTCCTTATTTGTGAAAAAGTTAATATATGTCTTGTCATGTTAACTCTCTCTCTCTCTCTCTCTCTCTCATGTAGCCTCTCTTCCCAAAAAAACAAACATATCAATGTCTTCAAGTAGTTTTGGGCGTATATGAATGTATTGATACATTCAAATACATTTAAGCAATCATCATCATTCATGTCTAATTAAAAGGTTACATAGCACCATCTACACCATATATGTCCAATCCATGTACCCTTTGAAAGTAAAATTCTAAATTCTTAGGTGGTTTTTTGTAGAACGTAGCTAGCATATAGCAGGTCATCAGAATAAGTTGCAAGATTTTTGTGAAAAGTTACAAGTTTGGATGAGCAAGTTTCAAGTTACTACTGAATTCAAAATTTTGATGAGCAATTAAGTATTGATCTTTTTTGTGAAACTAATAGTTTGACAAAAAAAGTTTTATCAAGTGTTTCATATTTATAATTTCATGCATTTGATTAAGAAGAAAATTCGATGAATAAAACATAAAAGGTGTAAGATAGATATAATAAAGATGTTAAGAGTTTTGAAGATACAAAAGAAAAATAGGTGAAAACAACTATTTACTCATATACTCTTAATGTAACCCAAATTAGGATCACATACGACACTTAAAATGAGTTAATTCTATGTGTGTCATGATAAGAAGTGATAAATTTAAGATCCTAAAATGAGATATTTTATGTGCTTCTTATGTGAAATTATTGGCCTAAAGAGCTACCCAAGAAATGGTGGTGAATTGGGCAGTTATAAAAATTTAACAATCAAACACAAATAATTAATTTTCCAAATGAATTATTATCTTCATACGCAATGGATATGTGTTTACTATTAAGTGCACACCTACACATAAGATAGAAAATAAATTAATGTAACACATAAGAATTTATCCTGGTTCTGTTAAATTAATCTTGCTTACGTCTAGTCTCCCGAGCTCCACGGAGATTCGCAATCCACTAAACCCCTTGATTTCTTTACTAGGTAGGAATCAAATCCTTACAATTCAAGATTCTTTTACATGTACAGAATCAACATTTACAATTTATCATTTTTATGGGTTAAGAATGAACCCTATCTTTTTATTAGATTAAAGATAAACCTAACACTCTCTCACTTATCATTTTTACAGAGAATGATGAACCTTTACAAATCACTTAAAAAATAATTCAATTGTAGGATGAATCAAAATCTAATTCTTTTAAAGGGAAAATAATAACCTAACATTTTTATCAGGACAAAAATCAAATCCTAATTTTTTTCACAGGAAAAATATCAAAACCTAGTTATCCTGATTGGATACTGTCCTAAACGTGTCTAATCATCTCAAATTTACAAATACAAAAAAAAAAAATATGAGTTTCTTCTCATAAGGAGGTTTTACCACCTCACTACGAATATACTCAATTAATGTCTCGAATAGTTACTACATGAGAGATACAATGTGAGACAATTTAAATTTGATTAATAAATAAAGTAGGTAGCACAAATTTAGCACGTAATTTGATAATCGGGTAAATATTTTTTAATTTTTTTTTCCAGGCTTTTAAGTTCAAAACCATTTTTCTAATAATCCTATACCAAGCAATTCAAGATAAATAAAATTTCAAAGTAAATTAATAAAGTTTGGATAGATCTCATCGGAAAAACACCGAAGACAATGACAATGTAGCAAGTAGGACTCAAATGGGTAACGCCAAACAACTAGCGCTTTAGATTAAGAACTTATATAAAATTTCTCGTAAAAATTTCAGTATAAATCTCACTCTTACAAAATCTCAAACTGATGTTCGTGATGTGTCTAACTCAATTCTCGTAGGTCTATATTAATAGACCAATAACCAGACCTCCAATGACTAGTTTTTTCAAAGATATGCTATAAAATGACACTCTAAGATCTCATATATCATTACCTTTTATTTTAGGTATATTCCATTTAAAATATCTATCAAATCTCTTATTTAAGTCCAAAAAACTACTCTCAATGTAAAACCATAGAAATAGGAAGTATTAAATCATTAAAAATAAGAAAATCTCAAAATATATAAGTCATATCAATAGGGATTACTAAATAGGTTGTTTAAACTTGAAATATATTCAAATCCCCCAATTTCATCTCTTGAAATTATCAAAATTGATAGTTTTTTACCAAGAAACTAAATCAATTAAATTTTTAACTGAAGCAGTCGGTTGACTGAGCCATACCATTCGGTTGATCGGCTTGTGCCAAGGCTGAAATAGCCGTTGGCACTTCTCACAGTCGATTGACCAACCTTCCGCACTCGGTTGACCGACTCGTCGAGTACACTCCCAATTTTTTCCATTTCATCTACTGACTATAACGGTTGACCAACCCTTTTCATTCAATTGAGCAATTGGATTAGTGTGCTCACTTTCTTACTCATTTTAGTTACTGTTTTAAATGGTTGACCGATTCTCTTCATTTGGTTGACCCACTGGATCAGTAGCACTTCGTTTAACTCCAAACTCACTGTTTTATTCAGTTGATCGATTTCTTTTCTCGGTTGACCGAATTGATCCGAAAACACAACTTATTATACTTTAAATAATATTTTTCAATTAGATTAATTATTAAAATCATTTCACATAAGGAGCACATACAACATCTCATTTTAGGATCTTAAACTTATCACTTCTTATCATGACACACATAGAATTAATTCATTGTAAGTGTCATGTGTGATCCTAATTCGGGTTGCATTAAGAGTATATAAGTAAAGAGTTATTTTCACCTATTTTTATTCAACATCTTAAAAACTTTTCACATCTTCATTATGTCCATCTTGTACCCTTTATGTTTTCTTTTATCAAATATTCTTCTTAATCAAATGAATGGAACTTTAAATCTGAAACACTCGATAAAACCATTAGTTTCACAAAAAACATTAATACTTAATTGTTCATCAAAACTTTGGGTTCAACATAAGTGATTTTTATAATTGACCTAATTGAAAAATATATTTTAAAGTATAAAATATTATGTTTTCAAGTCAATTCAGTCAACTGACAAAAGGGATCGGTCGACTTATTAAAACAATGAGTTTGGGAAGTTAAAACGGATTCCTACTGATCCAATTGGTTAACCATTTGAAACAATGGCTGAAATGGATGCGGAAGTAAGCACTTTGATCAATTTGATCAACCGACAAAGAAGGGTCGGTCAACTGTTTGATTCAGTGGATAAAATGGGTAAAATAGGGATACCTACTAATCGAGTTGGTCAATCGACTGGGTGGGTCGATCAATCGACTAGGTGTAGTGCCAATGGCTAATTCAATCCTAGTACAGGGCAAATGACCGAATGGTAGTAATCGGTTAACCGACTGCTTCTGTCAACATTTTGGCTGATTTGGTCTCTTGGTAAAAAAGCTATCCATTTTTTATGATTTCAAGAGACGGATTTGGAGGATGTGAATGTCATTCAAATATGAACAACCTATTATGTGATCTCTATTGATTTGATCCATATACTTTAAGATTCTCTTAATTTAAATAAATTAACACTTTTTATTCTTATGGTTTTAAATTGGGAATAGTTCTATGGACTTAAATGAGTGATTCAAAAGAATATTTTTAAATGAAACATACTTAAATTAATAGGATATGTTATATTGGATCTTAGTGTGTCATTTAATAACATATCATTGAAAAACTAGCTGTTAGAGGGCTAGTTCTAGGTGTATTTAATTAGACTTGTAGGAATGGAATTAAACACATCATGAACATCAGTTTTGAGATTTTATAAGAGTGAGATTTTTGTTGAGATTTCTATGAGAGATTTTATTCAAGTTCTTGATCTAAAGCGCTTACTGTTTGGCGTCACCGATTTGAGTTCTAATTGCTATATCATTATTATCTTCGGTGTTTTTCCAGTGAGATTCATTCAAACTTTATTACTTGCTTTTTAAAGTTATATTTATATTGATATTGATTGTTTGGTTTATGATTGCTAGAAAATCAATTTTAAATTTAAAATCCTGAAAATCATTTCAAAAGATTTTTGTCTGATTATCTGATTACGTGCTTAATTTGTGTTACCTAATTATTTAGTTAATCAAATTTTATTTGTCTCACATTGTATCTATCATGTAATAATTATTCGGGCTATTAATTGACTATATTTGTATTGAAGTAGTAGAAGCTCCTTGTGGGAAGAACCTTACATTTTTTATATTTGTGAGTTTTGGAGGATTAGACACATTTAGGATGGTGTCTAGTCAGGGTAGCTAGATTTTGATATTTTTCCTGTGAAAATTATTAGGGTTTGATGTTTGTCCTTTTAAAAGGTTAAGTTATTATTTTCCTTCGAAAAGAATTAGGTTTTGATTAATCTTGTAATTGAATTATTGAGTGAACGTAGACAAAATTAACTTGACCGAACTAGGATAAATTCTTGTGTGTTACATTGATTTATTCTTTATATTGTGTTTGGGTGTGCATTTAGTATTAAACACATATCCGCTCTATAACAAGATAATAATCTATTTAGGAAAATTAAGTATTTGGGTTTAAATGAATTAATTGTCACACCTCTCCCCGGGACCCCATCGCCCAAGGTCGGGCGTGATTTCGACTTGACATTACCTGACCAATCAACAATATACATATATATTTGTATACATGCACTGCTAATTTTTTTTTTCTCAATAAATATAATATATTTACTTACTTCAAAATTTGGGAATACACCTATCTCAAATATTCATAACAAAACCACAAAAAGAAAACTAAACCTTCCACGGTTCACACCTGTCCAGCCAATTCTCCAAAACGACCCCACCTCATGACTCAACCTAGTGCCAGTAGTAGATCTGTCCCTAGTTGCGGCACCTGAAACCAAATATTTTATCGGTGTACTGTCTTCATAATATAAAAACATTTCATAAATCAAGCATAATTATCAAATACAACTTTTCCAAATATAATATCGTAAAAGCATAATCAAGCATAATTATCGGCACATAATGTCGAAATAAATTTTCACTGTCATTATTTCAATAAAATAATATATTTAATCAATCAATCCAACATTTAGACATATAAAAAAATACCGCACTTGTATTTTCTACTAGTCATAGGATCGTTTCACCTCACGATCGGGAGTTATGACGGTACCGTAACTTGTACAACTGTGTCATCTAAAGTGACTATCAGTGTCAAGGCCATTTAATATCCCCAATGGTAGGGGCATCCACTCTCAGGATTTGCACTCCTGATAGGCCTACATATATCCACCCTGCAGGACTTGTCTGACAGGTAACAACAAATATCCACCCTGCAGGACTTGTCTGACAGGTAACAACAAATATCCACCCTGCAGGACCTACTTGACAAGTAACAACAAATATCCACCCTGTAGGAATTGCCTGACAGGTAGCAACAAATATCCATCATGCAGGTCTTGCTTAACATATAACAACATATCTACCTTGCAGGTCTTGCCTGATAAGTAATTCACATCTCGTAGGACATACCCTCTTGACGAGAAGACAACTATAGCATAGTTAGATAATAAAAATCACTTTCCACCTTTAAAAAAACTTACTTGATCCACATAAGTTACAAAAACCGTTCATTTTAATAAATATTTTTTTTTTCAAAATTTACACAAAAATATAATTTGACAATTTACATAGAAGACAGTACACTCACCTCTATTTTTTGTGCTATTACGAACACTGTCGTCGAAAGACTACGCGAGCGTCGTCGCTTGTAAACCTAACAGCGATAGGGCCTAAATTAATAATTTATTTAAAATAAACCTAATATATAACGCGTGGCCCTAAAATGCATTATTTTTCATTCCCCAAATTTTGATTATACAAAATTACCACACGCTCACTTTTCTATGTCAATATTAACTGTACGAAAATTACTATAGTAACGATTACAAAAATCTTGTGTTAATAATTTAATTTGTAGAAAAAAAAATATTAATCGACTGTTAAAATTTTTATTAGTCAACGAAATACTAAAAATTGTCGTTTTAGTAAAATTTACAATTTTTATTTTAAATTGTATTCTTTGTAAATTAAATATGTCTATACCTAGTATATTTCCTAAACTCATGTGTATATTTTTTGACATGTAACTATACATATGTACATGTGCGTATAATTAGTCGCATAAATTAAACATGATATATATATTATTTTTAGCTATACATATATACACACACACACATATACATGTGAATGAGGAGGGAAATAAAAGAAAGAAAAAAAATGAGTTACATGTTTCTGTTCTTTCCCTTTCTGGCCGAACTATCTTTTTTTTTCTTCTCAAATTACATTAATCCCTCCCAATTATCTTCAAGATATCATTTAAGCCCAAAATCTAAAATTACTATTTTAAAAAATGATAATTGACCGCTAAATTGTTTTAAGTAAATATTAAATAATACAATACGTCCCGTTATTTTCTAAATGTTCTAAAATGCAACTAAAAATTATACACATACAAAAGTAGGGTCTTACATTAATTGTTTATTTTTTTAAGAACTACCCAATTCACCCCCTCTTTGATAGCTCTTTGGGTCAACAATGATATGATAAATTGTAAGTTAATTTAACAAATTTGTGAGTTCATTCTAAATAAGTTGCAAGTTTGGATGACAAGTTACAAATTAATTTTACAAGAATTATCTGAAAAATTATACATTAGTTCAACAAATTTGCAAGTTCATTTTAAAGAAGTTGCAAGAATAAATGTATTGGTATCATGGTCAATTATGACATATTTAGAAATATTAGTGACTAATTTGTAAAAAAATAAGTTGTTATGTTGTTAGATTAAATTTATTATGTTCCTAATATCAAAATTTGATTTCAAAATGAAAGCGTTCAATCAAACGATTAAATAAATAGAAAATAAATTTAATAAATATTATGTATTACAAAAATATTATGGGCTAATTTTAAAAAAATTAAGTTATTCAATTGTTATCAAATTTATTATGTTTTTATATCAAAATTCAATCTTTAATTTGAAATTTAAGTGTTCAATTGTAGGATTAAATAAGTAGCATATAAATTGAATAAATATTTTCTATCATAGAAATATTATGGGCTAATTTGTAAAAAATTAAGCTATTAAATTGTTATTAAGTTTATTACCTTTATTATATCAAAATTCAATATGTAATTTGTAAATTGAAGCGTTCAATTGGACGATTAAATAAATATAACATAATTTGACTAAATATTTCTTATTATACGAACCTCTTCAATTAGGAAATATGTGAAAACCCTAAACCCCAATGCCCATATATTATTTCTATAATTTTAGTATTATTTCTAAATTTAATATTTTTTTATTATAATTTCTCTTTTATATTATTTTATAATTTAATTCATATAAATTTAATATGCATATATCATTTTTATAATTCCTATAAATTTAATAATGTTCATAATTTTCAAATATTATATTTCATCTTTTCTGTTATTTCTTTAATTAAATTTTTATAAATTTAATGTTTGAGTATTATTACTAAATTTAATGTAAATATATTATTTCTATAATTTTCGTAACTAATATCCACATTTTTTGTATTATTATATATTCTCTTTGATATAATTTTTTATTTAATTTTTATAAATTTAATGTCTTAATATTATTACTAAATTTAATGTCTATATATTATTTCTATAATTTCTATAATTTAACATTCATAACTGTATATTATATATATTTTTATTTAATTTCTGTAAATTTAATAGTTAGTATTATTACTAATTTAATATCTATATATTATTTCTATTGGCACAAAGATTTACTCAAGAGGGGAGGTGAATTGGGTAGTTACAAAAATTTAAGTAAAAAATTCAAACACAAATTATCAATTTTCTAAATTGATTATAATCTTGTTAAGCAATGGAAATGTGTTTATCTAAATGCACATCCAAATAAATAGAACAGTAACAATGCAACACACAAGCATTTATCCTAGTTCGGTAAGTCAGTCTTACCTACATCCAGTCCTCTGAGCACCACGGAGATTCACAATCCACTAAATCTTGATTCCTTTCCCAACTAGGAACCAAACCCTTAAAAAAATTTCACAGGTTGAAGACTAACCTAATTCTTTTTCCAGGCCTTAACAATCCTGATTCTTTTCGCAGGTTCAGAATCAACCTTTACAACCTTGATTCTTTTCGCAGATTTAGAATCAACCTATCACTTTTTTACGCTATTACACTTATCCTTTTTGCAGATTTAGGAAGAACCTTTACAACACTCAAACTCCAATACATGAAGAATTTAAAACCTAATCTTTTCAAAGGCTAAAGATTAACTTAATCTTTTTCACATACTGAAGATCAAACCCTAATCATTTTTCAAACTAAAGATTAAATCCTCAATCTTTTTCACAGGCTAAAGATTAAAACCTAGATACCTTGATTAGACACTGGCCCAAACGTGTCTAATCCGCTCAAACTCGCAAATATAAAAGATTTACCAATTTTTTTTCCACAAGGAACTTCTACCACCTCAAAGCAATTATACTCAATTAATTCCCTGAAATTACTAAGTGATAGATTCAATATGAGGTACAAATCTGATATAAACAATTTAAAGCACAAATATTAAATAATCAGATTTCTTAAATAAAAACTGTTTTTGAAAGATTTCTTAAATAATCTAATATAAACTATCTCACCGGAATTCGTTGAAAATGATTACAATAATTCAATGAAGAACAAAATCGATAATGAAAACTGTTGCGCACTTTGATTAAGAACACTTTCAAAATAACTATTTTTTTTTTTCAAAATCTCAGTAAAAATCACTTTCTTTACAGCATAGGCTGATTAAAACTCTTTGTTCTTGATTACTTATTTCTTAATCTCGCAGATTTCTATTAATGGACCTAGAACTAGACCTATAATAGTTAGTTTTCAAATTTTATGTCATTAAATGACACTCCAAAACCTCATATACCATATATCTTCAAAATAAGTATGTTTCATTAAAAAAATACTTTTAGAAAAACTCATTTTGGTCCTTAAAACTTTCTTCAAAATCAACACTTTTCTTCTGACTGAATCTTTTCACAACAAGTCGAGCCTTATACCTTGGAAGTGAACTATTATTTTCACTTTTCAATTTGTAAACCCATTTATTCTTCAAACTTTTATTGACTTTAGGAAGTTGTACCAAGTCATTAGTGCAGCTCTCATGCAAATAATTCATATTTTCTTGCATGGCTTTGCTCCTATCTTTTGTTTTCACTCGACACAACTTCTTTATAACTTTCTGGCTTTCCATAATTTGTAAGCATTACATACTCATTATACTGATATTTTGTATAAGTCTTTTGATCCATGTTGGACCTTCTCAACAGAACGTCAACTGGAGGAGGTGGAGGTGGCTGCTCGTGCACGATTTCATTACCAACATGTGCTTCATCAATAGTCTCATGGGACCAATCTTCTAGTGGATTTGTCACTGGTGCTGGAACTAGATCTATGTTGACTGGATACTCAGTAGAGTATTTCGGTTATATACTTTTTGTTGGCTCAGTGAGCTACCCAAGAAGAGGGGTGAATTGGGTAGTAATAAAAATTAATCAGATAATAACACTTCAAAAATCAAATAATTAATTTTATTCTAAATTAATTATTATTTTTATAGCAGTGGATATATGATATCAACTAGATGCACACCCAAACAACAAAATATAAATAATGTAAAGAAAACAACACACCAAAATTTATACTAGTTCACCAAGCCATTCTTGGCAAATCCAATCCCTCGAGGTCTGCAGAGAGTCGCACCCACTAATCACTATGATTCCTTTAATCAGGTAGGAACCGAACCCTTACAAATGATTTTTTTCACAGGTTAAAAATTAAACCTTACAAAAATACTCCAAGTATCTTTTTACCCGGTAAAGATTGAACCATTACAAATTCACTCAAAATAATTCTAGTCAGGAAGAATTACCCCTATCTCTTTTCATTGGAAAAGAGTAACCTAATCTTTTTATATTTCAGTCAAAGATCAAATCTCAATCTCTTTACCAGAAGGGATTGAAACCAGTTACCCTTGATTAGATACTCCCAATAGTATCTAATCCGCACACAACTCACTAATTAATTTTTTTTTTATAAGTTCTTTTTTCCACTGTGAGCTTCTACCAACCCAGATTAATTTGAACCCAATTAATATCCCGATAATAGTGATAGAAATAAAGTGAGAATTTTAAAATCTGATTTTAATAAAAACGGGTATCACACAATTTAGCACGTAATAAGATTTTCGTAAGAAATCATTTCAAAATAATTTTCCATCAATTTAAAGTTCAAGAAAAATGATTTCAAAGATTAAAATTCCAAGTAGTAAATAATAATTTCTGTAGAAAATTCAATGGGCCTAATTTACTCTCAAAAGATGTCTTGTAGGAGGAGGATTGCCCTTGACTTTATATATAGCTCAAGATCAGGTAACACAAGCGATGTGGGATTCAACACGCCCTCTCATGCGTAAGGTGGACTTTGACAAACCATTGCGAACATATATCGAGAGGCCCAACATTAATGTGAGATTCAACACGCCCCCTTACGCGCATGGTAGATTTTGACAAACCACTACGAACGGATATTAGGGGGCCCATCATTAATGTAGGATTTAACACGCTCAATATCAAATAAAAGTCTGGCTCTAATACCATGTTAAAGTAAGAAGGTGATACGAAAAGAACGAGAAAGCTTAACAATTGTATTAGCCTCTCCTACTATTTATAATAAGAATTAGGAAACCATACATGAAATTCTAAGTAATACAGAAAAACATAAATACCCTTTAGCACTCCCCCTCAAGCTGGAGTATATATATTGTATGCTCCTAGCTTGTTATTAATGTATTTTATCCTTGAGCCCCCCAATGGTTTAGTAAATATATTAACTAACTGATCAACTGAATTTATATGTTTAGTTTCGATCTGCTTCTGTAATAATTTTTCTCGAATGAAGTGACAATCAATGTCAATATATTTTGTTCTCTCATGGAAGACTGGGTTGGAAGCAATGTGAAGTGCTGCTTGATTATCACGTACCAGATCCATCGGTGAAGAGTGTTCAAACCCAAGTTTTTCCAACAAGTGTTTTAGCTAAGTTAACTCACAAATGGTATGGGCCATTGCCCTGTATTCCAATTCTGCACTTAACCGCACTACTACAGTCTACTTTTTACTCTTCTAAGAGACAAGATTACCACCAACGAATACACAATATCCAGTAGTAGACTTCCTATCCGAGGGTGATTCGGCCCAATCTGCATCCGTGTAGCCCTTTGTTTGAGTATGACCGAAGTTTTGATATAGTAGACCACAACCAATAGCACCTTTCAAATATCGGAGAATACGGATCACTGCATCCCAGTGACAAGTCATTGGACGATCTAAGAATTGACTAATAACACTAATAACAAAGGAGATATCTAGTCTGGTAACTGTCAGGTAGTTCAACTTTTCAACTAACCGTCTATATTGTGCCGAATCTGTCTGTGGTATACCTTGATCTGCTAACAGTTTGGTGTTTGGATCTATAGGCGAGTCAATCGGTTTAGCTCCTAGCATTCCTGTTTCGCTCAATAGGTCAAGGATATATTTTTTCTGAGACAAGTACATGCCTTGACTTGATTGAGTGACTTCAATTCCCAAGAACTACTTTAAGTGGCCCAAATCTTTCATTTGAAATTTACTATTTAAAAACTTTTTGAGTTCCTGAATATCACCGTGGTCATCCCCGGTAATCATGATATCATTCACATACACAATTAATAATATTCTCCCGAATTTACTATGCTTGTAGAAGATAGAATGATTGACTCCACATCGTCGAAGACCAAACTCAGTGACCACTTTACTAAATCTTCCAAATCATGCTCAAGAAGACTACTTGAGGTCATAAATAGATTTCTTCAAGCGACATACCAATTCAGACTCCCCTTGAGCAACAAACCCAAGAGGTTGCTCCATAAATACTTCCTCAGTTAGATCGTCATTTAAGAAATCATTTTTAATATCGAGCTGATGTAATGGCCAACGAACAGTGGCAGCCAAAGATATAAACAAGCGAACAAAAGCGAGCTTGGGAACTAGAGAGAAGGTCTCAGAGTAATCAAGGCCATATACCTGAGTATAACCTTTAACAACTAAGCGATCCTTAAGTCGATCAATGGAACCATCCGGATGAACTTTGACATTGTACTCTTATTTACATCCAACTGTCAGGCAAAAGTTAGACTAGATCCCAAGTGTTATTATGATATAAGGCAAACATTTCTTCTTCCATTGTTTTTGCCCAACCATGGTGAGTGACGGCCTCTGAAACAGAATTAGGAATAGAAACAGAGGACAGAGAAGCGACAAAAGAGGAGTACGAAGAAGATAGGTGTGTATACGAAACAAAGTTAGAAATAGGATGGGTAGTACATGTGCACTTACCTTTCCGGATGGCAATGGGCATGTCCAGGTCAGAGACGAATAGGTTGGTTGTAGAAGAATTTGAGGACACAGAGTCTATAGGCGCGACAGTGGAGGAGGCCTTATGGCAACAAGCGTAGACCTGCAAAGGAGCTGAAGAATGACTAGGCGGGATAGGATCCAGAGTAGAGAAAGATAGTGTAGGATTTGGTACACTTGGCAAGGGAAGCGTAACATCCAGATCGTCTCGAGAGGAAGGGGCAGAAAAGTAAAGGGTAAACTCAAAGAATGTAACATCTGCGCACACAAATAAGTGATGTAATGATAGACTATAACAACGATAACCTTTTTGTGTGCGAGAATAGCTGATGAAGACACATGTTAAAGCACGAGGATTTAACTTGTCCCTGCTAAGAGTTAATTGATGAACAAAACAAACACACCCAAATATTCGAGGAGGTAAACTAAACAAGGGAGAACGAGAAAAAAGAATGGAATGGGGAACCTTGCCGTTGAGGGTAGATAACGGCATCCTGTTGATTAAGAAGCAGGCGGTAAGAACCGCATTGCCTCAGAAATATTTGGGAACGTTCATCTCAAAAAGAAGAGTACGAACCACTTCTAGGAGATGTCGATTCTTACGCTCAACAACTCTATTTTGCTGCGGTGTGTAAGGACAAGAAGACTGATGCAAGATAACATACCAGAGTGTAACATAAAAGAAGTAAATGACTGAGAAAAGTATTCTCGAGTATTATCACTTCGAAGAATATGAACTGGTACATTAAATTGAGTTTTAATTTCAGCACAAAACGCACGAAAAATAGAGAATAATTTTGAACGATCTTTCATTAAGTAAAGCCAACTAACTCTGGAAAAATCATCCACAAATGTCACAAAATAATGAAAATCTAATGTAGAAGTAACACGAGAAGGACTTCAAACATCGAAATGAACTAAAATAAATGGACTCGATGCTCGAACATGAGCTGGGGAAGCAAATAAAATACGATGATGCTTACCCAATTGACAAGACTTACACTCTAACGAAGAAAAATGACGCAAATTAGAAACAAGTAACTTGAGGTTGCCAAGGCAGAGATGACCAAGGCGACAATGGATCTAGTGAGCGGAGGCAACAGCAAGACAGGCAGTAGGTAGGATAACAGGACTCTCGTTATGATCATCAAAGTAATATAGGCCATTTTCCTCACGCCTGGTGCCAATCGTCTTCCGCGTCCTCAAATCCTAGAGAATGACAGAATCAGAAAAAAATAAGACAGAACAATTAAGGTGTTTGGTAAGTTTATTGACTGACATCAAATTAAAAGAAAACAAAGGAATATACAAGGCAGATGATAGAGATAAGGAGGGTGAAGGTGCCACTGTGCCAATGCCACGGATAAGGATAGTGGAACCATCAGCAACTATAACAAAAGACAATAAAGAAGATGACTGAATATGTGTAAAGAGGGAATAAGTCCCTGACATGTGATCAGTGGCAGCAGAATCTATGACCCAGGGTGTGGGAGGGGAAGGGCGAATTGAATGAATAACAATGAATCTCTAAATCGGTAGCAACAATAATCCACAACAAATTTTCTCAAGAACACTTCTTAAGAATAATCTCACAATACACTCAGAATGATCACTCTCAGAAAGCTCAGGAATTAAATATCTCTTGAAATTGATTGGGATTATTGGAATCTTAAAAATGCAGGTTTATTTATATGGAATTAAAACAATCATTCTGACGGCTAGTTTCCATTTATCATGACATTTAATTGCTCTAATAGACCCCTTATATCATTATGACACAATCCTGGTATAATTCACTTAATTATAACTTTTAAAACGATCAATTTAGTCCCTCAAATATTTCTTCAAACTCAATTAAATAGAATATAAAGAATTATATGAACTAATTTGAGAAATAATCAAATATATAAACCATATCTACAGGGATATCAAAATATCAATTACATATCTCAAATAACATAAAATCCCTAAGAGATCTCTCTAATTATAACCATAAAACGGCTAGTAATGGCTACTTTTTGGAAAAATCCACAAAATTCTCTAAACCTGAAATTGAACCATCAGTTGACCAACCAATCACCATAGGTCGACTGATCGATTCAGGTTGTAGCCCAAGCTAAAATTTCTACCTCGTTGGTTGACCGCTGCTTCTTGGTCTATCGATTGAACAATTCAGGATGCTCCCCAAGCTAAATTCCAGCTATGGTAGGTCGACCGCTACTCTTCGGTCTGTCGACCTAATGATTTAGAGAGTTCAACATTTGGCCACAGGTCAACTCGTCGGTTGACCGATCAATTTAGAGACTGTACCATTCCCAGCCACTACTTCATTGGTTGATCGATGCACATTGATCAGTTGACCGATCCTGCTGGAACACTTATTCCAAAATTAATTTTTAACTCAACTCTTCGACGTTTTTGCTCCTTTAACTGATTTCTTTTCTCAGTTAACTTAATTGACTCCTTAAAGCAATTTTAATTTCTAATCTTTCTTAAATCAATATTTCTTCTTTAATTTCACATAAAAGCAAATATGTTTAACAAATTAGGATCCTATAAAAAACACATATAATCATAAAATCATTTTTGTGTCGTGTGTGATCCTAATCAGGATACAGTAAGAGTAAAAATTAACTTGAGTTATTTTCCACTAAATTCTTCAAAATATTTCTTCTCTCAATACTCTTCTCTTTATAAGTCTCTTGCATCTAAAATAATTTTCAACAATTTCTTCATGATTAAATCGTCAATGAAACTTTATCCCTAAAACACTCAATAAACTCATTAGTTCCACAAAAAACATCAATATTTAATTGTCCATTAAAATCTTAGGATAAAAAATCTTCTCATTTTTTATGATGACAATTAACTTTGATATTTTTGTCAAAATAATATCTAACCACACTCCTCCTAAATTCGATGACAGGTTTTATAATTCGTTAAAGCACAATCATGAAGAATAAATTTAAATATACATATAATATTCAACAAAGCACAAAATCATCTCAAAATTCAATAATTCATAAATTCTCCCTACATTGGTGCAATGCTTACGCGAACATGCCTAAACATTAACTAAACTCATTTAAAGCACAACTATGGTTTCTCCTTAAGAATATTCATCAAAATATCAATAAATTCTCCCCCTTTGTCATTTAAAAAAATGGGGAAAGAGAACCATTAATCACCATTACCTTAGGAAAACATCATTATGCCTAGTCATGCCTAAACCTCGAATGATTTTTATAAATTGATTTTCAATTTTTCGTTAGAGGTTTAGTAAATCTATCGACAAGCTAATTGAAAGTATCAAAATATTCAATATTATTTTTTTTCGATTTAAGTATAACATATTATTGCCCCACTTATAAAAACTTCTCCCCCTATATAATTGTAAATAAGCAAAATCATGCATAGGATAAAAATATAAACTTTAACGCACTAGAATATGAAACATTCCTTAATGATAATGAATTTGTTAAACATAAATCTAATGCATGCATTTATCACGGTTATGATCAATACTTAGAATTTAACATATATAATTTATTTATCATTTAAATAATCACAATATCAGAAAATCATGTAATAATTCTAAGACAACTTAAGAATATGTAAACCAAAACAGATCTTAGAAATTCTTATCAACTTATTTAAATTTAATTTCTTACTCATGGCATAGTCTCTAGAAATCACATGACTTTCGTCTTTAGGTGTTAAAGACGTAATTTTTTCTTTATTCCGTGTCATGTGTTGAGAACAGCCACTTCCTAGGAACAATTTGTCCTTGCAAATAGATGTTTATTCGGTAACCTGCAAGAAGTACCTCAAAGAGTTCCTAGGTGGTACCCAATCTAAGTGAATCCAATCTTGTTAGTCGAGATAATTTTAGTTCCCTTGGGAACCCAAACTTGCCTGCAGTTAGATATTCTTGAAAAACATTTATGAATAGCATACCCCACAACATTATATTTAAAATATCTAACAAGATCCCTAGTTTCAGAAAAGAATTTATGAAAACGTTTTTACTTGAGATTTTTCTAAAAACCAATACCGGCTTTATAAAAAATACCACATAAACTTCCCAAAAGCATTTTCAAGTTATTCCCACCGCCGGTGAATTTGAGAACGATTAAATGTAAATCCGATATCTTGGATTTCAATTCAATGTTTTCAGATTCATAATCAATCACGTACTTGTTTAATATGTTAATTGTACTTTGAAGGGCATTAATTTTTTAACACTGGATTTTATAATCATGAGTAAATTCTTGATAAACATCAAATAATTCATCAAAATATAAAGGATAAGAACTTGAGCATTTGAGTACCTCAACTCTAGTGGCCATCAAAGTAAGCATAGACGAGTCATTACTGCTCGATATTTTTTAGCTACTCAACTCCGAGTCATCCCAGGTGACTTTTGTTGACTTTTTCGTACTCTTCTTCACTTTATTCTTCTCTTTTCTTTTATTATCTTTTTTCTTATCCTTCTTCGGTTCCGGACAATCAGTTTGAAAATGACCAGTCATGTGACAGTTGTAGCATTCCACGTTATTCATGTTGAAGTTTCTTCTTCCATGGAATGTATGTTGGGTTATTCTTTTAAAATTCTTCGTGAGAAGCGTTACAATTTTTTCTTGCTCACTGTCAAGACTTACATCGTCACTATTATCTTCTTCTTCAGTTTTTTGAGCCTTTAGAGCCAAGGATTTCTTTTTTCTATTTTCGGTGTCATTCTCATATCCTTGGATTGCCGTTTCATGCGTCATCAGGTTACCAATGAGGTCATCAATTTTGTATTTGGCAAGGTTCTTAGCTTTCTCAATTGCGGTCACTTTCGGCTCCCATATTTTAGTTAACGACCTTAGAATCTTTCGTAGTTTATCCTCCGTGGGGTACGGATTTTCGAGTTGGCTCAAGTTATTACAGATATTGTTCAATCGAGTGTATATCTCTTGGATCGATTCTGTTTCTCCCATTCTAAACAATTCAAATTGGCGGATTAGGGCGTTGATTTTCTACTGCTTCACTTAACTTGTTCCTTCATGTGTAACCTGCAACTTGTCCCACATTTTCTTTGCTGATTTACAACCTGAAACTTTCGAGTATTCATTAGCGTCTAAAGAACAAAATAAGATATTAAAAGCTTGAGAGTTTATAGAAAGTTTCTGCTTATAAGAAGTAATTAACTACTTTTTTTTCTTCTCGACTCCGTATTCCATAGGAACAAATGGACCATCCTTAATTTCTAGCCACACGTCGTAATTCATGGCTTGAAGGAAAGCAATCATTCTGTCATTCCAGAATGCATAATTTTCACTTACAAACAAAGGGGATCGGTACATAGAATGCGCCTCAGCTAGTGTGCCTATTGTGTGCACCATGTGATCTTTTTTAGCTTAGTGTATTTGAGCTAAACTAGCTCTGATGCCAATTGTTGGCCCAGTGAGCTACCTAAGAGGGGGGTAAATTGGATAGTAGTAAAATTAATCAAATAATAACACTTCAAAAATTAAATAATTAATTTTATTCTAAATTAATTATTATCTTTATAGCAGCGGATATATGATATCAACTAGATGTACACTCAAACAATAAAATATAAATAATGTAAAGAAAGCAGCACACCAAAATTTATACTAGTTCACCAAATTATTCTTGGCTAATCTAGTCCCTCGAGATCCGCGAAAAGTCGCACCCACAAATTACTACAATTCCTTTAATCAGGTAGGAACCAAATCCTTACAAATGATTCTTTCACAAGCTCAGAATTAACCTTTACAATTACTTTTTACAGGCTAAGGAAAAACCCTATCTTTTTCCCAGACTAAAGATTAATCTAATTCTTTTATACTTAGGCTAAGAATCAAACCTTACAAAAATACTCCAAGTATCCTTTTACCCGGTAAGGATTGAACCATTACAAATTCACTCAAAATATTTTTAGTCAGGAAGAATTACCCCTATCTCTTTTTAATGGAAAAGAGTAACCTAATCTTTTTATACTTTAGGTAAAGATCAAATCTCAATCTCTTTATCGGAAGAGATTGAAACCAGTTACCCTTAATTAGATACTCCCAATAGTATCTAATCCGCACACAACTCACCAATTAAAAAAAATTTGGTAAGTTCTTTTTTTCACTCGGAGTTTCAAACAACCCAGATTAGTTTGAATTAAATTAATATCCTGATACTAGTGATAAAAATAAAGTGAGAATTTCAAAATAGGATTTTAATAAAAATGGGTAACACACAATTTAGCACGTAATCAGATTTTCATAAAAAATTATTTCAAAATAATTTTCAATCAATTTAAAGTTAAGAAAAACGATTTCAAAGATCAAAATTTTAAATAGTAAATAAAAATTTCAAACAAAAATTAATAGAAAACTTGGAATGATCTCACCAGGAATCTACCGAATAAATATAGAATAAATAGCAATGAATCTCAAAATCAGTAGCAGCAATAATCCACATCAAATTTTCTCAAGAACATTTCTCAAGAATAATCTCACAATACACTCAAAATGATCACTTTTAGAAAGCTCAGGAACTGAATAGTTCTTGAAATTTGATTGATTGGGAATATTGAAATCTTAAAAACGCAGGTCTATTTATATGGAATCAAAACAAACCTTCTAACGGCTAGTTTCTACTTATCATGACATTTAATTGCTCTAATAGACCACTTGTATCATTATGACACAATCTTAATATAATTCACTTAATTATAACTTTTAAAATGATAAATTTAGTCCCTCAAATATTTCCTCAAACTCAATTAGATAGATAGAAAGAATTATATGAACTAATTTGGGAAATAATCGAAATATATGAACCATGTCTATAGGGATATCAAAATATCAATTACATATAAAAAATAATATCAAATCCCTAAGATATCTCTCTGATCTTAACCATAAAACGACTAGTAATGATTACCTTTTAAAAAAATTCACGAAATCCTCTAAACCTGAAATTGAACCATCGATTGACCGACCAATCACCACAGGTCGACCAAACGATTCAGGTTGTAGCCCAAGCCAAAATTTCTAGCCCGTCGGTCGACTGCTGCTCCTTGGTTTGTCGACCGAACAATTCAGGATGCTCCCCAGGCCAAATTCCAGTTTTGGTAGATCAATTGATACTCCTCGGTCTGTCGACCTAACGATTCAGAAAGTTCAACATATGGCCACAGGTCGACCTGTCGATTGACCAATCGATTTAGAGACTGTACCATTCCCAGCCACTACTTCATCGGTTGACCGATCCTCGTTGATCAGTTGACCGATCCTGTTGGAACACTTCTTCCAAAATTAATTTTTAATTCAAATCTTCGACTTTTTTGCCCCTTTAACCGATTTCTTTTCTCGATTAACTTAATTGACTCCTTAAATCAATTTTAATTTATAATATTTCTTAAATCAATATTTCTTTTTTAATTTCACATAGAAGCAAATATGTTTAACTAATTAAGAGCCTATAAAAAATGCACATAATCATAAAATCATTTTTGTGTCGTGTGTGATCTTAATCGGGATACATTAAGAGTAAAAATTAACCTGAGTTATTTTTCCCTAGATTCTTCAAAATATTCGGTCTCTTAATACTTTTCTCTTTGTCGGTCTCTTGTATCTAAAATCATCTTCAATAATTTCTTCATGATTAAATCGTCAATGGAACTTTATCACTGAGACACTCAATAAACTCATTAGTTCCACAAAAAATATTAACATTTAATTATCCATCAAAATCTTAGGATCAACATTTTTCTCAACATCCTCGATAGATTGATCTTCAAGAAAAATCACATCCCTTTACGAATCTTTTTTCCTTCAACTGGATCCCACAATCTATAACAAAATTCCTTATACCCGTAGCCCAAGAATATACATTACTTTGTTTTTCCATCAAACTTGGACCTCTCATCTTTCAAAATATAAACAAATACCCTGCATCTAAATACCCGCAAATGCTTGTGGGAGATATATTTTTCGGTCCACACACTTTTTTGGATATCGCTATCCAAAGAAACTGATAGAGACAAACTAATAATGTCACACCCCACCCTGGACACCCTTCATGTGGGGTCGACATGACGTCGATATGACATCACCTATCTGACTAACCAACCACAATACGACAATATATAAATTTATCATCTATATCACATATACACGATTCCATCTGATAGGGATACACCGTCCCAATTATAAGAACAACCAAACTAATCCCATGAATCACACTTAGATTCATCTCTGACACATCATCTCAAAATTTCTCTCAATTGACTCTATCGTGAGATCCGCATAACTCTATTAAGCGCCAGTAGGGGACCGATCGACTCCTAGCCATTTCACCTACGAGTGTACTGCCTTCTTAGTAAAATATTTTTATAATAATAATAATTTATTCTGGAACATCTAGATGGATCAAGCTTAAATATGTAAACATTACGTAGCTCATAAAAGTTTTCATAATATTAGCAGTGAGAATAAAGCATTATATATAAGTTTCATGCAAAATCATTTAGTATAAGAATCATGCTAATTACCATAATAAATAATAAATCACCCCGTATAAGCAAAATACCACATCTCAAAACATCCTCTCCAACACACACACGCTGGCCAGCTCTAGTGATCGTTTTAACCTCACGATCGGGAGTTTGCAACGGTACCGTACCATCCATAGGATATGTCTTCCTACGAACACCCCTCACTCCGCCGAAGCGGATAATCACTGCGCAGTATAAACATCTAACATCACTCTGCCGAAGCAGATAAACATCACTCCGCCGAAGTGGATAACATCACTCCGTTGAAGCGGATAACCTTACTCTACCAAACAGATAAACACTATGGCATTGTCAAATCAAATACAGCATCATCGAATCACAACTCAATAAATATTGTCTACTCAACATCATCACATCACCACATCTATCTCTTTTCCTCAAAACCAACTTTTAAGTCCAAAAATCATATTCCACACTTTCTTTTAAAGAAAACGTCTGATTTTATCAAAACCACTTTTCCACCCTTCATTTTTAGAAAACCAGGCATTCTTAGAAAAACAGATATCCTCTATTCTCTTTTAAAAACACCGTCTGATTTCACCAAATCCAACAAAAAATCATTTTCAACTTTATTTCGAAAACCATCGGAATCTTACGGAAATCCGGTTTACCGATTCACCCAAATCATGCTTGATCCATATCATTTATAAATTCATACAGTTTAAATAAACACATATTTCATCATATATATACACAGAAAAATAGTTTGGCAAGAAGACAGTACATTCATCTCGTTATCCTTTCTTCAAAACCTTTACTGACCATACTCTATCGGGACACCAGTGCTTGCGAACCTAATAGTGACAGAGCCTAAATTAATATCTTATCTAAAACATCTGAATCACGCAATGCAGACCCTATATTCTGAATCATTACTATTTTATGTGCCACGTAATTAAAATTAATTAATCATTAGGAAATTGTTACGATTTTAGGATTTGTAGTTCTAAATAAAATTTAATTTAATGAAAATTAGTAATCAATTGAAATTTCACCTGTTTCCGAGTTGTTTGGCGACCACGAGGTGGGTTTTTGATTTTCAGTGGGGTTGTTTGTGTAATTCCCCCCGCCCTTTTTTTTTTTTTTTTCTCTGTTTCCTGTTCCATTCCCAGCCATCCCCTCTCTCCTCTGTTTTCGTTTCTGATGTTGGTCGGTCGTCCCTCTCTTCCGAAATTTGTCAACGACACACCCACAAGGCTCACCGACAACCGACCAGCACACCCATACCCCATCGATTCTCATACCCACAGCCACACAATTGGCCCACGTCCGATGGTCGACCACGCCTACACAGTAACACCCACACACAAGCAACCGTCATCGTTACACACTCAACCAACGGATACCCTGGACAGAGCACTCACCACCGGAATAGCACGCAGACACACACACACACACACCGTCATCAAGCAGAGTACACACACGCACCACGTCGACGATATCGTCGGACCGAATGGAAAACCCACCTACATCGTCACACACACACACACACCGGAGAACCAAGACAGATGAACAGAACCGAAAATACACACACACCGATCGCCCCCCCACACTGCCAGACAGACTGAACAAAATATACACACACACATAACGACGATGGTTGAACGACGGACACCCCCCTCGCCAGAACACACCATCTCCGGACGATCACGCCGCCCTCTCCGATCATGCACCCACTCACAACCACCATAGAAAACCACATCCTCACACGAACAGCAAAGCCCCCCCCACACAAACGCCGACCATACCCCGCCGGCGCCGAACCCAGCTGCTCCTCTCTCTCTCTTTTTTCTCTATTTTCTTCTCTCTTTGATTTTCAGATTTGATGAGATTTTATTTGATTATTACATAGGAAGATATGTATATATTGCTTGTAATTAGTGGGTTCAATTCATCCCAACGCGCCACGTCGCTGCTCTCTCTCTTTCCCCTGCCGGTTGTTTTCCCATCTGATCACGTATGTTTATATATAAATATATATATATAATAATAATAATAATAATAATAATAATAATAATAATAATAATAATAATAATAATAATAATAAACTTTTTAATTAATTACTCTTTCCACCCCCAACTTTCTTTAAATCTTAATTTTAATCAATTTCAACTTTTTAAAAGTTTCTAAGATTTGCAATTTCACCCCTTTAAGTTTCAATTAAAAGTTAAATGTCAATTTACCTCCCTAAGTTGGGATTTAATGTTTCTAGATTTTCAATTTGATCCAATTTCATCCCAAATTTTTCATAATTTCTTCAAAATACAACTAAAATGACGTACGTGTTAATTCGGGATCTTACAAATAAAGTCAACTGAGGTCCTCATTGCCTCACTCCAAAATGATTTAGGCAAATTTACTTGGAAAATCATACACTTGATTCGTTCACAAATGGTCTGATTTATTCTCTCGAAAACTCTATTATGCCGAGGAGTCTTAGGTACACTTTTCTTTAATCTGATGTCGTATTTCCTACAGTGTTCTTTAAAAGGGCCTTTGTATTCACTACCATTATCTGCATGCACACACCTAAGCTGCCTTCCTGTTTCTCTTTCAACTTTGGCGTGGAAATACTTGAACACATCTAATACTTGGTCTTTACTTTTCAAAGAATAGAAAAACACTTTTCGAGAAAAATCATCATTAAATGTAACAAAATATGAAGACCACCAAGTGTTATCTCTTTCATAAAACAAACATATGTATGCACCAAATCCAATTGATAATGTCTCCTAGATGAATTAAAATTTTGAAATACAACTCTATGTTTTTTATCGGCAAAACAATGCGTGTAAGTTTTAAGAGATGTACCTTTTATACTTGTTAGGAGTTGTTTTCTAGTAAGCATGTAAATGCCTTTTTCACTTAGGTGACCAAATCATCGATGTCATAACTTCATAGAAGAATCCTCAACTGCATTGACCCTTTCTTTAGCCAATCTCGCTTGCATCACATACAAGCTGGTTAGTTTATTGCCTCTGGCCAACACTAAAGAACCTCTTGTGAGTTTCTATTTTCCTTCACTGAAATGAAAACTATAACCTTCATCGTCTAGCTTTCTGGTGGAAATCAAATTGAGTCGAATATCTAGAAACATGCCTAACATCTTTAAGTACTAATTTGTAGTTGATATTGGTTTCTAGATAAATGTATCACATGCCAATAATCTTGAATGCACCACCATTCTCCATATTTAAATAGCCAAAGTTACTGCTAGTGTAAGATGAGAAGAAATCACTACGAGAAATAACATGCAATGATGCACTCTGATCAATCACCCAATTGCTATCTTGGCATGCAAAGTTGACTCAACTATCTTCATAAAGAATCACAATATTGTCGTCAACAACGACTACATTAGTCTCCTTATCTTCTTTGGCCTTGTTGGTTTAGTCTTTAGGTTGTTCCATTTTCAATATTCTATAATCTTGGATCATGTGTCCTAACTTGTTGCAGTGGAAGCACCTGAAGTCCTTTTTACTTCTCAATCTACCTCTCGATTTGTCAAACCTTCCATTATTACGAGGATTTCTACTTTTTCTTCTCCCCCGTCTTTCTTGATTTTTAGTAACCAATGCCTGATATTCTGAGGATAAACCCTACTCTTTCTCCTATTTCGTTCTTCATTAATGAGACTGTCTTTGACCATATCCATTATCAAATTTTCATCTAGGTGCTGAGTGATATTCTAAGCGTTTCCCAACTGTCCGGTAATGCTCTGAGAAGTAGTAATGCCTGCACTCCATCTTCCAAAACAAGTTTCATAGTAATCAGTTGATTAATAAGATCTTGAAAATTATTCAATATGATCAACTATATTTTTCCCATTCTTATAGGTTAAGCAAACAATTCTCTTAATCAAATTAGCCTTATTCGATCCAGTCTTCCGCTCGTATAAGGACTATAATTTTTTTTCTTCATAATTCATCAGCTTTGGTTCCATTAATAATATGTTGGTACACGCTCTGATCAATCTATTGACGAATATAACCAAATTATTTTTTATGCATTATCTCCCATTGTTAATTTCTTTTGCCACTTGGTTTACCCGCATCACCTTTTAAAGGCAAATAAAACCCTTACAATAAGGATATCCACCATTCTAGATTTTCAAATAGTATAATTGGTCGATGCCAATTTTACCATGGCTCCACCACTATCTTCCATTTTAAATCACACAAATAAATGTTTTCCCAATAACCTGAAACTCTGATACCACTTTGTTGGGAAAATTCACCAATTAATTTGATTTTATTTTCCATCTCTATGTGATTAAAATGGGATTACCGATTTCAATACCCAAAGATATTAACCAATATAACACAAGTAACAAAATAAAATAGGAGACACAATTTTTACGTGAAAAACCCTAAGGTGGGAAAGAAATCACGAGACCAAAGTCCGATATCAACTTCTACTATCACAAAAATAATGGGATTATAATCATTCAGACTTTTAAGCGAAAAACTCTTGGATCACTAGACAAATATCACCGAAAATGGTGGATACAACAAGAAGCAATAAATACGGGTTTAGAGATGAATATTGGAATCACCAATTACAAGAGGGTGGCCAAAGATCATGACTGATGAAAACGAAGTGCTCGATACTAAGAACAAACCCCTGAAATTCAGTCCAATCGAAATCTGAATCGTCGTCCGATCGTGAAGCTGAAGCATGCTCTCTCTTCTTCCTTGTCTTTATGAACCCTACTGCTGCAAAAATATGTTTACTGCCTTATTTCTTGCTCTAATTGTTCGTTGCCATGTGTGCATCTTATGTTGAGGTTCATGCCACTTTTTAATTAAATAACTACTAATGCATGGATTTTTGGAAACTAAGCCCTAGTGAGCTTTCTTTTAATATATATATATATATATATATATATATATATATATATATATATATATATATATATATATATATATATATATATATATATATATATTTTTTTTTTTTTTTATTTTTTTTATTTTTATTTTTTTATTAAGTTAAACCCAATTGGGTTTTGAATTAGGTCTATCACCACATGGGCTAGACCTGCCCAACATATATAATTTATCCAAATTTGAAGAAAGATTTGTGACCTGAAAGTTTTTTCCCTGCAACTTTCGCCTCACTCTTTGTAATGATTAATTTTCAGCAATGCAACAAAGATAAAGGAAAAAAAGAAAATGAAAAAATGGAGGGAAAATGTTATCAAAGCAGTCGATATGAGAGTCTTATGGCTGTTCAGATGCCATAAAGAAAATTAAAATTAGATAATCAAATTCCTTTGATAACCAAATTAGAAGCAATAGTTTCTCCATTTATAGAAGTATTCTTTATTTCTCTCTTTAAATATGTTATAGGCACACTACATGTTTGTTGAATTGTCAATGAACTTACTACACTAGAATATCAACAACTATGCTAATACTACTTGGTCCCATTGGCAATTGCCAATCGTAGGCAACTCATCTCTAGAGAGAAAGGTACATTTCAAACACTGAATAATGGATTGGCATGACATCATATGAGCTTGAAGATTGTCAATCACTTGTGATTTATTATTTTTACAACTTTCTAGTTATTTTCTTATACTTTGGAGAGACAGATCTAACAGTAATGCCATCAATTGAAAAATGTAAGGTTCCGTTTGATAACGCTATTAAATATTTAAAACTGAACGCATTGAATATTTATCAAATTAAGTGCATCTGATGATAAAAAAATTAAGTAATCACTTAAAAAATAAATATTGCTTAAAAATTATTTTGAAATTTTAAGTGAAGTGTGATTTACTTAATTTTTTTTTAGAACTTATCACTTAATACTATAGAATATCTATTTATCACAACCAATATTTTACGAAAATCTCACAAAACATTATCTAAAAAAAATTATAAATGGAAAAAATATTAAACTTAAAAATAAAATTTAGCACTGGTTTTCAAACATTCTCAAATCATGAGACTCATATGCAGTAGGAAGCCATAATTTGGATAATTAGGTAGGATTACAACTCAGTTATAGTAACTTGTATTATTACATGTAATTAAGTCTCGAATCCATCCCTCATTTACCTTGAGTAGACATGAATTTCATACAAATAGGTGGAGTTACTTTTGCTAAAGCAAGAACCGATGCGGGAAGGATCCACAGCCCTTCCCCACATATCAAACCCGAAGCAACCGCCGGAACCATCAACTCAGCCTGTTCAAGATTCAGCTTTTGCCACACAAACACAAACAAACTCCCGACACACATATCAATAGCATAGTACGCACCAATCAAGAACGGCACCGCCATAGCCATCGGCAAAGGGACCCATTTTCCGATCCTAGTTGGACTCAAATCTCTCACTAGATTCATAGCAATTGCCAACCCAAAGAACCCATAACAGAGCTCCAAGCAGTGGCGCGGCAAGGCAGAGAAGCCCTGAACTCCAATGATTGCCATGTTCCGGTTGATTATTGCGAACGGAGCCTTGTATTCTCCAGCGGGGTTCCCGACGTCAAAGGCCCGGTAGAATAGAAAGAAGCAGAGGGGACCCACCACGCAGCCTATGGCGGTCCCCACCGCTTGAGTCAGTAGCATCGCCCGTGGAGAAGTCAACGTCAAGTGTCCGGTTTTGAAGTCTTGCATGAGGATGCAAGAGACGGAGACAACCGACTTGATGATACCGGATGCCACCAGTCCGGCCATGACACCGTGTTCTTTTCCGCCAAGAACCGCCGCTGCAAAGAGGCCGATTTTGCTGTAGTTGTAGGCCATGTTGATGTCGGTGAGACCGGAGCCATAGGCATTGCAGAAGGCGAGGAAGGGGGCGAAAATATAGAAGAGCAAGACATAGTACCACTTGAGGTCTGGGAATATGAGGGGAATCACGACGACTGAAATTATAGTGAAGAAAATGTAGCCAACCGCTCCAACCCACATCGGTATTGTCTCTCTCAGGAAGACTTCATCTTGTTTTTTATCATCAAGGGCCTTATTCTGGCCACCTAATGCTGAAGGAAGAACAATTTTAATACCCGACCAAATTGCGATCTCTGAAATCAAATGGAAAGCAGAAATATGAACACTTGTTTATACCAGATTTGAGGTTTCGGTTTTTATATTTGCCGTGGATGTTTTTTAATGTGCAAGACATAATCTTGATGAAATTGTAGAGCCCATCTCCTAGAATGAGAGCTATGGAGACAAATACCTGCCAAGTGATGATAAGAGAAAAATAAGGAGTTCTAAGTGTCACATTTTCCTTATCTTCTCCGATAAATTTTATATCGAATATTAGATATTGTTGGTCATCTCTATAATAAAACAGAACGGATATAAACCCCTAAATAAATATCAACAGTTCATTATTTCCCATAAAAAGAGTTATTCAGATTGATTCAAAAAATTAACATAAATATAAAACACATATTTATATTTTACCTTATATAACTTAGACCTCATTGAGAAAATATATAGGAGATGAAATATAATATATAGAAGTTATGAACATTAAATTTACGAATATTATAGAACTAATGTATGGACATTAAATTGAGTAATAATAAAAAAATATTAAATTTGTAGAAATTATAGAAATAATATATGTATATTAAATTTAATAATAATACAAAATTATTAAATTTATATAAATTATAGAAATCATATATGAGCATTAAATTTAGTAATAATACTAAAATATTAAATTTATATAAATTGTTTAAAATCTAATATAAATGATAAAATATAATATATGAAAATTATGAATATTAAGAAATATATATGAACATTAAATTTAGTAATAATATAAAATAAGAAAATTAAATTAAAGAAATCATACTTAAAAAGAAAATATAAATTAAAAAATCATGTACATTAAATTTATAAAAACTTATAGAAATAATATATGCATATTAATTTTAGTAATAATGTTAAAATATTAAATTTGTAGAAATTAAATTAAAGAAATAATATAACAGAAGAAATATATTACACAAAAATTTTAGACATTAAATTTACGAAAATCATAGAAATAATATATGAGTATTAAACTTAGTAATAATGCTTAAATATTAAATTTATAGAAATTAAATTAAAAAAATAATATAAAAGAGAAAATATAATTTATGAAAATTACGGACATTAAATTTACAGAAATTATTAAAATAATATCGATATTAAATTTAACAATAATATTGAAACTTTAAATTTATAGAAATTAAATTGAAGAATAATATAAAAGAATAAATTTAATATACGAAAAATTATGTACATTAAATTTATGGAACTTGTAGAAATAATATATGAATATTAAATTTAGAAATAATACTGAAACATTAAATTTATAGAAATTAAATTGAAGAAAAACTATTAAATTAGGTTCATCTATTTTACTCCCGTGCCTTCAGGAACGGGTCACACGCTAGTTTATTCATAACTTGACATTTTGGCTTTCTTTTTGATAAATTATCTTTTATCTCTTATTTTTGTCTAATTATCAATTTATCCCTCTTCATTTCAAAATGCCATACTTTATCTACGTGAGAAATTATTTTTTTCGATTATAATTAACAGAATATGCTTAGAAATTGATGGAATTAAAATTTTCATTCAATTTTTAAATGAAATAAACAAAATTACTCATTTATTTTAATTTTAATTTATTTTTAAAATATTTATGATAAAAATAAATTAAAATTAAAATAAAGGATTCTTTCATCCAAAAATTTAATGAAAAATGTATATCCATCCATTTAAGCATATTTTATTAATTTAAATGGAAAAAATTAATTTTTTCATTCTGTTCAAAAGTAAAAGTAGGTTAAATGTAATTTTTTGAAGAGAGGAATAAAGTGATAATTAGACACAATAGAGTGAAGTAAAAGAAAACTTATCCTTGTCTTTTCTGTCTTTCAAAGGCCCCCTCATTTGCTTAAAGCATTAATGTAGATAAAATTAATTCAATTTGATCAAATCGATTTTGTGGTGAAAATAATAAAGCACCTTTGTTAAAAAATGAAAATGAGCAATTATTTTACTTGATTCTTAAAAAATTAGTATAATTAGGTAAAATATAAAATTTGTGAAAATTGAAAAAATTAGTTTTTTTTAAAACAAAATTTTTGCATAACATTTTCGTAAGGAAAATGAAAAGTTGAAGCGTTGAAAATAGTTTCAGCATCAACAAAAACATTTTTTTAAATTGTAAAAACCAAAGAGGGAATAAATTTCCAAAGAATTTGAAGCGACAAACGGGGACCTTGTAACCATTGAGACTCTTCATACTTCCTTCTGGTAAATCAGCAGGAAACCAGTGTCCTTTACGATCACTAATAAGTGGCCACATCATACCCCAGGAGAGCACCCCACCAAGGAGCAAAGACAAATTCACAATATGGGGACAAATCATCCCAGCTCCCACATAAGTCATGCTGAAGTCGAAGTAAAATCTACACCCACAAATGATCAAATCACAAATCAATCAGTTGAATAGAATAGAATAAATCAAAAAGAAAATCAAATTTCAAAACATAATCTCGTGCCATTGTATTTTAATTTGATGCTATTTTTGTATCATTTGAATATTTTAAGACCTTATGAGACAATTGTATTGATATTTGTAAAGCGTATAGAATAGTGAGATGTACAAAGATAAATGGTTAAGTTTAACCTAACAGGACAAGATACATATATTCATATATATTAACATATCTCTCAAACTCAAGGTGTTAAAGCCGATGTCAACATGAGTTTGAAAAGTAAAGCGTGAAAGCGTTTGGGAGGATAGGCCTTGGTGAAGATATCTGTAGTTTGATTGGTAAAGCTGATTGAATGGGGGCGAATAGTATTCAGAATAATGTGATGATAGATAAAGTAGAAATTGGTCTCGAAGTGTTTAGTGCAGTCATGGAAAGCGTTGTTATGGGCAATTCGAACGACACTTTGATTACCACAATTAATAGTGGTTACATCAGGAGTGGGCACTACTTCATCATTAAGTAAGTATTGGATCCAAAGTAATTCTTGAGTGCCATCAACAAGAACACGATACTTTACATCTTTTCCAGATCAAGCGACAACTCTTTACTTTTTTCTATGCACCGAAATGGGAAAGTCTTTAAGGAAAAAAAAATCTCATGCAGTAGAGCGCGGATAAGAGGGATGTCCAGCCAATCAGTGTCTATGTAGACATGTAAAATTAGAGAGAATAGTAAAGAGATGTGAAGACTATGGAAGATTTTCCCCTTAATGTAATGCAAAATGCTCATAATTGCTGATTAATGAGCAGTTCATGTAGTGGATAAGAATCACATGACCTAATGATCTACATAAGTGATGTCAGGCATCTCACTATAAGGTATATCTGGCTACCAAATAACTGACAATATAAAATAGCATCAGAAAGTGAAGTCTTGTCCAATGAAGTGAGTCAAGCGTTTAGCCCAATAAGAGTACTAACATTCTTTGGATCACTGATACTAGCTTTTGATAATAGATCAGATGCATACTTCATTTGAGAAAGAAACTATTTGTGCTGTAAGATATATCCAGACTAAGAAAATAGGTCAAGGGGCCAGATCTTTCCTTTCAAACTGAGTGTTGAGGAATTTATTGAGATTTGAGATGCATTGAAGATCATTGCTAGTAATGTCATATCATCAACATAGAGTAATAGGAGAATAATTCTTTCTTTGTTCTAGAAGATGAAGATCATAGAGTCATGGGAGTTGGAGGTGAAGCCAAAGTGAAGTATCATTGCACTGAATTTGGTAAACCATGCACCAGGTTTTTTTAAGCCCATATAATATACGACAGAGGAGAAAAACTTTGTTAGGTCGATGAATTAGTGCAAGGGATGTTTCATGTATACCTCATTGAGAAAATAACCATTGATAAATTCATTTTTTACATCTATCTGAAAGAGATTATACTTGTGAATGATTGCAACGACAAGTAGAGTGCAAACATAGTTAAGTTTAGTAACTGGGGGCAAAAGTCTCCTCATAATCAATGTTGTAATCTTGAGTAAATCCTCTTGGAACCAATAATACCTTCTAGCGCTCAATCGATCCATCAGAGTGAGTTTTGATTTTGTAGACCTACTTTCATCCTAGTGTTCCCTATCCTGGCGGAAGGTCCACTAAGTCCCATGTATATTGTTTTTCCAAAGCCTATAATTCACCTATTATTGCTTGCTACCAAAGAGGGTTAAAATTGACTTCATGATAAGACTGAGGCCCATGCTAAGAGAGAATAGTGGGAAAATAATAGAATTCATAAATATTTGAAGGAGGTTGTGCTACCCTACGAGAAGGACGGTGATTCTTTGGCTCAATAAGATATTGGTTTGGCTTGGTTGGTGCAGCATCTGATGTCATTGGGACAAGATCGAGGGAGTCATGCCCAGGATTCGTAGATGGAGTAAGAACATCAATGGGGGTTAGTATGGTAGTTGGATGATCTATTTAATGCTCTGCGACACTTGTGCTAAGATGATCAAGAATTAAGTTAATAGATGGATTAGTGAAATATAGATGGTTAGTGGTAGATGTCGAATAAAACTTGGATATGGAGGAAAAGATTTTGTGTTCCCAAAAGATGACACACGTAGAAATATAGAGATGATTAGAAATGGAATCCCCAAAATGACATAATCGAGCACGACGTCATAGTTGGGCATTTCTTAAGGTTGTAATCGGACAAAGCAGACACACCCAAAGATTTTAAAGAGGTGGAAATTCTAGAGATTCCATTAAACTTTTGATAAGGAGAAAAATTTCCAATGGTAAGTGAAGGTTCCAATTGATGGTATAGAAGGTAGTGAGAGCATCTTCCCCCAAAAACACTCTAGACAAGAAGATGAAATGAGTAGTGTACAGACAATATCTAGGATATATCAATGTTTATGTTCAACTCGATCATTTGGGGGAGACGTGGCAGGGCAAGATCAATGTGGAAGTGTGTCATGTTTTCAAAGGGCGAAAATAAAGGTTGATCCTCGTATTCTATCGTATTGTAAGATCATAAGATTTTTATATCGTGGGAAAATTGAGTTTGAACTATGAAAGCAAAATATGAGTAGATATGAGGTGCTTCAGAATGCTTATGCGTGATGTATCAGTAGTAGTCATTGAAAAATATGAGAAAGCATTTGAATCCCCCAATTATGGGAGAAAGTGCGGGTCCGTAAACATCAGAGTGGAATAAGTCCAAAAGATGCCTAAGAGACTAAATTATTAATCAGAAAAGACAAGTAGTATGTTTAGCTTGTTGACATGGAAGACTGTCAAGATGATCGGTAGAGACAGGTCCAAATTTCCCACTAGAGGCTAACGTACGGTTACATCAAATGGATGCATGACGTAACCTAAAATGCAAAAGGTGGAGAGAAGATAAATTAGGTGACGATGATGAAGATGGTGGTAGTGGTGGTGGTAATGAGGTCGATAGTAGTGCTGGCAATATTGATGATGGTTGGGTTACACAAGTTGATAAAAGACATAAGGTAGTTGGCAGGATTGATTTGTAAGGTAGAGACTAAGCTCACATAGATATCCAATTTTATGACCAGTCCCAAGTTTTATTCTTGTCTGAGGATCATAACACAATAACTAGTATTAGAAAATATTACTGCAAGTCCCACTTCACAGATTTGTAGAAGAGATAAAAGATTTAAACTAAGTTTTTGTATTCAATACATGTTATAAACAGAACGATGTAAAGTGTAAATCTGGCCAGTATGATAGACATGCGTATAAAACCATTAGCAGTATGAGTGGTAAGAGCATTCACAACAAATAATTTTGAGAAGAAAATATTGGAACTATATGGTTATAACAGGCATAATCAAACAATCAAGACGAATTACCTATAGTAAGTGAATGAGCAGGAGAAAAGTTGGTACATAAGTTGGAGAAAAAACATTTGAAGAGTGAAGCTAATCCCCAATAAAGATACAAACAATGATGGAGGTAGGATCAAAACCTTTATTGGTAGCAAGAATAGTAGGTGAAAAACAAGGCATGGACATCGTGTGCGAACTAAATAAACAATATAAAAGAAAGTTTATTTGATATGAATCTAGAAAAATGGAAGCTACAGATATAATCAAGAGGTCAACATTATCCAAGAACCGATCTGGAGTAGTGAAAAACTAATCGATAAAACCTTTAACTAGTCAAAAGAATGTGGTGAATTGAATAAATAATATAAAAAAAAGTATATTGTATGATCCAAATTTGAATAAATGGAGGTGATAGATAGATTAAGAATGCCAAAATTAATATGAAACTAGTATTGATCTCCAAGATTGATCCAAAAAAGGGTGAAGCGATCAAATGAACTTTGGACCAATACAAAACTGGTCAATAACACAGTGGTTTACTAGGATCGACGAGAAAACTATATGCTGGTATGGCAATGACGTGTCTAATGATGTGGAAGCTTTGAAGGGTGAATTGTGATGATATGGAGGTTGACATGGTAGGTAATATGGACGACGACATGGCGAATTTTAATGATGTGATAGTGACAAGGTCATGACATATAAAAAACATGGCATTGGATTGTTCTTGGCGTAGGTGTTGATGTGACCTAAGGCTTAAATAGAAGAGTCAACTCCTTGAATAGTGCGACAAAGAAATAGAACGGTTGGAGCAAGCATGTGGGTGCATGGAAAGTTGGTTTGGACCTTGGTTGATGTGGTTAGCTTCATATTAGAAAGACGATTCAGATAGTATGGTCCCGTGTTGATGTCAAAGCAACATTAAAGCCTGTAGTATTCAACAAAACTGCTAGAGGCACATGAGAGCACATGTTTGGGTGGTTTGGCTTATCTCTAGTGGTATTGGACTCATTGTTTCTAGACAAGTCTAATGGTGGTGGAAGATATGGTATAGGATTGAAGAAAGGTGACACTTTGTGCTGTAGGCAACGGTGCGGTAAAAGACTTTGAAAAATAGTTTTAGGGTTGCAGAAATTTTTGTAAGAACAAGGTCAAGAAAAATTGGTTGTTGATACCATACTAAAATAATTGAGACGTGTTATATTGAAAAAAAATATGAGACAATTATATTTATATTTGTGAAGCCTACAAAATATTGAGATATACAAAGGCTCTTATATATAGGAAAATGGTGATACAAAAAATAGGATCGTCTAATATGGTCCTCAAAATTCGGAATGTGATATTGTTTGGGTTAAATTCCTACAAAAAAATGCACCACATATATGCCTTCCAGTGTTGCACCTTTGGTGCAAAAATCAGTTGTATGTTTTGAAGGAATCTTGGAATAGTAATGGCTAGTAAAGGTGGGCGTACCTTGGCTAGGTTCCCTTACAGTATTTGTAGGAGACAGAAGACTTGTTTAGTACGTCTTCCATGAATCATGGTCAATATCCATGAACTCTCTAGATTTAGTCGGGTCATAGGATTAGTGGACCATTATTCTTTAAATACACCCACTCTTTCTATATTTGTAGCGAACAATCGTAACAGTTAGGGATGTTAATGATTCGGTTTTAGTTCAATGTCATATAAAACCAAAACCAAAACCATTAGAAATATATCAAACCAAAAATGTAACCAAAACCATCGGTTTTGGTTTTAAATAGTTTTAAAATCAAACCATTTAAATTTATACAAAACTAAAAGCAAAACCAAAATTGTGAAACCATTTAAGATTTTTCAATTTTATAAAAATAAAAAATAAAACCAAAATCTTGAAACCTTTTATATATATATATATATATATATATATATATATATATTGATTTTGATTTTGGTTTTAGGATAGAAACCATGAAACCGAACCGCTAGCCAATATTTTAGATTTATTTTTAATACATATATGTCCTTATATTTTTATATATTTATAGTTTAACCCAAATATATATGTATGTTTTTTTTATTTATTTACTCTTTTACTGTAACAATTAATTATTTGTGGTTTGGTTTTGTTTCTTAGGATTTATTGTTTATATTTTAGTTATGCTTATATATAAAAACCAAACCACAAATAATTAATTGTTACAGTAAAAGAGTAAATAAATAAAAAAACATACATATATATTTGGGTTAAACTATAAATATATAAAAATATAAGGGCATCTATGTATTAAAAATAAATCTAAAATATTGGCTAGCGGTTCGGTTTCATGGTTTCTATCCTAAAACCAAAATCAAAATCAAAACCACTTTGGGAGTCAAACGAGTGGGCTAGATCAAGGTGGCAAAGCGAAAGAATGAGGGGCAAGCGCTAGGCGTTCCGATTTTGCTAATTTCAAAAATCGAAACTGCAACTGAACCATTTAGTTAGTTTCAAAATTAGACTGCTCGATTCGGTTTCTCACTATTACCCATCGGTTCGAATTTTTTTTTTTTACATCCGTAATAACGGCTCGAGAGCTTGAATCATGGTCAAAGCTGAAATACCTTTAGGCCATCCTCGACTTTAAAGGGTGGGACTATAAGGAAGCTGAGCATGAATCTTGTAGGGATATGTCGTGATTGGTTCACCAAGTATTCGATAGTGGCCTCGGTACTACATAGTGACCTCATTTGCCATCAGTAGTTTCAAGCCCCCTACGCTTGGCATATGGTGTTGGCTCATGTATATGTCACATGGATTTATTCTTCTACATGACCGCTTTTGAGGTTGGTCGGTAAAATCTCTCATTATATAACCCTATTCCGAGGGTCGAGGTCAAAGGAGATGCAAGCTCGGGTACAAGTCAATTGGTCACAGCTTCTTGGACTTGGCACCTAATCATAAATTTTAATGTTGCATCGATTTAAAAATCACTCCCAAAAACTGCCATGCATTCAATGCATGGTGTGATTGGACTTTGAGTGTCTTTTTACTTACACATTGATGATAGACATTTCTTTGCCAAGCGAATCTTGGTGTTTAAACGAAGGGACCCTCTCATTGATCCCTTTCGGGATTCTTGAGCTTTCTTCCCTTTCATTTCAAGAGATCCCCTAAGTTTTCCAACGACTATTTCAGTACTCTGGAGACAGTCTTTCCCTAGTTCTGGTAAGTTTTTTCTTTTTTGCTCAGTTAAATCTTCTCATCTTTGTACTTCCTTTACTTTATGTTGACCTTAGATGTTTTGATGGACAAATTAACGTTGGTGTTTCTATGAAACTAATAGTGTTAATAAGTGATTTCAAAATTAAGTTCCAATTGAGTAAATGATAAAAAGAACAAGATTTCAAGATGACATTTGATGGAAGTTCATGATGATTGCAATGAAGACATTAAATATTTTTTAGCTAATTTTTTCATTTTTCGTATTCCTTGGTAAAAACAATTCAATTCTTTTTATGCTCCTAATGCAGCCCAATTAGGATGACACACAACACTTATAAAATAATTTGAATTATTTGAAATAGAGTTAAAAGTGATAAATTCAAGTGTCAAAATATTTTTATGAAAGTATCGATCAAGAAAATATTTTAAAAAGGGAAAATGTGTTTTTATGCCTGGTTGGATGGTTGATTCTGAGCCTAAAATGGTAAATCACCCGATTGACCATTTGGTTGTTAATAACTTCAAAATGAGTCGTTGAGGGTACACAACTAGTCGACCGACAGTGTGTTTTCAACAAGGTTGTGGATCCGAGCACTTTCTTATCCTCGAAAAACCCTATGGCCGGGAAGGGAAAGGCCGAGATCAGGAAGGGGTCGCAGACCTTCCAATTCGAGAAGAATAGGAAGAAGAGATTGTAAGATTTCCTAAGGTATGAACCAACATCTCAAACGAACAAAAATTCCGATATTGAGTAGTCCCGGGAAGATTGAGCACCTGGAGACCTGCACAAAGGACTTACCGGGTTTTTCCCGGCGTATCCTCTCTGGCGTGAGAATCAGCGTACGGGGGTAAAATTTTGAAAAGTAATTTACTGAGAAGAGGGGAGAGTGAATAACAGAGTAGTGTGCTTAGTTTTTTCTACCTTTGGGCAATTGTATGCCCCTCCTATTTATAGGTAAGGTGTAGATTAGTTTTTGGGGTCAATGAAGGGTTTAATGCCTTTTTAAGGACGACATGATGGTGGCCACTTGATTTACCGCCAATGAGAATATGCCTAGAGGCCTTCTTCTTAGCTATATTTGGTAGATATTTTACCCTTGGGAAGGGGGTCATAATGATGAACTTGGCCATTTTGTGGGTTTGTGGGATATTTTTAGGAGATATTTGGTGGGGTTTAAAAGGTAGGAAACTGCAATAGATCAGGAAAGAATGGAGGATGGCATTGCCTTGTTGTGGCCGGGGTGATAATGGGAGCTATAGCCCTTCCCTGGCGAATAAAGAGGAAAATGTGGGCGTTGCTCCGGTGGAGAACACTGAGATGGGGAATAACTGCCCATTCCGGCGACGGCTTGAGGACCACCCCAGGTAGAGTTGAGCCCTCTGGGGCGCCTGGCATGGTTGATGAGGTTTTCCTTCTCGACATATTTCTTACACTTGGCGCCCTGGGCTTTAGATTTTGTAGGAAGTTGAGCACACATGGGGGTCTTCGATTGGGTGTGTTGGACTGACCATTTCTACACTCATCAGTAGCCCCTAGTCCTTAGTGTTGAGAAGAAGCTTCAAGTGACTGGGGACTCTAAAGTGAACCTTTCCCGGAGCTTTATTGCAGGGAGCAGGCCACTTTACTGGGAAGAATATAGGCAATTCCCGGGTGGAATGATTGACCTGAGCACAAGAAAGACGACCCAAAAAGTCAAATGGGTGTCCCGAGGACAGTAATAAGTAGCCCGCCCTAGATTGGCGTGAAAGGCTGTGATCGATCACATATGCATCCCTCATATCACGTCCCTTTGCTGGAGCCCCTTCAGTGGTGCCCCTTTAATGCGAATACGCACGTCACCTACTAAACCGTTGGGGCGGAGCAATGTGGCTGCATAGTTCCTACACGGCATGCTTTTCCTAGGCACCTTTATGGTATTACTGAGCACGACAGTTGGGATGGACGAATGTCCCTACTATAAAAAGGAGGCCACCTGAACTCCATTTTCACTTTTTTTTTGCGATTTTGACTTGGCGGAGCAACAACCTTCCGTCAGGTAACTCATTCTTCTCACAATGTCTACTTCTTCTTCCTTTTTTGGCGTTGGGTCCATGTCGGGGTCTGCCACTTCTAGGTAGGCCCTAAATATTTTTCCCCTTCGACAAATCGATTCCCCTTCACTCTACCTCCCTGTCTAGAGGGACGAACAGGTTCTTCAGGTGGCACAGAGCCCTCCAACCGTCATGGGGACGACGATCGTGCTGGGTCTAGCAGTGGCCCCACAATGGAGGTGGTCCCTAGCCCGAGTGATGAGATTGAGATGTGTGAGGAGGCGGTGGCAGGAAATAACCCTATTTGAGGGATCAAAACGACAATGACAGAGAAGAAAATTCAGGAAGCCCTGAGTCTTTAAACCTTCCCTGAGGGGGTGGTGCTATGGTGCTTCACGACGAAAATTCCTTACAGGCCTAGAAAAGTCAGTGAAGAACTAGAAACTCTAGTATTTCTTCCCGGGAGAAGAATTCGGTCCTGACGAGGAGAGGGTCAACCCCGTTCCCAAGGAATAGGATGTTGTAGGTGACCATGTCTCCATCTGTGAGTGTTTTGTTTCTTCATGAACTTGTTTGTTTCTCACCTTGTCTTGATTTTTTGAAACAGTTCCGAAGAAAGCAAGTGGGAAATGAGTGAGGCCCAGTGTTTCGATTAAACAACAAAGGAAGATCGTTTGGGGGACGTAGTACCACAACGTGAACGAGTTATTTTATTTGACACTATACTGCCACTACTTTTTCTATGCACTAGGTCTCTTAGTTCCAGAGATCGAGGAAAATACCAAAAACAGTAAAGTTTCTCCTTCCCAGAAATTGTTTTAGTGTGCCCAAGAATTTTTTAGTTGTTCCTTACTTATTTACCTTCTTATACTATTTTGGCAGAGATGGACAAGGTTGCATTGGCATGATTGTTGAGGGAGAGGGCCACAAAAATAAAAGTAGAGAAGGAGACGAGCTCCCAGTCTCAGGTGGAGGTCCCCCGAGAAATGATTGCCAAGGGGGAGGAGGGAACGAACAAGGGGAGCTCAATTGGAGAGGCCCCTTTCGGGTCGGAGAGCTCGCTGAGACGAATCACTAGGAAAGAGCAACAGTGGCGAGAAGCTAAAGCTGTGGCTGGGAAGAGCGCTCCATCACAATTTGGACCAAGTACCCACACCCCTGCCTAGGGAGGGCAGCTTGGGGGCTAGCTAAGAAAGAGAAAAGAGGAAGGTAGGGCGATCTAGAGTAGAGGGAGCAAAAAAGGCAAGGGTTGAAGAGGCCTCCGCAATCCCCCAGCCGAGCAAGATATTTTCCCCAAGACAAGCCCAGACCTCGAGCACCAGCATTCTTCTTGAGTAGGGAGTCATAAAACATCTAGAGATGCTATCCGCCTACATCAGCCACATCATACCACCTAGGAACAAAGAGAAGATCAATGCCGAGATGGACACACAGATCTTCGCAAAACTGGGAAGGGATACCTTGCTGGTAAGGTTAAGATGAAGTTTTATTTAGTCTTTTATTTTCATCAACAACTCAAATGAATAGATTCTCCTTTAATTTGATTTTGCAGGTGCTGTCCAGAGTTTCCTTTGCTTCAAGCCGCATCAATGCTGCCCATGAGAGGGAGCAGAAGCTTGACGAGAGGCGTAGACAACTCTTCACGCAACACAAAGGGCATGTGGAGTAGGTAAAGTAATGGCATGAACAGAGGAAAATCATGGCCGTTGCTGAGGAGAGTGCCAAGGAGGAGGCTAGGAAGGCCAACGAGGAAAAATCAACCCTGAAGTCCCTTTACGCTGCTCAAGGCGGATCTGGCTACTGTTGAGGAGAAGATGGAGATGATGAGAAAAGAATGTGAAACCACCATTGCCAAAGCCAGGAAAGATGCCATAAGTGAATGAAATGATTCCCCGGATTATGAGGAGGTAAAAATACAGATGGCTGTTGAAATGGTGGAGAGTGGACACAGGTACACTATCTGAAATCTTCGCCGACAACATCCTAGCTTTTCGGTGGATGACATAGGAATGGATTATTCTAACTCCGAAAATGCCAATCCTGGGATGGGAAAAGTTGTGATGGAAGAAGGCGGAGAAACAGTTGAGATGGAAACTGCTGCAGGGATGAGGGGCGATGGAGCTAATCAGGGAAGTATTGAAACCGCTACGGGGGCAGTAAACGCTGGCATGGACGAAACGGGCACCGTTTCAGGGAACCTTACTACCGGGTATGATGAACCCTCTGTTGGTGGAAGTAGAACTACTCCATCCCCCCTCAATCAAGAAGAAACTTCAACCTCTTAGTTATGATACCAAAAATCAGAACTTCAACATGTTTGTTTGGGGAAGGACCTAAGCCCCAGGTCCCATTCTCAGTTGTTCGTGGAGACGATCATTTTAAGCCACAATATGTGCTTTATGCTTTCTTCCTGATCTTGGAAAAAATCTGCCCTGGGAGGATAATCCCCAACACTTGGGCGATTCATCGTAATCTTTTGCTTGAAAAAATTCAAGTTTTAAGGACCCTTGTCGGTCGACCTTGCCTTCTCTTCTCGGGAGGTCTATTCCTTGGATTAAATCGTGCATCCCCTTCTCAGGGAACACAATTTGACACTGTTTCACCATATCCACAACCTCCCTGCCCTCGAGCCTAATAGCTGATTAGAAATCGAGTGGCAGGTTAAATGTCCAGGGGTGGTATATTCTGTGGAATTCGACCCTTGCGGTCGCCGGGGGGTGATTTCAAGTTAGCCCCCTGTGGCCGGTCATAGGTAGGTTTTCCCTATTGGGTCTCATTTATGAGCTTGTTCAGGTTATCCCAAAATTATCCTTTCTGGGACATTTTTCCTTTGTGTTACCCATATAGGGCTTGGCTGTCAGGAGTGAGATGTTTACCTGTAGGTTCTCAGACACAATCGATGTCTGCCATCGGAGGACAATAGCTATCTATCCCCAAGCTCCAAACTATCAACCTGCGGGGATGGTCCGGTTCCTGACATAGTACGTCGGGATGAGGGTTACAAAGGAGATTACCCTCGACGCTGTGCTCCGGGATACCATTTGGTTTAAACGTAGGGTTGGGGAATGAAATGACTTCATTCGAGATGGGACGAGGGTTGCTCATCCCAATTTTATTTGTATTTTGGAGGAATATGGGGAAGGTTACTTATCCCAAACAAAGAATGGGGTGGGGGCTACATTTTACCACTACCAACGAAATTTGGAAAATGAAGCAATCAATGATAGTTGATCAAAATAGAGCTTCCATTCATAAAGAGTCATGTTACAAATGTGAATTTTTTTTTTACAAGTTCATGGGTACTACTTCTTCGGGGTAGTAGCGCTTCAAGTGTTTTGCATTCTATGGGTGCCTTAGGGAGACGCCCTTCTCGGTTTCCAGTTCATAAGTACCAGGATGGGCAATACGGGTGACGAGATATAGCCCTTCCCAGGATGGAGTGAGTTTATCGACGTTTATGTCCTTGGTGGCCATGGTGACTTATCAGAGGACAAGATCCCTAATGTCGAATGACCGAGGACGGACTCTTCTATTGTAATATCTAGCTGTAGATTACTGGTAAGTTACTAGTCGAACACGTGTGTGTTCTCTACTTTCCTCAAGTAGATCTAGGTTAAGGGCCAATAAGGCGTTGTTCTCATTAGGGTTGAAAATCATCACTGTCCGAGAAGAGGGCAGGCAAATCTCGACGGGGATTATCACTTCCGACCCAAAGGTCATTGCAAAAGGAGTTTTTTCCCTAGGGGTTTTCGATGTAGTATGGTAAGCCCAAAGGACAAGGTATAAATCTTCAACCCATCATCTCTTTGATCTATCGAGTCCGGTTTTGAGTTCATGAAGAATGGTGCGGTTAGTAACTTCTACTTGCCTGTTGGACTGGGGGTGCCCTGGAGATGTAAAGTGGGTCCAAATCTCCAACCTGGAGCAAAAATCTGCGAAGAGGTCATTATCAAACTGCTTCCCACTATCGGAGACGATAGCCTTGGGTATGCCAAAGCAACACACAATATTTTCCATGCAAAGTCTCGAATATTTTCTTTGGTGATCCGTGCAAGTGGTTTGACTTCTACCCATTTCATGAAGTAGTCGATGGTCCAATGAGAAACTTTCTTTGTCTAGCCCCTTGAAGGAATGGACCGAGAAGGTCAATGCCCCATTAGACGAAAGGCCATGGACTCGTTATGGGGACGAGAATAGTAGGGGGTTGCCGAGGATTAGAGGCAAATATTTGACACTTATCCTATTTCTTGACGAACTCCATAGAGTCTTTATGCCTATTTGGCTAGAAATATCTGTGACGAATAAGCTTGTGAACCATGAATCTTCTTCCAGAATGATTTCCATATAGTCCTCATGAACTTCTTTCATAGTATAGTCAGATTTATCTGGCCTGAGACAGCGAGAGTAGGGACTCAAAAAGGATCTCCAGTAAAGAACTCTATTGATGATGGTGTAGCGTGATGCTTGGTACCATATACGCCTCGCCTTTGCTTAGTCAGATGAAAGTGTCCTGTTCAGGAGGTATTCTGTTATTGGGTCCATCCAGGTTGGCGCATTGGAGAGAAGATATATGGTGGCAACTTAATCGAAGATGGAGGTTCTCGGTGCTTCCAAATATTCCACGGGAACACCTCGTTTCAAGGTGAATTCCACAACAGAGGCTAAGTTGGCCAAGGAGTCAACTTGTCGATTCTCTTCTCGGGGGATTTGGCGTACTTGGATTTTTTTGAAGTTCTCCATTAGTGCTTTTACTCTTCTGAGATAGGCATCCATACTAGGGTCTCTAGCCGCGTATTTACCGTTGACTTGGTTCACAACGAGTTGTGAGTCATAGAAGAGGTGCAGGTTTTTGGCGTTGAACTCTTGCGCTAATCTGAGCCACGCAAGAAGGGCTTCATACTTTATTTTATTATTGGTGGTTCTAAACCCGAGTCGGAGTGTGTATTTAATTTCTTCCTGATCAGGAGCTACCAGGACCATGTCGACTCCACAGCCCCTCATGTTAAAAGAACCATCTGTGAACAACTGCTAGGTATCCGAGACAAAATCGTCATTTGGTCTGGGATAAGTAGGTGCCCCCTCTAGGATCAATATCTCTACCGGGTCAGGATAGGGATCCGGTCGGGAAGGGTTGTGACCATCCGGGAAGGGTTTTTCTGGGAAAGTCATTTCAGCAATAAAATTGGCCAGGACCTGCCCTTTGATGGCTGTCCTTGGTCACTATTTAATATGAAATTGGCCAAGTTCAAGGCTATATTTCATTATCCGGCAAGAAATGTCGGGCGTTGATATCTGGTTTCAACTTTAGTGAGTACTTGACTTGCATAATACATAGGTAGTTGAACCCTCTCATCTTCCCGAACCAGCACCATACTGACTACAGTATCTAAAGCAGCTATATACATAAATAATTATGCCTTGTTCTTTGGTGTACTTAGCAGTAGCGCTGAAGATAGGTATGCCTTAAGCTCTCGGAATGCACCTCACATTCTTCCGTCTACTCAAAGGTCTTGTTGCCCCGCAGAACTTTGAAGAAGGAAAGATATTTTTTTGAAGATCGAAAAATGAAGCTGTTTAAGACGACCAGCCTTCCAATGAGCATTTGGACTTCATTCCTTATTCGGGGAGAGGTCATTCCGAGAACAACACTGATTTGGTCAGGATTGGCATTGATGCCCCTTTTGGACACCATATAGCCCAAGAATTTCCTTGCTAAAACCCCAAATATGCATTTAGTAGGGTTCAGTTTCATTTGATAAGCTCAGAGTTTGTTAAAGCAGTTTTGGAGGTGGTCGAGATGATTACAAGCTTTCGTGCTCTTTACGAGTATGTCGTCAATGTAGACTTCCATCGTCGATCCAATCTCTTCCTTAAACATTTTGTTAAAGAGTCTTTGGTAAATAGCCCTAGCATTGTGAAGGCCAAATGGCATCACCTTGTAACAGTATGTACCCTTATTCGTAATTAACAAGGTTTTTTCTTTATCGGGAGGGAACATGGGAATTTGATTATACCCAGCATATGCATCAAGAAAACTCAAAATTTCATGCCCCACCGTCGCATCAATGACCGAGTCTATTCTCAGCAAATGAAAGAAATATTTAGGGCATGCTTTGTTGAGGTCTTTGAAGTCCACGCAAAGGCACCATTTGTTTCCAGACTTGAGAGAGTGGATGACATTAGAGAGCCAGTCTGGTAACTTTACTTTTTATACCACGATGGATTTCAACAACTTATCCATTTCCTGCTCAATGAGTTTTTGGCGATCCGAGTGGAATTACCTCATTTTTTACGTTACTGGAGGATGGTGAGGGTTAGTGTGTAGTAGGTGCATGGAGACATTTGGATTGATCCCAGGAAGCTCATTATGGGACCAAGTAAAGATATCGTAATTCTTATTGAGGAGGGAAGTTAATTCTTCTTGCTATGCCGGGCTGAACTTGGCACCAATTCGAACGGTTTTTTCCTTAATGGTAGGGTGAATAGGAACTTCTATAAGGTCCTTATGAGGACGATGTCGAGATTTCTCATCTCGGGGATCATCGATAGGTACGATTTCGGGATCGGTCATGGTCATGAGCTCAATTCTTCCGTTCTCTGTCTCGGTCGTTAATTGCTATTTCTTCTTTTCTAGCGCTCTTCTGGTGCAGGAACGAGCTGATTCTTCATCTCCCTTGACCTCTCCCATCTCCTGTTCTATAGGAAACTTCATGGACTGGTGGTAGGAGGATGATATGGCCTTGAGCGCCGCCAAGGTAGGTTGCCCAATGATTGTGTTATACAGAGAAGGTCAGTCCACAATAAGGAATTTAACCCAAACCATGGCCGAGGTGGGTGCGGTACCCACCGTGAAGGGAAGGGACATCCAACCCACGGAATTAACAACCTCCCCACTGAAACCGACAAGGGGGGGGGTGATAGTGGACCTCACAAAGCTTGAACTGGCATTCATTTAGTCAAATGCCTCCTTGAAAATGATATCTGCAGAGCTGCCGCTATCGATCAGGATTCGTCCGACCTTGTAGTGATTGATCAGGGCAGATATTACTAGGGTATCATTGTGAGGGGTATGAATTCCTCGGAGGTCTGCTTCACTGAAAGAGATGACGTTGTGCAAGGCTGCATCGATCGTGCTTACCTCATACATGTCCTCGTCGACTTTTCGCTTGGATTTTTTCTCGTGTATTTTCTCGGAAGAGGTAGTTGCTCCCCCAAGGCCGAGGCCACCATCGATTGCAGAGATCATATTAATTTCATCATCAATGCATATGTCATCGTCATGTTTGTCGGTTTTCCTCCTTGGTGTGGGTCGGCTACGACTTTCCTTCCTTGGTTGATCTCGTCACCCATTGCGGTGACTGCTCTCCCCAGCCCCGGAGCTTGCACCTTCCTTGCGGACATAATGACTAAGTTGCCTCCTTTTTATGAGGGATTTGATGTCTTCTTAGAGTTGGAAACATTCATCTGTAGAGTGGCCACGGTCACGGTGGAATTCGCAATATTTGGAGACGGCTTTTCCTATAGGCTTTCCCTTAGGGGGAGGAGCTGGGGGGAAGAATCTCTTTCCTAATTTTTTTGCAAAGATTGTGGCTATTGAGGCAGTGAGGGGCATCATTCCTGGACGATTCCCAAGGGGCTGAGAGCGTCTTCGTTCCTCGGGAAGGGGTCCTAACCTCCCTTCTACCTGCAGCATTCGAGAGCCTTGTACCTTGCAATGCCCTTCCTCTACTCGGCCTTTTTGCTTCTGGTTCCGTTCACGCTCTCTCTTCATAGCATCTTTGAGATCGACTTGGTAGAAGCTGGTACCTCGGGAAAGAGCAACAACTAAGTTTGGCGCGTGATAGAAGCATAAATTGCATATCAACATTCGATGTCTTACTCTGTCGATTAAGGCGTTCAAGGCCACAGCGTCCAAGATGTTGCTACAACTGGAACATTTCTTATGGAACCGTGCAACAAAATCACCCAGAGTTTAGCTACTTTCTTGCTGGAGAGGGAGGATATGGTTTACCTGTTTTGGGTATTCTCTTGGAACAGTTAAATCGGGCTAAAAAGAGTTGCTCCAGCTGATCAAATAAGGAAATCGATGTAGGATCCAACTCTCAGTACCATGTGCTAGCCATTCCAGTGAGAGTCAAGGGAAAATATTTGCACCTTACTACTATGGACACTGTGTGCATGTCCATGACTACGATGAAAACAGAGAGATGATCGCCTGGGTCGGTGGTCCAATCGTAGAGAGCTATTTATGGACTAGGGAACTAATAGGGGACCATTTCAAGGACTATGGCCTCAATAAAAGGGGATCTAATACCTCAAAGGAGCCCATTAGCTTCTTTAGGGCCCTATATCTGAACAAGTGCTACCTCTATTTCAGCAACAGGCCTTTCCAAGGCCGTTTCTCTCCTAGGAAGCGTTGCTACAAGACTTGCAGCGACTCATGATCCCTACCTTTCGGTGGGAGGAGAAGGGGGTGGGAGTCAGCCTCCAAAGCACAACTAGCTCTTCGATCTGCACGGGTGATATTACTGTGAATTTTTTCTGCATGACGACCATGGTGGTCATGGCGGTCTTTTGTCCAGCGAGATCATTGGGGTAATAAGGTAGAATCGAAAATGGCTAGTTGAGCTGGGAGTTGCTCCCTGATCAGTTGATTGTGATGACGAGGTGGTTTACTTGATAGGTGTCCCTCAGAATAGATGACACAGTCGGATTCGCGAGGAGGATCCTCATTTCCTGCATGTTGAAGAATCGATCCTCCTTAAATAGGGATAGGTTGTAGGAGACGTTCATCTCCTTCTACTTTATAGAGGGCCGACACTTGTTGATTTAGGGTTGACGACAGGTTTGAAATTAGAACAGTTGGCGTTTGAAATTAGAACAGTTGGCGCTTGAAATTGTTGAGACGCACCGCATCCGTGGTTCCAGGACGTGGTCCTGTAGGTAGAGCTGACGGGCCTGCCTGGCTGATAGGGAGTACATGTTCTTCTGCTTCCAGAATGGGGACAACAGTCATTGTAACCAACCTAGGATTCCACTCTATTTCAAGAGTCGGGCGACTATCTACCTTGTTGTCTAGATTCCTTGGTCATAGGGATTGGCCAGACCTTGTATGCATCAAGCTCTTAGCCGAGAAAAAAGTAGGTGATGATGGGAGTGAGGCTTTTCGTAGCGGTTCCCACAGATGGCGCCAAACTATTGGTGACGAATTTTGGTCGATACCAATAGTATGGTCCGGCCAGCCCTTGAGGGGGGTTGGAGAGCCCTTTGATAGAGGTTGTGGATCTGGGCTGCTTCTTATCCACGAAAACCCTCTGCCCGGGAAGGGGAAGACCAAAACCGGGAAGGGGTTGTAGGCCTTCCAAACTGAGAAGAACAGGAATAAGAGGTTGTAAGATTTCTTGAGGTATGAACTAGCACCTCAAACGAACCAGAATTCCGATATTGAGCAGTCCCGGGAAGATCGAGCACTTGGAGACCTGCACAAAGGACTTGCGAATTTTTCCTGGCGTATCTCCTCCGGCGTGAGAATCAGCGCACGGGGGAAAAAGTTTGTAAAGTAGTTTATTGAGAAGAGGGAAGAGTGAATAAGAGAGTAGTGAGCTTAGTTTTTTCTACCTTTGGGCAATTGTATGCCCCTCCTATTTATAGGCAAGATGTGGATCAATTTTTGGGGTCAATGAAGAGTTCAATGCCTCCTTAGGAATGGAATCATGGTGGCCACTTGATTTATATCCAATGAGAATATGCCAAGAGGCCTTCTTCTTGGCCACATTTGGTAGATATTTTACCATTGGGAAGGGGGTCATCATGATGAACCTGGCTATTTTGATGGTTTGTGGGATATTTTTAGGAGATATTTGGTGGGGTTTAAAAGGTGGAAAGCTGCAATAGGTCAAGGAAGAACGGAGGAGGGCATTACCTAGTTGTGGCCTAGGAGATAATGGGAGCTATAGCCCTTCCCGGGCGAATAGAGAGGGGAAGGTGGACGTTGCTCCGGTGGAGAACATCGAGATGGGGAATAACTGCCCATCTTGGCGGCGGCTTAAGGACCACCCAAGGTAGAGTTGAGCCCTTTGGGGCGATTGGCACAGTTGAGGAGGTTTCCCTTCTCTGCATATTTCTTATACTTGGCACCCTGGGCTTTAGATTTTGTAGGAAGTTGAGCACACGTGGCAATCATCGATTGGGTGCGTTGGACTGACCATTTCTACACTCATTAATAACCGTTAAAAGAAGTGTTTGAAATTTATATATATTGACCTACGTTTATGGGAAAAGGAATCAAGAACAAGAGTTCTTAAATCAACTATATGAAAGTAAAGAATTATTTTTTCTAAAATATAATTTTGAGAGAGAGTTTTTGAAGAGGTTTTTTGTCGAAGCTTTCATTGTTTTAACACCGATTTTTTGCGCTATATTTTTGTATCTACGATTTTCAATAAAACTCCAGTTAGATCTCTTCGATTACTTTAAGTGCTAAATATTTTGTGTTTAATGTTATATATATATATATATAATATCTATTTGAGCTTGTAGTAATCTGTTTTAAGAAAATCGTTTTCTATCTTTGGATATCTTGAAAATCCTGTGGAACATTTTTTGTCTGATAAATGATTACATGATCTCTGTGATTTAAGTGGGTACAATAAGATTTGTATTCTATCGTAATTCTATCACATAGTATATTGGGACATTAATTGAGCATATCTTGAATTGAGGTGGTCGAAGCTTCTATAAGAAGAATTTTTTTTTTTTTTTTTTTTTTTTTGTATTTGGTGAGTATGATAGGATTAGACACATTGGGTCAGTGTCTAATTTGGTTTAGTTTTTAGCCTGGTAAAAATATAGATATGTTTAATTCTTAGCCTTTTAGAATAGGTTAGCCTTAGTCTGGTAAAAAGATAAATATGTTTGATTCTTAGGTTGCAAAAGAATTTGGTTCTAATGAGCTCGGTAAAAAAGAAGTTGTAAAGGTTTGATTCTATGGCTGGTAAATGAATTAGGTTAATCCTGAACCTCTTAGAAGGTTTATAAGGGTTTGGTTTTTACTTAAGAAATGGATCAGTCATAGTGCAATGCAAAATCCCTGCGGGAGATCAGGAGACTAAACGTAGGCAATAGTAACTTGTTGAACTAGGATAAATCAGTGTGTTCAATTTCTCTATCCCTGCTTGTTTGGTTGTCCATTTAGTTAAAGAAGTTTCTATTATAATTAAATATAACAACCGGTTAGGAAAATTGGTGATTTGGTTAATTGATTATTTTTTATTTTTAAATTTTTATAACTACTCAATTCACTCTCCCTCCAAAGTAGATCTATGGGCCAATACTTTCGTTATTTTCGTTTGGGGTTTTGACATTTATCCGTTATTCGTTTACCTCTCCGTTGTTCTTTCCAGTGGTTGTCACTTATCCTCATTGTTTTTTGTTTTTTATACGGATTGTATTTTCTGGCAATGCCCAAGGAAAAGATGTGGATCACGTTCTAAGGCCGATTGTCTTGGCATTGACCCAGAGGAGGTGGACTAGTCGTCTGGTACAGCCAGTTCAGGCTCTCACTTGGCCTAATCCCACGATGGGTGTCGAGTCTTCAACATAGAGTGAGGTACCCAAATTTTCAGCGCGGGGTGAGGGCGTCCTTTCTCATCTTACTACTACTGTGCCTCCTTAACTGGCAAACCAGCAAGATCCCATAAAGTACTATATGTCCCAAATGGTCGAGGCCGATCTTGTTTCCCTCTGTAGGAACTATTATATCCTGAATTCTATAGAGATGGCTCTTTCTATAGAGGTCTACCACAACTCCCATGATTAGTTCCCGAACAATATTGGACAACACCATGCATATCCTAGGACCCTTCTCTTTACATTCCTATTTTGAATTTTTTTTTTCATGTGTATTTATAATTGTTTCATGTGGCTTTACATATTCACATAAGCACCTAAAGTTGAGCCCAGTTGAAGAAGTTGATGCCGACACAATTTCTCTGGTTCAAGGTTTTGATAGGGAGTTATCAAACCATTATAAGTATTTATTTCATTTTTACTTCGAGGGTCGGATGAATCCAATGATTCGAATTGAGTCAGATTCCGAGAAAAATAAGGAAGAAGGTACCCGAGCTAACTCTCAGACTTTTTTTTTTTTTTTTTTTTTTTTATAAATGAAGTAACAATGATTTTATTATAGTTGCCCCAAATCCAGTAACTTATCCAAATTTCTTATTTTTTTAGAATAATAAATTTTATAGATATGTCCTTAACTCCTAGAGTCCTAGAAGCAATGAGAAAGTAGGAGGCAATCACTACTACTTAGGAAGATGTTGCTACTAAATGTGGCTCGGTCTCCACCTCTCTAATCATGAGGCGAACGCTGGTGTAAAAGAAAAAGGCATCAATGAAGCATCTAGCTAGGGAATAAAGATAAGAGAAACACCATCTATGAAGGCTTCGAAAACAGTTCCTAAGCCAGTGTGTCGAGGAAAAAAAGGGGTTAAAGACTCTTCTTGAGGTCCTATTAAGACTTCACCGAACATGACGACGAGTTAATCTTGCAACTTATCTGGCAACCTCGCCATCCAATTGGCATTGCTACCCAATCTTTTCCCCTATGGGTTCTCGAGGCCATGGGCTTCAACATCAACACATCAATCCCCAAATCATGGAAAAATGCAAAGACTTGGTTAAAGGCTTATGTCGTTTTGCAGGACCACGAGCTGGTTTGGACCAAATAGAAACCCAAAAAGGTGGTTGGTCTATTTCAGTTGCTCGTTGAGATAATAACACTTGGGATTTTATCTACTTAAAAACTTTAACACTAATGATTTATATTAAAACCTTGCATTCTGTGTTGTGCATGAATTGGCTCGGGCCTTGGTGCTAGCAATGAGTAGGAGGTAAAGAGAACTAACCTGGTGAGGTCATGTAAAGAGAAAGAGACTATAACGTTAGCTCAGGGACAAATCTAAGGCCATAAAGGAAGTCGGGCTTGCTAGGGAATTGGATGCAAAGAGGGCCGAGGAGGTAGAGAGGGCGAGGGATGACCTAACCTAGTGCTTCAGTCAATCCTAGCACTATTAGAGAATCTTTGGTTGATATTGAGGCCAAGAAGGCCCGCACCTCTTAGTTTAAGGCTAAGGAAATCGAGGATTGGATGTCGTGCCAAGATTAAAAAATCATGAGGAGGACTTACGGGGTAAGTACATCAGTCCAGGGTTTAAGAATGCCAAGGCATGAATTTTTGAGAGGTACCTTAACCTGGATTGTTCTAGGATCTTTTTCCTAGTTGATTCTTAATATGGAACTCCCAGAGTTTGATTGAACAATTAAGTAGCCTTTCTGAGATTTCTGTTTGGTGTAGAATCACCCGTATTGGTTAGTTAGCTAAACAACCATTGGGTAATCTTGGAAATAGTGCCTAAATTTCCTAGCAGAGATTTTAATGCATAGGTAATTAATTCCAACTAAGGATACCTAGTTTCAGCTCTCATTAAGATATGGCTAACATAAGAGACTGACCTTTGTCCTAGTCTCGTCCACTACTAGCGTCGAGCTCACTGTTGATGTAAAGGTTCTAAGATAGATAATTATTTCCTGCTTGAGGCTTAAGTTTGTCAAGATCTATGGGGATGATATGTACTCCTTCAAAGTTTAGAAATCTTTCTTTTATTCATCTATCCACTCTAAGGCTCTATTCCCCTAGAGCGTTTTGAAGAATGGAAGATACTTATTAAATGCTCTCGAAAGAAACTGGTTAAGTGTTGTGATTCTCCTAGTTCAAAATTGGACTTCTCTAATCATATCAAGCCACTTCATTTCTTGAATGTCTATGATCTATTAAGGGTTGGCTTCGATGCCCCTCTTCGTCACCATATGACTAGTGAATTTTCTAACTCTGATGCCAAACTTCATCTTCTGCTCTCTCAGGATGTCGAACACTCCAGCAGAACTGGGAGGTAGTCGATCACCTCCTTACTTTTGATGAGCATGTTATCTATGTAAACTTCCATGATCTTTTCCAGTAAGCGAGCAAACATTTTACTCTCAAACATTTTATATGTTACCCTATTATTCTTCAATGTAAAAGGCATACATAGGCCTTTTTTAGTTATAAAAACAACCTTGTCCTTGTTGGGGTGATATATGTTGATCTAGTTATGCATAAAACAAAAGCATCTAGGAAGCTTGGATGCTTGAATCCAACAGTCACATCCACGATAACATCGATCTTGGTAAGAGAAAAACAATCCTTTAGGCATGCCTTGTTGAGATCACTGAAATCTATGTACATGCACCAGTTACTCATTTTCTTATTCACTGGGACTGCATTAGCCAACCAGAGTGGAACATTAATCTCTTAAATGGTCTCGGTGACAAGTAGATTCTTCATCTCAACCTCTATAATATTTTGCCTTTCTAGGCCAAATTTACTCTTTTTTGACAAACAGGAGGATGGCTCGGATCCATGTAGAGGCGATGTATCGAAATGCTCGATCAATCTCGAGAATGTCTTCTTGAGATTAAGGGTTGGCTTCGATGCCCCTCTTCGTCACCATATGACTAGTGAATTTTCTAACTCTGATGCCAAACTTCATCTTCTGCTCTCTCAGGATGTCGAACACTCCAGCAGAACTGGGAGGTAGTCGATCACCTCCTTACTTTTGATGAGCATGTTATCTATGTAAACTTCCATGATCTTTTCCAGTAAGCGAGCAAACATTTTACTCTCAAACATTTTATATGTTACCCTATTATTCTTCAATGTAAAAGGCATACATAGGCCTTTTTTAGTTATAAAAACAACCTTGTCCTTGTTGGGGTGATATATGTTGATCTAGTTATGCATAAAAAAAAAGCATCTAGGAAGCTTGGATGCTTGAATCCAACAGTCACATCCACGATAACATCGATCTTGGTAAGAGAAAAACAATCCTTTAGGCATGCCTTGTTGAGATCACTGAAATCTATGTACATGCACCAATTATTCATTTTCTTATTCACTGGGACTGCATTAGCCAACCAGAGTGGAACATTAATCTCTTAAATGGTCTCGGTGACAAGTAGATTCTTCATCTCAACCTCTATAATATTTTGCCTTTCTAGGCCAAATTTACTCTTCTTTGACAAACAGGAGGATGGCTCGGATCCATGTAGAGGCGATGTATCGAAATGCTCGATCAATCTCGAGAATGTCTTCTTGAGACCAAGTGAATACATCATTTTTTTCTTAGAGTACGTCTGTGAGCTTTCCATTCAGTTCTTTGGGTAATGCCAAACCAATCTCCAAAGTTAGGTCTTTAATCGCCTAGAGAATTTGAACTTCAATAAGTTTTTCACCGAGACGAGGTCGGATTTGGTTCAGTGATGGAATCTATGGGTCAATTATCTTTTATTTCCTTAGTTATTTAGCTATGTCCCCTGGAAGAATGTCCTCATCTTTCTCCCAAACTTGTAGTTACTATCGGGGAATCTCTATTTTGGTCATGAAGAATTCCTTAGCCACTTTTTAACTTCGTCTCACTTTCCTAATTCTATTATTGGTTAAACATTTCATATTCAGGTGATAAGTTAGTATAATTGCCCTCAGCGCTTTCAAAGAGGGTTGGCCTATAATAGCGTTATAAGCAGAAGGGCAGTTTAGCACCTTAGATTTTGTATCTATAGCTGCATGTCTGCTCTTGTTCTAGAATTAAATGAAGCATAATCTAGCCTAGTGGTTTTACAGTTTCACCATTAAAGCCCACCGACACCATCGTCATGGGCTTCATCTTGTCGTGGCCAACCCCCATTTTGTCTAATGCGCAACATATATTTTCTCTATCGAGCTCCCGCTGTTAACTAATACTTGTCTAATGTTGTAGTTAGATATTTGCAATGTGACAACTACAATAACTCTTATGAGATCTTATTCGATGAATGCGATGGCCTCGTGTTCAGTTACATACAAGACGTAGTCTTCCTCTTTCCTTTTGTCTTTACATACATGGGCTTTGTAATGTGCCTTGGATACTTCTCCAAAGGCAAATCCACCTTGGATTGTCCTTATTTTACTGTGGACCTAAGGTCTATCTTGAACCTTCTACTCTTGTTGATCGTTTTATTTTTGGTTTGTTGTGAACCATTTTAGATAACTACTCTAAATGAGCTCTTCTATCTCGTTCTTTAAGTCATAATAATAGTTAGTGTGTGAATGTGATCTCAATAGAAATCACACCATTTTTTGGAATTGACAGGTTTTTTCCTATCCGTCAAGGGTTGGGACCGTTGCACTAACTTATTGTCTCTTATTTGCATTAAAACCAAGCCTAGTGGTACATTTAAGGGAGTCAAGTTTGTGTAGTAAAGATGGGTTCTGATTCTTCTAGGCTTTTTGTCAAACCCTCCCCGCTGTTAGTCATTTATCTTCCAATTTGACCTAGTCTCCTCCCGACCAGGTCTAATGTAGCTTGACAACCTTCCGTTTTCCTTTGCATTCTTCTTGTTCTTTTGCTTGGGCTCGATATATGTCCTTAGTAGAGATAAATTTAGTTGAGAGGGAAAACGCCAAGGCTAATGTTTTTGGCAATGCTTGGGCCATCTCGCAGAGGAACAAACCTTTTCTTATTCTTTCCATCAATTCTTCGATGACCATTTCGTTGTGTAGGTCCTTAACTTTGTTAGATACTTGCCTGAACCTTTCCAATAAGGTTTCCGTCTTTTTATCCTTCCTTTTATGGATTGGCATCAAATGGGAAAGAATTTTTTTTCGCCTATTGCTATTGACGAATCTATGGGTGAACATTGTGCTAAAGAACTTGAATGAGTTAAACATTATTGTCTTCAAGATTTTGTACCACTTTCTTGTTGTACCGACCAGGGTCACTCGGAAGTCCTGTCACTTGACCAAATTTAATGCTCTGCACATGTTCACATGGATATGGTAGGAGTCCAAGTACTCGACAAGGTTTGTGTTTCCCTGGTAAGTCCTGATCTGGGATGGTAGTTTGACTTCCACGGGCACCTTCTTCTGCAACAATCGAGTACTGAATGGCAGGGCACTTCTCATTACTATCTCTTGGACATTTGGTTCCCCTTTTTTTTTGATTTAATCGAGTTTTTTTTATTAATAATGAATGTAACTATTGGATTGATAGTCTCGGTCCAAGCAATGGGTCCTCAAACGCATTCCCAATGAAGCTGAGAGGACAAATTCGTTCCCTTCCTACGTAATTTGGTGTTGGTTGCATAATTGGACCAAGCCTGGAGTGGACACTAGGCACATGCTCGGGTGGAGGGGTTGCTCGGTGCAATTCTTCTTTTCTCTTACAAAGTCACTCCAGCTCCTGCAGAATTTCTTCCCTTTCTCTTTGTAGTTCCTCTTCTCGAAGTCATTCCCTACAGGTTCTTTGTCATTTATCAGTAATGGCTTGTGCCTCACTGTAAGGAGGAACAAAGCCTTGGGGGATCGGCAACGCCGGTGGTAGCTAGTTTTGACCAGCCACCTTCTGCATGTTTTGGGAGAGGCTATGAACCTCACTCATCAAATTCGTCAACAATGAAGGGAATTCGCTTGAAGGGTCGATCTCCAGATCTATGGATGGTTTACCTGTCATGTTCTTGTTCAGTGGTCATGGTTCCAGATCTCAAGGTAACCATAATACTTTTCAAACTTTACGAGAAAGATAACTAATTGTTTCCTATAGGCGACACCAATCTGATTATGCCAGAAACTGGATCATCAAATAACACTCTCAAGATTTGGAATGTGATCTCCTGTTGGATTTGGATTCCTGTAAAATAATGCATTGTGGGTTGGCCTATTGGCGTTGCATCAATATGATAACCAGTTATATGTTCTGGAGGAATTTCGGCAAAGTAATGGACAGTAAAAATATGTGTACCTTGGCTAGGTTCCCTTGTAGTCTTTATAGGAGATGGAAGACTTATTTGACAAGTCTTCCATAAATTATGGTTAATCTTCATTAATTCTTCGGATTTAGTGGGATTATGAGATTAGTGGACCATTATTATTTAAATACACCCGCTCTTTCCATATGTGGCGGATAGTCGTAACGGGTCCCGAGCTTGGATCGTGGTTCGAGCTAAACGCCTTTAGGCCATCATCGACATTCCGATGGTGGGATTATAAGGAAGCCGAGCATGAATCTTGGTGAGGATATGTCGTTCTTGGTTCACCAAGCACTCGTATGGTGGCCTCAGTACCACACCTTGTTCTCAATTACCATTAGTAGTATTTAGCTCCCCGTTCTCAGCACGTGGTCTTGGCTCACGTACTGATCATGTGGGGTTATTCTTCCCGTGGCAGCTTCTGAGGCTGGTCGGAAAAAGTCCTCATCAATCAGGATTAAGGATTAATATAGACATATTCACACTCATGAACAAGATACTTTGCACTATTCCTTTTTATTTTAACAATTATCAAGATATGTCTTCAATAAAGTATGTAATGAAACAGAAATAATGTTATGATTTACTTATAAAAATAATGTTATGATTGACTTGAAAAGTATTTGAATGTGAAAGTTAAACAAAAATAATGTTATGATTGACTAGAAAAGTATTTGAATGTGAAGTTAAACAAAAATAATGACTTGAAAAGTATTTGAATGTGAAGTTAAACAAAAATAATGTTATGATTGGCTTGAAAAGTATTTGAATGTGAAAGTTAAACAAAAATAATGTTATGATTGATGCGTACGTTTGCTTCCAAGCTTGCAATCCGAAAGTCGGGAATTGTGAAAATCCACACTGTCCATTTCCTGTGAAAAACCACTGGAAGAACCCCCACAAGAAACTGAATGAAAAGAACCTCATGAACCCACCCACTTGTTTCCTGCCAAATCATGCTCAATTGTATTAACCATATGACATAGACCTTGTTTGGTTAAAAACAAAATTGTTCACTTAGAAAGCTGAGATGATTACTTGACCATTTTGTCCCCTCTGGTATGGAATCCATTGATAAGTACTGCAGTCGCCACACCCGTTGGGAAGGGCAATTTATAGTCTATTATCAAGATCTGTGAAGCAAATTCTCTGTTCATGTGTTTTTTTCTTCTAAATTTAACTATGTAAAGCACTAGATTGATAGCGAAGCCTTTATTACCTTACGGAGAGGAATCAAAACAAAAAGCCCGATGAAACAAACCACGAAAAGGAAAGAGATCATCCAACCAATACCGGGTTCTTTGTAGCTCCCTGGCGAATTTCCAGGTGTTTGAGCTCCTCCCGTCTGTTCATAAGTCTTCTTGCTCATTGCCAAAAGGTAAGTTCCAAATCCACCTAAAAGTCAGCCAAAAATAAAAACACCATTTTCTGACCCAAAATTTGAACATAACAGAGAGTACCCATGGGCCCAAAATTTACTAGGATCATTGACTTAAACAAAAATACCATTCATTAACACGAAATTTGAACAAAACAGAGCAAAAAACAGAGTATCAATTTCTGACATGTACTTGGATCGTTGACTAAAACAAAAGCACATTTTTTGACACGAAATGACAAAAGCACTCTTTTTTAACACGAAATGTGAACGCAACAAAGACTACCCATTTTTCAAAAATTCGTAAATCAGTTTTTTATACGAAATTTTAACAAAAGAAAGAACATCTATTTGCCAAATATTCAAAAACATTATTTTTAGACACAAAATTTGAACAAAACAAAGAAAGTCCATTTTCACAAAATATATGAGGATTGTCGTCTTAACCTTGTACAGCAATACTATAACAAGCAACGGCACATGTCTGAATCATTGTGTTCTCTTGCTTTGTAAAAGGAGTCGTGAAGATACCAGCCTTGGAGAGAAACTTAGTCCACGCGGTGATGAACACAAATGCAAGGAGAGCCGCGGAGACGTTGAGATTAGGCATAATCCCTGTGGTGAGGCCTAATTTCATGATTATTACGCTGTAGATTGATCCAATGACGATGCTCACAAAAATGCCCCTCAACGTGATCTGTTTCGTCCATGGCTGCAGTCTCTTTGAAGCTTCTCCTTCAATTTTCACTTCCTCAGTCTCCTCCACCCTCTCTATCTCTTTCTTCTCCATCAATTCTGGTGATTTCATGGCTTCTATTTCTGGAGTTATCTGCATCGTGAACCCGTTCAGAGCTCCAAAAAATTCCAGAAAAAATAAGAATAAAACTCAAAGAAAATGTAGCACATAAAAGGATAGAGTAAGTCTAACATTTGCTTGGATTGAGAATCTTGTGGAATTTTATATTTATCTTTAAGGGTAAAATTCAAAGAAACTGCTGCCCATCAATGTGATTTCTGTCAGTAATTGTCCATATGAACTGACCAATTCCAAAAGCTTCATATGGGTTGTGTACCCCCACTCTTTTTTTTTTTTAATCAAACTCTTGAAGCTCAAGCATGCTTATGGAATAGTGAGATGACACCAATTTTGCCTCACTAAATTAATCAAGATTCTGAATACAAGCAAATTAAGAAGTCAAATAAAGTACAAGGATCCAGCAATTTGGAATAGAATAATATGTTCATTCCTTGGTCAATGATGCAATAACATGCATTGATTATCACAACGCATATATTGTATGATTATACGTTGATTCACGAGGATTAATTGCTTCATTAGTCCCTAAAATTTGTTTTTTAGTTGCTTTTTAGTCCTTGATATTTAGTTTCTTCACCTTCCTCTCCTTTCCCAAAATCCTCACTCCCTCACTGAACAACCCGACCACCTTCCTATTTTTCTGAGTATCATTGTTCCTTGGCCACTCATTCCCACAGTCTATTACCTCATTCCACTGCCCATCCGTTATCTTCTATTATTTCTTACCACAAGTTGTCCCCTCCTTTTCGTGCTTACACTTTAGCTATATCTACTCCTACCGAACCTCAAACCTTTTCCCAGGCAATAGAGTTTCCGGAATGGTGGGCGACTATGGACGTTGAGCTGGATGCTTTGGATTAGAATGGCACTTGGAATATTGTTTCTCTTTCCCTTGGAAAACATCCCGTTGGCTGTAAATAAGTGTATAAGATTAAGTTTCACGCTGATGGCAGCATTGAATGCCACAAAGCTCGTCTCGTGGTAAAAGGGTATACCTAACAAGAAGATATCGATTTTTTGGATATTTTTTCTCCTGTTGCTAAACTTGTTACCGTTAAAGTTCTGCTATTTTTGGCTACCGTTTTTGGTTGGTCTTTGACTCAGTTGGATGACAATAACGCTTTTCTACATGGAGAGCTTACTGAGGAAGTCTATATGATAATTCCACCTGGATATGTTTGTCGCGAGGGGGAGACTTTGTCATCCAATGCTGTTTGCCGATTGCATAAATCCTTATATGGCCTTAAACAAGCTTCTCGACACTGGTTTTCCAAGTTTTTAGGAGTGTTACTACAGGCAGGGTTCTCTAATCAGCCATCGATCATTCTTTGTTTATCAAAAACACTGGCCATGTCTTCTTGGCACTCTTGGTATATATCGATGATATAATTGTTGCTAGCAATGATCAAAAGACAGTCGCAGACTTGAAAGCTTTTCTTCATGATCGGTTCAGACTTAAAGATTTGGGGGATCTTAATTATTTCTTAGGCCTTGAAGTAGCTCGATCCCAATCTAGAATCTCTGTTTGTTAGTGAAAATATTGTTTGGAACTGCTTTCCAAAACTGGTTACATAGGTTCTAAACCTACACTCATACCAATGGAAGCAAATTTAAAATTGACTCAAGATGATGGGGAGTTACTTGATGATCCCATCAGCTATAGACGATTGATTGGGAAACTTTTGTATTTGACCATTATTCGTCCTGATATTTGCTACACCGTTAATAGCCTTAGCCAGTTCGTGCAATCACCACGAGAACCCCATTTGAAGGCTGTTGTTCGCATTCTTCAATATATAAAGGGTACTCCAGGGCAAAGCCTTTTTTTTTTTCCAGTAGATCCCCCATTTAGATTAAAGCTTTTGCTTACTCAAATTGGGCTACATGTCCAGACTCTCGATGCTCCATCAGTGGATTTTATGTTTTTCTTGAAACTTCTCTTGTGTCATGGAAGTCCGAGAAATAACACACTGTCTCTCATTCTCCTACCGAAGTCGAATACCGTTCCATGGCGAATACTACTTGTGAAATTGTGTGGCTACTTGCCTTGCTCAAAGATTTCAGGGTTACTCACCATGGACCAACCCTATTATTTTGTGATAATCAAGCTGCTCTTCATATTGCAACGAATCTAGTTTATCATGAGTGCCCCAAACATACCAAACATATTGAGATAGATTGCCATATCATCCATGAGAAGATTCAAGTTGGCTTGTTGAAAACTTTGCGTGTTACCACTTAAAACCAACTTGCTGACATATTAACCAAGGCTCTTCATCCGCATCAGTTTTGATTTCTTCTAGGCAAGATGGGAGTTCATAATATCTACTCTCCATCTTGAGGAAGAGTATTAGAAATTAAGAGAAGTTCTTCCATAGAAGCTTCTATAGCTTCTAGATAAAAAGTTGTTAGATTGTTGAAGTTTGTTAATTTTTGTTAAGTTTTCTTCCTATAAGTAAATGTTCTTTGTACTTGAGAAAATCAATGAGAACAAGCATATTCCATTCCATTACTCCTTTTTTATTTCTAATAAGATTTTTAAAATCTAGTCCTTACACTTAATTTGAGCCAATCATGTTTGTGTTTTTTTTTTTTTTTTTAATTCATTAGAATTAACTGCATGATTTAAGCAATTTTTGATGGACTTTGAGAAGAGGATGTGATTCATGAATATTGTGGGGGTGGCATGACAAGATGTGGGATAGTGGGTCTAAAATTGATCCTAAGAAATCGGAGGCTCCAAGCGACTTTTGTAGGAACCCAACGGGCCTTTGACCCATTCTCAAAAGACGCCTTGTAAGATTAAAATTGTATAGGATTTATATATAGCTCAGGATCAAGTAAAACAAGCGATGTGGGATTCAACATGCCCCCTCATGCACATGGCAAATTTTTGACAAACCACTGCAAAGTACAAAAGGATATCGGGGGAAGACCTAATATCGATTGGGATTCAACAAGCCCCTTCACGCGTAAGGTGGACAATTTTTTTGATAAACTATACAAACGGATATCAGGGGACCCAACATCGATATGAGATTCAACAAACCCAAAATGAGAGAAAAATCCTAACTCTGATATAATGTAGTAACCCAATGTGTCTAAGTCACTCTCAAGCGATGCCTTATAAGATAAGGATTGCCTAGGCTCTATATATAGCTTAGGATCAGGTAATGTGGGATTCAACAACTTTCAAAGATGTGACCATATTGTGAATATTTTTTTTTCTAGACTTCGATTTTCAATTTTTTTTTTTTTTAAAAATAAAATCCAAAAACTAATTTAAAAAAAATTATTTGATATAGTGATTAACACAATTGAGACTTTTGAACCTGATTTAAATAAAAACAATAACTTTTCAAATAAAAAATATAAAAATATAAAGGCAAACTCGAAGAACCCCAAAAATTTGGATGCTCTTGGCATTCCTACCTTAGTGGCCTAGTGTTAACCCATAACAAAGCTGGAGATCCAACTTGCACCAACTTGGTGCATATCGCTAACCAGACATGGTGCATGCGGTGCCAAATAGGGGGTTGGGATAAACTAAGGCACGGTATGTCGGTGGACAGTGGTGTCATGGCACAACACCAACGGGTGTTGGGTATTGTGTTGGTGATCCTAAGCACAATTCTAGGATTATTGCTATGTGGGTGGGATAACAACATGCAATACCTTGGCATGTGGCCAAGGCAACGAGTGTCAAAGATGCGGTAGCATGTGTTAGAGGAACGACGTGGTGTTGGACCAAGCTGTTGGGCACGCGTTGGCAGAATAGTGCACTGTTGGGTAATGTGGATGTACATTGGCGGCATTGGTAGATTGTGCTTGAATTGGGGTCCATGGGTAAGACATAGAACCAAGGCAAGGCAGCACAACGCTACATTGTGGGCAGTGTTATGTGCGCGACATGATGCATCGTTGGGCTCAACGGTGCATTCTGGTGCTAAAAATGCATATAGAGTTGGAAAGTTGTTCGGTGAAATGACACAACAAAATGCAACGAAATGGAAGATTAGGCTGGACAGCGGAGACTCAGATGATGGGAGAAATTCAGTTGAGTGTGGCAGTTTTATGGGCATGTGTTGATCATGTGGAGTAGTTTTGTTGTATTTTGGGGGGTTTAGACAGAAAATTGACCATGTAAACTTCTTATGCCATATGTCTAGAATTTGTGGGGCAATTTCTTGCATGTTTGCCTAGCAATTAGGGTTGTTAACTACTATTGTTGTTTATAAATAGTGTATTTTCAGATTTGTAAAGGAGGAGAACAATGAGATGATGTTCCTGCCACCCTTAAGCTAGAAATTGCAAGTGTGTTTATTTGTTTTGACTGAGTAATAACACAGGGTTGGTTGCGGTTGTAAACGTTGTATTGCATACTGTTTTTTGGTGCATGTGCGTGCATATGACAGTGGTTGTCCAAGAACTATACGAGTAACTGACTAGTTGTAGCGACAACTAGGCAATTACTCGGTTAAAAATTCATGGTGAAAGATTAACATTTTGAGACCAAGTGTTAGCCCCTAACAATGCTGGAGGATCAACTTGTACAGAGTTGGTGTATTTTGTTATCGGACGTGGTGTATACGGCACAAGTGAAGGCGTTGGCAACAAAGGCACCAACGCGGTGCAACTTAGTGGACAGTGGCATCGTCGTACAATACCAGCGGGTGTTGGGCATTGTGTTGGTGATTCTAGGATTAAATGATAGGATCGGTATTGCGTGGGTGGCTTGAAAATAGGTAATACCTTGGCACGTGGCTAGGCAACAAGTGTCAAAGATGAGACAACATGTGGTGGACAAACGAGGCGGCGTTAGACCAAGCTGTTAGGCACGCATTAACAAAATGGTACGTCATGGGTCAATGCTAGTAGGTATTGGGTGACGCGAAAGTAGAACATGGGCGCAAGACAGGTTCTGGCCATGCGGGCGGCATGGCGAGGCATCGATGGGCATCAGCTTGACTAAGGGAACGAGATATCAAACAGGCAGAATGTTGGCACGATGCAACGATGCTGGGAATGAAGGTCTAGCTTGTGGTGAGCTGAAATGAATGGAAGTTACCAGGCATGTGCAAGGTATATAGGCTGCTGCAATTATTTTATTTTATATATTTTTTAAAGTCGTTGATTTAAAAAAAAAAAAAAAAAAGAAAAAAAAAAAGAAACATAATTAGAAAAAAAAAAATTCTAGCAGCCTATATTGAGATTTAATTTCTTCTTGTTCTATTCCATAAGCTTGTCCTTTTTGTTCGTTTTGCTTTATTTCCTAAATTTCAGTCTTAATGAATCAATTTCTTGAGTTTGAATTGCTACAAGGAAATTTTTAATTAGGATTATTTAAGTTCAATAAAGAACTAAAAGAGGAAACTACAAGTGGAAAAAGGTAAGAGAGTGTGAGATCATAAGAGGGAAGAAGCTGAATTTAAGTGAAACACGAGTGTGTGTGACATAAATCTTGAGGGAAACATGTGAGGGAGTGTTTGTGAATTTTACTAACTTTATTTTGCAGGTTATCAAACATGTCTCAAGAAACAAACAAAAGCTCGTCCGATGAAGCACCAGAAGCGATAGAGTTCAAACTCTTTTTCAAGTCCATGAACCAAAAGTTTGAATGGTTGGAATCGCGATTTTATGAAGTGTATGAGAGAATAGACAAAGTTGAGGTGAGTGCACAAAGAGGGTAGCCACCTAGAGCTCCTAATGTGCAACGAAGAGAGAGGAATCTTCTTAGGTATGAATATGAAATGATTATGGGGATGACCTAGCTGAAAATGATTGTGTCTCTAATGCAAGCTTGGGCAGATTTGGGTGTGTATATGGGAATAGGTATAGGAAGCGGATTGATAATAACATGGGAAGAATCAAGATGAAGTTATTGTCGTTCCAAGGAAAAAACGACCCCGAAGCATACTTGGAGTGGGAGAAGAAGGTGGTATTGATCTTTGAGTGTCACAACTACTTTGAGGAGAAAAAGGTAAAACTTGTTGCAATTGAGTTCTTAACTATACTATAATATGGTAGGATCAACTTGTGATGAATAGGAGGAGAAATCATGAGAGGCTTATCGAGACATGAGCGGAAATGAAGGCCGTCATGAGAAGGCAGTTTGTCCTTAATCACTACTATAGGGAATTGTACCAGAAATTATAAAGCTTTACTCAAGGCTATCAGAGTGTGAATGACTACTACAAGGAAATGGAGATCACCATGATCAGGGCTAAATTTAAGGAGGATAGAGAAGCTACCATGGCAAGGTTCTTGAACGAGCTAAATCTGGAACTTGCCAATGTGGTGGAGTTGTAACACTACGTGGAGTTGGAAGACATGGTACACATGGAAATAAAGGTGGAACAGAAAGTTAAAATGAAGGGAACTCAGTCATTTAAAAATATGGGCTCATCTACTTCATGGAGGCCGAATGGGAGGAGAGACGAAAAGACTATTTTGAAATTCAAAACCGAACCACCGAAAGGGAGAAATGACATGCCCAGTAACAACAAAGATGAAATCGAAACCCAAACTCGTAACCTTAATAATAAATGTTTTCATTTTTTAGGAATAGGTCACATAACTTCACAATACCCAAATAAGAGGACCATGATAGCACAAGTTGATGGAGAGGTGGAAACTGAACGTGAGAATGATGATGACTAGATGCCACCACTTAAGGATGCTTGTGATGTAGAGTACCCAGTGGAGGAAGAGTCACTTGTAACAAGGCATGCTCTAAGTGCTAAAGTCTTGGAGGATGGCATAGAACAACAAAGAGAGAATATTTTTCATACTCGATGCCACGTCAATAACAAGGAATATGAGGACATGTTTCCTAATGATATGCCTAGCGGATTGCCACCTATTAGAGGGATCGAGCATCAAATCAATTTTGTGCCCAGTGTAACAATTCCAAACCGACCAACCTATGGGAGTAATCTGGAGGAGTCAAAGAAACTTCAAATACAAGTTGAAGAGGTGATGGCTAAGAGATGTGTGAGAGAGAGTATGACACCGTGCACGCTTCTGGTGTTATTTTTGCCTAAGTGGGATGGAACCTGAAGAATGTATGTTGATTGTCGAACCATTAACAATGTCATGGTGAAGATTCAGGGATGAATCTTTTTGAAGAAAGGGGGAATGATGAGAATCAACAAGCACCATCAAAGGATTCGATACATATGCCAGTTGGGCCTATTACTAGAGCAAGATCTAAAAGATTCAAAGATGCATTTAATGGATTAATTCAAGATATTTGGGTTGATTCTAAATTGGTGAAGCTCAAATTAGGCTTAAATGACGATCAAGGTTTAGTTCACCTCATCAAGGCAAGCGAATGGACTTAAAACATGAACCTGAATGGGCCTAGAATGAGACCCACAAATTTTATTTATTTATTTTATTATTTAGTCTTTTAATTTTATTTAAAATTATTTATTGGTTGATTTGTGAGGCATTAATGTCAAGTAGTCTTTTCCTTATTAAATTAGGAGTAGTTAAGAAGTTTGTTTCTTTCTTTGGCTTTGGCTTCCACATTTCTAGGAATTATCCTAGATATGTGACAGCCTATTTTGATTTCTTTATATCTTTGACTTTGTTTTCTACATTGCTAGAGATTCTCCTAGATATGTGGCAACTTATTTTGATAGAGTTATCTACGAATCTCTTGGCTACCTATTTAAGAGGCATCATAGCCTTGAGAAACACAACTTTGATATTGATTAATATAATTGAGATGATTTTTCTCTTTAAGTTCTCTAGAGAACTTTTCTGAACTTATCGAGATTTTTTGTGGTGTTCAACCTCTATATCTTTACTTCATGATTCTTTATAATCATTGCGTTAAGATCATTTCTTATACTTTTGGTTCATGTTTCATCCATAAACATCAGGTCAAGATAATCTATGCAAATTTTCGTATTTTTATTTCGTTATAAATCTGAGTTTAGTTCGATCATTTGCAAAGAAACCCTAATTTGGTTTCGGGTCTCACTAATTCTTGGTGAGGTTCACATTAGTTTTAGGCAGTTTTAGACAATTTTAAGGCTAGAAAATGTTGTGTTGTTTGCTAGACATGTGTCGAACAAGTGTCAAGTGTATGCCTATGCAGTTGGGGCTGTTAACAACCATTGTTCTCTATAAATATTGTGTTTGTATATATGATTTGGGCAGTGGAAGTGTCCCTACGGATTTTTTGGACTGAAAGTGTAAATTGGTTTCTTGTTTCTTGAGTTATAAATACAAAATTGGGCGTTGCCCGTAAACTGTGTTATACCTGTGTGTGGGTGCGTTTTACATTTTGTGTTAGTGTGATTCCGTTATGTTGCAGGGTTTTCATAAGACTGACTAATTGTAGCGGCAACTAGACCATCACTCGATTAAAAATTTTTGGTGAAAAATTAACATTGTGACACCTAGCCCTAGTAGTGAAGAAGGCTGAAGGAAAATTATAGATGAGCGGGTTCATCTATTCTACATATCATAAAAAGGGGTAAACTAGAATTTTTGATTTAATTTGCATGTGAAGGACTAAATTCATAATATGCAAAGTTTAATGGTGATTACGAAATTTGAAACACCAATATGGGGCTGATTACTGTGAATGCTCATCGAATATATAGATTATGGTTTAATTGTTAACCTTTCATTTTCCTCATAACAAAGTCGAATGATAGATGGAGAGTAGTAGATATTTGATGCAAGGCTCGATGAAATTCCCTCTGGGTGAAACTTGCACATATATCAATATCATGTGCACAAATATCACGCACTAACGAACACATTCACTTCAGAGGATTTGGTTGGTATGTAAAAAAAAAAAATTAAAAAGAAAAAGGAAAGAAAGGATTTTGTTGGTGTTTGGAAATGTGGATTGAACTATCGATCGTGGGCATGAGGGTAGTGGTTTTCCCACCATCCACACTCAAGAAAATAAGAGTAGGCATAGACCCTTGATTATTAATGATGATGTGAGGTAATGGGTTTAACTAAATAGGCCCGAATAAGAAGAGTTACAGATGAACTTTTGCTTCATTCTAGATCTGAAATGATCAATAAGACTAAAAATATTTAAATAATTGACTTAAACGTTAAAAATTAAAAATATTTGGTAGACGTATATCAACAAGATTTGGTAAAAATAAAAAAAATTAGGTAAGTCTCACTCTATAAATATTGTATTTTACGAATTGCATACACAATTCTAATTATCAATCAATTCTTGATTAACTTATTTTCATACCGGAAAGTATTTGATCGATACATCGGTATTACGAGTGTTTTTCTTAAATTTTACAAGTATTGATCAGTGAGCTAATATTATTGACAAAGTTTCAGTGATATCAAGAGATAATTTAACCTTCATCACAAGTCGAATACCGACGGCGATATGACTGCGCAAAGGCCATTTTGCAACTTCTGACCTCGACCAAATGCTCTTTTACCTCTAGTTTGGTCACCACCGAGTCACTGCTCTCGTTAGCTCGGATGCTAAACTAAATTATGCCTGTGTCTAAAGGCATCATTCTTAATGCTATCAAATCCTTGTTAATCTCATCTAACCCTCAACTTTAGAGGATAATCTCGGATTAACATGTTTGAGTTATGTTGATTATTTCTCATAATCACAATAAAATAAAATTAAACAATAATTTAAAGCATATATGATTATTAGGACACAACAATGAAGAACAGTAATCGAAAGCGTACCTGTCTCGGCCATCGCAGGAGATTGAATCTGTCATAGCGGATTACTAACTAGATCTTCTTCATTATGATCTTGATTTCATGGTGGCGGCTCTCAATGGGAAGAAATCATTAATCTAGATTAGAGAGGGGATCTAGTTATATATACTAGGGTTTCTCGTTGGGCTCTCCCATAACGGACTTTAACGAAACTTTAAATTTACACTTGCCACTTAACTGAGTTTCTACATAAAAGACGCCACAACCCAAATCAAAATATAATCATGGATTATTTGGGTTGCTTAAATAATAGACTATCCATTAACCTATTTTTGTAAAATAATTAATTTAATTAATGTTAGCCCATAAAAATATTCCAACTATGTATTTAATTACAATTCTAACTGTTTATTGTTGGACAAACTAGGAACAAAAATCTAATTTTTTAAGTTTTTATAAGGGCGTCGATAGAATACCTTATATTTGTTTTAATACTTGTTTATTATATACATGTTAGTTTATATGATAATTAGTTATAGCCCATGCTTATAGAAGGTTGGTGTCCCTGATCTCGGAGAATGTGCAAAAACTCATAGATTTAAAACTTGAGCAGAAGATTATAAAAGATTTTTAGCCAACAATAATTACATTCTTTAGTATAACCCCAGGGAAGAGAATAGATGTGTTAATTTTTTTTTCCTGAAGAAATGAGTGAATGGAGGATCTAAAGATTATGGAGTCATTGCCAGATGATATGGCAGAGATTGTACTAGTTGAAATGGATGTGAGCTCCTTTGATAGATGCCCATAAGTTTCTTGTGTTTTCTCGTATTTGCATGAACAAAAGGAAGGCTGGTAAAGTTTATTGGGAAAATTACCGGCTAATCCCAAATTAAGCACGAAACTACCAATTAAACTCACATGTTTGAAAATGAACCAAATAATCTCAATATACAGATTTTCTGAACCATCTAGTTCCAAATTTTAAAAAACGCGGGAATCATATAACAAAATCTCCCCTGCATGTTTCTCGCGTTTTATAGCTTCTTTATTTGGAGATTTCACACAAATTATTTTATTCAAATCAAAATAACTTTTATTGTACATTTTTTTCCCCGATATAATTATATATTTAGATTCGTCTTAATAAAATCTTTAAAATGATATCACATTCAATATATATTTTTTTATTAGTTTTGGATTCGTGTTACATTTAATATGACACTTGCAGAATTTTCAGTTTTCACATTCATGTTACATTCAACATGTTACTTCCAGAATTTTCAATTTTCACATTCATGTCCCAATTAACATGATCTTATACATTATCGAACACAATTGATTATTACATTTAACATCCAAATTATTTTTCATGTTACATTAAACATGCAAATAAGGAGTCATAATCATATGCGATGCGAACATCCCAAATACAATTGTAGATATGAATGTTACATGTAACACTGCTATCTAGATTCAGATATGGAGAAAAAGAAAGACTGTTATATGTAATATCGTTGTTACACGAATGTTAATTTATGATATTATTAACAATGTTACATTCCACACGCAAATAAGATGTTACAATCAAATGTGACACGGACTTTCCAAATACAATTCTAGACATGGATGTTATATGTAACATTATTATTACACCATGTTACATGTAACATTCACACGCGTTACGATATCCGATTCAACATATGCAATGTTACATTTCAAATGCAATATGCTATTTGTGTATAGAATGTAACATTGCTTGTATTGCCTGTAACATTTCCTAGTTAGATATTCTCTTTGCTTGTGGAATGTAATATTGTCTATATTGAATCGTATTTCATGTAGATGTTACATGTAACATCTTATAATTCGTTGAAAACTAAAAAATCTGGAAGTACCCATGTGGAATGTAACATGGATGTGAAAACTAAAAACTAACAAAAAAAATATTGAATTTGATATCATTTTGATGATCTTATTTATACGAATCTAAATATATAATTATATTGTAAAAAAAAATGTGTATAACAATAGTTATTTTTATTTTAATAAACGGTTATCTATTACCTAAATTAGCTCCGTAAGATGGGGATGTATTATGTAGGCGCAATAATTAAGGGTATTTTCGTCAAAAAAATGGCAAAAGGGCCACTCGGTTCATGAAAAAAGTAACGGGTGCTATTGGTAGTTTCCAATCGATTTTGGGATCTCCCAGTAAGCGCCCCAAGTTTATTTTCAGTTCCCATATCATACCCTAAATGCATTAATCAAAATATAATATTAATTAATTAAAATTTAAATAATGATAATATAATTAGAGTAAAAGAATTTGATTTTGATTATATAGTTGCCATTTTAAGAGAGTGAGATGGGATAAACTTGAAAATATATAATTTAGGCCTCTTTTTTTTCTTTTTTTAGTTAGATGACCATTTCATATGTACGTGAAAAACCAAGCAACGAAGTAGCCAGACAATATAATACGAAACCCCAACTTCAAAATAACTTATAATAGTGAAAATATTGATTTAAATAATAAAATTAGAGATTAATTCATATTTATTTCAATAAAGATGTCTAATCATACCTGAAACATATATATAATGAAAAATAGCACAAAAAATGAAAAATCATATCTTAATACAAATTTGTTGCTCAATATAACATATAACAAATATTCCACAATGTTTAAAGAATTCACAACAAATATTACAAAAATGTTTAACACCTAACTGCAAATATTCTAGAATGCTTATTATACACATGAAATATTATAGAATATTAGATAGCTTCACAACAAACATTACATAAATAAATTTGGGTTAGCCACAAATCATCGCCACGTGTCTGCCTGACACGTGCTATGGAGAAGAAGCCTACACACGACGTTGGCTTCCATCTTAGGGGCAATAACAACAACACCCGCTATTAAGAAAAGAGTCGTTACTCTCCCAAGCAACAGTTCATTAACCTCATATCCTGTCAGTCACAAGACAGTTACGGTAATGGACTGGGATTTATGGAGAACTTGCCAAACAAGTTCTCCCTCGATTACAAATATGAAAGGAGAGGGTCTAACCATATAAGTTCTCTTCCGCTAGTTGATACTTTGAAAAAATTTCTTGAGAAGTCTTGACTTATTCTCAAATCGGAGGTGTAACATCGGCAAACTCACCCACGATGCATTATTTTTCAGGAACCTAAGCTGAGTGAGTAACCCAAACTAGGGGAGATCGAATATTCCAGATTCTGGAGTGACTTGTCTGGTGAATCATTTTTGGGTTTCATCAGATTGATGTCGTTTGTGGAAAACAACTAATAGTCTTTCTCACCATTCTAACAAACATTTATAGTTACTATGAGATCTGGGGAAATGACGAAGGATCAAGATGGTGGAAAACAGCTAATCCGCACTGTTGATCATGAAGTTAGTCCATCTGGGGAGTCGCTTGGCTTCTCATGGGATTGATGAGATATATTTGATATTTCTCAGACCATTTAACATTTGGATGGACGAGTTGGCCAAAGTTAGTTGCCTCTACTACCACCCATTCTGCAAGGGTTTGTGCCTTTGTATAGCGAAGCACAAGCCATCACCAATGAGGGGCAAAAAGCATGGTGGGAGCAACTTAAGGAAGAGTGTTACCAAGATCAACATTACCTCTGATAAGAGTTGGAGAGAATCCGGAAGGCAACAGATGAATTGCATTGAGAGAATAAGAATAACCGGCACAGCCTTAAGGCTCCGGCATCAGAGAGAACTCCTAGTGTGCACTCACAACTAGACCTCGGGAGGCTTAAGCACCGACAGAGAACAGAAGGGATGGGCCACCCGCTCCAAGAAATGAAATTCCCCACCTAGGTGCTAGGTAGGATGCAATATGCATCCCGGAACTTTTCCCCGCCATCTGCAGAAGCATCCTTGATCTCTCGATATAAATCCCATCAGGGAAGCCTAGAATAGCAAGCAGATAAAGACTTGCTGGAGCAGGTCAACACTATCAATGAAAATCTTAGACAAATCAAGAAAAATGAGATCAACATCTACTATATCGTTAAGAGGAACATCTCACCATTCACTGCCTGGGTGTTATGGGAGAAAGAATCGACAAACTTCAACCTCCTATCCCAGATTGAGATTTATCAGGCCAACTCTAACCTAGTGGATCTTCTTGACATGTTCCATGCTCATATAGACTGTCGCGGGACATCTGACTCGACCAAATGCCTGACCTTCCAATTGACTTTGTCCAGGACGGCTAGGAAAAGGTACAAGGCATTGAAATTAGGTATTTTTTTTTATTTGTTTGAGTCTTTCAGCCTTACCTTTGCATACAGGTTCTTGAGAAGCAAACAACGGGCCAAAAACCTAACACACCTCATGTCAACAAGGGTGAGAAAATATGAAAGACTGGAAGCTTACGTTGAGAGATTCCATCATGAATCCAACCAACCCGAAGAAATAAAAGATGGAATGGTGGTGGCTGCTTTAATGGTCAATGTACGTAAGAGACCGTTCTTGCTTGAAATGTCTTCCGCGCCGCCGAAGACCTTGGCCACTACTATCGCCCTCTCCATCGAATTCATTATGGTAGAGGAAGTGAATCTGTCCTGAACTAAGAAAGAAGGAGACATAAAAGACAAGAGGAAGGCTAAAGAGTCAAACTACAACAAACATGGTCAAGACGACTCCTGATCGAATATATAGATTATGATTAAATTGTTAACCTTTCATTTTTCTCATACCAAAGTCAAATGATGGATAGAGAGTAAATATTGGACGCAAGGGTTAAAAAGATCCCCTCCGGGTGGTTACAGGAAACTTGCACATATATCAGTATCATGTGCTCCGAATATTCAAGCACCAACAAACTCAAGCAGTTTATAGGATTTTGTTGGTCCTTGGAAACACTCAAGAAAATAACAGTTGAATAGTAGAATAGACCCTTGATTATTAATGATGATGTGGAGGGTAATGGACTTAAACAAATAAGCTAGAATAAACAAAAAGAGTTACCCGTGGACTTGTGCTGAAGTAACTTATTAGAGATATGAAATGTTCAATAATAACTAAAATATTTAAATAATTGACTTGAACGTTAATAAAAGCATCAAAGTTAACTTATTCATTAAAACATCTATGGACAACACGTGGTTTGTCATCGCTTATCCCCATCTCTTTTATTTTTCTTTTATTATTTCCTACCCTCCTTTCGTTCTCCTTCTCTATATCTCTTTCGAATTTGTTACGTTTAAAATTCTTCCCCACCTCTTTTTCTCTCTATTGCAGAACATTCTGAATTTCCTCCCCTCTACTCTTTCTCTCTATTTCTTTTTGAAATTGTTATGTTTAAAATTCTTAAGCAGATTTGGGAATGATTGGTTGTTAGTTTGGCTGTATTTTTGAAATTCAAATGACACTTTCGAAAATTTGAACCTCTGGTTTTAATTTTCAAATCCACATTTTTAGCCCGGAAAGTGCAGACTAATTTGAATGATAAGAGTTAATAGTTGTCAACATATTTTTTAGTGGATTGGGTAAAAGTTGGGATATATTCTTAGGACAAATAAAACTTTGTACCCTTAAAGTTTGATCACAATCTCAGTATGCCCCTATTGTTTCAATTTTTGCAACGTACTACTCCCTAAAGTTTGAATTGTATTTTTTGTTTTTGTGTGTGTGTATGTGTAAGTCAGAAATTAAAAGAACACAAATGAAAAATAAATAGAAATAGACAAAAATAAAAAGTTTGGGCATATGTCAAAGGCCCTCTTGTCCATTTCCTAAAAGAAAATATCTTCTAGGTCCATCGTTGGCGTCTCAAGAATTTTGAGGGAGCAGTCTTCATTAGCACCAATTTTCTGAAGGATATCTGTGCACTGATTTATATTATGAGGAGCAAATTGGAGAGTGTAATTGTTGAGGATGAGAAGTCGTTTGCACTCTTCTATTAAGTCTTTGAATCTACGATACTCAGGACATGGATTTTGAATCAGAGCAACTATATCAGCCGAGTCCGTCTCCACCTTAACTTTGGGATAGTCTCTACTAGCTGTAATCTTAATTCATGTGACGATGATCTTCAGTTAGCTTTAAGCGCCGTAAAACTTTCAATGCTACCATAGAATCCCATCTTCTAAGCTCTTAAATTATCTCTGAGGAGACCTCCAAAGCCATCTCTTCTAGGATCTCTTTTGGCGATATCATTAGTATTAAGCATAAGAAAACATGCACTTGGGTAAACCCAATCAGTACGAGGGCATTTGAAAACATTAAGTTTGGTTCAAGGAATGACTAAAAGAGGCCTCGAGCGTAATTTTCAATTCTCGCATGGCCAGAGTTTGGAGAACTACAAATATCGTCAATAGCCTCTTTGTTCCTATCTTTCCAAACCTCCCAAATGGTAGCCACAAACAAGAGAAATTTTGGGTTTAGGGGACTCCCTTTGAGGTTAAATTTGATCCACTCCCACATGTTCATGGAAGATTGATTGTATGTGAAACTAGAGCATCCATCTTTATCCCAAATAAAGTTAGCTGTGGGACAAGTTATGATAGCATGCACAATGTTCTCATTTGTAACATGGAATCTTTGACACAAACTCAATACTTCAATATTTCTAGAAGCACAAAATGAATCAGTAACAAGCCTTTTTTGAAACATTGTCCAAAAGTAAAATTTCAAGTTCTGCGGAACTTCTAGTTTTCAAATCCAAATCCATTTATTCAAAGGCAAAGCCTCATCATTAAAAAAGTTTTCAAGATGGTAGTTAATGGAAAAAATTTGGGAATTTTCAGGAAACCAGATAGGTTTATCAATTTTATAAAAAAATAGGGGGTTCCATACTAAGAATATTAGTTTCGGTTTCCTCATCAATGAGGTGCAAAATTGGGGCTAAGAACCAATGACCCCCATCATCCACAATATTTGCCACTTTAATGTCATAATAGTTTTGAAGGTACTGACAACTCAGAGGTTTGTCACCAGACTATCAATCCATCCATAAATTAATAGAAGTGAAATTACCAACTTTCCATTTAATACCCTTTTTAAGAATGTTCCTATAAGAGTCGATGTCACTCAAAATGTGAGAACTACCATGAGTTCTTTCCTACAAACTAGAATTATTATCGATAGAATACTTATTTCTGATCACTCTATCACATAAACTTTGATTTTCATTCACAAGCTTCCACTCGAGCTTTAGACACTGCATTTTGTCTCGCTCTTTTTCGCGTTTTGTAAAAACAATTGGGTCTAATGTGTAAATTTGGAAAAAATTTAAAACCACATTTAAAGGGAAAAATATGTGCCTTAGATTCATGTATTTAATCCTTAATGTTTTGAAAAAAAATAAACAAAAAAAATCGAAAATTTGATTGAATTTGGCAAGGAAATAAACTTTCGGGCTAAAATTGAAATTTTTAAAAGTTAATTGGGAACTAAATTTATTAAATTTAAAGTGTATTTCATAGAATATCACTTTATATATAATTACTTTTGTTTCCCACCTCTTACTTTTAAGAAATTTCACCAACTCTAACTATTATTTTAGCCCAAAAACCTATATTTTTCGCTCGTTTTGACAAATTGAAGACCAAAAACAATTATTTTGTAAAATGGAACTTTCAAATATTAATTTGGATAGTATAATTTGACTTTTATCATTTCAATTTCAAGAAAAATAAAAAAACATCACATGTAATTGACAGAAAGTGCTTAAATAAAAATAAAATAAAATCAATTAATGTGCATCTCTTGGGAATAAGACGGAGCCTTGAATTACAAAATTGAAGTTCCCCAAGCACTCTAGAGAGTGCTCAAGACTATTTCCCTTAATACAATGACTTGTGGAGGTCAAATCACAAAGTCTTAATTCATGTGACGATGCTCTTCAATTTAGCTTCAAGCACCGTACAACTTTAAATCTACTATGGAATCCCATCTTCTAGGCTCTCAAATTAACTCTGAGGAGACCTCCCAATCCACCTCTTCCTAGATTTCCTTTGGTGATATCATTAGTATTCAGCATAAGAAAACCTGCATCCAGGGGAACCCAATCAGTTTGAGGGATTTTGAAATCATTAAGGAAGTTTGGTTCAAGGAATAATTGAGAGTGGTCTAGAGCGTAATTTTTAATTCTCCCAAGGAAAGAGTTTGGAGAACTACAAATATTGTCAATAGCCTCTTTGTTCCTATCTTTCCAAACCTCCCAAATGGTAGCCATAAACAAGAGAAATTTTGGGTTTAGGGGACTCCCTTTGAGGTTAAATTTGATCCAATCCCACATGTTCATGGAAGATTGATTGTACCTGAAACTAGAGCATCAAACTTTATCCCATATAAAGTTAGCTTTGAGACAAGTTCTAATAGCATGTTCAATGTTCTCATTTGTAACATGGAATCTTTAACACATGCTCAATACTTCAGTATTTCTAGAAGCACGAAAATAATTAGTAACAAGCCTTTTATGAAATATAGTCTAAAAGAAAATTTTCAAGTTCTAGGGAACTTCCAGTTTTCAAATCAAATTGCATTTATTCAAAGGTACAGCCTCATCACCAGGAAAGTTTTTAAGATGGTAAGTAGAGTTAATGGAAAAAATTCATGAATTTTTAGGAAACCAAAGAGGTTTATCAATTTTATAAAAAATATGGAATTCCATACTAAGAATATTAGTTTTGGTTTCCTTATCAACGAGGTGCAAAATTGGGGCCAAGGACCAATAACCCCATCATCCACAATGTTTGCCACTTTAATGTCATAAGAATTTTGAAGGTCCTGACAACCCAGAGGTTTGTAACCACACTACTAATCCATCCATAAATTAATAGAAGTAAAATTACCAACTTTCCATTTAATACCCTTTTTAAGAATGTTCCTTGAAGAGTAGATGTCCCTCCAAATGTGGGAACTACCATGAGTTTTTTCCCCCCTTACAAACTAGGATTATTATCAATAGAATTGTTAGTTCTGATCACTCTGACCCATAAACTTTGATTGTCATTCACAAGCTTCCACTTGAGCTATATACACCGCATTTCATCCCGCTCTTTTTCGCGTTTTGTAAAAAATAAGGGGCCTAAAGTGAAAATTTGGATAAACTTTAAAACACATTTAAAGGAACAAATATATGCCTTAGTTTAATGTATTTAGTACTTACTTAATGTTTTGAAGAAAAAAAAATCAGCAATTTGATTGAATTTAGCAAGGAAATAAACTTTCAGGCTAAAATCAAAATTTCTAAAAGTTAATTGGGGACTAAATTGATTAATTAAAAGTGTATTTTTATAGAATATCACTTTGGATATAATTATTTTTTTTTCACCCCTTAATTTTAATAAATTTCACCAATTTCTACTACTTTTTATTTTAGCCCAAAAACCTATATTTTTCGCTCATTGTGTTAATTTGACGACCATTTTTTTTTTTTTTTTAAATTGAACTTTCAAATAATAATTTGTATATTTTAATTTCACTTTTATCATTTTAACATCAAGAAAATTAAAAAAAAAATCACATGTGATTGACAAAAAAATCTTAAATAAAGAAAATCACTTAATGTGCACATCCCGGGATTAAGACGGAGCCTTGAATTCCAAAATTGAAGGGCCCCAAGCACCTACAGAGTTCCCAAGACTATTTCCCTTAATAGAATGACTTGTGGAGGTCAAATCACAAACTCTTATGCTTAATACCTTAGTTAGGGGGACTAAAGTGTGTAATTCATGAAATAGGGGTAGTCCCCCAACATGGAGTTGTCAAATGATGCCCGTGCACTCCCCAGGGCACGCGCCTTGAGGAGTGCACAGATGGCCACCCCTATAAATAAGAGTGGCCTCCTTCTATTTTCAATTGCTAATTCCTATTCCCTTGTACGCATGCTCTTTCTTTACATGCCAATAAGACTTTCTCTCTCTAGAAACACATCTCAAAATTAAGATTTTCTCTCTTACAAGTATAAGAATCTCTACAAAAAAGAGATAAAAAAGACAACCCCCCCCCCCAAAAAAAAAAGGAATAAAAAGATGAAAATGAAGGAAAAGAGAAACTACTTTCCATTAGAAGCAAGGTAAGTTCACCAAAACTCCATATCTCTACATTTCTTATCAAACAAAAGACAAACAAAAGAAAAGTGGTCAAAACCCAGCAAAATACTAGTCGCTCTCGGAGAATGCACAAAATAAATTCATTTTCTTACTTTTAATGTCATTTGCTTTTCTGTTCTGTGCCTTTCCGCGCTTTATTTTTCTGCATTTACATTTCTGTCATTTATTTTACTGCACTGTGCCTTTCCGCTATTTAATTTTTTTCATTTTTTTTCTTTTTTAGCCAAGACTTTGGACTGACACTAAGTCATAATTCTTGGACTTGCATTTTACATATACTATTATATATAATAAGTCAAGACCTTGCATTGACACTGAGTTGAGTTAGTGGACTGACATTATACACACACACACACACACACACACACACACACACACACACACACTATACTTCTTACACACACATATTTCTCATTTTCTTATCTTTCCTACATATAAAAAATAAAATAAAAAAATATCTAAGTTAAAAGACCATAAGGTAGCACTACAACAAATAGCCGCTAATGATATGTTTTTAGTGACTATTTATTTGATTGCCACTAGTTTATTCTAATTGCCACTAATGGTTATAATTTTACTACCAATTTTTGGTGCCAAATTTTGCCTTTGATATTTTAATTAAAAAAATAAAAAATAAAAAGAATTTTTCAATTAATAAAATGTATAAATTGATTAAGAGAAAATTAAACACTTAAAGAATTATTCAAACATAATTAAAAGATTAAAGAGAAAATAAAAAATCAATAAAGAAAATAAAATGTCTTTACTTACCTAGAGAACCCTCAGCCGAGATACCTGGAGAGAAAATGCTCATATTTTTCGTTCCCGTTGCCCATGAAGATCGTGTTCCTCATTCCTTAATCATTGTTGCACATATCACAAATATAGCCCTAGTTGGTGTTTTTCGAATATGCTCTCGCAATCACGTGCTTCAATCGCACCTACTGTTCTCCCAATCTAATAGGACCCTATTACTAAAGTCTGATCGTGTTCTTCTAATTGACTCTCAATCACTTTGATCAGACCCTTTCCTCTCTCAATCGCTGAGTGTTGTCGTCGTCTAACTACCGCGCCGGCCAAAGACCTCTTTATCGCTGTTCCTGTAGTCGCTGCTGAATCAATCATGCACCAGTTTGAATTGGTATGTTTTGTTGGTTGATTTCTTCGCTTCGTTGATTTCGCATTTGGTTTGGGCATTTTATTAATCTTGAATTTGAATCGATATTAATGCAGCACTGTCGTTGTCTGCCAACCACACCGGCAAAAGACATCTTAATCGCTAATCTCTCTATCACTGCATAATCAATCGTTCTTTAGTTTAAATCAATATGTTTTGTTGGTTGATTTCTTAACTTCGTTGATTTCGCAATTGGTTTGGGCATTCAATTAATCTATAATTTGAATTGATATTTATACTTGAGTTAATTTAATCTATTTACAATTAATTTTCGTGTTCGATTGTGTTTTTTAGCAATCAAAATCTGTATCTCTAATTGGAAATAAATTGGAGCTTCCTCTTCTAAACCTAATCTCTCTATACTTTTTGCAAATGCACGAGACTGTTACAAAGCTAGTATTTTGTTTGATTTCTCAGTATATTTCGAAAAAAGTGTTCCTAAGTTTGAATCTTGACACTTCAGTGTATAACCATTGATTGCTTGTTGATTCTGTTCATGATTTCCTCTGTACAACTATGAAGAATCTAATTTTTTTGTTGAAAATCTAATTATTATTCATATTTTTCTCTGGTAATGGAATCATATGAATTTTTGTCAAAGCAAATGCTGCCAGTTTCTTGGATAATTTTGATCTTCAAACTGTACCTTCGAGGTCTAGCATCAATTTTGGTAAATCCAAATTGTATATATCAAATTGGTGCGCTTTCATCAAATAATGTCTTGAGTTTTGCATGTTTTTGTTCTTGTTCGTGCCTGTCCATTCTTGTGTTTGTAAGAAAGTATTTATGTATTAGCTCGAATCTCATATTTTGAGAAATTTCGCCGAAGCCTCTTTAGCTCGATTCTTGAATTTGATTTTATATCGTACTTCAATTTTTTTTATATTTGTATGATTTCACATTTGACCTTTAATTCTTTATCGTATTTTTCTATGCATTTTTAATATGTTCTTTTGCCTGTTTCTACATGGGTTTGATAGTTTTAATTTATACTTGTTAAAGTAGTTTGTTCATTCTTTTACTTCTCATCTTTGTTACATTGATTTAATTTCCAATGCAAAATATTGTGTTTTGTTACTTCTGCCTATTTTATAACTAGGTGGGTAGTGGGTCACAAGAGTCGAGATCATATTAATGTTGTTAGAAAAATAATGACCATATGAGATACATTGCGTTTTCATTTTTTTGCTTTGCTATATCACTTCAGGCTTGATCATAAAAATTTCCAATTCAACCTTCCAAAAACTCCTATAAGTAATTTTTAGTTTGTCCTATAAGTTGCATCTATAAATTCTCGTTGAAATTGTGCTTAAATCATTATGCTCAAATCTTGATTGTTTGCTGCATTGGGTGATAAAGAATTGTTCTAGAAATGTTTTGGAATTGGGTGATAAAGAAATGCTAAAATTGTTGTGATGAAAATGTTCTTTTTTTGTTTTGAAATTGTTCTAGAAATTCTGTTCTATTTTGAAAAACTGAACTGAAGAACTGTGTTCATAGAATAGAATGGGGTGTTTTGTTATCTGAACAGAACAATTCACATTACTATTTAGTTTTGAAGAAGGTTTTAACACGTTTTTCTTAGATTTGTAATCTTCCTCAAATGGACACCGTCTTGTCATTATTTTCATATGAATTTTCTACGAGTGAAATAGTTTTTGTTTTTTTGTTTTGTAGAAATCATACATGTTTGGATTTTTTTTTTTTTTTTGATGTGTAAATTACTTGGACTGAGATCTCACTTTCCTGAGTTGCATTTTATTTATATCACTATTTTAAGGTTGGTTTAAATTTATGTTTTTGTTAGATGCCATTGATATCTCGAAGGGCTCATTGCCGACATCAGATGATGAGAGTTTGAATAACTCAGAAAATTGTAATATTCCCTTTCTATATTTTAAATAATCTATGGAACTTTTACTGAACTTTTAATTTATTATCTTACATATGGTAAATTGTATTATTGTTAAACGTATTATGTCTTCTTCATTAGATTCTTTAGAAAAGAAACTTCGAGGCCTAACACGTGCAACTCATGTGTGGAACTTACCTGAGAAAAAATGGTTTAACGTTAAGCTCAATGAATTGGGACAACCAGTTAGTGATAATTACAAAGCACTAGTTAGATTTATTGGTACACTTGTATGGAATGGGAACTTTGCACCTATCCATCATAGAAGTTGGAGATTTGTACCAGGAAAGAGTAATGATGAGATGTGGCATTAAATGAAGTAGCACGACTTATATTATTATTTTAATATAATTATTTATTATGTTGTCATTAGTATGAAATTATAATCATTTTGTTGTAGAAAACATTTTTGGTTGATCTGTGTATCAAGAGATGGGTAATGAAATCATTAGGAAAAAAAATAGAATGAATGAAAAGGAAACTTGAAATCCAAATATTTTGATGCGAGTGATGTTCCTAAGTGTTTCAGAAATCCACCTGAAAGGGTGTTACGATCTCAATGGGAGAAGTTAGTCCTATATTGGAACACATATGGAGCTAAAGTAATTACAAAGTTTTGTAAATCGTAGAATTGTTGTTTACTTTTTTCTGTGAGGTTACATTTGATACAAAAAAAATAAAATAAAATTATTTGAGTTGTAGAAGTGAAGTGCTACTTATAAGAAAAATCTCTCGAAACAAAAGATTACTAACCTTGTTGGCACAAAAAACTTTGCTCAAGTACGCGAAGAGGAGGTAACTATGTATATATTAAAGCGTGTTAATTATTTTTCCTTGAAAGTTCTAATTATTTGATCAATAATAGATTGTAAGATGTGGCAACGGTTCTTTACCGACTCAAGCCGATATTTTTTTAGTTACTCATAAACAAAATCCAGAGAAATATACAAATACAGAAACATCAAATGCAATTGTATGTAATATTATGTCAAATGAGGTATATATATTGTAATTGTTGCACATTGGGTTACAAACGAACAATAAGAGTATGATTTCTCAGTAAACAGAAATCTTAGAAGATAATTTAGTAGATGATGTTGTATCTCAACTAATTAAAAAAGATTGATATAGTCATGTGCATACATATGGCTTAGGGCCCACTAGTTTGGTTATATGTGACAAAGAATCTAATATAGTACATAATATTGTAATATCTAATATTGTGATTAACGAAGAAAATGAAAAATTGCGGAAAGAGTTAAAGGAAATGAAACATAAGCATGCAGAGATGGAATAAAAAATGGACAATTATTTGCAATTGTTTGAAAATTTTGTTTTAAGTCACATTAGGTGAAACTGAGGTAAATGCTTGTACTTATTTTATTTGTCCTAATTTTTCATTGTGAATTACGTTGTAATGTTATATGTTTGGATTTATATTATATGGGATACGTGAATTATGCGGTGATAGGTTAAAGTCACTTCTAACACTCGGAATACCTTAAATAAAAAATTCAAAAAATTTGCAAGCTGACATCATGTTAGATACAACTGAGGTATGTATTTGTACTTATTTTATTTTTTGTAGTTTTTCGTTATGAATTATGTCATAATGTTATACTTTTGTATTTGTATTGTGTGAGATATGTGAATTATTTGATGACTGGTTTAAGCTACTTCTAACTTTCGAAATACTTAAATCAAAACTCTAGAAGTTCTCATCGTGGAATTATAAGTCTTAAAAGGAGAAGGTAATAAAATGATTAATTCAATTAATATTTTATATGTCAAAATTCGATTTTACCATTATCGATGTATCATGTTATTTATATTGACCAATGCATATATGTGAATTTATTTGATAGGTTGATGGAATTTTAAAAAATACAAATACCGAAAATCAATCTTGAACAAATTTGTTTGAGTGTATAATTGAGCATATTGATCCTAAGATTTTGATGGACAATTAAACGTTGATATTTTTGGTAGAACTAACGGTTTGATTAAGTATTTCAGTTTATTAGTTCCGAATGATGAAGATATAATGTTAAAGATGATGAAGGATTAAGAGGTTGAAGAATTTGAAGAACCTAGGAAAAATAACTCAGGTTAAATTTCAACTCTTAATATCTCAATTAAGATCACACACGACACGGAAATATTTTTAAAATAATTTTTATAAATATGTGTATTTTTAATATGATCCTAATTAGATAAATTATTTGCTCCTATATGTAATTGAAAAAGAAATATTTATGATTGATTAAAATTGAATTTAAGTATTTAGTGGAGCTAGCCAAGAAAAGAAATTGGTTAAAGAGGCGAAAACGTCAATGAGAATGAATTAAAAACAAATTTAAAAGAGTGTTCCAACATCTATAAGTCGACAGGTAAGTTGACCAGAATAAAGAAGGAAAACTCTTTGTATCTCTCGGTCGACAGGTAGGTCGACCTGTACTTGAATATGAACTCTTGTATCTATAAGTCGACAGGGCGGTTGACCTGTGAAGAGAAATTGAATTCTCTGAATCTCTAGGTCGACAAATAGGTTGACCGATGGGTACAGAATCTTTGGCTTGGCTACATCCTGAATCGAGCAGTCGATTGTTGATCTTGGTCGGTCGACTTATGTGTCTGTTTCAGGATATTATGAATTCCGGATTTTAATCTGAAAGTAGCCGTTACTAGCCGTTTTTTTTGTTAGGATTCATGAGAGATTTTAGGGATTTAATATTATTTGAGATATGCAACACATATTATGTTACTTCTATATATTTGGTTCATTAAATTTGAATATTTTTCAATTTGGTACATATAATTGTTTCTATTCTATTTAATTGTGATTGAGAAATATTTGGGAGACTTAATTGAGAAGTTTAAAAGCTATAATGAAATGATTTGAACCAGAATAAAGTCTTAATTGTATAAGGGGTCTAAAAGAGCAATTAAGTGTCATGATAAATGGGAACTAGCCGTTAAAGAGCTGATTTTAATCCTATTTTTATAGACCTGCGTTTTTCATATCATTAAGTGAGATTAAGAGAGATCAAGAGATATTACTGAGCTTTTCTAAGATAAATCATATTGAGATTGTGAGAGCTTTTCTAAGAGTCATTCTTGAGAATAATTTGTTGTGAATCATTGCTGCTACCGAATCTGAAATAATATCGCTCTAATTATTTTTTCGGTGGATTCTGGGTGAGATCTTTCCAAATTACTTTCTGTTTAGTATTCCTTGATTAATTTTTGGAATTTGATATTTAGAAATTATTTTTTAATTTTTTTATTGAAAAATATTTTTTAAAATAATTTTTTGAATTAATCTGATTACGTGCTCAATAACGTGCTACCTATTTTTGTTTAAAATCAGATTTTGAATATCTCACTTTTTTATTACTAGTTTTAGGATATTAATCAAGTTTTAATTTATCTAGGGTAGTAGAAGCTCCGAGTGAGAAAAATCACTTATCAATTTTTAATTGGTAAGTTGAGCGACGGATTAAATACTATTGGGAGTATTTAATCTAAGGGTAGTTGGGTTTCAGTCTCTTCCTGTAAAGAGATTGAGGTAGTAATTCTTCCTGAATTGAATTGTTTTTGTGTGAATTTTGTAACAGTTCAATCCTTACTGGGTAAAAGGATATTTAGAGTATTTGTGAGGTTTTAATTCTTTAGCCTTTGTGTAAAAAAGAATTAGGTTATTCTTGAACTTGTAAAATGTAGAAGCTATTCTTAAGCCTGTGAAAAGGAATTTGTAAATGTTGATTTTGAGTCTGTAAAAAAATCTTTGTGAGAGTTTGATTCCTACCTTTAAAGGAATCTTGAGTTTAGTGGGTGCGACTCTCCGTGAGGCTCGAAGGATTGGATTAGCCAAGAATAACTTGGTGAATCAGTATAAATTTTTGGTATGCTGCTATTTTTACATTATTTATTTTTGTTATTTGGTGTGCACCTAATTGATTTTATATTTTCGCTGTGATATAAAGATAATAATTAATTTAGGATTAAAATTAATTATTTAAGTTATTAAAGTATTTTTTCTCTGATATTTTTTAATTACCCAATTCACCCCCGCCTCTTGGGTATTTTACTGGGCCAACAGAGCAGGTAATGAAACAGTTAGATTTGACATCATCAAACTATGGGTCTCAAACGAGAAAGGTAACAAACTAATTAACTCGTATTTATTTCGTTACCTTATTGGTGTAATTGTTATGTGTGATTATGTTACTTTATCTTTATAGGTTCAATATATTTATACTTCGAATGACTCAACTGAATCTTGTAAAAATTTATCATCATCAAACTATAGGTCTTAATTAAAGAAGGTAATGAAGTCATTAATTCTTATTTTATCCATTACGTTATACTGCAATTATCAGTGTATTTGCTTTTTACTTAATCTTGATAGATTCAAGCTACTTATATTCTGAATTATCTAACTCAACCTTCAAAAAATTTCGTTAGGAATTTTTAGTTTGTCCTATAAATTCTCGTTTAATTGGATAATACAAAAAATTGTGTTGAAATTGTTGTGCTAAAATTTTGATTATTTGCTGAAATCATTGTGCTGAATTGGGTGATAAAGAATTTTCTAAAAATGTTCTGTTCTCTTTTGAAATTGTTCTAGAAGGTCTATTCTATTTAAAAAAAAAAATAGAACAAAACAGATTTTGTGAACAGAATAGAACAACTGTAAGCTAAACATAATTGTTGTTGATAATTTTTCAATCTGACGTTTTAAATATTTTTCGTGTTTATAACTTAATTTGAGGTTTAATTCTATCATTGTGTAGAAATGAAAACGATTTTTCATGTTCAAGGAAGACAATTTATAGGAATACAAGGTAAAACAAGTGTTTTGAGCAATTGAGTTATATTTTACTGGTAAAACATTATTATTTGCACAATCTTTATTCATTCTTGCGATTTTAAGTTGTCAAAAATTATATTATAATCTCGAAACAAAAACATAACAAACTTCAATATATTATTGACATTTTATTTCATTTGGGATTATAGATGAAAAAGACGAAGAAAAAGGGACAAGTGTTTCGTAAATGATATAAGAGGTATTGTATAATTTGATAATCCATACTCAAGGTATATTCCAAAAGTCTTAGGTGATGGGCTCTAGCGTCCTAAGTGGTAGACTTATATATTGTTTATATTGTTCATTTCGAAAATAATTGTTGAATACTATTTTGTTTGTTGTGATTGTATTTATTATTGTGTTGTTTGGTGTTCATTATATTTGATAAGTGTTATTTAGGTGACAGAATGTTGCATAACAAAGGAGAGCATGTCAAAAAATTTATGTGAACGCGACTTTATTATTTATGTTGATTATTTTTTGTGTGTTTCCGATGTTAATTTTTTCGTATTCGTACATGTTTCACTCTTCCAAGGAAATCTAGTGATTATTAGTTTAGATTATTAATTTACGTTAAATTAGATGTTCACTTTTATATTAATTTGTTAATGTATTTTTTTTTGGCGTTGTTTGGGGATGTCAAATTTATGTTCTCAATTATTTATATTCCCATTCTGATTTTTGTTGGTGATTAATTAGTAAAATTCACTTTTATATTCTCATTCTTGTTTTTTTTTTTTCCTACTTTAAATGTTCCTTCCATAGAAATAAAGAATTTTAAAGATTTTTTTTTTTTTTTTCATTTAAGAGAACCACAAAAATATATGTTTCTAAACTTTTCATTTCAATAAAACATTAAATCTTTCTTTCATCTCTAAACCAAAAATGTTTTCTTAAAAAATGATTATCTTCCTCACAACTAAAGTAAGAAATGTTTTCCCATCGTAAAAATGTTTCTTTGCTAACAATGTTTTTTTTAAAAATCTTTTCTTTATAAAAATGTGTTTTCTTCTAAAAAAAACTAAGTTCAAAAAATGTTTTTCTACCCTTTTTAAAATGTCTTCTTCACTAGAAGACAATACATATATATATATATATATATATATATATATATATATATATATATATATATATATATATATATATATATATATTTCTTGTTATCTTTCTTTAAAATATTTTTCAAAAGTTCAAATATATTTCTTTAAATTTTTCTAAATCATTTTTCTTCACCAATAAAAAAACAGCAAAAATGTTTTTGGCCTATAATTATTTTTTTTTCTCTTAAATAAAGAAAAACCTTTCTTTCAAAAACAAAAGGAAAATCTTTTACTTTTGAATTGTTAAGTTTTTTCTTAAAAATACATAAGTTTTTCCATAATAACGTAAACTAAAAAAAAAAAAAGGAAAAGAAAACCTTTCCTCCTGGAACCAAACTTGTTGATTCTTCTATAATCGATAGGTGGTTTAAAAAGAGGACATTTTTTGTATTTTTATTATTTATTTTATTTTACATGCTTTATTTCATTTTTACATGTTTGTTAACTTTATTTCATTTGCACATCATAAATAAAAAAGATCAGGAAAAAATTAATTTAACCAACTAAATCAAAATTTAAAATACTTAGACACTGGGTACCATTTTTGAACATGTGTCTTGGGTCACCTAACACCTTTCCCGAGTATAACCATCCCCCAAACTTTAAGAATACTCTAGTTAAGACATTTTGAGTCAAAATTTGGGCCATTTTCAAAAGATTTTTCTTTATTTTTTTTAAAAATTCGGTGACCTAGCACACATTTTCAAAACCAATGCTAGTATTCATATGGTCCACACCACCATCTTATTTTTGTTTTATAAACTTTATTCCAATTTAGAAGATGATCTTTTTTTGCACTATTACTATTCTCTCCATAAAAATTAACGGTTAAGTTTATCAATTTTATCACAAATTCTCAGAGGGATAGGACTAATCTGCATGGAATAATTGGGGATGGTAGTAGTAACCGATTTGTTCACAATAGTTCTACCCGCTACCGAGAGCATATTCACCTTACATTTTGACACGCGATTGTTAATTTTCTGAATAATGTGATGGATATGAAGATTGGTAATTCTTCCATAAATGAGAAGAAAACCCAGATAAACACCAAGATCACTAATTAGGCCAATATTAGGATTTCTACTAATTTATCTTGCTCTCCAGTGAGGAACACTAGGCGCAACAAATAGTTTAAATTTGGAAAAAAATTATTTTTGACCCTAGGCAACCATAAAATAGTCCAGGATATTTAAGACAAAAACAAAATATGAGAAATATTAGGACTACTTCTCACACCTTTTAAGCCCTTGCAATAACCCTTACTAACACTTTCAATAATTATATGAGAAAGTCTTTCCATACACAGGTGAAAATATACGAGGATAAGGGATCTCCTTGCGTAAGGCCTTTAGTAGGATTAAATTCCTCAAGGGGCTCCCTATTCCAAAAGATATATAAGGAGGGATTAGTGGCACAAGTCATAATCAAGTTAATCTAGGGCTTCGGAAAGTTAAAATTTACGAGCATATCTCTAAGGAAATTCCAACTAGCACTGTTGTAAGCCTTCTAGAGGGCAATTTTGATGATGACACCTCCCTCCTTGATTTTAGATTTTCTAAGAGAGTGAATTATTTCTTGAGTTATAATGATGTTATCTACTTTGATAAGGGCCAACAAGTTTGTCCAATAAAGGTCTATGTCTGGTAACAATTAATTTAGTAACAATTTTATAAGATGTGTTACATAGACTAATGGGCCTAAATTGGTTGACACATTCAGGGATTTTAATTTTAAGAATAAGAGCAATTAGAGTTTCATTAGAGGTTGTGGGCATATTGCAATTTTCAAAACAGGTTTTAATAAATTCACAAACATCCAAACTTAAGATACCCCAGTTTCTTTTGAAAAAGAAAGGTTGAAAACGATATGAACTAGGGACTTTTAAGTTATTCATACTCTATAGAGTTTCCCAAATTTCAGAGTCAGAATGAGTAACACAGAGAGTAGAGTTATAATTTTCCTAAATTTTCGGACACTGAGTGTTAAGAAAAATAACAGAAACATAAGCATTACCAATAATAAATTAAGGAAATAATCTCTAACTAAACTTTTTTAGATTATCCTTATTATTGATCCACACATTATCCTTTTCTAACGTAGAGATCTTATTTTTCCTTCTGCTTTGGAGCACCATAATATGAAAGAATCTATTATTTTTTGGGAAAAATACAATTTCGACCCTATAACTATTGACACATTTTTAAGTGGTCTCTCTAAGTTTAAACATTTCATTTTAAACCCTCTACGTATCATAACGTTTCAAAATGATCCATCCGTTAGAGATTCTATTCAAACTAACAGAATCTTGGGGGTAAAATGGTCTTTTCACTTTTTAAAATTTTTTAATCATTTTTAATTATTTAATCTTTATCTCTCTCTTTCTCCCCTTCCTCTCTCTCTCTTTCTCTCTCTCCCGCCACCTCTTTCTCCCTCTCCTTCCCCTTCCCCTCTCTCCCTCCCACCCCACCCTCTGCAATAGGGGGTAGAATCACCTCCTGCAACAGGGGGTGGTTGCACCCCCCGCAACAGGAGGTGCAACCACTCCCTGTTTCAGGGGGTAAAAACACTCCCTGTTGCAAGGGGAGGGGTGGGAGGGAGAAAGAGGAAGGGGAGGAAGAGGGAAAAGGAGAGAGAGAGAGGGAGGGGGAGGTGGCGGGGAGAGAGAAGAAGGGAGAGGGAGAGGGAGAGAGAGAGAAGAAGGGGAGGAAGAGAAAGAGAGATTAAAAAAAAAAATTAAAAATGATTAAAAAAATTTTAAAATGTGAAAAGACCATTTTGCCCCTAAATTCCGTTAGTTTTAACTGATTTTCTAATGGAATGACCATTTTGAAACGTTATGATACGTAGAGGGTTTAAAATGAAATGTTTAAATTTAGAGGGACCACTTAGAAATGTGTTAATAGTTAGAGGGTCTAAATTATACTTTTCCCTTATTTTTATTACCAGGTTGAAGCCATTGGATTATATATTTTTGACACCAATGGAGTTCTTCCTTCATCAGGATATCTTTATAGTCGTTCTACAAGGCAGTCTCAAGGTAATTTAAATTATGTGTGAAACCTCTATCTTAAGCCTTTTGAATACCTTTGATTCTAGCTAAGAGACGACGTTTAATTTTAAAAATATTGACAAAGACTTTAGAATTCCACTCCTTAAGAATTGAAGTTAAATTATTTAGTTTCAGATTTAGTAGTAAATCATCATCAACTCAGTTATTCTTTATTAAATCTGTAAAGCCATCATGAGTAATCCACATAGTTTCAAAACGAAAAGATCTAAACCAAGGGAAAGGGAAGACTAACATGGGTGTTTTGCTTGTCTAAGAAAAATGAAGTTACTTCTATTTTCTCTAAATTTTGTAAACGTATGCTAAATGTGTGCAAAATGAGAAATAATTATGCATTATTGACATTAATAGTGATAAAGGTAGAGAATTTAAGAATGATAAAATTAGAAGTTATTGTGATGAGTATGGGTATACACATAACTTTTCCACACCAAGAAAACCACAACAAAATGGTTTTTTGGTCATTTTTTGGGACATGTCTTGGTTTTTTGGTCTAGGAAAAAACAAAATTCAATTGTGTTATCTACAACTGAGGTATAATATATGGCATTTGGTAATTATTGTACTCAAATTCTATATATTAAACAACAATTATATGACTTTGGGATATATACGAAAGAAGTCTCTATCTACTGTGATAATAAAAGTGTTATTTTCTTAATTAAGAATCCAACACATCACTCATGAACTGATCAAATAGAGATTCAACATCAATTTATTCGTGATCATATTCAGAAAAGAGATGTATCTATTGAAGATATTGATACCTCCGATCAACGTGCTGAAATTTTTAGTAAACCTCTAGCTGAAGATCAATTCGTGAAAATTATTCGAGGTTTAGATATGGCATAGTTAGACATAATGATGCATGCCTGGAGTAATGCTTTCATCATCTGCTCTCACTTTTTGAGAATACAAAGGGGGAGAAGTTGATATTTAGGGTATTTGTTCGCCTTAGCATTGCAATTATAAAGGGGGCTAAATCTATTGGAATTACATTAGGGGAGAAATTTAAAAATTTTATGTACAATTATATTGGGGGAGAAATTTAAATGTTTTATATGTTTTCACCAATGATGCCTAAATGAGTTTAAATTACCCATCCTCAGATTTAGGGAGAGTGTGGTTATATTATATTTGTGAGAAATCATCAAAATTATTTATCATCATAAAAAATAGGGAGATTGTTGAATCCAATGTTTTGATGAACAATCAAGTGTTGATATTTTTATGAGACTAATATTTTTAATAAGTGATTTTAGACTTATAGTTCTGTGTAATTTGATTAAGAAAAGGAATTATCAAAGAATATGTAACGGGTGCAAAATAAAAATTGTTGTTCCTAAAATTTTGATGGATAATTAAATTTTGATGTTTTTGGTAGAACTAACGATTTCATTGAGTGTTTCAGTTTATTAGTTCCAGTGATGAAAATGATCATGGAGATATTGTGACAATACTAAAGATGATGACAAAGATAATGGAAGATTAAGAGTTTGAAGAAATTGAAGAACCTAGAGAAAAGATAGGTTAAATTCTAACTCTTAATGAATTCTGATTAAGATCACACACGACACAAAATATTTTTTAAAATTATGTGTGTTTTTATAGGATCCTAGTTAGTTAAATTATTTGTTCCTATGTGTAATTAAAAAAGAAATAAAGATAATTGACTAAAATTGAAATTAATATTTTGTGGAGCTAACCGAGAAAAGAAGTCGATTAAAGGGGAAAAAACATCGAAGAAATTGAATGAAAATGAATTAAAGAGAGGTGTTCCAAAAGTGGTCGGTCGACAGGTAAGTCGACCCGTGGTTATAAGATGAACTCTCTAGATCATTCGGTCGATAGGTAAGTCGACCTGTACTTAGAGAATGAATTCTTTGAATTGTTTGGTCGACAGGTAGGTCGACCTATGGCCAAAAGAGAAACTTTCTGGATCTCTATGTCGACAGATAGGTCAATTTGTGAAACATCCTGAATCATCCGGTCGACAGATGATGTATGGGTGGTCGACCGATGGGCGAAGGATTTTTAGCTTGGCTATATCCTGAATTGGGTGGTCTACCAATGGGTCTTGGACGGTCGATAGATGGAGTTGTTTCAGAATTTATGGAATTTCGAATTTTATTCAAAAAATAGTCGTTACTAGCCATTTTATGGTTAAGATATGTGAGATATCTTAGGGATCTGATATGTTTTTGAGCTATTTAATTAATATTTAATTATCCTTATAGATATGGTTCAAGTGATTTTGGTATATCTCAATTTGGTACATGTAATTCTTTCAATCCTATCTAATTGAGTTTGAGTAAAAGTTTACGGGACTTAATTAAATATTTTAAGAGATATTTTAAGTGAATTATACCAGGAATGAATTATTATGATATAGAGGGTTTATTGGTGTAGTTAAATGTCATGATTTATGAAAACTAGTCGTTTGATGACTTGTTTTATTCCCTTATTAATAGACATGCGGATTTCACATGTGAATATACATAGAAATCAAGATAATCCAAATCATTTTGAGTTATTTAACTCTCGTGCTTTCTAAGGGTAATCATACTGAATGCATTTTGAAATCTTTCTTGAGATTTGTTCTTGAGAAATATTTGCTATGGATTATTGCTTCTACCGATCTAATGTGTTATTGCTATTCTAATCATTATTCTTTCGGTGGAATCCTGGTGAGATCTTTCCAAATTACTTAGTATTAATTGTTTCTTGATTATATTATTTATTATTTAGAATTTGATCTTTGAAATTGTTTTCCGGATGTTTTATTGAAAATTATTTTTTGAAACAATTTCTTGAGAAAATCTTATTACGTGCTTAACTTCTTGCTACCCATCTTTATTTGAAATCAGATTTTGAAATTCTCACTTTTTTATTACTAGTATCAGGACATTAATTGAGTTAGAATTTATCTGGGGTGGTAGAAGCTCCGAGTGAGAAAATCACTTATCAATTATTTTTAATTGGTGAGTTGAGTGTCGGATTATATACTACTGGGAGTGCCTAATCAATGGTAGATGGTTTCAATCTTTTCCGGTAAAGAGATTGATGTTTTGATATTTACCTAGAGTATAAAATGATTAGGTGTTAATTCTTTCTTCATTGAATTTGTGAGTGAATTGTAACGTTTCAATCCTTATTGGGTAAAAGGATATTTGGAGCGTGTTTTTGTGAGGTTTAATTCTTGAGCCTAAGGTATAAAAAGGATTAGGTTGTGATTCTCCCTATAATAGAATTAGATTAATCTTCCGTTTGGGAAAAAGATAGAGGTTATTTCTTATCCTGTGAAAAAAAATTGTAAAGGTTGATTATGAGCATGTGAAAAGAATCTTTGTGAGAGTTTGGTTCCTACCTTTAAAAGAATCTTGAGTTTAGTGTGTGTGACTCTCCGCGGAGCTCGAGGAACTGGATTAGCCAAAAGTAACTTGGTGAACCAGTATAAATTTTTGTGTGCTGCATTATTTATATTCTTTATATTTTTGTTATTTTGGTGTGCACCTATTTGATAACACATATCCGTTGCTATAAAAGATAATAAATAATTTTAGGATAAAATTAATTGCTTAATTTTTGAAGTGTTATATTCTAATAATTTTTAAATACTACCTAATTCACATCTCCTTTTGGATAGCTCACTAGGCCAACAATTGGCATCAGTACTGGTTTAGCTCGATACACTTAGCTAACAAAGATCACATGACGCACATAATAACCACACTAGCTGAGGGACAGTCTATGCACCGACCACCGTTGTTGGCAGATAAAAATTATTCGTTCTGGAAATATAGAATGATAGCCTTTTTTCAGGCCACAAATTATGATGTGTGGTTAACAATTGAGGATGGTCTGTTTATTGCAATAGAAAACGGAGTCGAGAAGAAGAAAGAGCAGCTAACTACTTTTGATAAGCATAAATTTTCTATGAACTCTCAATCTATTAATATTTTATTTTGTTCTTTAGATGCTAATGAATACTCAAGAGTTTAAGGTTGTAAATTAGCGAAGGAGATGTGGGACAAGCTACAAGTTACCCACAAAGGGACAAGTCAAGTGAAATAATCGAAAATCAACGCTCTTATGAGGAGATTTGAATTGTTCATAATGGAAGAATCTGAGTCAATTCAAGAGATGCACACTTGATTCAACATCATTTGCAATCACTTGATTCAACTTGGAAATCAGTTCTCCATGGAGGATAGAGTTTGAAGGGTCCTAAGATCTTTATAAAAAATATGGGAACCGAAAGTGACTACAATTGAGGAAGTTAAGGATCTTGCAAAATACGAAATTGATGACCTCATTGGCAACTTGATGATGCATGAAATGAAGATTCAAGGATATGAGAAAGACATCGTAAATAACAAAAAGAAATCCTTCGCGCTAAAGGCTCATAAAACCGAAAAGGATAATGACAATGATGATGTAAGTCTTGACAGTGAGCAAGAGAAAGATGTGGCGTTTCTCACAAAGAATTTTAGAAAAATGACCTGGTATACTTTTTGTGGAAGAAGAAATTTCAATATAAATAGTATGGAATGTTACAACTATCATAAGACTGGTCATCTCTAAATCGAATGCCCCGAGCTGAAGAAAGACAAAGAAAAAGAGAAGAAAATAAATGAGAAGAAGAAGGTGAAGAAAAGTATGAAAAAGTCAACAAAAGTCACATGGGATGACTGGAGTTGAGTAGTTCAGAAAAATCGAGCAGTAATAACTCGCCTATACTTGCTTTGATGGCCACTGAATTTGAGGTACCAAAATATTCAAGTTCTTACCCTTTAGATTTTGATGAATTATTTGATGTTCATCAAGAACTTTCACATGATTATAAAATTCAGTGTTAAAAAATTAATGTCCTTTAAAGTACAATTAACACATTAAACAAGCAAGTGATGGATTATGAATCTGAAAATGTTGAATTAAAATCCAAGATGTCGGATTTACATTGAATAGTTCTCAAATTCACCGGTGGGGAGAATAATTTAAAAATGCTTTTGGAAAGTTTACGCGGTATCTTTGATAAAGTCGGTATTGGATTTCAGAAAAATTTTAACCAAAAACGTTTTCATAAATTCTTTTCTGAAACCAAGGATCTTGTTAGATGTTTTAAATGTAATGTTGTGGAGCATACTATTCGTAAATGTTTTTCAAGAATATCTAATTGCAGACGAGTTTGGGTTCCCAAGGGAACTAAAATTGTCCCGACTAATAAGATCGGACCCACTTAGATTGGGTACTACTAGGAACTCTTTGAGGTGTTTCTTGTAGGTTATCAAATAAACATCTATTTGCAAGGATAAATTGTTCTTAAGAAGTGGTTGTTTTCAACATGTGACAAGGAATAAAGTAAAAATTTACGTCTTTAACACCTAAAGATAAAAGTCATATGATTTCTGGAGACCATGCCATGAGCACGAAAGTAAGTTTAAATGAGTTGGTAAGCATTTCTAAGACCTATGTTGGTTTATATATTTCTTTTTGTCTTAGAATTATTGCATGTTTATTAAAAAATCTTACATACTTAGTTTTTTCTCCTTAGAATGAATTAGATTGTTTACACTTATATTGTGGGAGATTGCATGGTAAAAATTGATGTTTTTAGTTCCCCTCCCTAAAAAATATTTTGAGATGACAAAGGGGGAGAATTAGTTGATGTTTTAATGAATTTCTCAAGGGGGAGCTCGAATTATCTTGTTAAATATCTTAAGGGGGAGTTTAGTATATATTAAAACTTGTTCTTTGTTGAAAATCTTATGATTATCTTTATTACTTTGCTTTAACGAGTTAAAGAACCCGTCATCGGATTTAGTGGGAGTGTGGTTACATTTTTGTTTTGAAGAAAACATCAAAGTTAATTGTCATCATAAAAAATGGGGAGATTGTTGATCTTAAGATTTTGATGGACAATTAAATATTGATATTTTTTGTGGAACTAATGATTTTACATTGAGTGTTTCAATTTATTAGTTCTAGTAATGAAAATGATCATGAAGATATTATGACAATGCTAAATATGATGACAAAGATGATGGAAGATTAAGAGTTTGAAGAAATTGAAGAACCTAGGAAAAACAATTTAGGTTAAATTCTAACTCTTAATGTATCCCAGTTAGGATCACACACGACACAAAATATTTTTCAAAATTATGTGTCATTTTATAGGATCCTAATTAGTTAAATTATTTGTTCCTATGTGTAATTCAAAAAAAAATAAAGATAATTGACTAAATTGAATTTAAATTTAGTGGGGCTTACCAAGAAAATAAATCGATTAAAGGGGTGAAAACGTCAAAGAAATTGAATGAAAATAAATTAAGGAGAGGTGTTCTAGAAGTAGTCGATCGACAGGTAAGTCAACCTGTGGTTATAAGGTGAACTCTCGGGAATATTTGGTCGACAGATAGGTTGACCAATGGCCAAAAAAGGAACTCTTTGGATCTCTAAGTCGAAAGATAGGTCAACTTGTGAAACATCCTGAATCGTCCGGTCGACAGATGATGTATGGGCAGTCGACCGATGGGCGAAGGATTTTTGGCATGGCTATATCCTGAATTGGGCGGTCAACCAATGGGACTTAGCTGGTCGACGGATGGAGCTGTTTCAGGATTTATGGAATTTCGAATTTTATTCAAAAAGTAGCTGTTAGTAGCCATTTTATGGTTAAGATATGTGAGATATCGTAGGGATCTGATATGTTTTGAGCTATTTAATTAATATTTAATTATCTTTATAGATATGGTTCAAGTAATTTGATATTTCTCAATTTAGTACATGTAATTCTTTCAATCTTATCTAATTGAGTTTGGGTAAAAGTTTGAGGGACTTAATTGAATATTTTAAGAGATATTTTAAGTGAATCATACTAGGAATGAATCATTAGTATATAGAGGGTTTATTGGTATAATTAAATGTTATGATTTATAGGAATTAGTCATTAGAGGGCTTGTTTTATTCCCTTATTAATAGACCTGCGGATTTCACATGTGAATATACATAGAAATCAAGATAATCCAAATCATTCTGAGTTATTCAACTCTCATGCTTTCTAAGAGTAATCATACTGAGTGCATTGTGAGATCTTTCTTGAGATTTATTCTTGAGAAATATTTGTTGTAGATTATTGCTTTTACCGATCTAAAGTGTCATTGTTATTCTAATCATTATTCTTTCGGTGGAATCCTGGTGAGATCTTTCCAAATTACTTATTATTAACTATTGCTTGTTTATATTCTTTATTATTTGGAATTTGATATTTGAAATTGTTTTTCGGATTTTTTATTGAATATTATTTTTGAAACAATTTCTTGAGAAAATCTGATTACGTGCTTAACTGCTTGCTACCCATCTTTATTTGAAATCAGATTTTGAAATTATCATTTTTCTATCACTAGTATCGGGTCATTAATTTCTTTTAAATTTATCTGGGGTGGTAAAAGCTCCGAGTGGAAAAATCACTTATCAATTATTTTTAATTGGTGAGTTGTGTGTCGGATTATATACTACTGCGAGTGTCTAATCAAGGGTAGCTGGTTTCAATCTCTTCCGGTAAAGAGATTGAGATTTTCATCTTTGCCTAGAGTATAAAAAGATTATGTGTTAATTCTTCCTTGATTGAATTTGTGAGTGAATTATAACGTTTCAATCCTTTTCGGGTAAAAGAATATTTGGAGCATAATTGTGTGAGGTTTAATTCTTGAGCCTAAGGCATAAAAAGGATTAAGTTGTGATTTTCCCTGTAATAGAATTAGGTTAATCTTCCGCCTGGTAAAAAGATAGATGTTATTCCTTAGCCTGTTAAAAGGAATTGTAAAGGTTGATTCTAAGCCTATGAAAAGAATCTTTATGAGGATTTGGTTCCTACCTTTAAAGGAATCTTGAGTTTAGAGGGTGCGACTCTCCACAAAGCTCAGAGTACTGGATTAGCCAAGAGTAACTTGGTGAACCAGTATAAATTTCTGTGTGTTGCATTATTTATATTGTTTATATTTTATTATTTGGGTGTGCACCTAGTTGATAACACATATCCGTTGCTATAAAAAATAATAATTAATATAGGATAAAATTAATTGCTTGATTTTTGAAATGTTATATTCTGATAATTTTTTAATACTACACAATTCACCCTCCCTTTTGGGTAGCTCATTGGGCCAACAGAAATTATGAAGACGTAAAAGGTATTAAAGACATTGAAGACAATTAGGTGAAAATAATTATTTACTTATATACTCTTAATGCAGCCCGAATTAAGATTACGCACGACACTTTAAAATGAACTAATCTTATGTGTGTTATGATTATATTAGGGGTCTAAACTGTGTTTCATAATGTGCTAAGTATGTGAAATGGTTATGGTTAAGTACTTAATTGAAAATTTTGTTTTAATGCTTAAAATAATGATTTTTCAGGTTAATTTGGTCAAATGGCGAAAGTGGTTGGTCGACTAACTAAAACAATGTGTTTTGAGAGTAGAAGGGGCGACTTACTGGTCCATTTGAGCAACTAACAAAATGGGTCGGTTGACTAACGAGAACAATAGTCAAAATTGGAAGAAGTGGGGACCTTCTAGTCCCATCGGTCAACCAATCGGACCAGCACAATGGTCAATTTAATGACCGTTGTGAGAGATCGGTCAACCAACGATAGAGAGCCAGTCGATCGACATGGTCAGTAAAAGATTTGACTGATTTGTTTCGGGTCAATCCAATTTAGTTTTGATGATTCCAAGGGAGGTTTTTAAGGGAATTTGAAATATTTTTGTTATATACCATGAAATATGAGATTCCTATTTAATTAGTCTATTTAATTAAATATTCTTTTAATCAAAGTGATTAAATACTTTCTATTTCTATGAATTTTGATTTGAAAAAGTTTTAAGAACCAAAATGAGTTTACCCAAGAATATTTTTAAATCAAAAAGGTCTTTTTTTGAATATATATATATATATATATATATATATATATATATATATAGGGTATTGGGATGTCATTTAGAGTTATAACATTTGAAAACTAAACGTCGGATATTTAGTTTTAGGTCTATTAATAAAGACCTGCAGGATTGGGATTGAACATCAAGAACATTAGCTTTCTATCATTCTAAGAGAGATTTTTATCGCTGAGATTTATAAATGAGATTATATTCGAAGTTCTTGATCTAAGGCGCTTATTGTTTGTGTTACTGGTTTGTATTCTTTATTGCAAAATCGTTATTACTTTCAGTAAATACCGGTGAGATCCTTCCAAGCTTTTTTTTATTACTTTCTTAAATTACCACCGATCTATCCCTTGGTTAAGGTGTTTTTAGAAAGAAAAAAAACATTTTTGAAATTAATTCTTGAACATCTTTTAAACAATTTTTAATCGAAAATTTTGATTACGTGTGACTTGTGTGCTAATTGTTTTTAAATCAAATTTATTTGCCTTACATTGTATATATCACGTAGTTATATTTGGGACATTAATTGAGTATATTTGTATTGAGTGGTAAAAACTCCTTGTGGGAAAAAACTTGTTATTTTTTGTATTTGCAAATTTGAGCGAATTAGACACTTTTGCGTCGGTGTCTAATCAGGTATAATTAGGTTTCGATCTTTGTAAGAGAAAAATATTAGAGTTTGATCTTTGGCCTGCAAAAATGATTAGGTTAATATTTTCTCTTGAAAATATTAGGTTTTAATTCTTCTTATAGTAGAATTAAGTGTGAGTGTAAATGTTCTTCCTAAGCTTGTGAAAGGATAAATGTAATAGTGGTAGGTTGATTCTTAGCCTGTAAAAGAATCAGGTGTGTAAAGATTGATTCTGAGTCTGTGAAAAGAATCGAGATTATAAAGATTTGGTTCCTACTTATGAAAGGAATCAAGGGTTTAGTGGATTGCGAATCTCCGTAGAACTCATGGGACTGGACGTACGTTAAAAAAAGGATATATATATAAAACAAATTTAAAAGTTTATTTATGTATTTTAGTTTTAAATTGTGTAATCATTTTTAACTGACTAAGGGTATTGCCATTATATAATTTTTTAGGGTTTCTAATATAGGTCCCAAGGCCCAACTGTAATTTCACTATATCCCCAGTATTGATTTTAATTTAGGCAAAACCCCCATTCCTTTCCAAGTGTTCTCAACTCCACAAAAAGCGCATGAGAGAGGGAGGGTGATTACATTTTTCCCTTTTTTTCTCTTTCTCTAGTGGGCCCACAACCATCTCTCTTTCTCTCTATCTCTCTCTCTCTCTTCTCTCTCATTCTCCACTTTCTCCTCTCTCATACACTCTCTCTCATCTATCCCTCCCCCCCCCTCTCTCTCTCTCTCTCTCTCTCTCTCTATATATATATATATATATATTGTTATTCTTTTTTGTTTTTGTTTTTGTTTTTTTCTTTTTTGTTTTTTCAAATTTTTCTTCTTTTTTTTTTAAATATTTTTTTTCAAAATAAAATAAAATAAAATTCAATATAAAATTAAAATTTTATGAAGAAGATGGTCAAATTACTATGTCTACAAATCGTATTGGTGGGATTGATTTTGTAGAAATTTGGATTTTAATTTTGCTTCATAGATGGCAAAACTTTGTCTTTACTACCTATATAACAAATGTTATTGCATAGTAACTATCATCGCGTTCAATGTTTAATACTTATTATACAACAATAATCGTATTGGACGTATTAATTATTGTATAACAATAACAATATTAAGAAATTAATTTTGATTTTGTTTAAAAAATAGGTTTTTGATTTTCCTTCATTGATGACAAAAATGCGTTTTTACTACCTTTAGAACATATGATACTAAGCACTTCACGAAAGTTACTGTTTAACAACCATTAACATTTTGCATTCAAATTTTGTGTGAATCTTGGAATTTTTAAATGATTGATTACTATACAACAACAATCGTAATGAGTAATTGATTTTGCAGAAAAATTGGAATCGAATTTTGCTTCGTTGATAGCAAAAATATGCTTTTACTACCTACAAAATAAATATTACTGCATAGCAACTATTATCAAATTCACCATCACAAAAGCTATTGTATAATAATTATTAACATTTGTGTTCAATTTTTGTGTAAAGTGTAAATTATTTGTGATTAATTATTGTACATCAACAATGGTAATGAGAGATTGACTTCACAGAAATATTGGATTTGAATGTATAATCACATAATGTTTGTTGTACAATAATAATTTTTAAAGAGTTTAGGTAAAATGTTAGTGTACACCAATATGTGGTAAAATGGCACAATATGTATATAAACATGTTTTGCATGTAAAACGATACTATCAACATAGCAAAATTCAAATCCAATTTTTCTGCAAAATCAATTCCTTATTGAGATAATTGTTGTATAGTAATCACTCACAAATAATTGTAGGTTTTGCCCAAAAATTGAATGCAAAATGTTAATTGTTACTGTAAAGTAACTTTCGTTAAATGATTAGCACCATGCGTTCTATAGGTAGTAAAAACACATGATAAGAACCAACAAACACCACCAAAAGATCCGCTGCATGTTCCAGTTGGGCTTATTACTAGGGCAAAATTCAAGAAGATCAAAGAAGCACTCAATGGGCTAACTCAAGAGATTTGGACTAAGTCTAAAATAGTGAAGCCCAAATGACGATCAAAGCCCAATCCATCTCATCAAGGCAAACGAATGGGCTTAGCCTTGAACTTGAATGGGCTTAAGCATGAGAGCCACAAATTATCAATTATTTATTTGATAAATTGTAAGGTATGATTGTCAATTTGTCTTTTTCTTTTTAGATTAAGAGTGTAAGGTAAGATAAGGAAACTTTCTTATTATTTCTTTTTGTCTTGTAGTGTGAGACACTAGGGTTTTATTGTATTTTTTTTAGGATTTTTTAGGCTAACACCAATTTTTGCCAAACATATTAAAATGGCCCCCAAGGAATAAAACCCATACTAACTAAAACCCATTTATTTATTTAGATTTTAATAAAACATAATGAAGTAACTTTCACAAAATTTGTTGTGTACTAACTTCCACGAAATGCATATTCTTTTATTGCATCAACAACAACATAATAAATTGGGTGATGCAAATATTACTACCCAGCAACAATATTAACAGAAACATAATGAATGGGGTGATACAAATGTTACTGTACAGTAATATAATGAATGGAGGATATAAATGTTATTATACAGCAAACAATTACTATATGCCAATTGGATTTTTTCTCTAAACTTAAATAACTACATAGGTATAAGAATGAATTAGTAATGGGCCTTGGGGTCCATTATAAAAAACCATTTTTTTTATTGTGGCCACTACTATTCACGGGGGTATTGTTCACGACTATTGTTCACGCGTACTATTCATGGTAGGGTTTTCTTGTATTCCTTGGCCACCTATTTAAAGAAGAGAAGTAAGGATAACATCATTACTTTTTGATTCATACAATTGTGAGAATTTTCTCTTTAGTTCTTCAACGAAATTTTCCTGAACTTATCAATAATTTTTTGTAGCGTTCAAACTCTATACTTTCAGTTCGTGATTCACTTATAATCATTGGGTCGAGATTTGTTCTCTTTATATCTTCAGTTCGTATTTTATTCATAAACGTTGGGTCAAGGTAATCTATCTTTCAATTTTTGTATTTTTAGTTCGTTATAAATCTGAATTTAGTTCGATCATTCGCAAAGACCCTAAGTTGGTTACGGATCTCACTAATCCTTGTTGAGATTCGCATCAACACATTTTTGCTATCAACGAAGCAAAATCAAAAACCTATTTTTGAAGCAAAATCAAAATCAATTCCTTAATATTACTATTGTGGTACAATAATTAATCCCTCTAATATAATTATTGTTGTACAATAAGTATTAAACATTGAACACAATGATAGTTGTTATGCAGTAACATTTATTATATATGTACTAAACGCACATTTTCGTAATTAATGAAACAAAATTCAAATCCAAATTTTTGTAAAGCCAATCCCACTAATATAATTTGTAGACATGACATTTTGACCGTCTTCTTTACAAAATTTTAATTTTATATTATAATATATTTTATTTTATTTTGAAAGAAAGAAAGAGAGAGAGAATGTATATGAGAGAGAGAGAATAAAGTGAAGAGAGAGAAAGAGATGAAAGAATAAAGTGGAGAGAGAGAGAGAGAAAGAAAAAGAGAGAGGGAGGTGGGGCTCACTAGAGAGAGAAAAAAAGAAAAATTGAATTTGAAGAGAGTGGAGCCAACTAGAGAGAGAGGAAAAGTAGTAGCGCGTGGGTTTCTCTTAAATAAAAAATAATTATTAGGTGTTTTATTGTGTTGGGTCATGGTTCATGGGACTGATTCTAAATTATTGTTTGAAAATTGATTTTTTTAACTTTTTACCTACAAGAAAACTAAGTGGTCTTTGATGAAAAATGATAAGAGGTTGAATAATATTTGTAAAATAACAGAGGAAGTATCTGGGTAACGATAAAATGATAGGGCAGGTAAATGGTAAAACTCTTAGTTTATTTTAACTTTCATTTTTACAATATCTATATAATAAAACAGGGCAATATACTTTTTTTCTCTTACATTATGCTTCTATATTTTGAGAAGTATGTAGGAAAATATTAAACTAAAAATAATATACAAAAATTATATATGAAAATTATAACTAAAAATTGTAGAAACAATTTTTCCTAATTAATATATAAAACTTATAGAAATTAATTGGAAATAATTTCATTTAATTACCATATGGAAATTATATAAATATTTTCTTCTAACTAATATGCAAAAAATATAAAAATAATTATAAAAAATTACAATTTCCTCTAATTAAAAATACTTTTCACTAATTAATATACAAAAATTATAGAGTTCATTATAGAAATTTCTAATTTTACCTAATTAGAAATAATTCCCCATAATTATAAATAATTCACAATAATTAATATAAATAAATTATAAAAATTATGATTTCTGCTAATTAGAAATAATTCTCTCTAATTAATGTACATATATTATAAAAATAATTCTAGAAATTTTTAATTCCCCATGGTTAGAATTGATTCCCCCTAATTAATATATATAAATTATAGAAATAATTATAGAATTTTTTTTATTCTCTCTTATTAGAAATAATTCTTCCTAATTAATATATCGAAATTATAGAAAATTATAATTCTTTCTAATTAGAAATAATTCCTTAGAATTAACGTAGCAAAATTATTGAAATAATTATAAAAAATTTGAATCCCCCCAATTGACATACGAAAATTATAAAAATTAATGAAGCCAAAATTTGGTTCGTCAGAAACTGAACTTTGGGATTATAATTGATTTGATCTTCCTAGTTTAGGTTCCTGGCAAACATTGCACTGCAGATGAGCTTGCTGACATTGCACCTCTGGTGTGAGAATCAATAGTGCTTTTTATCAAAGAAATTTGGTAAAGTATTGGCTAAGAAAAGTCTGTGCACCTTATTAGACCCCATTATTATAGTATTTATTAGATTTAGAAGACTTTTTTTTGGCAAGTCTTCCATAAATTTTGGTGCATTCCTTATTGGGCTTGCAGATATTACGGAATATAGAATAATACGTGATTATTTTCAAAATAGCAACGGACTTTTTCTAAACAGGAGGAGACCATTACAACTGCGCTCGAGTAGGGATTGTGGTAGTGGCATGTCTCGAGGTTGATGATCCTGCTCAGGATTATGTTGTTGGGTTCTTCGGCCTGCTTTCCCTTACAAGGGCAATGATTGAATTCTGTCTACTCAGGAGTAATCTGCTTAGGTCACTGGTATCTTTTTGCGGTATCACATGCGTGGTGCGTGACTAGTGACAAGGGACATGTGGTAAGAATTATGTTCAATATGGATTCCTCTTTGTCAGATGCTCTCTATTCCCGAACATATGATATAGTATGCTCGGGAATATGAATAAGAGGACGACTCCCAAGAACAAATTCGGCGTGAAACTAGAACGGTCCTACCTCAAATGTGCCACGCAATAGGAATTTTAAAAGTACGATGCTTCGTGTTTCGTGCCCAAAAAATGTCATACGTTTAATATTTTTAGGATGATATAATGGGTGCGCCACCTTGTTTACCTAGGTGATGGTTGGTGTGATCTCCATGAGGATACGCCCTATATAAAGGATATGGTTTCTCTATATTTAGGCTTTCTTGATACTTCAATCTTCTTGCTTCATTCATCACTTTCTTACTAGATCTCCTGGTGCTCCGTTATCTCCAAAACTACCTATGTTATCTCTGGTGGGTGCTTCCAGTACTTCTCAGTTCAAAAAAAATTATTTTGGCTTTATTTACATTAAGTTTTATCTGCATCGTAGTTCTCGTAACCTTCCTAGTTGTATTCCCTATCTTAAGCATCATCGTGTCTTTGTAGGTTTCTCTTGTAGCCTCTATCTTCTCTTCTCATTTTTTTCTTAATTTTTTCTTACTTTTCTGGCGATGTATATGTATCTTGGTTCATCAAAGATGGCTGAGTGGTTCACTATTGCCTAACTATAGCTGGTGGCACTTTAGCACGAGATAATAACGAATAAAATTTGTGCTCAATTTTCCCAACAACAACCAAGGGTGAAAAATCAGTGGCTACACATGAGCGGAGAATGGGAGCTTTCTGCTACGGAAGCGAGGGTCTTCCTAGTCCCTACTTGGCAAAGAGTTCTAGGTAAGCCTGTCTCATCACGTTCTTTTTCCTTTCGTTGATTGTCATCTCTTTTCCCACCTATCATTTTAACGTAATCTTACTTCTTCGCTTATCTTTTTTGATAGCCATCTTACAAAATGCTCCTAAGTTGAGCCCCATTGAGGTAGCTGATGCTAAGACATTTTTAGAAATTTCGAAGGTTGAGAGGCATTTTGATGTCTTGAAGAAAAATGTGTTCCATCTCTATTTCAAGAAGTCTGCTAGTCTTGTCCTCGAGTCGTTGATTAGAGAGGATTGAGTCTTCAGTGTGAATTCTTAACTCAAGAGGGACATCGACAACTGCATCTTAGATGCAATCATTCTGAATTTCAAGGGCGAGAAAATCGAAGAAGAATGTGAGTTCCCTCATCTTTTCTTTTCGTTGCTTTAACTTTTCCTTTTCTCTATTTTTTAGGTGTCATTTCTTCGTACTGGCAAAAGTGGTTGATCAAGGCATGTTCGAGAAGACACTAGAATCATTGTACTGGAAAAAGGCCATAATTGCTGTTTTCGTTATTGTTGCTCCTCCTACCAATTCGGGGCCAACCCGACCGCTAGGGCTACTCAGCAGAAGAGATTGGCTTTGCCCGGTGTTGAGATAAATGAGTCCTCTCCTACAAAGAGAGAGAATGAGACTCCCAGAGATGTTCTCAGGAAGGGGAAATGAAAGGTAGGAAAACCCTCCCTTGGGTATTCCTTGAGTGTCCCTGGGAGAAGCGTCTCTCCCTATTCTATTTTCACAGGATTAGGTCAGAAACCGAATTGTTGATCATAAGATTTTGATGAACAATTAAATGTTGATATTTTTTGTGGAACTAATAATTTTATTGAGTATTTTAGTTTATTAGTTCTAGTGATGAAAATGATCATGAATATATTGTGACAATGCTAAAGATGATGATAAAGATGATAGAAGATTAAGAGTTTGAAAAAATTGAAGAATCTAGGGAAAATAACTCAGGTTAAATTTTTAACTCTTAATGTATCTCGGTTAGGATTATACACAACACAAAATATTTTTCAAAATTATATATGTTGCCCAGTAAAATACCCAAGAAGGAGGGTGAATTGGGTAATTAAATATATATCAGAATAAAACTTTATAAATCAAATAATTAATTTTAAGTCTAAATTAATTATTATCTTTACAACACAGCGGAATAATATGATCAATTTATGTACACACCCAAACAACAAAAATAGCAAAATAATAATACAGCACACAAAAGATTTATACTGGTTCACCAAGCTACTCTTGGTTAATCAAGTCCCCCGAGCTCTACGGAGGTCGCACCCACTAAAACCAAGATCCCTTCAAAGGTAGGAACCAAATCTGCACATTGATTCTTTTACAGGCTCAGAATCAACCTTTACAAATTCCTTTTCTCAAACTAAGGAAGAACCTCTACTTTTTACAGGCTAAAGAATAACCTAATTCTTTTTAACACTGAGGCTCAAGAATCAAAATCTTACCAAAAAATACTCCAACTATCATTTTCACAGGTAAGGATGGAACCTTTACAAATTAATCACACTAATTCTATTCAGGAAGAATTAATATCTCAATCTCTTTACAGGAAGAGATTGAAATTCAGCTATCCTTAATTAAATATCCCCAATGATATTTAATCCATCACAACTCACCAATACAAAAATTGATAAATAGTAAATCTCACTCGGAGCTTCTACCACTCCAGATAAATAAAAACTCAATTAATATCCCAACTAGTGATAGAAATATATGAGATACAAAAATCTGATTTTAACAAGAATATGGATAGCAAATTGGAGCACGTAATCAAATTTAAGAAATTGTTTGAAAGAATATTTTCTTCAAAAATCAAAAATAATTTCTAAGATCAATTTTCAAAATATATAATAATAAGCAATAAACAATATGGAAAGATCTCACCCGGAATCCATAAAAATAATGATTAGAACAATGTAGCTTTAAATCCGGTAACAGCAAGAATAGATCGCAATCGATTATCAAAATTACTCATAGAATAGCTCACAATAACGTAAAATACTAACTCTTATAAAAGTTCTCTCAAAATTATATAAAATGATTAATTCTCTTAGAATGATTAGCTTTTTCTAATAAAATTCGTAGGTCTATTTAAAGGAATATGTAATCAGCCTTCTAATGACTAGTTTACAAGTGTCATGATAATAAAAAGCTCTTATAAACCCCTTATAATATAAGGACTTCATTTAGGTTCAATTTCACTTAATAACAACTTTCAAAACACTCAATCAAACCCCAAAGTTTTCCTCAATCAAAATAAATAAGTATAGAATCCATTTTAAGTATCAAATTGAGAAATATTAATATTTAGTTAACCATATTGAAATGATTTAATTAGTATATGAACCATATCTTAAATATAGAGAATATCCCCGAAATCTCTCTCAAATCCTAATAAAAAATGACTATTTTTGGATTTAAACTCGGATCAAACAGTATCCTGAAACTACGCATTCAGTCAACTGAAGGATACTGAAAGTAGCCCATGCAGTTCATCGGTCGACCGCTTGGTCGACTCTTCGATTCAGAGAGTTTGTCATGCTTTCACCGGTCGACCTATAAGTTGACTCTTCGATTCAAAGAGTTTAATTGTTTTCAACGGTCGACCTGTCGGTTGACTCTTCAATTCAGAGAGTTCAGTCACCATTGGTTGGTCGACTCCTCAGTCGACTTCTCCCTTCTAGATCTTTTCTCTGATCTCATTTTTTACTCTCTCTTTTACGATTTCTTCCATTTATCCATTTTCTCTCTTAAATAAACTCCACTAATATTTGTATATTTCATTTTAGTCATTCAAGATTATTTCTTTTTAATACACATAGGAGTAAATAATTTCATTTAACCAAAACACACATAAAAGATAAAATTCATTCTGTGCCATGTCTATATTCTTAAATGGGATATTAAGAGTTAAGATTTACCTAGGTTATTTTTTCAAATTTCTTCAAACTCTTAATTCATCTTCATCATCTTAATATCTTCATTTAACATCCATTTAATTTGACGTCTTCATCACTGGAACTTTAAATCTCTGAAACACTTAATTAAATATTAGTTCCACCAAAATATCAATACTTAATTGCTCATCAAAATTTTAGGATCAACAGTTTCCCTCTTTTTTATGATAACAATTAACTTTGATATTTTTTTCAAAATAAAATATAACCACACTCCCCCTGAATCCAAGGACGGGTTCTTTAACTCGTTAAAGCATCATAATGAAGATTTCAATAATGCATGATTTAAAAATACTCAATAAAACACAATTTTTTAAATTTCTCCCTTTTGATTAAAACACAGTTTTAGAATACTCCCCCTTAATAAAACATTACTCCCCCTTAATAAAACATCACTAATTTCTCCCCCTTTGTCATCTTCAAAAACAAATTTAGGGAGGGGAGGGAACACAACACATATAACTTAGTCGAGGCAAACATAATAATAAGCACATTCTATCAACTTTTAAAAATTAAAATTTATTTAATCTCTTTTTAAGCATAAAACATTTTCTTTAAATATCACATCAACTCAATTTTTGAAAGAAATTGAAATTCATTTAGCATATCAAAACCATTTTCAACAAATACGATATGGATCATCACTAGAGATAAAAATCTAACCAATTAGATCAAATCTAGGTAATTCATCAAAATCTAAATACTAGCAGTCAAGGAAATCCAAGTAACCTATATTAACTATTACATAACAAAAACAAAAAATTAGTTGTGGATCTTGTCTGAAAAAACAACACATCATTAAAATCTAATGAGGGCTTTGTCCAAAGAAATGGTAGTAAAGTCCCATTGGACTAGTGGCTGGTTGCTGCGGATATAGAATACCTGGCTGAATCATTGGTCCAGGAGTCATCTGCTGATGGAATGGCGTCAAAGGAACTGCTCCAGATGGTCCTACGCCTGACGATCCTGCTGCAGTAGGTCCTCCAAAAGACTGTTGTGCCCCATACATAGGATGTCCGGCAAAATGTGGTTGGGCACTATACTGCTGCTAGTAGGTATGATGAGAAGACTGCATATACTAAAACATCTGTTCCAGATTTCCCGTGATTTTTCCGAATCCAGCTTCTATGTTTGTATTCATCTGGACCATTTTATTTTCTAGCCCAGTCATCCTCTCATCCATCAAATCCGCATGAATTCTCAAATCATCAATCTGATCATGAAGAAAGTCCATCTTCTGATCCATGTTTATCTCTCCTTCACTTTCTCCTTCCTCATCTGTAGCCTGCCTTCTCTGAGTCATCTTCTTTACCCATCTATTTCCTCTAAACTCATACCCCATCAATGATGCATTTTGCAGATCGATCTACCCTGGTGTGGTTGTCATAAACATCTGCTCATCTGGATTAACCATTATTCCAAAGTGATCGAATATTTTCTGAAGTACATCTGCATTGGGTAGTATTCTCGAGGGTTTCTGAACATGATGCTTCATATGCTCCATTATGATATGGGCTAGGTCCAACTTTCTTCCCTCCACAATTTCATTCATCAAGTACAAATCAAAGTCATTCACATTAGCATGACTTCCCCCTCTAGGCACAACCAAATAGGTTAGTACCAAGTATAGGAATCGATGCTCAATGGACAACGAACCCGCTTTATCTCCTTCTAGATCAAATTTTTCTGCAGTCGCCCTTCTATTGAAATTTATTGAAATCTAGTGAGGGGTATTGTACGGAAATACATCTCCCTTAGGTATTTTCAAAATGTGACTCAATAACACTGCATAGAAATGAATCGTTTTTTCTTTGACAAACGATTTAATATGAAGATTATTGTTGGTCATATTACTATAAAATACTCGTACCCACATTGGCATCTACTCCTCCTTTTGGTTGACAAACTCAACCCATCCCAAATTTCTAAAATAAGCTTCGATATCAATATTTCTCTCCTTTATCTCAACAAAATCTGTAGGTTTGCAACCTAACACCCTACGATTGACAAACTCATTATTGTATTTCTTCTCATCTTCTTCACTCCGAAAAAATATCTTGTCAAACTTAGCCATATTCGCACGATTCTTGATTCTAGGTATTTTCTAAAGTGACTCAACCACAATTTCAATCAATTCAACCACAATATCAAGAGATTAAGGTCAATAAACAAGCCAATCCAAAACCCAAGAATAAGAGAGATCGAACCAACCTATTTTTCGAGAGAAATAATACTTCCAACAGAAATCCGAGTCTTACACTTGTTGATTCATCCAAAACTTCTTCAGATCTGAGCCGAAAAGGACTGATTTTGTGAGATTTACGCTTAGGCGAACTTGGGAGAGGAAGTATTTTGAGAGAAAAAAGGGTTTTAGGGTTCGGATGAAATGAAATAAAGAAGTCAGGTTTTTATATCCCGACACGATCGGTCGACCGCTCAGTTGACTGACTGAGTCAGAGTGACTCTTGGGATTCCAACTTGAAAACTTCGGTCGATTGATCAGTCGACTGCTCTTTTCTGTTTTATTTGATTTTATGCATTTAAACCTAATTTGATCCTCTTAGCTCAATTTTTTACCTCCTATTTTGATCCGCATATATTTTAAAGAATTTACTCACATATTTCAACACACACACACACACACACCCCCACACCCACACACACACAGATTTACAAACATCTAAATTTCAAAATGAACAGGCTCAATTTCCCTAACAAAATTAATAAACTTAAACTTTAAGAATTTTGACATACTTGGATCATCTTTGGGAGCAAGTGGTGTATGTACCTTAGGTGGATTACTAATTTCTGATTTTACATCCTTTGATTCCACCAGTACTTGATTTTTCATCTTGATTTCCTTCTTCTTAGAGACAACATTTCTTTGAGCTGATTCGGTAAGAACCTTTTTGCCTTTGTTTGTTGCTTCATGCTGCTTTGGCACAACTTTGTAAATGACTATTTTCTTGTGCTGGAATTTTGCCGTTTGTTGTGGATAAGCTTTGTCAACTCTCATATATTGAGCTTGTTGCTATTGTACTCTTGTATTTGGCACGTGCTGATTCTTTTTAATAGATACATTGAACCTTGGTTCCCTCTTTGGCATGACATATTCATTGTACCTTCTTGTCTATTTAAATCCCCTTGTTGGTACATGGTATTCATTGTATTTTTGTCTGAATCTCTGATTTGTACCTGCACCAAAATTTTCTCTTTTTGGTATCCAGTTATTTCTGGATCTAATAGGGTAACCATGTAATAAATAACAAGAGTTTTCATAATAACCAAATTTACCACAATAGAAACACTTAATACTGTTAGTACACTTCTTCGAATAGTCAGTGTTTCTTACCGGAGCATAAGATTTTCTGCGATTTTGAGAAGCAATTTTAGTAACTATTGATTTTTCAAAACATTTAGTACTCTCAACATCTTTGAATTTATCTATTGCTTCCCTAAGCTACTTTTGAGTCCTCTCAAGTAATCGTTCATTGGTGCTAACGTTTACCTGTAAACCAAAAAAAAAATATTATGCATAAATTCAATATCATTCTTAAGAATTTGGCACTCATTTTCAACAAAATAGATTTTCTAACGAGCTCTATCAAACTCACACCTTGTATTGTCCAATTCAATACTCAAGGCCTCACTCAAAGTTTCAAGATTTTTCCTTTTAAATTCATTCTGTTGAAGATCATAAAAAATCGTTTTCAAAACCTCAGTCTCATCCTCAAGAGACTCAACTTTATCATACAACTTACTGATTTCTGATAAAGCATTTTTAAACTCAATAGTTTCAAAATAATTATCCAAATTCTTTTTCTTGAGAGATTTGATAGTACTAAACTTCTTGTTTTAAGAGTTGCAATCTTTTGCTCTAGTTTAAAATTCTCTTTTCCAAAAACATAAATAAGAGCAATAAATGTTTTAATAGCTTTATCTGCATTCTCATTATTGCAAATAATATCAGACTCATGATCATAATAGTGACTATTAGGAGACATAGAGTTAACAGTAGCACAAATAATATCATAATCAGGACAATCCATATGATCTTTGTTAGCTAATAAATTCGAGCTAAACCTGCTCTGATACCAATTGTTGGTCCAGTAGAATACCCAAGAGAGAGGGAGAATTGAGTAATTAAAAATATATCAGAATAAAACTTGATAAATCAAATAATTAATTTTAAGCCTAAATTAATTATTATCTTTATAATATAGAGGAATAATATGATCAATCTAAGTGCACACCCAAACAACAAAAATAGCAAATTAATAATGCAGCACACAAAAGATTTATACTGGTTTACCAAGCTACTCTTCCCTAATCCAGTCCCCTGAGCTCCACGGAGGTCGTACCCACTAAAATCGAGATCCCTTTAAAGGTAGGAACCAAACCCGTACACCGATTCTTTTACAGGCTCAGAATCAACCTTTATAATTTCTTTTTCTCAGACTACGGAAGAACCTCTACTTTTTACAGGTTAAAGAATAACCTAATTCTTTTTAACACTAAGGCTCATGAATCAAAACCTTACCAAAAAATACTCTAACTATCCTTTTCACAGGTAAGGATGGAACATTTACAAATCACTCACACTAATTCCATTCAGGAAGAATTAATACCTCAATCTCTTTATAGGAAGAGACTGAAACCCAGCTACCCTTGATTAAATATCCTCAATGATATTTAACCCGTCACAACTCACCAATACAAAAATTGATAAGTAGTAATCTCACTCGGAACTTCTACCACCCCAGATAAATAAAAACTCAATTAATATCCTAACTAGTGATAGAAATATGTGAGATACAGAAATCTGATTTTAACAAGAATATAGGTAGCAAATTGAAGCACATAATCAGATTCAAGAAATTGTTTGAAAGAATATTTTCTTCAAAAATCAAAAACAATTTCTAAGATCAATTTTCAAAATATATAATAATAAGCAATAAACAATATAGAAAGATCTCACCCGAAATCCATAGAAAAATAATTATTAGAACAGTATAACTTCAAATCCAGTATCAACAAGAATAGATCGCAATTGATTATCAAAATCACTCTTAGAATAACTCACAATAATGCAGAATACTAACTCTTATAAAATCTCTCTCAAAATGATATAGAATGATTAACTCTCTTAGAATGATTAGTTTTTCTAATAAAATTCGCTAGTCAATTTAAAGGAACATGTAATCAGCCTTCCAACGGCTAATTTACAAGTGTCATGATAATCAAAAGTTCTTATAGACCCCTTATAACATAAGGACTTAATTTAGGTTCAATTTCACTTAATAACAACTTTCAAAACACTCAATTAACTCCCAAAGTATTTCTCAATCAAAATAAATAAGTATAGAATCCATTTTAAATATCAAATTGAGAAACATTAATATTTAATGAACCATATTGAAAGGATTTAATTAGTATATGAACCATATCTTAAATATAGAGAATGTTCCTGAAATCTCTCTAAAATCCTAACAAAATGACTACTTTTAGAATACTCCCCCTTAATAAAACATTACTCCCCCTTAATAAAACATCACTAATTTCTCCCCCTTTGTCATCTTCAAAAACAAATTTAGGGAGGGGAGGGAACACAACACATATAACTTAGTCGAGGCAAACATAATAATAAGCACATTCTATCAACTTTTAAAAATTAAAATTTATTTAATCTCTTTTTAAGCATAAAACATTTTCTTTAAATATCACATCAACTCAATTTTTGAAAGAAATTGAAATTCATTTAGCATATCAAAACCATTTTCAACAAATACGATATGGATCATCACTAGAGATAAAAATCTAACCAATTAGATCAAATCTAGGTAATTCATCAAAATCTAAATACTAGCAGTCAAGGAAATCCAAGTAACCTATATTAACTATTACATAACAAAAACAAAAAATTAGTTGTGGATCTTGTCTGAAAAAACAACACATCATTAAAATCTAATGAGGGCTTTGTCCAAAGAAATGGTAGTAAAGTCCCATTGGACTAGTGGCTGGTTGCTGCGGATATAGAATACCTGGCTGAATCATTGGTCCAGGAGTCATCTGCTGATGGAATGGCGTCAAAGGAACTGCTCCAGATGGTCCTACGCCTGACGATCCTGCTGCAGTAGGTCCTCCAAAAGACTGTTGTGCCCCATACATAGGATGTCCGGCAAAATGTGGTTGGGCACTATACTGCTGCTAGTAGGTATGATGAGAAGACTGCATATACTAAAACATCTGTTCCAGATTTCCCGTGATTTTTCCGAATCCAGCTTCTATGTTTGTATTCATCTGGACCATTTTATTTTCTAGCCCAGTCATCCTCTCATCCATCAAATCCGCATGAATTCTCAAATCATCAATCTGATCATGAAGAAAGTCCATCTTCTGATCCATGTTTATCTCTCCTTCACTTTCTCCTTCCTCATCTGTAGCCTGCCTTCTCTGAGTCATCTTCTTTACCCATCTATTTCCTCTAAACTCATACCCCATCAATGATGCATTTTGCAGATCGATCTACCCTGGTGTGGTTGTCATAAACATCTGCTCATCTGGATTAACCATTATTCCAAAGTGATCGAATATTTTCTGAAGTACATCTGCATTGGGTAGTATTCTCGAGGGTTTCTGAACATGATGCTTCATATGCTCCATTATGATATGGGCTAGGTCCAACTTTCTTCCCTCCACAATTTCATTCATCAAGTACAAATCAAAGTCATTCACATTAGCATGACTTCCCCCTCTAGGCACAACCAAATAGGTTAGTACCAAGTATAGGAATCGATGCTCAATGGACAACGAACCCGCTTTATCTCCTTCTAGATCAAATTTTTCTGCAGTCGCCCTTCTATTGAAATTTATTGAAATCTAGTGAGGGGTATTGTACGGAAATACATCTCCCTTAGGTATTTTCAAAATGTGACTCAATAACACTGCATAGAAATGAATCGTTTTTTCTTTGACAAACGATTTAATATGAAGATTATTGTTGGTCATATTACTATAAAATACTCGTACCCACATTGGCATCTACTCCTCCTTTTGGTTGACAAACTCAACCCATCCCAAATTTCTAAAATAAGCTTCGATATCAATATTTCTCTCCTTTATCTCAACAAAATCTGTAGGTTTGCAACCTAACACCCTACGATTGACAAACTCATTATTGTATTTCTTCTCATCTTCTTCACTCCGAAAAAATATCTTGTCAAACTTAGCCATATTCGCACGATTCTTGATTCTAGGTATTTTCTAAAGTGACTCAACCACAATTTCAATCAATTCAACCACAATATCAAGAGATTAAGGTCAATAAACAAGCCAATCCAAAACCCAAGAATAAGAGAGATCGAACCAACCTATTTTTCGAGAGAAATAATACTTCCAACAGAAATCCGAGTCTTACACTTGTTGATTCATCCAAAACTTCTTCAGATCTGAGCCGAAAAGGACTGATTTTGTGAGATTTACGCTTAGGCGAACTTGGGAGAGGAAGTATTTTGAGAGAAAAAAGGGTTTTAGGGTTCGGATGAAATGAAATAAAGAAGTCAGGTTTTTATATCCCGACACGATCGGTCGACCGCTCAGTTGACTGACTGAGTCAGAGTGACTCTTGGGATTCCAACTTGAAAACTTCGGTCGATTGATCAGTCGACTGCTCTTTTCTGTTTTATTTGATTTTATGCATTTAAACCTAATTTGATCCTCTTAGCTCAATTTTTTACCTCCTATTTTGATCCGCATATATTTTAAAGAATTTACTCACATATTTCAACACACACACACACACACACCCCCACACCCACACACACACAGATTTACAAACATCTAAATTTCAAAATGAACAGGCTCAATTTCCCTAACAAAATTAATAAACTTAAACTTTAAGAATTTTGACATACTTGGATCATCTTTGGGAGCAAGTGGTGTATGTACCTTAGGTGGATTACTAATTTCTGATTTTACATCCTTTGATTCCACCAGTACTTGATTTTTCATCTTGATTTCCTTCTTCTTAGAGACAACATTTCTTTGAGCTGATTCGGTAAGAACCTTTTTGCCTTTGTTTGTTGCTTCATGCTGCTTTGGCACAACTTTGTAAATGACTATTTTCTTGTGCTGGAATTTTGCCGTTTGTTGTGGATAAGCTTTGTCAACTCTCATATATTGAGCTTGTTGCTATTGTACTCTTGTATTTGGCACGTGCTGATTCTTTTTAATAGATACATTGAACCTTGGTTCCCTCTTTGGCATGACATATTCATTGTACCTTCTTGTCTATTTAAATCCCCTTGTTGGTACATGGTATTCATTGTATTTTTGTCTGAATCTCTGATTTGTACCTGCACCAAAATTTTCTCTTTTTGGTATCCAGTTATTTCTGGATCTAATAGGGTAACCATGTAATAAATAACAAGAGTTTTCATAATAACCAAATTTACCACAATAGAAACACTTAATACTGTTAGTACACTTCTTCGAATAGTCAGTGTTTCTTACCGGAGCATAAGATTTTCTGCGATTTTGAGAAGCAATTTTAGTAACTATTGATTTTTCAAAACATTTAGTACTCTCAACATCTTTGAATTTATCTATTGCTTCCCTAAGCTACTTTTGAGTCCTCTCAAGTAATCGTTCATTGGTGCTAACGTTTACCTGTAAACCAAAAAAAAAATATTATGCATAAATTCAATATCATTCTTAAGAATTTGGCACTCATTTTCAACAAAATAGATTTTCTAACGAGCTCTATCAAACTCACACCTTGTATTGTCCAATTCAATACTCAAGGCCTCACTCAAAGTTTCAAGATTTTTCCTTTTAAATTCATTCTGTTGAAGATCATAAAAAATCGTTTTCAAAACCTCAGTCTCATCCTCAAGAGACTCAACTTTATCATACAACTTACTGATTTCTGATAAAGCATTTTTAAACTCAATAGTTTCAAAATAATTATCCAAATTCTTTTTCTTGAGAGATTTGATAGTACTAAACTTCTTGTTTTAAGAGTTGCAATCTTTTGCTCTAGTTTAAAATTCTCTTTTCCAAAAACATAAATAAGAGCAATAAATGTTTTAATAGCTTTATCTGCATTCTCATTATTGCAAATAATATCAGACTCATGATCATAATAGTGACTATTAGGAGACATAGAGTTAACAGTAGCACAAATAATATCATAATCAGGACAATCCATATGATCTTTGTTAGCTAATAAATTCGAGCTAAACCTGCTCTGATACCAATTGTTGGTCCAGTAGAATACCCAAGAGAGAGGGAGAATTGAGTAATTAAAAATATATCAGAATAAAACTTGATAAATCAAATAATTAATTTTAAGCCTAAATTAATTATTATCTTTATAATATAGAGGAATAATATGATCAATCTAAGTGCACACCCAAACAACAAAAATAGCAAATTAATAATGCAGCACACAAAAGATTTATACTGGTTTACCAAGCTACTCTTCCCTAATCCAGTCCCCTGAGCTCCACGGAGGTCGTACCCACTAAAATCGAGATCCCTTTAAAGGTAGGAACCAAACCCGTACACCGATTCTTTTACAGGCTCAGAATCAACCTTTATAATTTCTTTTTCTCAGACTACGGAAGAACCTCTACTTTTTACAGGTTAAAGAATAACCTAATTCTTTTTAACACTAAGGCTCATGAATCAAAACCTTACCAAAAAATACTCTAACTATCCTTTTCACAGGTAAGGATGGAACATTTACAAATCACTCACACTAATTCCATTCAGGAAGAATTAATACCTCAATCTCTTTATAGGAAGAGACTGAAACCCAGCTACCCTTGATTAAATATCCTCAATGATATTTAACCCGTCACAACTCACCAATACAAAAATTGATAAGTAGTAATCTCACTCGGAACTTCTACCACCCCAGATAAATAAAAACTCAATTAATATCCTAACTAGTGATAGAAATATGTGAGATACAGAAATCTGATTTTAACAAGAATATAGGTAGCAAATTGAAGCACATAATCAGATTCAAGAAATTGTTTGAAAGAATATTTTCTTCAAAAATCAAAAACAATTTCTAAGATCAATTTTCAAAATATATAATAATAAGCAATAAACAATATAGAAAGATCTCACCCGAAATCCATAGAAATAATGATTAGAACAGTATAACTTCAAATCCAGTATCAACAAGAATAGATCGCAATTGATTATCAAAATCACTCTTAGAATAACTCACAATAATGCAGAATACTAACTCTTATAAAATCTCTCTCAAAATGATATAGAATGATTAACTCTCTTAGAATGATTAGTTTTTCTAATAAAATTCGCTAGTCAATTTAAAGGAACATGTAATCAGCCTTCCAACGGCTAATTTACAAGTGTCATGATAATAAAAAGTTCTTATAGACCCCTTATAACATAAGGACTTAATTTAGGTTCAATTTCACTTAATAACAACTTTCAAAACACTCAATTAACTCCCAAAGTATTTCTCAATCAAAATAAATAAGTATAGAATCCATTTTAAATATCAAATTGAGAAACATTAATATTTAATGAACCATATTGAAAGGATTTAATTAGTATATGAACCATATCTTAAATATAGAGAATGTTCCTGAAATCTCTCTAAAATCCTAACAAAATGACTACTTTTGGATTTAAACTCAAATCAAACAGTATCCTAAAACTACGCGTTTAGTCGACTGAAAGATACTGGAAGTAGCCCATGCAGTTCATCGGTCGACCGCTCGGTCGACTCTTCGATTCAGAAAGTTTGTCATGCTTTCACCGGTCGACCTGTTAGTCGACTCTTTAATTCAGAGAGTTCAGTTGTTTTTACCGGTCGACTCTTCGATTCAGAGAGTTCAGCTACCATTGGTCGGTCGACTTCTTCCTTCTAGATCTTTTCTTTGATCTTGTTTTTTACTCACGTTCTTTTACGATTTTGCCCCTTTATCCATTTTCTCTCTTAAATAAGCTCTAAATATTCTTATATTTCATTTTAGTCATTCAAGATTATTTCTTTTCAATAAATATAGGAGCAAATAATTTCACTTAACCAGAACACACATAAAAGATAAAATTCATTTTGTACCATGTGTATGTTCCTAAATGGGATATTAAGAGTTAAGATTAATCTGGGTTGTTTTCCCTAATTTCTTTAAACTCTTAATTCTTCTTCATCATCTTGATATCTTCATTTAGCATCCATTCAATTTAACGTCTTCATCACTGAAAATTTAAATCTCTGAAACACTTAATTAAACATTAGTTCCACCAAAATATCAATATTTAATTGCTCATCAAAATCTTATGATCAACAATATATGTTTTTATAGGATCCTATTTAGTTAAATTATTTGTTCTTATGCGTAATTGAATAAAAAATAAAGATAATTGATTAAAATTGAATTTAAGATTTTAGTGGAGCTAACCGAGAAAAGAAATAGGTTAAAGGGGTGAAAACGTTGAAGAAAATTAATTAAAATCGGATTAAGAAAAGATGTTCCAACTTGAGCAGTCGACTGGTCGGTCGTCAGATGCTTAAAAGGAGAAGTTGTTGGATCGTTCGGTCGACAGATATATCGACCTATGGCCAAAAGAGAAAGTCTTTGAATCTTCTGGTCGACTTGTGTAACTCTTTGAATTGTCCGGTCGACAGATGAAGTATGAGAGGTCGATTGATAGGCAAAGGATTTTTGGCTTAGCTACATCCTGAATCGGACGGTCGACGGACTGGTCTTGGTCGGTCAACTGATCAGTCTGTTTCAGGTTTAGAGGATTTCGAGAATTCTGATCAAACAGTAGCCGTTACTAGCTGTTTATGGTTAAGATATACGAAATATCTTAGGGATCTAACATATTTTGAGTTATGTTAATATTTAAATATCCCTATAGATATGGTTCAAGTATTTTTTATATTTCTCAATTTGGTAAATGAAATTATTTCTATCTTATTTAATTGAGTTTGAGTAAAAGTTTGAGGGATTAAATTGAATATTTTAAAAGATTTATTTAAGTGAATTATACTAGGATTGTGTCTTAATGATATAAGGGGGTTTATGAAGTAATTATTTATCATGATATGTGAGAACTAGCCGTTAGAGGGCTTGTTATAATCCCCTATAAGTAAACCAGCATTTTTAAAGTTTTAATTAATCAAGATAATCTCAATCATTCTGAGTTATTCAGATCTCGTTCTTTCTAAGAGTAATCATACTGAGTGTATTGTGAGATCTTTTTTGAGATTTGTTCTTGAGAAATATTTGTTGTGGATTATTGCTACTACCGATCTGAAGTGTAATTATTATTCTAATCATTATTTTTTTTGTGGATTCCTAGTGAGATTGTTCCAAGTTATTTGCTTATTTGCTATTATTATTATTTTCTTGGAAGTTGATCTTTGAAATTGTTTTACGAAATTTTTATTGAAAAATATTTTTGAAACAATTTTTTTAGAAAATATAATTACGTGCTAAATTGCTTACTACTCGTTTTTTGTTAAAAATTAGATTTTGAACTTTCTCACTTTATTTCTATCACTAGTTTCGGGATATTAATTAAGTATTAGTTAATCTGAGGTGGTAGAAGTTCCGAGTGTGAAGAACTTATCAATTTTTATATTTGGTGAGTTGTATGCAGATTAGATACTATTGGGAGTGTCTAATCAGGGGTAACTGGTTTCAATCTCTTCCGGTAAAGAGATTGAGGTTTTGATCTTTGCCTAGAGTATAAAAAGATTAGGTTTTAATTCTTCTTTTATAAAATTGTGAGTGAATTGTAACGGTTCAATCCTTACCGAGTAAAAGGATATTTGGAGCGTGTTTGTGTGAGGTTTAATTCTTGAGTCTAAGGTATAAAAATAATTAAGTCGTGATTATCCCTATAATCGAATTAGGTTAATCTTCTGCCTAGTAAAAAGATAGAGGTTATTTTTTAGCCTGTGAAAAATAATTGTAAAAGTTGATTCTGAGCTTACGAAAAGAATCATTGTGAGAGTTTAGTTCCTATCTTTAAAGAGATCTTGAGTTTAGTGGGTGCGACTCTCCACAGAACTCGGGGGACTAGATTAGTCAAGAGTAGTTTAGTGAATCAATATAAATTTTTGTGTGATGTATTATTTATATGGTTTATATTTTGTTGTTTGGGTGTACACCTCGTTGATAACACATATCCGCTGCTATAAAGATAATAATTAATTTTAGGATAAATTTAATTGTTTGATTTTTGAAGTGTTATATTCTGATAATTTTTAATACTACCCAATTCACCCCCACATCTTGAGTAGTTCACTGGGTCAACAATTGGCATCAGAACTGATTTAACTCGACACACTTAGCTAACAAATATCACATGGCGCACATAATAGGCATACTAGCTGAGGGAGCAATCTATGCACGGACCACCATTGTTTGCAGGTGAAAATTATTCATTCTGAAAAGATAGAATGATAGCCTTCCTTCAGGCCACAAAATTATGATGTGTGGCTAACAATCTAGGATGGTCCGTTTGTTTCAATGGAAAATCAAGTCGAGAAGAAGAAAGAGCAGCTGACTGCTTCTGATAAGCAAAACTTTTCCATGAACTCTCAAGCTATTAATAATTTATTTTGTTCTTTGGATACTAATGAATACTTGAGAGTTTCAGGTTGTAAATTAGCAAAAGAGATATGGGACAAGTTACAAGTTACTCACAAAAGGATAAGTCAAGTGAAGCAATCGAAAATCAACGCTTTTATGAGGAAATTTGAATTATTCAGAATGAAAGAAACTGAATTGATTTAAGAGATGTACACTTGTTTCAATAACATATGCAATCACTTGAGTGAACTTGGAAAGCCATACCCCTTGGAAGATAGAGTTCGAAAAGTCCTACGATCTTTGACAAAAGTATGGGAGTCGAATGTGACTGCAATTGAGAAAGCTAAGGTTCTTGGCAAATACGAAATTGATGATCTCATAGGCAACTTAATAACTCATGAAATGACAATTAAAAAATATAAGGATGACACCTGAAATAGTAAGAGGAAATCCTTAGTGCTAAAGGTTCAGAAAATTGAAGAAGATGATGACAGTGATAATGAAATTCTTGACAGTAAATAAGAGAAAGACGTGGTACTTCTCACATACTATTTTGTGAAAATAAATATTAGTGATGAACATTAATAGTTTTAGGTTGATATTAATAGTTTCATATGTTATAATTTTATTTTTATTTTTCACCATTACAATTTATTTTTGCCGCAATTTTATAAAATATATTAAATATAAAATTAAAATATATGTTTGCGTAAAGTGTAATTTTCAGATAAAAAATATATACTAATATAATTTTAGATATTTTATCATAGGTCCCAAGACCCATTACTAATTCATTCGTATACCCATATGTAGTCATTTAAATTTAGATAAAAATCTAATTTGGCATATGATAATTGTTTGTTATACAGTAACATTTACATCATCCATTCATAATGCTAATGTTGACATTGTTGTTGTACAAGAATATTTGTATCCAAAAATAATAAAAAATTAAAAATTAAAAAATTAAAATGGAATAAATCAATAAAATCTAATTCTCAAAATATTTTAAATTTAAAAAATTTAGCACCAAATACCCTTTAAATACTAAAATAAAAATAAAAATATAACAACTCTATTTTGATTCCAAAATTAATAAAAAAATAAATCATAAACTAATTTATTGGTAATAATCTGCACATAACGTCAATTTCCATGTAGAATCATGATAAACCAAACTTTCTTGGGGTTGAAAATCAGTGGGCTTTGTCAGACAACATGGTGGGCGTGCCGGAGTCGTTATCGGGCATGACTAGAAATCATGTGGGCGCTGCCCGCGCTCCTGCCGCTCACGTTGGCTTAATATATGGAGGTTTTCTTAATTTGTTTTGACAAATATTGTTATGTCAAAAAATAAAATAAAAAATGGTCCAATAACCTGTTCTAATCTATATATTTGTCTTTATATAAGAAAAATTAAAATAGAATGAAATTGAGTTGAAATTATATTCAATTTTTTTCTTTAACATTTTATTTAAATGAGTTTTAAATATTATTTATCATTAATACACTGATTTAAATGAATTTAATTGTTATTATTATTACGGGTTGAATCCATTTTAAATTTTTATTTAAATAAGTTTTAAATATTACTTATCATTAATACACTAATTTAAATAAATTTAATTGTTATTTATTATTTCGAGGTTGAATCAATTTTAATTTTTTTAAATTGAAATAATGAGATTTTCAATACAAAAATAAATTTCACCGATATCTCTTGTCATTTGAAAAACTTAGATTTTCGTCATCCTTATTCATAAGATTTAAATTCAGCGATTAAATAATTAACAAAATTTTAAAAAATTGACAAATTTACCTTTTATATCCCACATGACTTGACTTGGGGAATAAAAGAAATGAAAAGAGCAAAGGGATATTGTCCCAACCCGGTATGATGTTAGGACTATAACTATTAATTAATTTTAAATAATTTATTATTTTTAACTTTTTAAGATTTGATTATTATTTTTAACCAAAAATATAATAATTAAACCACATTGAAGAGTACAAACACCCTATATAGCGGGGGTTGCCATTCACTCTATATATATTTTTTTAATTTTAATTGTATAAAAATCAAATTTAATAGCAACCAAAAAAATGTGGTTCTTAGTTCCTCAAAAAATAATTAAAAATTAAAATTAACCGGTAAAGGCCTACAACGCAACACTGATGGAGTTCTTTGCATTTTTAAGGCTTAAAAGTATTGAATTTATTTGATTAGAGTTCATTTGAACTTTAATCTCATTTTAGGACTAATCGGCCCTTTCACGGCCGGAATCAAAGTTCAAACTTCAATATTTTGCTTGTCTTTTTTTTTTTTTTTTTTTTTTAATCGGCCGTACAACGACCGATTTTAACAAAAAAACTAACTATTCAATAGCCGGTTTCTATAAGCCCCTACCAGTTGCGTGGACACCTGTCCATGCAAAAGGGGAAAGCCCCTCTCCCGCCAACTTTTTTTGTTATTTTTTCTTTCTATATTTGTTTTTAATTTTTTTTAATTATTATCAAATTTCTCCTAAAATGATTCTAATAAATTAAAAAGTGGATTAGTCGAAATTAAAAGATAATTTTTCATTGTTTGTGAATGAATTTCTAAAAATATCTAAATTTTGGGATGAAAATGAGATTTTTTAAAATTTTTATTTCACTTGATTTATTTTTAAAAATTAGAATTGACTGATAAATTTTTAAGATTTATTTTAGTTTGACCAATATAGTCCAAAAATATTTTTTTATAATTTTTTTATTTTGATTTCTTTTATAATTTTTTATTTTTTTTATTTTTTATTTTGATCCCAAAAATATCTTCTTCTTTTTTAATTGTAATCTTATATGGGTCAAAAAGTTTAAATCGTAATAATTTTTATTTTTGGGATTCTAATTTGGGATAAAATTTTGACCCCATTTGGATTCTACGAATTAGCAATAATTTAATTTTATATTATAAACTTATTTTCAAGTTTAAACTTATTTCGATTTTATAAAAATTGTAATAATTTTATAAAAATTAATTTAATCCTAAAATAATTTAATTTTGGGATAAAAAATTTTTATAAAAAGAATCAAAATAAAAAAGTTTATAAAAACTATTTTTGAATTATATTTATCAAATTAAAATAAATTTTAAAAACTTACCATGTTTTATTTGGTTAATTTTAATTTCTAAAAATAAATTAAGTGAAATCAAACTTTTGAAAAATTTCATTTTAATCACAAAAATTTAGATATTTTTAAAAATTCATAAAATTGACAAACAATGAAAAATTATTTTTTTAATTTTGAATAATCCACTTTTTCGTTCCTTAGAATCATTTTAAGAGAATTGTGATAATAATTAAAAAATTAAAAATAAATATAGAAAGAAAGAATAATAATAAAATATAAAAATAAGTTGCCTTTAAGTTTGGAGGAAACTTTCCCTTTTGCGTGGAAACCTACCCACGCGGAGAGGTGTCCACACAAATGGCAGGGGGCTAAAGTCCCTTAATTAATTAAGGAGAGGGGTTCTTCACAAAGAAACCGGTTGTTGAGGTTTTTGTTTTTCACTGTTAAAATCGATCGTTGTACGACCAATTTTTTTAGTTTGATTCTGACTGTAGAAGGACGAGTTAGTCTTAAAATGAGATTAAAGTTCAAATAAACTCTATGTAAAATCAACATTTTTAAGTCCTAAAAGTGCAAACTCAATACAATTGTATATCACAAGGGCCGACTAAGAGTGTAGTTTGGGTCGATTGCGTTCCAGGAGAGGCCGATGAAGGTGGAAACTGTGAAAGGAGGTGACGTTAACTAAACCGTCGAGTGCCATTATGTGGACGCTGGTGGTGGTGAGTCGCCGGCGGAGACTAGGAAGGCGGTTATCGTTCGTCGGAAATCCCAATCTAAGGGGAAAATGGAAAGATTAGCACTTTTTTTTCCCCTTATTGAGCGGCGTTAAATTTAGTAATTGGAAATGGAACTTCGGTGGCTTTTCTCCGGCGAGGGAAGAGTCTGGTCGAAAAAATTGAAAAAAAAAAAAGAAGAAGAAAAGGAGCAAAAAGTTAAATCGCCGTTGCCGGGGATCGAACCCATGTCACCCACTTAAAAGATTTTGTTATTTTATAAAATTCCAACTTAATGCACATTGGATTCTTTTATCCCAAATTTTTAAAAATCAATAAAAACAATAATTCTCAATATCCCGAAAGTTTATTATAAGTGGCAGGATATAGTAAATGCAATGGTTAAATTTTTTTGTTAACTTTACTGTCAATAGATAAAAATAAATTAAAATTAAATAATTAATTTATAATGACATATATACTCTTTGAATTTTTAATAGGTTTTAATTTTAACACTAATTCAAACTTAGAACTCAATAGTTTATTTTTTTCCCGTCTCTATTCTCATCTTCCTCTTCTCCAATCACCCCATATCTAATCATCTTCGCCTATCTCCTCTCCTCTCTATAATAATAATAATAATAATAATAAAAATAGATCTAAGGTTCGAATCTATAGATCCGAAGCTTAGATAGATAGATCCGATCTGTGCTCGAATATGTAGATTTGAGCAAGGATCAAAGTTTTTTTTCGAACACTTTGATCCTTGCTCCAATCTACAGATCCAATCCAACATATCGATCTACAGATCATATCTATAGGTCTAGCATACGGATCTAAAAAGTCCATGTTGAATTAAACATTACAAAAACAAAATACTTCATTTAATTTAATACATACTAAATTATAAAACATATAAATCTGGATGTCGTTTTGAAGCTATGTTAGGACAAATATAAATATGTGTTCGGAACGTCAAAACAACTATCGTATCAGTTTATTTTTAATTTTATCGCGTTAAAAATTATTATTGAAATTCCTAAAAATATGAAGTCATGAGTTGAAACCATGCTCTTGTTCATCGGTGTAAGTTTAAAGAAATAAAAAAATAATAATTGTGAGAAAACAATTCTAGGATAATGTCGTTACTAAATATGATTCTATTATCAGAATGAAACATAATTTTGTTGTTACCAAATGAGATTATGTTCTTAGAAGGAAACATAATTCTCTTCGTTAGTTTCTGTTGGTGCGTAAAACTAATATATACCTCGAGTATGGTCCAGTCGGGCGACATGGGGGTCCTCTTTCTGGAATTGGAGTTATTGAGTTGGATGTGGGGTTAAAAAGTCCTCAAGTGAGTTGGAATGGTCAACCTGAAGGGCTGACTTCCCGAAGTCCAGAGTCCTACTCCTCAGTGACCTGTATATGCACACGTAACTTGGCCGGGGGTTTCCCAGAAAGTCCCTCCGGCGTGAGAATAAGATCTTGAGGAAAAAGAATTCAATATGCTATTATTTAGAAAAATATGCATTAAGATTCGCGTCAAGTATGTAAATAGTAAAATTCACATTACTTTATGGCGTTGATTTGTTCCAATATTTATAGAAATAGAGACTGTATAGTAAAATTGCATAGTAATGGGTTTAGACTTTTGGGCCCATCTGGAGAAGCCCACGGGCCTTTGTCAGGCCTATGGAGAAACAATTGTTGATAGTGGACATGGGGCCAGGGCCCAAGTGCTGATTCGGTGAGGCCCAAAAACACCCTCATCAGTAGTCCCCCCCAGCCTTGGGTGGCAAGGAAAACAAGACGGTTAGGGATATCGATTTCTGGCTGAAACAGGCGTCTTGAGTTGTGAACGACATTTTTCTAGGAGTTAACTTTTTCTGGAGAGAGAATTCAAGATAGGCCACCATACGATTGGGGTCTGAGGTCAGGTAACACGGTAGGGCAACCGCAAATTTCTTCGATTTTCTGGGTGACACTTTTTCAACACTCTGTTTTTCCTAAGCAACTAATTTGAGATAGGCCCCCCCCATACGGCCGGGGTCCAGGGTCAAGAAGCATAGTAGGGTGACTCTGATTTTTTTTTTTTATTTATTTTATTTTCAGGGTGACATACGTTCACTGTGAATAAGTCCTTAGCCCGGACTAACTTGCAACCGGGGTGCCAGGTGCACGCGGCGGCCAACCATCCAACCGGGGTGCACCGGCCTTCGCTGGGCCGAGGGCACTGGCCTTTTATGGGCTAGCAGCCAGAGGTAGTGCGGCAGGGCGGTGGACATAAGATAAGATGATACTGACCAGAGAAAATGAGGCAAAACTTTTAGACGGCACTCCTAGACAGCGTTTTTGGAGAAGGTTGTCATTTGGACCCTGCTGGCTAGGAGTAGCGCGGAAGGGCGGTGCCCGTCGCCATTTGGACCTTGCCGACTAGGAGTAGTACGGAAGGGAAATTTCGGTCGCCATCTAGGTGTTGGTTGGTTGTCGGCCAAAAATATCTCAAAAGTATCTCAAAAATATCCAAAAAATATCTCAAAATTAATTCGGGTGGCGTGCGAGCGTGTAAGCTTCTGATCGGCGTAACCAGGGTACTTCAGAGTCTGTCCCTTCCTCTTGACATTTTTATCAAGCCAGTTTCTGTTTGGACGCATTTCAAGAGTTGTAAAATTTTGAAATTTTTTTAAACAACTTCTCGTCTCTGCCCAGGACCATAGACCACTAGCCCCCCCCCAGTCCAGGACACGAGTTGACTGTAAGGAAATCGTGTCGTGGACTTAGGAGAAGGATTTTCCAGGGTGCTTGATCCTCTCGGTCTGCAGGGGCGCAATATGACGGTTAGTCCCCCATGGCCGGTCATTAGGGAGTTGTCCGTAGTCAGGCTCATTCAGGAACCCTTTCAGGTTATCTCTATTTAGTTCATGCAGGAGTAACTTCCTCTTTAGAATTCCAAACTTACAGTCAACTGGTGGGGAAAAGTATTTAGTTGTAAGCCCTCAGACCCGATCAATGCTCCGCCCTTGGTAGACAACCTTGGTCTTTTCCCAGGTACGGACTATTAACCTTTGGAGAGGGTCTAATTGTCACCCTCAACGCTGAGCGTCGGGATGAGGCTCGTGGAGAGTCCCTCACGACACCAAAGTCGGGATGCGACTGAGGGGGTTAGAATGTCGCTAAGGAGAATCACTCACTACACTGATAGATGGGATGCCAGTCTGGAGAATTATCTGCTACTCAGGGGGTCGGAATGTAATCGTGGAGAATCACTCGCGACTCTAGGAGACGGGATGCGACTCAGGGGATTGAAATGCAATCGTGGAAAATCATTCACAACGCTAGAGCCAAGATTCTACTTAGGAGATTGGAATACAGCTGTGGAAAATCACCCGCGATGTCAAGAGCCGGGATACGACTTAGGGGGTCGAAATGCAATCGTGAAGAATTAGTCACGACACTGAGAGCCGGGATATGGATCTAAAAAATCATCTGCGATTCAAGGGGTCAAAATGCAATTGTGAAAAATCACTCGCAACGCCAAGAACCAGGATGTTTATCTAGAGAATCATCTGCGACTCAGGGTATCAGAATACCGCTGAAGAGAATCACTTGTGAAGCTAGGAGTCGGAATGCAACTCAGGGGGTCAGAATGTCATTGTTAGAGATAGGTTGGAGGGCGCTCGTCCCCGCCTCAAGTGGGGTGAATGGCTGCTCATCTTCGCATTTGAGCCTCGCTTAGAGATAGGATGGAGGGCGTTCGTCTCCATATCTGGTGGCACAAAGGAGAAAAGTCGGCGTCCGCCCCCACCCACGATGGGCCCTTAGGTTGGTTCTTGCTGTGTAGCTGGGTGTTAAGCCCAAGGGTAGCCCTAGTCGGTTCCTGAAACCAAGTCTTCGAAGAGGAGAAGATCTTGACTTAGTCGGGGAGGAAAAATCCCTCTCCAGTCTTGCAGACTCGTGGTTGCAAGATGGAGGGCGGTCCCCGGGTGTGTACCCCTTCAAAGATGTCACACGAGCGTTGTGGCCTTGAGGTCACTTCTCAAGCCCTACAGTCCGGAGAGTTGGTCCTCCTCGAATAGGAAGCAGCGGCAGATGCACGAAGATGAGCAGCACATACGACTTGAACTCGCCTATCTGGTACTCAAGGGGATCATTCTAAGATGTCTTTGCAACTCTCGAGGTTTGTCCCGCAACCCCAAGTGGTAGAGTGGATAGTCCTACTTGCAACCTGGGGGGGAAATTATCCTTGTTGGTGGGAGCTGGGGGTGTACTCTTGAAGTTCTTGACACATCTATGGAGAGTTGACCGCTTAGGTTGCTATCCACCGTAAGAAGGTAACCTCCTTGCCTGCTTATCTAACCAGACATTGCGATCTTCCAGGCTCGGCTGTGTAGAGAGTAATGATCAGGGGAAGGCTTTTTATACATTTCCCACAGACGACGCCAAAATGTTGGTGCGTAAAACTGGTATACATCTCGAGTATGGTCCAGCCAGATGACAGGGGGTCCTCTTGTAGGAGTTGGAGTTGTTGAATCGTATGCAGGGTTGAAAAGTCCTCAAGTGAGATGGAATGGTCAACTTGAAGGACTGACTTGTTGAAGTACAGAGTCCTGCTCCTCAGTGACCTGTATCTGCACAAGTAACCTGGCCAAGAGTTTCTCGGAAAGCTCATCCGGTGTGAGAGTAAGATCTTGGGAGAAAGAATTCGATATGTTGTTGTTTAGAAAAATAAACATTAAAGTTCGCGTCAAGTATGTAAATAGTAAACTTCACATCACCTTATGGCGTTGATTTGTTCCAGTATTTATAGAAATTGAGACTACATAGTAAAATTGCATAATAATGGGATTGGGCTTGAGATTTTGGGCCCATCTGGAGAAGCCCGCGGGCCTTTGTCAGGCCTTTGGACAAACTATTGGCGATAGTGGACACGGGACCGGGGCCTAGGTGCTGACTCGGTGAACACGTTTTAGGCTTCATTTGGTTAGTATTTCTATTCCCTTATATTTATTCTAGCTCCTAAAATTTTAAGATTTTTTTTGGGTACCTCAACGGTGCGAGGAGAGCTTTATTAATTTCACCAAATAATACAAAATTCAGAGGGAGACAAAGTCTAAACTTCAAAAATAATTGAAACAAAAACTAATTTAATGAAAAATAGAACCATAACAAAAACATCAAAAATAAAACTTAACGAATTCCTTTAATCTTCGAATATGAGGAAAGCGAAGTCAATCTAGTGTTAAACATTCACGAATAGGCGCCGAACATTTAGATTCGGACCAAAAAGTCGGATTTTTTCCACCACTTCCAAGTTTTGCTAACAAATCAACAGCCGTATTGGCTTCCTTGTAGCGGTGCGAAATAAAAGCATGAACCTTAGATGTAAGTTCTTTTATATTACTTACTAAGGACGTTAATCTCCAAGCGATTTTAGTTCTCCCAGCAACCATTTTCACTAGGAAGGCATTATTGCTAACTATATCCACAAAGAACCATTCAAACTCAACACAATACTGAAGTGCGATCCAAAGAGTTTTTTATTTTGCAAATAAGTTAGATCCAAACCCAATCAATCTACCAAGAACTTTGTCATTTCATTGAGTCGCACCAAAAGTAGTCCACATCTTCTTTGCTAAGTTCGTATGCGAAAATAGATGATGTAGAGATTCAAAATGAGGCCTATAACAACAATTACAATGGGGAGCAGATTTTCACATCTTTCTACTGAATCGCCTCATCCACAGGGACAATTTGATAAAGAAACCTCCACATAAAGATAGAGATCTTTATTGGAAGAGATTTATGCCAAATCTTCTCAAAAAAATGAATGAGCATCTTGTTATTTCCTTATAACTTCTTAGGCAGTTTTCACTGATAAGATTCTCAGGTTAGCTAGTTGCCAAATCATAACATCTTGCTCTGACACACTTAGCACCTGAATACTTTTCAATTCACTCACATAATCTGCCAGAATAAGATTCTGAATACGCTACATATCCCACTCACTACTATGTAACTGGATATCTTTAACTAAAAGCTTCGAAAGACACGTATCTACTACAACCACTTCACTCAAAGGTACCAAGATTAGCCACCTATCCCACCAAAAATATACATACCCCTTTCCAATAAAAAACTGAATATGGTTTTCAACATAAAATTTTCCTTCAAGAAGAGTTACCCAAACATGGCTTTGGTGCGTGAAATTTCTACATTTAGCTATGGGACCAGTTCAGTTGTATTTATCTTTCAAAAATCGAGCCCAAAAAGTTTTACCTTCTGTATATCTCCAATAGAGCTTTATCTAGAAAGCCCGTACAACCTCCTATAGGTCTCTAATCCCCAGTCCACCCTCCTCAAAAGGGAAATAGATATTTGTCCAATGTTTCCAATGCAACTTTTTCTTTTCAGTGTTGGATCCCTAGTAAAATTTAGCCAAGATCTTTTCAACTTTTTGGATAACAGAGATTGGCGGGAAAATCGCCATGAGCAAATAAAACGTTATACTCTAAAGTACATGTTTTAATAGAATAAGACGCCCACAACAAGAAAGCAACTTTCCTTGCCAACCAACCACATTTTGTCTCAACTTCCTGAGCATGTTATCAAAAATAGAATATTTTTTCCTTCCTTCATAAATGGTACATCCCAGGTAGTTGAAAGGAAAACTACCTTGCTTGAACCCTGTATACCTAAAAATCCAGTAACAGTGAGAATGAGCTAGATTTTCTAGTAAGAATAAATAATTTTTATCTACATTCACCATCTGGCCCAAAAATGTCTCAAACTCTCTTAAGAACTTCATAAAATTATCCACAATTTTTTTCTTTCCATTAAGAAATACCACCACATCGTCATCATATGAGATAAGCAAAATGAATTTTCATTCGCTGATTGAGTGTACTGTTGAATATCTCATTTAACAAATAAATTTTAAGACCCCTTGAAAAAACTTCAGCTACAATGATTAATAAACTGGGGGATAGGGGGATCCTCTTGTCTCAACCCTCTCTGAGATCTAAAAAAGCCACCCACACCCCCGTTTACAAGCACAAAGAAATGATTATTCGAAATCACCCTATATACCATGTCAATCCATGTTTCACAAAATCCAAATTTCCTTAACACCTCCGTCAGAAAGCACCAAGAATCACAATCATACGCCTTAACCATATTGAGATTTACAATAACATTTCCCCCTTGCACCTTATCCTTAATTTTTTTCATCATCTCCTGCGTTAACAGAATATTTTCCAAAATATTTCTATCTTTCACGAAAGCACTTTGTTCCAGAGAAATAATTTTAGGTAACAGAGTAGCAATCCTATTAGCCAAAATCTTGGTAATCACCTTATTTGAGAAGTTGTAAAAACCGATCGGCCTTAAGTCAGTAGCAATGGGTTCTCCTTTTGGGAATGAGAGCAATCAATGTAATAGTCACACTAGTAGGAAGCTCTGTACCACAGAAAAAGTTAGTTACTATATTAATCAAATCTTCCTTAATAATGTCCTAGCACGTGATGTAAAATCTCCTATTGAACCCATCTGGACCTGAAGCACTCTCTCCATTCATTTCTTTTACAACCTGATGCAACTCTTCTATATCAACACATTTAACCAAATCCTGTGTTTTTTTGTCTGACACCGTCTGAGGGATACATTAAATCATCTCTCTATACTCTGTGTTCGAAGAATTTGATAGGTAACTTTGGAAATAATTAACCAAGATATTCTGAATACCATCATCATCCTCTATCCAATCTCCTTTATCATTTTCAGCCTTTTGATGTACATCCTTTTCCTTTTCTGATTAACGCATGTATGCAAATATTTTGTATTTCTATCACCTTCTTTCATCCATTTAATTCCAAATTTTTATTTCCAAAATGTTTCCTCTTGGTATAACGCTTTTATCAACTAGGCCTCAGTTTCCTGTAATCGAGAGTCCAAACTTGGAATAGATGCAACTTGCCTTTTAATATCATCCAATTTTTTTCTCCAATATCTTGACCCTGTCAAAAATATTTCCAAATGTTTTGAACCTCAATTCATGCAACACTGACTTGAGCCTTTTCATTTTTCTATGTCATCTTTGAAACGGATTTCCGGATATAGGTTGATCCCAAGACTCCTTGACAATCTTAGCAAAATTATGATGTTGACACCAAAAATTCAGAAATTTAAAGGACCATTTTTCTCGCTGGTTATGCGTTCCACATTTGATCAATTGCGGATTATGATCCAAACAAGTTTTAATTAAATAACGAACTTCAGAAACCTGGAATATATGCTATGTTCTATCTAACCTGCTCCACTTCTTTCGTGTTCAATACTTAGAGCTACACCATGTGATCTTATTTCCTATAAACGGCAACTCGATAAGCCCACACTTATCAACACAATCCAATATTTCAATGGCAGCTTGAGTATCAAATTGAGAACACCCTAGCTGCTCCGATCTATCTAGAGTTACATTAAAATCTCCTTCTATAAGCAACGGATAATCAAAATCGTTACGAATCTCTTCGATTTTATCTCACCGCTCTCTTATTTCCCTTCTCGAGCAATTAGCATACACTACTACTACTAGGAATTCTTGTTGAAATAATCTATGAGTTATCTTAACTAACACGAGTTGATCTTTACTAACCAAAATATTACAATGAATACGATCTCTCCAAAACACCCAAATTTTACTAGCTTCATTACTTAAGCCATCATCAAACGTAACATTACGCCTGAGCTCTTGCATAGCTTGAGTCTCCATTCTAGGATTCAACAACCCAACGAAAGAATAAGAGAACAACCGATTCATCTTTTTAAGCCCTCTTCTAGTGACTAAATTAGTAGTCCTCAAGAGTTCCACACTAAAGAATTAAACATTAGAAGAATTGGATTCATGGCCTTACCCCTTTCTCGCCACTGATCTAGTCTAGACTATAGGTTCAAACCCCAATTTCCTAATTTTTCCATTATTTTTTTTTCCGTAAACCACTCCGAATCACAGGAATCTTGGGAATACTTTTTTTCTACTAATCTTGGCAACATGGTTTGTCTTTTAACTACATCTGCAATCTCCGTCACCACCAATTGCTCTCCCGATATTTTTACATTGCAATCATCCTTGGATACACCTTGGTTAGATACGGAATCTTCCGTTTCCTCAAATTGAATGTCTTGATTTTTTTTTTCTTCTTCTTTGAAATATTGCCACTTTATCCATTTCTGTCTCTGAATCTTCAATACTCTGCTCTTGACCCTTCAATTCCTTATCATTCTTATTTTCATTTTCTTCATTTTCTTTATCTTTAAAAATACTTTGCTTTTGTTTCTTCCCTTGCTACTCTAGACTTTGTTTTTTTTGATACCACTAGTTCTTTTGTTGTACCTCCAACAACTTTATACTATTGCTCCACCTTTTCCTTTTTCCTTATATTTTCTTCTAATTTCTTACTCTCTTTAGGCTTCGCAACCATTTTTTTTTTTTTTTTTTTTACAGATTCTTGTGTTTACACTCTTGAACTGAATGTCCCTGTCTATCATAATAGGAACAATATTTTAGCATCATTTCTTATTTGATTGGTTGCCAAAAACCTGAATTACCTTGTCCTATCCATATTCTATTCAGAAGTTCTTTTTACAGGTCAATTTCAACATAGATTCTAGTAGAACGGGGCCCAAATAAACTTGTGGTTGTAGCATCCAATTTCATGGGCGATTCTACCACTTTAGATAAGGAAAATAAGATGGATTTGTTATAGAAATGAATCGGGAGAAATTCCAATTCAATCCATACTGGATCCAAAGAAGATTCCATATTAGCTTGGAATTTTGGAGCTTGGAATTTTGGAGTTCATTTGAAAGTACGCATCGGAAATCCTTTTATATATCAAAGATTTTTAATCTAAAGTCGCTAGAAATCCTCTTCAGAATATAATTGAATTAAAAGGTATTTGGAATCTAGAAAACCAATCCCAAATGCGACCTTAAATCTAATAGAGTGAAACGCTTTCTGAGCTCGTCAAAAGTTGGGTGACCATGAGAAAATTTACTAATTAGGGCGTATTGAAACGGAGCTACCAATGAATTAACTTCTTCATTGGTGAGGAAGATGGTCGACTCTCCCTTATACGCTGACAATGGCTTCAAATCCACAGCATCAATGGCTTTACTACCAGAGAATAAACTAGCGAATGATTTGGCTTCGAACGGGACCTACTTAGGATTTTCGAAAATAGAAGGATTATTTCGGCCATCACCGGAAGTTCCCATCACAACAAAGCTAAAAACACAGAACCGTTGGCCAACTAAACACCAAGAAAATATGGTAAAAAATCTAAAAAAAAATGTTCGCTAGAAGTCGTCGTCGAAAAAAAAATGATCGAGGGATAACGGCTAGGGTTTCAAAGTGACAAGATAAAGGAGATGGCAACGGTTAGGGTTTTGGCTAATCTAGATGAAGGATATGTCGAGTGGGGTTACTCTTTGACAGGAGGAGGCGGCTAGGGTTTCGACTAATCGAGAAAGAAGATGGCGGCTAGAGTTACAGTTTGATGAGATGAATGAGATGGCGGCGGTTAAGGTTTCGGCTAAACGAGATGAAGAAAGTGGCGACGAGGGTTAAGAAGAAACAAAATGATGTAAGCGCCGACTAGGGTTTCTGCTTGGCAAAGGCTCTGTTAGGGTAAAAAATCATGAACCCTAGAGAGCGAATCATGACAGCGCGCTGAGTTGCCGGAGGCCATCGCCGGCAAGGAATTGGCCGAAGGCAAAAACAGACACCCCTGCGAGGAACTTCTCTCTAACCTAAAATTTTAAAATTAATGTACAAAAACGTGTTTGGTAAACATGATTCTGTTCCCAAAATTCTAGAAGTAATTTGTGATTATTTTCTAAATTCCTTAAGATGTGAGGAAAAAAAAGTGATCCAAAATTGATCCCTATTCACTTCTACAAAACTATTCCTACTACCATCCCGTCGCCCACTATCCGCCGGCCATCATATATTTAAAGAGAAAAAAAAGAACAAATGTTGCAACAAAATGTGTTTCTTGTTTTTGTTCTCATAAATTAAAAGAAATAATTTCAGGACAATGATCGTTACTCAACATATTTTTATTTCCAGAATACTTCCTAACGAAAATTATCATTCTATCCCATCTCATCCCAATTTATTAAAATTAGAAACACAAAAACAGATACTAGCCAAACGCTACCTTAGGCATCATTTGGAGCACCAAATTTCAGTCGTTTAAATGCATATAAATATTTCTCAATGATTTTTTTTTTATTTTTTTTTTTATGTTAAAATGTATTTAAATTAATTTACATGCATCTCGAATAAAAATGGAGGCAGTTATCAAGAAGTCCTCATATGAGGACAAAATTACTAAATACACATTTTTTAATAACATGTTATAAAATAGTCATTTTACCTATTTGTGACAATTTTACCTCTCGTGTTATATTCAACACGACGGTCGTGTTATATTCAATACAATATCAAATTGTGTTATATTCAACACAATCACAAATCGTGTTATATTCAATATGATCTCGTGTTGAATATAACACGAGGTCGTGTTACATTCCAATTTTTTCATCATTCAACACAATCTCAAATCATGTTATATTCAACACGATCTCGTGTTGAATATAACATGAGATCGTGTTACATTTCATTTTTTTTTTCATTCAAATTAATAATTCTTCTATCCTACATTCATATTGATATTCAACATAATCTTGTGTTATATTCAACACGATCTCATGTTGAAATATAATATGAGATTGTGTTATATTCTACATTCATCGCCGTATTCAACAGAAGATCGTGTTACATTCCAATTGATAATTTCTCCCTCCTACATTTATATGCTTGAGTTTTACCAATACAAATTAAATCAATCCAATCAAATGAACACTAAATTCCATTCAAATCAACCAAATCTATTCGAACAAATCAACCAAATCACTACAAATCCTATATCGTTTTATATTCCAAGTGTTCAGAAATACAATATTATTCTAATCAAAGAAAGTGGGATTCACAATCAACCATCAAAGTCCAACTCTTGATGTAATTTCACCTCAAATTAAGTTATTATCATAATAATACTTCAAAGAATCGATAGGGAAAATGAATTTTCTTGGGTGAAATTTGCAATTCCAGATCTGATTTTTCAGATCCATAAGTCGCGAAGGCGAAATTTTGCGAACGGTATTCGCCGTAGGGTTTCACCATCATCCAAATGCCTACTGTTTGTGTTTCGCGATTTTTGTTTGTTCAGAAAAAAGGTAAAGCTGAAAAAACCCTAAATCCCTCTTCTTCAATCGGCATGGAAATGCTTCTAATCAACTGGTGGCGATTGAGCTCGATACCTTCAAATAGAACTTCGATCTTGATAACAACCATATAGGCCTCGACATCAATGGTGAATTGCGACTCGTATCACCGCCAGGTGATTAGAAGCGTATTTTGCCACCAGTTCTCAGATCAGATAAGAGATTAATGGTGAATCGCGACTCGTATCGCCACCAGTTCTTAGATCAGATCTAGATCTAGATCTACGAACAATGGTGAATCGGGACTCGTATTTCGGCTTCTCCGACAGCAAACGTCGACCACATCCCCCTCTGAGTTCTGTGGCACGAGTGGCTCAGTGTTCCACACCATAGTTGCGATGGTTGTAGCAAAGGGAGAGGGAGAGGGAGAGGGAGAGGAAGATGGAGAAACTAGCTGCTCATAACGTGAGGGTGATGAAATATAAAGAAGGAAAAAATGGGTAAATCAAAATAAATAGGACTTTTTGGTGCATAGTAGCATTTTTTTTTAGGATTATTATGTGCAAAAAAAAAAAAAAAATCATGTAAGGCTATATGGTAGATTTTGTGTTTTATGTTGATGTTTCGATATTTTTCCCATAAAAATATACTCCTTCCTATCACCATTGATGCATTCAAGATTGGACACCAACTTAAATCAGTTATTGTCCTATCCAACTTTCGTTCACATTTTGCTCCACCGCTCGTTCTAAAGAAAAGACTTTTCACGTCAAAGGCAATGCAATTCACGTGGGCGGAGATCACATACGCTACAAGACATTGTACCCAAACATTACTGACTAATTGTAAATGGACGTATGCATCAGATACTTGCACCTATTGGAAAAATCATATACTAATTATAGAAAGTAAAAATAAAATGAAAGAGATCACTAAATATTGGATAGCGCAAACACGCACACTATTGAGTTTAAACTTGTCAAACAGGCAGGCTATTGGGTAGCGCAATCCGCAGAATCCCATCTACCAAACACCACCTTACACGATTCTTGTTGTGTCCCACCAGATCACCGTTAAAGTTCACATTTTGCCCCATTAGACAAAGGCATTTCACATCAAAGGAAAAGCAAATCTTGGTACGAAAAGTCAGGCCATTGTATATTGGCATTGGACCAGCAATGACAGTTGTCCCAAACACTACCCTCCAAATCTTAATTAATTAACAAATTTTTAATACGTGGACGGAATGAAACGAGGGTAGAATGAAATAGAAGAAGTAATGAAATGAGTGAAAGAATTGAATGAAATGGAATTATAAATGGAATCACTATTCCATTTTCTTGTTTGGTTGGTATGGAATGAAAGAAAGAATGAAGAGTGAAATATAGTAAAATTTTCATTTTGTCCTTATAAAATTATTATTCAATTATCTTCTTGGTTGGTTATAATAAAATTTTATTATATTTCACTATTTTATTCCTTTTCTCATTTTATTATATTTCACTGTTCAACTCAATTTTAAGTTTTTGTTCTCTAATTTCTATTTTTGTTCTCAATTTTTAATTTCTATTCTTTAATTTCTGTTTTTGTTCTCAATTTTCAGTTTCCTTTTTCAATTTTTCGTTCTCTAATTTTCTATTTTTTGTTCTCAATTTTCAATTTATGTTCTCAATTTTTTTTTTTTTCTCAATTTTTCAGTTTATATTCTCAATTTTCTATTTCTGTTATCAATTTTTTGTTCTTTAATTTTATGTCTTTGTTCTCAATTTTTAGTTTATGTTCTCAATTTTCTGTTTTTGTTCTTAATTTACGGTTTATGTTCTCAATTTTCTGTTTCTATTCTCAATTTTCAATTTCTGTTCTCAATTTTTTGAGTCTGTTCTCTAATTTCAATTTATATTCTCTAATTTCTGTTTTTGTTCTCAATTTTCAAGGACTTAATTACAAGAGCTATCATATAATTTAAGATATTGATTCCATTGGGTTGAAATCCCATTCCACCTCATCTCAAATTGAATCTCATTCCATCCAATTTCATTCCAATGGAATTACAAAAGTGATTTCATTGGAGAACCAAACAACGGAATAAGAATCGAGGACGGAATGCGATTCCATTCTTCCCTCGATTCCATCCAACCAAACATGCCGTAAGGATATTAAATTACACATTTGATACCAAGTTTAATATTTATTTTAATTCCACAAAATTAAATGTTATTCATGATTTTGTATGAAAAATGAGTTGTTCTCAATACATAGTCTTTTAATAAGAATATTTTCATCATTTCATCATTTTTCTAAACTTATTTTTTTTCCTAACAACGGTATAATTTTTTTTTCTCTTATTTTTTAGAAGAATCGTTTATTTAAAAAAAATAGAAAAAAATGTTTTCAGTTTAATAGAGAGATAAATGATAAAAATGTCTCTATTAAGAGACCATCATAATGAAAAAAGTCATTTTTTCACAAAAAATCATTAACAATGTTTTTAAATTTATGTAATTGAAATAGGTATGAAACTTGAGACCAATGACATTTTTTATAACAAAAATAAGTGTTGAAAACTGAACAAATTACATATTTATTTAATTAAGCTTGTTTAATAACTTTGATTAATATTACTTAATTAATTAGACCTAAAATTTTAAATCAAATGGGCTTTACTTATTTTTCACTTAATGTGCTCAAGTTTTTTTTAGACCATTTTAACCTCACAATCTTAGCTCATCTTTCATTTTCGTTTTATCCTCATCGTGTCAGATGTCACCCTTAGCAAATCTTGATTTTTGTAAAAAAATTAAGATTTTTTATTTTTAGATCTCATATTTTCATTTTCATTTTCATTTGAACTTTTTTTCGTTTTAATTTAAATTTATTAAAAATTTAAAGATAGTAATATAAATTAAATCATTTTTAATCTTCAAATTTTTTTATAGAAATAATTTAGCACTTAAAAATCAACACTGAAAATTTTAATTTTATCAAACAAATTTTTGATACTTTTAACACATAAAATTTAAACGGTTATCAAATATGCTCTAAAGATATAATTTATCAAACATGACCTATATATACACTCAAGACTTAAAATATAATTTTCCTAACAATCGCTATATCTAATTTCAATCAATACACTGCAATAATGATATACCTGCTTCGGATACTTGAACTTGGTCAAATCCACGTCGCTTGCATATATATAATATATATATATATACCGAGCTTTGCGAATCGAAAATAACATCTCTTGAAAATGTAAAACCCAAGAAAGCACACACGTCCCTGTCTTGCTCTGCATCTGCACACGAACACCCACGTTAATAGCATGCTCCGCACGGTCAATGATTCCTCACATGAGTTTTTTTAAGTCTATTTTGGTTGCAACTTGCAAGAATTATTTTAAAAAAATATTATTTTTTATAAAAAAATATATATTTTATAATATTATTTGATTAAAAATAAAAAGTCGAAAATATAAATTTTATTTTTTAATAAAATATGAGTGAACAGGAAATTATTTATTCATCTAATTTATTATTTTATCATTATATATTATAAAAATAATTTAATAATTTTGATACTAAGAATATAGCTGTAATTTTTTTTATATATATATTTTGAAGTGTCTCTTATTTTTTCTAATATATCCTCCCAAAAAAAAAAAAAATACTAAAAAAAATGTACATTTCCCCCCGGAGCTTGAACCCACAGTCGAGCAAGGACGAAAGTCGACCTTAGTGATCTGACGGTGCCAAGTGGAAGGGTCTTCGCTCAACAGATAAAAGTTACTCTAGGGATAACAAACTGATCTTCTCCAAGAGCTCACATTGACGGAAAGGTTCGACACCTCGATGTCGACTCTTCGCGCACATGAAGCTGTTGTCGGTTCTGTAGAGTGGCAGTAAAGGTGACTTATCTTTCACCTTTTCCACTATCACCCCAAAAAACCAAACTCTGCTTTATCAAAATCCGATTTAACCGCTTCATTCCTTTTCATTATTTTTTCCTACCAAACAATTGACGAAATAGAGTTTTCAAAGAGAATATACCTTTAATTAGGTAGGGTAAATTGTCTCTTGTTACTTTTCCTTTATTATCATTTTACTCCCCCCATTTTAAAAAAATTACATTTTATTCCTTTTTACTTTAAACGAAAACCAAAAAAATTAAAAAAATATGTAATTGTCCTTTTAATTGAAATAAAAAATAATAATAATAATATCCTTAATCTAATTAAACATTTTTTTCTCTTTCTTTCTCACCCTCTCCCCACCCCCCCCCCAACAACCCCTAAGGCAATGAGAAGGAGAGGACGGCTACGGTGGCGACAACTCCTCACTCTCTCTCCCTTTTCTCTCAAATATGGGCCAAAACCCTAGTTGCCCTCCCAAATCTGAAATTTATTATTGATTTGTTTCTTAATTTATGAAATTTGTTCTTGATCTAAGAAATTGGAAGAGGATTTGAGAGAAATCTTCTGACCAGATATTGGAGGGTTGAGGGTGTCGAATTTAGACGGAATGATTTGGTGAGGGGGCCAAATTCACACATGAGAGATGAGAGTTTGCGGTGGCGCTAGTTGGCAATGACTCACACAGGAGCAGGACAAAGCTACATGACTGATTTCGTTGTATTGGTGGCTAGTTTGCTTGAATTTCTCAATGGTGGTGGGCTAGGGTTTGCGACAGTGAAGGTTAGGTGATAAAGAAAAAGAAAAAAAAATGAAAGACAAAAAAATAAAAAAGAATGATAAAAAAAATAAAAAAGAGTAATTTTGTCTAATTGCATAAAATTTTTGAATGAAAAATTTAATTCCGTTAGTTTTAAGTATATTTCATTAGTTTAAACATAATATATTTATTTTTTATTTTATTCAAACTAGAAAAAAAAAATGAATAAAATGTAACTTTTTACCGTGAAAGAAAAGAAAATAAAATAGTAAGGGAATAAAATACAATATATATACGCGTTCAATTATTGGATGGTCAAAAAACTGCATTAGAGAATGGTCAAGTAAAACAAAAACCTTATGGTTGTGTTTCACATGGTTGAAAACACAAGAAAGATGCGAAAAAGTAAATAATGGTAAGCCAAATCCAATGATAATCGGTAATTAGCATTGAGAAGCGTGATTGAACACTTCCCTGCACCATTTTTATTCATAAAATAATAATAAAATATGATTAAAAACAGTGGGAAGAAAAAGTAAACTTATCTCCCCTATTATTTGAAAAGTCATAATTATTTATTTATTTATTAAATATCAATAAATTCGTCTGACTAATTTTTTTTTAAATAAACATAAATATCTTTTTTTTTAAATACTAATTAGTGATGCATTGACAATCTTCTTTTAGTAGTTAGAGGTGAAATCATTATTTTTTACATATGAAAAAATTAATTTACATTTGATTTAATAATATATTAATATTGCATTAGGTAAAAAATTTGATAAATTTTTACAATTTACAAATAATGGGATTTTAAAATTCTGAATTTTGAAATTTCATCTTTTATAAATACTAAATTTAGATAACTCTTTTAGATGAAGAATTTGATTATGTAATTTCATTATTTTTTATTTAAATAGACAAGTATTTGTATTAAGAATTTCGAAATTCATTGAATTTTAATAATAAAAACATAAAAATATATCTAATAATATAATTTTTATTTTAATAATTTAATAATAGAATACTTATTTTGATAATATAATTTTAATTATATTTATTGAAAAAAGTGAATATCTTTTTAGAGAGATTTAAAAATAACAGATTTAAAAATCTCATTTTTCCAATTTAAAATTTTAATTTATAAATTCAATGGACTTTATGAATGGCGGAAAAAAATTGTGATTTTTGATGAGTGATAACTCCAAGTATAAATATGCAAAGAAGAAGCATTTGTAGCGCGAGAGAAGAGAGATGGAAACAAGAAGAGGTCCGAAAGAGGTGGTGTTAGTCCCCTATCCAGCACAAGGCCACATGAGCCCCATGCTCCAACTCGGCACCCTCCTCCATTCCCTTGGCTTCTCCATCACCGTCGCCTACGCCAGCCTCAACTCGCCGGACCCGTCGACCCACCCTGAGTTTGATTTCCTACCCATATCGGAGGACTTGTCGGATCGAGACACCTCATCCGGGGCCGTGTTCTCCCTCATCACGAGTCTCAACGCCGACTGCGCAGAGCCACTCCGGGAATGTTTGGTTCGGGTGACGGAGGATCGGGGAGCAGTCGCCTGCGTGGTGTACGACTCGCTCATATATTTTCCCGAGGAGGTGGCGCACCGGATGAAGATCCCCAGCATGGTGTTGCAGACGTGTAGCGCTGCTTATGTGTTGGCTTGCCGGCTTTTTCCCGAGCTCAAGGAAGAAGGCTATCTTCCTGCTGAATCTGAAGGTATTTATGGTTGTTTCTCAAACTTTCGAAGTATATTTTGAACTACATTTGATTCGAAACAAGGTTTGATTCCGACACTGTATACGGTTTTGACACTCTGACGTTAATTTATACCTGTTTGAATGCCACCTTTTCAAGTAGTTTTATGAGGTGAAACATTAAAAAATAAATAAATTAAAAGCAACAATTATTTCCGTTGGAACACTGGGCCTTTTGGTTTTCGCGTTGGTTCTCAGTTTTTCGTAGTGGGCAGTGGTAGACCAATTCGTTTGCATAATGAAGAGCGAGAGGTGTAAGTACACGTGGGGAGGATTCCGGTATGGCAGGTGGGTAGGTGGGTGGGTTTTCCAGCGAAGTAAGATTGTGTTTGGATAAAAGATTTGGGATAAAGATTTGATTTTGGAGAGGGATTTTAAATATTTTTGAACAAATCTCTTGTTTAGATATTGAGTAGGATGAATTTGTAAAATCCCTCAAGTGCCAAATTTAGGTGAAAGGAAAGATTTAGAAATCCTTTTGAAATAGGTAGAATTTGACAAATGCACCCAAAAGAGGATTTGGGAAATCAATCATTGATCATCCTCATCTACTTCTCGTTCTGCTTCTTTTTCTTCTGCTTCGCATCGTCTTCGTTTGTCGTCGTCTTCTTTGTTCGTCTTCATCTTCTTCGTTTGGTCCATCGTCTTCGATTTCGTTCGTCGGCATCCATCGTCCATCGTCTTCGTTGTCTACCTTTCGCTATCTCAGGTTAGGGATTTGGTCCGAATTTGGGGAATTTGGTCGTCTATCAGTTCGAATTTGGCCCCCTTCGCTGACGAGAGCTTCTCCTTCTCATGATTAGGATTCGCAATTGACGATTAGGTTCGCCTACGAGAGCCGCCAATGATTTTGAAATCATTTCATTTCACAAATCCCTTACTCAAACCCAACTTAAGGGTGGGGAACTGGGGATTGTTGTTCTGGCGAAGTGGTGGGTGGGAAAAGGATAAAATTGTCATTACAATAAAAATTTCAGTAATTGTTTGACTTATAAAAGAATTAAGTGACCTTTAACTTAAAATGATCTCGTTACAATAAAAATTTCAGTAATTTTTTTACCTATAAAAGAATTAAGTGACTTTTAACTTTAAATGATAAAGAGTTGGTTGATATTTAATAAATGATAATAAAAGTTTCAGTTAATGGTAGAATGATGGGACTAATAAAGGACAAATATTCAACCTAAATTTTTAAATTTATTTAGTCAAAAATGGTAATTACACTATTTCATTCTGGTATTGAAAAAAATTGATAAATCAAGACATCTCTACCAAATATTTTTGAAATTCTCTGCGACAGTCTTTTTTTTTTTTTTGGATGAGAGAATCTTCTATCTTGATAACATCAATATATTATCACGCCAACTGGCACCAAAAGTACTCTAAATTACTGTGATTACAGATCCTTCAATGGAGGACCTTGTGCCGAAGCTTCATCCCCTCAGATTCAAGGATTTACCCATTACTAAATTCGACACAACCGCCCTACAAATACTCATGGATCTAAACGACGTTGGCACGTCTTCCGCAGTCATCTGGAACACCACCGACTACCTCGAGCACCCCTCCTTATGCCGACTCCGGCAGCATTACCAAGTACCCATCTTCCCGTTAGGCCCCTTGCAAGCAATGGCTCCCACCTCTTCCACCAGCTTCCTTAAAGAGGAAAACGGTTGTCTAAATTGGCTCGAAAACCAGGCACCAAAATCGGTTATTTATGTGAGTTTCGGAAGCAACGCGACAATGGAGCCAAAAGAGCTGAGCGAGGTGGCCTGCGGTTTAGCCAATAGCGACCAACCATTTTTATGGGTGGTTAGACCTGGTTCGGTTAAAGGGTCGAAATGGGTGGAGCACTTGCCGGAGGGGTTTATAGAGGCTGTGGGAGAGAGAGGGTGTATCGTGAAGTGGGCTCCACAGAAGAAAGTGTTGGCGCATGGGGCGGTGGGAGGATTCTGGAGTCATTGCGGCTGGAATTCGAGCTTGGAGGGTCTTTCCGAAGGGTTACCGATGATTTGCAGGCCGTGTTTTGGTGATCAGAGAGCAAATGCTAGGTATTTGGCTCATGTTTGGAGGGTGGGATTGGAATTGGAACTTGAATTGGAGAGAGGAGCCATTGAAAGAGCTGTGAGAAGGCTTATGACGGGTAAAGAAGGGGAAGAATTAAAGAGGAGGGCGATGGATATGAAGCAAAACATTGAAGAAAGTGTGCAGAAAGATGGATCTTCTTACAATTCCCTGATTGAGTTGGCAGATTTCATCTCTGATTTTCACAAGACACGGCAATGTGTTTAACCTACTTGTTTGATTCTTATGAAGTCTGCTTATTCATCTTCTCATTCTGTCTTAAATCATTGTTCCAAAATCGGTTATCTAATGTGAGAGTGGATTATAACTATTGAATACAGGTACTTTAAAGTGGCATTCTTGTAATTGCTATTTGAAAGATCGCTATTACTATGAAAGGCGACAATTTTAAGGGGAACTATGTACCACAAAACTCATAATAACTAATGACTTGCACTCACGCATTAAACATATTAAGATTCATCATCACTTTGGGATCCTATATTTGTTAGTGTAATAATGGCCTTCGCCCACTTGCCTCATAAGGCAAAATCCTAACCCCACTTCCCCTATAAATACTCATGTATAGTTTTTATTCTGTATATTCTATATACATGTTACCTTGTATTTCTTTCTCAATATATCAATACATGGTTCATTTTCCACTTCTTAATTATCTTAACATGATATCAAGAGTAAGTCTTTCTTAGACCTGTTCAATCTAAACATTTTTTTTCGAAACCCTAAAACTTCCGTTGCCACCGTTTATTTTCTCCCGCGGTTTTCGTCACTGTTATAGGTTTCATCATCACTCTGGTATAAATAACCACCACACCACTGTCTTCATCTTGTAAAGACGAACACAATGCCACCAAAATCACTGCCATCGGAGTATCGACGTGCTCACATGCGCCACCAACAGCCTGCAGTACCCCACTCACTGCGCCGTCTCGTATTTTGGGCTCTACCGCCTCAACTAGGGCTCCAAATTCACTCCACAATATATTATCGGCACCGTCTCGACGAGACGATTCCAACAACGCACAAATCAACCCGATCGGATATCTAACGCGCCTACACATACGGCCTGAGGGATCGGGCGTCAGATCCACGCGCCACCTTCTGTTGTTCGACATGTCAGTTGCTATGCAAGTGTCACGTCAGCGCTGATTTCAGCCACATCAGCGTTGACCAAGACACGTCAGCCGCCACGTCATCGGGCACCTCAAGTGCCACGTCATCTATCACAACAACAATTTTTTCGATATTTGCCACGTCACTAACACGTGTTCGCCACGTCATCTTTGACTCTCCATTCACGTCACCATTGACCGCCACATCAGCGTGCAGTCAACCATCTCCTGCCACGTCACCGGTTCACTAAATAATATTCTTGGGGCCAGTTCAGGCACTTTTTGACCGATTTTGTTCGAACTTGGACCGGTTCCTGGGGTTTTTCAATGTTATGATTCTGTTTTCGGCCTCTATTTTGTGGTTTGAGACTCACAGAATATACTTTCTGTTATATCTGTGTAGTTCCTACACCGGTTCACCCGTTTTTCACCTGGTCCTTGAAGATTCAATATTGATTCCTGGACAATTTCAGGATTCCGGATCTATTTGTGATATCCGTCAAATCAAATTCGAATCATACAATATAGTTCTATTTATATTGTTGAATCTGTTCATCACGGAGATTTGATTGGTTCAAGGGGCTCTCAATCGATTTTTCACGAGTATAGATCGGTTCTTGGATAATTTCAGCATCATGAATCCATCCGTGACAATAGTTTTCCTAGGCTCAATAGTGATGTATGTGGGTTCTTCGCTCATTATCAATGCCAAAGAGGGTTCAGATCCTACCTCCACTACTATCACCATGTCTATTGCAGATTTGGCGTCACTTCTCCTTTTCCAACATTGGTAATGGTACAAACCTTTCCTCTACTCTCTCACTTACTACATGTAACTCTTATTGGTTCTTTAATTCTACTTATTGCAATCACATGACATCCGATCCCATATTTTTTCAACCAAACTCTCCGCTATGAATATCCTTAGTATTCATACCGCTGATGGTTCTCAAATGCGTGTTACTCATACCGGTCAGGTTTCTACTTCTCATCTTTCTGTTCCTGACACGTATTTGATTCTGAAACTCACCTTAAATCTCTTTTTTGTTGGACAAATTTGTGAATTGGGATTTGATGTCATATTTTCTAATAGTTGTTGTCGTGTGCAGGATCCTCGGACCAATATTTTAGAAACCAGACCGGACCGGCTGGTTCGACTGGTTGAACCGTCGACTGGCCCAAAACCTGGTTTGGTTAACCAGTAAAAACCGTTTTAGGGGTTAAACCGGGAAAACCCGGTGAACCACCGGTTGAACTGGCAAACTGGTGAACCGGAGTGATTTTTCTTCAACCGGCCTGTTTTTCAACAATTCCCATTTCTCAAGAAAAACAATAAGAAAATCGACTTACAGAGGCACGGTGATGGTAGGTTTAGGCGATGGAGCTGACGTCGGTGCATTGGTGGCGGCGGTTGCCTTCGAACATCGAAGAGAAGGCTAGATCTATGAGTTGTTTTGTTAGTCATTGGCGATGGAGACTGTAAGAGAAACGACGAGTGGGGATGACGACGAACTCAGTAGCGGCGGTGGGTGAGACTTTGGCAATGGCGACGGGGCGAAGAAAGGTGAAAGGTTGAGGAAGCGAGTGGGAGATGTCATTGCAGTGAAATCAGTAAAAAATCATGGGATAGAGAGAGAGAGCCCAAGTCGGAGCAGTAAATTGGTGGGCGGCAATGAGTGAAATCTGATTTATATTATATATATATATATATATATATATTTAAATTTTTTATTTAAATAAATATATATATAAATATTAATGAGGTAATTATGATGTCACCGGTTCAACCGCGTTTCGCCTACCGGTTGAACCGGTGACTTTTCCGGTTCGACGTCCGGTCCGGTTTTAAAAACATTGCCTTGGACAGGAAAAACTTTTGAGACTGGTCATAAGGTTAGACGCCTATTTGAACTTACCAGTTTGCACCTTCCATTTCCAACTCTATTACCACCACAACCTCAAGTCCCTTCATCAACCTGTGCCACCTCATCACCACTATCGGTATCCTCATCCTTATCTCCACAACCACTAGCTAATCTCTCACTATCCAAAATATGGCATGCTTGGTTAGGCTACACTTCATCTAGCCGGCTTAAATCGCTTATCTCTAGTGGTCAGTTAGATTTAGTTTAACATGAGTCTTTTAAATATATCCATTGCCAACTTGCCAAACAATCAACCCTACCTTTCAAAGAGAGTAAGTCTATTTCCCTCGTACTCTTTGATCTAATTCATTATAATATTTGTCTGTCTTTTCCTCATGCCTCGATGGGTGACCTTTCTTTGTGGACAACTACTCTCGATATGCATGGTTGTTTCTTATGAAACATCGATCCGAACTATTCCAAATATATTCTGAGTTTTTTTCTATGGTTCAAACCCAATTTTTTAGAAATATCAAAGCTTTTCGCTCAGATAATGCAATGGAATACAACGATTGTGCTTTTCTTAACTTGCTTTGCAAAAATGGCACGTTCCCCAATCGCTCGTGTCCTAGTACATCCCAACAAAATAGACGAGCCGAATGCAAACAGAGACATATTATTGACACAGTTCGTGCTCTCCTTATTTCTTCATCATGTCCTGAGCGGTTTTGGGGTGAGGTTGCCTTCACAGCCGTCTACACAATAAACCGTGTCCCTTCTGCTACAATCCAAAATCAGTCTCCATTTGAACGCCTTTTTGGTAAAACTGTTGATTACTCTAAACTCAGAGTCTTTTGTTGCGCCTGTTTTGTTCTTCTCAAACTACATGGACACAACAAACTGGAACCAAGGGCTCATCTGTGTTGTTTTCTTACATATAGCATCGAACATAAAGGGTATCGGTGCTAGGATCCCATTTATAAAACCCTTCTATCTCACGACATGTTATTTTTTAGGAACATCAAATGTTTTTTTCCTTACGGTCATTTGATACGTAAACCCTCACCAACTCCAGATTTTTTACTGATCTATCTATTGAGTTATTTCCAGATGATACAGTTCTAGGTATTGTTGAGTCTACTCTAGCACCACCTGTTGCGCCCAACTCTGCAACTTATGCTGAGTCCACCCCAAACCCATCAGCTGAACTGATTCCAGAATCACCATCTGATCTCACCTCGCTTGCTCCAGCGACCATGTCTGAGACCGCCTGTGGTCGATGATTCTGTACCAACTGCCTTTGAGGCCCATGCTCCAGAGCACCCTCGCCGCTCTACCAATGTAATTCATCGTCAACATTACTTTAATGATTTTCATTGTTTTTCCACTATACTTGATCTGCATGAGCCTCAATCTTATAAGAAGGCTAGTATTAATCATCTTTGGCAGAAAACAATGAACGAAGAACTTCAAACCCTCGCTAAAACTCATACCTGGGATATTGTTGATCTGCCCCTGGAAAAATTCCTATTGGGTGAAAATGGGTATTTAAAATCAAGATGCTCTCTGATGGCTCTATTGAACGATATAAAGTCTAACTTGTTGCTAAAGGATTCGCTTAAGAATATGACATTGACTATTGATAGGTGTAATTTACCTATCTATTTCCAAACCAAACTTGTTTATTTTTGAGTATGTTTATTATGTTTTATTACGTTTTAATACGTTTTTATATATTTTTGTATAAATCAGGTGTGTAGGATGAAAAGACATAAAAACGGATTATAAACGATCAAATTAAATCAAGAATAGTGGAAAAACAAGCATAAGGGCAAAATTTAGACCAGCAGCCCACTGCCGCGGCATCCAGACCACCGCTGCGGCGGTCAATATGTAGAGAAGGCCTAAAAGATTTTGATCATCTACCGCCGTAGCGGTGAGATCCACCGCTGCGACGGTGAAACAACAGAGAGGTCTTTGATCTCACCGCCGAGGACGTGACTAAACCGACATACCCATTGCTGTGGTGGTGAGCTCACCACTGCGGCGGTCACTCTGTACAGCTGTTAGATATTTAGTTAGATATTTTGCTACCTATTTGAACTTCTCTCCTTTCTTTTTCTCTCACCCCCGACCATTAGAGACCCCTAAGGTCTTAGGATATTTTAGAGAGTGTTTTAGAGAGTGCTCAACAATTTCAAAGGAGACGAATACATTGCGAAGAAGAAGAAGCGATAATTGAATGGTTTTAGCGGCAAATCTTCGGACTACAGCTAAGTTCTTCCATTTCTCTCTTTATTTTCTTAACTTCGATAGGTTGTTGAGCATGTTTAGCTCGTTTCTCATTTATAAATGGTTATGACCATGAGTTAAATGGATTTTGTCTAGGGATTAATATATTTTATGAAATCGTTCTTTGTTTGAGTTTGTGTTTCGTTAATGGTTATTCTTCGCTATTTCGATTGTGTTTATCGTTATTCTTTAATTATATGCTTGTTTAGATATATAGAGAATACGGGGTTTAACACTCGAGAGAGGTAACCTCGAATTCGGACAAGGGTAAACACAACGCGGCGATCTAATAACCCATTTGAGAGTTAGAAAGTGTGTAATCAATGATGTTAGGACAAGACTCATGTGTCCTAGTGTCGTTAAGATATTGAGGGGGATTTCTTCATTGACGCGAAGTCGTATATTCACTTGTCTTACACTCGGAAGAGGTGGCGAGTAAGTTTACGATACAAATATTATCAGATAGGTTGAATGCCGTTATTGTACACTAAATGAGATAAAAAATATTTTTGTAAATAAAGTTAATCCCTAGGCAATCTTTTTCTTGAACATTTCAATATAATATTAGTATAGTTAGATTAGTTAACTTAGTATTAATATATATTAATTATAAACTCAATTTATGTCGCCTAGATAAATTAGGTTATGACAATCGTGGTATTCAACGATAATCTCAACCAATTCCTGTGGATACGACAACCCCTACTCCTTCCCATTTATAATAAAACTTAACCTATACACTTACAGTGAAAGTGGAGACGTAATATTCTGCCACCAAGTTTTTAGCGCCGTTGCTGGGAATTTGTTTTAGATTATTGTTGATATTATGTGTAAGTGACCCGATTTTAATTTAGGCAATTTTTAGTGTTTATCATTTTTTTTCTTTGTAGTTTGTTTTTGTTTTCCTGCTAGGTGCTTGAAGATATTAGATCGACAAGTACTTTTACATTTATTTCAACAGAATTTCAAGCCGTTTTATAGTGCTTGGGATCGATACAAGAAATTGCTATTCTGATTTTCGAATCATGGGTTCCCGAGGGAGTGCTAACTACTGAACTTCTTCAATGGGTTATTAGCCGCAACCAAAAATTGGGTTGAAGAAGAAAACGGTACCACCTCTTTCGACCAATTTTCTGCAGACGAAGCCTATCAATTTTTGGAAGACATGGCCGAGATCGATTTTCAGTATTGGAATCATTCTCCCAGTTATCAAAGCTTAGGGGATAGTTTCACCGCTAAAGAGCCATGAATTGACATCCCGAACCAACAGGAGGAGTCTTCCCCTGCCCTGGAAGAAATATTCACTACTGTCATGAGGGAGACTCATAGAGTTTTGAGGGAAACAAATGAACGGATCAACCAGCACGAGGATCGTCTTGATTTTATTGAGACGGTCTGCGTCGACATTCATATGACCATAACGTCTCCTTAGACGCAAATTGGTCATCTTATCTGCTTGATTGAAGCCGAGTCAAACGTGGTGGCACTGAGAGATACGAATGCCACCACAAGGAATCAAAAACGAGCAGAAAGAGCTTGGGAAAATTCAAATATGATTATCCGAATGAGCCAGAAACCCAAGACTGGATCAATGATTGTGATTCTTCACCATTGGAGATCCAAATTGGGATGCCACCATCGATCCCACACGATCACATCTATGAGGATCCGATGTGGCTCACTTATCCTTCGCTGCCATTAGCAACGTTCTTCCATGTCCACCAAGTACATGAGCCGGTGGAGCATCTTGTTGAAAGCTTGGGCCATCCAGAGCAATATCTCGCCAATCTTGAGGGCATATTAAATCAAGGCATGTATGTAGTGTTGTTTGACACTTACTACGGGTGGAAGCCGCTCTTTGACGAGCCATTCTCCTTGTCAGGCCAATGATATTAAACCACGCGCTTGTTGGGAGGCAACCCAAGGAAAAAAATAAATTATATTCATCTCCGTCGACTTGATTTGGAGGCGAGCTTATCTCGCTTCCCAGATACGTGTTTTAAACCCCCATCTTCAATATCATGCTTTATGCTTCTATTGGGATCGCTGATGGGTTGTTGTGCACATTACCCGTTTAAGTACGGTGGTGATGTGTAGTATGTGTTAGTATTGTTAATTATGTTGTTTTGTTTTTATTGTGTGCATGTTTGTTTAGATTAGTTGTTGTTATGTGTTGAGTTTTGATTTCATCTGGGCCATTACCCGATGATGAGTCTGTCCTCTGATTGTTTATTGAGGTCGAGCTTAAAGCTCATTCATGTGTGTTTTGTGTGCTTAACGTATTGTTTTAGTAAAAGTTATTATAGATCCTAAATGCACGAGCACATAAACTCAATGTATAACTATCTATTTGATCTGAAAACAATTATCTGTCAACCAAATTCATAACAATAGGGATTTTAGAACTTGATTTGGGGGAAATTCGAGGTGAAATCCTAGGTGAGGTAGTTGGGGAGATATGATTTAGACATTCATTTTATCGCTTGAGCCTTTGAAGCTTACCTTGTTAAATGTTTATCCATTTTTACTCTGTCGAAGCCTAAATATCCATTTCAATACTGAACACATAACTAATACCCTGGCCGATAAAACTTTTTTCCAAACCTATATCGCTGAACCGAAGGCACAATTTGAGTGAATCAAGTTAGCAGTTGCAAATGCTACTTGAAGTGAGCGATTGGGTTTTGGGGCGAAGTTTTAATTGGTTCGGTATTCGAGTATTCACTTGTCGTTTTTCTTTCGTTTAAACCGCACCCATGAAATTCTAATAATCGAATAAGTTTGGGGGTGTGGTTGTTTGAAAAAACCAACAACATATGTAAATATTGTTCCGTTTATGTTTCTTTTGACAAGTGAGTACGTAGGTCTTAAATATATGTTCAGGGTTGTTTCCATTATTATCTATGGGGGTTTAGAGTGTGAGAGTGCCAAGCGATGTGCCTCTAGTATTGTCAAGTTAACGACGTTAACATGTTTTCTAATTCCGATATACCCTTGGCCGTTTGTCCAAAACTGTACCAAGTCCTAATGATCTTTTTGGATTTCTCCGAGCCTACATTAGTGGAGAATAGAACTTAGGTCAGGCTTATGGATTCCTTATACTTAAATGGTTTAAGTCATGAACTTTATTGAGAGAAAATACCATCTGATCAACGGATAGTTGTATATTTGAGTTTTATCACACACAATTTAACAGAATCTAGAATGACGCTTACTATCATCGAATGTTGAAATTCTAGAACACTACATGGTATGATTTATTCTTGAACTTGATAGGATTGGGGGCTGATGAAGGAAAAATCGTTTGGTCGGTAGAGGATATTCAAAACTTGCACATTATTATTTTGGAAAAAGTACAATTTAGACCCTCTAACTATTGACACATTTCTAAGTGGTCCTTCTAAGTTTAAACGTTTATAATTTCAAACCCCCTACGTATCATAACGTTTCAAATTGGTCCTTCTGTTAGAAAATTAGTTAAAACTAACAGAATTTATAGGCAAAATGGTCTTTTTATGTTTTTTTAATTTTTTAATCATTTTTAATTAATTTTTTTAATTATTTTTTTATCTCTTTCTTTCTCTTCCTCTCTCTCTTTCCCGCCACCTCCCTCTCCCTCATTTCTTCTCCCCGCCACCTCCCTCTTCCTCCCCTTCCCCTCCCTCCCCCCACCCCACACTCTACAATAGGTGGTGAAAAATCACCCCCTGTTGCAGGGGGTGGGGTGGGGTGGGAAGGAGGGAGGGGAAGGGGAGGAAGAAGGAGAGGGAGAGGGAGGTGGCAGGTAGAGGGAAGGAGGAAGAGGGAGGTGGCGTGAGAGAAAGAGAGAGAGAGAGAGGAAGGGGAAGAAGAGAGAAAGAGAGAGAGAGAGAGATATTAAAAAAAATTAAAAAAGAAAAATTAATGAAAAATGATTAAAAAATTAAAAAAACATGAAAAGACCATTTTGCCCCTGAGATTCTGTTAGTTTTAATGGAATCTCTAACGGAGGGACCATTTTGAAACGTTATGATACATAGAGGGTTTAAAATGAAACGTTTAAACTTAAAGAGACCACTTAGAAATATGTCAATAGTTAGAGGGTCTAAATTGTATTTTTTCCTATTCTTTTTAGTGTTTTTCATTTTTCATTTTTAATTTCGTAATTAGTTGTTATATTTTCTTGTATTGTGTAGGTGTTTTGCTCGAGAACTAGCAAAATTTCAAGTTTGGGGGTATTTGATAGGTGTAATTTACCTATCGATTTTCAAACTGAACTTGTTCATTTTCGAATATGTTTATTACGTTTTAATATATTTTTATGTATTTTTGTATAAATCAAGTGTGTAGGGTGCAAAGGCATGAAAATGGATCATAAATGATCAAATCGAATCAAGAACAGTGGAAGAATGATGGGAAAACAAGCATACGGGAAAAATTCAGACCAGCAGCCCACCGCCGCGGTGGTCAATAAATAGAGAAGGCCTAAAAGATTCTGATCATCCACCGCCGCGGCGGTGAAACAACAGAGAGGTCTTGATCGCACCACATTTTGTGCGATCTAATACCACTAAACTTAGTTTTGTTAATTGATTAAATAAATTAAAATATTAGAAATTAATTAATTTTATTTGCTTTTGTAGGATTTTGAAAATGGACCAAAACTTTGCTAATTCTGAGCACAATAGACAGACAAATGAAATAATTCAAAAAAATCACATCCGATTGTCCCTAGGTTGCATGTGCGGCCAATGGCTAGTCGCACATACAACCAGCCTGTGTGATGGTCGCAAGGCAACTAGCGCTGTTGGTCATGCTTGTGACTAGCTTGGTCAAAGGCGTGACCAAGCATGACCGGTAGAAAGCAAAAGGAGTTATTTACGCTTTTAATATTTTAAAAAAAAAATACTGAACTAACACACTTTTCAACTTATTTACCGATCTAATGCTACCTGGAGTTTTGAACCCTAGGTATTAAAAAAGGTGGAACCGTATACCCAGGGATCAGATCCCCAGGTATACAATTTTTTTATTTTATTTTTGTACCCAGGGATCAGATCCCCGAGTACTGTTTATATCTGGGGATCTGATCCCCGGGTACAAATTAAATAAAAAAAAATTAATATGGGAACGTGCCAAATTGTTTGGCCCATTCCCGAGACAGACAGCCGCTGCAGTCTGCAGCGGTCAGTGAGTGAGTGTTCAATAGTGAACAGTCACTCAATTCGACCAAAGCTTTTGGGAGTTGAACGGGGTAGTATGAATTCATTCCCTTCTGTGAAATTTTTTTTAACGATTGTTTGACACCCATTGCTTCCTTTCTTTTTTTAACAAATTTGTTCTTCTTCTTCTTCACTTCGGTAAATTTCTTCTTCTTGACAATTTTTTTCTTCTTTTTTACTTCGGTTGTTTGCCAACACTTCAAAATTTCTTCTTCCTATTAGAGGTAAGTTTATTTTTATGTGTTTTGTTTAATTTATTTATTAGTTAAATTTGATTAGATAATTTTGTTTTGTTTAATTTACTTATCGTTACATATTTAGTTTATATGTTAATTTTAATTAATTTTAAATAATATTATAATATAAATTAGTTAATGAATTAGTTTAGTTGTTAAACTCCATAGTTAATATGTAAACATGCTAATTAAATGATAATTTAGTTAGTTAATATGTGTGCATGTAATTAGCCAAATTATAGATTCTGCCCCCATTATTTCATTTTGGTCCTAAATTACAGATTTTGCCCCCATTATTTCATTTTGGCCCCTATAGTTGCAATTTGAACACGTAACACCCGAAAGTTTCGTAATCATCCCACGTAGTTTCATTTTGGTCCTTATAGTTGCAATTTGAACACATAAGAGTTGTTTACGGTTTTAATATATTTAGATATTAATTTAATTAAGTTTTAAAAAATATTATAATATAAATTAGTTAATGAATTAGTTTTGTTGTTAAACACCATAGTTCAATTTGAGTATGCTAATTAAATGATAATTTAGCTAGTTAATATGTGTGCATGCTAATTAAATGATAATTTAATTAGTCAAATTACAGATTCTGCCCCCATTATTTCATTTTGGTCCCAAATTACAGATTCTGCCCCCAAATTATAGATTCTTCCCCCATTATTTCATTTTGGTCCCTATAGTTGCAATTTGAACACGTAACACCCGAAAGTTCTGTAATCATCCAACGTAGTATCATTTTGGTCCCTATAGTTGCAATTTGAACACATAAGAGTTGTTTACGATTTTAATATATTTAGATGTTAATTTAATTAATTTTAAAAAATATTATAATATAAATTAGTTAATGAATTACTTTAGTTGTTAAACTCCATAGTTCAATTTGAGCATGCTAATTAAATGATAATTTAGCTAGTTAATATGTGTGCATGCTAATTAAATGATAATTTAATTAGTCAAATTACAGATTCTGCCCCCATTATTTCACTTTGGTCCCAAATTACAGATTCTGCCCCCATTATTTCATTTTGGTCCCAAATTACAGATTCTGCCCCCAAATTATAGATTATGCCCCCATTATTTCATTTTGGTCCCTAAAGTTGCAATTTGAACACGTAACACCCGAAAGTTCCGTAATCATCTAAAAAAAATACTGAATAATATTAATTTTTAACTCCTTTTTTTTTATGTGATTGTAGATAGTTAAAGTAATTTTTCGTATGTTTTTTTTACTTGTCCTCTCATTTTTATATAAATAAATTACCCTTATGAAGTAAGAATAATTTTTTAATATATTCTTATGCTTCTGAAATGATAGCCGCTTGAAATGGATCACGTTCGGTTATTGTTGTATTGGGGTGGTAAAACATTAAAAGGTACCGAGTTTGGGGTTTCTTACAATACATCATCAGTAAATTATTTGATTGTCCGTAGGGGAATAACCTTGAATGAATTGATTGAGATGCTAAAACAGTGTGTATTTTAGGATAAGACTACTGGACATTTGAAATTAAAGTGTAGGATGATGGTGGCTCTTTTGGGGGAAAATTTTAAATATACCTTGTTTTCTATTGGGAATGACTTAAGATTAAACCAAGTGCTTGAGTTATCTCTTTACATGTCCTCACTTCTTGCTGCTGAGGTGTATGTTGAAGTAGAAGGAGGATTTGATCATAATTCAATTTTTTTTCCCTAAACTAGTCATTTTACCCACTTAATGACTCAAAGTTTTAATCCGTACAGTACCCAATCAGATCCTACATTTTTCGACTATAATATTCCCATGTCGTACCCCCAAGCAGTCCAGTCTAATTACACCGTTCCATCCCCATACATCCTAGAACAACATCATTCTGATTACACCGTCCCACCCCCTACATTCCAGAATAAGAGCATTCGAATTGTGTGATTAACCGTGATCATGGCACTAGTTCTGTTCCTCAACATCACCATTTTTCGCCAAGTAGTTCACCGCAAAACAATACAAGTAATTTTGGTGGTGAGTTTGATACACTTGATAGTCACGGTGTGTCAGAAGAAGAGTTAGATGCGGATGTTGCATTGGAGCCCGAGGATGATAGGAATGGGGATGAAGATTTAGATATTGGGCCTAGCGGGCAAGGAAGTGAGAGTCATCAATTTGAGTTGGATAAGGTTGTTCTATTTTTCAATAACTTGGAGTGGGGTGATGAAGATGACATGGCGAAATACGAGCCGAAGTTGTGAAAAAAAATTATGGACACCGGAGATGGACGAATTTCGTATCGGTATCGTCTTTAAAGATAAGAAACATGTCAAGCACGCTGTGAAGTATTACCACATCATGAAGAACAAAGAGTATGGTGTGCTACAATCGACGAAGAAGATGTGGGTGGCTAAATGCCTGCATGGATGCGGTTGGAGGTTGCAGGCGATTAAAAAAAAGTTACGGTATGTTCCAGATTACGCAATACGAGGGCCAACACACTTGTTTTTATAATCAAACGGCCTTAGATCATAAAAAATTGGATCTTGATTTCATTTCGAACTTAATACTTGGACAAGTCGAACAAGATCCAGAATTAAAGATGAGTGTTATTGTAGCTTACATGAAACATTCTCACGGATTCACCATCTCCAATCGAAAAGCTGGGTTGGCCAGATCTAAATCCATCGAGACCGTGTTCGGAGATTGGGACGAATCATATCTAAAGTTGCCGAAGTTTATGGTCGCATTGCAGCACTACAATCCGGGTACGATTGTGGAGTGGAGCACTGTTCCGATTGATATGCCTACCTACATGACATTTGACATGTTGTTTTGGGCATTCAAATCTTCAATTAACGGATGGCGTTATTGTCGGCCTGTTGTCACGATTGACGGTACCCACTTGTACGGTAAATACGAGGGGAAGATCTTAATCGCCATTGGAATGACGTCATCCAATAAGTGTTATCCTTTGGCTTTTTATGGTTGTACCGAAGGAGGACTATCATTGCTGGCGATGGTTCATCTACATGCTTAAGCGCTATATTGTCAGAGACCGTCCTAAGGTGACATTGATATTTGACAGGCACGCGGCCATTCTTAGTGCGATTAACAACATGTGGCTTAATCAACCGAATGAGCCCATTCGATATCATCGATATTGTTTGCGTCATCTTTGCAGCAATTTTAACACGATCGCTAAAAATCAGCATATGAAAGATCTTGCTTGGAATGCGGGTGCTACGAACCAAATTCGAAAATACAATGCAATCATGCAAGAGATAAAAGTAATTAATATTGAGGCTTATAGGTGGTTGGATAATATTACAGCCTACAAATAGACCAGGGCACACGATGATGGCAAGCGTTGGGGAGTGATGACCACCAATTACGCTAAGGTATTTAACAATTGCTTGAAGGGTGCAAGAAATATTCCAATTACTGTATCCGTGAAAATTACTTTTTACAGGATGGTTAAATACTTCGATGTTGGTTGACAAGAAGCTATAAATAACTCAGCTGAAGGTCACATATACGTTAAACACGTTATCGAAAAAATACAGAAATCTCAAGTCAAGTCTAAGACTTACGAGATTCAGATATTTGATCAGTAAATTATTAGTTATTATTTTTATTTTTCAAGTTACATATAAATGTTGGCACACATAAATTAATTAATTTTTTTTTAGAGCGAATGCAATCTATCATGTGAAAATTAAAAAGACTCTTACTAGGGACTGACCATTCACCAAGTCACATTAGGGGATAACGCTGATTGCATATGTGGGAAGTATAAAATATGGCGATATCCGTGCTCCCATATACTTGCGGCCTCCGAGTATAGTGGCAGTGATACTTTCTGGTATATTGCCGCTGAGTACACAATGATGAATCAATTGATGGCGTGAGAGTCATCTTTTCGACCGATTATTCACAAGGATTACTGGCCACAGACAAATTTACTGAACCTAATTTCGGACCATAATAGACTTCGAGTGGTGAAACGTGGTCGACCGACATCCACTCGCATTCAAAATGAGATGGATCAGTCGTGAAAAACAATGACAAATCGGTGTGGTTTGTGTTCCCAAACTAGACATGATAGACAGATGTGTTCATCCCGACTCCGCCATACACCCAATTGATGTTGTCGAATCATTTTAATGGATTTTTATGGGTTTTTTGTTGTACACATTTATTTGTAATGAATGCTTTTGCTACTTTATTTATTTGATATGACAATTTTTATGTAGTATAAATTTCATGCACTTATCGCACACATTTATTTGTAATGGATGTCATATTTTGTTTATAAATGTGATTAAATTTTAATTTGGTACTAATAAATTTGACGCAAGTGTTGGGAAAAAAAATTTCAATTATGTATCAGCCTGACTCGGAAGTTACTTCAGTTCTCCACTGGTAGGCCCAGCACAGGTCTGAATTAGTCTGGGCAGGATAGGTAATATTTAAGCTATTACATTAATTTTATCATTTTAGTTTTTTTAAAATTTCATGTTATTGATTGTGTCTTAATTAATGTTAATTAATGTTTCAGGATAACGGTGTGCTAGACTATGTGGGAATTGATGTAGGGGGATAGAGAGAAAACACCCCCGCTCGAGTTGTTGAGCTGATAGAATCGGCTGGATTATACTGTCCTTACAGGTGGTGGCCAAAGCGGTTTGATAGGGCTCTGATAACCATGTTAGTAGAGAGATGGTGTCCGGAGATGCATACTTTCCATCTACCCGTTGGGGAGATGACGATTGTGCTACAGGACGTTGTTGTCTTGTTGGGGTTGCCTGTGCACGAACAACCCATTATCAGCCCTAATGACACGCTATCGGTAGAGAGTTGGTGAAGACTCTGCTATGATCTTCTCGGTGTGGTACCGCCGAATGTTGCGATAAGGAACAGTTGTTTCAGGCTCAATTGGCTAAAGGAAACCTTCAACCAAGTTCCTGAAGATGCCGGCGAAGAGGCCATGCATTGCTACGCTCGGGCAAATTGCTTGATTCTGCTTGGCACCATGTTTTTGCCTGATAAATCGCAGAATATGGTCAAGCTTACCTACCTCCCACTGCTCTGTGACTTGACACCTCTTGTCAAGTATAGTTGGGGCAGTACGACACTTGCGGTCTTGTACCGCTAGTTATGCAAGGCTACGAAGGGCACAACAAGAGATATAGCTGGGTGCTTATTTTTTGTTAGAGTGTTGGGCCTAGGAGCGATTATCAAGGCTTCGACCGTATGTTATCCCTATTCCCGATTATGATGGATCATACGGAGAATTGGCTTTCGACAACTTTTTGTTTCCAGCAGCTCTGAGGGGTGCTTGGTAAGTAATTAGTAATTTGTTTTTTTATTTCATTATCATATAATGGAAATTGTCATCCATATTTAGTTAAATTTATGGTTATTTTATTAGTCTACAGGTAGATCCTTGAATTCCGTACGGAACACCAGCCGATGCATGTTTTGATCGTCTATCGCAATCAGTTAGATTGGTTGCAGAACGACGAGGTTAGTTGTTTATTTATGTTAATTTTTTATTTTATTTTTTTATTTATATATTTTTTGGATAGGTCATGTGGATGCCATATCACTTGCATGGTTTGCCTCTATATACTAGAAATGGAGAAGAGATATGGATGGCAAAACTGTCTCTCATCTGCTACGAGATTGTCGAGTACACGTATCCCCTGCACGTGCTATGACAATTCGGTTGTTAGCAACCGATTCCTGAGTCGTGTCCTTGGGATCAGATATTGCACCACACTAGTCAGCGAGGACACTACAGTGCTGATTAGACTATGTTACACCGCCAGCATATAGTTGCGTGGAATAGTCGATAACCACCAGATATGGGCATCTTGTTGCGGGGGATAGGGGTTGACCATGAATATATGAACTGGTATTGGAGAATAACACAAAAGTTCATGGTCAACCCGGAGTACCGACCCGAGTTCGATTATTTAGCAACAGGATCACGAGCGAGGTTCATGGCAGGTGACGTTCCTCCTATTCCTCAGGCTGTTCCTCAGTCTTCTTCCCAGCTATGTACTGTTGATGCCTACTGTTTAGATAGTGTGAGTGATGCCGGACCTTCTACAACATACAGCATGGGTGTTGATGCTGGACTATCTAGTATGTATGACATGGGTGCTGATGCCGGACCGTCATCCACATTCTATATTCCGGATATGGGCAAAATTATTTTAACTTCAGGCGTCATTCCTCTGGTGGCATTTGTCGAACCCAAAAGATTACAAAGACAAGTGTCACTGGTGCAGTGGTTTGGGGATGCCGCCGTTACTACCCCGGGAAGTATGCAATAGTCGTTCATGGACTTTGAATAAGTTACACAAGTTCATGAGGAGGCTGAGGAACCTCTTATTGATCAACGACGAGGGCGGAGGAACATCTGACGTCGGGGCTGCAGTACATAGCTTGTTATGTAGTTGATGGTTCAACTATAGGAATGTAAATATATTTTTTTTTTTTTGTAAATATATAGTTATATAGGAACTTATGTAGTTAGTAAATCCATTTTTTGTAACGTTTGGAGATTTAGAAAGTTGTTAATCTACCGTATATATTACTTCACAAATGGATAAAGCATTGAAATGGGAGATCGAGAAACAAATTCTTAGACGGCATATAGAGTGGAAAGTGGTTAAAATGAATATGTCCATTTTAGAAGCAATATATACGGTATCAATAACTTTCTATGGAAATATAAGTACAATTAATTATAAAAAGAAAAAAATATTACATAAATTAGAAACATGTTTAACGGTGTTCGTTACAAAACTCATAACAAAGACAATACATAAGAAATATAGTATATAACATCAGGAAAATAGTTACAAGAAAACACTTAAAAAGATAATTGAACTACAAAACAACATTTATTCTTCATTGGACATGTACCCCTCAGATAAATATTCATTATTATTCATGACGTTATGGTGTTCGCTTGGAGATAGTGCTCTATTACTTGCGGCAGCCATTTCATTGGCTAGTTGTAGTAGATAATACCGATTCCTGCGTAACAACATTTGATTATTCTCAAGGAGAATTCGTATAATTGCATCTTTGATCTCGGTTGTGACATCAATTATACATCGTCTAGGCATTTGAAGACTTCTATAATATGGAACTGGTGCATTCAGATATCTCAAATGAGATACAAGGTTGTTAGACTCATTCACCTTGTATTCTCATTCTTGGCGTAGACCGACACGATACTCTATCGGGTTGGTGTCTTGATCACTCCAGTAATCATCATAATATGGTTATAAAATCCAACATTTTTGGTGATCCCACGGTCCAGGCCAACCCAAAACACTGTACGAGTTCTCCTCACTTAAAAAACCAAATGAGTTTTCTTCACTTGAATTAATATTTGAAGACATCACGAAAATTATAGGCTGAATAGTTTCTTTATAAATATTATACTGCACAAAAAATTAGATTTTTTAAAAACATAATTATTGAAAAATGATTTTTTAGAACTTATGTACACGAGACTTAATTAAAAAAAGCTAACCCAACACTGCCTATCAATTGAAAGAGATAAAATCAGTTGTTTGGTAGAAGTAATGTTATTATAGTTTAACATAGAAACGATACATTAGACTTCAAATGAAATACATAGTTAAATTGCAATTCATCAACGCGAAAGTATTAAACATTACTCTCATCATTAGACATTTCAATATCTGACTGATATTGAGGTTTTCTTGCGTATCTCATGTAAGTACGTGCTTCGGCAACCAAACTTTGTTCGAGACGCTCACATGCCGTCGTTTCAAACTCATGTCGAAAAATTCAAATTTTGCATTCGGTTATTTTCTTCGCGGTACCGATGTAACGCTATCTGAAGGTTATGCGGCGTGTCTGTTGGTATTGTTCTGGCCAATTGACACACTATTGGAATATTATATTTCTTGCATCCGTCTACCATAATCTTAGATTGGTTGACACGATAAATGCATTCCTCCCGCATTTTTGCAACCCACCATAAAGAGTAACGAACTCTTGGATCGAAAGAGTATGAGTATTCGTCTTTTAAAAGCCAATAACATCCCATTACACGATACAGTTGTATCTCTCACCGTGTATATTTTTTAATCTTTAAAATTTTAATTTAATTAACTTTAACGAAATGTAAATTCGATATCAAGTTAATATCAATTCCATAAATTAAATTAATTTGATTTTAATTGAAATACTAAAATTAATTAAATTAAACAAAACAAAACTATCTAATCAAATTTAACTAATAAATAAATTAAACAAAACACATATAAATAAACTTACCTCTAATAGGAAGCAAAAACCGGAGTGATGAAGAACAAAAAAAATTGTCAAAAGAAGAAATTTGTTAGAGGAAGCTACTGGTAGCAAAGTAAAACAATGGGTAAATAAAACTTTCACAGAAAGAGGATGGATTTATAATACCCCAGTTCAACTCCCAAAAACTCCGGTCAAAATGAGTGACTGTTCACTATTGAACGGTCACTCACTGACCGCCGACAGCCGCTGCAAGCAGCAGCGGTTGTCTGTCTCGGGAACGGACCAAACAATTTGGCCTGTTCTCATATTAATTTTTTTTTATTTAATTAGTACCCGAGGATCTATAAACAGTACCCGGGGATCTGATCCTCGGGTACAAAAAATAAATAATTTTTTTTTGTATACCTGGGGATCTGATCCTCAGGTATACTGTTTCACCTTTTTCAATACCTGGAGTTTGGAACCTCGAGTCCAAATACCTGGGAATCCAAACCCCAGGTAGCATTAGATCTGTAAATAAGTTGAAAAGTGTGTTAGTTCAGTATTTTTTTTAAAAAAATATTAAAAGCGTAAAGAACTCAGAGCAAAAGCTTTCTGCCCACTATTGGTGCACCTTGAGCAGTGCACCAACTCTTTGGTCCACTGCTCAAGGTACACAATTATTTAAAAAATAATAATAATAATAATAATAATAATAATAATAATAATAATAATAATAGTAATAATAATAAAAATAAAAATTTAATTATTATTTTTTGTCCATCTTTTCAACACGTGGAGGCAATGGAGCACATCTATAAATAGGGAGTGGGATGACAGAGAATAGGACTCTTTTGGGACAGTGAAGGGCAGATTGAGAAAGAGTATCTTTGCAAAACAAAATCTTCCATTTTCATTTTCTCACCATTTTGTGCAGAAAGGGAGAAAGCTTGGGTAAAAAATTGAGAATAGTGTACTGATATTTTTTTGAGAAATTCATCTACGAAAATATCAGTCCACTAAATAATGAGCGGCTAAATCTCTTTTATCGGGTTAGGATTAAGGTGAGGTATTTTGGATTTATGTAATATTGTATTTTTCCAATTTAATTTTTGGATACTGTGTAACAATTGTATAACATGGATTTTTCTCTTGAAATGTTATTATTGTGATTGGATTTAATTAAAAATATTCTTGTAGAAATTTTGGGTTAAGTCCAATTACCACGAGAACATTAGATTGTGTACCTGTGGTCTCTATCTAATGGTTATACAATCGTATTATTGGGAATTGATTATTTGTCTGGATGGTTTATGCCTAAATGTTAATTCACTGTAGATTAGTGTAGTGTAGGAATTAAACATCGAAGATAAACCAAGTCAAAGAATAACAATCTATATATTTTTGAGTAGTTCCGGCTTATAGCTTAGAACACTCGTTTACACAAATCCAAGTTAAATAGGAAATACAAGAAAAACATAATATCCAAAATACAGATCCATAAATCCTAATTCGGTCATTATTTTTATTGTCAATCCTAATATTTAATTTTGTTTCTATAATCAAAACAAATCAAAAATCAAATTTCGTTTCATTTCGGAAAGAAAAATAATCAGAAATCGATAGTTACAAGACTGATCCCTGTGATTCGATATCTGTACTTAAGCACGCTATACTACAATATTTTGTGCTTAATTAAGGATACTATTTTTTAGCGATCAACTTTTGACGCCGTTGCCGAGGATCGACATCGCTAATTGTCGATTTTTATTATTATTTTTCTTTCTCCACTTGTATATATTCATCTATTTTCATTTTTTGAGTTCTATTTTCGCAGGTTAACCAAGATCTGATCTTCTATTCTAGATTTGCAAGAAGGATTCAATTAATCTGCCCTAAAAAAAAAAAACGAAAAAAATAATAATATATTTTTAATATTATTAATTAATTCCATTTTTTTTGTCTTTTTTATTTCTTACTGTTATTGAGACTGGTCGGCTAAAGCCGCTATCATCCTTTTTTATTTTATTTTATTTTGAGAACCGGTCGGCCAAGCCGCCATCGTCTCTTTTCTTTTTTTTTAGACCGGTCAGCTAAGCTGCCTCTCTCTTTTTCTTTTTTCTTTACTGTTGTTGAAACTGGTCGGCCAAGCCTCCACGCTCTCGTTTTTCTTTTTCTTTACTGTTGTTGAGACCGGTCGGCCAAGCCGCCGCCCTCTTTGTCGATTTATTTGCTTGTTTTAATTTCTTCTTAAATAATAATAATAATAATAATAATAATAATAATAATAATAATAATAATAATAATAATAATAATAATAATAATAATAATAATTAATAATAAATAAATTTTTTGAAAGGTTTTGGGTTGTTCTTGTTTTTATGCTCGGGGAAAAATTTGATTTACACGTTAATCTTGACAGAATCTTGGGGTGTGTGCCTAGGAGACCCAGAACCGAAAAAATCAAAAAACTTGAACCCGTCAAAATGGTCGAACCACCTAGACCACTTCGGGAATATTACATTCCCTCAATCTACACCTCACCTTCATACAGTAGGTTACCAGGGTTAGAGGATGCAACTTCATTTGAAATTAAGCCATCCACTATCCAAATGCTCTCATCTTTTCATGGGCTTAGTGTTGACCACCCCTATAGACACCTCAACGATTTTCTAGAAATTTACACTATATTCAAATTATCACATCTATCTGAGAATGTTGTTTACCTCATACTTTTTCCATTCTCCCTGAAGGATTGGGTAAAAGAGTGGCTCCATTCTCTGCCTCCAGGATCGATCATCACCTGGGAAGGACTCCAAAAGGCTTTTCTGCAAAAATTCTTTCCCATTGGCGAAACCAATCAGATTCGGAAGACCATTACTTCATTCTCCCAATACCCCACTGAAGATTTCCATGAAAGTTGGGATCAAATGAAGGATCTTTCGAGGCAATGCCCACATCATGGAGTGCCGAAATGGTAGATAGTGCAACGCTTCTATGAAGGGTTGGTCGAACGCAATCGCCACATGGTGGATGAGTCGTGCAGAGGAACATTCCTTGCAAAAAGCGAGGACGAAACATGGAGCATGTTTGAAAATTTGAGCAAAAACTCTTTTCAACATGCATCCGCGGTTAGGCGAGAAAGCATCGGACATTCTCGATGAGGAATGCACGAGGTCAAGCAAGTAGATCTTGATACACAAGTGGTTGATCTAATATCCCAAATACTTGGTCTGGTTCAGTTGCAAAACCAACCATCCTCATCTCCTCCTCCGGCTGCAGCATGTTCGATTTACCTAAACCCATCTCATTCTGTCTTTGAGTGTCCTACGAGAATGAAATATCCTGAATATGTTCCAGAACATGTCAATTGTTACACCCCACCCCGGACACCCTTCATGTGGGGCTGGCGTGACGTAGACAAGACACCGCCCAACTGACTACCCAACCTCAATACGTCAATAACAAAATTGTAAATCTATACAACACATAGTTCCATCTGATAGGGATAGACCGTCCCGAATATAAATACAATCAAACAAATCCCCTGAACCTCACTTAGATTTCATTTCTGATATCTTGTCTCCAAAATTTTCCTCAAATGACTCTTTTGCGTGACCCACATAACTCTATCTAGCGCCAATAGGGGACCGACCGACTCCTAGCTATTTTACCTGCGAGTTACTGCCTTCTTAGTAAAAATATTTTTAAAATAATAATTCATTCCACGACATCTAAATGGATCAAGTGGGAGTATAGAAACAGTACGTAACTAGTAAAATTCTCCATAATAAGCAGTAAAAATAAAGCAATAAATATAAGTTCCATTCCAACCTATCTAATAAAATAATACCAATTACCATAATAAATAATAAATCACCTAATATAAGTAAAACATCACATCTCAAACACACATCTCAAACCACTACTCCACCACAACATACACTGGCAAAATAAAATAATAAATATAAGTTTCATTCCAACATATCTAGTAAAATAATACCAATCACCATAATAAATAATAAATCACCTATTATAAGTAAAACATCACATCTCAAACCACTACTCCACCACAACACACACTGGCTAGTCATAGTGATCGTTTTAACCTCACGATTGGGAGTTTGCAACAGTACCGCACCATCCGTAGGATATGCCTTCCTACGAACACCCATCACTCCGTCGAAGTGGATAATTACTATGCAGTATAAACATCTAACATCACTCTACCGAAGCAGATAAACATCACTCCACCGAAACGGATAACCTCACTCTACCGAAACAGATAAATACGATGACATCATCAAATCAAATGCAACATCATCAAGTCACAACTCAATAAATATCGTCTACTGAATATCGTCAAATCACCACGTCTATCTCTTTTCCTCAAAACCAATTTTTAAATCCAAAAATCATATTTCACATTTTCTTTTAAAGAAAACGTCTGATTTTATCAAAACTACTTTTCTACCCTTTATTTTTAGAAAACCAGGCATTTTTAGAAAAAAAAAACAGATGTTTTATATTCTCTTTTAAAAACACCGTTTGATTTCACCAAATCCAACAAAAATTCATTTTCAACTTCATCTCGAAAACCATCGAAATCTTCCGAAAATCCAGTTTACCAACTCACCCAAATCCTACTTGATCCATATAATTTATAGATTCATATAGTTTAAGTAAACACATATTTCATCATATATATACATAGAAAAATAGTTTGGTAAGAAGACAGTACACTCATCTCGTTATCCTCTCTCCAAAACTTCCACTGACCACACTCTATCGGGACACCAGTGCCTGCGAACCTAATAGTGACAGAGCCTAAATTAATATCTTATCTAAAACATCTGAATCATGCAATTCAAACCCTATATTCCGAATCGTTACTATTTTATGTACCACGTCATTAAAATTAATTAATCGTTAGAAAATTCTTACGATTTTAGGATTTGTAACGCTAAATAAAATTTAATTTAACAAAAATTAATAATCGATTGAAATTTCATCTGTTTCCGAATCGTTTGGCGATCACGAGATGGGTTTTTGATTTTCAGTGGGGTAGTTTGTGTAATTCCCTTTTTTTTTTTTTTTTTTTTTTTTTTTTTTTTTTTTTTTTTTCTCTTTTCTGTTCAGTTCCCAGCCATCCCTCTCTCTCCTATTTTTTTGTTTCTAATGTGGGTTCCCGTCGGTACCTCTTCACCGCCAATCAACCCACATTCACTGATCACATCCTCCCACATCCGGCCAAACGACATCCCACACCCTCGCCAACCAAACTGACGACGCACACATCCACACCATTAATGGCCGACACACACACACATACACACAGAGCAGCGACACCTGAACACACGAGCGGCGACGACACTGATCACCGACAACCATCAACGACAAACAAAACACACACAAACACACACACGATCGCCGTCGTCTAAACACCCCCCCCACACAATCAAATACAGCACACATACACACAATCTTAGAACATGCACATGCACACGACTACCTATACACACTCACCGAACGACAGCGACGATCCCACACCACCGACGATGAATCGAACTCACACACACACACACACACACTGTAACCAAAACATACTGCTTGCCAGAGAACCTACAATCGTCAGCTGATCAGAATAGAATCCCCTCCTACCGACGATCACGAACGCCCGACGACACCCTTTCGATCCTCCCTCTCTCTCTCTCTAGATTTTTCTGAAATTTCTTTAGATTTCCTCCTTTTAAGATTTGCCTTCATGATGTTCGTGTATGGGTATTTATATGCATGAAATAAGTGGATGAATATTTGATCTAATCTTGCCACGTCGCCGGTCTCTCTCTTCTCTTTGTTTCGGTTCATCGTTCGGCCGGCAAACACACAGACATAATTGCATATGTTATATATGTGTTTAAAAAAAATCTTTTATTTTATTACTCTTGTCTTCCCCTAACTTCTTTACATCCTTGTTTTAGTCCAATATACCATTTACAAATTTCTTAAATCGCAATTTGAATCCTTTAAATTTTTAGTTTAGAATTTAAGTGACAATTTGAATCCCAAAGTTTAGAATAAATGTTTCTAAATTTTCAATTGACCCAAAAACTTTTAATTAGGTTTTCAATTAACTCAATTTTTATCCCAAAATTTCTAAATACTCTAAAATGAAAATAAAATGACACACGTAGGAAATCGAGGTCTTACATCAATGCTGCTCAAACATTTTCCTGACAGGACAATAACCCATATTCCAACACTTACAATCCAGGGTGGCAAAATCACCCCAATTTTTCATGGAGGAACCCGACTCAGGGACAACTTTTTAATTCATCATCTAGACCTCAATACCAAAACCCACCCCCAGGATTTAACCAATCCCAAGGTCAGAATCCATTGGGCTAGGAACGCTCAGTCCATTGAGATAGAAGACGGCCTTAAACTAGTAAATTCACAAGCCCAATCCATAGCTAACCTAGAGGCACAAATTGGGTAACTTACCAAAGTCTTGAGTAAAAGGGACGAAGGGAAGCTTCTTAGCCAACCACTGAATAATCCTAGGGTCAACACTTCATTGGAGAAACGAGCGAGCCTCATGGGCATGTTCAATCTATTACGACCCTTAGAAGTGGGAGAAAAGTGGACAATCGGGTGAGTATTGAAGAGAGGAGTCTGGAAGATGAGAGTGAAAATGAAGAAGTGGTAGAAGGGCCGTTATCAAGTGAGAAAGTGGAGGAACCCAAACGGTTGAACCTCGAGCTCGATAAACCTAAAGAGAATCATTTAGCACCTCGGGCACCATTTCCTCAATGCTTGAACCAACCTTCACAGTTCAACCGAGATAGCGCCAAAATAAAAGATATCATGGAGATGTTTAAGCAGGTAAAAATTAATCTTCCATTCTTGGACACTATCAAACAGATCCCTGCGTATGCAAAATTTTTGAAAGACCTTTATACACAGAAAAGAAAGTCTAGAACACATGTGTTGAAAAAGGTCTTGTTAACACAGCAAGTGAGTTTCATCTTAGGATGTAAAACTCTACCAAAGTATAAAGACCCGAGAGTCTCGACTATTGCTTGTGTAATAGGAGGACAACCTATTGCAAAGGCTCTTCTAGACTTAGGCGCAAGTGTAAATTTGTTGCCATTTTCTGTATACGAACGTCTAGGTTTGGGGGATCTGAAACCCACATCGCTACCACTCCAGTTAGCTGATAAGTCAGTCAGAAAACCAAGAGGGATCATTGAAAATGTGTTAGTAGGGGTAGAAAAATTCTTTTATCCAGTGGATTTTGTAGTCCTTGACATGGAACCAGTTCCTAACCCGAGTCGTCAAATTCCTGTGATTTTAGGACGACCTTTTCTTGCCACTACCAATGCTTGCATTAACTGTCGGTCAGGAGTCATGGATGTCTTATTTGGAAATATGAAGGTACAACTCAATGTTTTCAAGGCGATTAATCAACCCCCAGATGAAAACACATCTGAGTGTTTTGGGATTGATCAAATCGATGAGTTAGTGGAAGAGTTTTTACCTTCTATGTTGTCCTAGGAATCTCTTGAGACAACAATCATGCCTGCAAAAGTGAAAGGTTGGGTACAAATAAGATGAAATAAAAAATCCACAAATTGCTCGAAATATCCAGCAATGAAACCCCTTGGTTTAGAAGGATTGAACCTTTGCCACCATTGGCAGGTGCCCCTTTAAAGCCATCCATCGAATCCCCACCATTACTAGAGTTGAAACCTCTTCTAGATTCACTTAAGTATGTATTCCTTGGCCATAATGATACGTTCCCTATGATTATCTCGGCCAAACTCACAGAAGAGTAAGAGAAGAAATTGATTGATGTGCTTCAACGATATAAGAAGGCCATAGGATGGGGTGTGGCAGATCTGAAAGGAATTAACCCTTTAGTGTGTATGCATAAAATCCACCTCGAGGACAATGCAAAACCAACAAGGGAATTTCAAAGGAAGCTGAATCCCAACATGAAAGAGGTGGTTAAAAAAGAAATTCTGAAGCTATTAGATGTGGGTATTATTTACCCTATCTCCGATAGCAAATTTGTAAGCCTGATTCAAGTGGTCCCAAAGAAGTTAGCGATCACAGTGGTGAAAGATTCCGGAGGAAATTTAGTCCACACTAGAGAAACCACCAGGTGGCGAGTTTGTATTGACTATCTGAAGCTCAATACTATGACAAGAAATGATCATTTTCCGATACAATACATTGATCAGATTATTGAAAAGTTAGCGGGTTTTCCTTACTATTGTTTCCTCGATGGATACTCGGGATATAACCAAGTCCTGGTGTTTCCAGAAGATCAGGAGAAAACTACATTCACATGCCCATTTGGCACATTTGCATACAAAAGAATGTCGTTTGGGTTGTGCAATGCACCAACGACTTTTCAAAGGTGCATGATTGCAATTTTCTCTGACATGATCGATAACTTCCTAGAAGTCTTCATGGACGACTTCTCAGTTTTTGGGACATCATTTGAAGAATGTCTTAACAACCTAGAGAAGGTTCTAGCGAGGTGTGAGGAAACAAATTAGGTGTTGAGTTGGGAGAAAAGCCACTTTATGGTTCAACAAGGTGTTGTGTTGGGGCATGTCATTTCCAAAAAAAAGGATTGAGGTCGATCCCGTTAAGGTCGATGCTATCGCAAATTTGCCACCGCCCACCACGGTGAAGCAAATTCAATCTTTCCTGGGTCATGCGGGATTCTATCGACGGTGCAGCAAAATTGCGTGCCCCCTCTGCCATTTGCTGGCTCTAGATGCGCCTTTCGTTTTCGATGAGTCATGCCGAGAAGCATTTGAGACACTTAAGGCAAAGTTGATCTCCGTCTCTATCATTCAACCCTCGGATTACTCTCAACCCTGTGAAATTATGTGCGATGCCTCCAACTATGCTGTCAGCGCTGTTTTAGGGCAGAGAGTAGATAAGGTACCTTATGTGATATATTATGCAAGCAAAACATTAGTGGATGCATAAGTGAATTATACCACCACCGAGAAAGAACTGTTGGCTGTGGTTTTTGTATTAGATAAATTTCGATCCTATATCTTGGGATACAAAATTATCATATTCTCAGATCACACAGCTTTGAGGTACCTATTATCTAAGAAAGAGACAAAACATCGATTGATTAGGTGGATTCTCTTACTCCAAGAATTTGACATTGAGATTAGAGATAAGAAAGTAGTAGAGAATGTCGTGGCCGACCACGTATCTCGGGTTTTTCTCCGGGAGAGTAAGGAAAAAGAGGCTATCAGGGATTCATTCCCCGATGAACAACTTTTTTCTATTTCCCAAATGTCCCCGCCTTGGTTTGCACACATCGCAAATTATCTCGCTACAGGTGAGATCCCTGCCCAATGGACGAAACAAAATAAAGACCGATTCTTCTCACAGGTCAAACACTTTTACTGGGAGGATCCTTATGTCACACCCCACCCTGGACACCCATCATCACGGGGCCTGCGTGACATCGACTTGACATCACTTGAATATCCAACCAAATATAGATGACAAAAAAAAAAAAATTATATCACAAAACAAAACATAAATACATGCACTTTCTCAATTAGGGACATTAGTCCCTACAAAATTTACTAACAACAAGAAATACAAAATCCTAAACCTCTCATTTAGCCCACCTCGAGTAATGCCCCCAAGATACACTTTCCCTACCGTGCCTCCGACTTTAACCTAGTGCCGGTAGGGGACCAATTCCTAGCTGTCACACCTGCGAGTATACTGTCTTCTTAATAAAAATCTTTTTTAATATAATAATATATTGTAAATAATACTACATTTAAATGGATCAAGTATAAGTATACAAACATCACATTTCTAATAAAAATCGCTATAATATAAGCAGCGAAAGTAAATCAATATATATCAGTTCCATTCAAACTCATCTAGTATAAAATAATACTAATCACCATATATAATAAATCACCAAATATAAGTAAAACACCACATCTCAAAACACCACACCGCCACACACTCACACTAGATAACCATGGTGATCGTTTTAACCCCACGATCGGGAGTTGCAACGGTACCGTACTATCCGTAGGATATGCCTTCCTACGAACACCCATCACTCTGCCGTAGTGGATAATCATTGCGCAGTATAAACGTCTAACATCACTTTACCGAAGTAGATAAACATCACTCCGCCGAAGCGGATAACATCACTTCGCCGAAGCAGATAAATACTATGGCATCGTCAAATCAATAACAACATCATCAAAACACAACTCAATAATATCGTATAATCAACACCATCAAATCACCACATCCACCTCTCTTTCCCAAAACCGACTTTTAATCCGAAATTCATATTTCTCATTTTTTTTTAAATGAAAACATCTGATTTTTTTCCAAAACCACTTTTCCACTCTTTATTTTTAGAAAACCATATATTTTTCACTCTGTTTTAAAACCATCAAATCCAACAAAAATCATTTTTTCAACTTTTTTCAAAAACCATCGAAATTTTACGAAAATCCATTTTACTCACTCACCCCAAAACCTGCTTGATCCATATCGTCTATAAAATCGGCTCGTTTTAAGTAACACATATCTCATCATATATATAATAAAATAGTTTGTCAAGAAGACAATATACTCACCTGCTCATCCGTTTTCGAAATCTCCACCAACTCTTCGCTACCGATCTATTGGAAATTGTGAACCTATTTGTGACAGGTCTTAAATAATTTTTTTTTTTTTTTTTTTTTTTTTTTTTGTAAAAACAACCTAATTGTGTTATGCAAAACCTAATTTCCGTAATTTCCTATTCCCTGTGCTTTATTATAACAATATATAACTTTGTCGGCTAGTTATCGCTCCGTTACGATTTACTATATCATCTCTATCTATATGTGCGATCCCACTATTATTATTATTATTATTTTTTTTTTTTTTTTATCACCATTTCAATATTTTAAAGCTAGAGAACTAAGTTATCAATCATAAAATTAATGAGAAGCGTTACCCTCTTGAGATGGTTGTCGATCCCCTAAAATAATTTTCCTTCATTTTCTTGTCTGCACATTGTTCCCCTACTGCCTAGGTGAAGAAATCACTGCCTAGGTGAACACGCGACAGAACTTCCCTGAATTCCCACCGCCTAGGCGAAACTTCCACTGCATAGGCGGACGATCGTCTTCCTCTTTGCTCTGTTTTGGGTTTTTCAGCCGCTACTCTTTCGCTCTCTCCTCACCTTGCCAACGCTGACAACCACCACCCGCACACGAACACTCACCCCACACAACCACGTTCAGAACACACACACACAACAACAACACCCATGTACACACTCACCGGACGAACGAACGACCAAACCCACACACATACACATACACATACACATACCAAACGCCAGTTAAGAATATTGGGGATCAAACAAGGGGCAGTTAACAAGAAGTTCTCATATGATGACAAAACTACCAAATACACATTTTTTAAAAACATATTACAAAATAGTACTTTTGTCTTTTTGTGACGACTTTACTACTTGTGTTATATTATTTATTATTAATATAGTGTTTTGATTGAATTTAATTTTTATTTATTTATATTATAGGGGGTTGAATGTTTTCCTTTTGTATTACATAAATATTTTGTTGGAGAACTTCCACTGAAATTTGATTATTTGAAAAACTTATGAGTGTCAAAATGGTCACTCCCACACAACCAATGGAAGACTGTCACATGTCAACAACCCTCCAACAAGGCCCAATCCTAAGCAAGAATGAAGTGTGAAGATTATGCTGGGCAGGGGCACGTCTCAACCCATGCCAGCAATCCCAAGACCTCACTAGCGACGTTCTCTGGGAATAGCAGACAAGCCGCCATTGGGATGGGAAAACCTTTTCCCATCTCTGCGTTATCCCTAGACCGGCACTGCCTATCTCGGAAATCAACTCCAGAAGCTCCTCAGCTAGACGCCCCCTTCCTGTCTTCAGCCAACCGATAAAGGCATGAAAGAAAACTCCTCACAATGTGGGCTGCAGGAAGGATCCTTCTGGAATCATGGCCCGAGGCATTTGTTTCCTTGCAAAAACTCATCACCTATGGGTCTCAGAAAAAGGGCTAAGAAGCCCAGGCCCACAGGCTTAAGCCCTCCACTCGCCCGGTCATTGGCCACGTGCTGATATCAGGATCCAAATCCCTACTTAAGCTCCCAATCCTCCAAATTGTAATAAATTCTTTACCTATATAAAGGAGGCCATACCAATGCCCAAAGGTACACCAAATTTGCTCAGCTTTCTCATTGTAGCATATTCAAATCTTTTTCCCTGAGCGTTGATTCTCACGCTGGAGGGGACACGTCAGGCCCATCCCGGGAAATCCTTTTTGCAGGTGACAGGTTGAAGTTCATCCTAGCTCGGACCAACACTCTTATCATATCAAGACTTTTCTCGAATCAGAAGACCTTGTGGTTGCTTCTTGATCCGAGACCCATCTTGGACCTCTCCATCTCCACTCCAGCAAGGAAGAAGACGTCCAGCACAGTGATCAGACCATACCATTGGGGTCAACCAATATTCACCATCAACAACTTACAATGACACTTCCGTCATTTAGAAAATACATTTGTGCCCTAGGTCATTTTAGAAATCCAACAACGACAGGTCAAAATTCTAAAATTCTGGGAACAGATGATATCTAACTTTGATCGAAATTTATACACTTTTATAATTTATTATTTATATAGAATGACAATTCTATTCCTTTTAAATAGAAGATAATTTTTTAAAAGCGAAACACAACAAAAAAAATAAAAATGCTTAACTTCTTAGACTTTTTATTTTTTAAAAGTGTTGATAGAAGTAATATAGAAAATATTTATAATTTCATATACAAAAAGAGCTAAAAAGAATAAACCAAATAGATGGTTAAAAATAACAATTAGAAAAATTATAATTTTACAATCTTTGATTTTAGAGGAAACTATTACTAAATAAAGTCTCATATGAAGATTTCATCAAACAATTCAAAGAAAAAGGGTAACTATTGAAATAGTTTATATATAATGTGTAAGTAATTTCATAAGTAAAAAATATTTAATTCTTAGAATAATTTTAAATTTCAAAAATTTAGCAGTTAAATTCTAATTTTTTTAACAACTTATTACCTGGTCCCAAGTATAAAACAAATGAAATTGGAAATGTATTACATAAATCATCAATATTTAATTCTCATAAAAATTAAAAAATTTAAAAATTCAACCCCCTCAAAATATAACAACGATAATTTGATTCCAAAGTTAATAAAAAAAATTAGAATTGAAAATGTATTACATAAAAAAAAAAAAAAAAAAAAAATCAAACTTAAATTTCTAGATCTAAAATTTATTGAAGTTATTCTCCCTCCCTAGCGAATGTCGTTTCGTGAAGGACAATTGACATGTATTTACATATTTTATATCTTCATGAAATTTATAGTTTATAGTAAGTCAACTATGAAACCCAACTCCTACATTAGTAAAATTAAATTCAAAACTTTGAATTAAAAAAATGAAATAAATTTTGAACATTAAACCTCCAATTTAATTTTTGTTATTACACTAAAAATCAAACTTGCGTGTACTATTTTCTTGAATATGAGGATTTGGATTAATGATTGAGCTTTTAATGTAATGCTTAGTTAAGTTTATTGCAAATCGAATTGAATAGCTTCACCAAACAATTTAAAAATGTGGTGTGGCTTTTCCGATTGATTATATAGGCTCATTGAATCTTAAAAATATGTTTTTAAATATCTCTGCTGCATTTCAGATAATACTAGGGTAATTCTTAAAATTTCACAAACTCGGTTTTCTAAAGTACAAAAAATTGTTAGAATTTTTCTATTGGTGGGATTATCTAACGTTTATTTCTGAAAAAAACTTATACTGAAATGTATATGTGCCCTAGTCACTAAGGTTCGAAGGTTTCAATGAAATGGGCAGCTGGAATTAGTGCTAGATGCTTGGAAATTATTTGGATTGGTTTGATTATTGTTTTTATTATTGGTTTTTGTCTCTTTGGTTTCTCAATTTCGATTTGATCGTTTTTTTTTGTGGATTACAGATTTTGTATCACAGTTTTTATAAGACGTTATGTTATACGATCAATTTCCCTAAACATTGCGCACGGGTCTGAAACTTGTATCCAAATGAAAATGGAGGATCGATTCGAAGGTTTCAAAATTAGTTTGAGTTTAAAATTTTGTAATAGGAAATCTTATTGGCTTTATTGAAAGTTTGAAATAATGAATTAAATCTCTAAGGTTTAAATTAATATTTCAAAAACTCAATTAAGTCAAAAGGGTTATTCAATTAAGATTTGAATCAAAATTGTTCCATTTGAATAGTATTAGGACTAATTTAAAAATTCAAAAGATTGATCTTTGGGCCTGGAGTTCAAAATTAATCTTTGAAAAATTCAATTAACCTCAAGCCAAACTAAATGAAAATTCCCATAATTTCAATTGGGCCCTCGAGCAAGCCGATTGAGACAATTTATCAATTAGGAAAGTTTAGAGGGCCTAATTAAAATATTGCAAAACTTTAAATAGACATCTAATCTCCTTACCCTTATTAAATCAATGACCAATATCTTCTCTTCCCATTATCAATAACATTAAATGAATAGAAAACTACTTTTAATTCAAATTAATAACATTGAAAATGAATAAAAAATTGTTTCCAATTCTAATTCTATATTAGCATAATAAAATATTTTTTTTTAATTAATTATTATATCTGTTTATTTTTGTTTTGTTTTTAATTATCAATTCAAAATTTCATTAGAACATACCAAAACCAATAACAATAATACCTAATCAACTAAAGAACCACATTTTAAAATCACCAAAACCGAAACCACTGAAATCACCAACCCCAAGCTTCTCAATGACTTGGAGGACGAATCTACACTCTTGTATTCCAAAGAACACGTCGAGATTTTCGATGACTCGCTCGTCCTGGAACAACAGGGATTTTTGAGCACTGGCTGGGGAGAAATCGAGGAACCAAAAATTGCATCGACGATTGTGTTTCCCGACAACGACGACATAAACAACAACGCACGGGCGCATAATTGGAATTGGAATCAGAATTACGGGTATTGGGATGTGAATGGATGGGGACAAAATGGTAATTACAACGTGTGGAATCCGAATCAATGGGGATACAAGTGGTACGGTTCTTGGAGTCGGGATCAAAACTGTGGAACATGGTATGGTTAGTTTCCATGGCTATGATCAACAAGGAACTGGAACTGGAAGAACAAGGAGAAGGGCGATTTCGTCAATGAGGGACAGATAATGGCAGGACCGCATTTGGGAGTCAGAACATCATGAATTCGTGTCGATCGGTGGTTTTCATATTTTACATAATTCTTTTTTTCTTTGAAAATTATGAGGTTTTGCGCGGGGGGAAAGGGTGTAATTTAGCTACAGTTTTTTAAAATGTGGTTCTTTTGTTGATTAAGTGTTATTGCTATTGGATTTTGATGTGGGAGAAATTCCCGTCCATGTTTAATTGAAGCTTGAAAGGTCTTGTGGGTTGGATGGAGATAATGATTTGACCTAAAAGAAGTGACCCGGTGGTCCCCCAAGTTGAACACATCAGCTCACTTGGAATGAGGTCAACTCATAAGAGTGACCCAATACATAAATAGAAGAAGGCCCTATAAAGAGGTCCAATCATGAATAAACAAAACCTGCAGTGGAAGGCCATTAGAAGATGAGCCCAAAAACTCCACGATCCCATGCATGAGGAGAATCACAACTAACTCACTGTCCATGGTGAGATTGTAAAACCTCGATCTTTGATATGCGTATAATTTAAATCGCGTTGTAAAATGTTTCGAAAATATTGGGGTGGATGGTGTAAATTAATTATGTGAATTTAAATTTTGGGAATCAAATTGTAATTTTTCAAAATATTAAAATGAGAATGGGTCTAATTAAAATTTTAACTAAAAAGAGGGGAGGATTGTGTAAATTTATATATATATATATATATATATATATATATATATATATATATATATAGACAGAGAGGAATGAATGGCGAGGAAGAGGCCACATGGCCGACTGCATGATCATATATACACACACACAAATATATATATATAAAGCGGGAGAAGAATCGGGAAGAAGAAGAGAGAGAGAGAGAGCAGGGTCGGCCGGTCAACGGTTTTGTCCGTCGGCAGGAGTGTATGTGTGTTCGATGTTTAGGGTCTCCGTTTGTTTTGCTGTGCATGTGTAATGATCAAAATCTCCATCAAATCTGAAATTTGAGAAATTTTAGAGAGAGAGAAAGGACCAGAGCAAGGGGGGTCATCGAACTTTCTTGAATCGGCGTTCCTTTGGCAGTGTGGTCGTGGCTGTTACTCGTGTGTGTGATCGTGTGGATATCGTCATCAGTTCCAGGGGAGAGCGAAGGTGGTTCGGTTGGTGGGGTGGTTCGTTGATGGCGTTGACGGTGTGTGTTCTTAGTATCGCTGGTGAGCGGGAGTTGGGCTCGATTGTCCAGTGGTCAACGATCTTAGATCTGGTGAGTATTTATGCGTATTTATTTGATCATTGTGATGGATGTGTGCATGCATGTGTATGTAATCGGCGGTGTGATCGCCGGAGGGGGGGAGGAGGGTTTCGGTTTCGTCCGACGGTGGCGTTCGGCGGAGTGTATATGTTTCCGATTCTTGTTTTGTGCAATATGTGTATATGTGCGTGTTGCTTCGACTGCATGCGTGTGTGATCATCGCCATGGTGCAGCCGGCGGTGAAAGGAGGTTAGTGAGAGAGAGAGTGTTGTCAGTTGGGTATGCTCAGTGGTCTCGTGGGTAGGCGTGTTCGGTTGTGGGGTGGCCGGTGGTGGTCGTTGATTGGTGGTGTAGGACCAGAAATGAGAATAGGTGAAGTGTGAGAGGCCACTGGCGGTCGACAACAGTAGAGAGAGAGAGGGGGTCGGCCATCCGTCTGAAACAGAAACGGGAAACAGAGCCGAAAAAAAAAAAAAAAAAAAAAATTTGCACAAGTAACTCTAATAAAATTCAAAATCCATCTCGTGACCTGTGAACGATTCGAAACGGGTAACTTTTTTCGTTAAGTTTATTTTAGTTTTATTAAATTAAATTCTAGCATTAAAATTTTGTAACCGGAATAATAAATTTGGGACCGTTCATATTACGAAATTTTATGCAGTAATTTTTAATGGAACAAAATTTACCGAATAAGAATTTTACATAATAAAGCGCGGAGAGTGAGAAATTAAGGAAATTAGGGTTGTATGGTGTGATTAGGGTGTTTTTATTCAAAATATTAATTTAGGCTCTGTCACTATTAGGTTCGCAGGTACCGAAGTACCGGTAGATAATAGGCGGTCAAGTCTTCGAATACGGATAATCAGGTGAGTGTACTGTCTTCGTACAAAAATTTATTTTCATATATATATGTCGAAATATGTGTCTTAAAATAGGAAAATTTTATAAATGATATGGATCAAGCAGGTTTTGGGTGAGTTGGGAAAAATGGATTTTCGATAAATTATGTTGGTTTTAAAAGAAAATTGAAAAATGATTCGATGGCTTTGGTGGTTTAAAAGAGAGTGGAAAAATATTTGGTTTTCTAATAATGCTTGGTTTTCTAAAACCAAAAGTGTAAAAATAGTTTTTACTAAATGGGTGGTACTTTTAAAAAGAGAGAGAAAAACGTGGTTTGGAGATTCTCCCCTGTACGGGGTGTGGTTTGAATAAATGTAATTTTGAAAATTTTCCCTAAAAGGGGTGTGGTTTATATTCTCCCCATAAGGGGTGTGGATTATATTTCTCCCCAAAAGGGGGTGTGGATATTTCGTAGGAAGGCATTCCTACGGATGTTATGGTACCGTTGCAACTCCCGATCGTGAGGTTAAAACGATAACTATGGCTAGTCAGAGAGTGGTGTGAGATGTGGTGTATGAGATGTGGTGTTTTACTTCTATTGGGTGATTTATTATTTATTATGGTAATTGGTATTATTTTATATTAGATGAGTTTGAATGAAATTTATATTTATTAATTTATTTTCATGCTTATATTATGGAGATTTTTACTAGCTATGTGATGTTTATATACTTACACTTGATCCATGTAGATGTTGTAAAATGAATTATTATTATGAAATATTTTTATTAAGAAGACAGTACACTCGCAGATGGAGCGGATAGTAAGTTGGTTGGTCCCCTACTGGCGCTAGATAGAGTTATGCGGGTCATGCGTTGGAGTCATATGAGTGTATTTTGAGACGAGTTGTCAAAGAATGAACCTAAGGGAAGTTCATAAGTTTTGTTATGTTGTTTTTATTTTTGGGACAAGTGTATCCCTATCGTATGAAGTTATGTACTTGACGTGTAGATGAAAGTTTGTATATTGTTGTATTTTGGTTGGTTATTCAGTTTAGTGATATCGTGTTGACGTCATGCCGGCCCCACGGTGACAGGTGTTCGGGGCGGGGTGTGACAGAGATCATCGGTAAATCTCATGCAAATAGGAGAGGATCGTGGAGGGGGTGACTTCACCAACAAACGACACGAATTAAGAAGTCTATATATAAGGTAAGGTGTAATAACTCAAAAATTTATATTTTGAGAATATTATTTTATAAGAGTTTAATATTTTTGGGAGTATTTTACAAAATTTATAATATAAATAATATTTGATAATTTTTGGAGTCAAATATTAATTTTAAATTAATTTTAAAAAAATTTGGGACTATTGTGTTATTTAAAATATATTTTTAAAAATTTTAAGATATAATAATTATTTTTATTTTATTTTAAGAGAGTATTGTGTAAATAAATAAATTGGTTAATTAATAAATAAATAAGTACCCGAAATTGTTCGTTCGGGCAGAAGGAGGCAAAATTGGCCTCAAATATATATGTGATGTATACATAAAGTAGGGACACTTGTGATCATTATAATGCTAATAATAATATAATAATAAATCTACTAATAATGATCGAACCACAAGACCTATATAGGTGTTCATTTGTGCCACGTGTTTTATGCTTTCAACTTTATACAAATATATATATATATATATATATATATATATATATATATAGGAAGCCTAATATAAAGACGTGGGGAGGGTAAGGTAATCATAATAGGAATAATAAAAAAAGAAAATAAAAGAAGTTGGAGCCAAAAAGAAATTGGGGCCACAAGAAAATTTCATTGGGAATAAAACTGGAATTCAAAATTGTTAATGCGTAAAACTGGTACACACTCCAAGTATGATTTAGTCGGATGATAAGTGGGTTCTCTTACTGAGGTGGAGTTGTCGGTTGAAAATTCTTTACGTGAGCTGTATTGGGTCCTAGGAGAACTAATCTACTATGTCCATAGTCTTGCTTCTCAGGGAGTGTACCTACAGAAGGTTCAAACCGAGATTTGTCCTAGTAAAGCCCCGGCATTGTAATCAATGCTCAGAGAGAAAATCTACAATAATGCAGCAAGTATGCAAATGAACTTACGCGTAATGTAAAGCGTACATCGGGCTTACATAGCCCCCAATATATATAGGAGTTGGAGATGATTAGTCGGGCCTAAATACAGTTAATTAGTCGAAACCCTGTATTTAACCGTTTGACTTGGGCTTGGGCTTATCTAAATACAGTTAATTAGTCGAAACCCTGTATTTAGGAGATAATCGCTTGACTTGGGCTTTTAGGGCCATTTGGCAAAGTCCACGGGCCTTTATTATGGCGGTAAGTTGGTGGAGGAGAGCGGGGATCCGTGGAGTCCTGAAGAAGAAACGAGCTAGAAGGGGGAGCTGGTCGAGGTGAACGACTGAGTCCCTAAAATTAATCGCCAGGGCACGACGCAGAGCTCAGAGCGGCACATCCCTGCGGAGCTCCTCGCCCCTCCCTAGGTTCAAATGAGATTCCAAGGAGGAGCCATGGTGGGGTATGCTCCAGCGTGACATTGTAAATTTCAGAATGCGCCTCTGTCCCTACAAGGACGGACACGTGGCTGAGTCTCAAGTGTTGACTCAGAGGTGCGCAAAAATAGCCTCATAATATATATATATATATATATATATATATATATATATATATATATATATATATATATATATATATATATATTGAATATTTTGTGTATTCCGGTTCGGATTTTGGCTCGAATATCAGGTAATATTTCTAACTCTTTTAATATTTTTATTTAATTTTTCTTTTAACTATGTGATTCATGTTAGAATTGTTATAAAATTTAATTGTTAGTTTTCATGAAGTATTTGAGGATACTATGTGAGATACACGTTTACGTATTTATTTGGGATTCGATTGTTATGTGTTTAATTTGGGGATTTATTAGATCCACATATTAGAGGGGTTGAAGTTCCACTGAGCATTAGCTTACAACCCCACAATTTTGATTGTAGAACCAGTGAGAGCAAAATTACACCAGAAATTATATAGGAATTTCGATTTGTAATAATTGTATTTATTATTTATTATTGTAAAATTGAATTGAAGAATTCGATAATTATAACTATTGTCGGAGTTGTAAAATTTCTCATATTTTTATTAAATAAAACATTGGTTAATCCGTTATCTATGACTAAATTAGTATTGACATTTCTTGGATTTGGATTACTAAATTATTAAATAAATTATCATTAAATTATTATCTATTACTAAATTATTAAACTGTTATCTAAATATTGATTAAACTATTACTAAAAATTACAAATTAATAATTATAATAAATTTAGATTGTGTTTAGTATTTTTTATTTTTATTTATTTTTATTTTTTTTTATGATTTTTAGTTATTTATAGACGTGACCTTACAAATAAAAAAAATTAGATTTGGAATTAGAACTTGGAATTGGATCCAAATAATAATAATATTACATTTATGAATAATAATAATAATATTAGATTTATGAGTAATTGAATAAAATTTCTCATATTTATGTAATAAATAATGGATGTTTGGTTTTAGTATAAATTTTCCTTAGGGAGAAACTGCGTGGCGGCCCTGAGAAACCGGTTCGTTACATATGGTATCAACATATTATACTCACTCTCAAGTACTTAATCTTTCACTCAAAAACAGATTAACTTATTCTCACGCCGAATGTTCTTTGGCCAACACCACATTTGTGTCCCCTTTGAGATAATCTGTTTCGCAGGTCATCTATTTACTGGTTGTGGAGGTCTTTGGCATGTGGTAGATCGTTTGCACATGCTAGATATTATTAGCTGTTATCATTTGGTGCCATCTGTGGGAACACTGAACAAAAAGCTTATTGTCATCAAGATGAGACAATTACGAGCAAGAGGAGTAGGTTCGAGCCAAAGCAGTGAAGTTCTGCCACTAGTGAGTATTGAAGTTATTGTAGAAGTCTCAGAAGAAATTCACGCTAATTCTCCGCTAAATGTACAAACTACTGATTTGCGGATCGATGCTTGGTGGCCGCTAATTAAGCGTTGCCGGGTTTTGTATCCACAGGGATTGGTTGAGATTATTATCGAGTACCATGATTATCATAACCTAATTTTATCTAGGCTACAAAAATAGAATAGAATATAATTAATACTAATACTAAAATACTAATTTAACTATACTAATTACTTATACTAATATGAGATAGTTTTGAGAGAATAGGTTGTCTAGGGATTAGTTTTGTTTACGAATACGTGTTTAGTCTCGTTTTAGTTTATGTTAACAGCGTTCGACTTATATGACAATCTCAGTTCGTAATCTCATCCGCCACCTCTCCCGAGTGTAAGACGGGGGAATACGTGACTTCATGTCAACGCCGAAGTCCCCCTCAACGTCTTAACGACCCTAGGCCACGTGAGTCTCGCCCCAATGTCATCGATTGCACACAATCCAACTCTCTCCTGGGTTATTGGATCGTCGCGTTGTGTTTACCCTATCACCAATCTCAGTTCTAAAACTCCCTCACCACCTCTCCTGAGTATAAAACGAGGGAATACGTGACTTCGCGTCAATGCTGAAGTCCCTCTCAACATCTTAATGACTCTAGGTCACGTGAGTCTTGTCCGAACATCATCGACTGTCCACAATCCAAACCCCGACCGGGTTATAGGATTGTGGCGTTTGTTTATTCTAGTCCAAATCTGGGATTTGTCAAACTCCGTATTCTCGATATGTAAATCTAAGCAATATAAACAAACAATATGGCACACACAATCAATATAACGAAGAACAATCGTAAACAAAACACAAACTCAACTAAACAACGTTTTCATAAACTATATTAATAATCCCTATACAACCTATGTTTAACCAATGGTCATAACCATGTATACAATGTAAAATAGTGTAAACATGCTCAACAATTGCCAAAATGAAGAAAACAAAGACAATAAACGAGCGACTTAGCCAATATCCGAAGAATAGCCCCTAGAACCGTCGAACGATCGCTTCCCTCTTCATCCTCCACCTCGGGTTGAGAGCTCTCCCTTAAAAATCCCTTATCTTAACCCTAAAATATGGCCTAAGGCCCTAGGGGCCAAAGATCTCGGAAGAGATGAGGAGAGAAGGGTTTAAATAGTCCAAAAAATATCTACAAAATATCTAAACTGTGCAGAGGCCACCGCCTAGGCAGTGAGATTTTCCGCCTAGGCGGAGGGTATGTCGGTTAAGGTTCACCGCGGCGGTGGACTAGGAAAACAATATGCTGGATTTACGCCTAGGCGGTGTAGTTCACCGCCTAGGCGATGGGCTGTCAGCAAGATTTGGCTTTTTCTCTACTTCTTCACCGCCTAGGTGGTGGTCTGGACGCCTAGGCGGTGGGCTTCTTTCAGAATTTTGCCTCCGTGCTTGTTTTTTCACTGTTCTTCGACCGTTCTCGATACGAATTAATCGTTTATACTCCGATTTCATACATTTTCACCCTACACACCTTTTTTAATACAAAAAGAATAAAAATATATTAAAACGTCTAAAAATAACTATAAATGTACTTGAAAACTAATAAATTCGATTTGGAAATATAAGGGTAATTTACACCTATCAATGCTCTAACAGGGAAAGTATCAGCAATTGTGGATGTGATAATGTGGATGGCACAACAGATCGCCAATAATGCACAACAGCCCTCTGTTAACAATGATTTTCGTGAAGAGGTAGAATTCCCAGAATCTCTGGAGTTGATCGCGTCACATTTTACGCGATCTAATATCGTTAATCTAAGTTTTGTTAATATTTTAAGTTAAATAAATTAGTATAATTGATTTATTTTATTTATTTTTTGTAGATTTAAATAATCGGATAAAAACATACCATTTTAAAGCAAAATACGCAAAAAAAAAAAAAAAAAGATCAAGTAGATAAAAGTTGTGGTGTACGACACTTAAATAAAAACGTAAGTCCACTCTTTTGGCAATAACTAACTGCACAGTTAGAATTTTGGGATGAAACAAATTGAATATGAAATTAGACTCCTTCATCTTTCCAACAACTAGTCATTTGGCAAAATCAAAATTCATATGAGAAAAATATAGATGTTCGAAATTGGTCGTGTTTGTCTGTCAAAAAGTGCACCGTGGGCCCATGCCCTAGGCTTAGGCCCATCATTTTTCTTTCTTTCCCTAGGCCTATCATCCCTTTTGTTTACGTTTCATTTTGGTCTCTTCATCAATGGCCCATGGAATTTAAATGGCGCATAGAATTAGATGGCCTTAAATGGCCCATGAAATTGGAGGAGTAGAGTTTTAGTTTTTGGTCCTTTTCATTTTAGTTTGGATTTTTTTTTAGGTTTTAGAGGTGGCACAAAAACCAGCCGGTAATAGGTTAAAGATAGTGATGAGTGTAAAAATGGTCACTCCAATGCAACCAATTGAAGAGCACCGCGTGTCCACAACTCCCCACAAAGATCAAGTCATATCAAAGATTAAGTGTTGAGATTGCACCAAGAAGAAGGACATCTCCATCTATGTAAGCCATCTCAAAGGCCTCAACCTACTCTAAGAAGAGCCGGCAAGCCACCACCGGGATGGCGAATTCTTTCCTATCTTGGCATTCTCCATAGTAGCATTGCCCGTCTCGGGGATCTACTCCGTATAGCTCCTCGAGCAAAGCCCCCATTCTTGTTTCTAGTTACCCGAGAAAGGCAGGGTAGAATGCTCCGCATAACCCCCCTTCCCGTTTTCGGCTATCCGAGAAGGGTATGAATCAGACTCTTCATCTCGGCTGCAACAGGATGGTGTCTTCCTCGGTTTATGGGCTTGATTATTTTCCCAACCCTAAATGTCTCGGAAATATCTCTTAAATATCTCCAAATACATCTCTAAATATTCCCAAAATATTCCCAAATATGGCCAAAATAAGAAGTTCCTTGGCACCATCTCATTGGCTACTTGCCAAGTTAGTCCCTTTTGATGTGATATTGAGAAGACACTAATCCATGCTTAAGCCTTTAATCTAATCCACTCCTTGCCTATAAGTAGGAGGGCATACAATTTCCCAAAGGTAGATAAATTTTGCCAACTCTTCTCGATAACTTCTCTATAAATTTTTTCCTTGTACGCTGATTCTCATGCCGAAAGGGGACTTGAGAAGAAGAAATAGCAGTTAACGGTCGAGATTGGGAATGGCGAGGTTGAGCTTATCGACGATCCCCACGACGAGGAACCCCGTCCACGGCCTCATGAAGACTTGTTGGAAGTACCTATCCACCCTACCATTGAGGGGGATAACTGTCTGAATTGGTGCCAAACTCAGCATGGCCTAACAAGAAGAATTAACCGATCTCCTCGAGATAAATTATGATGTGTTCGCTTGGTCCCACAACGAGCTTCCCAGGATCTAGCGTCGCCATGCATTTTTTCCATGCTAATCCTCACCATCCCCCATGTGATGCAGAAAGAAATTCCACCCGGAGCGTCAAAAGCTCATTGAGCAAGAAATAGATAAGTTAGTGAAATCTGCCATGGTGGAAGAGGTGGAAAATCCCGATTGGCTCTCTAATGTCGTCCTCACACGCAAGGCTGGGAATAAATGGTGTCTATACGTGAACTTCAAAGACCTCAATAAGGCGTGCCCTAAAGATTTCTTCCATTTGCCGAGAATAGACTTGGTCATAGATACTACGGCGGGGAACGAACTCTTAAGTTTCCTGGATGCTTACGCTAGGTATAATCAAATCCCCATGTTTCCTCCTGATAAGGGAAAGACCTCGTTCATCATGGATAGAGGTACCTACTATTATAAGGTTATGCCCTTCAGCATTTGTAATGCTGGGGCTACCTACCAAAGGCTCGTGAACATGATGTTCAAGGAAGAGATTAGCTCGACGATGGATGTTTACATTGATGATATGCTCGTAAAGAGCACCAGGCACATGATCACATCGGCCATCTCAAAAAATATTTCAATAAGCCCCGAACTCATCGCATGAAGCTAAACCCCACTAAGTTTATCTTTAGGGTTTTGGAAGGAAAGGTTATAGTCTACATGGTGTCCCAGAGGGGTATTGATACCAATCAGGATCAAATTAGAACCATTCTTAAAATGGCATTTTCACGTACGAAGAAGGAAGTTCAAATGCTTATGGGGAGGCTGGCCGCCTTAAACCGTTTCATTTCACGATCTTCAAAAAAATGCATTCCTTTCTTTAGAGTTTTGAGGGGCAATAAGGCATTCGAGTAGACAACGGAGTGTAAGGTTACCTTCCAAGAGCTTAAAATACACATCTCCTCGGCACCGCTACTGAGTACCCCCAAGCACAAAGAATAATTGTTCATGTACATTGCTACCTCAAATACTTCAGTCAGCGTGACCCTGATCCGAGAAGTGGATGGGATTCAAATGCTTGTATACTACGCAAGTCGAGTATTGACTGATGCCGAGACGATATATCAACGATTCGAGAAGTTGGCTTACACTCTTCTCATCGCATTAAGAAAATTGAGGCAATATTTCCAGGCTCATGTAATCGTCGTTCTTACTAATCAACCCTTGCAGAAAGTCCTCCATTTGCCTGATATTTCTGGTTAGCTCATAAAGTACAGCTTTGAGCTTGGCCAATTCCACATTGATTACCGATCTAGGACAACCATTAAGGGGTAGGTCCTGGACGACTTTATTGTTGAGATGACCTTCCCAGAATAATCCATCCCGAATGACAATGATCTTGCTCGACCAGAGGCTCGTCTCGGCTTAGTAGAGGCGTCGGTCTTGGAAGGGGCACCTTCCCATCTCAGAAATAGTAATGATCTCGGTCCAGACCAATGGCATCTTTTTATGGATGGTTCCTCTAATGTGAGGGAATGTGGGGCTGGAATGGTTTTGGTAGCCCCGGATAGAGAATAAATTCAATACGCACTCCGGTTGGGGTTCAGAGACACCAATAACGAAGCAGAATACAAAGCCCTTCTCGCTGGCCTCAGGTTGGCAAGAGAGTTCAACGTCAAAAGTCTACAAGTTTCTTATGATTCCCAACTTGTTGTAAACCGAGTAAACGGTGAATACACAACTGAAGATCCAAGTATGACTTCTTATCTTGGGAGGGTTAAGGCACTGATGGTAGATTTCGAAAGTATCCGGGTAAGCTAAATCCTCCGTGAAGAGAATCGACACACCGACGCTTTAGCCAACTTGGCCTCCGCCAAGGAATTCACCTTGAAGAAAAGTGTTCCCATTGAATACTTGGAGGATCTGAGCACAACAATTTCTGACCAAGTATCTATCATATGCGCTCTCTCCAACACACCGACTTGGATGGATCCAATAAGGGAATACCTCCAAAATAGAACACTCCCCTCTGACCGAACAGAGGTTAGGCGAATGCGATATAGGGAATCTAGGTACACCATCATCTATAGTTCGCAAGCTTATTATACATGGATACTTTTGATTGGACATGTGCAAGGATTACATGGAATTTGTCAAAACATGTGACAAATGTCAAAGGTTTGACTTTCATCCCCAACTACCTCCAACTGTTCTCGTCCCCATGATGAGTCCTTGGCTTTTTGCCCAATAGGGCATCAACCTTCTCGGGCAATTCCCCCAAGAGACCAAGAAAAAACAAATTCCTCGTTGTTACAATCGACGATTTCATAAAATGGGTAGAAGTAAAGCCACTTGCGCAGATCACCAAAAAAAGGATAAGAGATTTCATATGGGAAAGTGTCATGTGCCACTTCGGAATACCCAGGGCCATCATCTCCAATAATGGAAAGTAATTCGAAAATGACCTTGTTGGCCTAGTAGAATACCCAAGAGGGGGGGTGAATTGGGTAATTAAAAAATTATCAGAATAAAATTCAATAAATCAAATAATTAATTTTAATCCTAAATTAATTATTATCTTTATATCAGAGCGGAATAATATAATCAACTAACTACACACCCAAACAGCAAAAATAACATAGTAAATATAGCAGCACACCAAAGATTTATACTGGTTCACCAAGCTACTCTTGGCTAATCCAGTCTCCCGAGCTCCACGGAGGTCACACCCACTAAAACCAAGATTCCTTTAAAGGTAGGAACTAAACCCTCACACCGATTCTTTTACAGGCTCACAATCAACCTTTACAATATCATTTTCCCAAGCTAAGGAATAACCTCTACTTTTTACAGGTTAAAGAATAACCTAATTCTTTTTAACACTAAGGCACAAGAATCAAAACCTCTCAAAACACTCCAACTATTATTTTCACAGGTAAGGATGAAACCGTTACAAATCACTCAAATCGCAATTCTATTCAAGAAGAATCACTACCTCAATTTCTTTATAAGAAGAGACTGAAACTCGACTACCCTTGATTAAATACCCCCAACAGTATTTAATCCGTCACAACTTACCAATACGAAAATTGATAAGAAGTAAATCTCATTCGGAGATTCTACCACCCCCGATAAATAATAACTCAATTAATATTACAACTAGTGATAGAAAAATATGAGATAGAAAAATCTGATTTTAACAAGATATGGGTAGCAAATTTGAGCACGTAATCAGATTCAAAAAATTGTTTGTAAAAATATTTTCTTCAAAAATCAGAAACAATTTTTAAGATCAATTTCTAAACAATAATCAAATAATGTAATGAAAGAATATAATTGGAAAGATTTCACCCGGAATCCATAGAAAGAATGATTAAAATAATGTAACTTCAAATCCGATAATAGCAATAATCAGCAATTGATTCTCTTAGAAAAGCTCATTCAATTCTCAATAAGATATCTCTTAGAAAAGTTCACTTAATGATATATTCTGATTCTCTTGATAATATCTGGGTAATGACATAAGAAATTCGTTGGTCTATATATATGAGTATGAAATCAGCCTTCTAACAGTTAGTTTACATGTGTCATGACAATTAATAGCACATATAGATTCCTTATATCACAATGACTTCATTTAGATTCAATTCACTTAATAACAACTTTCAAATCTCTCAATTAAACCCCCAAAGTATTTCTCAATCTCAATTAATAAGAATAGACTCTATTTCAAGTACTAAATTGAGAAACATTAATATTTAATGAATCATATTAATAAGATTTAATTAATATACGAACTATATCTTAAATATAAAAAATATCCCCAAAATTTCTCTCAAATCCCAACAAAAAATGGCTACTTTTGGATATAATCTCGGATAAAACAGTATCCTGAAACAGCGCGTCCGGTCGACCGACCAGTCGACTGCCTAATTCAGGTTGTAGCCAAGCCATCGCTGCTGTGTTCATTAGTCGACCTGTATATTCAGAGAGTTTGCTTTTACTTCACGAGTCGACCTATCGGTCGACTTGTAGTTTTAGAGAGTTCAGCTTCTTTGGTCGGTCGACCTGTTGATCGACTTAGAGATACATGATCTTTCAGCTACTTTGTCCGATCAACTCATTAGTCGACTGCCATCTTCTGGATCTCTGTTCTGAACTCGTTTTTTCACTTATTCTTTTTACGTTATCGCCCCTTAAACCATTTTCTCTTCTAAATTAGCTCCACTAATATTCTTCTATTCCATTTTAGTTATTTAAAATTATTTCTTTTCAAATCATATAGGAGCAAATAATTTCACTTAATCAAAACACACATAAATGATAAAAACCTTTTGTGCAATGTGTGTGTTCCTAATTGGGATATTAAGAGTTGAAATTTACTTGTGTTTTTTTCCCTAATTTTTTCAAACTCTTAAATCTTCAAAATCTTCGACATCATCATTTAGCATCCGTTTAATTTGTATCTTCATCACTGGAACTTAAATCACTGAAACACTCAATTAAAGCATTAGTTCTACCAAAATATCAACACTTAATTATTCATCAAAATCTTAGGATCAAACAGATCTCTTCGCGAAATTCTGCGCTGGACTGGGGATCCAAACCCACTTTGCCTCTCTAGGAAACTCCTAAGCCAACGGACAAGTGGAAGTTACCAACCGTACAATTTTCTATGGACTCAAGATCAGATTAGACAAATAAAATGGAAGATGGGTTGAAGACGTATGTCCCATTCTCTAGGCGTATCACAATACGGCAAGGACCCCTACGGGGAAACCCCTTTTGCGATGACTTTCGGATCAGAGGCAGTGATCCCTGCCGAGATCGGCATACCCTCTCCTTGGAGAACAGGGATCTTCTGCCTGGATGAAAATGACGCCTCCTTGGTCCTTAACCTTGATCTTCTTGAAGAAAGGAGAGAACGTACCCGTATTCGGCAAACAACTTATCAGCAAACGGCGTCCAGGTATTACAACAGAAGGGCTCGTCCTAGGTCATTCGACGTTGGAGACCTTGTTCTCCGAAAAGTAACCCTGATCACAAAGGATTCAACCGTAGGCAAACTTGCCCCCTCATGGGAAGGACCCTATCGTGTCACTCGTATTACCCGTCCTGGCACTTACGAACTAGAAATAGAAAAGGGCATCCCCCTAAGGCACATTTGGAATGAAGAACATCTAAAATGCTACTACCCCGGAGAGAAAGCTCCGATGGACTTGTAAAATTTTTCACTTTTTGAAGCTTGTAAAGAACCTACTTATGAATGGAAGAAATGTTATGTTCTACCAGTTATCCATTCTCCAAATTTTATTGGTGGCGAAGAAGTACAGCCCTCATCCCATCTCGGATTAGGATGAGCAACCCTCCCTACGAATCTCCAAATTGCATACGTGCCAGGATGAACAACCCTTCGTCCTATCTCGGATGAAGATGTTCCGTCCTCAGCTTCTCATTAAAAAGAAACGATATCTCAATGCTTAACGTCAAGGGTAATCTCCATAAAGAAACCCATCTTGATGCATTGTGTCGAGGGTGTATCCAGACCCTCTCCACAAGTCGATAGTGTTAGCCCGGGGGCTGATCGCTACCATCCTCCGACAGCGTTGCACCAATCAGGTCTGAAGACCTATTGTTCAGCATCTCACCTCTGACAGCCAAACTAGTCTCAGGCGGCATAAAGGGAAGATGCCCCTGGAAGGATAATTTGGGATAACCTAAAAAGGCTTAGGGATGAGCCCAACTAAGAAGAACTCACTTGTGACTAGCCACAGGGGCCGACTGAAGGTCACATCCGTGAGGATTGCGAGCGTCGACTTCCATATAGGTACCACCCCTAAGATATAACCTACCACCTGAGTTTTCCTCGGATGCTAGGCTGGGGGCAGGGAGGTGATGGATATGGTGGAACATCATGAAATGGTGTCTTTCCTGAGAAGGGGAGATATGATCTCTTCTCGGTGTATAGTCCGAGAATGGAAGGTGTGATCTCTTCTCGACCACTTGTCCGAGAAGAGGCATAAAATTAAACGGAAGAGACTTGAATTTTTTCAAGAAAAAATGGACGAGAATAATCACGCAAGTGTTGTGGGTTGTCCACCTAAAGCAAAGTATTGCCGAAATCAGGAAGAATTCTAAAAGGGCGTTCAATTGGTTAAAATGAAAGGCAAAAGGCAAAAAATGAATATTGTAGCAAAAAATGTCCAAGTCTCCAAAAATAAATGAGAAGGGACATCATGATTAAAAAGTTTCTAGCCCAGAAATGTCCAAATCTTTAAAAATGACCGAGCATAGGCTCAGGTCCATCTCCGAGATGAGTTCAAGAAATTCCCCAAGAAAGAACCCAACTCTATGTTCTGTCAACTTGCCAAGCTCAGGCCTCTCCCTATCTCGATGTTTCCAAGATAAGGATGGAAGCAAAGCTCCGTCGCCGGGAAGAGGAACCGTTCCTATTCCAAAGGGTACAACTCTCCAAAGATAGACAAAAACAAAAACTCAAAGGCATACAGTTACAAATTCAAAAGCAGTAATAAAGGTTATGTAGAAAATCACAAGTGTTCAGTGTAGCGGTTTTGTTTCCCAGGGCTGCTACTCCGGTTTCTCCTATAGAGAATTTCTATCCCAAAACCAACTGGTCGAATTTTCAATCTACAAAATTCGGTAAACTTTATAGTAATGGAGATAATTTTAGTTGTCAATTTTTCGACGGTAACTAATAAATATAATAATCACAATTTATATAGACTGAATAGTCAATAATCTTATTACGAATTAATCTAAGAAGTTTTTACCAACAAATGCGATATTCACAAATAGCAAATTGATGGATACAAATTTCTTTTTCATCGGTAAATAATAAATTTGACTATTATAATTAATTAGAAATTTAGCTGAAATTTCTGTCACCACATTATTTTTAAATACCCAAATAAATTCTTAACACCGGCCAATTTAAACACTATCACCAAAATTGATTCTTATAAATCTTTAAATATTTTAACTATTGAATATACATAAATTATGTTGAACAATTACTCAACCTAATATATCACAACCTAACACTACATTATGATGTAATTTCTATTTCGTAATATTTCCCACAATCAATGTTACTGTATGTTTTTAGTGGATATATTATTCATATATCAAATAGTTACTACTGAAATTTTGTCACCGTATATTATTTAAATGCAGTAGCAAAATCCCATAGTTTACATTACAGTGATAATTCATTTGAAAATTTAAATAAATATCAATTTTACAACTATGAATAATAATTACAATTTTAAATAAATAGAAATTCTACTACCGGTGCTGATTCGTCCTCACCAGCCCTGCAACCAAAACTGTGGGGTTGTGAGCCAACGCTTAGTAGAACTCCAACCCCTCTAATATGTGCATTTAATTAACACGACAAAATAACCACATTGACATGTTTTTCACCTAATTTCACATAATCATATTTATTTCATGTAATTTAACAGGTAAAATTCCACAATAATTTACCATCAGTCACCCAATAGGAAAATTAAATATATATATTAAAAGAGTTAGGAATTCTACCTCTTCCGAATCTTCCGCCGGCCGCGAGATGAGTTTTTGGTTTTATTATTGGGGTTGTTTGTGTATTTTTCTTTTTCTTTTTTTTTTTTTTTCTTTTTTTTTTTTCCCTGTTTCTGTTATGTTGGTTCAGCCCCCGACGCCACCACCGGCCATGCTATACCCGATCACATACACAGTTGCAACCGCTACCCACACACAGTCACACACAGGCCTACTCAAGCTGGATGACGAACGCATACCCATAGTTTGGTCGGATCAAATACCCCCACACACATACAATCGAAACACACACACAAACTGCCGACGCACCACACCAACACCACCCCTGTCAGACCAAACGCATTGATCGAACCCACCACGCACACACATACACAACAGAACACACACGCATACACAGCCACATCACGGCTGAACAAAGACACACACACAAACCCACCGGCGACTCCCCACTCTACCGACGACACACACGATCAACGGCGAGCACACCTACGCACACCGTCGGATCGAACAACATTCCCACACATGATCGCTGGTGAACCGTGACATCGCCGCCAACGACACGATCAACCGATCGTAACGCTCACCGCCTCTGCAGGCCGGCCAAACGACACCACACACACACATGAATGCCGATCCCCTACACCCCACCATCGACGAACACACCACCCCACATGATTGATGACTACACACACCGTCTGCATACCGCCAACGTCGAAACCCGCTTCGCTCTCTCCTCTTTTTCTGTTTCTGTTTTTTTTTTTTTTTTTTCATGTGTGTGGGTGTAGATGTATATATATATATATATGTGTGTGTGTGTGTGTGTGTTTACACGAATCTCTCTGCCGAACACGCGTCCCTCTCCTATTTCGTTGTGATCTCTAATATATTTAACGTTTTCCTTCATTAGGAAGGAAAAGAAAAAAATTTTATTTAAATTACACTATTCCCTCTCAATTTCTTTTAAGTGATTAATTAAATCCGAAATCTAAAATTAATTTTTTAAAAATTGCACATTGACCTTTAAACTTTTAATTTAAATATTAAATGACACAGTCTACCACGTTATTTTTTAAATTTGCTAAAATACAGCTTAAATTGTGCGTATACAAAAATTAGGGTCTTACAACTTTTCCCCCCTAAAAGAAATTTCTTCCCGAAATTTTCGTTCAAAATAATAGTATTTCAGAATCGCACCACCTGATCATGTTAGTCACTCTTGATTTTAGAACAATTGTTCTCTATATAGGGTCTTATAACTAAAAATCACCCATAATTTTTAACCGTCAAATCACTTCCACACATCACAACATTCTCATTCGCAGTGACCCACATTATATTTAATAACCGACAAACAAGGTGCACTTTAATCGGTAACACCTAGCACAAATAATCAACTGTCAAAGAATCTTATGCTATGCTTCCGCTGCACTACTATGCTAAAAAAACACAATAAATAACAATATAATTTTAACACATCACGGTAGTTTCATTGGATTGGGTTTATCTAATTTCCAATAGGTCTACGACCTCAATAATTTTCTCACTTGGTATGACTTTTCAACTCCACTACCATATCCCATGACTAGCATTTATCCATTCTATCCAACATTTAAACCAACATGTTCACAACCAATATCATAAGCAACAGATAACTCAAACTCCACGTGGACTGGGCCGTGAAACTAAGAATCATCAATCCCAATATCTACATCAAAATTTCAATAATCTCATAAATTTTTCATAAACCTCAAATAATCCAAATTTTAAATAATAACTTCGCAATATGTTTAAAACATATAAATATTTCTCAAGCACATAAATACATCTCACTTAACCATCCAACCTTGATTTTATGTTTAATGTACTCTTCAATCCCTTTATTGTTTGAAATTAATGAACCTAACTGTCTAGATTCTTGATCAACTCTTGAAACACATCATCTCCAAGTTCTACCATATCCTCGTATATATATATATTTTTTAATATTACTAAAATTACAATACATGCATTTCACCTTATAATTAGTGACCCTTAAACGAGGTTTAGATTCTACGGCTTCTTACCAAAGATTCAACTTAGTGTTCAAACCTCTTCCAATCTCGTCAACTAATACTATTTTGTCCCCAAACAACATAGTCCATCGTACTCCTGAATAGGTTTTATGATATGACTCACACGCTTTATGCCCCAAGAATTCAATACAACTTCGAATATCATCAATTATGAAGGCAACATGTGCACTGTCTTCTATATAAATTTACAAAATCATATTTTCATATAAATTGTGAAAAATGTGTTTGTTAACATAGATAATTTTATGATTTATGTGGATCAATTAGGTTTGAACTGTGGAAAGTGATTTTTGTTCGACTATGCCATAGTTGTGATCCTGTCAGGAGGGCATATCATGTGGGATTGTTTTAACCTGTTAGGAGGGCACGTCCTACAAGTAGTTGATTATGATCTATCCGGAGGATTAGTCCGGTAGGTGGTTGATTGACCCGTTAGGAGTGCAAATCCTACGGGTAGTACCCCTACCATTGGGGAGAATAAATAGTTCTGAAACTGTTAATCACATTAGATGGCACAGTCATACAGGTTACAGTACCATTGTAACTCTCGATCGTGAGATAAAAATGATCCTATGGCTAGCGAGGAAGTATGTTATTTTATTATATACACATGAGCTTATAGTCGATTTAGAAACCGAGTCGTTACATTCAGAATCTTCTAAGAATGAATAAAAAATAAATATCAATTCATTCAGTCAATATCCATTACAAGTCCAAGGCCCCAAAGCCCATTACAAAAGTCCATTTTCACAAGGGGGCTGCGGTGCCAAAAAGACATACAAGCATAAAAAGAAGAAAAAAGAAAAAAGAAAAAAAAAAAAAAAGAGTTCAAGTTGTGGGATTGATCCAAGACTGAGGGGTTGGGATTGAAGTTTGTTACTAGCCAGTAGGGGACGGTTCGACTTTTCCTTCACCAGTGGGGGCTTTATCCTACTCAGCCTCAATATTCACTTGAATGATATCTATTTTGCCCAGGCCAACGTTTACTTCCCCCATTTCAGTTCCAATATTTCTTTAGTCAGATCTTACGTCCTCAATCTCGGCATTGATTTCAACTATCTCGGTATCTGTGTCTCTTTGCTCAACTTCGACATTCCCCATACCAGGACTAACATCTCCTTTAATATCTGAATAGTCCAACCAATGTCATCAACTGGGAAGTTGGGGTGCTGGCGACGCAGATTGCGGATTGTATACCTATGACCGTCTTCTACCATCTCAATAGCCAATAATATTTTCATCCTGAAGAAAGCTGGAGACTTTATCCATTCGTTGACAGCACTCTCATTGGCATTAGCAATGGTAACATTGTGCTCCTTCTTCATCTCCTCCATCATCTCCCGGATGGCAGCAAGATCAACCTTAAGCTTGCCGGAACAGGATTCAAGGGCATTCTTCTCCTCAACCAGCTTCGTCTTCTCCTTGGTCAACTTTTTTACGTCTTCTCTAGCATTGTTCTCATTCTCCATCAGTTGTTTGGTCATCTCATGCCACCTTCTCACCTAGGCCATATATTGCCTGCGTTCTTCATTGAGTTTTTGCTCTCTCTCAAAGGCAGAATTGAGGCATCCAAATAGAGAAGAGATCCTAGACAACACCTGCAGAACATAAAAATAAAAATGAGTTATGTTATTATCCAAAAAAGAGTATAGTGAAGAATCAAAGTAAATCTCGATATTAGCATTACCAGCAGCGCGTCCCTCTATAACATGGAAAAAACCTTTATATCTATCTCAGCATTTATCTATTCTTGATCATTGGGGGGGATGATCTTACTGACATAGGCAGATAGCATCTTTGGGTCGTCCAGGGTCTCTTGAACGAGAAAGAGACTGGTATCTGGGGACGGGAAGGGTGCAGGAGTGGAAGTTTTGCTTAGCATGGGGGCTCCAAGAGCCCTCTCAGCTCTGGCCTTCTTTGATCCCTCAGCCCCTAACCTTCTCGCTTTTCTCTTTCCTCTCTCTTAACTTGCCCCGATATCTTCATTCCCGGAAGAAGGCGTGGGGGCCTGTTCAGATTGTGACGAAATTTCCTTCTTAATCGCAGTTTCGGTCTCCTGCCATTGTTGCTCCCTTCTGGTTATCCTCATTGGTACACCCTCCGCCATAGAGGGGGCCTCGCCAACGGAACTCATTGTGGCAGTATCTTCTCTCTCCTCGATAGTTCTCCCCTGGGGAACCTTGGCTTGAGGCCGGGAGGCTTGCTTCTTCTCGGCAGCGGCCTTTGCTGCCCTTTCCTTGTCAGTGCCACCTTATCCATCTCTGCTAGGGAAGCAGAAATAGATGGATAAGTAAAAAGCAATAAAATGATAGAAAATTCAAAAAATAACAACTTCCGAGAAGGAAAAACCTCATCGTTCTCGATATTTTATCAATCTCTAGTATCGGCAAGCCTGGGGCACAGTAAAAGTAGCGGCAATACAACGTCGACTCGAACACTTCGTTGACGTTCTTGAACTCGGTCTCCTATATGATTTTCCTCTGTCGTTGGATCGATGCACTAGGCTGAACTCTCTTTCCATTAACTTTGTCTGGAACTGTTCAAGGAAATAAAAACAAAAGAAGAGTAAAAACAGTCAAGATACCAAAAGAAAAGATTACACAATCGACGAACCACTTACAAATAAAATTTTTCTCACCTACAATACCCCATTCTCTGGGAATGAGGAAGACTCCTTCCTCATTCGGACCAACCTCCCAGTTCGTTCCTCCCAAGAAAAAATATTGGGGCTTCCAGGTTTTTACCGACTCCTCAAGGCCTGAGAAAAATTGTCTCCGAGACGTGACATAACACCACCCCTTCCTGAAGGGCATGGATTTTGGAAAGAAGAGAGATTTAAACAGGTCCAAGGGATGGCTCTAGCCCTCGGCCTTGCAAATAATGAATGAGGCTACAAAGGCCCGAATGCAATTGGGAGCAAACTGTGATGGACACAGCTTGTACTCTGCACACAAGGTCCGGATCCATGGATGGATCGAAAACCATAAACCTCCATGCAAATGTTCCATATACACCATAATAAAACCCTTGGGGGGGGGGGGGGGCACAAGCCCTATCCTCGGGGAAAGAAAGACGGGTCTCCACCCCTTCTGGGAAGGTATATCGACTCTGGGCCTCCCTGATTTTATCGCCCATCATCTTTGATTCGATTCTCCAAATGGGACTCTCTCCCAGAACAACATCATCCCTTATCTCACCCTCACTCTCCGGGCTTGAGTTCAACTCTGTAATGGGGCCGCTGGCAGGCCCAGTGCCATTTCTGTCGTTACAACGATCTGAGGGCTCAACGTTACCAGAGAAACTTGCCTGTTCCTCCAAGCAGAGGGCCAAGGCCAATGGAGGATCAATCCGTCGAAGAGGAGAAACGTTTAGGGCCTGCTCAGGGGTGGCAGACCCAAACGCAGACTCAAAAGTAAAAAAAAAGGGAATGAAAGACATTTTAGAAGAAAATAAGTTACCTGCCGGGAAAGGAGATGCTCCAAAAGTTGTGAAAATGTAAAAATGAACTCTGGGTGCCTCATTTATAAAGGAGGAAACCTATCTATGCCAATCTTCATGCCTGACCACAACGTGAAGGCACTTGGGGACAACGTTACGTTCAAAAGTTGTGTAGCCACACGTCTCCTTCCTAGCGGTACGTCTGGGCGCATTGAAGAGGTGTCACTAAAGGGGCGTAGATGCGATGGGACGCGTGCGTGACATTTGCAGCTTTCTCGTTGATTTAGGGCGGGCTATTCATTACCGTTCTCGGGCCGCCTGTTTGCACTCTCAGGCCTTCCTTTCCATTTTTGGCCTGACTATTACCATCCCGGAATCATCGATCTCGTTTTTGGAAAGAAAACCTAACCCTCATGCAGTACCCCCAAAAAGATATAAAAAGGTCACTAACACCTCAAAAGACTTCAATAGAAGCAACAAAGCTCTGAAAAAGCTTACAATAAAGTCCCCAATCTTTCGAATTTCTTCTCAACACTAGGGACTGGGGGCTACTGATGAGTATAAAAATGGTCAACCCAACGCAACCAATTGAAGAATGTCACGTATCCATAACTCCCCACAAAGATCAAGTCATATGAAAGATTAAGTGTGAAGATAGCACCAAGTAGAGGGACATTTCCATCCATGTCAACTATCTCAAAGGCCTCAACACATTTCAGGAAGATCCGGTAAGCCACCGTAAGGATGGGGAATCCTTCCCCATCTCGGCATTCTCCATAGCGGCATCACCTATCTTGGGGATCTACTCCGTAGAGCTCCTTGAGCAAATCCCCCATTCTCGTCTCCAGCTACCCGAGAAGGAAAGGGTAGAAAGCTCCGCATAACCCTCATTTCCCGTCTCCGGCTATCTGGGAAGGGCAGGAATCATACTCATCATCTTGGCTATAGCAAGATAGTGTTTTCTTCAGTTTATGGACTAACTCATTTTCCGAACCCTAAATATCCCCAAAATATCTCTTAAATATCTCCAAATACCTCAATAAATATCCCAAGATATCCCTAAATATCCCCATAAATATCTAAAAATATCCCTAAATATCCCCAAATATGGCCAAAGTAAGAAGTTCCTTGGCACTCTCTCATTGGCTACTTGCCAAGTTGGTACCTTGATATGATATTGAGAAGACACTAATCCATGCTTAAGCCCTTAAGCTAATCCACTACTTGCCTATGAATAGGAGGGCATACAATTGCCCAAAGGTAGATGAATTTTGTTGACTCTTCTTGACAACTTCTTTATAAATTTTTCCCCCGTACGTTGGTTCTCATGCCGGATGAGACACACTGGGATCATCCCGGTAAGTCATTTGTGCAGGTTTCCAGGTGCTCCCCATTTCAGAACTATCCCATCTCAAGCCTTGATTCACTTTTCCTCAAGTCTCAATCTGTTCTAGCCATCATCTTCTCTGCCTAGAAGGCTTTTGGGTCCATTTCAATTTAGGTCCACCCCGTCTCGGCTAGGGACCTCTCTGCGGATAAGAAGCTCTAGTGATTAAAGATCTCCGTTCCAAACCCCTCCAACTCCACTAACGCTGACCAGACCATACTGTCGAGTTCATCCAAAATCTGACATCAACAGATAGCATTTTTTTTTTTTTTTGGCTTCTTGTTACTTTTCCTCTTTTTAGCTTTAGTGTTTTGGCAATAGGTTTTTCTTCTTCTTTTTCTTTTTTTGCATTTTTATTTTGTTGTTTTGTTACTGGATTTTGGCTAGTTCATTTTTCATTTTTGGCACCAGGTTGAATGTCTCTTGGGGAAACATGAAGAAATACACCATGAGCATCTGATCTCTCTTCAACTATGTTAGGATTAGTGTAAGTGCTTTTGATCTCATGTAATATTGTGTTTTTAATTTAATTCCGAATTAGTGTAAAAAAATGTACGATGAGGAATGTTTGTTCTTGATATTAGTTTGATTTATGGTTGGATTTAATTTCAAAGTGTTCTTATAGAGATTTTGATTTAGATCCAATTGCTACTAAAAATGTTATATCTAGTACCTGTAGTCTATATGTAACAATCATACAACAGTATTCTTGGGATTTGATTATTGGTTTGGATGATTAATACTTATATTTTAATTCACTCTAGATTAGAGTAACGTATGAATTAAATACCGAAGATAAATCATGCCAATGAATAATCAGTTAAATTTTTCTGAGTAGTGCGGGTTGTAGTTAGAAACACTCTGTTTGTGCAAATTCGATTTAAAAATAAAGTACAAAAACAACATATATCCAAAATATGTCACCCATAATTCCTAACCCGGTTATCTATTTTTATTTGCTTTAGATTCAAAATTATATATATTTTTTTTATATTAAGAATCCAACACTCGAATCAAACTTCATTTTCCTTAAAGGAAGAAAAATAATTAGAAATCAATAATTATAAGACCGATCTCAGTGGTTCGACACCCTTCTTGAACACCATACTACATCAGTATCACGGTACCAAATTAAAGGTATTATTTTTGAGTGATCAATTTTTGGCGCCGTTGCCAAGCATTAGCATCGCTAATTGTTGATTATGATTATTATTTTTCTTTCTATATATACATACATCCATCTATTTTCTTTTTTGAGTTTTAGTCTGCAGGTTAACCAAGATCCAATTTCTAAGTCCAAATCTTCAAGCAAGGATTCCAGGTTACTCTGTCCATTCTTTTTTTAATTCTATTTTTGTATAGAAAAAATGTAATAGAATAAAATAAAAAATATAAATATAGCTATAAAATTTATAAAATAAGTTTTCCTGAGACTAGGGTAGATGGATGATGTCTTTGGTAGGTTAGCTATGTTACTTGAAAGAGTAGATCAATCTAACATCTCTAGACCGCAACATAACCCATATTTAAGCACCGTATGTTAAAGTCCTGCTCATTTCATAACCCAATGTCCATACAATTATCAAAATTTTACATATTCGTATAATTATGTTTATCCCAATACATATTATCCACCGCAAATATAATCAATACTCAAATAATTGTGGGTGGGATCAACAATATTATAGTGAGCCTTCAAGATCGTACATTTATGATCAATCCTACTACCAACCCCAATGTCAACCATTGTTTACCTAAGATGATACGACTGCTCAGTTCACTGAGTTGCAACAAATCCTCACATCCTTGGAAGAGCAAACTGAAAGGATAGATGGTGGCGAATTATTACGTCCCCACTTTCACCGCAAGTGTACGGGTCAAGTTTTAGTATAGATGAGAAGGAGTAGTAGTTGTCGTATCCACAGAGATTGATTGAGATTATTATCGAGTACCGCAATTGTCATAATCTAACTTTATTTAGGCAACATAAATTGAGTTTATAATTAATAAATACTAATACTAAGTTAATTAAACTAACTATACTAATATTATATTGAGATGTTTATAGAAACGATTGCCTAGGAATTAACTTCGTTTACAGAAAGGTGTTTGGTCTCGTCTAGTTTACAATAATAACATTCGACGTATTCGACAATCTCAGTATCGTAAACTCACTCCCCACCTCTCCCAAGTGTAAGATAAGTGAATATCATCTACCGACCAAATGATTTTTCCCTCATCAGCCTCAATCTTATCAAGTTCACAAATAAATTACACCATGTGGTGTTCTAGAATTTCAACATTCGATAATAGTAAGCGTCATTCTAGATCCTGTTAAAGTGTGTGTGTGATAAAACTCAAATATACAACTATCCGTTGATTAGATGAGATTATCCCTTAATAAAGTTCATGACTAAAACCATTTAGGTATAGGGAATCCATAAGCCTGACTTGAGATCTATTCTCCACTAATGTAGGCTCGGGGAAATCCAAAACAATCATTAGGACTTTGTTCGGTTTTGGAATATGGCCAAGAGTATATTGGAAATAGAAAACAGGTTAACGTTGTTAACATAAAGTTACCCGAGGCACATTCTTGGAACTCTCACACTTGAAACCCCATAGATAAATTGAAACAACCCTGAACATTCATTTAAAAATGACGTACTCACTTGTCAAAAGAAACGAAAATTGTACTATATGTACATAGGATTTTTTTATTTTTTTTCAAACTTACCATACCCCCAAACTTATTTGATTATTAGTATTTCATGGGTATGGTTTAAACAAAAGAAAAACGACAAGTGAGTACTTGAATACCGAACAATTAAAAGTTCTCCCTAAATCCAATCGCTCACATCAAGTAGCATTTGCAACTACCAGCTTGATTTACTCAAATTGTGTCTTCGGTTCATGATTAGGTTTGGAAAAAGTTTAATTGACCATGGTATTAGTTCAGTGTTCAGAATTGAAACGGATATTTGGCTTCGATAGGGTAACGAGGGATAAATGATATTACATAGTAAGCTTAAAAGGCTCAAGAGATCAAAAGAATGCTTAAATCATATCTCCTGAACTACCTCGCCTAGGATTTTGCCTCGAATTTCCCCCCAAATCAGGTCCTAAAATCCTTATTGTCATGAATTTGGTTGACAGATAATCGGTTTTAAATCAAATAGACAGTTATATATTGAGTTTATGTGCTCGTGCATTTAGGATCTACAATATTTTTTACTAAAACGATACGTTAAGTACACAGAACACACATGAATGAGCTTTAAGCTCGACCTTAATAAACAACCAGGGTACAGACTCATCATCAGGTATTGGCCCAGATGAAGTTAAAACTCAGTACAAAATAACAACTAAACAAAACAAACTAATCCTAAACAAACATGCATACAATAAAAACAAAACAATATATACTAACAATACTAAACTACTACTCATCACCTCTGAACTTAAAACAAGCAGTGCCCAAAATGACCCATCAGTGATCCCAATGACAGCATATAGCATTATAATGAAGATGGGAGTTTAGAACACGTACCTGGGAGACGAGAGAATCTCGCCTCCGAATCAAGTCGGCTATGACGGATTTGACTTATTTTTTACCTTGGGTTGCCTCCCAAGAAGTTCTTGATTTATTGTCTTCAGCTTGACATGGAGAATGACTTGTTAAAGAGCGACTTCCGCCCGAAGTACGTGTCATACAACACCACGTATGGGTCTTGGTTCAAAACGCCCTCAAGCTTGGCGAGATATCACTCTGGATAGCTCAAGTTTTCAACAAGATACTCCACCGGCTCATGTACTTGGTGGGCATGAAAAAACATTGCTTTTGACTGCGAAGGACAAGTGAACCACATCGGATCCTTGTAGATGTAATCGTTATGGCTTGATGGTGGCATTACAATTGAAATTCAAACGATGAAAAATCACAACTATTAACATATGATTTTTCATCGCCAAACCATACTTGGGTTGTAGCATCTTCATGATCGTCTTTGTTCTCACCCAAGTACTTTCCGCTTGCTTCCGGTTCCTCACGGTGGCTTTCACATTCGGATATGATTTGTTTGCCTCTCAGTGCCACCGTCTCTGACTCGATCTCAATGAAGTAGATAAGTTGACTGATTTGTGTCTGAATAGACGTTATGGTCGCATCAATCTCGGCGCAAACTGTCTCGATATTGTTAAGACGATCCTCGTGCTCGTTGAGCTGGTTATGTGTTTCCCTCAATAATATCTGAATCTCCCCCATAACAGTAGCGAACATTTCTTCCAAGGCGGGGGAAGACTCCATATCTTGAACCGGCGTGTTAATCTATAGTGCTGTGGTATTGGAAAAATCCCCTAAGCTTTGGTTTCTTGGTGAATAATTCCAAGTCTGATAATCAAAGGCCGCTATTTCCTCTAACGACCAAAAGGCTTCATCCGCGGTTAGTTGGTCGAATGAGGTCGTACGATTTTGTCCTTCAACCCAATTTCTGGTTGCGGCTTGTAACCCGCGCGAGAAAATTCAGAAGCTGACACTTCCTCGAGAGACCATGGTTGGGGAAATGGAATAACAACTTCTTATAATGATCCTAAGCACAATAAAATGGCTTGGAATTCCGTTGAAAAAAATGCAAGAGTACCTGTTGATCTAACATCTTCAAGCATCTTGCGGAAAAACAAAAACAAAACTACAAACGAAAAATTATAAACAAAAGAAATGCCCAAATTAAAATCAAGTTATTTACTCACAATATCAACAGTAATCTAAAATACAATCCCCGGCAATAGCGCCAAAAACTTGGTGGCGAATTATTACGTCGCTACTTTCACCGTAAGTGTACGGGTCAAGTTCTAGTATAGATGAGAATGAGTAGAGGTTGTCATATCCATAGGGATTGGTTGAGATTATTATCGAGTACCGCGATTGTCATAGCTTAACTTTATTTAGGCGACATAAATTGAGTTTATAATTAATAAATACTAATACTAAGTTAATTAAATTAACTATAGTAATATTATATTGAGATGTTTAGGGAAACGATTGCCTAGGGATTAAATTCGTTTACAAAAATGTGTTTGGTCTTGTTTAGTTTACAATAACGGCATTTTACCTATCCGACAATCTCGGTGTCGTAAACTCATTCGCCACCTCCGTAATAGGGTGTTTTCCACTTGTGAGAGGGCGAGGGAAATAGGGAAGGAGAGAGAGTTGAATGTGAGAGAGAGAGAGAGAGAGAGAGAGAGAGAGAGAGAGAGATGAGCAGGAGAGAGAGAGAGTAGTTAAAGAAGAAAAAGAAAAAAGAAAAGAAAAGGAAAAAATGATTGAAAAATGAAAAAAAAAAATGTAAAATGACAATTTTGCCTTCTAAATTTTGTTAGTGTGAATGGAATTTTTAGCAGAAGGGCCTTTAAAAAACTTGATAATACGTAGAGGATTTAAAATGAAACGTACAAACTTAGAAGGATCACTTATAAATGTGTCAATAATTAGAGGGTTTAAAATGTATTTTTTCCAAAAAAATAAATAAAAATAAATAAATGTTTTTGGGGAAACATTATTTAATTGTTGAAATTTAGGTAACTAACAACTTTGTAATAAATTCATTATAAATAAAAATCATGTGTATGCTAGCGGTTCAAAAATGATTACTGTTAGTAGTCATGTGCTAGGAAATCAATGACTAAATCGGTAACCCTTGGATGATTTCGATTTGATACGCTATCGTCAGACAAGATTAACAAATCTTTTGTCAGGAATACAATCAATAATAAGAACTTGGGGTGTTTGTGGATATCATTATTGTAAACTCTTACGAGACTAAAATTTGTCCACTAGAGGTAACTTAGGAGTTTAAAGACTTGTTGCATATACTAAATGTAACGGTGTTCTCTATGAAAGTGGCTTTTCAATTAACTAAAATATTAGTTTTGCTCGATGACTAGCAAAATTTAGGTTTGGGGGTATGATTGCGTCACATTTTACGCGATCTAATATGAGTTCATCTAAGTTTTGTTAAGTTTTGAAGTTAAATAAATTCGTATAATTGATTTATTTTAGGTATTTTTTGTAGATTTAAATAATTGGATAAAAAACATACTATTTGGAAGCAAAGTGCACAAGAAAAAGATCAAGTGGATAAAAGTCGCGGTATACGATACTCAAATAAAAATATATGTCCACTCTTTTAACCACAACTAACTGTACAATTTTAATTTTGGGATAAAACCAATTGCATATGAAAGTAGACTCTTTAAGATTTCTAATGACTAATCATATGGAAAAATCAGAGTTCATATGAGAAAGATACAGATCTTCAAAGTTGTTCGTTGTTTATCTGTCAAAAGTGCACCGTGGGCCCATTCGCTGGGCTTAGGTCCATCCTTTTTCTTTCTTTCCCCAAGGCCCAGCTTCCCTTTTCCTTATGTTTCATTTTCGTCTCTTCACCAATGGCCCATAGAATTGGATGGCCTTAAATGGCCTATGGAATTGGAGAAGCAGGGTTTTATTTTTCGGTTCTTTTCATTCTTTTTTAGTTTTTTTTGTAAGGTTTTAGGGGCGGTACAAAAAGCATCCGGCAGTAGGTTAAGGATAGCATTTTCCCCTTTTTTTTTTTTTGGCTTCTTTTTACATTTTTTTAAGATTTAGTGCTTCGGCAGTAGGTTTTTCTTCTTTTCATTTTTTTTTTTCCCACTTTTATTTTGTTGTTGGATTTTGGCTAGTTCATTCCTTATTTTTGGGACCATGTTGAATGTCTCTTGGGGAAACACGAAGAAATACACCATGAACGACTATTTTTAATTTAATTCTGAATTAGTGTAAACAATTAGGTTGCGTTTGGATAAAAGATTTGACAAATTAAAGGGATTTGTGAAATAAAGAGATTTCAAAATTCTGAATTTTGAAATTCGTTCATTTCATAAATCTCTTGTTTGGATAATAGTTTGAGTCGAAGCATTTGAACGTGTAATTTCAACAAATTATGAAAACAAAATAGAATAGAACAAAATTTATGGGAACAAAAATAGAAACCCATCGCCAAACATCATAATCTGCAAACGAAATCGTCGTCCTTCGTCGTTGAAATCCTAATCTGCAAACGAAATCCCAAATCTGCAAACGAAGTCAAAACCCTAATCTGCAAACGAAATCGAAATCGTCGTTCGATTTTGAAGACAAATCGAAATTGACTCGATTTCGATTGGGAAGAGGAAATTGTCGTTCGATTTGGATTTCGAAATCGAAATCGTTTTTGCAATCGATTTGGATTTGGATTTAGATTTCGAAATCGTCTTCGAAGGCCCTAAACGACAACGATGACGAACAACGACCAACGACAACGACGACGGACGACGGCGGCCAACGATGACGGATAATACCCTACACGACAACGATGAAGACCCTAGATGGACGATGATGGTGGCTTCACGAAGTAGAAGACGGGTCACGAAGAAGAAGCAGAAGCAGAAGGAGGAGGAACAAAACAGACGACGTGAAGGATTTTACAAACTCAGCCTCTCTCAAATTCATTTCTAAATCCCTTCATTCACCCAAAACAAAATTTCACAAATCCTTTCTCCTATTACCCAAACAAGGGATTTGTTAAAAATAGATTTCAAAATCTCCTAACCAATTGAAATTCCTCCTACAAATACTTCATCCAAACACAACCTTATATGATGAGAAATTTTTGTTCTTGATATTGGTTTGATTTGTGGTTGGATTTAATTTCAAAGTGTTTTTGTAGAGATTTTAATTTCGATCCAATTGCTACTAAAAACGTTAAATCTAGTACTTGTGATCTAAATCTAATGATCATATAATAATATTCTTGACATTTGATTATTGGTTTGGATGGTTTATGCTTAGATTTTAATTCACCCTAAATTAGAGTAACGTATAAATTAAATACCGAAAATAAATAATTCCAATGAATAATTAGTCGAATCTTTCTTAGTAGTTCCGGCTTGTAGTTAGGAACACCCTATTTGCATAAATTCGATTTAAAAAGAAAATACAAAAATAACATAAACTCCAAATACGTAACCTATAATTCCTAATCCGGTATATATATATATATATATATATATATATATTAAAAATCCAAAACTCTACTCAAACTTTATTTTCTATAAAGGAAGAAAAATAATTGGAAATCGATAATTACAAGACTGATCTCTGTGGTTCGACACTCTACTTGAATACCATACTATATCAGTATCCCGATACAAATTTAAGAGTATTATTTTTCAGCGATCAGGAGCCACCATCATAAGGAGAATGGACTGTCCAGGGAAATGCCAGCGATTACCCGATAGAAAGAAGAGTGCTCAACCAAACTGAGACCGTGGATTCTCATCAGCAACCCAGAAATTGGGAAGAGATAGATCTACCCCTAGATGAACTAGAAACACTGATGAAAGGAACTGGGATGCCATTCATCGTTGACATATTAAAGGTGCCACTTTCCAATAAGTTCGACCCGATTGACCATATTCACCAGTTTAGACATGTTATGGCACTTTATGGAGTGGGCAACTCTATGCTGTGCAGAGCATTTGCGACCACTTTAAAGGGATTTGCCTTGGAGTGGTTACACAAGCTACTACCTAATTCCATCTCATCATTCATGGAATTCGAGAAGCAATTCATCAGTCACTTCATAACTTGCCAAAGGTTAATGAAAGGGGCCGATTCGTTGCTAGCTCTGCGATAGGAAAATGGAGAATCCCTGCACCAGTACATGAATCGTTTTCATGCAGAACAAATGTGCATTAAGGGATGCGATACAAACCTCATTATAAACGCGTTTACTCCGGAATTGCGTCACAGATGATTCCAAGACTTTCTTACCGAGCACAATTCGAAAAGCATGACCTAACTGATGGAAAATGTCAAACCCTACATGAAACTGGAAGATGTTAGATATGTGAGAGAATGAAGGGTATCATCCAAAGATAATCCTAGGAAAAACGAGAAAGACAACAATAGAACAAAGGGTAGTAGTTTGGACTGGCAGAAAGATTACCCGAGGAGCTCAGGATCGAGATCGGAAGCTCATCAGGAACCAAACCTCCTAGGATTGCGGATACTGATCGCACCACATTTTGTGCGATCTAGTACTACTAAATTAAGTTTTGTTAATCATTTGAATAAATGAAAATATTAAAAATTAATTTATTTTATTTGTTTTTATAAGATTTTGAATTTGGAATAAAAATATGCTAATTTGGTGCCAAACGAACAAGAAACAAATGAACCACGCCCAGCCGAACGTGACTGACTTCTACCCGATGTGGCGTGCGCGATAGATGGCATCGCGCGTGTGATCACAAGCCCGGTGCGTTGCACCCGGCTTGAATTAGGGAGGCGACCCCCCCTCCCTTTTTTTTTTTTTTTTTTTTTTTTTTTTTTTTTTTTTTTTTTTTAAAAAAAAATTATCACTTTGGTGGGTTTTCAACAAAGTGGGTTTTGTCGGAGACCCATCATCTTTGTCTTTTTTTTTTTTTGCAATTTAAGACAACAGTAGAGCTTTGGGAAGGGGGGAGGGGATTCTCTTATTTTGTAGAGAGTTATAGGGAAATGTTTTGTACATAATTAGTTTTGTAGTTTTTCTTCATTTTCTCATTTTTCCATTCTCTTGTTTTCCCCTTGAAGCTAGAAGGCCAAGATCACAAGGAACAAAAATGGTGATGGCGATTTTGAGGATTGTATCTGAGAAAACGTCTTTCCAAACAGCGATGAGCGGTGTTAACTTCCTTCAATCGGGTTATGATATTAGTAATGTATTTTGTATTTATGTAATATTGTATTTTTTATTTATTTATTTATTTTTTTTTTAATTTGGATTATGTGTAACTATTGTGTGATGATGATTTGTTGATCTTTATGTTGGTTTCAATGTAGTTGGATTTATTTTTAAGGTGTTCTTGTAGAGATTTTGATTTAAATTCAATTACTACTAAAAACATTAGATCTAGTACATGTGGTTTAAATCTAATGGTCACACAATCGTATTCTTGAGAATTGATTATTGGTCCGGATGGTTTATGCCTCGATATTAATCCACCTTAGATTAATTATATTAGTGTAATGTAGGAATTAAAGATCGAAGATTAATCATGTCGAAGAATAACAATCCAAATCTTTTTTAGTAGTTCTGATTTATAATTGGAAACACTCGTTTATACAAATTCGATTTGAATAGAAAATACAAGAAAAATATAATATCCAAAATACTGAACCCACAATTCCTAACCCGGGTCTCTATTTTGTTTTGTTTGTAGATTTAGTTTTTATTTTTCTTTTACCAAAAATCAAATTTTGTTTTCCTTTCGGAAAGAATAGTAATTAGAAATCGATTAATTACAAGTCTGATAATTGTGGTTCGACACCCTACTTGAATGCTGTACAACAGTAGTATCGCAATACCATTTAAGGATATTATTTTTTAGTAATCAAATGCTGATCTCCAAAATTCTACAGGAAATTCGCTCGTCTGAAGTGGTTTAGTGGCCACCCAAAATCCATGCAAAGTCCAATAGGAAGAACAAGGCAAAGTACTATGAATTCCACAAGGATTATGACCTTGACGCAGATGACTGCTGGGATCTCAAAAAGGAGATTAAACGACTAATTGACATGGGTCAATTGCATATCTATTTGCAGGAACGGATAAGAGATAAAAAGAGATCCAGGAGTGAGGGTTGTAACGAAAAGCGCACTAAGGATCGAAAAGATAATGGCCCCAACAGTAATCGTGAAGTCATTAACATGATAAACACTGTTAGACTCGCTACTGGAGAAACAAATTGCGAGCGAAAGAGGAAAATCTGAGAAGCAGCGTGGGAGCGGACTTATGGAGAAAAAATATCAGTAACTATGAGGCCAAGACCGGTCATTACATTCACTGATGAATATTGTAAAGGAATCGTGCACCCGCACGAGGACGACCTGGTAATAACACTTTAGATCTCCAGTTTTGAAGTAAGGAAAATCTGGATTGATATGGGCAGTTCTACCAATATCATTTTCGTGAACACGCTGAAATAGATGGGGGTGCCCAGCTCAGATATTGGGTTGACCTAGATTGTAATAGTAGGATTTAACGATGACTTCTGCTCTCCCAAAGGAAAGATCACTTTATCAGTCACAGAGAATAAGGAATAGAACGGATTCACTAAAGCCACAGAGTTCACGGTAATGGATTCCACATCCACATATAATGCGATATTGGGACAACCATGGTTTCATACAATGGGAGCCGTGGTGTCTACGTTCCACCAATGCATCAAATATACAAAGAAACATTTAGTGATGAAAAAAACATTAAATGTAAAAACATTAGGTGAGCTGAGGAGATCATTTCACTGAAGAAACACTTAGTGATAAAAACACCGAGTGTAAAATTGCGTAATGAGTTGAGCAGATCAGCTCGACAAAGAAACATTTAGTGAAAGAAACACTTAGTGATAAAAACACCAAGTGTAAAATTGCGTAACGAGCTGAGCAGATCAGCTCGACAAAGAAACATTTAGTAAAAGAAACACTTAGTGATAAAAACATCAAGTGTAAAATTACGTAACAAGCTGAGCAGATTAGCTCGGCAAAGAAACATTTAGTGATAAAAAACACTAAATGTAAAAACATTAAGTAAATTAGGGAGATCAACTCACCAAAGAAGCACTTAGTGATAAAAACACCAAGTGTACAATTGAGTAATGAGCTGACCAGATCAGCTTGGCAAAGAAACATTTAGTGATTAAAAATACTAAGTGTAAAATCATTAAGTGACCTAAGAAGATTAGCTCACCAAAGAAATACTTAGTGATAAAAAACACCAAATGTAAAATTACATGATGAGTTGAGCAAATCAACTCGACAAATAAACATTTAGTAATAAAAAATACTAAGTTTAAAAACATTAAGTGAGCTGAGGAGATAAGCTCACCAAAGAAACACTTAGTGATAAAAATCACCAAGTGTAAAATTATGTAACCAGCTGAGCAAATTAGCTAGACAGAGAAGACACTTAGTGATAAAGATTACTAAGTGTAAAATTGTGTGACGAGCTAAGAAGATTAGCTCACCAAAGTAACGCCTAAGAAAACATTACCAAGTGTAGATGAAACATACTATTTAGATTAGTTTGTCAAAAGAAACGCTTCGTGGTAAAAATCACTAAATCGAAAATGCAAAGTAAACTGATCAGATTGTCAGATAAACACTTATAGTGGTAAAATACCTAAGTGTAACTGAGACATTAGTCGAACTCAAACACCTAAAACTATAAATCACCCGGTGTAAAATGCGAAACGAGCTATAGACAATTCAAAAGGAAAACAATTCAAAGAGACGAGTTAACTATGTGAAAACAATCTAATAAGTTTAGTCTACATATACAGATTCCTGTTCACTGGATACTCTCCTTGAGAGTATTGAACTACTGCTATAGTTGCGTGATTTTTTCTTTGTTTTCTTTCGTTCTCTGTGCCATCTCCGCAGATAGCTCTTCCATCGCTTTCGCTTGATTGGCTAACCTAGACCCTAATCCTACAGGCTTGAGCTTTTCTATGTTTAGCTTAGTGGCGATCAGACACTTCTCGTTCTCTGAACGCTGGAGGGCATCCTTTTTGGTCTTGAGATCGGTCTTCAGCGAGTTGACTCCAGAGCTTATTCTGCTGAACTCTTCCCTCAGTGAAGAACTCTCGACAAAAAATATGTTGTTCTCACCGATCAGCATATGAATACTCTTCTACAGAATCTTGCATTGAGCATTGGCAATGTTTAAATTAGCCTCAGATTTCTCTCTAAATGACTTTTCCACTGCCAGATTTGTCTCAAATGAAACCTTATTCTCTTAAAGTATGCAAAGGTCATTCTCCAATCGGTTGGACTCTGTCAGCTAATGTATAAGCAAAGTATTAAACTCAGCAATGTCATCTTAGCTTCCCGCTAGCGTTGAAGATAAGTGGATGCTCTACAAAACAGTTTTGGTTCCGATCTGAAATTCATAACACAACTCCAAAGAATTCACATATGCTAAAAATATAAAGTTACCTAAAAGAGTGTCCACATAAGAGTATGAAAGAGCTTTGCACAACTGCGACTCCCAATCTTGGGCCGACTCCTGTCCCAAGACTGCTCAAACAAAGTCCGTATGGCATTGTCAATTTTTTTTGGCAATTTGGGATTGAAGGGCCCACTTCTTTCAACATATGGTACATCTGCTCATGAGACATACCACGACTATTAGGAGAAGCAGATGTGCCTTGACTGGATGTCGTGGAAGCGGGAGGAGGTGGAAGAATGCTGGTTATAGCAAATTCAGGGGCAAGAATTATGGGGGTCCCGGCCGCATGAGTGATGAGCTCTAACCCTTGAATATCGGTAGGAACTGGAACTTTTGCGCTGGAAACCGGTACAAAAACCACCCCATGCCGTCGCTTGCTCAACTGTTGTGAGTCATCAGAATCTTGTTGAGAGAATGAGCCGAGCTGCTAAAGATCGAGGAGCTGCTGGGCGAGATACAACTAGCTGTGCAATTGACGGAGGAACAAAAGGTTACCCAGATTGCCGATGGGTCTTCTTAGGTGCTCTATTCCTCTTCCCTAAAAGCCAAATCGTGTAGACACTTGACTCCTGACGTGTCCATTTTTGGTGTTTCAAATGAGTCAAAGGAGAGGACTTTGCAAGATCTTTTCTCTAGGACCAGGAGCTTCTTCAGTTCGTCCTCAATCTTAGTTGTAAGGCGAAAACTCTTGCAGGCCCCTTCGCCTGCAGAAACTAATCCATGAAAATGTAAGGACACCACCAAAGCAAATTTTATGAACTAAGATCGAAAGAGACAAAGAAAAAAAAAAGGTTCCTTAGGAAGTTAAAGTGCTTCAGTATGACTGGAGGCTATCCTATCTCATCAGGGGAGAATTCTCAATTACTCTTGAAGAAGAGATATCGCATCTTCCAACCCTTCATCGTGATAGGAAGGTCGGTAAGGAATGAGTACTTCTTGATGGCTGAGTAGTAGTATTTTCCCGTGTTGTGAAGGAATTTGAGGGAACAGACATTCCTAATCATTTTTATGGTAAGGGGAACATTGTTCACCCTAGGAAGAGCTAATGCTCCTATAATCTGGCTGAATTTGTTAGGTACTAATTGGGCCGAGGTAATTTCTAATTGACTAAAAAGGTTGCAAAAAAAGGGGTAAGGGGAAGCCTAAAGCCGTATTCGAACATCCACACAAAGAGGCATATTTCGTCATCTTTAGTGCTATAAGGATGTTCATTCCCAGTTGAAACCCTAATTGTAATCGACGCAAGGATATTGTATTGTTCTCAGAATGACTCTAGCCAATCCTCACTAAAGTTGCTAGTACCATGATTTCGCCAGTTCACTAGGGAATCGGTGGACGGACGGGGTCTGGAGATGTCGTCTTCTCCAAAAGGGGAGTCGGCGACGAACCAACCTCTACTAGACTGTTTGATGGACTTCAGGTCATAATTCAAAATAGAATAACAAAAATGAAAATCATGTGTGAACAACTATACGGTCAGGAAATTAGATGAAGTAAAGAACTTATGCGGACGAAGAAGTGATCTTTCGTCTCACTTCTTTGAATCATCACAAAAGTTAGGAGGGCAAATGATATAGGAAAAATTCTCTCCCACATTTAATAGAAGCTTGAAAGGCCTTGATGAGTCAGATCGGGTTAATGATCCGACCCGGAAGAAGTGACCCGGTGGTCATCTCGAGCTGAAAACAACAGCCCACTTAGAATGAGGTCAGCTTATAAGAGTGGCTCAATACATGAATAGAAAAAGATCTTGTAAAGAGGCGCAATCGGGAATAAACAAAGCCCGCAGTGGAAGGCCATTAGAAGATGAGCCCAAAACCCCACGATCCCATGCATGAGGAGAATCATAACTAACTCACTGTTCATGGCGAAATCATCAGCAAATCCAATGCAAATAGAAGAAGATCGTGGATGGGGTGACTTCACCAACAAACGATACGAATTAAGAAGTTTATATATAAGAGAAGACATCAACATATTTTACTCACTATCAAGTACTTGATCTTTCATTCAAAAAACAGACTAATTTATTCTCACGTCGAAAGTTCTTTGACCGACACTATACCGATGTCCCCTTTGAGCTAATTGATTTTACAGGTCATTTATTTACAAGTTGTGGAGATCTTTGGTAAGTGGTAGATCTTTTGCACATACTAATTTTTTTTGGCAACATCAGTTTTGGTATGTTCTAATGTACATATAGGAATAATCAACAAAAGAACCACATTTTCACGTGGCCACTCGACATAATAAAATCACCACACACATGTACACAACCATATATCATTCAACTTCATGATATAACTGGAAACAAATAACATTTTTGTCGGCGAAGAAATAGTGTTTAGCGGGTTGGTGAGTTTGAAAGAGAACACAAATAAGAGTTTTTACTGCAATAGGATTCCATAGTTTCTATAGTTAGATCTTAAAAGAACGGAATGTTGTAAAGAATGGAAAGGACGAATAGCGAGTAGGATATTTTTTAAAATTGTCCTAAGAAAAATATGTTTTATGTACAAAAAATATACTACAAGCTGTTTTATAATATAGAATAGCATATAACCCATGTTTAAAGGTACAACTTAAAAAAAAAAAAAAAAAAAAAATCTTAATTTAGAAGAAAAATATGTATACCAAATTTATATTTTTCTTCTCAGCCAAAAAAGGAATTGAACATAATTATAGGAACAAAAATCCTAAACAAGCATTTGAGTTGTTAAACACAAAAATTATTGCATGACAAGAAAATAAGATTATTAAGAACAACATCCATGATTAATATTTTTCTAATATAGTACTTTTATTTATTTAATATGATTTTTAATAAATTGACTCAATTTACAGTTATAAAAACAAAGAGAAAAAATAGGAAATGATACCTTTCTAGTCAAACTCTCCAATAACTCTTATCTTTTTTCTATGTCCATACCTTTGGCATTTCAAAAATTAATTTTTTTTTCTTTCAAAGATTCAAGATAATTTGCTTTTAAAAAAATTGGACAAAAAATATTCATTCCCTCCATTCCTATGAAATACACACAAACACAAAAGAAACCGGCACCAATGCAAAATGAAACAATAATATGAGATTTAGAAAGCAATATGTTGTAATTAACCATATAGATAAACACAACAATACAGATTAGTTTTTTCTACCAAACACCAAAATCTAACAATTAATAAATTTGATTTAGTATAACTTGTGGAACATAAACACTAAACAAACACTTTAAACGCTAAACATATAAATTATTGCATGACGAAAAAATAAATTTATCAAGAACATCTATAATCAATGTTTCTAATAAAGTACTTTTTTAACTTTTATTCAATAAATAGATTCAATAAACTATTATTAAAACAAAGATAAGAATTAACAAATTAGACATTTCGGTCACACTCTCTAAGAACTCTATCTTTTTCTATATGTCCAAACTTCACGCTTTCCATATTTTAAGCATTTCCCCTACAAATATTCAAGATAATATGCTTTTATGAAAATAAAAAAAGAAAACAATAATATAAGTTTTCTAAAATATAGAATCACTGATTGTTTATATATAATAGGGTTCTTTGTGAATTGAAAGACAAACATGCATGCCCTAACAACCTTAGGGACATGAAAACTTGGTTTCCTCTATTTGATAGGGATTTGAATAAAAATGACATAGAAAAATGGGGTTTTAGTATCGAGAATTAAACTTACCGATAAAACAAAAACGTAATTGACTTTGGATTTTGAGAAAAGATTTCAGAGTCTTCTCAGACCTTATGGACTAGTTTTTCCAATGTCAAATTTTGAGAAAGGGCTTAGGGATTTTGAGAGGAAGTAAAAGCTCATCGGTGAAAAAAAATGCGACCAATGACTTTTTGTGTTCAAAGGATTCCTGTGTTGAGTTCGGCGACCAACGAGGACCTTCAGGCAACCAACGACAAGTTTCAGGCGACCTCCGGTGACCAATGACAACATTACACGGTTTGAGAGGGAGAGAGATGTGTATGTTTTATAGGAATATTGAGTGAATTTTAATAGGGTACTTAGTTTACATACTTAGACTCTAAATATTTGCTACTAAAAATAGTCTTCATTAACATTAAATTCACTTGTAGTGATTTCCTGTAATTATTCATTAAAATATGAAGACAAACTAAAATTGAAGAGTAAAAATAATTTCTATTAATACTAAATCTACTTGTAGTAATTTTTAAGAATTATTCTTTAAAATATGGAGGTAAAACTAAAATTGAAGTTGAAAAATAATTTTTATTAATACTAAATTGATTTATAATAATTTTTTAAAATTATTTCTTAAAATATAAAAAACAAAATATATTTTCATAAAATAACTTCTTCTTTTTTTAAACTAACCAAATATTAATCTATTTTATAATCAACAATATTATTTTTATTATATTTAAAGTTTGATTTAATAACAACCCAAAATAAGTGGTTCTTAATTCTCCAAAAATAATTTAAAATTAACAGGATGTTCGGTGTGAAGTTCCTTAGTTTACTCTTAATTCTAAAAAAGTCCCAAATGCAATTATAATTTATGTTTTAGTCCCGCGTATTAAAAAATACGAAAAATCCAATACATGCGCCTGCACTCGCGTAATTATATGTAATTAATTTGTGTGTAAAATATTTGCTAGATGTAACAAATATTACACAAAGTACATGTAATGTGTAACATATAACTAATATTACACAAATAAATAAATGTAACTAATATTAAACTAATTTGTGTGTAGAATATTTGTTAGATGTAACAAATATTTACAAATACATATAATTTGTAACATGTAACTAATATTATACATGTACATGTAACTAATATTATACAGATGTATGTAATATAGTTAGATATAATTTGTAATTATTAAGATGTGATTATTAACATGTAACTAATATTCATTATAATACGAATTTACTTACCAAGTTCTTTCTATATTTTGTGTAATTGCATGCGGGACTAATATGCAAACAAAAATCAATTTAAAAAATTAAATCAAAATTTATATTTTAAATAAGATTAACAACATATTACATCTGTATTTAGGACTAATCACCAATTATCTCAAATTAAAATTAACGAGTAAAAGCGTACAATACAATACAGATGTAGATCAGAACGGCCGACGGTACCAAAATCACCAGCGGAACCACGGCGGCCCAGCTGTACACACTCAAACACCCCAAAACCCCAAGCTTAATCTCAACCAAATTCACCAGCGCCAGCGTCAGGAACGCGCATCCCGCTGCCGATCCCGCCGCCGACGCCAGAATCCCGGCCCTCAGAACCCTTGCGTTCACGTGAGCTCCGCCTAGAAGCACCGCTCCGCCGTCGCCGTCGTCCCCTTCCTTGGGGGTCCTGATTGACTGCTTGAGGCTGAAGGCGATGAGACTGGAGAAGAGGAATGAGCTAAAGGAGTAGACGTGGAAGGCAACGAAATCTTCGGCGATTGCGGATCCGGCGGCGCAAGCGGATGCGTCTCCGACGAGAGTGTAGTTTGGATCGATTGGGTTCCAGGCAAGGCCAAGGAAGACGGCGAATGTGAAAAGGGAGTTGACGTTAACTACGCCGTCGAGTGCCATTATGTGGACGCTGGTGGTGGTGAGTCGCCGGCGGAGACTAGGAAGGCGGTTATCGTTCATCGGAAATCCCAATCGAAGGGAAAATGGAAGGATTAGCAGTTTTTAGATTTCCTTTTTCCCGTTATTGAGTGGCGTTGAAGTTAGAAACTGGAAGTGGAATCTACGGTGGCGTTTCTTCTCCGGCAAGCGAAGAGTCCGGTGAAAAAAAAATGTCAAAAGAAGAAAAGGAGCAAAAGATTAAAGCGCCGTTGCCGGGGATCGAAACCGGGTCACCCGCGTGACAGGCGGGAATACTCACCACTATACAATAACGACTTCTTGTTTCTTATGCCAATTTTATTTTATAAAAACGCAACTCATAGATTCTATTGTACATCTTCGAAAAACAATAAAACAATGATATCCCAAATTTTTATTCTAAGTAATTGTTTGTATTACGATATAACTTTTTCACATGTATTCTTTTGTCACAAGAACAATTTATAATAATATTAAAGAATGTCATTAGACACTATCATATCATTTATTTGTTATATCTATTTGTTATGTTTAAAAGCAAAAGATCTAATCTCAACTTTAAATATTACTCATCTCTGTATTACTATTTATTTAGATGAATAAATAAATATAATTTATTCAACCCTAATAATATTAACTCTTAACAGTAATATTATAACCTTTCTTACTTCAACCCTATTAATATTTTAATATCAGCTCACTAAAATTTCTCACTAATTCTTCAATTAGTCCCACCAATATTCTATATGCGAGTCAAAAACTAGTTATAAATTAAGATAAAATCGGATTCACATGGTTGAGATTAACTAATAAAGCTGCAAAGTAAGGTCATGTTTAATAACTAAAATAAGTACTGAAAACTAAACAAATTCAGTACTTATGCAATTAAGTAAGTTTGATAACTTTAATTAATATTACTTAATTAATTAAGTGTTACTGAAAATTTTAACTTTGTGGGCTTAAAATTTTAAGCCAATTGAGCTTTACTTATTTTTTTTTTCATTTAATGGGCTTACCCATTTTATATATATACTAACGTATAACCCGTGCCTAAAGGCACGGGCATAAAACATACATCATCTATTGGGACAATTATATCAATTTGTTTTTCTATTCAACTTTAAATGTTGTATCAATTGAGACAATTATAATTTTAATAATACTTTAGGATAAACAATATTTGTTGTGAATAGAGATTCATATTCGGGAAGAAGTATACTTAATCGATCAAATGATGTACACCTTGATAGGGTCACACATAGTTGACCGTGACTAAAAATCGGTGTAATCAAATCAACTCCAACAAATTTCACTGATTGTCCTTGTGATTTATTTATCGCCATAGCATACGCCAAACAAATTGGAAACTGACACCTTGTCATTTGAAAAGGAAATTCAGAAGACGACGGCGTCAAGGATATTTTCGAAATGAATGCTAAATTTTCTGCTTTATCCCTTGTTAATATTCGCGCTTCTATTACATGTGGAGAACACCTAACAACCATTAAGCGTGTGCCATTATAAAGTCCATCACTTGGTGCGATATTTCTCAATAACATAACTGGACATCCAAATTTCAAATTAACTTGAACGGAGGTAATCCTGGAGGATCTAATGAATTCAAGTACTCATTAGGATAACGATTTGTAATTTGACGATCGACTCCATCATCTTCAAACATTTTGTCCGCAGCCAGATATGTGATTGTTTCTTCGGGAAAAATATTTAAAGCGGCTGAATTAATAGCACTAACATCGTCATTTCTTGCAGAAATGATGGAACATTCAGTTAGAAATGTAAGAGTAGTAACACTGGGTGTACCTAGATGTGGATAAACTGAAGATATTAATTCAACCACATTACGACACTTGTGTATGGTTGATGACAGTTGTACGATTTCACGCGTAGATACCTAAACGATTGCGGCCCCTTTGACTACGGTCAACAGTAGACGCAAATAAAATTGTTCGCTCGAATTGGGAAGCGCAAAATACATTCTGCCGATGGCAAATCCCTTATGTCGTGGCTTCTAACATTTTTTCAGTTTTATTCCAAACAAAATGCGGGGGAAACTCTTGATAAGTATACACACGTGCAGAAGCATGTGCATCACAATATGCAAAAAATTCTGTTAGAGTCGACTTCTGTGATTGAGCTCGAGAAATAATAGACTCCATTGTTTCAGTAGGATTGAAGATAACCTGATGCATTCCAGGAAAATGGAGCGTCAATCGAACAACTGTTGGATTCTCATCATGCAAAGGAAAACTCAACAATTGCCAGGCCGCCACAGACGGTCCAACGTATCTTGCATCAAGATATTGCTTAATCTCATCCATCATTCCCAAAATTAATGTCGTCATATCACCTCCTTTATATATATATTTGTGTATATTTTTGACACACCTAATTCCAGTGCATACTTCAACATTAATATGACAGTCGAACATCTTGGAAAGGTACGGATTGTATGGGACGACGTCTCTATTATCAACTTGTTGCCTCCTCACTGTATAAACTTTACCATCATCACGACGGCGGTAAATGGGATATCCGTCTTGAGCCATCGTTGTGTACTCCGTGAAATATCGTGAATATTTCTTAGTGGATCTGCCATTCTCCATGCACGGGGCTTAACAATTTCGAGCACCACATGGTTCGTGAACCATGCATTTTTTTACGGTCTCGAAAAGTTCTGGGTCTTTATTTGGATCTGGAAATTCAGCACAAACTATTCTATCTACTTGGTCGTACGTTTGAATTTTGTCTGCATCATCAAGAAATATAAGTAAGTGCATGTGCGGTAGACCTCGTTTCTGGTACTCAATTGTAAAAACATGGGCAACTTTTTTTCCAAATACTCGAGTGTTTTCAATCTCTTTCATTAGAGCACTTCGTTTTAGCTCGAAAACACCGACAATTAAGTCTGGACTGTCAGCTGGTGTTTGATGTGACAATAAAGCTTCAGTGATTTCTGTTTAACTTGGATTCACAGTCATGGTAAGAAACACGTCAGGGTGATGGTGATATCGCGTTATAGCCATTGAATCTTGGAAGATTTCAAACATATGTCTGGACTACCAATAAAAGATGATGGCAAAACAATTCGTTGACCTATTTGATTAGGTTCCATCCCATCTAATGCAATATCAGTAAGACTTTGATAGAGTTCACTACGGAGGTTTGGTTGATGTTGCCTAAAGTAATTCAACCTATTTTGCTCCGTCGCAGGCCAAGTATCTACCAAGAACTCTTGAAATAATTTTCCTCCCCTTAGAATTGTTGAATACTCTATTGGCCTTTCAAACACACGGTAGCTATAAAATTGCATTTGAGTTAGTCGAGCATTTGTGTGTCGACCATGAATCACATCCCACTGTCTAAATTCAGGCTCCCATCCAAGCTCACCAAAAGGGAACAACAAAACGTAATGCAATGGTAGATAAGTCGGATTGCATTCATTGATTTGCATTAGTTCATTACTCCCCTTTAAATGTAGAACAATATATCTCATCACGCTGGTCTCAGTTCCATCCCCTAGTAATATGACGGCTACCTTATCCTTTGTGGGCATATTATATCTCTGACGATCGTTAGATGCAGTATAGTGAAGAAAAACAGGCAACGTTTGTTGTTGTTCCAAATCCAATTGATTTAAAATCGCAAAAGCTTGACGAAATTTATCTACGAATGCATTATGTTGCAACAATGTATCTTGAATAGTTTGCTAAACATCTGATCTCAAATGAGGATTTCTATGGCTTCTCACGCTAAAAGCGAAATTAGGATCATAGATGTATAATTGAGAATAAATGGGATCTTGTAAGCAACATGTACCAAAAGATGACGTCGTTTAGATGATTTTGTTAATCTCTCATCCATCCAGTGTAACGCAGAACAATGAGGACACATGACATTCATTCTACCAAGATAGTGTCGATTTGAACTTGCATAAACATCACGATTGGCAGATGGATTCTTCACCCATCAATATCTTGATTATCGTAAAACTCCTCATTGGTAGTATTTGGCGGCCTACATTTGATGAATAACAAAGTTATTATATAGATCTTAATACCATATATGTGAATGACGTATTTAGTTAGATGAATAAGATGAAAAATAAACTCACCATATACTCCTAGAAGGTAGAATTGGTTCTTCAACAGCTACGACCGGGCTTTCATTTAAGTTTGGGTAAACAAAAGGTTTTGGGTTACCGTACGGAGAAAGGCATGCATCGTCAATTATTCTGTGAGAATGAGGAATCAAAATTGTATCCATCCCAGCGTTAATGGATAAATTTCCTGCACGATAGTATCTTGATTCTCGGCAAAGTGTTGACCTGTTGAAGCTGACCTATAGCTGGCAAATATTAAATTTTATACATCTAGTGCTTTTAAACATTAATACTTAAAAACATAAATAATGAATTAGTATGATACCTTATATCTGACAATACAATTGGTTCCTCAACTTCAGGCACTGAATATTCATTTGGAGCCACAGTATCAAACGTTTCCGTAAGATTGCGTGGAGAAGGCAAATTTGGTTCAATAATAGAATTCATTTCATACTCCATGGATGATGGAGTAGTGCGATCCATAAGGAGATCCACAATTCGAGGAGTACATAGACTCGTAATCACTGATGGCCCACATGATTGTAAAATCATTCTTCGTTGCAGTGGAGGCTGAGATGATTCTTCCAGTAGTGAATGATCCCTTTCTAAATATTGAATATTCCGAAAATTTCGTTGATTAGATCTCTCTTGTTCTCTTCATGCTCGTTGAGCTATAGCACGTTTCGATATGACATTCTTGTTTGGTGCTATATGTTCAGAAAGTAATGTCAGATTGGTCTCAAAAGTGGAATCCATTTCATATTCTATTACTGGCTCAGTAACTTGATCACTGAGAATTATAGGGGTATATTGACTTGTGCTTGCCGATGACACAAAGACTTGTGTAACAATTTTTTGTTTTGGCGTAGGCTCTGATGATTCTTCAAAAAATGATTGACCTCCTTCCAGGTAGTCGCGATTATCTTTATTAAAGCGATCACTCCTCTCCCGATCAACTCTTTCCCGTTCTCTTCGTTCTCATTGAGCCAGAGATCTTCTTGACATGTTGCTTGGGCTAAGTGTTCTTGAAATATCACTTGAGCGAGATGTTCCACCTTCTTGACATTCTAGAATCAGACGACTAAGCCTCTCTCGTTCCCTTCGCATTCGTTGGGTTAGAGCAGCTTTTGATATGACATTATCATTGAATACCTAGTGGTAACATGGGTTTGATTCTTTAATTTTGTAGATTAAAGACGGAAAGTGGAGGAGTGTGTGACAAAATATGAACTAAAATCGGTACTACATAAAACCATAGATAGAATACAATACACTAGAGTATAAATAAGAATACGATCAACTCAATATCACACAAAACGTAAGGGTATAAATACAAAATCAGATTAGATAAACAACTATACATTTAAAATGACAACTGATTATAATGATCAGTTATCTGATTGAATGTACTGTAATGTCAATGATGTTTTGTCTGTCATCCTCGTTTTACTTATGTGATTCATGCTCTTTAGTGGTTCTCTTTTCAATTTGATCATATAGATGAAACGTTATTGTTGGGCATCATAAGAATAATCTATACAATCAAATCATTTTTTGTTGTTGCTGATAGAGATCAAGTTAACGTGTTAGCATTGTCTATTATTCAAATAAAATGAAACAATCGTTTGAAGATAATTATTTGCTACTTTCATTTTTTATTATGGTTGTATTGTCCATTTGGTTTACGATTTATTTATAAACAATATGTATATTTCTTAGATATATATCTATCACAATAGATATTTTGGTTCTTATTATATAATTGTTTCGTTTATTATTTGTGTTTTATAGTTTATTTCAGATCTTTAATGTATTTTAAGATTAGTTTATATTGTATAGATTGAACATGTGATTATGTTTGGATGATAAAACAGTGATAATTAAAATTTAAAAATAATTTACTCGAAATAATGTTAGTAATTCGATACATACCACGTTACTATTGACGTTCTCCTTCCCGACTTCCGCACTATTTGAAGTAAAACACATTTTCTCTTTTCCTTTACTATTTGAAGTCGATTTTTCTTTCGATTTGTCATCATTCTCTTTTTGTTTTTCCATAGCCAAATATTTTTCCTTGTAAAATATAAAACAAATATATTTTTTAGACAGCAATACATCACATTTGCATGGCAAAGATACAAAGGTATAATATTCAATGCGAATTATAAATACTAAATTAAAATTAAAATGTTTTAATTTAAAAATTAATTAAATAATTGGCACATTACTTAAAGATTGTACATACGTAAAACATCAACAAAGTATAAATATATAATATTAATTCTATTGTATTAAGATAACATAAATCTAAATACAACAAAATAAAGATACCAACTCACATGTCTATAATTTAAAATAACGACATAAATGACAACATAAAAAATAACAATCGTATCATTCTAGAAATCTTAATGACATAATGTAAAAATTAAAAATTATCCATTATTCAAATAAAACTAAACGAAAGACAAAACATCTTCAACCATCGAAGAGAACAAACGACTTGACATGTAACCCTACAAAAGAAAAAGCAAAAAAAAATATATTAGATATAAAATTTAAAAAACATATATTTTGTATACAAAATACGTTAAAAATTAATTATACCTTAAAATCGTTGGTTTAGGGTACAATTTCATTACTCTGACTGTCCATTTGTAGTTGAACTTCATAATCCTCCAGCGCCTTTAAGCATATTTGCTCGTTCTCGATACTCTCTAACAACTCTCCTAATGCTCTTAGGTTTAGGAATTCTTTCTTTAAGGCTTTATAAACTCTAGCTTTAGGCCACGACGAAGGTAGGGTGCGCACTATTGCATACACTAAGACTGCAATGTTTGGTTGGAACCTTCTACATTTTAGGTTGTAGGACTGACGCTCTTTTCTAAGTAAATGCTCTTTGACACTCTTGTTTTCGTTCATTTTCCCTCTTTCGAATTCTCTCAATAATAGATGCACATCCCGCTTAGCCTCCTCTAAAAATTTCACAAATTCAAATGCAGTAAGAGGTCGATGATTCTCAAATATGTTCTCTTTCACGACAATCCAATTTGATGGCAAACCATCAACAATTTGGTTTATTATATCTCTCTCACTAATTTTATGCTTATAATTCTGCAAACGCCTAACACTTAAAATCTTATTCATGCCATATTCTCTTACGGGACAATTTTGTAAATAAGGCTTGTAATAGTAGAACTGTTTTTCTTTACGCAACTCTAATCTAGCACTCGTTCTCAATACAATAACGGACCGTACCATATTGCTTGAGATTTAAGGACAATAATCGTAACATAAGTAAACTATAATAAAAATATGAATTAAAATATAAGAAATGTAGGTTTTGATATTGATATTATATACACATACATGTATATACTTCATTGTTTTGTAAATGTATTTTTTTTAATAAGATTTAAATTGACAGTAACATGATTAAAGTGTAGTTTCTCTCAAACCCAGGGGTAAAAAGTTTAAAGACAATAAACACACACACACACACACACACACACATACACACACACAAAAAACACAGAATATAAAGTAGGAAACAATATTTAGCTCTATTCTGTTCCCATAAAAAATAAAAACATAACGGAAACAAATTCAGTTCTGTTATGTTCCCAAAAACAGAAAAGAAGAAAAAAACATAACAGAAACATGAGAACATAAAGGAAATCAATACTAAAGTTCCAAATCTCAAGCCAACAATGAAATTGTGGAATAAACAAATAGCTAATAAAGTGTATATATGAAACTTAAATGGTATAAGAATGTCTTACCTGATTCTAAAGCCGCTTCCCTCCCTCGTCGCTAGTTTGTCTCTCTTCCCTCTAATTCTATAATCGAACAGAAAATAACTAAATAATTAAAGAAAAAAAAAACATTGAAATAAAAAATTTGATTACAGAAAACAAATGAAAAAAAAAAAAGGAACAAAATTATAAATCTGAACAGAACAAAAACAGGAACAGGGACAGGAACAGGACAGGAGCAGAACAGAAACAGGAACAGAACAGGAACAGAAACAAAACAGGAATAGAATAGAAACAGAAACAAAACAAAAACAGGAATAGAAACGCAAACAGAACCGGAAACGAAAATAGGAACATGTATATCTCTCTAAAAAATAATCCACAATTTAAAAAAATAATCCATATTTCTTTATGAACACAATAAGAACAAGAATAAATATATTTCTCTAAAAAATAATCCACATTTTCTAAAAAGTATAAATATAACTAAAAACATTTCTAATTTGTGAAAAAAAAACACAAAATATAAACATTTCTAATTTATCATTTCTAAAACACAAACACAAACCAAAAACATTTCTAATTTCCGTTAGCCCAAACATAAACATAAACATATTGACAGGGGAATATCTCAAGATGAACAGGAACAGGAACAGGAACACGAACAAAAAATCAAGAATTCTCAAACAAAAACAGGAGATGGATGAGTCCCAATTACTAATCCAAGCCTAGAACTTTGAAACTTGCATAAACGGAGTCGGGTTAGGTTGGACACTATTTGGGAACAAAAAAAAAAAAAAAAAAGGAAACAAAAACACTTATTTTGGGGAAAAAAAAAACAGAAATATTTTGGGGAAAAAAAAACAAAAACACTTACCAAACGCCATCCTTAGAAACTTTTATAAGAACACTTCCCTCCCTCGTCACTAGCTTATCTCTCTTCTCTCTAATTCTACAATTGAACAGAAAATAACTAAATAATTAAAAAAAAAAACATTGAAATAAAAAATTTGATTACAAAAACAAATCAAAAAAAGAAAGGAACAAAGTTATAAATCTGAACAGAACCGAAACAGGGACAGAACAGAAATAGAACAGGAACAGGACAGGAGCAAAACAGAAACAGAACAGGAACAGAACAGAAACAAAAAAAAAAAACAGAAACATGAACGCAAACAGAAACAGAACAAAACAAATAAGAGATAACAGTAACATAACAAAAAATCAAGCAATGTAACCAATAGATAAACTTTATATAGAAGAATCAAAGCAAGAATGTACCTTACTTCATCAATAAAAAAAACCCTAGGAATCAAAGCGAAATCAGTAGACAAAAACCCCTGAAAAAAATTTCAATAAAGTTAGTCCAATTTGTTCATAAAATCGCGAATCTAACATTCTGATATTTATTCGAAAATTTTACCAATAGAATAAGATTGTAATGGCAACGTTGAACAATTTTCACAGCTTTGCTAGATATACAAAAATCAAAAATAGAACTAAATAAATCAAACTTGGATCAATTGGATGGCGAAAATCGAGAATAGAAAATTAAATCAATTGATCAGAACTCCAATTCTGATTGTTCAAACAAAATAAAAATCAATAACAAAACTAAATAAGTTTCCTCAGAGAGCACTGGATAGCAAAAATTGGGAACATATAGAACAATAATAGAACTTGAAATCCTAAAAAGAACAAAAAATCTAGCACAACGTTGGATAGATACAGGATAGGGAAAACAGTGGCTTTGTATGCAATCTTACCTCTACAAACAAAGAGGAAAATGATTGGAACAAACCGAAACAATGGCTTTGTATGCAATCTTACCTCTATAAACAAAGAGAAAAATGATCGGATTAAACATAGAACAAACAGATACAGAAACAGAAACATAGAACATGAATATGAACAGAAACATAGAACATGAACAGAAACAAAAACATAGAACATGAAAAGAAACATAGAACATGAACCAAATGTGTGTGACCGAACATTTCATTTTTGAACATAAACAAGAAGAGGACAAACATAAACAGAAATAGAAATAGAAACATAGAACATAAAACAGTAACAATGGCGGCTCACCTTTGTGCGATGGCAGAAGTGGACTGCTCGATGGCTCAACAGTGACTCAGTTGTGTGAGAGGGCAGAGGAAGACGACGGCAGAGGGAAGACGACATTTAGGGGACTATATATAGAGAGATTCGGGGGGAGAGGAATTAGGAATTTGGGGAGTTGGGGCTTGATTGAAATTTGGCAACCCTAAATCAATCCGTAGCCCTAAATTAATCAATCGAGTGAGAGAGGAAGGCATACCTATTTCCATAGATAGATTGAGTGAGAGAGAAGAAATTGGAGAGATGAAGAAATTGTCCAAATCGAGTTGGCGAGAGGGACGGATCGATCGGTAGCTTGAGCGAAAGGGAGGGATGTAGCATGATTTTATGATCTGGGGGTGACGATGAGGAGCGATGTAAATGAAACCCATCTAACGGTCGTGAAGATGAATTAGGAGACTATGATCAGGGGAGATGATGGAGAGGTGAATGTTAGGAAATGAAATAACTTGATTTTCGGTGGGTAATGGAGAAAGAAGAAAGCGGCGATGATCGGGAGAGATGACGGAGCGGTGATCGAGAGATATTACAGCGGCGCGAACGATCGAGGGCGAGGACGGCTATCGATCTTCCAACCCTAAAATTTGTAGTGTGTGTAAAATGATTTTTTAATCCAACGGTCAGAAAATACCTAGAGGTTTGTCTCTCATCCGACGGTTGTGAATATACTCGTCCTGATTTTATATATATATATATATATATATATATATATATATATATATATATATTGTTGTTAAGACCATTTTACCCTCACAATGCTAGCTCCTTTTTCATTTTTATTTTACCCTTATTGTTTCATATCTCACCCTTAGCAAATCTTGATTTTATTAAAAAAATAAAATTTTTAATTTCAAATCTCTCCTTGTCATTTTTATTTTTGTTCGATTTTTTTTCTCGTATTATCTTGATTTCTGTAAAAATTTAAATTTTAGGGGCAGTAATGTGAATTAAATAATATTTACTTTTCAAAGTTTGTACTTATCAAACAGACAAAAAGAATGCGACACTTAAAAATTATCAATTAAAAATTAATTTTATCAAACAACTATATAATATTTTCAGCACTGAAAATTACTGTACATAAAATTTAGCACTTGAAATTTTCAGTACTTAAAATTTAAGTGGCTATCAAATATGCCATGAGTTTTAACTATTCAATTAAGGAGATTCTCATCTCCTAGGTTATATATTAAGATTATATATTTGGAGAGATGACAATCTTTTTGTTAATTATAATTATTATATAAAATCCACATTATTCAAATTTATAATATAAAATTATTTTTTTATAACAATTATGCAATTAACATTTGCAATTTATATTTTAAAATTATTTAAGGAACACTTAATAGTGATCAAACTACTACCACAAAACTGTTGGTATAGATGCCGAAATTTCAAGATAAATAATTAAATAACCATGGAATAAAATTGATAATTATTAAAAATTATTAATGTAAATATTAATTATTCATGTAAGGGCATTAAAAAATAAATTATGAAAATTATGTGATGCAAATTAAGTTAATACTAAACTAGAAATATGACGTTAACATTAACATAACAGAAACAAAGAAGAACAGTGACAGAATGTGTTAACGTTAATGTAACAGAAACAAAAAAGAATAGTGGCAGAATGTGTTAACGTTAACTTAACAGAAATAGTGTTTTAAATATTATACAAAAACTTACCCGGATGTTCAAACGACGAATTGAATTGAAGTAGATTGAGGCTAGAGTTTGACTCTATGCCTTTAAAGCAGATTAACGCCCCCACACTGGTGCTAATGATTGAATAGACGTCTGCCTCCTAGGGTACAACGATTTTCAAGTTTTTGGTACAAACACTTGAAACCAAATATTTCGGCAAACTAGACTTGTGAATGACAAGTCTCCTATTTATAGAAAACTAAAAACTACCATTGAGTGAATGCAACTTTGGAAAGACATTTGTTCACGTTAACGTTAACGCGAACCGTCACCAACTTTGGAAAGGCACTTGTTCGCGTTAACGTTAACGCGAACAGTTACCTAATGAACTTTCATGTTTGTTCATTGGTGCTAATCCAAAATTACTGATTAAGCAGTTAATTAACTTCTTAACTGCCACTAATTAAAATTTAAACTATTTTGGTGGGTCAAGATCCGACCCGATCCAGACCCGATCTGACCCAACTCGGATCCAGCACAAACCAAATCCAAATATGGATCGATTTGTCCCAACCCAAACTCGACCCGACCCAGTTTGAGTTTGAAGGTTTGATTGTTAGTGCCTTCGTTCTCAATTTATAAGTTGATACAAGTTTGAGTTTCTTCTCCACAACCAATGTGCGATAACTACACCTTACAACTCAAGTTCTCCATTTCCAAGTAATGTGGGATAACTCATCCCTTTTCCAAGTAATGTAGGATAATTCATTCATTTATATCTTCAATCAATGTTAAATAGGTTTATTTGAGAATTAAAATCTCATTCATAACTTAATTATTTTTGGCATATAAATATATTACGTTGATCCTCAAACGACGAGGAACGCAACGGAATAATAACCCGATTAATTTATTTAATGGGTCTCACTTTAATTAATCAATTAAAGTAGCCAAAAATTTTAACAATCCCCCACATGAATGAGATTGACTGGATATACATGCATATGTAATGTTAACACACTATAGAGAGTTCAAATAGAAAGTAACTGCATCGAGATAGGTAGCTTTTGGCCTTGAACCTTTTCTAGTAAAAGACTATTGGATTTACTTGGCTAACCAGTGAACGCGATGTCTTAAACTTTTTAGCCGTTTGTGTAAACCAAGACAATAGAATTCACACAAATACTTCCTGACACAGTCAGTTCTCTGGTTGTGTTCATTTTGGCCTTGAACATCCTGATGTTTCAATGAGTGCTTTAGAGAATTTAGCCTTTTCATTCTCATAGAACCGACTTTGTTCTTTACTCATCTAGGTGATTAACCTATCAAGAGTATCCCGTATACCCTACTTGAATTTTTCAAGCTATAGGAATCATTAAAAGCAAAGCTTATCCTCAATACTTATATTTATCACTGGTTCACCATAGGAATAAGTGACGCGCCCCGATTTTTCGAAGAGAAAAAGAATAATAAATAATTTTATAATTAAGTTTAAGGAGAGAGGGGTTTTTAAAGCGCCGATTTTCTCAAAAAATATACTTAGGCCGTTTTAAAAAATAAGGAGTCGCCACCTAGTATTGGATTTAAATGGTGTGTTAGGTTACCGAATTTTTAGAAAACTATTTAAAAGGCCTAAGTAAAATATTGACTCCAGAAACACGATCAAACCAAATATTCATTTAAAGGCTCGGGGATCGGTTACGCTCGGGGAAGGTATTAGGCACCCCAAGACGCCCGTTCAAAAATGGTACCTTATGTCCAATTAAGTCCAATTAGTTTAGTCCAGGTGTTTTATTTTATTTTGAAATTATTTTCTTTTTATAAAATATTTTTGGTATTTTTCACAAATAAGGTGTGACAAGTTTTTGGATTTTTGGGAATATTCCCCTGGTATAACCTCTTATCGAATATTAAGAATTCGACAAAGATAGTCCCCAGAGGGTTTTATGTATGTCTCCGAGAGACTTCTTTAATTTAAATAGGCAAACTAAAATAGATGCATGAGATTTGGAAATATGAATGCAAAACTAACACCTAAATAAGTGTGGTTTTTTTTTTTTTTTTTTTTTTTTTTTTTTTTTTTTTTTTTTTATGCAAGAGTGACTAAAAAAACTAAATGATTTAATTTAAATATGTCAATGCAAACTAATATGAATACGAGAATCGAATAAGGAACACTATGTGAATTAACGTGATTATGCGTGATAATGATTTAATTAAAAAATAGAAGTGGTGCACGTGTCATGACTAGATGTGAAAAAGTAGCGTGGATTTGTAAACAAAAATAAAAAAATAAAAATAGAAACTATATGTATGAAAAGTGTAAGTGATGAAGGTGTCTTAAACATGCCGTCTAAATGATACGAGAAATAAACATGTTAAGTGGATGCAAACAAAATCTACTTTGAGTTTTCCTGACTAATTTAAAGAAATCCTATTTTGAAATTCCCTCGAATTCTATGGATAAGAGAATCGAGGGAGGTTCGCGAAAACAATTTAGTTGAAATTAATCCTTTCGATACTTAAAAGAAATCCCACAAAAAATTTACCGAAGGAAGAGATTTCATAAAACCATTCATTTCTAAATTCCACTCGAGTCAGGGAATGGAAACGAGGTCACGGAAAACTCTCCCACGATTTATCGAATCGTCGAATTTACTTTAAGGTTCGTAAGGATTAATTTCTACAAATAAAATATTTTATTATTTTTTTTTTGGAGTTTTTATTTTTTTATTTTTTAGGGTTTTTATAACAAGAATAAAAATAAATAAAGAAAATACAGAAAAATAAACAACGAAAACAACCTTCACCTAACGATCGAGGGTTAAGTTTAAGCACGAGAAATCCACCTCGACGTTTTCATCAGATCATCGGACGACTATATTTTTTTGTATTTTTCTTTATGAATTTGTAAACAAAATAAAATAAATAATGAAAACATCCTTCACCTAACGATCGGGGGGTTAGGTTTAAGCACGAGAAACCCACCCCGACGTTTTCATCGGATCATCGGACGACTTTATTTTTTTGTGTTTTTCTTTATGAATTTGTAAACAAAATAAAATAAAATAAAATAAATAATGAAAACGTCTTTCACCTAACGATCGGGGGTTAGGTTTAAGCACGAGAAACTCACCCCGACGTTTTCATCAGATCATCGGACGACAATAAATAAATAAATAAAACTTGTCGAAAGGCTATGAGAACAATTCCGGGATGGGAACGTCTAGTCCGAGAACAGAGAGGATGGCTCGAGAATTCAAACGTGAGGTCCAGGAATAGTAAAGTGTGGCCCGCCCTAGATTAGCATGAAAGGATACGAACGGTCATGCGCACGTCCCATCGCATTGCGTTCCTCCGCTGGTACTTCTTCGGTGGTGACTCTTCAGTGGCACCTTTTTAATGTAAATGGGCGTGCCGCCTATCTAACCACCATGGAGAAGACACGTGGCTGCACGGCTTTTAAACGATGTGCCCTTTCCAGGTGCCTTTGTGGCGCTGTTGGGTGTGACGGTTGGGATGGATGAACGTCCCCACTATATAAAGGGGGTCACCTGAATTCGTTTTTCACTTTTTTGCGATTTTGTCTTGGCGGAGCACCAATTTTTCAGCAGGTAACTCCATTCCTTCCAAAATGTCTTTGTCTTCTTCTACTTTTGTTGTCGGGTCTATATCGAGGTCTGCCACTTCTGGGCAGGCCCTAAACATTTCTCCCCTCCGCTAAGTAAACCCTCATCTGGCATTGCCCTCTACCCAGGTGAACGAGCAGGTTTTTCATATGGTGCAGAGCCCTTCGGCAGTCATGACGACGACAATGGTGCTGGGTCTATTGGTGGCCCCAACATGGAGGCAGCTTTGAGCCCAAGCGACGAGGTCGAGGTATGGGAGGAGGCAGTGCTAGAAAATAGCCCCGTTTGGGGAATTGAGACAATAATAATGGAGAAGAAAATCCAAAAAGCTTGGAGCATTTACAGTATCCCGGAAGGGGTGGAGACTCGTCTCTCCTGCCCGGAAGACAAGGCTGGCACCCCCCTGAGGGATTTATTACGGTGTTTATGGAACATCTACACAGAGGTTTATGGTTCCCGATCTATCCATGGATTTGGACCCTTTGCACAGAATACAAGTTGTTTCCGTCACAACTTGCTCCTAACTGCATCCAGGCTTTTGTGGCTTCTTTCATTATTTTCAAGGCTGAGGGAGTGAAACCGTCCTTAGATTTGTTGAAATCCCTATTTTTTCCGAAATCCATGTCCTTCGGAAAGGGGTAGTGTTATGTGGATTCATGACAGCAATTCCTTTTAGGCTTGAAAGAGTCAGTGAAGAACTGGAAACCCCAGTACTTCTTTCTAGGAAGAGATGGCTAAGAATTTGGTCCCGATGAGGAGAGGGTGAATTCCATTCCCAGGGAGTGGGGTGTTGTAGGTGAGCATGTCTCTATTTGTGAGCATTTTGTTGATTACACAGTTGTTTCCTTGGTATTCTGACCATTTCTCATTTTGTCTTTGCGTCTTGGAATAGTTCCGGAGAAACCAAGAAGAAAAGAGTGAGATCGAGTGCTGCAATCAAATTGCAAAGAGGGGTCGTCTGGGAGACGAAGTACAAAAACGTGAACCAGTTGTTGGAGTCGACGTTATATTGTTGTTATTTCTATTGTGTACCCAGTATTTTGATTCTAGAGATTGAAGAGAATACCACCAACAGTAAAGTTTATCTTTCTTGGAAATTACAATTTTTTACTTATCCATTCCTTTATACTGCTTTGGTAGAAATGGACAAGATTGTATTGGCGAAGCTATTGAAGGAGAGGGTTGCAGCTGCAAAGGCAGAGGTCGAGAAGAAGAAGGGTCTCCTTCCTCAGGCGGAGGTTCCCCAAGGGGAGGCTGCCGAGGAGGGAAAGGAAAATGAAAAAATGAGTACTGCTGGAGAAGCCCCTTCTGGGGTGGGGAGTCTGTCGAGGAGGATCACGAGGAGGGAGCTACAACGGCTAGAAGCCGAAGCTGCTGTTGGGAAGGATACCCTATTACGACCTGAACAAGCACCCACGCCTTCGTTTAGGAAGAGCAGTCTGGGGACCAGTTTGGAAAAAAAAAATAGAAAGGCAGGACGGTCCGGGGCAGAGGGGGCCAAAAAGGTAAGGGTTGAAGGGGCTTCCGCAACCCCCCAGCCGAGAAAAGTCTCTGCCCCAAGACTAGCGTTGATCTAAAGCAATATCATTCTCCTCGAGCAGGGGGCTATAGAGCATCTATAGATGCTATATTCTTATATCAACTATATCATTCCAACCAAGAACAAAGAAAACATCGGTGCCGAGACAGATGCGCAGATCCTCACAAAGTTGAAGAGGAATGCATTGCTGGTAAGGCCAGCACCAGAAGTTTATTTGGGTTTTTTATCGCAACTTTCCTTAGAACCATTAACATAATCAACCTCCCCCTCCTTTCTGTCTTGCAAGTGCAGTCCAAAGTCTCTTTTGTGACGGGTCGCCTCAATGCTGCTCACAAAAGGGAGCAAAAGCTTGATGAAGAACGTAGGCAACGTTTTGCACAACATAGGGAACATGTGGAGCAAGCAAACCATTGGCACGAGTAGAGGAAGATAATGGCGACTACTGAAGAAAGAGCTAAATGTGAGGCTAAGAGGGCAATCGAGGAGAAGACAACTCTTGAATCCTGTTGCAGTAGGCTTGAGGTTGACCTCACCGCTGCCAGGGAGATGCTGGAAGAGATGAGGAGGGAACACGCTGCCGCCGTCACCAGAGTTAGAGAAAGCGCCATAAGAGAATAGAAAGAGTCGGCTGACTACGAAGAAGTGAAGATGCTTATGGGCGCAAAGATGGTAGAGAGCGGGCACAGGTACACTATCCAAAACTTACATCGGCAATACCCTGTGTTCTCGGTGGAGGACATTGGAATGGACTATTCCCACGGTGAAGGTGCCAGACCCAAGATGGGGGATGTTGTAGCAGAAGAAGGTAAAGAAACGGTGGAGACGGCGGCTGATGCCGAGATGGGAGAAGCTGGAGCTGAACAAAGAGGAGCTGAAACCAAAATGGGGGTAGTAAACGCCGGTGTGGACAAAAAGGGTCCGTTTCTAGGAAACTTTAAGGCCGGGCAAGATGAACCCCTCGTTGGTAAAGGTAAAACTAATCCACCCCCCATCATCAAGAAAAAACCTTAGCCCCCCAACTTTGATAGAAAAAAAACACTTGAAGTTAACTTGTTATTTTGTGTGTGGGGGGGGAGGGGGTGAACACGCCTTGATTTTTCAGAAAGATAGATAAAAGAAAGGAAATTTTGAGTTTTAGGAAAACGAATGATGAGCGGGGTTTTTAAGGCGTTAGTTTTCTCATAAAAATGCTCAAGCCAATTTAAAAAAAAAAAGAGTCGCCACCTAGCATTGAGTTTAAATAATGTGCTAGGTCACCGATTTTTTTTTTTTTTTTTTTGCTTAATTAAAATTTTTGGCTTAAGTAAATTTTTTGGCTCCAAAAACACAGTCTGATCAAAGATTCGCTTTAAGGATTCGGGGGGTCAGTTACGCTGGAGGAAAGTGTTAGGCACCCCAAGACGCCCATCTAAAGACGATACCTTATCCCATTAAGTCCAATTAAAATTTAAGTCCGAATGTTTTATTTTTTATTTTGAAATCCTCTGAAAAATATTTTTTGATTTATATATATATAAATAAGAAAAACACGTGCACACACGCATATATATATATATAGTTATGTTAAGTTAGCTTCAATTAGTCAACATATCGAGAGGTTGGATCTCCCGAAAGCAGGGAATTTTCCGCCTCATATGTCAGCCGTTATATTTAACACCAGTTAGAAAAACACACACATACACATATATATACATATGCAGTTATGTTAAGTCATGTCAGCTTCAATTAGTATACATATTTAGGGGGGTGACCTCTTGAAAGTAGAAAATTTTCCACCTCATATGTCAGCCGTTATATTTAACACCAGTTAGAAAAACACACACACACACACACACACACACACACACACATATATATATACACACATTTACGGTTATGTTAAGTCATGTTAACTTCAATTAGTATATATATCGAGGGAAAATTATCTCTCAAAAGTAGGGAGTTTTCCACCACATATGTCAACCGTTATATTTAACACCAATTAAACACACACACACACACACACACACACACACACACACATATACATATATAGATATGTTAAGTTAGTTTCAATCAAATAATTTACATATTGAAGGGATGATCTCTTTCCTAGAACCGGCCAAGTAGGTGGTGTACATGGAGTCCTCCTCGTTTTGTCAACTGTTATATTTAATATAAGTTAGTAGAAACACACACACACACACACGTATATACATACATAGTCATGTTAAGTTAACTATATTTAAAATAATTTACATATTGAAGGGATAATCTCCTTCCTAGAACCGGCCAAGTAGGTGGTGTATATGGAGTCCTCCTCGTTTTGTCAACTCATTAAATCCACAAGTTTTATAAAAATAAAGATAAATAAAAAATTTACAAATCGAAATTTCGACATAATAACGTTATTTATTTATTTCTTTTGTTATTGCATAAATACAATAAGATAAAAATACCAAAAAAAAAAAAAAAAAACGCAAGAAAATAAACCAATTTTAAAGTGTTCCATAGAACGTCCTCTGAATTTTTCTCAATTTTAGGTCCTCCTTTAAAACGGTTGAAAAATAGAAGTGTAGTGAGCAAATTAAAAAAAAAAAAAAAACATACCTTGGTTTAGAGATTTCCTTCCCTTTTCCTCATCCTCTTTTCCTCCAAGAAGACTTCCCTTCCCAATAATTATCTCTCTAATTTCTCTCTTAATCTCTAAAAAAATTCTCCCTTAATGAAGAATGGAAAGGGGTACTTATACGCTAGAAAGGTTGCAACCCAAATGACCAAACTACTCCGAAATCTTTTTCTAAATCTCAAAATTACTACCTAGAAAGTAGGATATTTTTATTTTTCAACCCAAAAATGTCTTTCACTTTTGGGGATGCCAAAAAATACTCCCAAAGACCTCCATGCACCTCCCAAGGGGATCCAAAGCTTGTCATTTCCAAAATTAGTAGGGGAAAAAAACAAATCTTAAATCTTTTTATTTTTTATTTTTGGTAATAAATAAACAAACTTAGGTAATCCCATACTTGATTGGATAGTCCAATTTGTGAAAACAATCAAAAATTATTTGCCAATTTAATAAATTTCGAAAATATCCAAAACTTTGGGGTCTAAATAGAAAACTTTTCAAACTCTTTAATTTCACATGACTTCTTCAAAATTGATCTTTAGTAACTAAAATTTAATGACTAAACATGATATATCCTAAATATTTTTTCCATTTTGATAAATTAACTTTAGAAAAAAAAAACTTATCAAAATTTACATTTTTGACCCCAAAATTTTTCTTCAACTTTTCGACACTCAATTGGAGATCGATTCGATTTTTCAAGGAATTAATAATTTTTAAATATTTAATTAGGAAATTTTGAATAAAAAATATGTTCAATTTGAACGTAATTTTAAAGTTTCTCAAAATTTCCATTTAGACCCCTTAACTTTCCAATTTGACAAATTATCTTAATTTGGATTATTTTGGGGTCCAATTGAAATTGTGGAACTTTAATTTTAATTGTTTTGCAACTAAATTTAACTTTTCAAATATTAATTTTGAACTCCAGGCCCAATACTAATATTTTGAAATTTTAATTTAGTCCTAAAACTTTCAAAAGGAAAAATCATGGTTCAAAAAACTACTAATTGGAAAACCTTTGGACTCAAATTGAAGTCTTGAAATATTAATTTAAACCTTATAACTTTAATTTATTATTTCAAAATTTCAATTTAACCCATAAAGTTTTTCTTTCTTTTTTTAAAAAATTCAAGCTTAAATTAATTCTTGAAACTACCGAATCGAGACTCTCAATTTTCCCTTCTTTTTTTCTCAAAAATAATAAATTATTGACTCGATAAAACCATTTTCATTTTTTTTATTTCTATATATATACATAAAAAAAATCATTCATGGGCGGAATAAAATGTGGTGTCTACAGCTGCCCCTATTTGTCGCACGAGTTTACTCGTGGTGATAAAGATAAGAGACACTCGCAATTTTGTTCCACCGTTTGAAAGAGTGCAATGGAAAATGGCGATGAACAAAATCCTCTCTATGCTTGAACGAAAACTGACTTTGGAATAGACACATTTTATTAAGATTAAAGATATTTGAACAAAGACATGACCGGACCCATATAGGTTGCCAACGTACCTTGGGGATACCAAAGATCAGGTCAAACGTAGTTCAACAACATGATCCTTGTTACTTGGAACAAGGGAGAGAAGAAAATGATGTTGTCAAGAAACTTGGTTCCTAAAATATCAATGTTTCTTGTTGAGGAAATAATATGAAATCAAAATCTTTCTTTCGTGACCGGACCTGCTTGGGTTTCCTACATATCCTGAACTTTGGGTCAAGAATCAGGTCAAATGTAGTTCGAAAAGTCCTGCATTTTGAAGTCGAGAGTTTTAGAACATCCAATCTTCTGAGGTTGGAAATATAATTTCTTATTTCGCCTTTTGAGGTTGAGACTTAAGTGCTTGATTATGACCCTCTAAGGTCATTGTTGTTTGTTTTTTTTTTTTTTTTTTTTTTTTTAAAGTGCCCCAGCCTAAGTCTGGGGTATACCAGAAATGGAAATAAAGAGAGAATGCAAATCTGAATAAAATGTGCCCCAGCCTAAGGCTGGGGATGTGTTTTATCCGTCTATTAAAAAAATGCTTTGATTTTGTCTGCTATCTGAGGTCGGAGGAATGATTGTGAGATATATATATATATATTTTTTTTGATCAGGATGTGAATATGTGGAATCCCTTTTGAGGGACGTGATGTGAAATCCCTTTTGAGGGATGTGAATCTGTGTAATCCCTTTTGAGGGATTTTTTTTTTTTTTTTTTTTTTTTTTTTTTTTTTTTTTAGAAATTTCGTGCTTTATTCGATACCTTTGTTGATTCACAATTCTGGGGAGATTTTGAATCTCTCGAGCCTTTCCACCTTTCGTCGGGAATCTTTGCTGTGAGCAATTCTTGTTTTCCACTTCGATTATGAGTGGCTTATCAAAGTTAATGATCAGCTTGGCGTCGTTATCACTTGGGATGGATACTTTGTAAATCATCTTATCAGCTTGCTGCAATTTACTGACTTTGGTAGGTCAGTTGAATGATGTTGTTTAGTCTTTTGGCTGCGGAATGCCTGATGCTTGGCATGATCGAGAAATACTGAAAATTTCTCAACTTTAGAGGGTCCCCTTCTGTTGGGACTTCCGGACTATGTTTCTTACATCCTCTCCAAGTCCTTCACGTATTCGGGAGTTTTTTTTTTCCGATCACGATTTGGTAGCTCATTTTGTACATCCTTCTATCAATACTAGGTATTTGAATTGGATTGAGTCTCAAGTTCGGCCGGTGATCCTGACGCCATTTGCGGAGTTTACCGTCGGTGTTGCCCTGTTTCTTGTTACTTGCTTCTGCTACTAGCTCTTTCTTTATCTATAACAAAGTGTTAGTTATTTTGAAAAATGACATGTAAAAGTCAGAAATCATGAATGCCTAACATTTGGTTTGAGTAATACTCGTATATTTTCCTCTTTAAAATCTTTGCTTTAAGAATACAATTTTGGTTTCAGACTTAAAATTAAGGTCTGTAGATTTGTAGCAAATTTTGACCTTTCTCTCTTCAGATTTTGAAGTTGCCCAGATTACCACTTGAATTCTTCGCTTCTCGACTAATTCCTAGAATTTTTGTCTTTGGGTAAATTCGATATCTTTTGAGATAACTGCTTGATGCCAAACCAACTCAAATTTTCTTCTCATTACCCTTTTTTTTTTTTTTTTGTATTTTTTTTGTATTTTTTTTGTATTTTTTATCCTCAGTGTCCTTTCGAATTTTCACTAAGGCTGGCTTCCACATTTTTGCACCTCAGCACCCTTTCGGGTTTTCACAAGGTCGGTGGTCTTGTATCTTGCTACGATCCCGACGCTTTTGCCCATGGCGCCTTTTAGGGTTTTCACCACGGCCTTGGTTTTTTTTTTTTTTTTTTTTTTTTTTTTTTTTTTGTTTTTTTTTTTTAAGGGTTAGTACCTTTTGATTGCATCAGGATTGATGGGTTCTGGAAATTCTTCCCCATCCATCTCTTGGAGTATTAAAGTCCTGTGGCCCAAAACTTTCTTGACGATAAAGGGTCCCTCCCAATTGGGTGCGAACTTACCCTTAGCCTTTTCTTGGAATGGAAAAATCTTCTTCAAGACTAGTTCACCCACGCTATAAATTCCTGGGCGAACTCTATTGTTGTAGGCCCTATCTATCCTTTGCCGATAACATTGCCTGTAACAAATGGCGGTTAGCCGCTTCTCATCGATTAGGCACAGTTGATCCAGTCTTTGTTGTATCCATTTAGCTTCATCCAGATTAGTTTCCATCAAGATCCTTAGGGACAAAATTTCTACCTCATCTGGGATTACTGCTTCTGTCCCGTAAACAAGCAAATAAGGTGTTGTCCCTGTTGAGCTTCGGATTAACGTTCGGTAAGCCATTAAAGCAAACGAAAGCATCTCGTCCCATTCTTTGTGATTATTGATCATTTTTCTCAAGATCCTCTTGATGTTTTTGTTTGCCGCCTCCACTGCCCCATTCATTTTCGGATGGTAGGGGGTGGAGTTTTTGTGCTCAACTTTGAACTAGGTGTATATGGCCTTCATCATTTTTCCCTTGAGGTTCTTGGCATTGTCTGTTATCAAAACTTGTGGCATCCCGTAACGTGATAGGATATTTTCTTTGAAAAATTGTGTTACAGTCCTTTAAGTGACATGAGCGAGTGTGACGGCTTCAACTCATTTGGTAAAGTAATCAATGGCCACTAGGATAAAACGGCGTTCGCTTAGTGCTATTGGCGTGATTGGACCAATGCAACTCTGTGGGGGATAAGTGTATTTGGTCACCGTGAACCTGGCATTTGTGGCATTTTTGCACATAGGCTATACAGTCACTCTCTATTGTTATCCAGAAGTGGCATGTTCGGAGAATTTTCTTAGCCAACATGAATCCGCTCATGTGCGGGCCATAGACTCTGCTATGTACCTCCTTCATTAATTGTATTACCTCGTGGGCGCTAACACATCGTAAGAGGCCCATGTCGGGTGATCTCTTGTATAAAGTGTCTCTACTCAAAAAGAACTGACATGCCAATCTTCGCAAGGTTTTTCTGGTTAAATTGTTAGCCTCTTCTGAATACTCTCCGTCTTTTAAGAATTTCTTAATGTCCGTGTACCAAGGTTCCGCTTCTTGCTCTGCTCCAATCTGATTACAATGAGCTGGTTGATTGTACACCTTGATTATTATAGGGATTTCTTCATCGCTTTCTTTGATCAGGGATATCATGGACGCTAATGTTGTTAAGGCATCAACAAATTCATTCTTCAGTCTTGGTATGTGTCCATACTTAACCTCTGAGAATTTTTCACAAAAGTCGATGAGATAGTTATTATATCATACCAGCTTTGCGTCTTTTATCGTGTATCTTTCTGTGATTTGATTTATGATCAGCTCCAAGTCCCCATACACCATTAACTATTTTACCTTTAGATTAATAGCCAGCCCTAACCCCATGATGCAGGCTTCATACTCAGCAGTTTTGTTTGTATTGGTGAATTTTAGCTTGGCAGCCACCGGAAAGTGCTGCCCTGTTGGAGAGATTACGACAGCCCCGATTCCAGTTTCTTTTGAATTGCTAGCCCCATCGAAATACATCTTCCACATATTTTCTTCTTTATCACTAGCTATAAGTGCTATGGACTCATCTGGGAACTCGATTTCCATCGGTTTATTATCTGCCACCGGATTATTAGCAAGTTGGTCAGCAATTACTTGCCCTTTGGTTTCTTTCTATGTCGCATATATTATGTCGAACTCAGTTAACAACATCTGCCATTTTGAAATTCTTCCTGTGAGTACTGGCTTCTCGAATATGTATTTTAAAGGGTCCATCCGGGCGATTAGATGAGTGCTGAAACATAATAGATAGTGGCGCAGTCGATGGGCGGTCCAGGCCAATGCACAACAAGTCCGCTCTAGTACTGAATACTTTTCTTTATACAGAGTGAATCTTTTGCTGACGTAGTAAATTGGTTGTTCTTTTCTTCTGGATTCATCATGTTGGCCCAACTTTACCCCCATGGAAGTATCTAAGACGATAAGATACAACAACAAGGGGCGATTTTGTTGGAGTGGCACCAAAATAGAAGGATTCATTAGGTAAGCCTTGATTTTATCCAAGGCTGCCTGACATTCAGCATTCTATTTCCCGCTCGACTCATTCCTCAGTAGTTTAAAAATTGGTTCTCAAGTTGCAGTTAATTGCGAGATAAATCAGGCGATAAAGTTTATTCTCCCGAGAAAACCGTGGATTTCTTTCTCCGTTCTTGGCGCAAGCATTTCGATTATAGCTTTGGTCTTTGCAGGATCGATCTCAATTTCTTGCCGATTCACTAAAAAGCCTAACAGCTTTCCCGATGTTACTCCGAATGCACATTTAGCTGGGTTGAGCTTCAGTTGGAACTTTTAAAGGTGATCAAACATCTTTTTCAGGTGTCCCAAGTGATCCTAATCTTTCCTAGACTTAATGATCATATCATCCACGTATACCTCCATCTCCTTATGAATCATGTCGTGGAAGAGAGTAGTTATAGCCCTTTGGTAAGTTGCGCCGGCATTTTTAGTCCAAAAGGCATAGCTCGATAGCAGAATACGCCCCATGGTGTAATGAATACAGTTTTGTACTTATCTTTCTCATCAATCAAGATCTTATAATATCGTAAAACCCGTCCATGAAAGACGAGATCCGGCATTGGGTAGTATTGTTGAGTATGATGTGGATATTTGGTAATGGAAAATCATCTTTTGGACTAGCACCATTGAGACTACGATAATCCACACATACCCTGATCTTTCCTTCTTTCTTTGGGACCGGGACTATGTTACTCAACCATTCGCAATATGTGCATACCTCGATGAGGCGCACATCAAATTGCTTTGTGATTTCTTCTTTGACTTTGAGGCTGATGTCTGGTCTCATCTTTCGGAGCTTCTGCTTGATTGGCTTGATTCTCTCCTTGATGGGTAACTTGTGAGTTACGATGTCCATCGCTAGTTCTACCATGTCATCATAGGACCAGGCGAACACATTCAGGTATTCCTTCAACAGGGTCAGCAGGTCTCCTATCTCTTGGCCATTTAGAGCCATCCCGATCTTGGTTTCTTTGGGATCTTATGGGCCTCCCAAATTTACTGTTTCTGTTTCATCTTGGCTAGGAATCGGTCGCTCTTCGAATTATTCTAAGGCTTTTTGGATTTCTTCAACATCTTCGGGGAGGGGGTCATCATCTGTTTCGATTTCTATGGACTCCAAATTTATTTCCTTGTCAAAATTGTATTCTTTAAGTAAAGGATTTTTTTATTAGACGGATTATATATAGATGTACTTGGACACCTGAAAAGTAAACATAATACCGAATTTTAACATGATATTTTTTTGAAAATAACCATCACTTCATTACGTTAAAGAAATTACAAAGCAAAAACATAAAACATGATAGATTCGATCATCTGATGGCTAATCAAATGAAAGAAAATGGTACAACTTCCACACTTTACCAAAATCCCCGGCGTATTGGAATCGGGAGCACTTCCCAATTGTTGAGATTCTCTGTAGGCCCCACTTTTCTGATGGTCTTCTTTTCATCATCTTTTCCTCCTAGAATCCCACAAATGATCCTTTATGGGTCTTGCAACGGGTCTTCCTTCTTCAAATTTAGGATCGCATTTCTGAGAATCAATACAAACTTTGACTCCTCTTTATTTTCTTCTCCATCTTCAAATCGGATCACTTCGGCGACAAACGGGAATGTGATCTTAATGTGAGGGATCGTCATGGGCCCTTCTTTTTTTGTAAGCTAATCTACAGTACTTCTCTATTTTGTTTGGTACATATCCCAATCCGTAGGTGTCTCGCTTCTCTCTGATGCACAGAAAGGTTTTCATTTCCGTTTTCTATTTTCCAAGACCCTTGTTTGGGTTGAAATCCATGGCATGCATGTAAGTAGCCAACATTGTCGTGGCGGCTGATAATCTGGGTACCGGCGGCGGGCTTCCTTCACGGACATAACTGGCATTGGCGATGTCAAATACCTGAAATGAGGCTGCCAACTCTGTTTATTCTACTATTACCACCGGGGTAGCTGATGATCGGTATATAGCATAGTCATTTTCCGCACGAATCGTTACAATATTGTCTTCAAACACGAACTTCATCTTTCGGTGAAGTGATGATAGTACTGCACCGGCCGAGTGGATCCAAGGTCGTCCCAAGAGTAGATTGTAGGCTGCAGGTATGTCTAGAGTGTGCAAGTCAACGTGAAAGGTGACTGGGCCTATAATAATAGGCAACATTATTTCCCCCATTAATTCTCGTTTTGCACCATCGAAAGCCCGAATTGTGATTGCAGTGGTCCTGATCTGACTTGTGTCGATCCCTATCTTCTCCAACATGCTCAAAGGGCAGATATTTAAGGCTGATCCATTATCCACGAGTACCCAAGATAAGACAAAGTCTCTATATTGCACCGATATATTGAGCAGCTTGATATGCCCCGTCCCGTCTACTGGTATTTCATCATCGATGAATGTCACGAAATTGGTGCTTAAGATGTTCTCTACTATATTAGTGAAGTGATCATTTGAAATAGAGCTAGGCACATGAGCTTCGTTTAGGGATTTTAGCAGAGCATTTCGGTGGACTTCCAAGGTCATCAGTACTGACAACATTGAGATTTGTGCTGGTGCCTTACTTAGTTGCTCAACAACCAAGTACTCTGTATTTTTTACAGCATTTAGAAAATCTTGGACTTCCTTCTCTGTGATTGGTCTTTTGGGAACTCCCTTGGACTCTTTGTCAGGTACTTTCAAGAGGTCTTATGATGTGTAGACCCTTCCACTCCTGGTGATTCCTCCTACTTCTCCTACCAAGTTTTTTTTTTTTTTTCGTGCTTGTCCTTATGGTAGTGGAATAGTTCCAAGGTATCTCTTTTAGACTTCTCACCAGTTCTTGCTTTGGCACTTCAAACACTAATACGTTCTCTGGTTCGATGATTATCGACTTATGAGTGGTTTGTGGCTATGCGGTAAAGATAGAGGCTTCAATGGTCTGTACTTTCTTGGGGTTTATTTGCATGAACCCGCAGTCGATCACATTAATCGTGGGGTCTCCTTTTGGTATTCCTTGGTTTGTCCTCCTAATAATCGATTGGACAATTTTTGCTCTGGTCGATGTTGCCATATCAACCTACCATGGCTCCTTACGGGTCTCCTTGGAAATCCAGATTGGTTTTTAGATTTTGGACTTTATCATCTTTAGTGCGTCCTTTGACGTTGTAGTGACTGGTGCCTGCTGATAATAGTCCTCTTTTTTTTTTTTTCGAATGCATTTTTAGGTGGCAATGGAAATGGGAACTTGGGCTGTTGCTCTTCAACTTTTGGCGTAGCGATGGGATGGTACATGTCCAATATTTTTCTGAACATATCGATTATTTCTGAAATATTATCGCCCAGGGTTTTTATCTCATCCCGGATATGATCCAATTTTTCTCGATATGGGGGCCCCATATTTTTTTTCCTTTTTTTTGACATCTTGCATCTTTTTCCTTTTATCTGTCTTTAGGATGAACCTTTCTTCCTCATCATTGCTTTCCCAACCAGTGACAGTGATTGGATGATTATCCGCTGCCCAAGAAGGAGGTGTGAAATCCACCCAGTACGCCTTTGAGCAATTTCCAGACTCTACCTAAACAGCTCTAGGGGGCTTTGGGTCATTTTTCCAGATTCCTTTTGCATTGTCTGAGTTATTTTTTGATTCTTGTCCGATCATGTTGACGGTCGGGGCCGAGTTTTCATGCTTTGGCAGCGGGTTCTGTTGACAATTTGGTTGGGAAGTTTTTCCTTCCTTTGGGAAGAATATCACATTGGCTTGGATAAGATCCTCAATGCGGTGCTTTAAATGGTTGCAGTTGTCCATGTGATGGCCGACTACGCCAGAATGATATGTGCAAAAGAGGTTGGGATACAAGGTTGGAGATTGTGGGTTTTGACGATGAGGAGGGATTGGCATAAGCATCTTGTTCTTTACGCACTCCTCAAATATTCGGGAGAGAGGAACCGGCAATGGAGTGAACTGTTAGGCTCCTGGGATGGGCGGTAAGATTCTGGATGTTGGCAATTTTTATTGTATAGAAAAGGTTTTGGTGATGGAATGTGTGGTGGTTGTGAAGTTCTATAAGGAGCGTGATATGGGTTCGGACTGTATGCAGGGGCTTGAGTTTGGTATGAGAGAAACTGAGGGAGTCCCTGGATTAGAAAAGCCTGAGCCTGATACCCAGGGAAATCTTGTTGTGGTTGGATGCTCTGTGGTCGGATATTTAGGTGAGTGTTTCTTAGGTTATGAACAACCATAGCTACCTCTAGGTCCTTTTTCTTTGGTGCTATCAATTTCCTGACCTCATTGTATGTCAACTTTTGAATTCGTCCAGTTCTAATGCTTTCTTCCATGAATTCCCCATGGAGTATTACATTTGAAAACGGTTTTTTCAATGTATTGAGCAGTAGTTCATAGTACGGGTGCGGTTGTGCTTGTACAAACATTTGAATAATCTCTGCTTCTTCCATAGGTGGCACTACTTGTGCTGCCCTATCTCTCAATCGGATGGTGAATTCTCGAAAAGTTTCATTACTCTTTCTCGTCAAGGTCTGAAGAGATATCTTATCGGGTGATATCTCCCAATTATAGCTATACTGTTCACAAAAAACCTTGACTACATCAAGGAAGGTCTTTAATCGTTCCTCTTCAAGGGTCCCGTACCACCGAGCTGCCGACCCTTCCAATGACTATTGAAAGAGTCGAACAGCTAACGCTTCATTGTGGATGTAAGCGCCCATCTCGTTCTTATATCTTTGAATGTGCCAATCTGGGCACCCTGATCCATCATATTTTGTGAGGTTTGGCATTACAAAGTTGTCCAGGAATCGAACTTGCGGTACCGAAGACAATCCAATGTATCTTGTATCAATTGTCAATTCGCCTCTCTTTACCTCCTTCAACTCCTTCTCCATCTGTTGCAATTTTTCAGTCAGCTGAGAAGTTTTATCGGCCTGCTCCTTGCTTCTTTCTCAATGTGCTTGGTTGTTTCAGGGATGGCTAAATCCGGGTTAATGGGACTTGCAGATGCTGGAGCTGGGTTCGAACTAGTCGTCACCGGGGCCGCTTGGGGTCCTGCCACTGGAAGTGAGGCCTAAGGAATGGTTTTCCCGACCACTGGGCTGGGGCCCCGAGAATTGGTAAGCTGATGTGATGATACCAGCTCAATTGAATTTGGGGTTTGAGCTGGTATTGCTGGGTTTAGCTGAGATTGACGAATTTGATGAAGTAACTCGGCCATCTGATTGACAACCCTTTTCAATGAAGCGACCTCTTCTTTTAGTTGTGATGCCTCAGCGGACCTTTGTGATCCCTCAGCATTGTCTTCCATTTGGGCAATTTGACGTGCTCGGGTAGGACTGTAGATGAGGGAACGAATGACGACGTCCTATTTGCGAGAAGCTATTTCCTTGTATTTCAAAATTTTGTTAGTACTGCAGATTAATTAATTTTTCCCTTGACACACTTATTTTCAAAAACAAAATAGAATAAAACATTCAAATTTAAACTACTTGGACTCATTTGGATATCATAGGCTCGACCCTCTAAAACTGTTCCCAGCGGAGCCGCCAGCTGAACGCGCCTCGATTTTTTAGAAAGATAGATAAAAGAAAAGAAATTTTGAGTTTTAGGAAGGTTTTAGGCACCCCAAGACGCCCATCTGAAGACGGTACCTTATCCCATTAAGTCTAATTGAAATTTAATTCCGAATGTTTTATTTTTTATTTTGAAATCCTCTGAAAAATATTTTTTGATTTATATATATATATATATATATATATATATATATATGTTAAGTCAGCTTCAATTAGTCTACATGTCGAGGGGATGGATCTCCCGAAAGCAGAGAGTTTTCCACCTCATATGTCAGTCGTTATATTTAACACCAATTAGAAAAACACACACACACACACACACACACACACACACATATATACATATACAATTATGTTAAGTCATGTCAGCTTCAATTAGTATACATATTTAGGGGAATGATCTCTCGATAGTAGGGAGTTTTCCACCTCATATGTCAGCCGTTATATTTAACACCAGTTAGAAAAAAACACGTATACGTGCGCACGCACGCGCGCGCGCGCACACACACACACACACACACACACACACACACATATATATATACAGTTATGTTAAGTCATGTTAGCTTCAATTAGTATACATATCGAGGGGAAATAATCTCTCGAAAGTAGGGAATTTTCTACCACATATGTCAACCGTTATATTTAACACCAATTAAACACACACGCACACACGCACACACACACACACACATACATATATAGTTATGTTAAGTCAGTTTCAATCAAATAATTTACATATTGAGGGGATGATCTCCTTCCTAGAATTGGCCAAGTAGGTGGTGTACATGGAGTCCTCCTCGTTTTGTTAACCGTTATATTTAATATAAGTTAGAAGAAACACACACACACACACATACACATATATATATATATACATAGTTATATTAAGTTACCTCTATTTAAAATAATTTACATATTGAAGGGATAATCTCCTTCCTAGAACCGGCCAAGTAGGTAGTGTATATGGAGTCCTCCTCGTTTTGTCAACTCATTAAATTATCCACAAGTTTTATAAAAATAAAAATAAATAAAAAATTTACAAATCAAAATTTCGGCATAATAACATCCTTTATTTATTTATTTTGTTATTGCATAAATACAATAAGATAAAAATATATATAAAAAAAAAAAAAAAAGGCAAGAAAATAAATCGATTTTAAAGTGTTCCATAGAACGTCCTCTGAATTTTTCTCAATTTTAGGTCCTCCTTTAAAACGGTTGAAAAATAGAAGTGTAGTGAGCAAATTAAAAAAAAGAAAAAAAAAAAACTTACCTTGGTTTAGAGATTTCCTTCCCTTTTTCTCATCCTCTTTTCCTCCAAGAAGACTTTCCTTCCCAATAATTTTGTCTCTCTAATTTATCTCTTAATCTCTAAAAAATTCTCCCTTAATGAAAAATGGAAATGAGTACTTATAGGCTAGAAATGTTGCAACTCAAATGACCAAACTACCCCCAAATCTTTTGCTAAATCTCAAAATTACTACCTAGAAAGTAGGATATTTTGATTTTCCAAACCCAAAATGTCTTTCACTTTTGGGGATGCCTAAAAATACTCCTAAAGACCTCCATGCACCCCCCCCAAGGGGATCCAAAGCTTGTCATTTCTTAAAATTAGTAGGAAAAAAAAAATCTTAAAACTTTTTTCTTTTTAATTTTTTTTTTGGTAATAAATGAACAAAATTAGGTAATCCTATACTTGATTGGATAGTCCAATTTGTGAAAACAATCTGAAATTACTTGCCAATTTCATGAATTCCAAAAATATCCAAAACTTTCGGGTCAAAATAGAAAATTTTCAAACTCTTTAATTTCACGACTTCTTCAAAATTGATCTTTAGTAACTAAAATTTAATGACTAAACATGATCTATTCCGAAATATTTTTTCCATGTTGATGAATTAACTTTAAAAAAAAAACTTTGCAAAATTTACATTTTTGACCCCAAAATTTTTCTTCGACTTTCCAACACTCAATTGGAGCTCAATTCTATTTTTCAAGGAATTAATAATTTTTAAATATTTAATTAGGAAATTTTGAATCAAAAATCTGTTCAATCTGAATCTAATTTTAGAGTTTTCCAAAATTTCTATTTAGACCCTAAACTTTCCAATTCGACAAATTATCTTAATTTGGCTTATTTTGGGGTCCAATTGAAATTGTGGAACTTTAATTTTACTTGTTTTGCAACTAAATTTAACTTTTCAAATATTAATTTTGAACTCCAGGCCCAATACTAATATTTTGAAATTTCAATTTAGTCCTAAAACTTTCAAAAGGCAAAATCATGGTTCAAAAAAATCCTAATTGGAAAACCTTTGGACTCAAATTGAAGTCTTGAAATATTAATTTAAACCTTATAACTTTAATTTATTATTTCAAAATTTCAATTTTACCCATAAAGTTTTTCTTTCTTTTTTTCAAAAATTCAAGCTTAAATTAATTCTTGAAACTTCCGAATCGAGACTCTCAATTTTCCCTTTTTTTCCTCAAAATTCATAAATTATTGACTCGATAAAATCATTTTCATTTTTTTATTTCTATATATATACATAAAAAAATCATACATGGGCGGGACAAAATGTGGTGTCTACAAGAAAGGAGGGGGTGTCTTAGTCCCATTTGGCTGGACAAGGGCCTTTTTGCAATGGGCATTGGGACCCCTTCTTGGGAATGTAATTGAACACTTGATGAATGGATGGATATTCCTTATATCGTTTTGTTAGATTTTGATCACTTGTAGTTTTTTCTTACTGTTCCTTCGAGTTTGTGAATGCATGCCTTGATATATCTCTGTTCTTGTGTATCTTATTTGTCAATGGGGAGTTAACTTGTTCAGAAATAGAGAAGATTCCCCTTCCCGGTGATGGAGTTTTACTCCTATCCCCATCTCGAAAATGTCCTCACTTAGGTAATTAGGGAGTTGTTTTAAACTTATCTTGGAGAGAGACTTGAGCCTCTGCTTGGCTTGACCATCATGTCCCCTTCTCGGTTGTATTTGGAGACTTGGTCATTTTGGAATGTGATGCATGTTTTCTTCTTGTCATTAGAAATACTGTGCCCTTGGCGGATAATCCACAACACTTGGTCAATTTTGCAAAGTCTTCTTGAAAAATTCAAGTTTCTTTACCATTTATCTTAAAGCCCCTTCTCGGTCATCCATTCGAGAAGACGTCACACTTCCCTTCTAGGAATTAACTCTCTTTTCGGGAAGTACTATTTCATGTTGTTTCACCATATCCATAGCCTCCCTACCCTCCAGTCTAGCATCCGAGAAGAGATCAGGTGGTAGGTTAATATTCTGGGGTGGTACTTGGTATAGAATTTGGCCCTCACGGTCCCTAGGTGGGTGACTCCAGGTCGACCCCCTGTGGCCGATCATAAGTGGGTTCTCCTTAATAAGGCGCATTATAGAGCCTGTTCGAGTTATCCCAAAATTGCCCTGCTAGGGACATATTTCCTCTGTGTCGCTTGAGCTGGGCTTGACGGTGAAGGTCGAGATGTTTACTTGTAGGTCCTCAAACCTGACCGATATGAGCGTCATCGGAAGATGATAACTATCAATCTCCGGGCCCATGCTACCAACCTGAGGAGAGGGTTTGGTTACTTCCCTGACACAATGCGTTAGGATGGGGTTCGCAAATGAGATTACCCCTGGAGCAAAACGTTGGGATACCGTGTTGATGCAATGCAGAGTTGGGGACGACGCGTCTTCGTCTGAGATGGGATGGAGGGCTGCTCATCCTGGTGCATATGAAATTTGGAAGGTAGTGTGGAGGGCTGCGCATCCCAATCTGAGATAGGATGGGGGTGGCACTTCACCACCAGCAGCAAAATTTATAGAACGGGGGGCTAATAGGTGAATTTTATCTATCTATTTTCAAACTAAATTTGGTCATTTTCGAGTATTTTTATTAATTTTTAATTTTTTTTTATTTATTTTTATTCAAAACAGGGGTTAGGAGCGAAAACGGTAGAAAAACGAGGAAAGCGGTGGAAAAACGAGGAAAGATAATCAAGTATTCAAAGCAGCAGTTTCACCGCTGTAGTGGTCATCCTAACGCTAAAGCGGTGAAACAACAGAGAGTTCTCTAAGTTCTTATCGCTCATTGCTACAACGGTAATAAAGCAAAAAGCCTACCGACAGGCCCACCGCTGCAGCAATCAAGCTCCACCTGTTTTAGATATTTTTCTAGATATTTTGTTTGCCCTCTTTTTGTTCCCATCCATTCTCATTGTTATTATAACACCTAGAGAGTGTTTTTGGAGTGTTCTAAAAGGCTCTCCACCAACCAAAGAGAAGGAGCTCAATTGGAGAAGCGAAAATAGGACCGGAGCGATTTTTACGGACGCCACCTTCAGATAATGACTATTCTCCCTTGTTTCTCGCTTTATTCTTAACTTTTTTTTGGTTGTTTGAACATGTATATATTGTTATCATTGAATATACAGTTATGGCTAAGAGCTAAATACTGATTATCTATGGGATTGATGTAGTTTATTAATATACGGCGTTTGTTTAATCTTTGTTTTGTTATCGGTTGTTCTTGCCTATTCGATTGTGTTTACCATTCTTCTTCATTTATATGCTTGTTTAGATATATTGAGAAATCGGGGTTTGACAGTCGAAAGAGATAACCCCGAATTCGAACTAGGATTTAAACACAATGTGACGATCTAATGACCCGGGAGGGCGTTAGAAAGTATGCAATCCGTGAGGTTGGGGAGATTCTCATGTGCCCAAGTGTCATATAGATGCTCGAGAGGGATTTTGGTGTTAACACGAAGTCACATATTCATTCACTTTACACTCGGGAGAGGTAGTGAGTGAGTTTTCGATACCTAAATTGTCGGATAGATTTGAACACCGTTAATATAAACTAGTTTGGATCGAACACGTATACATAAATGAAGTTAATCTCTAGATAATCTATTCTCATATAATATATTTAGTATTATAGTTTAATTAATTATTGGTTTAGTATATTATTTATTAAAATAAAAACCTAATTTTTATCGCCTAAATAAAGTTCGGTTATGATAATCGTGGTAATTAGCGACAATTTAATCTAATCCCTATGGATACGACAACCCTTCTCATTCACTATTTTATAAAACTTGACCTGTACACTTGCAGTGAAAGTAGCGACGTAATTTACGCGCTACCAGGGGCTAGTTGAACAAAATATTGCTTCCACTCATATAAAGATACCTTATAGACTTTGAGATGATTTTTTTTACAAGTCCATTGGTGCTTCTGCTTTGGGGTAGTATCGCTTCAGATGTTCTGCATTCCACAGGTGCCTTAGGGGGACACCCTTCTCGGTTTCTAACTCATAAGTGCCAGGGCAGGCAATACGGGTGACACGATACGGCCCTTCCCAAGATGGGGCGAGTTTTCTGGTAGTTAAATCCTTAGTGGCCATGGTTATCTTTCGGAGGACAAGGTTGCCAAGTTCAAATGACCGAGGTCTAACCCTTCTATTGTAATACCTAGTCATCGTTTGTTGATAAGCCGCCTGTCGAATACAGGCTCGTTCTCTCTTTTCCTCAAGAAGATCAAGGCTAAGAGCTAACGTGGCGTTGTTTTCATCTTGGTTGAAGATCGTTGCTGTTTGGGAAGAGGGTACTCTAATTTCTGCAGGAATCACCGCCTCAGAATTGAAAGTCATCACGAAAGGAGTTTTCCCCATAGGGGTCCTTGCTGTTGTGTGATATGCTCAAAGAACAGGGCTCATATTTTCCACCCATCTCCCATTTGATTTATCAAGGCTGGTCTTGAGTCCGTGGAGGATGGTGCGGTTAGTTACTTCCACTTGTCCGTTTGCCTATGGTGTTTTGGGGATGAGAAGTGGGTTTGAATCCCCAAACCGGCACAAAACTCCGCGAAGAGCTCGTTGTCGAACTGTTTTCTGTTGTCAAAGATGTTGGCCTTGGGTATGCCAAAGCGACACATAATATTTTCCCATATGAAATCTCATATTCTTTCCTTAGTGATTCGTGCAAGTAGCTTGGCTTTTATCCATTTCGTGAAATAGTCGATGGTGACAACGAGAAATGTTCTCTGCCCGGTCCCTTGGGGGAATAAACTAAGAAGGTCAATCCTACACTGGGTGAAGGGCCAAGGACTCGTCATAGGGACGAGAACAGTTGGAGGTTGTTGGGGGGATAAGAGGCAAATCGTTGACATTTATCGCACTTTTTGACAAACTCCATGGAGTCTTTGTGCATGTCCGACCAGAAGTATCCGTGATGGCTGAGCTTTAAAACCATGGACCTTCCTCCTTAGTGGTTGCCACACATCCCTTTGTGGACTTCCTTCGTCATGTACTCAGATTTTTCTGGTCTCAAGTAACGAGAGTATGGTCCAGAGAAGGATCTCCGATAAAGCACGCCATCAATGAAGGTATATCTATCTATCATGTACCCGATTCACCTGGCCTCTGCTCGGTCAGTGGGGACTGTTCCATTCAAAAGGTATTCCCTTATTGGATCCATCCAAGGTGGCGTATCATAAAGAGCACATATGGTGGCTACCTGGTCAGAAACTGCAGTGCTTGGTTCCTCCAAATATTCTACAGGAATGCTCCATTTCAAGATGAGTTCCATGACGGAAGCCAAGTTGGCTAAAGCGTCAGCGTATTGATTCTTGATAGGTGTAACATACCTATCTATTTCTAAACCAAATTTGTCAGTTTTCGAGTATTTTATTAAAGTTTAAATTGTGTTTTAGTTGTTTTTTATACAAGTCAGGTGTAGGGACGTAAACAATTGACAAACCGATTGAAATAGTGGGAAATCGGTAAAGAAAAGATGAAAACTTGAGGTTTCAAGGCCAGCAAAACATCCGCCTAGGCAAATAAACCACCGCCTAGGCAGAATTCCGTCAAAAGGTTGGACTGCTGAAGTGTTGAAATCTGCCTAGGCGAAGAAACCACTGCTTGGCTAGAATTCCGTTAGAAGGTTGGAGTGCTGAAGTGCTGAAATCTGCCTGGGCGAAGAAACCACCGCCTAGGTGGAATTCCGTCAGAAGGTTGGAGTTCTGAAGTGCTGAAATCCGCCTAGGCGAAGAAACCACCGCCTAGGCGAAAATCAGTCAGAATGAAAGAAATTAGTCCTTCGCCTAGGCGAAGAAACCACCGCCTAGGCGAATTTCTAACCGACTTAACCTTCGCCTAGGTGAAGAAACTACCGCCTAGGCGAATTTCGCAGAATAGGGAAAAATATCTTTTTAGATATTTTTGAAACCTTGGGCCTATTTATACCCCTTTCCCACGTTTGAAAGTGGTTGTTAAGTATCCCTAACCCTAATATAGAGTTCTTAAGCTATCTTTGAGAGATCAAGGAGGAGGTTCATCATTCGGACAAAGAGAAATCATTTGCGGATTGATCATTAGCAACAATGGATCGTTTCACTTTCAGATTTGATCGTTCTTCTCTTATTTTTATTCTTTGTAATTACTTTTCCATATCTAATGATGTTGAATCACTCTTGTTTTGTGTGGTATATAGCTAAGATCATGTAGTATTAGTTAAATGTTACTTAGGTGTTGTTGAAATCATGTAAATGTTAGTTGAATGAATTAATGTTACTTTAATGAATATTTGTCTAAATCTGATTGTGTTTACCGTTATTCTTGATATTATGCTTGTATTAATAAACCGAGAATACGGGGTTTGACACTCGGGAGAGGTAACCCCGGATTCGGATTAGGGTAAACGTAACGTAACGTTTTAACGACCCGGGAGGGCGTTAGAACATATGCAATCCATGACATTGGCTCAAGACTCATGCGACCTAGGGTCGTTAAGGCGTTGAGGGGGACTTCTTCATTGACACGAAGTCGTATAATCCCCCGTCTTACACTCGGGAGAGGTAGCGGAGGAGTTGTAGATACAAAGAATGTTGGAATAGATAAACACCATTATAGATAACTAAATAAAGTCAAGTATGAATTATGTGAAAGAAATCAATACCTAAGTAATTAGTATAATTAGAACAAACCTAATAGTTGTCATTTATCTTAGAATATTAAATAGAATACAAACCATTTTTGAAAAGATGAGATAATATGAGACTATGCCAATCACCATATTCAACTAAATTACACCATTCTCAGTGGAACGATATCCGATCTTAAAAGATCCATTATATTAAAACTAGATCTCGTGCACTTGCGAGTAGTCATTACACGAGCGATTAAAACCTCGACATACAATTCTCTTCTCGGGAAATTTAGCGTACTTCGATTGTCTCAAAATTTTCCATAAGCGCCTTTGCTCTTCCGAGATAAGCTGTCATACTTGGGTCCTTGGTGGCGTATTCTCCGTTAACTTGATTTACGACCAGCTGTGAGTCATAAAAGACGTGTAGGCTCTTGATGTTGAATTCTCTTGCTAATATAAGCCCAACAAGAAGTGCTTTATACTTTGCTTTATTATTGGTTACTCTAAATCCTAATCGGAGTGCATACTTAATTTTTTCTCAGTCAGGGGCTACCAGGACCATTCTGGCCCCACAAGCCCCCTACGTTGGAAGAACCATCGGTGAACAACTGCTAATGGTTCAGGCCAAGGTCATCACTTGTGCCGGGATGGAAAGACGCCGCTTCTGGGACCAACGTATCCGTCTGGCTGTGATAGTGCACTAGCCGGGCAGGGTCATGATCATCTGGGATGGGCTCTTCCGGGAAAGTCAATTCAGTAATGAAATCGGCTAAGACCTGTCATTTGATGGCCGTCCGTGGCTGGTATTCAATGTGAAATTGGCCTAGATCGAGGCTATATTTCATGAGTCGACTAGAAATATCAGGTGAGTGAAGAATATGACGTAAGGGTTGGTCAGTAAGCACACCGATCATATGAACTTGAAAATACTGCCTTAGTTTTCACAATGCAATGAGAAGGGCATAGGCTAGCTTCTCAAAACGTTGATAGCTTGTTTCGGCGTCAGTTAACACTCGACTTGCGTAATATACGGGCATTTGAGCCCTTTCCTCTTCCCGGACTAGGGTCGCGTTGACTGCGGTGTTCGAGGCAGCAATGTACATGAATAATTCCTCACCATTTTTAGGAGTGCTCAGTAGCGGTGCTGAGGAGAGGTAAGTTTTGAGCTCTTGGAAGGCAGCCTCACATTTCGTTATCTATTTAAATACCTTATTGCCCCCACAGGACTTTAAAGAAGGGAAGGCATTTCTTCGAGGATCATGAAATAAAGCGGTTCAGGGTGGCCAGTCTTCTCATGAGCATTTGAACTTTTTTTCTTGTCCACAGAGAAGCCATGCCGAGGATGGCACTGATTTGATCAGGGTTGGCATCAATGCCTCTCTAGGACACCATATAGCTTAAGAACTTCCTTGCTGAAACCCCGAAAATACATTTGGTGGGGTTTAACTTCATACGGTAATTTGATTACGAGCTTGATTCTGTGCTACCCACTTATTTTATAATCGGATTTTAAATTCTCTACTTAATTCTATCACTAGTATTGATGTTAAATTTTGGTCAACACCAATAGTATCGCTCGGTTAGCCTTATGAGATATTGGGGGAGGCTCTAGGATGGAGGTCCTTGACCTGGGTAGCTATTATCCATGGAGAAACCTCTGGTCGAGAAGGGGAAGCCCGACTCCGGGAAGGGGTCGGGAGTCTTTCAAGCTGGGAAGAGGGGAAGCAGAATGCTCGGTGATCCCTAAAGAGATGAACCAGCACTTTGAATTTGAGTAGTTCCGTGAAGAATCAGTGCTTCGAAACCTACACGAAGGACTTGTCGGGGTTTTCCTAGTGTGTCCCCCCCCCCCCCAACGTGAGAATCAGCGTACAAGGGAAAAAATACATAATGGAATTTTCGAGAAGAGCGGAGTAAGAGTAATGAGCCAAATTCACCTACCTCTGAGCAATTGTATGCTCTCCTTTTTATGGGCAAAGTGGTGATTAGTTTAGGAGCTAAGCAATAGTTTAATGTCTCTTCAATGATCACATCATGGTAGCCACTTGGTTTGTAGCCAATTGAGGTATGCCAAGGGGCTCTTGTTTTGGCCATATTTAAAAGGTATTGGGAGATATTTTGATTGGGGGAATAGACCCATAATGATGATTATGGATATTTTGGGACAATGTGGGATATTTTGGGGGTAATTAAAAGATGGAAAATTGAACTATCTTGGAGACAAACAAAAGAGAACAATTCCCTGCTATGGTCGGGATGAGAAGGTGAGTTATAGCCCTTCCCGGGTGGACGGAGACGGGAAGGGGGGCGTTGTGCTGATGGAAAACACCGAGATGGGGAGTGGTTGCCCATCTCGGCGGTGATTTACGGATCACCCCATGTAGCGTCGAGCCCTTCGGGGCGACTGGTATTACTGATGAGACTTCCCTTCTCAGTATATTTCTTACACCTAAGCTTCTGGTGCATTTTGAACTTCAGATTTTGTAGGGAATCGAGCACACGTGGTGGCGTTTGATTAGGTGCGTTGGAGTGACCATTTTCACACTCATCAACTAGTATTTATCGGGACATTAATTGAGTTTAAATATACTTGATGTTCTAGAAGCTTCGATTGGATAGAAACTTATCAATTTATTGTAATTGGTGAGTTTTGTAGGATTAGATATTGTTGGGAATATCTAATCAGCGGTAGCTAGGTTTCAATTTATTCCGGTAAAACGATTGAGGTTTAATCTTTACCTAGTGCATAAAAAGTTTAGGTTACTCTTTTCCCTTAAAAAGAGTTTAGGTGTGATTCTTCCTGATTAGAATTAATTGTGAGTAAATTGTAAAGGTTCCATCCTTACCTGGGAAAATGATACTTGGAGTGTTTTGGTGAGATTTGATTCTTAATCTAAGGTATAAAAGAATTAGGTTTGATCCTTAACCTGTGAAAGAATTAGGTTAGGCTTGAGCTTGGAAAAAAAAAATAAGGTTACTCCTGCACTTGGGAAAAGGATTCAGTGGTGATTCAGATTTTAGCATGAAGAAAGATAGAGGTTCTTCCTTAGCTTGTGAAAAGAAAATTGTAAAGGTTGATTATGAGCCTATAAAAGAATTATTGTGTAAAAGTTTGGTTCCTACCTGTTTAAAAGAATCTAGTGATTTAGTGGGTGCGAATATCTGTTGGGCTCAGAGGACAGAATTAGTTAAGAATAGCTTGGTGAACTAGGATATATCGTGGTGTTATGCTCTGTTACTTTATATATTTATTGTTGTTTAGGTGTGCACCTAGAATTAATTACATTTATCCGCTGCTATATAAAGATAATAATTAATTTAGGATAAAATTAATTATTAGAAAATTTAAGTGTTGAAAGATAACAATTTGTTTTAATTTTTATAACTACCCAATTCACCCCCTCCTCTTGGATATATTACTGGGCCAACAGATGACATGGAGAGAGATACAAAGAGTATTAGATCTGGGATCCAAATATCGATACCCTTTATGTTCAATGCCATATCCTACCTTGTTGTGTTTATGTAGTATAAGAAGAACAAAACAAGCACAAGTAAACATTTTGAGAGAAGACTATGTAAAAAGTTATCTAAAAGATGTTCATTAGGTGACTGGTGCTTGATTGTAGCAAAATGAACACGATTTATATTGTATATTACAGCTAGAGTGGCCTTACCCCCAAAATGCTAAACACAGGTTAGTGATAAATAGAGTTAGAATTGTGTTAATAATGTGTTCATATTTGCGTTTCGCTCATTCATTTTGTTGGGAGATTTCCAGACATGAGGAATGAGCCAGCGTGCTAATTTTGTAAAACAGGTTAAGGAAGGCATAGTCCTTGTACTTCTTGGCATTATATGAATGGAAAATTTTAATATTTAGAGAAAATTGATTTTTTATCATTTAAGGAAAATTAGAATAAGTTTGAAATTATTTTGTTGTTCCAAATACTATCTTAAAGGAGGGAGAATTAGGTGGGACGAATAATTGGACAAATTCTAGACTCTTAATTAATTGACAAATTTGATCTCTTCTGTTAATATAAACACTTTAACACATACAACAGAAATAGATCATTCAAATAAAAATAAAAACAAGCACAAACAGTAGATGAGAGAGAGAGATAGAGAAATTGATATGGGGTTCATAGTATTTCAGCAAGACCTCATTTCTTATGTCTTTTCCTTCGAGCTCCCACATATATTTCTAATACACTAAAACTTTGATCTTACTTCCTAGGTGAAGATCAAATCATTAAAATTCCAAGGAGTGAAAAACCCCTTTCACTACAGAATTCCAAATGCAACATAAGTTATGATTAATCAATATCAACTTTAAATGTGCATATCTCTCTCTTCAAAACTCAATTTTAGTTTGATGACGACTCCTTAGAAAGCTCATGAAGCCTACTTTCACATGAAATTAGTTCTATTGAAATATTTGAACTGTGACATTAATTATGTTTGAAATAATACACAATGATCTACATTATAATGCCTGTAGAACGAAACTTTTTAGCTCAGATTTTTATACACCGGTCCAAATTTGTGTAAAGACAAAACTAAGCTTATTATAAATACATAAACACTCAATAATATCTAGCAAACCTAGGAACTAGTTCAACCTAGTCAAGATAAGGCTAAACCCTCAAGAGATAGAGAGGGCTGATTCAATGACGTGGCGTCTAACAAAACAAGGGTGCTCTAATGGCAACTCACAAAGCACTTAGGGGCTGACGTAGTGGATGATATGTCGTTCCCTAGACTGATTTATGATGGCATGATAGTTGATGAGGATGTTGACATAGCGTTGACCTAATGACGTGATTGTCATGTGTGTTGACATGCCAAACATGTTACGTTAACGTGGTTGAGACTTGGCGCTGGCTGGATGACGATGTGGTGATGACATTGTCTTGGACTTCCATGGGAACACCAGACTTGCACACACAAAGATCTTTCTCTCACGCCAAGTGCCAAATTTTACCTAGTATTTTAATGTCCAAATCTGGTTGACCAACAAAAAAGAGTTGCCTAAGTTATTTATTTATTTATTATTATAATTTTTTTTTTTGGTCCAAGTTCTTTTTTATTTTTTTTTTATTTTTTATCATACATGAAGAAATTTCTAATAGTTTTTTTTGTTGATGTGGCAATAGTGGCGGCAATAAAGCTGAACGAAATTGATAGTAATGCTAAGCCTTCTCGAGGTTCGTGAGTGCGCTTGACCATTCAATTTGGCTCCATTCCCGACACATCAGACTCGCCATTTTAAGATGAATCTCATGATTTTTGTGGATTCTATGTTAGGTTGATGAACAATGATAGATGTTTGGCGGTGACAACGAAAAAAAAAATTACAAAGTTTTGAGATGAGCATGAAGAATTAGCAAAAAATATTAGAAGAAAATATATGACAATATTGTAAGATATATAAAGCCTCTACACCATGAATTATTCCTCTGAACCTCGCAACCCGCGACCTGCATATACATATATTAACGGCTCCAATTCCATCCAACCAAACACTACCTTACATCATTATTGTTCTACAAAATTATATCTCCATTTTCATTCACATTTTGCTCCTATCACTTGTTCTAAATTAAGACATTTCATATTAAAGGTGATGAGTGTAAAAATGGTCATTCTCATGCAATTAATGAGGGACTGTCACATGCTAGCAACTCTTCAATAGGGCCCGTGCCTACCAAAGACTAAGTATGAAGATTATGCCGGGCAGAGGCGTATTTCAAGCCCATGCTGGCTATTTCAAGACCTTGCCAGTAGCATCCTCCCAAAGTAGCAAGTCTGCCTTTGGGATGGGGAAACCTCTTCCTATCCCGGCATGATCCTCCACACTGGTCCTGCCCATCTCAAAAATTGATTCTGCAAGCTCCTTAACAAAACACCCATCTTCCCATCTTCAGCTATCCGGTAAGGACAGGGGATAGAACTCCCCTTCTCGTGGGCAGCAAGATGAGTTCATCTCGGATCATGGGCCAAGACACTTTTCCACTTGCTGATATTCTCTGCCATATGTCTCCGCAAAAGGGACAAAAGGCCCAGGCCCACAAAATTAAGCTCTCTACTCGCCTTCCCATTGGCCACGCGTCGAGATGGGACACTAATAATTGCTTAAGCCCCTAAATTGACCAATTCATTGCCTATATAAAGGAGGGCATATCAATGCCCAATGGTTCACCAAATTTTCTTACTCTTCACAGTAGTATATTTTTATCTTTTCTCCTTGAGCATTGATTCTCACGCCGGAGGGGACACATTGGGTCCATCCCGACAAGTCCTTTGTGCAGGTGACAGGGTGCTGCCCATCTCAACTTAGACCTATCTCATATCGGACCCATTCTAGCTCAGGTAAGAAGACTCTCCGCGGTCCAGAAGACTCCCAGGTTGCTTTATCACTTAGAATCCATCCTAGATTGCTCCAGCCCTGCCCATCCCAGGCCAGATGGGCTGATCTCGGACCTCTTCGTCCCATCTCAGCACGAAAGAAGATTTCCACCAATAGTGACTAGACCACACCGTTGGAGTTGTCCAATATTCGACATCAACAGTTTGACGCCGTTTGTGGGAACATTATTAAAAGCCTTCTTATAATCATCTACTCCTATCTTGGCTAAAGTCTCAATGATTACAAGGTCTGGTCATTCTACACGACTGAGAGACCTGAACAGCGCGGTGAACATCAACTCGCCCAAAGAGATGTCGAGAGTTTCCAGGCCGGATGTGTGGACTTCAGTCCCCATCTTGGAAAAAGAAGAAGCATGCCCCCAACTGACCAGGTAGGTCTGTCAGCTCCATCGCCTGGGGTTTGTGCTGGGCTAGCCTTTGGAGCTGTGGATGCGGTACGAATTGGCAAACCTGGAGTGCCAGCTAGTCCAATTCCAATCTTGCCTTGATGTTATCCTCTCCCGCCTAGTACTGAACCCAACTCATGGGGAATCGATTCTACGAAATGCAAGGGGAGAGGAGCGTCAACAGGAGTTGAATTATGTGATTCACTCTGAAGGACATATCTTGAGAGACCAAACTCGTCATCGTGAGCGTCTTGTCTGGGAACGGGATTTTACCCCGCCGATCGCTTCAGAGTCTGCGTCTCTGCCCTCACATGGTCATCGAACAGAGGATCACCATGAGCCCCGGCCAAGAAGAACATACAGTAACGTCACCTGTGCCGAGTACAGGATTTACTGTGTTCGAGATAAATACTTCCACTCTCATCCCACAGGGAAGTAGGGATCCAGAGCGACGCTCGTTCATATACGGAGTCCTGGGGGGCCCGTAGGGCTCACTTCAGGGATAAGGACTTCATTTGTTGATGAGATTATACCTGAAATAGTTCCATACAAGTTCCTTAGTACCCAAATAGCTCCATATGATGGGACTACGGACCCCGTCGATCACCTCAACGTTTTTGTTGCTTTTAGGGAGATGCACACGACTTCTGTTGCAATTAGGTGTAATTCATTCCCTCTTACCCTTTCCAAGATAGCCAAAATTTGGTTTTGAAACTTGGATCCCGCCTCAATCTCAACTTTTGCCTCTCTCGAACAATTTTTCCTGACCTGATTTAGCTGCTCCCAGCGAAGGCCTAAAACAACAACCCACATCCTCGCCCTTCAATTGGAGATTGGAAACAATTTTGGCAATTTTGTGAGCATGTTCCACATGGAATATTTGTGTTGCGATGGCCTCCCAGATGTCGTGGCCCTAAATGCATTCATTGACGGACTGAGGCACCGGAGGTTATCTTATGACCTATGCTCGCGCCCCGCGCCCAATCTTACTGCCACTCTGGCTAGGGGTATGAGCTTCTACGAGGTATAAAAAAAAGGACTGAATATAGGACATGCCAAGTAGAGCTCAGGGTTCACGGAAGTTGCCGACTGAGGGACGTTTGGGACCTCTTCCCGGAGATAGGAGGCTTTCTCCACCCCTAGGGACATGCCGAGGGTTAACCCCTATAACATCATCCATTGCAAAAATCTTCGCCAAAAGTGCGGGAAGAGGATTCTTACCTCTTACACCTCCCCTAAAGGAAAACCCATGGGGAAATTTGTCGTTGAATACTGCGACTTCCACCGTGACCGCGGTCACACCATAGACGAATGCTACGAGCTTTGAGAAGAGATTGAGGCTATCATAAAGTGGGGATATCTTGGTCATTACGTTCGCAAAGAGAATGAAGACCTCAACGTGAGCAGCCGTCAAGATGAGCGCAAGGGCCAGTCGAGGAGGGAGAACCGAGGTCGACCGCTACCAAGAAGAAAAGTTGAAGAATATGATGATGATATGCGGGTGGATGGTGAGATAAATGTGATGCATGGCGGCCTCGGAGGGGAGATAACCTCTTCTTGGAACAAGTACGAGTGTAAAGCGAAAAGAAAAACCAACGAGGACGTGTACGAGGAGGGCATGATTGATGCTTCCACGCACAACATAATTTTCTTCAGTGAAGCTAATCTTTGAGGGGTGCACACTCCCCACGATGATGCCTTGGTGATTTCGGCCCTAATCAACCACTATAAAGTGCGGCGAATTTTGATCAATGAAGGGAGCTCCGCGGATATTGTCTTCAAATGGGTGTTCAGCAGAATGAACGTGAGTTTGGGCTCTGTGAAACCCACTACCACCCATCCTTGTCAATTTCGGCGGGGATGTGGTGAACTCTACTGGTTGGATCTCTTTTCTCATCACGGTTGGCACTGCGCCTACTTCATCCACGGTTTGGGCCAAATTTCTTATCATGGATAGGCTTTTTCCATATAACGTCATCATTGGGTGACCGACTTTAGATGTCCTGAAGGCCGTGTCTTCCCCGTATGGTGGCCGAAATTAAGCGTCACTACTTTCACAGCAAGCGTACGGGTTAAGTTTTAGTATAGGTTGAGAGAGTAGGAGTATCGTGTTCACGGGGATTGGTTGAGAATATCGTCGAGTATCGCGATTATCATAACTCGACTTTATCGAGGCAATAAAAATGATATTTAATTAATAAATATTAATACTACAATACTAATTTATCTAATTATACTAATATATTGGTAGGAAATTTATGAGAATTATTGCCTAGGGATCAATATCGTTCACTTAAACGTGTTCATTTCAATCTATTTTCATTAATGGCGTTCATCCTATCCGACAATCTCTATATCTATAACTCGCTCACTCCCTCTTCCGAGTGTAAAGCGAACGATTATATGACTTCGCGTTAACGTCAAGGTCCCCTTCAAATGTCTTTTCGAACACATAGTCACATGAGTCGTGAACTAACGTCAGTGATTACACACTCTCCAACTCCCTCCCAGGTTATTGGATCTTCGCGTTGTGTTTACCATAGTCCGAATCCGGGGTTACCTCTCCCGAATGTCAAATCCCGTATTCTTGGTATATCGTAACAAGAATAATAAACAATACAACACGGCAAACACAATCAGATAAACATGAACAACCACTAACAAAACATCGATTTTATATAAACAATGTTTTCATGAATTCAATCAAGCCCTAGACAATATATGTTTAGCTAAACATGGTCATAGCCCTATATACAACTAGAAATTAGCTAAACATATACAAATATTCAACCAAATCTAAGAGAGAAAGAGAGAAATGAGGAAACTAGTTGTTTATCCGAAGATTCGATGCTAAAACCTTTTCGAGAACGCTTTCTTCTTCTTCGCAACGTGATTTTCCCATGGTCGAATGGCTTCGGAGCTCTTAAGACTTCCCAAAACGTCTAACCTTTTGTTTGGAGGAGAAGGGAGGATATATATAGTCTAAAAAATATCACAAAATATTCTAAATATCTTAAACTGTCCGCAGAGGGACCGCCACAGCAGTGGGATTTGCTGCTGTAGCGGTGAGTATATCGATTCAGAGATCGCCGTAGCAGTGGAGGAGGCGGTGAAATTGGAAAAAATTCTACCGTTTCACCGCCTAGGCGGTGAGTTTACAGTAGGAATTTGTCTTCTCTACATTTTCATAGCCGCGGCAGTGGGCTGTTTTTTTAGAATCTTGCCTCTTGCTTGTTTTTCCACCGTTCTTGATCCGATTTGACCGTATAAGGATCGTTTTAGTCCCTTCTCACCCCAAATGCATGTTTTATGGAGAAAAGAATATAAACGAATTAAAATGTGATAAAACGTACTAAACATACTCGAAAACTGACAAGTTCGGTTTGGAAATAGATAGGTAATTTATACCTATTACCCTATCACCAATCCCTGAAGTTCCCCACAGAGAGAGGGGTGGGAAAAGTGCATGGAGAGCAAGAAACAACCAGATTATACACTAGGAGGATGCTCAAGAAGCGAAAATAATAATCAGCAACTGGGACTGGGAATAGTGAGGTCGAGCTTATGGCTCTGTTCGATCCTAGAACCGTGCCAATCAACGATCCTCGAGATGAGGAGCCTCGTCCTCAGTTGCATGAAGACCTATTAGAGATACCCATGCACCCCACCATCGAGGAAAGGACTGTCCAAATGGGTGCTAAGCTCAGTGCAGCGTAGCGAGAAGAGCTCACTGATCTCCTCAGGAAAAACTACAACGTGTTCACTTAGTCTCACAATGAACTTCCTAGCATCGATCCAAGTGTATCTATGCACCATCTCCACGCCGATTATCATCATCCTCCTGTGAGGCAGAAGCGAAGAAAATTCCACCCAGAACGTCAAAAACTCATTGAGCAAGAAATAGACTATTTTGGTAAAATCGGTCGAGTTGGTAAAATCGGTCATGGTGGAAAAGTTGAGTTCCCGGATTGGCTCTCCAAAGTCTTCCTTGCGCCCAAGGATAAGAACAACTGGTGTCTTTGCATCGACTTCAAAGACCTTAACAAGGTATTCCCCAAGGATTTCTTTCATCTACCATTTTGCCCTAGCTTCCTCTACCTTTCTCTTCCCTCTGTCCTTGTTCTTTCCCGCGTCGCTCTTCTCGGATAGGGACAGAGGAGCTTGCTCTAACTGGGATGATATCTCTCTTCTTGTTGCGGCATTCGCTTTCCTTCTTGGCTGCTCTCGCCTTGTCTTTTTTGGTTCTACCTCTACCCATCCCGGGGCATCATATGGGGAGCTCCATGCAACAGTCTCCTCTCCTCCCTCAGGGGCTCTCCCTTGGGGAGCCCCCTACTGAGGCTGGGAGACCTTCCCCTTCTCGGTAGTTCCTTCGTGGTTCTCTCCTACAACATTCTCCTCAACGCTGCCTCATCCATACTTGCCAAGGGAACACCAGGACAGTTAAGCAACTAAAGAAGAAAAAAATGCAAAAAAGTTCGAGTATTCAAAAATTCCCAAGTGGTACAGGCAAACCCAAAGCGTGATAAAAATAGCAATCGTATAGGGTCGACTCCAACATGTCCTCGATATTCTTAAACTTTGTGCTAAGGATCACCTTCCTTTGTTTCTAAATAAGTGGGTTGGGCCTTACTCTTTTGCCACTTACTTTCTCCGGAATTGCACACAAGAAAATACAAAAGAACAGTCAAGCCTCCAAAGGATTCTGCAATCGAAAAATAGCTCACAAACAAACTTATTCTCACCTACAATGCCCCACTCCCTTGGAATACGGTTGATTTCCTCATCCGCTAGGCCAAATTCCCAACCGGTGCCTCCCAGGAAAAAGAATTGGTATTTCCAATTCTTGATGGAGGATTCCAAACCCAATAAGAACTACTTCCCAGCCGTCACGTAACACCAACCCTTCCCGAATGACATTGATTTTGGAAAGAAATGGGAATTAAAAAGGTTAAAGGACGACTCTCTCCCTTCAGCCTTGCAGATAATATACGTGGCCACGAAGGTCCTCATGCAATTTGGAGCAAGCTGTGACACACACAGTTGGTACTCTGCGCAGAGGGCCCGTATCCATGGATGGATTGGGAACCTCAAGTCGTCGCGCAGATTCTCCAACTAAACAGTGATAAATCCCTCAAGAGGAGCTCAAATCCTCTCTCCGGGAAGGGGGAGACAGATCTCCACCCACTCTGCCTCTGTCTCCGTCATTTTGGACCCAACCCTCAAGATGAGGCTTCCCTGGGGAACGGCTTTCTCTTGAGCCTCTTGGGGCTTTGGGGCCTCCGTCACAGTATCCTCAGAACTGGCCTCACTTTCCTGGCTCGAGCTAACATCAATGGTGGGGCCACCAGTAGGCCCAGTACCCTTGTGACCGTCGTTATGACTGGAAAAATCGATGCCACTTAAAGAATCCACTTATTCCTCTAGGCAAGGGGACAATTCCAGTACGGGGTCAACTGTCTAAATCGAGGAAGCATTCAGGGCTTGCTTAGGGGTAGCGGACCCTAAACTTGTGCCTGACCTTAAGGTAGACCCTAACAACGACCTAGAAGAGGACCCCTGTCACAACCCGTCCCGGACACCCGTCATCCCGAGGCGGGCGTGACTACAACATGACATCATCAATACCCAAACATCCAAACAAATGACAATATACACCTACTGTATAATACAAACATCTACTATGGGAGACACACCTGTCCCGAAATTTATTTACCTAAAAGTATCTATCCATGAACCTTTTATAGGTTCGCCTTTGACAGCTTCTCTCAATCGCCTATATGACTTCATCACGTAGCTTTACCTAGTGCCAGTAGGGGACCGACTCCTAGCTGCTGCACCTGCGAGTGTACTGCCTTCTTAGTAAAATATTTTTAAAATATTAATACGTTCTACATATTTCTACAATTAAGTATGGATCAAACATAAGCATATAAGCAATGAAAATAAAGTGATAGAGATAAGTTCCATCCAAATCCATGTAGTATAAAATCATACCAATCATCATAATAAATAATATCAAATCAACCAATATACGTAAAACACCACATCTCAAGCACCAATCTCAAACACACACCTCCAACCCACACACACTGGCCAGCCCTAGTGATCGTTTTAACCTCACGATCGGGAGTTTGCAACGGTACCGTACCATCCGTAGGATATGCCTTCCTACGAACACCCATCACTCCGTCGAAGCGGATAATCACTGGGCAGTATAAACGTCTAACATCACTCTGCCGAAGCAGATAACATCACTCCGCCGAAGCGGATAATCTCACTCTACCGAAATAGACAAATACTATGGCATCGTCAAATCAAATACAGCATCATCGAATCACAACTCAATAAATATCGTCTACTCAACATCGTCAAATCACCACGTCTATCTTTTTTTTTTTCCTCAAAACCAACTTTTAAATCTAAAAATCATATTTCGCTTCTTCTTTTAAAGAAAACGTCTAATTTTTATCAAAACCACTTTTTCACCCTTTATTTTTAGAAACCAGGCATTTTTAGAAAAACTTATGTTTTTATTATCTTTTAAAACACCGTCTGATTTCACCAATTCCAACAAAAATTCATTTTCCACTTCATTTTGAAAACCACCGAAATCTTCCGAAAATTCAGTTTACTAACTCACTCAAATCCTGCTTGATCCATATCATTTATAAATTCATACAATCTAATTAAATGCATATTCCATCATATATATATACATAGAAAAATAGTTTCGTAAGAAGACAGTACACTCACCTCAATATCCGTTTTGCAAAACTGACACTGACCGCACTCTATCCGAACGCCAGTGTCTGCGAATCTAATAGCGGCAGAGTCTAAATTAATATCTTATCTAAAACATCCTAATCATGCAATGCAAACCCTATATTCTGAATCGTTACTAATTTTATGTACCACGTACTTAAAATTAATTAATCGTCACGAAATTATTATGATTTTAGGATTTGTAACACTAACTAAAATTTAATTTAACGAGAATTAATAATCGATTGAAGTTTCACCTATTTCCGAAATGTTTGGTGACTACGAGATGGGTTTTGGATTTTCTTGGGGTGGTTTCTGCAATTTCCCCTTCTTTTTTTTTTTTTTTTCCTTTTCTTCCTCTTTCTTCTTTTTCGTCCTGCTTGCGCCACCGTCTCTGTTTCTATTTCAGTTCACTTCCGGCCAGCCATCTGTTCTCTCTCTCTACCGTTACCGTCCACCGGAGGCCTCCCACGCCTCGTTGCCCTCACCGCCGGCCCTACACCATCCCCCACCGGAACACTCATATCCCCTCCGTCACGGGTGAACGACGACGTCAAAACCCACTGTCGGTAACAGGTTTCACCTGCCCATGCACCTCGTCGAACCGAACAACTCCCCTCTCCCCGATTGTCGATAAATTGTAACACCTCCACCGGAGAATTTCCCCGCCGAACACTACTCTGCTCACACCTACACACCCACGACGGACCTCTCACGGCCGGACGACTTCTATACTTTCGCTGAAGAGGAACGGAAGACAGAACACAAACAGAAAACTCACACTGCCGGCGATCACAAAACAACCTCCGTTCCTCCGATTCTCTCTCTCTCTCTCTCTAGATTTCTGAGATTCATGGCGTGTTCTTCTGTGGCGCCATCGACGTGGTGTGTATGTGTATATATATGCATGAGAATGGTGGTGTAAGAGTGATCAATCGCCTGCCACGTTGAATTCCATTTTCTCGATTTCCTTGCTGCCGGCCGGCTGCGTTCGCACGGACAGAAACTTTTTTTTTTTTTTTGAATTACACTTCTCTCCCCCTATCTTCCACTATGTTCCTATTTTAAACTCATTCTCATTCTTTTTTCCTTTTTTCTTAAGTTTTTCTGAAATTACATTTCGATCCTTAAGATTTTTATTCTAGAATTCGACTTAAATTTGTGCATCTCGAATTTAGGATAAGTTCCCAAATTTGCAATTTGACCCAATTATCATTTTATTTCATTTTTATTTATTTATTTATTTTTATTTTTATCTTAATTTTTTTTTTTCCGAAATTTTCTAAATGCTCTCAATTGAAATTAAAATGACGTACGAGCTAAATCGAGGTCTTACAACCCCGATACAGGCCGAGAAGAGGAAGAAGTAGAAAACATGTCGGGAAAAGAAGGGTTACTTTCCGGGAAAGGAAATGTGCTCCAGAAATTGCAAAAGTTTGAAAATGAACATAGAGCGTCCCCTTTATATAGGAAGCCCCTGTCTATTCGAGTCGTCGCGAAGGCGGGCGATTTGAAATTGCCTGCAATGACGCACCCTAATAACCATACAGACACATGTCTTTTGCTCGTCAGCTATACATACGGCGTTTCAGAGAGCATTGAATGGGCGTAGACTTGATGGGACATACGCATGGCATGCGCAGGCCGATCGCGGGCCTTTGACGGGCCAGGTGTTACCTTACTCTGACTGGTTGTTCTTATCTTGGGACAACCCATTCTTATTCTCAGAAGAAGGTTCATTACCTGCACAACACTCCTCTACGGTCAAGGAAAGGCCCGAAGATCTCGGAATACTCCACAGAAGCATTATAACTTCATAAAAGGCTCGGGGTAGAGTCCCTAGTGCTTTGAGTTTCCTCTCAACACTAGGTCCTAGAGGCAAATGATAAGTGTAAAATAGTCACTCTCACGCAACCAATGAGGGACGGCCATGTGTCAGCAACTCTCCAATAGGGCTCATGCCTACCAAAGACTAAGTATAAAGATTGTGCCAGGCAAAGACGTATTTCAAGCCTATGTTGGCCATTTCAAGACCTCACTGGTAGCATCCTCCGAATGTAGTAGGTCAGCCGTCGTCGAGATAGGAAAACCTATCTCCATCTCGGCATAATCCTCTATATTGGTCCTTCCCCTCTCGAAAATCGACTCTACAAACTCCTCAACAAAACACCCCTCTTCCTGTCCCCGGTTATCCGAGAAAGGTAGGGGATAGAACTCCCCTTGTCATGGGAAACAGGACGAGTTCATCTCGGATCATGGGTCAGGCCATTTTTTCACTTGCTAATATTCTTTGCCATGGGCCTCAGCAAAAGGGCCAAAAAGCCCAGGCCCAAAAAGTTAAGCTCTCTACTCGCCCCCTCATTGGCCACGTATCGAGATGGGATACTAATCCTTGCTTAAGCACTTAAACTAACTAATTCATTGCCTATATAAAGGAGGGCATACCAATGCCCAAAGGTACACTAATTTTTCTTACTCTTCTCGGTAGCATATTTTTATCTTTTCTCCCTGAGCGTTGATTCTCACGCCGGAGGGGACACGCTGGGTCCATCCTGGAAAGTCTTTTGTGCAAATGACTGAGTGCTACCATTCTCAGCTTAGATCCATCCCAGCTCGGACCCATTCCATCTCGGGTAAGAAGACTCTCCGCGGAGTAAAAGACTCCTAGGTTACTTTATCACTCAGAATCCATCCCAGATCGCTCCAGTTCTGCATATCCTGGGCTGAATGGGTTGATCCCGGACCTCTTCATCCCATCTCAGTACGAAAGAAGAACTCATCCAATAGTGATCAGACTATACCATTGGAGTCTTCCAATACTCGACATCAACAAAAGGGAAATCAAATCATTGACCCAAAACTACATATATTATAAACCTTCTTAATTAACAACCGCCATGTCTATTTTGTTACTTTCACATTGCTTGTAGAAGCATATGGTGAGATTTTAAATGACCTAGTGCAATAATAACCTTGTCCAATATGTACAAAGCACATGTCCCTATCTTCACCTACCTCTGCAAACATAATAAATCCCAAGCTAATAGGCATTGATTTTGTTGAAATTGATGAGAAAAATAAACTAGAGAAGAAATAAAAGATAGGATAAAAGAAGATAAGAAAATTGGTTGAGGAAATCTTGAAGATTTTGAACAATAAACGAAAATTATTGACTTTTTTGATCTTCCAAATGCATCCGTGGAAAATAAAAGTTGGACAATAAATGAGAAGAATGTGAAGATGGGAAGAGAGAAAGAACCATTAAATTATAGGAGTGGGAGACAACCGTGGAATAGGGACAATCATGGATAAGCTTTTTAGGCTAGATAGGCTTTTTGACTTTTCATTTTTAACATCCCCTCAAGCTCAAGGTGATAGGTTGGATATCATATTGAGTTTGGAAAGTAGAGAGTGAAAACTGTCACGGGACAAAGAGGCAAAGAACTTGGACAAGACAAAAAATGGTGCAGACTTGAACGACCATGGGATAAATTGGAAACAATCTTGGACAATTGCCGAATGAAAAGGCCGCGGTCTTGAAACACTGCCACGAGACAAAAAAGGCCCTTAGCTTGAAATGCCACGAGACAAAGAGGTCGTGAACTTGGACAGCCTCAAGATTGGGCTTCGACATCCCCTTTGAATGATTTTTTGTTTCAGAAATCAATTTTTAGTCAAAGAACCGGTCGATAAACACTTGATCTGGTCGAAAGAACTTCGTCAACAAAAAAGCGACAGTATAAAAATAAGTATACTGTATGATTCAAATTTGAATAAATAAAATTACACTAATGACAAAGAAACCGAATAATAGTGTAAATTTAAAAGAAACTACATTGATGGCAAGGAAACCAAATAATAGTGTAGAAACGGCAAAGATATCGAATAATAGGAAATACGTGTTAGTTGAAAAGAAACTATATTGTAGATGTAGAAAATTAAAAAACCAACACCACGGTTGGAATTGGAACACCCAAACAAGTCAAGAACCAATGTGAACCGTAGGAGAACGGGAATAATTGTCACTGAACTAGAATGAAAAGGTTAACATTGAATCGGTCTATGTAGTTATAAAAGAAATAACACTATAGAAACAGAATTTTGAAAAAAAGACATTATGGTTGGAATTAGGGCACTGAAAAATCCTTGAAACTGGGTTGAACGGTCAAGAATCGGCCTAAAAAAGGGTGAACCGGTCCAATGAAGATAGCTAATAAAATTGGTCTGCGCGTCGAAAAGTCTGGCAGCACGTGAATCTAAACTGGAAATTTCAAGAGACGCATGAGAGCACGTTTGGAGTTAAAAATTGACATATGATATGTCGTTGGAATCATAATTAAAAGAGGAATTCAAATATTTGTAGTAGGGGCGCAAAACGCACCTCTACTTACTCTTGCAAGTATACGAGGTCTAAGTTTTAGTATAGTGTGATCGTTAAGATCGGGTTATCGTATCCACAGGGATTGTTGTCGTTACTATCGAATACCGCGTTTGTCGTGACCTAATTTTATCTAGGTGAAAAACAAATGTAATTAATTAATTAAACTAATACTAATATAACCTAAATTAACTACACTATTATGCTAATATGTTTTAGGGTGAAGAATTGTATAGGGATTAACGTATTTACAAATACGTGTTCGATTCCGATTTACTCGCGTTTATGTTGTTCGACCTATTTGATAACCTCGGTACGTAAACTCCACCGCCACCTCTTCCGAGTGTAAGACGGGGGAATACATGACTTCAAGTTAACGAAGAAGTTCCCCTCAACGTATTAACGACCCTAGGTCATGTGAGTCTCGCCCAGCATCATTGATTGCACACAATCCAACTCCCTCCCAGATTATTGGATCGTCGCGTTGTATTTACCCTATCGATAATCTCCGTTCTAAAACTCCCTCGTCACCTCTCCCGAGTGTAAGACGAGGGATATAACGTAACTTCGAGTTAACGAAGAGGTCCCCCTCAACATCTTAATGACCCTAGGTAGCGTGTGTCTTGCCCAACGTCATCGATTGTCCACGATTCGAACCCCGAACGAGTTATAGAATTGTGGCGTTTGTTTAACCTAATGCCCCAAACTCAAAATTTGGATAGTCCTCGAGCCAAACACACACACTAAAATGAAAAATACACAAACTGAAATAAATAACAAACAACCTAAAAACAATCTAAACATAACAACATGCGAGTTTTGACTTCTTCTAACGGCCTATTTATTTTTCCCTCAACAACAGCCAGTTATATCGAGTTCAGGCGGTAACACACATCATGAGGTTCTAGATTTTTGACATGCAATAATGGTGAACGCTATTCTAGATCCTTTAAACGTGTTAGTGCGAGACTCAATAATATAACTATACAACACTCGGATTGGATTATCCATCAACAAAATTCACGAGTTAAAGATTACCATAAGCAGGATTGGGGTCCACTCTCCACCAATGTAGGTTTAGTAGTTCATGAAGATCATTAGGGCTTGGTTCGGATAAGGTTAATTTGGCCAAAGGTAATTTGGAATACAAAACGGGTTAACGTTGTTAACTTAACGTTACCCAAGGCTCAACGCTTGACACATTCACTCTCAAATCCCCATAGAAAGATTGGAATTAATCCCGAATATGCATTTAAGACCGATGTACTCACTTGTCAAAAAGAAACAGAAATAAAAACCGTATTTATATTTGATTCTTTTTTTTTTTTCTTTTTTTTTTCAACGAACACACCCCCAAACTTATTTGATTGTTACAATTGAAGGGGTGTGTGAAATACAAATAAAAAAATGACAAGTGCGTACTCAAATACCGAACCAATTAGAAGTTCGCCCTAAACCCAACCACTCACATCAAGAAGCCTTTGCAACGGCTACCTTGATTCACTCAAATGTGCCTTGAAATTCAACAATTAAGGACTGGAAGGAATTCAATTGGCCATGGTATTGGTTTATGTGTTCTGAATTGAATTTTCATTTAGGCTTCGATAGGGTGACGAGGGATAAACATATAACAAGGTAGGCTTAAAAAGGCTCAAGCGAAAAAGAGAATGCCTAAATCACGTCTCCTGAACTACCTCACCTAGGATTTCGCCTCAAGCTTCCCCTCAATCAAGTTCTAGAATCCTTAATGTGTCATGAATTTGGTTAATCGATAATCGTCCTCAAATCAATTGAATAGAAATACATTGAGTCTATGTGCTCGTGCAAATTTGGATCTACAATAATTTTGACCAAAACGTATAGTCAAGCACACAGAATCACACATGCATGGGTATTACCCTTGACTTCGAAAATAACCAGGGGTAATTTTCATCATCGGGTGATGGCCCAGATGAATGCAAAACTCAACATATAACAACAACACACAAAAACATAAACACATTCTAACCTAAACACATATGCAATACGGAAAACGATAACACATAAACTAACATACTACTTACTACACATCACCCCCAAACTCAAAGTGGACAGTATCCTCAGCGAACCCAATCATCATTCTCAATATATGGAATTAAAGCATGCTGACGAAGGGTGTTTAGAACACTTACCTGGGAGGCGAGAGGATCTCGCCTCCGAATCAAGTCGAATGGGATGGATCAAAAAGAATTGCTTGGGTTGCCTCCCAAGTAGCGCGTAGTTTAATGTCCTCGGCCCGACATTTTCAGAAAGCCCTCAAGATTGGCGAGGTTTTGCTTTGATCGGCTAAATCTTTCAACGAAATGCCTCACCGACTTATGTGCTTGGCCAAGCACAATAGAAGGATTGGAATCCCGTCGAAAGGGATGCATCAATACCCGACAATCTAACATCGGTAAGTACCCTGCATAAGAAACAAAAACAAACTACAAACAAAAATTATATACAAAGAAATGCCTAAAATAAAATTAGGTCATTTACACACAATATCGACAATGAACGACATCACCAATCTCGGCAATACGAAACACTTGCTTCTCCTATCTAAAACTTAAGTCCTGAGCCGTTACTGCGTTTTTCTGACAATAACATCAAAACAATCCCCGGCAACAGCGCCAAAAACTTGGTAGGGGCGCAAAACGCACCTCTACTTACTCTCACAAGTATACGAGGTCTAAGTTTTAGTATAGTATAATCGTTAAAATTGGGTTATCATATCCACAGGGATTGTTGTCGTTACTATCGAATACCGTGTTTGTCGTGACCTAATTTTATCTAGGCGAAAACAAATGTAATTAATTAATTAAACTAATACTAATATAACCTAAATTAACTAATCTATTATGCTAATATGTTTTAGGGTGAAGAATTGTATAGGGATTAACGTGTTTATAAATACGTGTTCGATTCTGATTTACTCGCGTTTATGTTGTTCGACCTATTTGACAACCTCGGTACGTAAACTCCACCGCCACCTCTCCCGAGTGTAAGATGGGAGAATACATGACTTCGAGTCAACGGAGAAGTCCCCCTCAACGTCTTAACGACCCTAGGTCACGTGAGTCTCGCCTAGCGTCATTGATTGCACACAATCTAACTCCCTCCCGGGTTATTGGATCGTCGCGTTGTATTTACCCTATCGACAATCTCTATTCTAAAACTCCCTCGCCACCTCTCCTGAGTGTAAGACGAGGGATATAACACAACTTCGAGTCAACGAAGAGGTCCCTCTCAACGTCTTAACGACCCTAGGTAGCGTGTGTCTTGCCTAACGTCATTGATTGTCTACAATTCGAACCCCGACCGGGTTATAGAATCGTGGCGTTTGTTTACCCTAATCCGAATCCAGAGTTTTGTCAAAACCCCGTATTCTCTATTTATCAATCCTAGCATCATAAACAAACAATACGATGAATACAATCAAACTACGAAGAACAAACATAAACGCAACATCGAAATCACCCAAACAACGTATTTATAAATATAGTGTTAATCCCTACTACAATCCATATTTAACTCGAGACCATAGCTGCATATACAAGAAAATAATGAGCTAAATATGCTTACATGTTCCTAAGATAAAGAAATAAGAAAAAACGATCGAAGAACTTAGTCTCGTCCGAAGATAAACCGCTAAGAACGCTCAACGATCGATCCGCCATCTTTTCCACTTCGGGATGTGAGCTCCACCACTAAAATCCCTAACCCTAGGCTTAAGTATAGCCTAAAGGGCTCAAAAATGCAAGAGAGAGAATAGAGGTTCCGGCCAAGGGGGAGGAGAGAGGGTATTTATAGTCAAAATATCCTAAAAATATCTAAAAATATCTCAAGACTATGCAGGGCAAATCCGCCTAGGAGGTGGAATTTGCACCTAAGCGGAGTTAGGTCGGTTCGGTCTGATCGCCTAGGCGGTGAAGTAGGCAGTGGACTGGAGAACATTCTGTTGAAATTCCGCCTAGGCGAAGAAAACTTTGCCTAGGCGAGCGGCTATCAGTAGCCCTTCTTCGTCCTCTGTTGGATTTCCGCCTAAGCAGTGGAAATTTCGCCTAAGCGGTCGTCCGTCAGTAACATTTTGCTCTTCTCTGCATCTTCACCGCTTAGGCAGTGGTCTGGATGCCTAAGCGGTGAGCCTGTTTCATCTTTTAGCCTCCGAGCTTGTTTATCCACCGTAATTTCGAACCACTTTGGTTCGATCTCATCATTTTAGCTCCAATTTCCTATCTTTTTGACCCACACACTTGAGTTATACAAAAAATATGAAAACTAATTAAAACATAATAAAAATAACTATAAACATATTCGAAAACTAACAAATTCGAATTGAAAATAGATAGGTTTTTCACACCTATCAATTTGTAATCGGAATTCGAAACGTTTATGAAAAAGGTCGATCTGTGTGCGAAATGATAAGGCCCCGTTTGGTCCATTCTAACCTAACCCAATCCAAAAATTCTGAGATTGATTTTCAGGAATGCGTTTGGCAACACAAAACTCAACCCAACCCAACCCAAAAAATAAGAATTGATTCTCAAAATCCTAAGGAAATAAGAAACAAAAAAAAAAAAAAACTTATTTTTTTTTTGTGCCCAAAAAACTCAACCCACTTTTAGGACACGCTAGGTATTTTTTGAATTGTTAAGGAGACCCTGTTCAACTTTCCTCAAGCTCAATCGTATAAAATTTGTTTTTTTTCTTTTTTCCTCCGAAGCAAAGCCATGTATGTTCTTCGAAGCCATCGATGATCGTCTTTTTCACTGCCATCGTTGTTGAAGCCTGAGCCGTCGCCAATGATTGGCTGTCGTCATCTCGCCATCGTCGTTGTCTGGACATCGATACTTCGCCATCGACATCGTCTTCTCATCTTTGTCGTCTCACCATCACCATCATTAAATCGAACAAATCTAGGTTAGGGTTCTAGGTTTCAATTTTCCCATTTTTCTACAGTTCATTTCAATTATTGTTCACAGAAAAAGCAAAACCAAATTGGTTTCGGGTTTCGAACACGAAATCGATTTCAATTTTGTTACTTAAATGGATTTAGGGTTTGGTTCTTGAAATCAATTTAGGGTTTCAGACACGAAATCGATTTCGATTTCATTACTGAAATCGATTTAAGGTTTGGTTCTTGAAATCGAAATCGTCTTCACAATTGTTACCAAAATCGATTTTGATTTTTGATTTGATTTGGGGTTTCGATTTCGATTTTGTTCTTGAATTTGGTTTGGGGTTTCGATTTTGATTTCGATTGTTAGTGGTTTGGGGTTTTGATTTCAATTTTGTTCTTGAATTGGTTCGGGGTTTTGATTTTGATTGTTAGCAGTTTGGGGTTCAATTTTGATTTCGATTTTGCTTGAATCAATTTAGGGTTCAATTTTTGAATTTGGTTTGGGGTTCGATTTTGATTTCAATTTCGTTATTGAATTTTGATTTCATTACTGAAATTGATTATGAAATCAATTTCGTTACCTTTTTTTTTATGATTTTTTTGTTTTGATGATTTTTGTTTGGATGAGAAAACAATTCCAGAATAATATGGTTACCAAACGCGATTCTGTTTCCAGCACGAAAAAAATATTATCTTTACCAAATGCAATTATGTTTCCAGAAGGAAATAAATTCTCAACTCAACTCAACCCAACCTATCCCAGTTTGGTTGAGAAAAGTGGGAACACTAACCAAACACCACCTAAGTTTTCTGGGCAGATCTTCAGATGGCGCATGTGGTTTCAATATATGTTCGATAGAGATGATTTTTTTGGTCTTAGAATTGTTTTGGAAAAAAACGTTTATAGATTTATGATCAGAAAATGAAATGGAGCACTAGAAATTTAAGAAAAACAAATGAACAGCGGAAGTGGTGGAAGGGGAACGACACACAGATCTGGGAAAAAAATGCTTTGGATCTAAGCCCTTGATACCATGTTGAAATTGATGGGAAAAATAAACTAGAGAAGAAATGAAAAAAAAAAAAAATTAATTATAATCCATGACGATACACTATAACTCAATACAATACAATATAATACATTATGATACAATCTTATTGAACAACAACAATATATATATATATATATATATATATATATATATATATATATAGAGAGAGAGAGAGAGAGAGAGAGAGAGAGAGAGAGAGAGAGAGAGAGAGAGAGAGAGAGAGAGAGAGAGAGAGAGAGAGAGAGAGAAGAAGATAAGAAAATTGGTTGAGAAAATCTTGAAAATCTTAAACAATAAATGAGAATTCTTGACTTCGTTTATCTTCGAGCTGCATTTGTGGAAAATGAAAACTGTACAATAAATGAGGAAAAGGTGAAGATTAAAAGAGAGGAAGAATCATTAAATGATAGGAGTGAGAGACAGGGGTTATACGCTAGTCTGTTAGAAATGAAAAGTCAAAAAGCCTACCTAGCCTAAAAGCCTATCCATGATTGTCCCTATTTTATGGAACATAATTTTTTCTATTTATATAACATTATACACTTGTTTTATTAAAACATCAACAAAAAAAATTAACATTTAAATATTATCACCAATACCAACTAACAATGCATATTATAAATACAACATAATTAATATCGATAACATAAATATTCTGCTATTCAAATAATGGGGAAATTGAGAGAGAGAGAGAGAATTTTACAGTGAATCTACCAGCAAAATCCAACTAAATGATCAGTCCATTGTGTTGGAAGCCACTTCGCCAATCCAAAATCTAATATCTAAGCAAATAGATACAAATTTCAAAAATAAGTCGTCCTTTTAAATCTATAAAATGTTTGTTTGCCCAAAATGGTACAGTCTTTAATTATAGAAACTAATTAATGGTTATAGAAAATATGGTCATTTTATAGATTTAAAAGGAATTGACTACAGTTTATGATATCACCGCGATATCGGTAAGCAAAATATTGGAAGTCGTGATATCGTAGTGAATGATTATCCAAGGACAGTCTTTGTGTAACTTCTCGTCTACATAAAGCAAATTCAATTTGTGGATTAAGCAAACCATTAATAAGGTTATAGAAAATATGGGGTTTGCGGATTAAACAAACCATTTATTGTGCAGTTAAATAAATAAAAGCACAAAATAGACAGACCTGCAGTTGCCATCTCCAGAGGTTGAAGTGTTGAGGGTCGCCATAACCTTGCCAATTTTCATTTGGAATGTACTTTCCACCCACAAAATTAATTAAACAATTAAGTACCCACACCCATATGTTGCTTACTTCTGGCTAGGATTCTGGGGATCCAAAAATTTCAAGACTCCAATTTTTCTAGCCATTTGGATAATCTTGAAAAAGCCCTTAAAAAAGAGTATGCTGAACTTTTGAAAAAATAAGAGATGTTCTGGTTCCAAAAGTCTAGAATCAACTGGCTTATTGTTGGGGATAAGAACACCAAGGTGGCGTTTGGTTAGTGTTCCCATTTTTTTTAATCCAACTGGAATGAGTTGGGTTGAGTTGAATTGGGTTGGGTTGAGAATTTTGGGAATAGAATTACGTTTGGTAACGACAATTTTTGTTTTGTGCTGAGAACAAAATGTGTTTGGTAACGATTTTATCCTAAAACTATTTTTTTTTTTTTAATTTTTTTTTTTGTTTGGTGGCGGCAAGGTGGCCGGACAGCCGGCGGCGGCGGCGGAGGTGGCCGGCGACGGTCGCCGGAGGTAGCCGCCGGCAGTGGAAGGTCGCCGGAGGTGACCGCCGACAGCGGAAGGCCGCCGGAGGTGGCCGGAGACGGCGGTCGGTCACCGGACGGCGGTCGCGGCGGCCAACGATGGTCGCCGGACGGTGGTCGGCGGCGGCGGGTGGTGGTGGTCGGCCGGCAGATGAAGTCGGAAGTTGAGAACTTTGGGTTGAGTTTTTTGGGCACAAAAAAGAAACAACTTTTTTTTATTTCTGGTTTTTTTAGGATTTTGAGAATCAATTCCTATTTTTTGAGTTGAGTTGGGTTGGGTTTTGTGCGTTGCCAAACGCGTTCCCAACAATCAATCCCTGAATTTTTGGGTTGGGTTGGGTTAGGTTTGGTTGGGAACACTAACCAAACGGGGCCCAAATTTTTCCATGCTGCTACTAATTAGAGGCGCAGGAAAAACAGAGTGTCGATGATTAAAAATAATCTAAATGAATGGCTGGATAGTCAGGAGGATATTAAGCATCACGTTCGGGGGTTCTTCCATGATCTTTTTTGTGATAACCCCGCTATACATTTCTATTCTGATCTGAATAATCAGGCTTGTATCCACCCTATCCAGTCTACTGACCACCCCTTCCTAAACTCGACGCCAGAGGATGAGGAAATTAAAACCAATCTGTTTAGCATGGGGGACTTTAAGGCCCCGGGCCCTGATGGCTATCAAGCTATTTTTTATAAAAGGAACTGGGACATGGTGGGAAAAAACATCTCCGACTTTGTTAAATCTTGCTTCAATAACAAAGATATACCCCCCAAAATGAATGAGATCCTCATTGTTCTTATCCCCAAAGTGGACATCCCTGAAAAAATTACCCAATTCTGTCCTATTAGTCTGTGTAATGTTCCTTATAAGTTGGTTACTAAAATTTTAGCTGCAAGATTGAGACCTCTATTGTCCAATGTTGTCGGTTCGTATCAAAGCAGCTTTATCCCGGGTAGACAAACTACGGATATCATTATAATTGCCTAAGAGATGTTACACAAACTCAAATATTCGAAGGATAAAAAAGGTGGAATGATTATCAAAATTGATTTAGAAAAAGCTTATGATAAATTAAACTGGGACTTTCTTGAGAATACTCTTGGTTTTTTTAATTTGCCCCCTGATTGGATTAAGTTAGTCATGAACTGTGTTAGAAAAGCGACGGCGAGAGTTCTATGCAATGGAGAGCCTCTTGAAGGCTTAACATTCCAAAGGGGCCTCCGGGAAGGGGACCCCCTCTCCCCTTATATGTTTGTGCTATGCATGGAAAGGCTGTCTCTGCTTATTTCAGAGGAAGTAAAAAAAAAATGGCAAGGTATCAAAATAGCTAAAAATGGTCCTGTTATCTCCCATCTGTTATTTACGGATGATATTCTTCTATTTGCCAAAGCTAACAAAGAGAACTGTAAATCCATTCAGAACACCCTGTCTGTCTTTTCGGCTACTTCAGGTTTGGTCATTAACTTTGAAAAATCTAAAATGTTTGTTGCTCCTAAAGTTAACAATCTAATTGCTAGGGACATTAGTAAAGAACTGGGTATTCGTTTAAGTAAAGATTTGGGAACCTATCTTGGTACCCCCTTTATTCTAAGCAGAATTAGTAAGAAACAGTTTAATTTTGTTCTAGAGAAAATGCAAAAAAGACTTTCTAATTGGAAAGCAAGTAACATTTCCATAGCGGGTCGAGCTACATTGATAAAATCTGTGTTAACATCTATTCCGATTTATATAATGCAAACTGTTCCCTTCCCCGTTAAATTATGTGACAAAGTTGACAAATTGGCCAGAAGCTTTCTCTAGGGAGACACTGATAATGGCAGAAAATATCATCTAATCAGCTAGGACAAGGTATGTGCTCCTTCCAATATGGGAGGCCTAAATTTTAGAAAGGCTAAAAACATTAATGCTGCGCTTATGACTAAACTGGCTTGGAGAATTGCCTCTAAAAATAATAACCCCATCTGGGTGGATGTTATCATGGAAAAATATCATATGGATAGGAACCCCAGAACTTGGAAGAAACAAAACAGGGGTTCGCATATCTGGAAGGATATCTTCACTCCAGGCCAATCATTGCCAAAGGTCTTAAATGGAAAATTGGTAATGGCATTAACGTTAATCTTTAGAATGATTGGTGATGTGGAGATGGGCCTTTGGGCAATGATGAGCTCCAACAAAGATTGGACCTTAAGGTTGCAGATATATTGGATGATTTTGGTAATTGGTTTCTTCTGCCAATCATCCATATTATCTCGGATAGCCAAGCGAATGATATCTTGAGCTTTGAGCCCCCGAATTTTCTGGAAGAAGATGTAACCATCTGGACTCCGAAAAATTCGGGTAAATTCACGGTTAAATCGGCTTATGCGATTGTTGCGAATTTTAATGATTCCCAATCCTCCTTCAAGTGGGATTGGATTTGGAAGCTTAAAATCCCTCAAACCCTTAAATTCTTTCTTTGAAAAATCTTTCATAAACGGTTGCTCACTAATGAATTGAGGGCTAAATGGTCTATGGATACCTCGGCCATTTGCAAAATATGCAATGGATCTGTTGAAACTATTGAACATGTGCTTTAGACCTGCCCAAAGGCTTGGCATGTGTGGTCCATGTGTTTTGATGAAAGCCAGCCTATATGTGATCGAGAGATAGATATCCAAAACTGGATCTCGAAATTTATTAGAGGACGGATGGTCAAACCTTCATTTCTTTACTTGTTTGTTGCCATTTTATGGGGCATTTGGAAGGACCGGAACAAAGAATCTATTGAAGGGACTAGCCATGACCCTTACATGGTGGTCTCCAACATTTACCGCCACTTGAAGGAAATGTTGGAAGCCTTCTGTCCTTCGAAATCCCATAATGGCTATAATTGGCCTTTTAATTTTAAATGGTCTCCTCCCCTTGCATGATACTTCAACCTGAATACGGATGGGAGCGCCCTTTGAAATCCAGAAAGAGGAGGAGTTGGAGGGCTTATTAGAAACATGGACGGAGCGTGGCAAATCGGATTTTTCGGTTATCTCCAATCATGTACGAGCTTGGAAGCTGAATTAAGAGCGATTCACACGGGCCTTTGCCTAGTGATTTCGAAAGGCTATACGAGGGTGTTGATCGAGACTGACTCTCAGGAAGCTTCAGACCTCATAAAGGGAGATTTTCCGGAGACACACCTCCTGAGAGGCTGGATCATGGAATGCAAATTCATCCTAGAGAACTACGATATGGAGATAAGAGCCATTAGGAGAGAAGGAAATGGTTGCGCGGACTTCTTGGCTCGCATGGGAGCGAGAAGCAGATCAAAGCTACACTATCTTGAGGATCTTCCGGAGGGTATCAAAAGCTTATTGATCGCTAATATGAAAACGGATAACCCCCCCCCCCCCCCCCCCCGGCTGCTAGTTTTTGTGCTGTTTCTTTTTCTACCAAAAAAAAAAAAAAACACCCATATGTTGCTTAATAAACAATTGTTATGCCTCTTTCGAATGTCATAAACAATTAAGTACCCACATGGAATCAAATGTCATAATTCATACCCTTTTTAATTTTTTATTAAATAAATAATCAAAACACAATTATTACTTTCCACCAACCATATTTTTGTACATTTTCACAATTTTGCTCTATGTAGATATGGTCGAGATTTCTGAGATTTTTGAGAGAGAATACCTTGTTGGTGGATGTGAGGCGTCCTTCGCCTACCAGATCTAATCACCGTCGGCCGTCTCCATCCAGATTTGACTGCCGCCGAACTTCACCGTCCTTGCCGACCACCGTTGCAAATGATTTCGAGAGAGATGGTGGTGACGACATCGAACCCATCCAATTTTCTTGGAGCAAAAATGAAAGAACAAGAACACTACACAAAAACCAAACAAAGAACGAATTCATAAGCGATTACCTCTCTCCCTCTATGATGTCATCGTTGTTGCTCTCACTGTTCCAGATTTGGATGGCGGTGGTCGGATTTGAAGGCGGTGAAGGTTGTTGTCGATCTCGCCGCTCACCGCTACCGAACTCACTGCCGATCTCGCGGTTGATCTCGTTGTCACTGTCGATGTCACTATCACCATCGATCTCGCTGCGGAGGACCAGATTTGGTTCGAAATGACCAGATCTGGCTGGCGGTGGTCGAATTTGAAGGCGGCAAAGATCGGCGACGGTCAACTCTGGATGACAATTTCGGCGATGGCGAATTCAACGAAGATGGTGGCGATGACGACGATGGTGGATTTTGAGAGCGAGGGGTGGAGAGAGAGAGAGCGTTTGGTAGAGAGAGTATGAGGGTCGCCAAATAGGTAGTGGGAAATGTTGTAGGCCATTAAGTTTATAAGTAGGGATTAAGACTTAAAGAGTAGTGGAGAGAGATCTTGACCCTCCATTTTAATGGAAGAATAAGAGCAAAAGGATGAAGAGTTTGTTTCTCATTCATTTTAGCTCTTGGCTTCCACTTTCATATATAGTACTAGTTTTAGCCCGCGTAATGCGCGGGTTCAGACAAAAATAAAGAAAATTCAAATTAGATTTGTTTATGATAATCCGAAATAGTTGTTTACTATTTGGATGTCAAACTAATAAGAATTTTATTTTTTTTTTCCTTATGATGTTTGCATGCATTTGATACTCTTAATAAATTGATCGAATACCTAAGTTTTTTTACAGCAAGATTCGTTGTGAAAAAATAAAACAAAAGTTAGAAGCTATAAAATAACAATAAACAAAAAAAAAAAAAAAACACAATTATGAAATGGCAAAATTGATTTTTGACCTTGGAGCAAAAAAATCACAAAAATATCAACAATGCATGTTTTTCAAGTTTTGTAAAATTATTATGAGCTAATAGACTATATAGACATAAATTTAAAGTCTTGTTTTTGAATAGTATATGAACTTAAAATTTTAGTCAAGTTATTTCACGTTGGTACAATAATATTTTTATGGATTATTATAATAGTTTAAAATAACTGTAATTTTCATATAAAAACTACAATAATTTTTGTGGCGTATAATGACTTTTAACTTTTACGAGAATTATTAATTTTTCTTAAAACACCACTACACAAAATAAATTAAATAAATAGTAACTCGTAAAATTTAGATTTAAAATAAAAAATGAAATCATTTTTAATTTATGAAATACTTATCAATAACCCATTTTTTTTTTTCAATTATGGGAAAAATACATTCATTTAGGATAAGATTAATATTAAAATAGATTGTTAGGAAAAATAATGTCTTTGAGGAACTATAATTTTTAGCCCAGATCATTCATTCCTTTTTTTTTTAATTAAAAATTAATTTAATTATTTTTTTAAAAAAAATCCAATTTTATGAATTTTCTTTTTTTTTTTTTTCTGTAAAAATGAAATGAAAGTTCGATTTGATAATAATAACGAAACAAAAATAAATAAATAAATAAATAGAATTATTAATTAAAAATATTTTTATTTGAATGAATTTTTTTTTTTTTAAAAGTACAATATTATGAATATATTTTTAAAAAAAGAATGAAATTTTGAATTGAGAATTAAAAACAAAACAAAAATAAATAAATAAATAAATGCAATTATTAATAAAAAAATAATAATTTATTTATTATGCAAATATATATAGAATTGGAATAGTAAGGAATTTTCTATTCATTTTTAAGATTAATAATTGAGATTAAAAATAATTTTTTATTCATTTAATGTTATTAATAATGAGAAGAGAAAATCTTGATCATTGATTTAAGACTTTTTCCTCCAAAGGTCCTATTTGGAGAACCAACAACTTTTCCACTCCTATACAAATAAAAATAACTTTTTAACTCCTATTTAAAAAAATAAAATAAATAAATAAATAAATAAAAAATTGGTTGAGAGTCTTACTCATATTTTATAATGACAAAATTACCCTTTTCATAACACAAACCAGCCGAAAGGGGTGGGCCCCGCCGCCTCTCTCTCTCTCTTTCTCTGCAGGCAGTGGGCAGGCGGGCCCCACGCCTGCTCTTTCTCTCTCTCTCTCTCTCTTTCTCTCTCTTTCCTCACTTCTTTCACTGCTCTCTCTCTTTCTCTCTCTCTCTCTCTCACTCACGATTTGGACCAAGAAAGGGGCTCACTCCCTTTTCTCCCCTTTTCATTTTACTCCCTTTATTTAGTATTCTTTCAATTTCAAACCCCCATTTCTTTATTTTTCAATTTCACACCTTTTCTTTATTCCGTTTCTTTTTTTCTTTTTTTTTTTTTTTTTTTTTTTTTTTTTTTTTGGGGACAAATGAAATGAAACAAAATAAATTCAACTGTAAAATGAAGCATAATTATTTTTTTTTATTTTTTTTGCGGGACAATAGATATCTACTTAATTTATTTTCAGTAGATATCCAAATAAAAAATCGAACCATTAACACATTTTTTATGAAATTTGGATAACTCAATACAAAACGATCCAAAAAAAAACCAACAACTTAACAAGCATTATTTTCATTTGTCAACTTTAGTTATGTTCAGAAGATATATACTAAAGTATACTTACATTATTTCATTTTGTCGACTGAAAATAAATTAAGTAGATATCTACTAAATATTATAGAACTCACTGTGTTTCTACAAGACTTGTAGATGATATTAAGCAGATTTCCACTAAATATTATAGAACTAACTGTGTTTCTACAAGACTTGTAGTTATCTACTGAAAATAAATTAAATAGATATCTATTAAAAATAAATTAAATAAAAAAAATAAAAATAACTAATTACGTTTCATTTTACAGCTAAATTTGTTTTGTTTCATTTCATTTGTTCAAAAAATACAAAAAAAAAATGGAATAAAGAAAAAGGTGTGAAATTGAAAAATAAATAAATGAGGGTTTGGAATTGAAAAAATGCTAAATAAAGGAAGTAAAATGAAAATGAGTGAAAAAGGAGTCCAAACTGAGAGAGAGCAGACGTGGGGCCCGCCTGCCCATTGCCTGCACAGAGAGAGAGAGAGCAGGCGTGGGGTTTGCCTGCCCACTGCTTGTAGAGAGAGAGAGAGAGAGAGGCGGTGGGGCCTACCAAGGGGCATATATTTGTAAATAACAAATCTACCGAGGGACAAAATTGGCAAAAAAAAATTCGTGGGACTTCTGGAATGATCCAAAAAGTCATAGTCCTTCAAAAGTTGTTTTTTTTAAACTTTAGGACTACAGAAAAAATTTCCGTTGATTTAATAAGAGTAAAGATATTATAGAAATTAACCATATTTAAAATTTGTCTGATAAGATTTAACACTTCCGATCACAATTTTTATTTGTATGAAAAAAAAAATTCTAGAGAGAGAGAGAGAAATGGAAAGGCAGAAGGAAAGAAGATATCCAGAACAAGTGGTGCTAGTTCCATATCCATTACAAGGCCACATGAGCCCCATGCTCCACCCGGATTTCGCGATCCCATAGCTCCCTAGGCTTCTTCATCACCGTTGCACACCCCCGGATCAACTCGCCTGACCCGTCGACCCACCCGGATTTCGATTTCCGACCCATATAGGAGGACCTATGGGATCGCGACATCTCGTTCCACGGCCTATTCTCTCTCATCATGACTCTCAACGCCGACTGCGGAGAGCCGCTCCGGGAGTGTTTGGTTCAGTTAACGGAAGATCGGGGACCGGTCGCATGCGTGGTTTACGACTCGATCATGTATTTTGCCGATGAGGTGGCGAATCAAAAGAAGATTCTGAGTATGGTGCTTCAGACTTGTAGCGCTTCGTATATTTTGCCATGCCGGCTTTTTCCGCAGCTCAAGGCAGAAGGCTATCTTCCCACTGAATCTGAAGGTATATGGATGTTTCTGGTACCTTTTTCTCAATTTTGGATGTTTGTTTTAACTAACATTGATTCATATAGTGTTTTAGGGCCTATTTGGTAACTGTTTTCATTCCATCCTATTCAAGTACTGGATGAGATGGGATGATAAATTTGTTTTTTTTTTGGAGCAGAATCGCATTTGGTAATGACAATTTTTTTTTGTCTGGAAACAAAATCGCATTTGGTAACGAAATTATCCTAGAAATCAAGAACGAACTTTAAACCACTATTAAGAAATTATCAAGCAATCGAATCATAAACTTCAATCAAAATCAAAATCCTACACCCCAATCCAAATCGAAATCCGAAACTCCAATTGAAATCGAAATCGAAACTCTAACAGGAGTTGTTGCTCGAAATCGAAACCCTGACAGGAGTTGGTGTTCGAAATCGAAATCCTAAACTCCAATCGAAATCCTAATCGAAATCAAAATCGAAAATCTTAAACCCCAATCGAAACTCCAATCGAAATCAAAATCAAAACCCTAATCAAAATCAAAATCGACACCCTAATCGAAATCAAAATCAAAATCAAAATCAATTTCCTTAAACCCTAAATCGAAATCGATTTCAGGGGGAGGACAGAAGACGAACATGACGAATGGAGGAAATCGACGATGAGGAACATGATTCAGCCACCAACTCAAACAAAAATCACTAGCAAACAGGCCTAAACTAGCAGGCAACAAGGGACGACGGGAGCACAGAGAATAAATCGAACCCTAGCAATCGATTCCAGTGGCGACGGACAGAGATTGAGCAACGATGACTGTTGCTGCGACGACAACTGCAACCATGGCGATGACTACGACAGACTACTGTTGCGATGACTGCCATGGACGGAAGGAGATCGAGCAATGGAGATGGCCATCTTCACAAAATGGGAAAAGAAATAGAAAAAAAAAAAAAACGAATGTGACTAACAAAAGTTGAAGGAGGGCTCATTCTAACAATTGAAATAATGAGCGGATATTAGATCCAGACCTACATTGATCACTTGAGAGATTCCAAATCACTATATAATCCGAGTTACTTTACTTGACCCTCCTAACACTATTTACACCAAGTATCATAATTATATAATTTGATATTATTTTAGACAGAAATAACCTCACGGTATACAAGAATAAGATTGTATATATCTAACTTTCCCCAAGCCCTCCAATATTTTTTGTCCATTGGATTGTCCTCCTTATATTATATTATTTTAGACAAACTAACATTGTTGGATATCACTTTTTAAGTACTTTAATACTTTTAAGCACATATTTATAATTTTTTTATATTATTTGTTCAGATCGCACTAAAACATTGTATATTAATTTTTTTTTTTTTTAAATCTATAAAGAAATATGATATATAAAAATTTGGTATTTCTTATAATGTTAAATGTTAAAACTTGTTTAAAATAATTAGTGGAAGTCATAATGTAAACAAAAGACAATATTATAGTTAGCTAAAAAATTGAAATTAAATTGAATACAGACATTTTGCTCTAAATTAAATTATGATAAAAAAAATCCACATAAATATAGTGCAAGTGGAATTTATCATATCTATTAATTGGGGGTGTAAATGTAACTCAAACACCTGACCCGCCCCACCCGACCTGCTCGACCCATTGGCGGGTCGATCGGTTATGAGTAATTTTTTATCTTCCACCCAAACCCGACCCATCCGAACCTAGAAACACTTAGACTTGGGTATCCATCCATCCACCCATACCCGATGTGAGCATCCAAACCCATGTGAACCGTAAACCCTAATAATATATATTTACCAAATACAACCCTAAAATATTTTATATTACGAAAAGGCCCCGTATATAAGTATAACCCTAATCATATTCAGATCACTCTATTTTTAAATTCCAATCCTAATGCTGCTCTTCTCCTCATCTCTCTCTCTCTCTCTCAATTCTAGAGTCGTCATTTATCATACCCTAATAGATGATTCTGCAATGATTCTTGCGTCGATGATTCTTATGATGATGATTTATGCGTCGTCTAATAATCTCGCCGTCTAATAATCATGCGTTTATTAAACCCTAATAATCATGTTGTCAATGATTCATGCGATGTTGTTGTTCGTCGTTGTTGATGGCTCTTGCTCTTTCTCCGTTTCTTGCTTCGATCTAATGATCTGTAAGGTTTTATTTTTTTTATTCTTTAAAATATTTTTGATTGTTTCTCCATCTCCGACTCAGATCTACAAAATTTTAGTATTTCATCTTTGTTTTTTAGTTCTTGCCACCCGACCATCGATCGATCTGACCAACCCCGATCGAATTAGATCAGGGTATGAGGCCACACAATCAGGAGAGTTGTCGAAATTTTTATTTGGATCGGCTGACTGAAATCCTTTAACCTATATCCTACTGATTAATTTACACCCCTACTAATAATAATAAACATGTGCACATGACATGATCAAAAAATGAATGATACTTCTATAGACAATAACGACGAATGATACTTCTATAGGCAATAACAACGATTTTAAATCTGTTTACGATGCATGCCCTTGCATTTTTTTATTTTTTTTATATGTTATGATAAAAAATAAAATAGTTAATGAAATAAATTTAACGATAAAGTGCTGAGATTGTAATTTTATGTAACTAACACATTTTAAAATATCACAATTAACATGACTAAATAAGTCATATTATAGTAGTAGAGTCAAATGAATTTTATCAAGGTTAGGTAACAGTATTGATTTATTTTATATGTTGGAGTTAAAAAAAATAAATAATTGATGATAATAATCTCACTAAAAAAAAAAAAAAAAAAACACAAAAAAAATAAATCTATAACTATTGTGAAAGTAGAAAAATAAAATCTATAATTATCAAAAGTATCAAATTAATATAAATTTTGTTCTAAATAGGGCTAAAAATATCATCTATTATTTTCAACATGTGTTTTAAAACTACTTAAAAATTTCATAAATTAAATATCTGTATTTATGTCTATGGTTATATTTTTTTTTATATTCATATTTCTATTAAATAATTTGGGTTTTTTTTTTTTCAATACCAAATAGTATTACTTTTAATATGCAATAAAAAAATGGGCAGACTAATTTTTTTAATTTTTATGCGTAATTTGTAAATCTACTTTGTGTATAAAATTATTGTACAAACAACTTATCTATGTTGATATATATATATTATTACGATAATATATAGAAATATTAAATTCCTTTCTTTTAAAAAATAAAAAGTAATTTTTTATTTTTTTTTATTTTTTTTATGAATAAAGATATGAGTTTACTTATACATATATATGAATGACAAAAGAAAAAAAATGGTTAAGTTTGATAGTTTATAGATAAAAGCTAATAGCCACACATATATATGTATATAATATATATAAAATATGTCAAAAAGTTGACCTTTACTTTTCACAAATGTAGAAGACAAATATGTAATTCTACATGTGGAAATGAATAGAAACCTACACTTGGCTTTATATAGTATGTATAGATATAGAAATTGATAGACTAACATATCTTTACTAGTTTTTTTAACCCGGTATGAGATTCTCTATCTACGCAAGTTTATTTATTTTTTGGAAAGAGACATTTCATATAGATAATACTAAGATATCAATTCTATGTTATCAAACCCACTTTTGAAAAAAAAATTTCAAATAAGATTACTTATTATTTTTATTTTTTTTAATAAGGTTACTTATACGTTGAATTAACGTGATTACAGATCCTTCCTAGGAGGACCTCGTGCCGAAGCTTCATCCCCTCAGATTTAAGGATTTGCCTTTTTCTAAATTAGACACACCCACTCTACAAATAGTCACGACTCTAAGCGACATAAGAACGTCCTCTGCCGTAATCTGGAACACCACCGACCACCTTGAGCACCCCTCCTTATGCCAACTCCAACAACATTATAAAGTACCCATCTTCCCATTAGGTCCCTTGCAAAAAATGGCTCCCTACTCTTCCACCAGCTTTCTTAAAGAGGAATACGGCTGTCTGACTTGGCTTGAAAAACAAGCTCCAAAATCTGTTATTTACGTGAGTTTCGGAAGCATCGCGATGGTGGAGCCAAACGAGCTGAGCGAGATAGCGTGGGGCCTAACCAACAGCGGCCAACCATTTTTGTGGGCGGTTCGACCCGGTTTGGTTAATGGGTCGGAATGGATTGAGCACTTACCGGAAGGTTTTAGAGAGGCTATAGGGGAGAGGGGGTGTATTGTCAAGTGGGCCCGGCAGAAGGAGGTGTTGGCACATGGAGTGGTGGGCGCATTCTGGAGCCATTGCGGGTGGAATTCGAGTTTGGAGAGCATTTCTGAAGGGGTACCGATGATTTGCAGGCCGTGTTTTGGCGATCAGAGAGTGAATGCTAGGTATTTGACTCATGTTTGGAGGGTAGGATTGGAATTGGAAGTTGAATTGGAGAGAGTAGCCATTGAAAGAGCTGTGAAAAGGCTTATGACAGGTAAAGAAGGGGAAGACATAAGACGGAGAGTGATGGATATGAAGCAAAACATTGAAGAAAGTGTGCAGAAATGTGGATGTTCTTACAATTCCCTAACTGAGTTGGCAGATTTCATCTCTAATTTTCATAAGACGGGGCAATGTGTTTAACCTACTTGTTTAACTCCTATGAATTCTGATTATTCATGTTCTTATTCAATCTCAAATAGTCATAAAAACACCGACTTTCTTATTCACGTTCTTATTCAGTCTTAAATCACTGTTCCAAAATCGGCTATCTACACTAACGGCAGAGTGAAATCTAACAACTGAATTTAAGTACTTTAAGTGGCATTCTTGCAATTACCATTCAAAAGATCACCATTACCATGAAAGGCAACAGTTTCAGGAGGAACTATGTACTATAAGACTCACAATAACTAGTGACTTACACTCGCGCACTAAACACATTGAAATTTTTCATCACTTTATTCAAGATCATATTAAAAAAGGTGATGCTTCTCAAGAATATGTTGACACGCGCAATAAATTGGCCGACATATTTACAAAACCTTCAGCAAAAGAATAGTTTTTAAAAATCATTCGGAATTTGAGAATGACTAAACACAATGATATTTGTCTAGAATAGTTAACATATTTCCGAAATATCATCATGAAAACGGTTTGATAATTGTGCATGAATTTTTTACTTTTAAAAAAATCGCATATAAGAGATCATATGCATTGTTTTCAAAATAATATTATTCGACTGCTTAAAAATTATTATATTTAGTGGCAATTAGAATAAATTAGCGAAGATTAAATAATTTGCCACAAAAATATTTTATTAGTGACTATTTTTTATATGCCGCTAAAATAATTGTCATTACAACCCGTTTTTGTTGTAGTACTAATTTATTCACAAAATGCACAAATTAATAAAGAACCCAGATCTACTTAACAAAGAACCCTAAATCTAGCTGGAAATTGGAACAATAAATCTAGATCTGGCTAGAAATTGAAACAACCTAGATCTACACGAAATTGGGCAAGAAACATGAAGAAATTGGAAAACAATCCTGAAGAAGAAGATGAGCAACGAACGATGACGGCGAAGGTGGACTGAGCAGCGAGGGACGACGACGACGACGATCATGGAGTGAGCAGCGAGGGGCGACGGCGGCCAACATGGAGTGGTAGCGAATGACGATGATGAAGGTATCTGTTGACCTAGTGATTTACCCATGATGAGGGTGAATTAGGTAGTTATAAAAATTTTAAGCAAATTCTTATATTTTCAACACTTAAAATAATAAATTAATCAATTTATCTTAAATTGATTATTATCTTTATGATGCAACGAATAAATGTATAATTCTAAATGCACACCCAAACAATAAGAAATAAAGAAAACCAACAATGCAGTACACCACGATACATCCTAATTGACCAAGTTACTCTTGGCTAATCCAATCCTCCAAACCCCACGAAGATTGCCACCCACTAAATTGCTAGATTCCTTTAATAGGTAGGAATCAACCATTTACACAATGATTCTTTTACAAGCTCAGAATCATCATTTACAAATTCATTTTCACAGACTAAGGAAGAACCTCTATATTTTTTCAGATTTAAGACCAACCTAATTCTATTTAAGAGGAATCACCACCTAATCCTTTTCTTATGTACAAGAATAATCTTATATTTTTTCTAGACTCAAGACTAACCTAATCCTTTCATAAGATAATAATCAAACTTAATTCTTTTATACCTTAGGCTAAGAATCAAATCTCACAATCACTTCAAGTATCATTTTCTCAAGTAAATATGGAACCTTTACAAATTACTTTAAATAATTCTAATCAGGAAGAATCACACCTAACTCTTTTCAAGAGAAAAGAGTAACATAACTTTTTTATAGTCTAGGTAAAGATTAAATTTCAATCTCTTTACAGGAAGCGATTGAAACCCAGTTACCCCTGATTAGATATTTCTAACAATATCTAATCCGCACAAAACTCACCAATTACATAAATTGATAAGTTTCTTTCCACTCGGAACTTCTACCACCTCAAATCAATTTAAACTCAATTAATGTCCTAAATTTACTAGTGATAGAATTAAGTGAGAAAATTAAAATCTGATTATAAAATAAATGAGTAGCACAGAATCAAGCAAGTAATCAGATTATCACAAAAATTATTTTAAAATAATTTTTATGCTCTTCAAAGTTCAAAAATGATTTCACAACAATCTTATAACCAAGCAAGCAATGATAATGTAAATTCACAATTAAAAACAAAAGTTTGGAAAGATCACACCAGTGTAACACCGAAAAATTGAAAATTGAATCGCTTAGACAGCTCAGATCGGTGATGCCAAATCAATTAGTACTTTAACTCAAGAACTTTTCTCACAATAGATCTCACAAATGATCGCTCAATAAAAATTTAGAATAAAAACTCTTAGAAAGCTCAAGAACACTTTATTCTTCATTGATTGGGATTACCAATATTCAAAATTCGTAGGTCCATATAAAGCAATTTGAAACATGCCCTCCAACGGCTAGTTTCATCAAGATGGGTCTCTAAAAGACACTTATATACCACATATATCATAATCATTCAATTATAACGTATTTCACTCAAATATAGCTTTTAAACTTCTCAATTAAGTACATAAATTATTTCTCAATTACTAATCACAAAGGTATGAAGTATTTAATAAACCAAATTGGGAAAATTATTTAATATATGAACCAAGTCAGTATCTATTCAACATATATGGACCATATTTTCTATAATTTCAAATCCCTCAAATCTCTCCCTTTGAACCATTAAAAATGGCTAGTTTTTAAGCAAAAGTCCATGTTTCTCGAGATCTCAACCGAAACGGTTGGTTGACCGATCACAGTGATCAGTTGACTGGTTGTAGTTACAGGTGCAGAAACTTCAAGCCCTATTTTGACCATTATGCAATCTAATTTTGAAAAAAATTGAAACATAAAATTGTATCTCTCTTTCTTATCTTTCTAGAACATTTTGAATCACCTCAATTAAAGTTCGGATGAGAAAGTTATAGCCAAAATACGAACAGGTATACAAGCCCAGTCGGTTGACCAAACTTTCACGGTCGGTTAACCGACAGATTCAGAGAGTTTTCCCATCCAAAACATACCATAGTTGGTTAACTGACCCTTACATGGTCGTTTGACCAATTAATTTAGAGAAGTTTACTTTTCCAGCCCAACGCCAATCGGTTGATTGATCCGATACCCTTCGGTTAACCGATTACTACTAGAACCTCTCATTTTCAACTAATTTCAACTCCAAACTTCATCGTTTTAAACCCTTTAATCGATTTTTTTTGTCGGTTAACTAAATTGACACTTATTAATCAATTTTAAATATTAATCCTGCTTAGGTCAATTTTTCTTTTTCAATTACATATTGGAGCAAATAATTAAACTTAATGAGGACTCTAATATAAACACACATAAATATAAATAATTTAATTCGTGTCGTGTGTGATCCTAATCGGGATACATTAAGAGTAAAAATAAATTTGAGTTATTTGCACCTAGATTCTTCGGAATCTTCAATCTCTTAATGTCCGTCTCTACATCCTCCACAATTTCTTCATGATGTTATCTTGATTGGAACTCCTCAAACTGATATACTCAATAAATTCATTAGTTCCACCAAAAACATCAACACTTAATTGTCCATTAAAATCCAGGGATCAATAGTATTAAGAGCGACGAAGATGGATGACGAAGAAGAGAAGCGGCGAAGAGGACAAAGGTCTCAGGAGGAGTAGATGGAATAATTGCACATATTTCTCTTGAATGGAATTGTAAATGACGTCTCTTTCGAAAGGATTTACAAATGATGCTTTCTCCTCTATTTTTTAGATGAAAGAATTTTATAACTCTCTCTTAATAAATACCCAAATTAAGAATTTGTTAAAAAAGATTTGTGATATCATTTGCACAAATGAAATCCCTCCCCCAAATCCCTTACCCAAACACAACCTAATAGTTTTTGTTGTTGATGAGGCAATAGTGGCGGCTGTAAAGCTCAATGAAGTTGACAGTAATGCTAATCCTTCTCAAAACTCCTGAGGGCTTGTGACGATTCAATTTGGCTCCATTCCCATGACATTGGACTCATCATTTTATGATGAATCTCAAGATTTTTGCGGATTCTATGTTAGGTTGGTAAACAATGATAGATGTTTAGCGGTGACAACCGGAAAAAAAAAATTGAAATTACAAAATTTTAAGAAGAGCATGAAGAATTAGCAAAGAAATATTAGAAGAAAATATATAATATTCTAAGATATGCAAAGCCTCTACAATACAGAAATGTTCAACAATAACTATATATAAACACGAATTAGGATTCATTTGAACCTAGCAACCCGAGACCTATATATACATATATTAACGACTCCAATTCCATCCAACTAAACACTACCTTAACTTAGAGGTAGGCAATGGGCCGAGCTGAGCTAGTCCAGCCAGAAAAATATGAAGCTTGGCTAGGCCTGGGCTCGAGCCTGAGCCCAGCAGGCTTTGACTAGTTAACGGGCGAGTTTGGGCCGGGCTGAACATGGATTGGGGAAGCCCAAGCCCGTCCAATATCCCACACATTTTTGGATACACAGGCTTTGGGCTCGGGCTCGGGCTTGAAGCCCACATTTCAGGCCTTTCAAATCTTAGATTTCAAAATAATTAAGATATCATTTTTTATTAGCAAATGGTTGAGGGGAAGGGGATTTGAACACTAGACCTCTCACTAAAAAAAACCTTGATAACTAACAAGTTTTAGTTATGGTTAAATACTAAGTTGAAAAATTTTAAAATCATTTTCAATTGTCAAAATAATTTTAACTTTTAAAACAATTGTTTTTCTTTTTTCTAATGAATTTCTCTTTAATTAATTTTTTTTTCAATTTAGTTTAAACTTTAAAGTTATATTTTTACTTTAAGAATTTATTACAATTTTTACATTATCCACTTAAAAATAAATTAAATTATTTTACCTAATAAAATTAATTTAAGACTTTTAATGTCCATATGTTATTTATATAATTTTCATAAATTTAGTGTCCAATATTTCCATATATATATAAAATTAAATATAAATACACATTTCATATTCATGTTATATTTTTATTTGATCTCGATCGTTGTTTGTCTCTTGAGACATCATAAGCCTGAAAAATGTCTAAAGAGTTTATATCCATCATGTTTTATTATATAGATGTTATATCATATATACATATATATATATAGACACTAGCGTATAATCCGTCCCTAAAGGCACGGATAAAAAAGAAATTGAACCTGAATTTTCTTTCACATAATTTCTTCGATTTATACAACATTCTACACCTATTTTATTAAAAAAAAATCAAAAATAATTAATATTTAAATATCATTACCAACTAATACAAATAAAACATAATCAATATCCAATCACGTAGATATTTAACTATTAGAGTAATACCAAATTGAAACAAAATAAAAGCAAAAAATGTTTACTGTTTATCCAAATCTCTCATTACTTCAATACTACATTTCACACACATGCAATAAAACAATTATTTTTTTTTTAAAAAAAATTAAACAAATAGAAAACAAAAAGGAATTTTGCAATTTAAAATGGGAAAGAAATATATTACTTTCTCAACGACTCCAATTTTGTTCTTCACCAAAAAAATACAATTTTAACTTCCTTGATTTAACTACATTGGCACAATGAAGATGAAGCATGACTATATAAACCCGTAAAATTGAGCTAACAAATTACCTAGTTTTTTTCGCAAAAGAACAATGGATAGGCCTCTAGATTACTCTAAAAACCAATATTTCATTACTATCAGTGATATCATATCTTGAATTAATAATCACTTATAATACAAAGAACTGCACTATTGAAGTCTAATAACTTCACATCATGAATTACCAAATTCATGAACATATGCATACAAATAATCGACTTACCCCTGGCAACGTCGGAACAAAATTGTTCATCACCGCCTCCCCCAAATAATTGAAATCCAACATTCTACAAAATAGAAATCCAAAATTTAATCCATAACTAATTCAAAACTGAAGTAAACGAGGAAGCACACTTACTAGGAGCAGCACAGATCACCCATTCCAAAAGAATTGTTCAAAAAATATGGGAATAGAAGAAAAACAGGTTAGTAAATCACATAAGGCATCATTTGGAAACTTTGTCAATGATTGACAATTCCTATAAAGATACATGTCCTATAAAGATACCAAAGCAATTAAACATCATAGTAGCATACCTTCAGCCTAGGATTGGGTGCTTCAACCCTAGACAACTTTACTTGCTAAAGTAAGATTCCCACAGCTTTACTCCTACCAATAAAATTGGAGAGTGAACTGTTTATGTAATCCATCCCAAGCAAGTAACTACAAAGACATAGTATAGAATTTTTTCATTAGGGATAAATGAAAACCTACATGTGGAAGAATCAAAAGCAAAAAAAATAATCACCTAGTAAATTACTCAGACTAATTGGCATTATAAGTGGGCGAAAAACCACCTCCTGCTTCCATATTTCTCTATGAGCTTCCTCTTCTGTATCTTCTTTGCTACCTTCTGGATTTATGACTTCCACCCAATCATAACCAAGCAATCTGGATGCAGGGAAAGGGAAAAACCAAAACATGAAAGAATCCATGAAGAAGTTTCACATGATTAGGCATTAAATGTTAAAAAACCGCAAAGACAAAACCAATTAGTAACTAATAAAAATAACAAATCTTATTTATTGCCTATTTCACTTTGAATTTTACTTACAGATGCAATAAATAGGTAGCATAGGCATCTAGAATAAGATGAAAAGCCCCGTGCTATGAACAGGCTTAATATGAATATAAGGACTTGACATCTGTGTACAAATCACATGCTCATGGGGTTAATTTTGCATCAAAGCAGATCAAACAATACACTTTGAGTGAATTGATCGATAATCACTAGAAAAAATAAGTATTGATGTAAGATTTTTGCATATTGTTTTTTGAAAAATAAATTCAAGGCCCAAATCAATCAAGATGAAGAAATGAAATCCTTATTCACAAACCAGATTGTTTTTTGAAAAATAACATGCGTATCAAACCACATTATTTTCTTGAGAGAAAAATGCAGCATTACACACGTACTCAAGATTAAAATTACTTGCTTCAATAAAAAACACTTCGAAATAGAACAATTGAAGAACAATCACACAAATGGGCGTTAAAAACAATCGAAAAATTGAAGAACAATCACCACAAAATCAATAACCCTATGAATAGGCATAGATCGTAGTTAGTACATACCTTATTTAACCCTAGGAATAGGGCAGAGATCGGATTATTCAGTAGTCAAAAAACCCTCGGAATGGCAGAGAGAGAGAAAGAAAAGATGAATTAGAGAGTGGTGTTGAGAAAATCGGCAATGGAGCTTTTGTAGAGATAATAGAGGCGGTGTAAATCGCCATTTCCATAGATAGAGAGGAAATCACGATTTCCAGAGAGAGAGAGAGAGAGAGAGAGAGAGAAAGGAGTAGGATGAGGCACTGAAAGCAATGGCAAGAAAGGAAAAGGCTGTGTCAGCAATGGCTTGGAAGAGGAGAAAAATATAGGTAAGATAAGGAAATAAAAAAATAAGAGTAAGAATTAATAGATAAAAGAGTAAAAGAGTAAATAAAACACTCTGTTGAAATGTTATATCTACATATTAATTTCTATTTTTGGTATCTTCATTGTATAGCTTTATAAACCCATAGTATTCTTCCTAATTTAGTCTACTCCTGCGGTTATATAATAGAGGGAATAAGGCTCATTATGTATATTTAAAAATTAATCAATATATTTTTCTTGTTCCCCTATATCCTTTATGGTATCTAGAGCCAATATTGTTTCCAAACCCTAAAAGCGATTTGTCCCCACCAGCTATTGACTCCACTGTTCACCACCACCAAGTCGCCGTCATCGCCACCAATCAAGAAACCCTAGCTTGCAAAACCAGCCACCACCGCAACCCTAACCCTTTGAACCGATCGCAACCAGCCTATCGAAACCCTAGCTCGCTGTCGCTAGACAAACCACCACCGAAACCCTAGCTCACCGTCATCAGCCATGAACTCTAACCCTACCGCCTATGCCTCTTGACCTCGCCACCAAAACCCTAGCTTCGCCACCAACTTCGCATGACACCCTAACCCAACCAGCCCCGCAATTGTCTCGTGACCTCCCGGCCCAGTTGCAATTTCGCAAACCAGCTATCTTCGCGACCCTCTGTGCACCATCTCTGTACCTGCCCAGCTGCGATTTCACGAACCAGCCTTCTTCGCGACCCTTTGTGCACCATCTCTGTACACCATCTCGAGTGAACAAGTCCTTTGCTCAGTATACTTTGTTTGTTCAGTATACTCTATTTGGTGTTTGCGGCCAGACCCTGCAGCCATTAGTCCGACATCATTGCAGGCAGCCATCTAGTTTCTGCCTACTACTGCCAATTGCGGATTGCTCTCTAGTCATTGGTATTCCGGATGTTCTAAATATATGGCCGTCTCTTCGATTTCTTGAATGATTAGGTAACTATGTCTCAAGTCCGCTTCTCAAATTGTGTCTTCTTTCCCTGGAGCCCGATCAGTCTTCCGTAGTATTTTGTCTGTGTATTTCATTGCTACAGTCTCATCACATCTGTATTAATGGAATTTGGGAGAGAAGGTGACGTCCCATCTCAGACCGTTCATGCTCCACAACTATCTACCCACTCGGATTTTACTCGTGCCCCTGAGGCCACGGTCCAACATATTACCACCGTCTTACTCAATGGAGCGAATTTTTCTGCCTGGTCTCACTTTCTCCGTCTCTACCTTGGTGGAAAATGTAAGACCGGATGGCTCAACGGCACTGAGCAAAGCCAGATATCAATTATCCCAAGTTTGCTCAGTGGGACGTTGATAACTGTACCATCCTCGGGTGGATCTTCAACTCTATGGAGGAACGGATCTATAGCATCTTCATGTTTCACGAGACGGTCAGTGAATTATGGTCTTCTCTTACGAAGATGTATGCTCATTCTCGCAATGAATCACGGATCTTCGAGCTCTACCGTGAGATTTCCCACACCTCCCAAGGATTCTTGGGACTTTCAGTTGCAGATTACTTTGGTTACCTTTAATCTCGGTGGGAAGAACTTGCGCAGTATGAACCTCTGAGTGAATTTCCTGAGGATGCTACTAAGATCGAAGCCAAGCGCCAGGATCGTCGACATACATATCATTTCTTGATAGGTTTAAATCCAGAGTACGAGAATCTTCGCACTCAGATTTTGAACACATCACCGATGCCAGACCTATACAATGCATTCTCTATTGTTGACAACGATTCAAAACGTCGGCTCTTTCTCTCACCTGAAGTCACTCCTTCAGTCCCTGAACAGACGGCTTTTTCGGCTCCCTTTGGTCCGCTGATGGCCTTTCCAGCCCCTTCCAGTCCTCTCCCATTAGGCACGCGACCATACTGTCAGCACTACCAAAATTCTAGTCACCATATTGATCGTTGTTACAATCTTCATCTTGAATTGAAACCCCGAAACCTAGGAGGGCGGAAAGGCAGAGGAGGACCACGTACTGGTGTTATTGCTGATATTGTCCCTGGTCCAACAAATCTTCCATCAGCTTTGCTGGATATTTCCTACGTCCAGGCCCAACTTGCCCAACTTTAGACTCAGTTAACCACTTTGGCATCGTCTTTCGGCCCCACGACTGCTATTGCCTCGGGTACTCCTACTACGCTTCATGGTAAGTCTGGTCGCCCTATTTGGATTCTAGATTCTGGGGCTAATAATCACATGACTGGTGAGTTTTCTACTTTCACCTCCCCTGTTTCACCTATTAATTAGTCAGTCTGCATTGTCTATGATACCTCTATCCCTATTCGTTGTCAGGGAAATGCCTGTTTATCCCCTGATATCACTATTCACTCTATTTACTATGTTCCTAAATTTTTCTATAATCTTCTATCAGTTAGTTGTCTTGCTAAAAATCTTAACTGTGCCGTTGTTTTCTTACCTGATCTTTGCCTCTTGCAGGACTTGACTAAGAGGAAGATTTTTGGCAGGGGATATGAACGCGATAGCCTCTACTACTTTGGTAGCCCTCCACCTCCATCCATTCCACCTTTTAGTATGCAAGCTTCTGTACTACCTATTTTTGATTCCTTTATGTGTTCTTTCAAAAATTTAAACTTGTGGCATGCTTGTCTAGGACATGCAAACTTTCAGTATTTGTGTTGATTGTTTCCGTCCATTAATAAAGCTTGTAAAGACTTTAAATTTAAATGTGTGGTTTGTTAATTGTCTAAACACACACGTACCTTTTATATTCCTCGCATGCACCGTGCCTCCCAAGCATTTGATCTTATCCATTCTGATATTTGGGGACCCTCTCCTGTTATAGCCATTTCCAAACACCGCTATTATGTCACCTTCATCGATGATTATAATCGGTGCACTTGGGTTTATTTGATTAAGCACAAATTCGAGATTTACACTCACTTTATCCACTTCCTTCAAATGATAAAAACCCAATATAAAATCATTGTGTGCAATATTCGGTCAAATAATGGCTGAGAATACTTATCCGATAAATTTCGAGCTGAACTTAATAAGCAAAGTATCCTTCAGCAACTTACCTACCCCTACACCCCTGAGCAGAATGGTGTGGCGGAACGTAAGAACCGTCATATCATGTCTGTAGTCCGTTGTCTTTTGTGCGGAATAAATATTCCCAAATCTTTTTGGCACACAGCTGTTCTTACTGTTGCCTATCTCATTAATCGTACATCGAGCCGTGTCCTTACAGGCAAAAACCCCTTCATATATTGCAACCCACTAGCACCATTTTCCCCTCTCTTTACCCCGTGTCTTTAGCTGTACGTGTTTTGTCCAGAATCGGAGCGCTACTCGCACTAAGTTAGATGATAAATCTATCCGGTGTGTTTTTCTCGACTATTCTTCCATGTCAAAAGGATATAGGTGCTACGATCTAATTACCCACCGTACTTACCACTCTCTCGATGTTACATTCTTCGAGACTATACCCTACTTTTTCGGTACCATACCTTCTTCACCTATTGAGGCCACCACTATCGAGGATCCTCCCTCACTTCCGCGTCCTATCCCTATCTTAGATATACCTTCCCTGCCCACATCACACCCACTACCTAACCCCTCACCCGCCCCCTTATGAGTCTACTCCTATTGTCTACGTGTCTCACATTCCCTGCCGACATCTTCTCTGGACTCAGGTATATCTCTCTCTCCCATTATCTCTGACCCTGTTCCCCACCATTACCTGACCCGGGAATGTCGTCTACCATCTCGATATCTTCTTTCATGTTCTACTAATCATCTGATTTCCAAGTATTTGTCTTTTTAGGATCTCTTGGCTCAATATAAATCCTTCATTGGACAACTTGATTCGGTGTCATTCATCGCTTCGTTCATGAGGCCCTCCAGAATCCAAAGTGGGTTGTCTCTATGCAAGTAGAGATGGATGCCCTACAGCGGAATAAGACATGGGACTTGGTTGACTTACCGACTGGTGAACGGCCGGTTGGTTGTAAGTGGGTCTTCAATATCAAATATCTGGCTGATGGATCGGTTGATCGGTACAAAGCACAACTTTTTGCTAAGGGCTACATACAAATCCCGGGCAAAGACTTTGGTGCCACCTTTGCCCCGGTTGCTAAGTTGACTACTGTCCGGTTTTTTATTTCGTTAGCCACATTCCATTCTTCGACTCTGCACCAGTTGGATGTCAAGAATGCCTTCCTTAATGGTGAACTGACTGAGACTATCTATATAGAGCCTCTACCGGAATTTCGGACTCAGGGGGAGTATTCGGGCAAAGTCTGTCGACTCCGAAAATCCATCTATGCACTTAAGCACTCTCCTCGTGTATGGTTCAGCCGATTCAGCGAAGCCGTCCTCACTATGGGGTTTACCCAGTGTCACTCGGATCATTCTTGCTTTATTTGTCGCCAACACTAGGGACAGTGCATCATTATTTCAGTCTATGTGGATGACATTATTATCACAAGGGACAACGCACCTGGTATTCAGCAGGTAAAGAAGGATCTCGGACAGATTTTTGACATTAAGGATTTGGGTCATCTCTGCTACTTTCTCGGTATTGAGGTTGCTCGATCTCGGAAAGGTATCTCCTTATCCCAACGAAAATACGCCCTTGACCTTCTTCTGGACGCTGGAATGCTTGGATATAGACCCTCCTCTACTCCCATGGATTCGAACCTTAAGTTAACATCAGACTCAGAAGAATTATTATCAAATTCGTCAGTATATCAACGACTCGTGGGTCGCCTCATCTATTTGACTAATACAAGACCAGATCTTACGTATGCTGTCAGCGTTGTAAGCCAGTTTATGTACTCACCACGTACATCACACTTAGATGTTGTCTACCATATCCTAGGTACCTCAAAACATGCCCTGGTCTTGGGCTCTTTTATATGACAAGGGCATAGGAGGGACTTTCCTATTTTACAGATGCTGAGTATGCAGGATCAAAGGATGATAGACGTTTGACCTATGGCCTGTGTACCTTTAATAGAAGACACCTCATCTTGTGGAAGAGTAAGAAACAATCCGTTGTCTTCCGATCTTCTGCTGAAGCTGAGTATCGTGCTATGGCTCAAAGAACGTGTAAACTCCTTTGGCTTCATTCTCTTTTGACTGAGTTGGGTCTTCCTATGAGAAATGCATCTAAGTTATTTTGTGACAACAAGTCTGCCATAATGTTATCCTCAGACTCAGTTCTTCATGAAAGGACGAAACACATCGAGGTGGATATCCACTTCATTCGTGAGAAAGTTCGATCGGGAATCATCACACCAGCCTTCATCCCATCTTCAAAACAAGTTGCTGATATGTTCACCAAGTCTACAGGACCATCTATTCTTCAGTCAGCTATTAGCAAACTAAGGCTCGTCAACATTTTCGCCCCAGCTTGAGGGGGAGTGTTGAAATATTATATCTACACATTAATTTCTATTTTTGGTATCTTCATTGTAGGGCTTTGTAAGACCATAATATTGTTCCTAATTTAGCTTACTTCGGCGGCTATATAATGGAGGGAATAAGGCTCATTATGTATATATAAAATTTAATCAATATATTTTTCTTGTTCCCCTATATCCTTTATATTCTCATCATAAGAATACATTATATATACACTTTTTTTACAACATGAGAACATTATGGGTGACATCATGGGTGAGTAGAACATTATGTGAGAGACGTGGGTTGCATAACGTGGGTTGACTCATCACGTTTTATCATTCCTTTACAAGCGCAAGCCCTTTGGTAGAATGCTAAGCTTGGAAATTCGTGAAATTCGTATGTTTTTCCAAATATCCAGAAGAAGAGAGAGAGAGAGAGAGTAAAGAGAAAATGGAATTGAAGAGAAAGCAAAATAAAAAGAGAGAGAGAGAGAGAGTAGAGAAAGAAAGCAAAATGAAGAGAAAGCTTAGAGAAAATAAGGAGAAAAAAGAGTACAAAATGGGGGGAGGTAAAGGGAGAGAAAAGAGAAGAAAGAGTATACATTTTGAAGATAGAGAAAATAAGTGAAGAAAATATATGTTCTAAGACAAAATGGCTTTGATACCATAATAGATAAAAGAGTAAAAGAGTAGATAAAACACTCCCCAAAATATTATTTATCATAAGAATACATTGTATATACACTTCCTTTACAACATGAGAACATTATGGGTGATATCATGGGTGAGTGAAACGTCATGTGAGAGACATAGGTTGACTCATCACGTTTTATCAAGAATAAGGCAATTAAAGAAAATAAAGAAAATGAAAAAGGTAAAAAATAAGAAAATAGTTTTTTATATATATAAATATTTATATTTATATTAATCTGGAAAATCAATTTGAACCGTTCTTTATGGGGGTATAAAGAGTGACTGAGATTTACCTAGAGGACTTATGTACATCCTGTTTTAAACTCACGAATTTACCTAGAGGACTTATGTACGTCCTATTTTATATATATACTAGCGTATAATTCGTGACTGAAGGCATGGACACAAATAAATAACCTAATATTTAGACAATTAAGCAAAAAAATCAACAGATTCATTACCAAAATATCCTTATAGAATATACTGTAAGTACCCACAACCACAAACATAAAAAAATAAATAATAATAATAATAATAATAATAATAATAATAATAATAATAATAATAATAATGATGATGAATTTTAATTGTTAACATGTGTTGTCAAAATGTTTCATCTACTCCTCTCAGTGTCAATGTTGCTCGATCAACTCTTTTGTGAATATACTTGTTAATATATTTAACACATCGAAATCCAGTACAAACTTCAACGTTGATATGACAACCTAACGTCTTTGAAAGGTATGCATTGTAAGGAACAATATCTCTATTATCAACCTCTTGTTCCCTTACTTTGTAAACTTTTTCATTATTGCGATAACGATAAATATGATATTTTTCTTCATCCATGGTGGTTTCGTCTAAAAACACAAATACAAACTAAAAACATTTCTAATTTCTGTTAGTCCAAATATAAACATAAACATAAATTAAAATAGAAACAAAGTTTAGTAATGATTACAACAGGAACAGAGAACAGAAACAGGAACATAACATAAACATAAACAGAAACAAGAACAGAACAGAAATAGAAACCGAAAGAGAATAGAAAAAGGAAGGGAAACAGAACCGGGAACAAGAACATGTTTATTTCTCTAAAACATAATTCACATTTTAAAAAAAAAAAAAAAGTATAAATATAACTAAAAACATTTCTAATTTCTAAAAAACACAAAATATAAACATTTCTAATTTTTAAACATTTCTAATTTATCATTTCTAAAATACAAACACACAAACAAAAAATATTTCTAATTTCCGTTAGCCCAAATATAAACATAAACAGAAATTAAAATAGGAAAAGAATTTAAAAATGAACACAACAGGAACAAAGAATGAAAACAGAACAGAAACAAGACCAGGAACAGAATAGAAATAAAAACGGAAACATGAACCTGTATATTTCTCTAAATAATAATCCACAATTAAAAACATAATCCACATTAAAAAAAAAGAGAGTATAAATATAATTAAAAACATTTCTAATTTCTAAAAAACACGAAATGTAAACATTTCTAATTTTTAAAAAAGTATAAATATAACAAAAAAATACAAATACAAACAAAAACATTTCTAATTTATGGTAGCCCAAATATAAACATAAATAGAAATTAAAATAGAAACAAAATTTAGAAATGAAGACAAAAGGAATAGAGAACAGAAACAAAAACAGGAATAGAACAGAAACAAAAATAGGAACAAAACAATATTCAAGATGGTCAAAATGATTATTCTGCGTCAATATGATCTTGTAATATGTTGCAAAGGGGATTCGATTTTTCAAGTTTATTGTTGTTGCTGTGTTTTACTAAAAAGAGCATCAATTTTCCCTATTATTATTATTATTATTATTATTATTATTATTATTATTATATTTTTATCTTTTCTTGGTGCCACAACCGTTATTGTCCTCTATGGTTGAATACCATTTGCATGGACTATTCATATACTTAGTGAAATGGTTATTAGAGTAAATTTCTACAAGATACAAACATATGCAACACATCCTGGAGCCTATTGTAGCTCATTGGATGTTTTTTTTTATCTTCACAAATAGATTTATGAACTTCATAGATAACTCTTACGGCATGTTTGGTTGGACGGAATGGAATGAGGGTGGAATGGAATAGAAGAAGTAATGGAATGAGAGAAAGAATGGAATGGAATTGTGAATGGAATCACTATTCCATTCTCTTGTTTGGTTGGTATGGAATGAAAGAAAGAATGGAATAATGAAATATATTAAAATTTATATTTTGCCCTTATAAAATTATTATTTCATTATCTTCTTGGTTGATTATAGTAAAATTTTATTATATTTCACTATTCTATTTCTTTCCTCATTTTATTATATTTCACTATTCAACTCAATTTTAAATTTTTGTTCTCAATTTTTAGTTTCTATTATTTATTTTATGTTTTTGTTCTCAATTTTCAGTTTCCTTTTCAAGTTTTCGTTCTCTAATTTTCTATTTTTTATTCTCAATTTTCAGTTTATGTTCTCAATTTTTTATTTTTGTTCTCAATTTTCTATTATCTAATTTTATGTTTTTGTTCTCAATTTTATGTTTTTGTTCTCAATTTTCTATTTCTGTTCTCTAATTTTATGTGTTTGTTCTCAATTTTCAGTTTTCGTTCTCAATTTTTCGTTCTCTAATTTTATATTTTTGTTCTCAATTTTCAGTTTATGTTCTCAATTTTCTGTTCTCTAATTTTTTGTTTTTGTTCTCAATTTTCGGTTTATGTTCTCAATTTTTTATTTCTATTCTCAGTTTTCAGTTTCTGTTCTCAATTTTCTAGTTCTGTTCTTAATTTTTTGTTCTCAATTTTCTATTTCTATTCCTAACTTTCTTTTCTCTAATTTCAATTTATGTTCTCTAATTTCTGTTTTTGTTCTCAATGTTGAAGGGTTTAATTACAAGGGCTATCATGTAATTTAAAATATTGATTGCATTGGGTTGGAATCTTATTCCACCCCATTTCAAATGGAATCTTATTTCATCCAATTTCATTCCAATGGAATCACAAAAGTAATTCCATTGGAGAACCAAACAACGGAATAGGAATCGAGGGTGGAATGCGATTCCATTCAGCCCTCGATTCCATCCAACCAAACATGCCTTTATCGTTTTAAAGTCAAGGCATTGGACTTTTTTTCTTTTTTCTTTTTTTTTTGGGGGGGGGGGGGGGGGGGGGGGGAGGGTAGAGAATAATTGTAGTTGTAAACTCCTTCCTTCATGAATTGAGTGGAAGATAAGTTTTTATGAGGCAAGTCGAGCACAATAAGATAGTGAAAGATGAGTTTTGACACTACATCCGAAAAGATCAATTTTAGCTGGAGATCTTTCTATTTAAGCAAGTTGATTTTGGAACGATAAGACAATGATCTATACCATGCAATTATACTTGGAACAACTCAAAAATATTATAAAAATAGGACAAATCATTAGATAATCCTACATTGACCTCTAAATCCACGCAGTAACCCATGTATTTTTCTATCATTTAAAAACCATGAAATTAGTTTTACACTTTGAATGTGACTGCGTTCTTAATGTGCTCCTGATTTTTTCATTTTCACAATTTGTCCCTTTGAAATTTGATTTTTATCTCTAATTGATTTATTCAACACATTCTAACTACGTCAATATCATCCTGTAATATGTTTTAGGAACAGAACAGAAATAGGAACATAACAGAAACAGTAACGGAAACAGGAACATGTTCTTCTAGTATTATTATCAAACAGAGAACTGATGGCGTGATCAATTACCCAAATTGAAGGACATCCGAATAGGAACAGAAATAACAAAAATAAAATAAAACCACAGTGCAGGAACTTACCAAAAAACATTTGTTTTTATACCGCGTGATCAATATGCAATCAAAAACTCTAACTAAAACACTTCTACTTAATCACCAACACAGAGATTTTTGATTGATTATACTGAGAACACAACAGGAATAGGAACAGGACAAAACAAAAGCAAAAACAACAAAAAAAAATTACACCCAAAAAACAATGAAACAGATAACGATTATACAAAAACATTAAAACAGAAACGAACAGAAACATAGAACATGAAACAGTAACCGAGGAAGACTCACCTTTGTGCGACGGCAGAAGTGATTTTCTCAATAGCTGAACGGCAACTCAGCTGTGTGCTACAACAGAGGAATGAAGTATAGTTGTATGTCAATTGTGATGGTTGTGAGGGCTATATAGAGAGAGATTATGGGGAGAGAAAGATATTTAGAGAAAGAGAATTGCTTGAGAATTAGGGTGGGGATTATGGAATTAGGAATCAAAATTTAGGGAATTAGGGATTGATTGGAATGGTATAACTGAGAGAGAGACGGGCAAAGGGTTTCCATTCCAACCGATTCCCCTATCTCTCCGTCATACCATTCCAACGATTCCCCAAATCGAGCCCTAATTCCATAGATAGATCGAGTGAGAGAGAAAGGAAAGCGTGTTGTTGAGGGTTTTGATTGAGGGAGCCGATGGCCACAATGGAGGAAAAAGAACAAAAGGGGAAAAGAAACTAAAGCTAAAAAAGAAGCAACTAAGAAGAAGAGAGAGAAATAAAAAAAAAAGAATCAATATATGATAAAGAATGACAGATATGAGACAGGAAGAGAAATAATTACATATGGAAATAATTAAAAGATTAGTTAATTGATTAATTAATTAGTAATTTAATTAAAGAAAATTGGATAAATCGTTACCTAAAATAACATCAATACCTAATTCATGCCACAATCGATGCCTAGTCAGCAATCGATATCTACTCAGCTTTTGTTTGTCCTAATCATATTTTTTTTTATCTTAATTATAAATTTGTTTTAGTTAGTAAAAAAACATTCTTATTTTATATATATCTATATTTTAAATTCATGGGTTTTGAATTCGGACTTCGGGCTCGGGCCTCGGGTTTTGAATTCGGACTTCGGGCCGAGTTTTTCTAAAATATACAAAGTCTAAACCTAATCAGAAGCTCTATGGACTTGGGCCGAGCAGGCCCTATTTTGGACTCGGGCTGGGGCCAAATCCATGGGTTTCAGGCGAATTTTTAGTTGCTCATGGGCTTTTCGGAGACCCCAACCTTAAATCATTATTGTTGTATAACTAGATCTCCATTTGCATTCACATTTTGCTCCATGACTTTTCTAAATAAAGGCATTTCACATCAAAGGGAGCAAATCATTGACCCTAAACTACATACACTACAAGACACAATATATTGCATCCGCAATGACGAAGTCCAACCACTACACTATAAACCTTCTTAATTAACAGCCGCCATGACTATTTTGTTACAAACAACCACCTTTCGAGTTAATTCCATTTATACTTCCTTAACTATTAATTGGGATTATAAGAAGTCTCTTAACTTTAAAAACTACAGGAAAGATCCCTTAAACTATTTGATCAAAAGACACTGAGACCCTATTCATTTTTTATTCCAAAAATACCTTTTGAAAAGTCAATTTTTTAATTTTTGACAAAGTAAAAAGACTATATTACATTTGTATTAAAAATATAATGGTTCAAAATAAAATTTCATAAAATATTCAAGGTACATATTGTAATAAAATTTGTCAAAATCTACATTACTTTTAGAAGCATATGCTGAACTTTCAGATGATACAACAAACAACAGCCTTTCGAGTTAATATCACTTACACCCCTTCAATTATTAACCGGGACCATAAGAAGTCACACCCCCTCAATTATTAACGGGGACCATAAGAAGTCCCTCAACTTTAAAAACTACGAGAGAGACCCCTTGAACTATTTGATCAAAGGATACTGAGACCCTATTCCTTTTTTATTCCGGAAGTACCCTATGAAAAGTTAATTTTTTAATTTTTGACCATGTTAACCAAGTAAAAAGACTATATCACCCTTATATTAAAAATGTAATGTTTCAAAATAAAATTTCATAAAATATTCAAGATACATATTGTTATTAAAGCCTATCGTTTCATCTTCCCCAAATCTCCACCACCACCACCACCACTATCACATCCTCCCCAAATCCACCACCAAATCCTGTCGCCCAACACCACCAAAACCAGCATTGTAGGACACAACTGCCGAATCGAACAACACCACCCCAGAACAACATCGCCTAACCGAATGCCACCATCGCCGAATACCACCACTGCCGAACACCACCGCCACCACTACCAGGGACTTCAACAAAGGAACATCAACGGAACACCACCACCGCCGAACACCACCAAAACAAACAACACTGCTGAACACCACCACCGAAGCGAACACCACCACCAAAACGAACACCACCGCCATTGAACTGAACACCGTTGAATTGAAAGTGAAGCCACCAGTTGCAACACCACAAGCTTCCAAAAAATCCTCAGTTGCGAAGAAATCAGAGCCTATCTGGACCATTTCGAAACCCCAATCTTTTTCTTCCGTCGAAGAATCCGATTCGGAGTTAGAAGGTATCGTTAAGATACAATTGTTGTTTTTCTGTTCATCCAATTCATCATGTTTTCTCTTCACGAAGCGAAACCAAGCGCCTGAATTCAAACAACTACAGCCGCATTGACAACATTCAACCAGACTGATCGAGGCGTGAGGTGATTGTTCCAAATCTATTGAACTATACGCATTCAAAACCTCACCCAATTTCAATTCCAAGAGATGTAAAATCCACCCAAAAAAAAAAAAGGAAAAGAAAGAAAGAATGGGAAAAAAAAAAAAAATTAGAAATCGATGAAATTCAAACGACTTCTTCCCTTTACGAACTATCAATCCCTTCAGATTCAACAATCAAACAGGTCAACCCCTACAATGAAATATGGAAAATTGAAATTATTAACAAAAAAAAAAACTAACAATTCGTAATCATGTAATTTTGTGCCTGTATATACCAACATAAACACATGTAGAGAGAGAGAGAGGGAGGAGAAGAAGCTTGGAGAAAGAGCTGTAGTGATGGTGGTGTTGAGGCGGAGAAAGACGAAGAAAAAGAAAAAAAAGGAATTGAAAAAAAAAAAAAAAAAAAGAGAAAAGGCAGTTTGGTCATTCAACAAATTGGATTATTTTGTCATTTCTTTAAAAATTACTCCAACTAACCCACCTCCTTTCATTGCATGCTCCGGTCAAACCATAGAATAAAAAATGGAACGATAAATCCCAAGTAAACAGGCATTGAAAAGAGTGATTTAACACTACCGTACAGAATTTTTCTTCGTATGTAAATGAAGAAAAATAGTTGTGAGAGAGAGAGAGAGAGATGGAAAACCAGAAGGAAACAAGATATCCAAAAGAGGTGGTGTTAGTTCCCTTTCCAGTACAAGGCCACACAAGCCCCATGCTCCAACTCGGCACCCTCCTCCACTCCCTTGGCTTCTCGATCACCGTCGCACACGCCCGTATCAATTCACCTCACCCGTCGACCCACCCGGAGTTCGATTTCCAACCCATATCGGAGGACCTAGCGGATCGCGACACCTCATTCAACGGCCTATTCTCTGTCATCATGACTCTCAACACCGACTGCGGAGAGCCGCTCCGGGAGTGTTTGGTTCGGTTAACGGAAGATCGGGGGCCGGTCGCATGCGTGGTGTACGACTCGCTCATGTATTTTGCCGATGAGGTTGCGAATCAGATGAAGATTCCGAGCATGGTGCTTCAGACTTGTAATGCTGCTTATATTTTGCCATGCCAGCTTCTTCCCCAGCTGAAGGCAGAAGGCTATCTTCCCTCCGAATCTGAAGGTATGGGGATTTAGACACAATTCATGGATGTTGCTAGTACATTTTTCTCAATTTTCGATGTTTGTTTTAACTAACATTTTAGTCCGACAGTGTTTTAGTGTCGAAACGATGCGTGCCAAATGATCTCTATTCCTCGTATATCCCCAGCTATGTACATTTTGGACTGATTCTACTATCAGTGTATATATACATTTTTTATCTGTTTGGAGTAGTTATGGGAATTCGTCTCTCATTCTCTCATAGTCAAATTATCCGTACAAGCCGAAAATTGTACTTAAAGGCTGATGTTAAATTTCTATCTCACATCGAACACTTTAAAATTCCCAAACTACTATATAAATTAAAAGAGTTACTTTGCTTAACACCATATGGTTTTAATTTAGAATCCTCGTAACATTATCTAACAGATAGAGTAGAACAGAGTCATGGAAGCACCAAGTATTATAATTATATAATTTGATATTATTTTAGACAGAATTGACCTCACAGCATGCAAGGACAAGGTCGTGTGCATCTAATTTTCTGCATGCCTTGCCATGGCACAATCCTTCGTCCATTAGGTTGTTCTCTTTGTATTATTTTATTTTAGACAAACAAATGATGTTGGATATCACTTTTTAAGTACTTTAATGCATTTAAGAAAATAAAAGAAGAGGAAAAAATATTTTGCGAAATACTTTTACAATCAAAATAGCTTGCCCCTCACTTTTTATATTTTAAGAAATGCATAAACTAAGATATTTTTTTTTATGAAGAGATCTTTCATCTAGATAATACTAAGATATCATTTCTACATTATCAAACCTGATTTATCTATTTTTTACTTCTAAATAAAATTACTTATATGTTCAATTAATGTTCTTACAGATCCTTCATGGGAGGACCTCGTGCCGAAGCTTCACCCCCTCAGATTCAAGGATTTACCCTTTCCTAAATTTGACACACCCACTCTACAAGTACTCATGACTCTATGCGATGTAAGAACGTCCTCCGCCATAATTTGGAACACCACCGACCACCTTGAGCACCCCTTCTTATGCCGACTCCGGCAGCATTATAAAGTACCCATCTTCCCATTAGGCCCCTTGCAAAAAATGGCTCCCTCATCTTCCACCAGTTTTCTTAAAGAGGAATATGACTGTCTAACTTGGCTCGAAAAACAGGCTCCAAAATCTGTTATTTATGTGAGTTTCGGAAGCATCGCGACGGTGGAGCCAAATGAGCTAAGCGAGGTGGCGTGGGGCCTGGTCAACAGTGGCCTGCCGTTTTTATTGGTTGTTCGACCCGGTTTGGTAAATGGGTCAGAATGGATCGAGCACTTGCCGGAGAGTTTTAAAGAGTTTGTTGGAGAGAGGGGGTGTATTGTGAAGTGGGCCCCACAAAAGGAGGTATTGGCACACGAGGCGGTGGGAGGATTTTGGAGCCATTGCGGGTGGAATTCGAGTTTGGAGAGCATTTCTGAAGGGGTGCCGATGATTTGCAGACCGTGTTTTGGCGATCAGAGAGTGAATGCTAGGTATTTGACTCATGTTTGGAGGGTAGGATTGGAATTGGAAGATAAATTGGAGAGAGGAGCCATTGAAAGAGTACTGAGAAGGCTTATGACGGGTAAAGAAGGGGAAGAAATAAGGCGGAGAGCGATGGACATGAAGCAAAACATTGAAGAAGTTGTGCAGAAAGGCGGCTCTTCTTATAATTCCCTGATTGAGTTGGCAGGTTTCATCTCTGATTTTCACACGACAAAGCAATGTGTTTAACCAACTTCTTTGATTCCTTTGAAGTCTTATTATTCATGTTCTTAATCTCTACATTTCACGTTATATAGCCATAGCAGCAGGGCCGACCTTGATAAATTAGAGGCCAACAACAAAATTTTGTAACGGGACCCTTTAATGTTTAATTTTCTATATACTCATAATTCTTTTATAAAGTTAAAATATCAAAAGAAAAGATTATTAATATAGTGATTGAACCAAACTCTAGAGCCTTAATCAATTAACAAATTTGATCTCTTTTATTGATATGAACACTTTGAAATATAAACACAAATACATTATTCAATTAAAATAAATACAAGCACAAACAGTAGATGAGAGAGAGAGAGAATTTGATATGGGATTTATAATAGTTTAGCAAGACCTCATTTCCTACATCTACTCCTCTGACCTCTCATAAATATTTATAATACACAAACTCTTATCTGATTACTCAGGTGAAGATCAAATAAATAAAATGGTGAAGATCAAATAAATAAAATTTCTCGGAATGAAAAACCCTTTCACTGTAGAATTCCAACTGTAACATAAGTTATGATTGAAAAAGTGCACAATTGTATGTATTTGGCCAACACCAACTTTAAATGTGCTTCTCTCTCTCTCTTTAGAACTCCGTTTTAGCTATATGACAGACTCCTTGCAAGATTTGTATTGTGACATTAGTTATGTTTCAAATAATACATAGTGATTTACATCATAATGCTTGTAAAATGAGACTTTTTAACTCAGATTTTTGCACAACGGTCCAAATTTGCATAAAGACAAAACTAAACTTATTATAAATACATTAACACCCAAGAAAATTTAAATATATAGGGAATAAAATAGGTATAAAATCGAGAACGATCAAGTGGACTTTGAAATTTCGTCAGTCACAATACGTCACAGTTTTCGGCCACGCAAAAAGTAGACCTCTCTTGATCCCACAAGATGACTCATTGAGGCTAATAATAAAAATATATGGCGAGTATGATCTCACCATGTGCACAAAAAAATAAAGTGTACAAAGGTGAACTAAGACAAAAATCACCCAAAATATAACAAAAATTATATTCTGTGAGCAACAAATGACAAATAAGAGCCTGAAAATAGAATCAAGACATCCAACAATGCTAAGAACTAGTTCAAGCTGGTCAAAATAGGTTGATGAACAATGATAAATATTTGATGATGACAACGAAAAAAAATTCAAATTAAGAAGTTTTTAAGAAGTGTATGAAGAATTACCAAAGAAATATTAGAAGAAAATATATAACAATATTGTAAGATATGTAAAGCCTCTACAATATAGAAATGTACAACAATATCTATACATAAACACTAATTAGAATTCCTGAGTATTACTCTAAATAACCTAGCGAACCAAGACATATATATGGGGCTCCGATTTCATCCAACCAAACACTATCTTAGCTCATTATTGTTGTATACAACTAGATCTCCATTTCATTCATTTGCTCCATAACTTGTTCATTTTTTTTTATACCCACGAGTGTTCCCACACTCACATAGGGTGTGAGACTAATCTCGTTCGAGGTTCCGTGACTGTTTCTCCCAATAAGTGATTTTTCGCAGGCTCGAACCTCTAACCTTGCAGAGGTCCCTCAACTGTTTTACCTTAAATGTGAACACACCCAATGTTAAAGAGATTGTTCAAGAAGATAAGGTTCGGTTCAATAATTGGGAGGAGGGTCTAGCATTTCTCGAGGTGAAGTCACTAACAAAAAATAGGATAAAAGTGATGATTAAGAGATTATCCTAGTTGGCAAGCTTATGAAGGCAAGGTTATGTTCGATGATTTGGTTGAGTTTTTAGGATGGGTATCAAGATTGGATGATTTGGTCGAGTTTTTAATTGGGTATCGAGATTGGAATGTGTTTTCTTAGTTATCATAAATTGGACTCTAAAGTATCTACCTTATGTGTTGTGCTGAAAATTGGTACCTTATGTGTTCAGTTGAAAATTGGGACCTCTTTTATACGATAGTCATAGTGCTGTTCGGGCCTGTGGCAGGGTTGTGCTGTGTGTTATTGTGTGTTTAAGAGCTGCGGCGGCTTTTCAAGTCCAAGCATTCTGAGATGGTGCTATATACTTTCACCAGGGGTGCAATTTTTTAAGGGGTTGTGCCATTGAACAAGGAAAGAGTTGTGCTTGTGGGCATTTTGTTAGTGCTGTTTTGTAGAGTTTGCTGGGTGGCCTACAATATTTGATTTTGGGTGGCATAATTATTAGTGGTTAGCTTTTATGGCCATCGTGGTTGTAATGTATTTCTTGTATTTTTTTAGTGTGCTTTTTTGGGCTACACGATAAATTGTTATCGTGTAGTATGGCTATGTGTTCTGTATTGCGTGTAGTTTGGGAGACTTTGTCCCTTGTTAATATATTCCACCGCTTATCGAAAAAAGAAAAAAACCTAAACAAACAAACTTAAGCGTGTCGTAGCTTGAACCACACTATGTTAGTCTCCATGACTTGTTCTAAACAAAGGCATTTCACATCAAGGGAAATCAAATCATTGATCCAAAACGACATACACTGCAAGACACAATATATTGCATTCACAATGACGACGTCCAAACACTATACTATAAACCTTCTTAATTAATAGACGCCATGCCTATTTTGTTACTTTTAAATCAATAAATAACAAGAAAGACAAACATAAATGCATAATTTGTCAAAATCTAAATTGCTTCTGGAAGCATATGCTGAGCACTCTGATGACCCAATGCAAAAATAACCTTATTCAATAACTACAAACACAAGAAACAACAGCCATTTATTGCAGGCTCCGCTCAATCCCAAAAAAAGTTAATAATGGAGCGATAAATCCCAAGCTAACACTTCAGTACACAATTTTCATTTGTATGAAAATGAAAATGATGCAAAATTTGGGGGGGGGGGCGGGTGAAGAATTTAAAAAACACCCATAAATAACGGTATATAAACAACCTTTTCTAGTGTGCGTGTGTCTGAGATAGAGAGAGAGAGAGATGGAAAAGCTGACGGAAACAAGAAGATATCCAAAAGAGGTGGTGTTAGTCCCTTATCAAGCACAAGGCCACATGAGCCCCATGCTCCAACTCGGCACCCTCCTCCACTCCCTAGGCTTCTCCATCACCGTTGCGCACGCCCGGATCAACTCGCCTGACCCCTTGACCCACCCGGATTTCGATTTCCGACCCATATCGGAGGACCTATCGGATCGCGACACCTCATTCCATGGCCTACTCTCTCTCATCACGACTCTCAACACCGGCTGCAAAGAGCTGCTCCGGGAGTGTTTGGTGCGGTTGAAGGAAGAACGGGGACCGGTCGCATGCGTGGTGTACGACTCGGTCATGTATTTTGCTGATGAGGTGGTGAATCAGATGAAGATTCCGAGCATGGTGCTTCAGACTTGTAACGCTGCTTATGTTTTGCCCTGCCAGCTTCTTCCCCAGCTTAAGGCAGAAGGCTATCTTCCCTCTGAATCGGAAGGTATGGGGATTCAGTCACTAATTATGGATGTTTCCAGTACCTTTTTCTCAAGTTTCGATGTTTGTTTTAACCAACATTTGATTTTGACAGTGTTTTAATGTCCAAACATTGTGTGCCAAATGATCTCTATTCCTTGTATATCCCCAGCTATCTGCATTTTGGACTGATTCTGCTAGCAATACTTTATATTGATTCGAATATATATATATATATATATATATATATATATATATATATATATATATAAACTTTTTTCTGTTTGGAACCTCCTAGGTATCAGAGCTAGGAATTCGTCTCTCATTCACTCGTAGTCAAATCATCTGTGCAAGCCAAGAGTTACATGTTTCTCATCATTATCTCATAGTCAAATCATTCGCGTAAATCAGGAGTTGCACTCAAAGACTGGTGTTAAATTCATGTCCCATATCGATCACTTTAGAGTTCCTAAACCACTATATAAGTCAAAGAAATTACTCTACTTGACACTATATTGTTTTAAGTTGAAATCCTCCTAATATTATCTAACAGATACAATACTACAAAGTCTTGCAAGCACCAAGAATTAATTTTATATAATTTGATATTATTTTAGACGGAAGTAACATCACAGTATAGAGGGCTAAGGCTACGTACATTTAATTTTCTCCATGCCCTGAAATGGCATTGATCTTTCGTCTATTGGGTTGTACTCTTTATATTATGTTATTTTAGTGAAAAACTAAGATATCTTTACTAATTTCTATTTATTTATTTTTTGATGAAGAGATCTTTCATATATACTAAGTTATCAATTCTACATTATGAAACCCACTTTTGATTTATTTATTTTTTACTTTCAAATAAGATTGCTTATATGTTCAATTAACGTGATTACAGATCCTGCCGGGGACCACCTGGTGCCGAAGCTTTATCCCCTCAGATTCAAGGATTTACCCATTCTTAAATTTAACACACCCACTCTACAACTACTCACGACTCTAAGCGACATAAGAACATCCTCCGCCGTAATTTGGAACACCATTGACCACCTCGAGCACCCCTCTTTATGCCGACTCCGGCAACATTACAAAGTACCCATCTTCCCATTAGGCCCCTTGCAAAAGATGGCACCCTCCTCTTCCGCCAGCTTTCTTAAAGAGGATTACGACTGTCTAACTTGGCTTGAAAAACAAGCTCCAAAATCTGTTATTTATGTGAGTTTCGGAAGCATCGCAATGGTGGAGCCAAATGAGCTAAGTGAGGTGGCGTGGGGCCTAGCCAACAGCGGCCAACCGTTCTTATGGGTGGTTCGACCCGGTTTGGTTGAAGGGTCAGAAAGGATCGAGCACTTACCGGAGGGTTTTAAAGAGACTGTTGGAGAGAGGGGGTGTATTGTGAAGTGGGCCCCGCAGAAGGAGGTGTTGGCACACGAGGCGGTGGGAGGATTTTGGAGCCATTGCGGGTGGAATTCGAGTTTGGAGAGCATTTCTGAAGGGGTGCCGATGATTTGTAGGCCGTGTTTTGGCGATCAGAGAGTGAATGCTAGGTATTTGACTCATGTTTGGAGGGTAGGATTGGAATTGGAAAATAAATTGGAGAGAGGGGCCATTGAAAGTGCTGTGAGAAGGCTTATGATAGGTAAAGAAGGGAAAGAAATAAGGCGGAAAGTGTTGGATATGAAGCAAAACATTGAAGAAATAGTGCAGAAAGGCGGCTCTTCTTACAATACCCTGATTGAGTTGGCAGATTTCATTTCTGATTTTCACAAAACAGGGCAATATTAAACCACCTACTTGTCTGATTCCTATGAAGTCAATCTGCTTATTCATGTTCTTATTTAGTCTCAAATAGTCATAAAAAACAAGCTTTCAACATAACTAGGAGGGAGAAATTAACGTGAAATTTAACCATTGCATATAACTACTTAAAGTTGTATTCTTGCGACAGGAAAGCTGGTGACCTGTTAGCTAAACTAGGACGTGCTGGAGCCACTATAAGAAAAATGGGATTTGGCTACAAAATAAATTTGTAGCCAAAGTCCTAATTTCGTAGCGAAAACGTTTTAGTGACGAAAAAATTACTATTCTAATTTCGTAGCCTATGTGCCGTAGCAGAAGGTTTTTGGCGACGAATTTTAGTTCCATCGCGCAAGACTACTATTTAGTGAAGAATTATTTCGTAGCTAAATTTGTAGCTAATAAATTGATTTCGTAGCCAAAAAGTGATTAAAAATAGCGGGAATAACATATTGGCGACGAAAAATTTTCGTCACCAGAAAAGGACTTAAATGGCGGGAAATTTTTTGGCGACGGAATTATTTTTGTCACAAAAAATATGTGAAGACAGGAAACAAATAAATATAAATTATTTTTTTCTGTTAATTAAAACTCATTTTTCTGTTAATTATAAATCCACATACATTACAAATGACACAATAAATACAAACAAATCAATATAAATTACAAAACCCAAAAAAACATCAAATCGTTGGACATTGAACAAGTATAATCATGAACGGAAAATTAAGTATCTATCTAAATCGAAGTGGACATTGAAGATTAATTTAGTCTTTGAAGACAGTAGCGGAGAGAGAGAGAGTGAGAGAGAGAGTGTGCCAAATCGGCGTCAGAGAAAGTACAAGACGGCGTCGGCAAAGGTAGAATATTAACGAAGTTAAGCGGTGAGTTGGCGACAAAGGCAAATCGAAGCTAGGGACGAGCGGCGAGCTATCAACGAAGGCAGATCAGCATGAGACGGAAATAATGAGCCGCCGACGACAGCAGATCCACGTTTTTTTACACTAACGTCCTTATCTTTGAACACAAAAAGAAACAGAGAAACAGAATCAGAGAAAAAAAAAAAAAAAAATGGGGTGAATCCTAACCTCCTTTCATTCAAAACAGAAGATGATATTGTAATTAATACAAAACTATACAAATAAATACTATGGGTAGATATGTTTCCTCCTTCCAACCCCATTTCATTCATTATATTTTTGTCCCTAATGTTTGAAAATAAACACATGCAAAAAGGGCGCAGAAACAGCAATAGAAACAGAAAGAAAAATAGAAACAGAAACCAAAACCGAAACGTGCATTACTAATTATTATGGGAGCAAAAATAAAAACAGAAATAGAAAAACAAAAACAGAAACAGAAACAGAAACAGAAACAGAAACAGAAACAAACATATATGACTATGCATTATGTACATATATGCATTAGTGGTCAATAGGCAACCAACATGAAAACAGTTAACTTCATTGCAAAATAACCTAGTAAACAAACTGTTTATTTAGTGTTTTAATGTTTTTATAATCCTAATTTTTTTAATGATAAATTTCTAAAAGTAGAATAAGGTTTTTCCCAAATTTCTGTTTCTATTGGAAAGAGAAATGTAAGTAATAAACAGAAAGTAACGATTAAAAACAACAAACAACACAAACAAAACCTGTTTTAAGAAATCTGTTCTGAAATTTGGAAGCATAAACAAAATGTATCGTAATTGAAGAGATACCTAGTTTAAGGTATCTCTTTGTAACGTTGCCTTATCCAACAATGCCTCCTCCACTGCCCGCTGATTCTATCTCCCAAATCCACAAAATGATTCGCAGATCGTGAAATCACCTAATATCAAACAGAAAAACTCAAGCATAAAAAATAATAGCCAATTAATTCAAAATGGAAATTTAAGAATTTAAACACAACAAAGGACGCAATCGTTCTAATGGCGGCTAGCCCCGAGCAGGCGGAGCTCTACGGTTGGCAGTTGAATTTATACACAACAAAATCTGTGAAGATGAAGATGTTACTTGTTTCCACAAGCACAAGAAAATTGAGAGAAAATGTTACCTGTGAGGGCAAACAATGGCCTAGATCTGCTCAAAGGAGCATGAATCATCATCACTAACGACTCAATACTGTCGAAATAGTAGCAGCAACAGAAACAGAAACCAAAATAGAAACAGAAACCAAAACTGAAACAAAAGCAGCAACAGAAACGGAAACAACAACAATAGCAGCAATAGAATTGACGATATTCAATTATTCATAATCACAACAAACCACATTACGCTATCAGGATCATACCTTAGCATTGATTTTGAGAAGCACATATGTCAGATATTGATCATAACCCTTTGAGGGGTAATGCATTGAGTGACAATTCCATACTCTGTCAATTTTTTTTTTCCTTCTATGGGCCTTAAATATGGTTCAGTGGTTAGATAAATATCACAGCAAAAGAATCAATACACTGAAGGGAAGACACACAATGAAGCCACACAAAGTGAATGAGAAAGAGAGACTGACAAGATATAGCAATATAAACTCAAAAATGAAATAAAAAATATCAGTTTGAAACAAACCATAGAGTTTTGAGTTTTTTCGCTCAGGCAGCAAACACAACAAGAACTGGGGTGAACAATGTTACCTGTGAGGGAAAACAATGGCTCTGATCTGCTCAAGGAAGCGTGAATAATCATCACCAATGACTCAATACCGTCGAAACAGCAGCAGCAACAGAAACATAAACCAAAATAGAAACAGAAACATAAACCAAATTTACCTGTGAGGGTAAACAATGGCTCAGATCTGCTCAAGGGAGCGTGAATCATCATCACCAATGACTCAATACCGTCGAAATAGCAGCAGCAACAGAAACACAAGGAAATTGAGAGAAAATGTTACCTGTGAGGGAAAACAATGGCTCAGATCTGTTCAAGGGAGCGTGAATCATCATCACCAACGACTCAATACCGTCGAAACAGCAACAACAACAAAAATAGCACAATTTGCAAATTAAAAACAACCAAACGGACCCTAACCTTCAGTCCTCTTGGGCAGGGGGAGAATCATGAAGTAAAAGCTAGAAGAAACAAAAAGAATGCGCAAGTGAAAATTTTCAAATAAACACATAATAGGTAAAGAAAATGCTTATCAGGGCTAATAAATTCCAGAAAATGAAGATGCTATTTTTTATTTTTTTTAAGAAAACAACATCCTCAAACAAAGAGGGAATATAGTAATCAAATACAACAAAATGCATAAAAAAGCATAACATACATGCCTTCTAAGCACAACCATAAAGAATTGTAAATCAGTTTGCTGATCCAGCAATCCAAGAAAAAAAGATAGGACAAGGACCATTGCCTACATACCAGTGGTCGAATGCCATCTATCTCGAGAACAAAATCACCACAATGAAAGAAAAATAACCCTAGAAAAATAAAATAACACTAACTGCATTCAGCAGCCAAGATTCAAAATGAACTAAACTGTAAGCGATCAAACTCAAGAACGGTAACATAGCAGAACATAGACTTCACCAGGGAGAACACTGCCTGCACAGGAGAATCAAGAACACTACACAAAGGCAGCAAATCCAAACATAGATACTAAAAACAATAGTTGAAAGGATCTGAATCAATCTAACAATAGCAACACTAAACGCTACTATAATTGAATGCAAAGCCAGAATCAAAACCAGCCGTTAGAAACAGGGACGGCCATGAGCAAATCTGCTACCAGTTTCAATTACCAGTTTCCACAGACACCAGAAAATTGAGAGAAAATGTTACCTGTGAGGGCAAACAATGGCTCAGATCTGCTCATGGGAGCGTGAATCATCATTACCAACGACTGAATACCGTCGAACCATACAATACACTGCCGAACAACAACAACACCATCGCCATCTCCATCACCGATTGTGTGAATTTCACAGAGAAATCGTAAGAAAAATATATATAGAGAGAGTGTTCGGTGGAGATCTGGCCAGAGATGGCAACGGTGGAGAAGTGGTCGGCGATGGGAAATAGGATGGTGAAGGAGATCGATTCGGGGATGACGGTGTTTCGATTCGAAATGATGAAGATGAGAAATCTGGTCGGAGATGGCGATGATAGCGATGGCAATGGTGGAGGTCGGAGAGAGAGAGAGGAAGATCAATGAAGGATCAGGTAAGGGAGAGAGTGAGATAGTAGAGATCAGAGAGAGTGAGTTAGGGTTCCACCGCTTTTTTTTTCAACGGGAGCGGGAATATCAAATGTTCCACCCCTTTTTTATTCATGGGCTAAGTAAACCGTGATAATAGACCAAAATTTTCCCATTGCCTTTTTTTTTTCCCCCCAATTAATCTCAGTTATAATTATAACTGTGATAAAACCGTACTACCTATTATCACAATTTATAAAAATAGTGAAATAAAAAATATTTTTTATCACATAATAAATTTTAAACGAGATTATATCTCATTCATATTGGCGACGAACCTATTTCGTTGCCCATACATTTGAAATGATAAATCACGACGAAAGGAGTTCGTCGCTAAATAAAAAAAAATATCTCGGGTCACATTGGCGACGAAATATTTCCATCACCAATATGCTAGTGGGAATTTTTTTTCTTTTTTTTGTTTGGCACCAAGAATTGATTGGACCAATAGCGACGAATTCTAAAATTTCGTCGCCTATTAACCATCTATGGCTACAAATTTGCACTTCGTCGCAAAAAGACGTGACATTTTGCTACGACTGTTCATTTTGTAGCCAATAGATACATTTGGCGATGATTATTGTGTCGTCGCCAAAAAAATTTGTAGCAAAATCTCATTTTTCTTGTAGTGAGCTAATCGAACCTTCTGGTCTGAATCAGAATGCCCGGTTACTATTCGTGGATGTTTAAGACTTGATAGAATTCATTTCCTTAACATTTAGAAGATCAAAGGAATTTCTTAATGTTTTTTTGATTGTATATTGTCTTCTCGTTAGTTTAGTTTGTTGTTTTATTTCTTTTAAGAGGTGAGACCTCACCCCTCCTCTCTGAGATTTATATTCTTTGCATTTTTTAATATAGCTCTACTTGCTCCGAGTGTTTTTTTCTTTTTTTAAACAATGGTGTTCTTTCAATCGTTTAAAAGAAAGCAAAGGGTTATTATCTTTTAGAGACCCCTAACATGAAATTTCACGATTTTGAGTGGAAAATATTCACTATAATACATAAAATGACATCACCAGTAACCTGCAGGACCTTCAACTAGAGTAGTTGACTTTGGAATTTCTACTTTTTTTTTGGACTTTACATGCCATGTCTCTCTCCATCTTCTTCCACATTGTCGGTGCATGTTGGAGAAATGTCTAAGGAAAACCTTTAGTCACTGTTACACCTACTCTATCGACTATAACTTTTTTTATAGGTTTCTCATCTTGATAATATATTCCCCAGATGTTGTTTGTCCCTTTTGATTAAAAAAAGAAAAAAAGAAAAAGAAAACAAAGACGATGACTTAAGAACTGCCCTATTCAATCTTAGTCTCTTAGACATCCACAAACAGTTGTCATCCATTCTGATTCAAACTAGATGGTTCAATTTTCTATATTACTTCCAAGCTTAACCAAAAAGTCAGCAACCTTGTTAACTTCCATGTAAAAGTGCGAAATAGAAACATGTACTTTAAATGCCAGAACCTTTATATTTCTAATCAGTGACGTTAATCTCTAAAGCATTCTAGATCTTCCAACAACCATCTCGACTAATAGGGTGTTGTCTTTCTATGACTATATGCACGAAGACCCACTTGAACTCAACACAGTACTAAAGCATAATCCATAGCGCTTTTGTCTCTGCAAGGAAACTAGACCCGTTTTTATAATTCTTGATTTGTTTTTAATTTTTTTTTTTTTTTCATTATTTATAATTTGTTGTATAACTTTGTAGGTGTTTAAAATTGGTTAACACCCGCAGTTAGTCAAATCAGGGTCCAAATGGATTTTCCTTCATGAGGTGGAGTTTAGGTGCTTGGTGATTGGTGCTCGGTGAACTGTCCAAAGTTAACGGTCAACAATCAAAAATCCTTAATTCTCAATGTCCAAGCTAGTACCTGCACAAAGACCGGCTGGGGTATGCCCAACGAAGTCCCTCATGCGTGAGAGTAAGAGCTCAAGAGAAAAGACAAATATTTTCTCTAAGTAGAAAAGTTAAACATTACTTAGAACATTAAATTCCCTACAATTTATAAGAGTAGAGTTGGGTTAAACCCACTAAATTAGGTCCCTAAGCACGGTTAATTATAGTAATCTGACGCATGAGCAATGAGGAGGTGTGTGGCATAAATTAGGAACGTTGATGTTCAAATTTGACCTACTTTAGAAGAGCCCATCAGCTGATCCACATGGATCAAGAGCTTAGGCTCAACCCATTGACATACAAGAGTTCAATTGAAGGTCGGATGGTCTTAGTCGGTGGCCATTGGGCAGAGGCTAGATCGGAGCTTGCGGTGGACCCCTTAGCTCTGGTCGTTGGGCAGTGGTCAGCATAAAGGAGATCAACAATACCCTAGCTCTGATCGTTCGGCGGTGGTCATCACGAGACAGGTTTCATTTGACCTCTGCTTAGTGAATAGGTTCGTTCAGTATATATGGTTAGCGCTAACTAGTCAAATGACCTTTCTCGGGGCCCTTAATTTGCCATGTGCCATGCTGTGAGCGGTCCTCGGAGGTCGGCGAAATTATCCTTATTAGACTTGTTTCAGTGGTCAGGTCTCATCCTTTATCGACTCACCCAACCCACTAAATAACCCAGACTTTACCTTTAGACTCATATTGGGAAACTTTTCCTACCACGACACCTTGATCGAGACTGTCTTAGGCATACTAGCTCTCATTAGGATTCTTAAATCAAACTGCACTACCCCACTCAAGGAATGTTTGGTGTAGACGGTGCAAGAGCACGAAACGAAAGATAATACAATAGCCTGCGTCATCCACGACATGATGTATTTCACGGAAGACATGGCGAATCAAATAAAGGTTTCGGGCATTGTGTTTCAGACATGTAGCGCTGGTTATATAATAGAAATTAAGAAATAATAGAGAAATCCTAAAGAATAAAGGAAATCCCAAATAATGTAGGAATAACATAAATATCCTTTAACATTCCCCCTCATACTTGAGCATATATATTGCATGCTCCTAACTTGTTACAAATCCATTTTATCCTTGAACCCCCTAAATGTTTAGTGAATAAATTAGCTAATTGATCCATTGAATTCACATGTTTGGTCTTAGTTAGATTCGGCAACAGTTGTTTCCGTGTTAAGTGACAATTAATATCTATGTGTTTTGTTCTCTCATAAAAGATTGGATTAAATGCAATATGAAGAACTGCTTGATTATCACAAACAAGGTCCATCAGTGAAGAGAGTTCAAATCCAAGTTCTTCCAATAGATGTTTCAACCAGGTTAACTAACACGTGGTGTAGGTCATCACCTTGTGTTTCGATTTTGCACTTTACCAAGTCACAACAGTCTGTTTTTTACTCTTCCAATAGATGAGATTACCTCCAACAAACACACAATACACTGTAGTAAACTTTCTATCTAAGAGAGATTGGGCCTAGTCTGCATCTTTATATCATTTAATTTGAGTGTGACCGAAGTTCAGATGCAACAAACCACAACCAGGATACATTTCTAATATAAGAGAATATGAATCATTGCATCCTAATGACAAGTCATCGGATGATTCAAGAATTGGTGGATGACAGTGACAACAAATAAGATATCTGGGCTCTCATAACTGTTAGGTAGTTCAACTTCCCAACTGACCGTCTGTATTGCGTTAAATCTATCAATGGTACTCCTTATTCTGCCAATAGTTTTGTGTTTGGATCCATAGGCGAGTTAATCCATTTCACTCCCAACACTTTGTGTCGCTCAATAGATTAAGGACATATTTCATTTTAGTGAAATGCCTTAACTCAATCGAGTAACCTTAATACCCAAGAAATACTTCAACTAACCTAAATCTTTGGGTTCTTGAATACCACTGTAGTCGTCTCTAGTAATCATTATGTCATCCATATAATTAGTAATATTCTCTCATTTGTACCATATTGACTCTACAACGTAGTAGTCCAAACTCAGTAATCACTTCATTGAAACTCCCAAACCACGTTCGATGGGACTACTTAAGATTGTAAATGGATTTCTTCAAGCGACAAATCAAACTGGACTCCCCCTAAGCAACAAACCTAGAATGTTGCTCCATATAAACTTCCTCAGTGAGATCGCCATCCAATAAGGCATTCTTAATGTTGAGCTAATGTAATGGCCAACAAAAGGTGGCAGCAAAAGAGACGAACAACTGAACAAATGCGAGCACGAGAAAATGTCTCGAAGAAATTAAGACTATATATCTAAGTATAAACTCTAGTAACTAAGCGAGTTTTGAGTCGATCAATAGTTCCGTGAACTTTGACTATATATACCCATTTGCATCAACTACTGTTTTCTTGTGTAGAAGGGAGACGAGGTCCCAAGTACCATTTCTATGTAAATCATCCATTTCCTCTTTCATTGCGGTCATCCGAATAGGGTGAAAAAGAGATTATAAAACAGATTTACGAATAGAAACCAAAGAAAACGAAGCAACAAAGGAATAGTGATCACACATCATTTTGTGCAATCTAATAGCACTAAATTAAGTTTTGTTAATCTTCTAAATAAATTAAATTAGTAGAAATTGATTTATTTTATTTGTTTTTGTAGGATTTTGAATTTGGAATAAAAAAATGTTAACTTGGTGCAAACCAGACAAGAAACGGACGAACCACGCCCAGCCGAACACAATCGGAGTCTGCCCGGTGTCGCGCGAGCGACTACTAGCGTTGCGTGCGCGACCAGCTCTATCGACCGTGAATGAAAGGGGATGTTCCTCTTTTTGTTGCTTTTTGACCATTTTAAGGAGGTTGTCTCCATTTTATGTTTTTTTTTTAATTATTATTCCTTTGTGAGAGGGGAGTAGCCATATTTATATGGTGGGAGAGAGTTGTTCATAGTGTTTTTTGGTTTGGTTGAGACTTTCCCAAGTCATGTAAGTAGATAGTTTTAGGATTTTAGTTTCTTTTTTTATATCTCTCTCATCTTTTTCTTTTTCTTTTTCTTCTTCTTCTTCTTATTCCTCCATCATCTTCTCTTCCCCTTAACGATGGAAGGCCAAGATCTCAAGAGCAAAGTGGCAATGGCGTTTTCAAGGATTATATAAGAGAAAATGCCATTTTTCACTACGATGAAAGGATAAACTTCGTTCACCAGGTTAGAATTGTAGTAATATATTTTGAATTTATATAATATTGTATTTTTCTATCTAAATTTGGATTTTGTGTGACAATTCTGCGATGAGAATTTGTGTTCTTGATTTTGTTATTATTGTGGTTGGATTTATTTTCAAAGTATTCTTATAGAGATTTTGATCTAAATCCAATTACTACTAAAAATGTTAGATCTAGTACCTATGGTCTAGATCTAACGGTCAAACAATCGTATTCTTGGGGATTGATTATTGGTTTGAATGGTTTATGTCTAAATATTAATTAACTTTAGATTAGTTAGATTAGTGTAGTGTAGGAATTAAATAACGAAGATAGATCATGCCAAAAAATAACAATCCTTATCATTTTTAGTAGTTCTGCCTTGTAGTTGGGAACACTCGTTTACACAAATCTGATTTGAATAGAAAATACAAGAACAGCATAATACTAAAAATACTAAACCCACAATTCCTAACCCTATATTTTCTTTTTCTTTTTTGTTTGTAGATTTAGTTTTTTTTTATTCTTTTATTATAAATCAAAAATCAAAATTCGTCCCTATTTCCTTCAAGGAAAAAAAATAATCGAAAATCGATAATTACAAGACCGATGCCTGTGGTTCGACACCTATACTTAAGCATACTATACTACGATATTTTGCGCTTAGTTAAGGGTATTATTTTTTAGCGATCAAATTTTGGCGTATTACTAGGGATCAGAGTTGCTAATTGTCGATTTTTGTTATTATTTTCCTTTCTCCACTTGTATATATTTATCATTTCATTATTGTTGAGACTAGACAGCTAAGCCGCCACCCTCTTTCTTTTTTTCTTTGTTCTTTTTGTCATTTGAGATTGGACGGGCTAAGCCGTAATTCTTTTTTTCTTTTTCTTTATTGTTGTTGAGACTAGATAGGCTAAGCCGCCATCCTTTCTTTTTCTTTATTGTTGTTGACATCGGACGAGCTAAGCCGCCATCCTTTTTGTTGATTTATTTAATTATTTTAATTTGTTTTTAAAAAAAAAATTGGGACTAGGGTAAATGGATAATTACTTTGAGAGATTTGACATTTCGTTTGTAAATTTTGAACAACCTTTTCTCTCAAGACCGCAACCTGATCCAAACTCACGTACAGTAGACCAAAACTTGAACCATTTCACCAATCAATATCCTTACAATTACCAAAATCTCACATATCCCTATAATAATGTTTACCCCAATCAATATTATCCGTCGCCTGAGTATAATCAATATTCGAATAATTATGGATGGGATCAACAATATTATAATGAGCCTTCAGGATCGTACTTTTACGATCAATCCTACTACCAACCTCAATGTCAACCACTATTTTTCCAAAAGGATATGAATGCTCAATCCACTGAGCTCCAACACATCCTTAAACTCTTGGAAGAACAACAAGTCCTTACAACCTGGGAAGAGCAAACCAAAAGGATAGACTGGCTAGAAGCCCAAGTCAAGGGAATTGTTGAATTATTAAATGAGAAAAATATAAATAGCGGTTTGGAGGTTGACAATTGGGTAAATGGTCTACAACACGAGAGTGAACATGAAGAGTCGTCATAAGGACCATAGTCGAGTGAAACTAGTGAGGAACCCAAATGCTATGATTCCGAGTTTGAGCCATTTTTGGCTCTACCATCACTAGTGAGTGAGGCAGAGAAGAAAGTGGGATACAAAAGTTAAGGTGAGTTGGTGAGCGTAAAAGTTGAGAATATGTACGTGGAGGAGGTCAAGGTAGAAAATCATAAGGAAGAAAAGATCCAACTATCAAATAAATATTTGGGTAATCTTTCTTTGATTGAGCCATCTATTATACCAATGCCCCCGTATTCCAAAATTAATGTTTATCGTTTTGATATAGTAGACCAGTTGTCAACCCTAATCACGGATGGTTCATGTCATATTCAATAGGTTGACATCACTCATCTTCTACTGGGGGTCTTGATAAAAAGACCACCAATAAAGTCCATAAAAAAGAAATGGGATTTGATCTAGGAAAGAAGTTGAGAAACTTGAGTGTTGCCTACTACTTGTCTCTCACCGACTGGAGAGTAACTCAACAGAAGGTGAGAAGCGAGTTACTCCATTACGGATAGTGGGTTAAGACACTCATCGTCCGACTGAAGATGTTAAATTTAACGCTGAGTGGGAGGCAACCCATTGTTGTTTTTAAATTTATTATTTTAGTTTTTGCTTTATATTTGATTTGATGAGTTTTCTTTTAGTGTTGTGTCAGATAGATTTACAAGTATTCTACATCGACTCGGTCCAAATATGCAGCTTTGCTATGTCAGGTTGTATCTTTCCTTATCAAACTAATCTAATAATTTTCTCATTAAGGACAATGCGAAGTTTAGGTTTGGGGGGTAGGTAAATGCTTGTATTCCTTCTGATATTTTATTTCACACTTAATTTTGTCAATCTATCCTATGATAATATGTATGTCGGGTACAAACTTGAGTTTGCTAAAATAATTATTGGAACATAAGACTGATTTTTAAAAAATATTTTATTTTTCGACCCTTACATTCATGTTAACTTTATTTTATTTTAAATTTAGTACATGAGTTATTTTACTGAATTTTGACATGAAAATAACATATCCCTGAAATTTAAATATATATGTACAAAAAAAAATATCATTAAAAAAATATTTTAATAATAAAACATTTATGATAATAATAATGATTTTCTATCTTAATGATGAATTTTCGCTGAGTAACTGGACCTCTTCTCTCAGTAATGTTTAAGTACTCGAGTCAAAAGATGGAAGCGATTTGTTAAGACGATAAGTGGCTTGTTAAGTTCGAAGCCTAAATTATTCGAGTTATTAAGCCTGAAGAGTGCTTTAACACCTAATGTCCCAAGCCAAGATTGGGATCATTAGCCCAACACTCGTTATACAGACATCTTAGAAAGTCCAGTGGGGTTAATATTGCACATGTCACTTATTTATAGAAAATTGTTATTTTATATGTAAATAAATAAATAAAAGATATGAAAAAAAAAAAAAAAAACACAAAACGAGGGACATGTATATTTTTTTATTTTAGGAAAAAATCATTTGATTGTTTAAAACCAGTTAACTAGCTACTATGAACTAAATTCATTATAAACAAGAGTTGCAGGTATGTTGTGGGTGCAAATTTGAATATTGCTAGAAATCACGTGCTATGAGATCAATGACTATTTTAGTAACTTTTGTTTGATTTCGACTTGATATGTCAGCGTTGGACAGAACTGATAAATATTTTGTGAGGAATAAAATGTACAATAACGAATTTACGATGTTTGTGGGTAGCATCACTGTTAACCCTCACGAGATAAAATTTATCCATTAGGGATGACCTAGGAGTTTAAAGGCTTGTTGCATACGCTAAATGCAATCGTGTTTCCTATGAAAGTGGCTTTTCATTTAATTATTATATTTTGTTTTGCTCAAAAACTAGTAAAATTTAGTTTGGAGGTGTGATCGCACAATATTTTGTATGATCTAATACCACTAAACTAAGTTTTATTAATTCCTTAAATAAATTAAATTAGTAGAAATTGATTTATTTTATTTATTTTTGTAGGATTTTGAATAAAAAGAAGCTAACTTGGTGCCAAATGGACAAGAAATAGACGAACCACGCCCAATCAAACATGACAGGTGTCTGCCCGACGTCGCGCACCCGATAGCCGGTGTCGTATGTGCAACCAACTCCAGCGGCCATGAATTAAGGGGGATCTTCCCCTTTTTTTTTTCTTTTTTTTTTTTTTTATTATTATTAACGATTTAAGGGGTTTATCCCCCTTTTGTGTTTTTATTGTCTAGTGGGCTATCATAAAACTCACTAGACACTTTATCTTCTTTTTTTTTTTTTTTATTCCTTCGTGAAAGGGGTGGCCATATTTATATGGTAGGGGGAGTTGTTCATGGTGTTTTTTAGCTTAGCCGAGACTTTCCTAAGTCTTGTAGGTAGATAGTTTTAAGATTTTATTTTATTATTTCCTTCCTCTCTCTCATCTTCTTTTTCTTCCTCCATCCTCTTCTCCTTCCCTTGAAGGCAGAAGGCCAAAATCTCACGAGCAAAGTGGTAATGGCGTTTTCAAGGATTATATCCGAGAAAACGCCATTTTTCACTACGATGAAAGGCTAAAATTCCTTCATCTGGTTAGAATTGTGGTAATATATTTTGAATTTATGTATATATATATATATATATATATATATTATCAAAATTTGGATTTTGTGTAACAATTGTGTGATGAGGATTTGTGGTTGGATTTATTTTCAAAATGTTCTTCTAGAGATTTTGATGTAAATCCAATTATTACTAAAAACGTTAGATCTAGTACATGTGATCTAGATCTAACGATCACACAATCGTGTTCTTGGATTATTGATTTGGATGGATTATATCTAGATATTAATTCACCTTAAATTAGTTAGATTAGTGTAGTGCAAAAATTAAATATCAAAGATAGATCATGTTGGAGAAAAATAATTCATATTTTTCTGAGTAATTCCGGCTTGTAGTTGAGAACATTCGTTTACACAAATCCGATTTGAATAGAAAATACAAGAACAACATAATACTCAAAACACTAAACCCAAAATTCCTAAGCCGGTATTTTTTTTATTTTTTTTTATAAATTTAGTTTTTTTATTCTTTTATTATAAATCAAAAATCAAAATCCATCCGTGTTTCCTTCAAAGTAAGAAAAATAATTACAAGACCGATCCCTGTGATTCGACACCCGTACTTAAGCACACTATACTATGATATTTTGTACTTAATTAAGGGTATTATTTTTTAGCGATCAAATAGTATGATGGAGATAGGTGTGCATATGAGACGACATTAGAAATAGGATGATCAGTACATAGGCGCTTACCCATTCATTGGTAATAGAAAATATTCAAATCAAAAAAGGATGGATAAATTGGAGAAAGGTCTAAGGACACAGGGATAATTTGTGTAACGGTAAAAGCATTCTTTTGGCGATAAGAGTATACCTATAAAGGAGGTTATGGACGATTGTATGTGATAGGTGCGAGAGCACTCAGAGATGAATTAGGAGTTGGAAAACTTGGCAATTGGAGTGTAACATTTAGATCGTCCTAAGAGAAGGGCACATAAAAATAAGGGGTAGACTCAAAGAAAGTGACATCTACATAGATAAAATATCGACATAAAGAATGACGATAACAATGAAAGCCCTTTTTGGTGTGCGAGAATAACCAAGGAAAACACATCTTATAACACGACGATCTCACTTATCCTTATCGGGAGTCAACTAATGGACAAATAAACACATCCAAAGACATAGGGAGGTAAAACAAACCAGGGTGATCGGAGAAAAACAAATAAAATGAAGATCTTTTCCTTTCAAGGTAGAAGATGACATCCTATTGATTAAGAAGCAAGATGTAAGAACCGCATCGGCTCAGAAGTGTTACAGATAATTCATCTCAAATATCAGAGTTCGAGCCACTTCCAGGATATGTAAATTCTTACGCTCAGCGACTCTATTTTGCTATGGTGTGTAAGGCCAAGAAAATATGCAATATACCAGTCTGTGACATGAAGTAAATGGCTGAGAAAAATATTCTCGAGTATTATCCCTGCGAAGCATACGCACATCTACATTAAATTGGGTTTTAATTTCAGCACAAGCAGCAAAGAAAATATAAAATAATTCAGAACGATCTTTCATTAATTAGAGCTATGTAACTCTTAAAACATCTTCCATAAATGGAATGAAATAACGAAAACCTAATGTTGGAACAAGTACCTTGAGATTGACAAGATAGGGACGGCCTATGAGCAGATGCAACTGCAAGAGAATCGGTGGGTAGGATAATACGTGTCTCCTCAAGATCGTCAAAGTATTAAAGACCATTTTTCTCACGCCTTGTGACAATCATCTTCCATGTTCTCAAATACTAGATAATGACAAAATCATAAGAAAAAATAAATAAATAAAACAATTAAGTTGTTAAGTAAGTGTTATGGGGTAGGTACGAAATCACTATTATCGTGTTGGTTACTTTCACGTAACTAGCAACTTGTACTGCCCAGAATCTAAAATGGAGTTAAAATATGAAAATGAAAAATTAAAAAAAAAAAAAAAAAAGTGGTGGCAAACATACAAATAAATGGAGACAATAATTTAATATGGTTCAGCAGGATGTCTGCTCTACGAGCGAAGACAGATCAGGAGTATTCACTATAAGAAAATATGAATACAAGTGGTAACAGATCAACACTCAAAAGCCAAATCCCAAATGCACCTAATAATCTTTACGGATAAAATACAAAATTGGATATAAAAAACTCTCAAATGTGATCTCTCTCTAAAATGGTATTTTTCCCTTTATCTCGATCTCTACACACCAAAAAAATGAAAACACCTCTCCCATATATATAATGGAGTATGGCAGTGTTATGAGCTGAAGATAATTTATATTGTCTTCTTGATTTGTCAAAGAAAGATGATGGACAAGTACGGCTGGTCAGGCACCTGACAAAATTCTTCATATGCATTAATGTAATCACATAATTGAATGCATGAATCTTCTGGGCCTCTCTAGAAGGGTAGAAATTTGATATGATGTGGGCCCCTCCTTATGAAAGTTATGCTTCATGAAACCTCTACATAATTGAGGTGAAAGCCTCAACATTCAAGAACCATCTTTATTTGACAAATAGGGTTGTGGGCCCTTCCTTCATTAACAAATCTGCCCCTCCAGTAGATATGGGGATAAAGAGCTATAAGACAATTTCCATTAAATAGAAAACCACAAAAATCTTGATCCAATTTTTTCCAAGAAACCCTAAAGGGTTTGCTACGTCTTCTTAACACGAACAAAGCTCAAGTGATGCTAGAACATGTGAGTAGGAACAGGCTTTGTCATCATATATACTAGATTATTTATTGTACCAATCTTCTAAACATTGATCAATCCCTCATATATAATATTTCAAATGAAGTGATACATGACATCAATATGTTTGGTTCTTTTGTGATACATCTGATTTTTAGTCAAATGTATTATACTTTGTCTGTCACAAAAACAACAATTAAATTACGTTGTAAGCCAAAATCTGGAACCAAAAACTCTTAGCCAAATTGCTTCTTTCACTGCCTCAGTCACTGCTATATATTTCGCCTCTGTAGTGGAAAGAGCAACTGTAGGTTGTAAAGTTGTTTTCCAACTAATTGGACATCATGAGAGAGTGAATATAAAACCTGTCAAGGATCTTCTTCTGTCTAAATCCCCTGCATAATCAGAATCCACATAGCCAACACTTCCTCAAGTGTCTTTGTTCTTCTTATATACCAAACCAACATCTGCAGTACCTTTTAGATAACGAAGAATCCATTTCACTGTCTGTCAATGTTCTTTTCCTGGATTTTCCATATAACTACTAACAACATATGAAATATTAGGGCAAGTACATACCATAGCATACTTAAGGCTGCCAACGGCACTAGCATATGGAACATATGACATGTATCTCTTTTCTTCATTTGTCCATGGAAATATTTTTGTAGATAAGAGAAAGTGAGGAGCAAGTAGTATACAAACGGATTTAAAATTTTGCATGCCAAATCATTCAAGTACTTTCTCAATATAACTTTTTTGAGACAAACAAATTTTGCCAGCTTGACGATCCCTTCAAGTTTTCATTCCCAAAATCCTTCGAGCTGCACCCAAATCTTTCATCTCAAACTCGGCACTGAGTTGAGATTTCAAATTCTTAATTTCTGACATACTTTTAGCAGCAATGAGTATCTCATCAACATATAATAATAAATACACAAAAGAATTTTCGGGGAGCGTTCTGAAATATACACAACTATCATAATTACTTCTGCAGTATCCATGATTAATCATAAACGAATCAAACCGTTTATACCACTGTCTCGAAGATTACTTTAATCAATATAATGATTTATTCAACAAGCAAACATGATATTATTTTCCTTGAACAATGAATCCCTCGGGCTGATGCATATAGATACGTTCTTCAAGTTCACCATGAAGAAAGTCTGTCTTAATACCAAGCTGCTCAAATTCTAAATCAATTACAGCAACCAGAGCAAGTAACATGTGAATCAAACTGTGTTTTACCTTTGGTGAGAAAATTTCGTTAAAGTCTATCCATTCTCTCTAACTGTAGCCTTTAGCTACCAAGTGTGCTTTATACCTTGCATCTTCGACCCTTAGAATTCCTTCTTTTATTTTGAAAACTCATTTGCAACCGAAAATCTTCTGACCTTTGGGCGGTTTGACTAACTCCCCTGTCTAATTCTTGTGAAGCAACTCAATCTGTTCTGTTATAGCAATAGTTCATTTTGCAGATTCATTGCTTGTGATGGCATCATGATAAGTGGAAGGTTCATCTTCTTCTTCAATAATTTCTGCCATAAACAAAGCATAAGCAATTACATCTGCATAAGTATACCTTTAAGGTGGCTTAATCTATTTACGTTGTCTCCCTGTAGCAATACTATACTATTGCGATTCTTGTGCAACATATTGTTGCACTTCCTCATCGTTGGGTTGTTCCACATAAGCTTCTTGCATCGGTTTCGAAGTTTCAAACTCTAACTCCACCTATAGTTTGTCACTTTGAGAATCACATGTGTCAACATTATCTTTTCTATAATAAAGCATACAAGATTCATGAAAAATTACATCTCTACTGGTAATAAATTTAGGAGATTTAGGATTAGGACACCACAACCTATATCATTTCACTCCTTATCCATACCCAAGGAAAATGCATTTCTTAGCTCTTGGCACTAATTTTCCTTCGTTGACATGAGCATAAGCTAGACATCCAAAAATTCTTAAAGAAGAATAATCAGCGGGAGAACCAAACCGAATATCCTCTGGTGTTTTACATTCAATAGTAGTTAATGCAGACCTGTTCACCAAGTAGCATGTGGTGTTGACTACTTCAGCCCAAAATTTCTTAGACAGGCCTGCGTTAAAGAGCATACAACGTGCTCTCTCCATAGAGTTTTGTTCATGCATTCTGCAACTCCATTTTGTTGTAGAGTACTCTTGACCATACAGTGTCTAGCAGGCCTTCGTTCCTGCATAACTCATTAAATTCATCTGAATAGAATTCCAAACCATTATCAATTCAAAAACGCTTCACTTTCTTACCGGTTTGATTCAATCATTGCCTTCCACTGCTTAAATTTAGTGAACACATCACTTTTATTTTTCAAGGTATAATTCTAGACGTTACGAGAAAAATCATCAATAAAAGTCAACAAATACCGAGAACCACCGGGAAGGAACTTGTGAAGGACCCCAAAGATCCGAATGGATGTAGTCTACCATACCTTTGGTCCTATGTACTGCAGTAAAAAACTAGACTTGTTTTTGTTTACTAAAAATATAATTTTCACAAAATCCAAGTTTACTAATTTTTTTCCCTCAAAGCAAACCTCGTTTGCTTAATATTCCCATACCTCTCTCGCTCATATGCCCCAGGCGTATATGCCACAACCGATTAGTATCTGAATCTGAGTAACCCAATGAAGATATTAATGCAGAGCCAAGAATTGTGTCACCCTGCAAAAAATAAAGACCATTCTTCTTTCTACCTGTCATTACTATTAAAGTACCTTTCAAAGCTCTTAAGATTCCACCTTTAGCGGAAAAATTACAGCCATTAGAATAGAGAGTACCCAGAAAAATTAAATTATTCTTAACATCTGGAAACATTCGTCAATGTTCTTATAATACCATCATACGTCTTGAGTTGGACAGATCCTATTCCAACTATTTTACATGCCATATTATTTCCCATTAAGACTATACCACCATTAATTAATTCATATGTAGAAAACCAATCTTTATTAGGACATATATGGTAGGAAGCGCCAGAATCAAGAATCCACTCATTTTCTGAGCTCAAATTACCATCAGCAACAGAAAGAACATTTTCTTCAACCGACTTATTTTCTATAACTCTAGCAATATCAGAAGAATTACTAGTAGATTTGTTATTCTTATCATTTCTTTTTAAGTTTTTGACAATTCCATCTAGTGTGCCCCTTTTTGTGACAGTAGTAGCACTCAACATTTTTGTTTGATTTAGACTTTGACTTAGATGGATCTTTATTTCTAGAAGCCTTATTTTGAGTTCTCCCCCTCACAACAAGACCTTCAACAATTTCATTTGAATTATTACTAAACACTCTTTTCTCAACTCTTGAGAATTCAGTGATGATTTAACATCTTCCATAAAGTAAAGTTGTAACAAAAATCTCGTATGAAAGGGGTAAGGAACATAGTAAAATAAGGTCCTGATCTTCGTCTTTGATTTTAATATCAATATTTTTCTGATCGATCCATGATTATTTTATTAAACTTATCAATATGTTCTTTAATAGGCGTTCATTCATTCATCTAAAGTGTATAGAGATTTTGCTTCAAATATAGCCTATTGGTGAAAGACTTTGTCATATAAAGTATTTCGAGCTTTAACCATAATTTTGCCGCGGTGTCTTCTTCCACGACTTCACACAGCACCTTGTTTGCCAAGTTGAGAATAATTGCACTGCGAGCTTTCTCGTCAATTTCTGCAAATTCGACATCAGACATCATAGCAACTGGAACCTTGGTAACAGTTGCAGACCCGGCAGAAGTCTCTGCTCTGGCACCTGCGTCTGTGCCTTGATCGCCACTTTTATCTAAGCCTCTTTTAGCGGGCAATTTTTCTCTACACCATAGTGCCTTCTACAAGCCCTATGGTACTAGCAAAGCGTGCATTTTAACACGCCATAAACAGAAGATGATTTTGCCATCAAATTTCTCGATCTCATATTTGGCCGTCAATTTTTGGAAATTCTAAAAGTAACAAAGATAAAATAGCTCTAATACCAGTTTCTTATGGGGTAGGTACAAAATCACTATTCCTGTGTTAGTTACTTTCACGTAAATATCAACTTGTACTACCTAGAATCTAAAATGGAGTTAAAATACGATAACGAAAAAAAAAAAAAAAGTGATGGCAAATACACAAATAAATGGAGACAAGAATTTAATGTGGTTCAACATGATACCTACTATACGGGCAAAGACGGATCAAGAGTATTCACTATAAGCAAATATGAATACAAGTAATAACAGTTCAACACTCAAAACCCAAATTCCAAATACACCCAATAATCCTCACGGATAAAATACAAAATTAAATATAAAAATAAAAATCTCTCACACCAAAAAAAAATGAAAACGCCTCCCTCATATATATAATGAAATATGGCGGTGTTATGAGCTGAAGACAATTTTATATTGTCTTCTTCATTTGTCACAGAAAGAGGCTGGACAAGTACGACTGATCAGACGCTTGACAAAATTCTTCACATGCATGAATGTAATCACATAATTGAATGCGTGAATTTTGTGGGCCTCTCTAGAAGGGTTGAAAGAAATTCGATATGATACAGGCCCCTCCTTATGAAAGTGATGCTTTATGAAACCTCTACATAATTGAGGTCAAAGCCTCAACATTCAAGAACCATCTTTATTTGACAAATGGGGTCGTGGGCAATTCCTTCATTAGTAGTAAGTTTACTGACAGACATCAAATCAAAATAAAATAAAAGAATATACAAGATAGATGATAAAAAGAAAGAGGGTTAGAGTTTCACGGTCCCGATGCCACGAATAGGGATTGTGGAACCATCAGCAACAATAACAAGGGCCAACGAAGGAGATATCTGAATATGCGTAAACAAAAAATAAGTACCTAACATGTGGTCAGTGGCAGAGTAGTATATAACCCGGGGTATAGAAGGGGAAGGATAAAAGGAAAGATCCAGTAGGAATACATTATTGAGCTAAAGACGTAATGGGGATAAACGCTTGTTGGAATGTCATAAACTGGAGGAATTGAGCATACTCATAATTAAAAATTGTCTTGGTTGCGTATTTCCTTTGACTACTAAGGGCAACTTGTGCAACTTTTGACCATTGCAAGTAATTTGTCTCATTCAGCTTGCGTGTGCTGAACAATTAAGGCCACATAGTAGACATTAATAACCTGTTAAACGAATGACACAGTACACCCCAATAAAACAACTAACAATAACTGTTGAGGGAAACGAACCCCAAAAAAAATAAAAAAATTAATAGAACATATAAACAAATAATTTAAGACATTAATTAACAATTTATTTATTGTGTGTGTTTTTCGTTTTTTTCTTTCCTTTTTTTGTGTTTTTTCCTTTTGTTTTTTGTTTGCCTCCCCCTTTTTTGTTTGCCTCCCCCCCCCCCCCCAAACTTTTTTTTTCCCCATAATGAAGTGAGGCAATTAAAAACAGAAGTTAGGGGAAAACCTAGCTTCGGGAAAGAGAGAACACGCAAGGGTGGATGACGGAGCAAGACTGGACGACGGATGACGACGTTGGCCCGATGATGGCCGTTGCTATGACGACGATGGCGGTGCAAATGATGGCAACGACAGCGGCGTGACGACAATGATAGCAGCACAAAGAGGCTAGATCTCGCCTGGTTGGCGACGGATCTAGGTTGTACTTAGGTGGCGAAGCGGTGATGGTGGCGGCGAGGTTTTGGGGTTGCAACTTCTTTTTTTCTTCGTACAGATGGTGAAAGAGGAAGGGAAAAAATGGAAAATAAAATTTGATAAAAATGAATCTTGAACGGAACTATAAGATTAATGTCTCATAACCGGCTCTTGATAGCATGTTAAAAAAGAATAGAGAATAATGGCAAGGCTTAATAATTGTGCTAGGTTTTTTCTATATTTATAATAAAAATTAGAAAATAATACAGAAATACAACAATGACCTAAATCCCAAGTAAATATACGCAAATTGAGGAATACCATAATGCATAAATAAGCTTTTCTAGGAAGTAGGAAATGGGGAAAGCTTGTGAGAGAGAGAGAGAGATGGAAAAGCAGAAGGAAACAAGATATCCAAAACAAGTGGTGTTAGTCCCATATCCAGCCCAAGGCCACATGAGCCCCATGCTCAACCTGGGCACCCTCCTCCACTCCTTAGGCTTCTCCATCACCGTCGCCCACCCGCTGCTCAACTCACCCGACCCGTTAAACCACCCGGACTTCAATTTCCAACCCATATCAAGAAACCTTTCTGGCCACGACACCTCGATTGGGAGCCTACCAGCTCTCACGAGGACTCTTAATTCAGACTGTGAGATCCTACTTACAGAATGTTTGGTCCAGATAACAAGAAAACACGAACTGAACGGCGTCAGAATCGCCTGCGTTATCTACGACACGTTGATGTATTTGGCGAAAGACGTGGCGAATCAGATGAAGGTTCCAAGCATTATGCTTCAGACAAGTAGTGCTTCTTATAAACTGCCTTTCCGGCTTCTAGGCCAGCTTAAAGCAGAAGGCTGCATTCCTTCTCAAGGTATATATGTTGAATGACTGAAATTCTCTCTCTCTCTCTCTCCCCATTTACACTAATTCGATCAATTGTAACGCGTGAAATCAATTACAGATAATTCGATGATGGTGCCCAAGCTTCATCCTCTCTGTTTTTCGGATCTACCGGTTCCTGTACTTGATGACTCCCACCTAGAGCTACTAATAACTTTAAACAGCATAGGATCCTCGTCGGCAATAATCTGGAACACGGTAGACTACCTCGAGCATCAACCGTTATCGCAACTCCGGCAACATTACAAAGTACCGATCTTCTCATTAGGCCCTCTGCAGAAGATGGCTCCCTCCACTTCCACTAGCTTCCTAAAAGAGGAAAACAGTTGCATCGATTGGCTCGATAAACAGGCTCCAAAATCGGTCATTTACGTAACTTTTGGAAGCATTGCAAACGTGGAACCAAACGAGTTAGCCGAGATGGCGTGGGGCCTAGCCAACAGCGGGCAGCCGTTCCTATGGGTGGTTCGACCCGGATCAGTTAATGGGTCAGAATGGATCGAGCACTTGCCGGAGGGTTTTAGAGAGGTTGTGGAGGAGAAAGGGTGTATAGTGAAGTGGGCTCCACAAAAGAAGGTGTTGGCGCATTTGGCCGTGGGAGGATTTTGGAGCCATTGTGGGTGGAATTCGAGCTTGGAGAGCATTTCTGAAGGGGTACCAATGATTTGCACGCCGTGTTTCGGTGATCAAAGAGTGAATGCTAGGAATTTAACCCATGTTTGGAGGGTAGGATTGGAATTGGAGGATGAACTGGAGAGAGGAGCCATTGAGAAAGCTGTCAGAAGACTTATGACAGATAAAGAAGGGGAAGAAATAAGGCGCAGAGCGATTGACATGAAGAAAATAATTGAAGTTAGTATAGAGAAAGGTGGCTCTTCATACAATTCCCTGATTGAGTTGACAGATTTCATCTATGATTCCCACAAGACAAGACCATGTTAAACAAACATGGTTTTCTGATTAATTACAGTTTGAAGATCTCGATCTAAATCCTATGAAGCCTACTTATTCATGTACCATAATCTTTGTCTCAATGTTTTTGTTGAATCACACGTCGCTGCTTGTGTTACCTAATCCTGAGCTATATATAAAGTCTATGGCAATCATCATCTTACAAGATATGTTTTAAGTGTGAGTTAGGCCTATTAATATTTCAAAAATAGATATAACATAATTACATACAATTTATAACATATAACTAATATTGCATAGGTACATGTAATTAATATTATGTAGACATGAGTACATATAAAATTAATACGCAAATAAAAATTAATTCATTAAATCAAAATTTACATTTCAAATGTGACTAATAACATATTACATCGGCTATTCTTTATAAATATTTATTATAATTGAAATTTCAGGGACCAAATTGAAATTAGTTGTAAATTGCAAAGACTAAAGCGGATAAAGAATATAATCAAAGAGATGAGTCAATGGTGTGAGTAACTCAACGCATGAAGGTTAAGATAATCGTTCAAAGGTAATTGTTTGAAATTTGAATCTAAAATACAATTTATACCCACTTTTTTATCTCAATTTTCAATTTTGCCCTCAAGTTTTTTATTTTTACAATTGGTTTCATAAACTATAACATGTCTTTGTAGTGCAATTATTGAGTTTTGATGTATAATTATGGCGATATATGTCACACTCCACCCCGGGCACGCGTCACCCAAAGGCAGGCGTGACGTTGGCATGACACCCCCTGACCAACCAGAAAACAAATACATACATACATACATACATATATATATATATATATAACATATTCAGATACACGCGTACCGCTACCACTATTTTTTTTTTTTCCCCAAAAATAATAGCCAATACTCATTTCCAAAGAAAATATGGGACACACCCGTCCCGAATATATATATATATATATATATATACACAACAAAAATCACCAAAAACAATGTTGAACCTCCCACGGATTCGCCTCTAACCGGTCCACTCCCAAAACGACACTATCTCCAGATTCTACCTAGTGCCAGTAGTGGACCCACTCTTATTTGCGGCACCTGAAATCAATTTTTTTTTATCGGTGTACTGTCTTCATAATAAAAATATTTTGAATGGATCAAGAATAAATATTAAACACCACGTTTCAAAATATAATATTATATAATCATCTACCGTACGGAAATCCAATTTCCCTGTTACCACTGAAATTACTCATATATTCAAAACACTCAATCCAAATATTTTAAAGTAATATACTTAAATCAAATCAATCCAAATAGTTCATCATATAATAAAACACCCTATACCACTCTTCTATTAGTCATATAATCATTTTTACCTCACGATTAGGAATTGCAACAGTACCGTACCACCCGCAGGATTTGCACTCCTAACAGGTTAATCAACCACATGCCGAACTAACTCTCCGGACAGGTCATAATATAGTCAACCACCTGTTAGACTAACCCTCCGGACATGTCATAATATAATTAACCACCTGCCGGACCAGCCCTCCGGACAAGTCATAATATAGTCAACCACCTGTCGGACTAACCCTCCGGACATGTCATAATATAATTAACCACCTGTCAGACTAGCCCTCCGAACAAGTCATAAAATAGTCAACCACCTGCTGGATTAACCCTCCGGATAGGTCATAATATAATCAACCACCTGTTGGACATGCCCTCCTAACAGGTCAAAACCATCCCGCAAGACATACCTTCCTGACGGGATCAAAGTTATGGCATAGTCGGACCAAAAATTCACCCTCTACATTCAAAAATCTACTTGACCCATATAAATTGTAAAATTGTCCAATTTTTAATAAACACATTTTTCCACAATTTATACAAAAATAAAATTTGTATATTAACATAAAAGACAGTACACTCACCTCGATTCTCGCACAGCAAAAATAGCACCCCCCAAAACCTACTGGGATGCTGGCGCCTACGAAACTAATAACGATAGGGCCTAAATTAATATTTGATTTAAAACAACCCTAACATGCAATGCATGACCCTAAGTTACGTAATTTCCCGTTCTCCAAATTTAATTATACAAAATTATTATTTACCTCATTCCGTTACGTGAATATTTTATGTAGAACGTTATTAAAATTAACCGTTACGAAAATTATTACGACTACGGAAATTTTAACGCTAAAGATTTAATTTAACGAAGCTAATAATTGATTGAAATTTTACCCGTTTTCGAATTGTTTAAAATTCTCTATTTTTTTGGACTGATCCCCACCGCCGCGATGACGGTATCACCGCTGTGGCGACGCTACAACAATTCTGCCCACAGTATCTCACCGCTGCGGCGATAGATCTTACCGCTACGGCGACGATCGTCTTCTTCGTCTGTTCTGGGTTCTGCTCGCTGAACCTCTCTGCCACGGCAACCCCTTTCTCTCTTTAACTCTCACCAGCTCCGGCGATTACAACCTGTCCATACAGACCCTCACTGGCCAACTGACAACCAAACTACCCACTCATCCACACAGCAAAACATCAGAGAACACACACACAGACTCACGGTCACATACCTACACTGGCTTAATAGAGCAAAACACACACACATACACACATGTCTGCACAGCACACACACACAGTCGCGCGCGCGCGCGCACACACCGCTGACAGATAGAAGGGACAGCACCCACACACACTCGCCATCGCACTCACAGATGAACAAACACACAAACGTACAATCGCTCACCCCTAAGCAGGCGACTGAGCAACGACGATTGCATACCCTCACACACCGTCGATTACCTACACCCATACACGCTGTCGACGAGCAAAACACATACTCATGCCTATGCCGGCACTGAACAGACCACGCACACACGCCGGAGGAGCACACTATTGACCAAATCCACACCCAACTTCTCTTTCTGTCTTCTTTGATTTCCTGATTTCTTCTTTTCAGGTTTTAGATCACGATTTTTGCATGGATAATTTATATGCATGATCATAGTGGATCCTCCTCAATCCCTCCCGTTGCCACGTCGCTCCTTCCCGTCCCTGTTTCCGATTTTGGTTGATCTCAACAGCATTTATAACCTCCCCTAAATTTTCTTTAAATTTTCATTTTAACCCAATTCAAAATTTATGATTTCTTAAAATTATAAATTCACCCCTAAACTTTTTATTTCAAATTGAAAATAACACATACCACCCCGTTATTTTCTAAATATTTCTAAAATGTAACTAAAATTATGTACGTGCTAAAATTAGGGTCTTACAATATACAAGGTTATTGATCATATCCAAATTAAGTTTTAATAATGTAATATAAAATACTAACGAAATTATTATAAAACAAGATGAATTTATATTTTTTGTGAGTAAAAAAAAAAAAATTAAATCACTTTATACCGTACCTTGGGCAAAAATATTTGTTTTCGAGTTTTTGGTAAACAATCTATGAATTTCAAATTTTAGTCATGTCATTAACACGTCAAAGTAATTTCTTTAAAAGTGTAAAGTTATTGAAATGCATAAAAGTCACTATAATTTTTTTATGTAATAAATTACAGTAACTTTTATGGCATATAACTTTGAATTTTTGAAAAAAATAATTAAACTTCTCAAAAAATTATTGTACTGGGGGATTGAATAAATAGTAAATTGTAAAATTTGGAGTTAAAAATGTAATTTGCTAAAAATTTGAATTTCTAATGCATGAACTACATGCTGCTAATTTCCAAATTGATTTTCCTCTTTTTCTCTCTTTCCTCTTAATGTTTCGGCCGACACCGAAAGGGGTCCCACTCCCCAACCTCTCTTTATTTTATTCTCTCTCCCAGCACGCGCACACACATGGGTGAACAAGAAAAAGAGGGAGGTCCACACACATGATTCTCTCTCTCACACACACGATTTTCTCTCTCTCCTCCCTCTCTCTCGGTTTTCTCTCTCCTCCCCTAATATTTTGACCAAAAAGGGCCCAAAAGCTTTGTTGTAAAGATTGCAACTTTGTAGCAGTTCGTATCGTTTCGAAGTTGTATCCGGAATTACAAACCCTAGGTCCAACTTAAAAAAAAAAAAAATTAAGAAATTCCAAAATTTCAAAAATAATTTTCTAAAGACCATCTCATGTGTAAAAAAATCACTGTTATAGGACTCTATTTTTTTATTTTTTTTCCGATAAACATAGCTATCATTGATAGAATGTTACAATTGAGAAAACCAAGAATAGAAGCTTACAAGACTTTGCTCTAATCCCAAACGCAACGACTATAGAAATCTAGCTGACCTAGCAAAGATCCCCGCAAAATCTCAACACGGTAATCACATAGAAACTATATTTAGAGATTCTACGAGTATCTCCGCTACATAGAAGGCACAACAAGATTCTCAATACACAAATTAACCCAAGGAAAAATTGCTGAGATCCCCAATCCCAACTAGCTGAAAATTGCAACACACGGCTGCAAAAAACAACTACAAAAAAACATCATCAAAGCAGTCGCAGCAGTTGCACAGCAAAATCAGCATCAAACTAGGAGCAGAATTTTCAGCAGCCTAAAATACACTGTAGACCGCTAGATAGACTTGGAATAAGAGATAAAAACTGAAGTTTATCCATCCAACCTGCGGGAAACAGCTACAAAAATCAACTACAGAAACCAGCAACTTTTTCAACCAAACAGAAGCAAACGGCTAAACGTTTCGTGCCCATCACCAAATGAAACCAAACTCTGTGATACCAACTTAAAAACTGCAATTTACGGATCATCCTGCATTAATTTAAGGACCAAACACCTCCACCAACAGTGAATAAATGTAGTTCGAGGACCAAATGAATCAATTCTCAATTAAGACCATGCACTTAAAATTTTAACCGACAAACCCATAACACAATAGCTAGAAAACTCAAGATCATGAATTCAACAAAAGACAGCAACTTGATAACACAACAGCTTGACAGATTCACTCTCAAAATAAATAGCCCTTGTTGACAACACAACAACATGAACGCTAAACCTTTCCCACAAGAAAAAAACAGAAACACAAGAGACTTTAGCGGACAAATCAAACCCCGGCGAGCCAAAACATAGATGAGGCAGTTGAATAACCCGATAGGACCAATCTGAAACTCCGGCCTCCTTCCCTCAACTCGATATACCAACTTCCAGTGGGGAAGTGGGAGGTCAGACGTTAATTACGTCCCTCACTGCTCCGAGAGCCCACAAAAGAAATCACACTCCACCCTCACCAGAAATAGGAATATTTATACCCTTTCACCCAAAAATCACCCCAACGAGACACTCCCCATGAACCCCGAAAGAAACCCAAAGAGGTAAACCCTTGCCAAAGGAAAGCAGACATACCTTAGGTTACCAAAACCTATCGCAATTTTGAAACCGAGGTGGGCTCCACCAGATACTAAGAGAATTCCTGGAAACAAAACTACAAGAGACTACACTAATAACAATAACAAACACCCGAAGTCAATGCCCAATATATGTAAAAAAATAAATTCCTTAAATCACCAGAGATGAAAATAAAGGAATAAACATACATACATACATATATATATATATATATATATATATATATATATATATATATATATATATATATATATATTTTCACTAAGCTATAAAGAAATTATTCTTACAGATCCCCAAAACTTGCATGATCTACGAGCCATTCACACAATGGAAGTTGCCTATTTACTCCCGCTTTGGCCAGCTTGTCTGCAATTGGATTCGCTTCTCTAAGAGTGTGGGCAAATTTTACCCCTGACAAACCCTGCAATAGCTTAGCACACTGATTAAACAGAAAATTCATTTTCCAGGGCCTACTTCCTTGATTTTGCAGCCACACAATAGTATTTTTGGAGTCACTCTCAACAAGCAAACAAAACCTATTTTTTAGTGGAGAATCAGAAAATATTTCCAGAGCTTTTACAACTGCCTTAAATTCCGCTACATTAGAATCCGCTACACCAATCGATTCTGAAAATAAACACAATAAATTCCTATTCCCACTCCTAAGCACCCCTCCAATACCCGCTGGCCCAGGTTTCCCCAAAGAAGAACCATCCACATTAAATTTGATAAAACCCACCAGGAGAGGGGACCACAAGATAGGAGTCATATTCTTCTTAAAAGGTTTGAAGGACCTTACGTCTCCAATTGCTACCATAAAGTCTCTAACCGAATAGCCTAACTCTGGTTTCTTTGCTAGGATCCAAAAGGCTAATCTTACCTTTATCAACCAAACCACTTCTTTTGGTTCCATTAGGGAACCCCTAAAAACCATCTCGTTTCTCGCAAGCCAAATGGACCAAATTACCGAAAACAATAGAGTTTCCCAAATTATCTTATGAAATCCCACTCTCGCTTGACCTCCCCATTGTTCCCACAAATGGGAAATAGAATTTGGGAAGACAAAATAAATTCCCCACCAGTCAAGAATGCCATTCCAAATGGATCGAGTCCATGGAAACAAAATAAAAAGGTGGGCACTCTCTTCTATGTCATCCTTACACAAAAGGCAAATCATATCCAAGACATCTATCAAATTTATCCTTCCCAATTCCCCTCTAGTTAGGACTTTGTTAGCAACGAGCAACCAAGCAAAGGTTTCAACCTTTGGAGAGGCCCACCCAGACCATTTAAAGGGAGAAGGTTCCACTTCACCCAAAACTTGTTTTTCAACAAGACTATAACAAGATTTGACAGTAAACAACCCATTTGGATTGTCCCTCCAAACCAAACTATCCTCCATATCCTCACAAAAAACTACGACCTTAAGAACTCCTAAAAGGTTCAACTACTCTTCTTTTTCCCAATCAAAACAAGGTCTCCTCAATGCAATTAACCATTCCCAACGCCCTCCCACCCAACTACCTAATTCGCTGATTTTAGCATTCTTTAGGATAGCTAGGTTGAAAATTCTAGGAAACAAACAACTCAATTTTCCCATTTGAGACCAATTGTCATCCCAGAAAGTTATATTTCTCCCATTTCCTACTCTAAAACCAAAGTTTTCTAAGAAGATTGAAGCCCGCCTCGAATTTAAAATCGTATTCTTAATATTAACCCATGGAGAAGAGGGAAACCATCTTCTCCCTCCTCTCGGAAGCCAAGTCTCTTCATTTAACTCAAATTTGGCACAAATCACTTTCCTCCACAATGACTCCTTTTCTAATCCAAATCTCCACCACCACTTAGCCAACATTGCCACATTTTTCTCTATGATTCTACTAATTCCGACCTCCCCCCCCCCCCCCCCCCCCTTCTTTATCCTAGCAACGTTATCCCAAGAAGACCAATGAACCTTTCTTTTCTCCAATGATTTCCACATGAAACTTCTCATAATTCTCTCTATCTTTCTAGGTAAATAGGTAAGCTAGATAATACCGATTTGATAAGGGTCACTCTTTCTCCCAAGGATAAAAATGAAGTCTTCCATCCACTCAATTTTGATTGAAGCTTTTCAATTACATGATTCTATTAGTATTTTCCCCTAAAGGCATCCCAAGGTACGAAATGAGAAGGGAACCAACTTTGCATTTTAAAAGAGATGCCACATCACTCAACTTTGTCTCATCTATACCAATCCCCACTAATAAACTCTTATTGAAATTTACCTTTAGGCCCGAGAATAATTTGAAACTCGTAATAGCACTTTTGACATTTAGAGCATCTTGAGTCTCCGCCCTATAAAAAACTAAAGTATCATCTGCAAATTGTAAATGGGTAATGGAAAAAGAGTTCCTCCCCAACCCAATTCTATGAATTAAGCCTAAATTTTCAGCTTTTCTAATGATTAGATTCAAAGTTTCCGCTGCTAGTAAAAATAGGCCCAGGGAGAGTGGATCCCCTTGACGTAACCCACGACCCATTGTGAACTCCTTAGAGGGGGAGCCATTTACTAGCACTGACAGAGTAGCCGACCTAAGGCACTCCCCAATCCATTTTCTCCATCTCAAACCAAACCCAAATTTAATGAGGGTAAATTCAAGGAAGTCCCAATCTACATAGTCATAAGCTTTTTCAAAGTTAAGCTTAAAGACAAGAATTTCCTTCTTCTTCCTCTTAGCCTCCTCAATCACCTCATTTGCGATGAGGATACTATCACAAATTTGTCTTCCTCTAAGAAAACCACTTTGTGACTCACCAATTAATGACCCTAATACTGTCCCTAATCTTCTAGCCAGAGTTTTTGCCAGAAGTTTGTAAACACAGTTGACCATACTAATTGGTCGATAGTCACCAAGAGAAGACGGGTTCAACACCTTAGGGATTAATGCGATGAAAGTTGCATTTACCCCCTTTTTGATGGTGCCTTTTTAAAAAAAGTCTATGAAGAAAGCCATTACCTCCCCCTTCAACAAATTCCAAGATTTTTTAATGAAATTCATGTTAAACCCGTTCGGCCCAGGGGCCTTGCTCCCATCACAAGACTCCAAGGCTGCCTCCACCTCTTCCAAAGAGAAAGGCCTCTCTAGAGCAACCCTAGCGTCGATATCCAGAGTTGTGTTATCCAGTGACTCAAATTTTGGTCTATGCTACCACCTAGCTTTGAAGTGCTTTTCAAAGAACCTATGTACTTCAACTTTAATCAAATCCAGATTTGACAAAGTTAATCCTCCCACATTAAGAGTGCTCAAATTGTTCCTCACTCGCCTAAACTTGACTACGGAATGGAAGAACTTAGTGTTCCTATCCCCTCCTTGGGCCCACCTAACCCTAGACTTTTGTTTCCAAAAGTTGGTTGTAACCCAATTAGCTACCCAAAGATCCTCTATAAGTTTGGACCTACTCTCTCTCTCGTCTAGACCTAGATCTCTAGTCTCCTGAATTCTATCCAGAACTTCCAACTACGCCTTAATCCTTATCACTTTAAGGTCCACATTACCAAATTTATTTTTGCTCCAATCCTTTAGATTCCTCTTCAATATTCTCATCTTATCAACTACTGATAAGAACCCCTCCAGATGACCCCACTGCTCCTACAAACTTGAACCCTAGCATGTTGTCTTTCCAAATCCGCCCAACTAACTCCTCCGCAATCGATTCCAGTTTAGTTTCTTGAAGAAAAAAAACCGACACCTTATTGATTCTAATTAAGTTTCTAATCACTTTTATTTTAATTACATTATTTATACCCTTACAATTCCAAGTAATAAAAGCCACCATACTAGACTACCCCAATTTTTAATTTATAGAATTTTTTATTTTTTTTTTAACTAAACTACCCACCTTAAGAGACCCTAACCTAGCCCTAGACAAAGACACCAGACAATTCCAAACTACTGATCATGTAGACCTAAATCTACCCTATCTGTTTCAAAAAATTCCCAATCTGTATTAATCAATTCAATCGCCTTTTCTCTAACTTCTAAATCATTGTCGTTAACAGTCCAACCTAAGAGCTTCCCAACTGTTAATGCTCTGTCTACATCCTCCAAAAACAACCTATTACAATTTTTAATTCCCCCATCAGAAACCGAACTGCCAGTTAACTCCCTAGGAAGAGTAGAAGCAGCGATTATTTTCCTCTTCCTAGGGCGCTTCTGTATCTTTTTAGGAGCTAATTCTTTTAAATACATTTTTTATTTTTTTTTCTTCTTAAAAACTATTCTTTCATGTCTCTTCTTCTTTTTTAGATAGGAGTCAACTATATATGAAGACTTAGAGACATACGCTAACCCCAAGAGTTCATCGTCAAAGTTAGAATGAGTACTTTTGTTTCCCGATGACGAAAGGTCGATCCCTATTGCTGAAATATCGTCTTGAACTTTGACCCCACCCTCTTCAACTGAAGAAAAAACTACAGCCTCAACAAACTTCTTACTGCCCATTGCTCGACACCCTTTACTACCTGAGTCGGGGAACAAGGCTCTCCTAATATGTCTTCCAATTTGTCTTCGATTGCATGGAGAGATTTCTTTCCCAATACTCAGGTTTTCCTTTGCCTCTTCACTTTTCTCACTCTCAGATTGTGAAGCAGAGTCTCCTCCTAAGACATGAGATATTTTAGTACGCACCTGACAACCCTTTGTTGTTTTAAATTGAGAACCCATTGTTATTTCTCTTTTCTCCTCTGAACTTTTTTTTTTTTTTTTTTTTTTTTTTTTTTTTACTTTGACCCTTATTACTTATTTGGTTAAAATTACAATTCACTCCCCTCCCCCCTAAATTTTCTAGTGAAGCCTCCGATTTTCCAGCCTTTAATTTTCCATCTTCATCTCCAGGATCTAATCTTATCTTTATAACAGGTCCCATCGATCTTGGCACCTCCCTTCCCTTCTCATACAAAGATCTTCCAACTGTACTTAGGTATGATTCTTCCATTACTTTGATATTAAATATAGCCCCGTTAATGATCAACTCCACTTCTGTATTTATTCCAAAGTTGCATTCCGTTGATATTAAACATCTCCCCTTATCGTGGGCCACTTCTTCCATCATAGCTTCCTCCACCGTAACTAGGTCTCCCCACGGCTCACTAATGCTCCTGAACACTTTCCATTTCCACGCATGAACTGGAATTCCTACAATTGTAATCCACGTAAGTCTTTCTTTACTAGTAAAAGATTCCTTCCATTCCTCTACATGTTCGAACCAATTTTCAAGCCATTTACATCTCTCCCAATCAAGAAAAACCTCTTTTGTTTCCTCTGAGTCAAATATCAGAAGTACCGATTCCTCCTCCCCCCCCCCCCCAAAAAAAAAAAATGATTTTGCTGTTGTTGAAAGACTTGTTCTTGAATGAAATCAACGTTTAAATGTTGCATCGTCATGTAGGAAAGGGGCTTCCCTATTGCTGCCATTTTTAGCCACTCCCTACCTTCCAAGTCTATATTTAGGCTCAGAGATACAGGTTTGCTGCTGCTCTTTCTCCCCCACCAAACTGACCATTCCACCATCTTCTTTGTCATCGATCTTCTCTGTTTTATCTTCGATCTTACTATACTCTTCATCCACAAACTTTCCTGTTGTCCCACTTTCCTGCCCTTCCTCATTTCTTTCAAGATTCCCTCTATTGTTTTCTTGGATGCGCCCTGTCTCTAGCACCTCTGCTATAAGGTTCGACTTCTCAGACCTCCGTTTATCAAATTTTTCCACAGAGACCCAAAGTTTTCGCTTCCCACTATGAAGTTCCTAGATTTTCTTGCGACATTCTCTGCTTCTATTTGTGAATTGAATCTCACAAATCCAAATGCTAGAGATTTTGCATACCTCTTTTTTGCTGGAATGTAATTGTCCACAACTTTTCCCCATCTACCAAATAGTTTTTGTAGCCACGGTTTCGAAGTTTGCAATGGTAGATTATCCACGAACAACGTTGTGACTTTTCCCATCTCTGTTCTAGTTTTAGATTCACCCATCTCTTTACGGGTGTTCTGATTCTTCATTAATTCCTCAGCTCCTTAATTCTGAGCAAACTCCTCTACGGTCTCTTCAGCACACTGGTTGATGAAATGTTCTTTGTAGCATCTCCTAAAGATACCCACTTGTTGCAATGCATTCCATACATTTTTAGCAGACTTCATTTGAGCTTGAAACACCAAACAATTGACTTCAAAATACTGTTTACACCCTTTGCAACACAAGAAAAACAAGTTGTTGGGTATTATTGTTTTTGAACTTCTCTCAATCCAACTTTTTGAATTGATACCCTCTAGTGCCTGAGACTTGGAACAGTTCATGACAACCCCCAGTGTTTCAAGGGCTTCATCCTCTAACCATCCTTCTTCTACTAGTTTGACCCAACTCTTTGGTTCAAACCTAGAAAGTCCTTTGCACTGAACACAAATCATCTTGACATATCTTTCCACTGCTTTTAAGTCTTCTTTCCAAGCAACCCAATCATCCTCTCCTCCACCTCTGTTTGATCCAGAGTTTGTCCATCCATTCTCCTTTCTACTTTTTTTTTTTTTTTTTTTTAAAGCAGATCTTATGTGATTTCTACAGCAAGAGTTCCCCAATCCTAAGATGTCCATAGTTCCATTATCTTCGTACTCTTCTCTGATAAGTCTAAGCATTCCTCTAACATTAATCCTTTTAAAGCTCCTACAATTTGGGCATAAGGAAGCTAGGAATCTTTCGGCTTTTCCTAACCTCTTCGCAACCCACATCTCTTCTACATTCAGACCTCCATTGCTATTCCAAAATCGAAAGTGCCTTTGGAAAGTCTTAGCACAACATTCCCCATAAATTCCCAGGGAATCCAATGCTTCTTCCATGGAGTACCCAACATAAACCAAAGCCAAGAACGGGGACCATTTTTGGCTGAATCTCCTCTCACATTGATCACACAGAACCTCCTTATCCTTCTCTTGCTGCATATTGCCTCTATTTATTGCCATTTCCAACAAGGTTCGTTAATTTTCCCCAATTTCAAATAAGTTTTCCATACCAGTGCCCTCTCTCTCTAAGTAACAGTAAAATCCTCTGTTTTAGTGGGTATATCAGATCGAATAGGAGATTAGGTCTCTCTACCTCCAAAGGATGAGTAATATTAAACAGAGAATGTTACTGTCTATGAATAGCCCCCCGGAGGACTTCACCCGAAAACGGCGCCCAACCTGTATATTCAACTTGAAACTCGAACAACCACTATTTGAAAAGAAGAGTTCCAAAATTACTTTGCTAATCTGTATCGTTACTCCTTTGTAGTTTTGAATTTGTTAAATGCTCGATAAAGAACCTCTCTCTGTCACATGAACTGGCTCACCGCCATATTTCGCCGAAGAACTATCTTCACTGTTCAACTAATCAGTCTGAATCCTCCGGCGAAGCATTCTTGAACCATCCGCTTGCTCTCTACTTCACTCCTCAATTTGTTTTCCTTCTTTGACTTCCAAATCTTCTAATTTTCCTCCGACCGCTTCTAATTCTGCTTCTTGCTTGCTTGCCCAGTCTCAGATTTTAGATCATAGTACCTTCCTCTTTTGGGCCGCCCAAAACAGTCGCATTCAGGCAACAACAACAAAGAGGGGTTTGCCACTGCTCAGTAAATCTCCTTCGATAACTCCTTGCTCCACCTCCTATTTGCTTGCCCACCCAAATCCGTCACATGCAAAACGATTTCATCGAAAGTCGTTTGACCTTGGACCAAAACTCCACCTTACCCAGCTTCTAAGTCTACTTGTTCTTTGCTTGCCCACCGATCTTCAACTCTAAATCAATTTCTTCAGCGGAGGACGATATAACTCGTCAGAGATACGCCGGAAAAACTCAGTAACGGCTAGACAGTAATTTGAAATTCATCGGACACATTTCCCAAGTCACTCTCTCTCTCTCTCTTGTTTTTTAGCTTCTTATTCCCTGTTACAGGACTCCATAAAGTGGTATTTTTATGGAATGAGACGTTTGGGAGAATTTTCCTAAAAAAATAATAATACCGTATATCCGGTATTGTGAACATCGGTATACAAAACTTGGATTTTTTAATACCCGAAGTTGGTAACCCCAGGTTATGGTATCTGGGGTTACCAACCCCGGGTGGTCTATGTTGTGTAAATAAGATGAGTAATACCTATTTTCAGATTTATTTATTTTTTTTAAGTGTATTTTTTTGGTAAAGAACTTGAGATCAGTCCAACTGAAATGAGTTGTTTAAAAAATAATTGTATTTTTAATTTTTTTTTTGTTTTGACAAATGAGATTTCTCATCTTATTTACACAACACAAACAACTCGGGGTTGGTAATTCCGGGTTACCAACCCCGGATATTAAAAAACCAAAATTTCATATACCCGGAGTTCATAATCCTATTTATAGGGTCAAATGTTTTTTTTAAAAAAAAATTAAACTCGGGTAGAAATCGAAGTGAGTGTCGGATTTAAAGTTGTGGTTAAAAGCAACCATGTGTAGGCCGGATTCACCACAACAATATTTATTTATTTGAAACCGGCGGACACGGTAGGTGGGGGTTGCTAAAGTAGCCCCCCATCCCTGTCTCAATCGTATTTTTTCTCTTTTTCTGTTTATTGTCTGAATATTCAGGAGCTAAGACCATTCCAATGCCCTCTTTCGCCATACATAAACTAGACCAACAATTAAGATAAGCACAAAAATTAAAGCTTCTATAAATACAGATACACCCAATACATCGAAACTCATTGCCCATGGATAAAGAAAAACCGTTTCAACATCAAAAATAGCAAAAACTAGAGCAAACATATAATAACGGATTTGAAATTGTAACCAAGCGTTGCCCATTGGTTCTATATCCGATTCATAACTAGAAAGTTTCTCCGGCCCTTTGCTAATCGGGGCTAAAACTCCGGAAATAAAAAATGCCGAAATAGGAACAATACTTGATATTATTATAAATGTCCAAAAAATATCATATTCGTAAAGCAGAAACATTGGTGCACTCCTATTTCCATTACACTTTTTTCTTTTCTTTTTTTTATTTCATCTTTTTTGCTTATTGATATATTATATAGATTCTATTATATAGATTATATCCAAACACCCCACTATCACCCCCTCACCCCCACAAAATATATAAAATAAAAAAAATAAAATAATATTCTTTTTAAGTTATATTTGTTTATATTAAATAACTTTTTGAAAAAAAAAATATTTTTAAAATAATTAAACAAGTAATGCTGACCATTGTCATGGAGTGTTTGCCTTCTCTAGAATTAGGGGTTGGCAATGGGCCGGGCCGGGCCTTCCCGGCCCAAAATATCTGAAACCCGACTGGGCCCGGGCCCGGGCCCATCGGGCTTTGATTGGTCAACGGGCTTGTCGGGCTCAGGCCGGGCCGGGCCAGGCATGAATTGAGGAAGTCCAAGCCTGTCCAATAGGCCCACGCATTTCAGATATACGTGCTTCGGGCTTGGGCTTGAATGGACTCGGGCTTGAAAGCCCGAATTTTGGGCTTTTTTATTTTTCAAAATAATTCAAATATATTTTTTTTTACAAATGATTTAGGGAAAAGGGATTTGAACACTAGACCTCTTATAAGAAAGACAACCATACAAACCACTAGATTACAAGTCTTGGTTATGTATACATATCAAGTGGAAATAGTTAAAGAGTAATGTTCTTGTCAAAATAATTTTAAGTTTTAAAATATGTTATCCTTTTTTTAAAAATATTTTTTAATTAAATTTATATAAATTAATATAAGACTTAATTGTTTTTGAGTTTATTAAAATTTATTTTTAGTTTAAAAAATAAAATAGGTATTCTATTAAAAATTTCAAACTTAATAAATGAAATTTGAGAATTGAATATAAGACTTGATGCACATGTTATAGTAGTTGGGGTATTAATTATATTTCAATTGGATCTAATTAAATTGACGATGAGAATCCAAGTTCAAATTCATGAAATTTTTTATCCTCTTATGGACCTCATCTAAATAATGAGACAAATTGAAATTTAGGTTACCCATATCAAATATGAATAAATAAATAATTAAAAATAATAATCAACAATATAATAGTAAGAAATCAAATTAATGTTACCAAAAACGGAGCTAATAATTTAAAATAGTGAAGGATTTTCGGTGAATAATAATAAATATATGTGTGTGTGTGTGTATATATATGTATATATTATATACATAAAATCAAAAAATATTAAGTCTTATATTGATAAAGCTTTATATCATTTGGATTTAATTGAATTAATAATGAGAATCAAACTTCAAATTCACGAAATTCTTGATCCTCATCTAAAGAATGAGACAAATTGAAATTCATGCAGTTATTATCAAATATGAATAAATAAACAATTAAAAATAATAATCAATAATATAATAGTAGAAAATCAAATTAATGTTACAAAAAATGGAGCAAATACCAACTTTAAATTCTTGAAGCTATTAATCATCATTTAAAGAATAAGACAAATTGAAATTTATGTTAGTAATTATCAAATATCAAATATGAATAAATAAACAATTAAAAATAATAATCAATAATATAATAGTAAGAAATTAGATTAATGTTACCGAAGCAGAGCACATAATTGAAGACAATGAATGATATTAGATATTAGGTGAATAATATATATATATATATATGAAGGAAAAAAAAATAAAATTTTACATTAATAAAGTCAAAAAAATATAATTTTTAAGTTTAAAATAGATTTAGTTAAATGAGAACTATTTTTTAAAAATGATAACAAATGTTTTAAAGTTTAAAATTATTTTGATAATTGAACATTACTCTTTAACTCTTTCCACAAGATACTAATATATAAATAAGACTTGTAACCTAGTGGTTAATAAGATTGTTTATTTAATGAGAGAGGTATAATGTTCAAATTCCTTTCCCCCTCAACTATTTGTAAAATAAATATTTTAACTATTTTAAAATCCAATAATTCAAATATATATATATATATATATATATATATATAAAATTAATCGGCCTTAGATTCGGGCTTCGGGCTTGGGCCTCGGGTAGCCCGAAAATTGGGCTTCGGGCTCGGGCTCTAGGCCGGGCTCCTATAAAATATTCAAAGCCCGAGCCCGACCGGAAGCCTTATGGGCTCAAGCTTGGGCAGCCCTAATTCAGGGCTCGGGTGGGCTTCGGGCCGCCCACGGGCTTTGGGCTTTTTGACGAGCCCTACCTAGATGCAAGTGTACTTCAAATTTGACTAACACATCAAGAAAAAATATCAAAAATTGCCATGATGATATGTCAAAACAACTGTATAGAAGAAAAGAAGAGAAGTTGGTTGATATGATCAATCATGATGCTGCATAGAAGCCAGTCAAGCCACGCAACTATTTTCCTATAAATTCTACAGGTAAGGTCAAATCAAGAAATTTAATTATTAACTGTCTGACCAAAATCTAGGAGTTTGTGGACGGAATTCTTGATAATTCTATGGTTCTAGGCTCCTAGCATACATGAACAGTAAAAATAGATAAGAGTCTTTCTGGCAGTGTAACAAATTACGATAGTTGACCTCCGATAATTCAACCGTCTTTTCTTCACAACCGTCCCCCCAAAAATGATATATTTAGGTTCTGCTCTTGTGAGGAAGAAGAAGAAAACAAGTTTCTCAATGTAATCCAAAAACTTTCTCGACATTTGTTGAGGGTCAGAAAAAGGTTGAAGCGTATTTTAGTAATTGGACACATTACACAAAATAGACCTAGAGAGTTTGATAGAGGGGAAAAAAACAGTGGTTAACTCGTCTAAGGGAAAGATAGAGCTAAGCCACAAAGTTATTGGACTGATTGCGTAACCCCAAAAAGTTTAGGCTAAGCTTTTGCTTTGTTTAGCATTTTTTTGTTGGCCTCCAAATGGTTTTTCAGTTGAATATTTATAATATAATTTAGTCATTAAATTTCATTAATAACATTATTAAAGAGGTTTCCAAAAATAGTCTGTGTCCGAGGTCTAGTCAATCCAATCAGTTGACAACTTTCCCTTATGTGAGGGCGCATGGTCGACACGTCCCCACAGGCACCATGTTCCATCTTCCATTCCACAATCTCCCTAGAATCCCGATATCGGTGTTTTTTTCCGTGGCCCCACTCTCTGTAGAGCACAAAAGTAGTGTCAGTGTCATGCTACGGATTGAACTCCGCACGTGCAATGGTTTTCTATCACAACTTCTTGAATGTGTGTGACAACAATGACCATTAATGATTTGCATACGGATTAGACTTTGTACGTCTTATGGGAGCACGTTGTCACGACCCTAGCACTTTATCTAGCAATCGTGCGACACTTAGCACGGTCTGTTGTACTAAGTCTGTCTTTCAACCTGAAACTAACACTCTAAAGAGATTAGAAAGAAACTTAGAGTTTTTAGAGGACACAAGAGCAAAGTAAGAACATAAGAGTTTGGAAAAATGCTTTGTATTGCTCTTTTGAGAAAACTTCCTAAGGATAGTTACAAATGAAGGCTAAGAGGGCTACATATAGGGTGACACCAAGTACACTAATGGTTAGGATTGTGCCACTTGTCATGATTCTACAATGTATCTAGAATATTCATGAATCCCCTACACAATTCTAGTTGTATGTACAACATTCCATAAGATTCTAGAATATTCTAGAAAAGTCTAGTTATGTCAAGATAACTCTAGCAAACTCTAGAGTCTTCCAGATTTATCTAGATCTATCTTGGAAGTTCTAGCATTTTCCGGATTGTTCCGATTCCTTCCAACATATGCTAGTGTGCTCTAAAAACATTCTAGACTCTTAGGCACACAATTTTGATATTTGGGGACAACTTGAGCAGGACATGACACCCTCCCCCACTCAATTTCGCGATGCCCTCGTGGCGCTTTCAAGCTTGAACCTCTCGATATGATCCTTGAATTGCCATAATGTGTCTTCAAGTTCCCAGCTTGCTTCGATGTCTGGGGCATTCTTTCATTTTACCAAGTATTCAAGATAACTTGGTACACCCCTTCATCGTATCAGGGGATTTTCTAAAATAGAGTCCATCTCTCTATCAAATGAGGTTACTACTGCAGTGGGTGCCCTCTTCGATTCTCCTCGCCTTGGGTCTTCCTTGTCTCCATGATAAGGATTTAACATGCTTACATGAAAAACCGGGTAGATTTTAAGCTTAGGAGGTAATTGCAATTTGTAGGATACCTTACCTACTCGCTTGATAACTGGAAATGGCCCTTCATACTTCCGTATCAACCCTTTGTGAACCTTCTGCTAACTTTTGAATTGCTGGTGTAACAACTTGACAAGGACCAAATCCCCTTTCTTGAAACTCGACGAACGTCCTCTTTTTGTTAGCCCACTTTTTCATTCGTTTTATTGCCTTGTTCAAGTACAATCAGGCCATCTCTGCTTGCTCATGCCAGGCTTTTGCAAATCTGAAGGTCGCAGGACTTTTCCCTTCATAGCTAGTTGCCAAGGCATGAGGGGTCATAGGTTGTTGTTCCATGATGATCTCAAAGAGACTCTTGTTAGTGGACCCGCTCCGTTGCAAGTTATAAGAGAATTGGGCTACATCCAACAACTTAGCCCAATCATGTTGATTGGCACTAACGAAATGCCTAAGATAAAGCTCTAGCAAGGAATTGGCGCACTCGATTTGTCCGTCAGTCTGTGGAAGAAAGCTTGTAGAAAAGTTCAAGTCTGAGCCTAACAACTTGAACAATTCCGTCCAAAACTTCCCCATAAATCATGGGTCTCGATCTCTCACGATGTTGGATGGGATTCCCCAATGCTTCACAACATGCTTGAGGAACAACTACGCAGTTTCGTCTACGGTGCAATTCGTAGGAGCCGGTATGAAAGTTGCATATTTGCTGAAGCAATCAATGACAACGATTATGCTGCCAAAGCCTTTTGATTTTGGCAGACAAGTGATGAAATCCATCAAGACACTTTCCCATGGTCTCTCTGGAATAGGCAGAGGTTCCAACAACCTGCCAGGTGCATGTTACTCAGTCTTGTCTTGTTAGCAAACAAGGCAAGTCCTCACGTAGGCTCCAACGCCAGCCCATAGTGAATTATGACACTCCTTGATCAACTTGTTTCTTAAGTTTCCCCACTTTGGCATGTAAATGTGATTTTCCTTGGCGTAGAGTAGTCCGTTATTTAGCCAAAATCGCCTTGTCTTTCCTTCATTGATGAGGGTAAGGAGGTTTTGTACCAGAGCATTATGCTCCAACCCTTTTTTGATCATTTCCAACAAAGGGTTGCTTGATCTACTCAAGGCTGCTAACTCTGCCTTTCGGCTAAGCGCATCAACTACCACATTCGCCTTACCAGGCTTGTACTCCAACTTGTAGTCAAACTCAGTGAAGAAATATTTCCATCGAGCTTGCTTGGGGCTTATTGCTGGTGGTCTCGTGCTAAGCACCAAATCTATTTCGTGATCCACTTCCCTCCTTGGTGGTAACCGTTTAGGTAACGCATCCGGCATCACGTCTTGGAATTCGTCCAAGACGATTTGTACCTCCATGGGCAAGCTTTGTTGGGGTGGCACCTCTTCATCATCATATTCCTTTAAGATGGCCAAGTAATTCTCTTCCTCTCTCTTCACTCCTTCTTAAATTGGAGAGCCGAGAGAACTTGGGCTGCAGGCTTGGCAACCCGTTCTGTCGGTACCATACAAGCCTTTGTACCATCCATAATGCACATAGAGCTTGAAAATGGGACTAGGAAATCCCTAACCTAGTCCAAGAACTCCATACCAAAGACAACCGAGAAATAGTCCATGGGTGCCACTGATAAATCAACGTGGCCAGTTCATGCACCAAGACTGACCTTAACTCCACAAGCAACTCCTTAAAGAGGTCGTGTTGCCAAGTTCATGGCTTTCAGGGTTCCTTCTCCTTTAACAACCTTGAGACCGAGTCTCTTGGCTTCCTCCAGTGAGGCAAAGTTGTGGGATGCACCTATGTCGAGCTTTGGTGACCTTCTCGTTGATGGTAGCATCTATGAACATCAACATTTTTACATGGGTCTCTGGTGCATTCTACAACACACTGAGTAGTTGCAACGATCCCATCCTTGCGCCTTCATCCTCATTGCCTCCTTCTTGGTCTTTCTTGGAGACAACCAAGGCATTCATTGCCTTTCTCTTTGGGCATTCTCGTGCCCATTGTGGGCCATCACGTATAAAACATATTATTCGGGGCTTCGAGGAATCACGATCTTCCATTTTCTTCTCATTTCCTCACGGCCTGGATGAGGAGCCTTCTTTGTAACTCTTGTAGCCTTGACTTTTGGTATGGCCTCCCACATTCTTTCATCTGCCAAACTTTTTATCCTTGACCTTCGAACTCTCTTTGTTTGTGGAGTAATCGACCAAGCTCTCAGCAATCGCAATGGCCGAAGATAAGTCTTGGATGTAAGACCCCGATTTAACACGTACGTTATTTTAGTTGCATTTTAGAGCAATTGGGAAAAATATGGGGTAGAATTGAATTAATCATTATCCTAATTAAAAGTTTAGGGGGCGAATTATAAATTTGTATTCATTAAATCCAACCTTTAGGATTCAAATTGTCTTTCAATTGATAACATTTAAACTTTTAGGGGTGAAATTACAATTTGAAGAAAATTATAAATGGTGAATTGAGCTAAAATAAGGAATTAAAGAAATTTGGGGGAGAAAAGAGTAATTAGAATAAAAGACTTTTATATAAATCTATATATATATACGCATATGGTGTGTGGGTGCCGAGAATTCAACCGGAGCAAACAGAGAGAGGAAGGATCGAGATCCATTGACGTGGCAAGCTAGGAATAAACCGATCCACTTGAAACATGCAATTGTGATCTTCAAAGGAAGAAGGAATGAAGAGCAGAAACAGAGGAGAAAGAGAGTGGAGGTCCGATGGTCAGGGGGTGGTGAGATCCGACGAGCGTAGGTGTGAGCGATTCGTTCGGTCGTTGGTCGATCGTTGGTGGTGCCGACGGTGTGATGTCTCGTTCATTGTAGATGGTGTGGAGTGTCGATGGGGTGATTGTCACTGTTTCGTCGGAGGTTGCCATCGGTCAGTTCGGCGGTAGGCTATTCAGCAGCCGACGGTAGTGTGCTGGGTTGACGGTGAGCTTCGGGTGGCCGTTGTTGACGTTGTGTGTGTGTGTGCGCTTTCTGCTCTGATCAGTTTCTATTTTCTGTGTTGTGCAGCGTGTGTTCGTGGGTTCGTCGTTCTGTCCGACGTTGATGATCGGCGGCATGTGCGACGGCGTTGGTGGCTCTGCTCAATCTGTGCGTGTTGTCCCTGCAGGGTGTGTGCGTGTTGTGGGTGCATGGAGGTCACCGAAGTTTTCGTCGGAAAGTTAGAGAGAGAGAGAGTTGTACGTGTGTGGGTGTGGGACGATCGACAGTGCATGGGTGGGGTAGACGTGGAAGTGTGTGGGTTTGTTTGACTGGTGGTACGTGTGTCCGGTTGGTGGGATGGCGAGGCTTGATCGACGGCGAGATGTCGGCGGCGGCGGTGAGACTGCATAACAGGAAACAGAAACACAAACCAGGAAAAGGAAAAAGGGGAAAAAAAAAAAAGGGAAAATTACGCAAACACCCCAATAAAAATCAAAAAAAAAATTATCTCGCGACCGATGGACAATTCAGAGTAGGTAAAAATCTAAATCAGTTACCATTGTTGTCAAATTGAAATATTAGCAAACGGGATTATAATTTAGAATCGTTAATTCTACTAATTTTTGTCACCATCCATATTAACAAATGCGTACAGTAATTATTAACGAAACGAAATTTACCGGATAATAATTTTTCGTAATAAAAAGTGGGTACGGGGGAAATTACGGAATTTAGGGCCTGCATTGTATGATTCGGTTATTTTACATAAAATATTAATTTAGGCCCTATCACTATTAGGCTCGCAGGCACTGGAGTATCGGTAGAAGATAGTCAGTAAAAAACTGTTCGGAACGGATAGCCAAGTGAGTGTACTGTCTTCTTGCCAAACTATTTTTACATCTATATATAATAGAAAATGGTTGTATTTACATTAGATGCTTTTAAAATTTGTGGATCAAGTAGGTTTTGGATGAGTTGGTTAAAAATAGATTTTTGTGAGATTACGATGGTTTTTGAAACGAAGGTGAAAATGGTTTTCGTTGGTTTTGAGGGTTTTAGAAGAGAGTGGAAAATATCTGTTTTCCAAATATGTTGGGTTTTCTAAAAATAAAGAGTGGGAAAGTGGTTTTGGTAAAATCAGACGTTTCCTTTTTTTAAAAAAGAAAGTGAGAAATATGATTTTCGGATAAAAAGACGGTTTTGGGAAAGAGAGGTGGTTGTGTGAGTTGACGATGTTGATTAGACGATATCATTACGTTGTGATTTGATGATGATGCTATTAATTTGACGATGTTGTTGATTAGACGATGCCATAGTATTTATCCGCTTCGGCGGAGTGATGTTATCCGCTTCGGTGGAGTGATGTTTATCTGCTTCGGCAGAGTGATATTAGACGTTTATACTGCGCAGTGATTATCCGTTTCGGCAGAGTGATAGGTGTTCGTAGGAAGGCATATCCTACGGATGGTACGGTACCGTTGCAAACTCCCGATCGTGAGGTTAAAACGATCACTAGAGCTGGCCAACGTGTGTGTGTTTGAGATGATGTTTTGAGATGTGGTATTTTGCTTATACTAGGTGATTTATTATTTATTATGGTGATTGGCATGATTCTTATACTCAATAATTTTGTATGGAACTTATATATAGTGCTTTATTCTGACTGCAAATATTATGAAAACGTTTGCGAGCTACGTAATATTTACATATTTAAACTTGATCCATTTAGATATTGCAGAATAAATTATTATTACTATAAAAAATATTTTATTAAGAAGGCAGTACACTCACAGGTACAACAGCTAGGAGTCAGTCCCCTACTGGCACTGGGTAGAGCTACATGATGGAGTCATTTAGGCGATTGAGAGAAGCTGTCAAAGGCGAACCTATAAAAGGTTCATGGATAAATACTTTTAGTTAATAAAATTTTGGGACGGGTGTATCCCCCATAGTAGATGTTTGTATTATACAGTGGGTGTATATTGTCTTTCATTTGGTTATTTGGGTATTGGTGATATCATGTTGTAGTCACGCCAGCCTCGGGATGACGGGTGTCCGAGACGGGTTGTGACATTGGACACCACGTCGCTTGAGTTCGATTTTTGCCTACAACTGGAGACCATCCATAAATAAGAACAACGCATCATTGTTCGATGTGGCAGGGACTTCTATCAACAAGGTTGTGAATTCCTTCACATAGTCCCTTATGTTACCCGTTTGCTTCAGTCTTCGAAGTTTACCCCTCGTCTCTTCCTCAGCATTCAAGGGGAAGAATTGATGTTTATGTTCCTTTTTGAAATCATCAAATGAGTCTATTTTGCAAACACCTCGTTTCACCTCTCCATGCTTTCGCCTCCACCATAGCATGGCGGTATCAGTCAGGTACATGGCAGTCGTTTGGATCTTACTGGCATAGCCCGTTATGCCAGTCGCCTCAAAGTAGTGTTCAAGCCCCCATAGGAAGTTCTCAACTTCCCTAGCATCCCTAGCACCATCAAAGGTCTTTGACTTGGGAACTTCTACATTCTTGGCCTCAATAATAGTGGTTACGCTAGTTCCCAAAGTCACAGTTCATTTGCAAAGTGCTAGTTCACCCACCATATCCTCTACTCTAAGTAGTACATTGTTGATCTCTCTTTGGAAAAGATGATGTACCTTGGCTAGTTCGGACTTTAGCCTATCAATCTCTTGTCGTAAGCCACTATCTAGCCCATCGAGGGATATCTTTATTATCGTATGGATCTCCGCATCCTCGACCTCCAACCCATTGCAGCGTTCCTCCAGGATATTCACTCGATCAGACAGCTCACCCAAACTGTCATGCACGTTCCTTATCCGTGCTTCCAAGCTAGAGATTATGTCTTTCGACTTGGCTCGAGACTTTTTTGTGGTGGTTTCCGAACTTCCTGATGCCCACATTCTGCTGGTGGAGCTTCTACACTTGGTGTGGCTGGGGCACTAGTCTTCATTATGCCAAGGCTAGCAAAGCTTCAACCTGGAGCTCTGGTACCAACTGTCACGACCTTAGTACTTTATCTAGCAATCGTGCGGCACTTAGCACGGTCCGTTGTACTAAGCCTGCCTTTCAACCTGAAACTAACACTCCAAAGAGACTAGAAAGGGATTTAGAGTTTTTAGAGAACACAAGAGCAAAGTAATAACACATCAGTTTGGAAGAATGCTTTGTATTGCTCTTTTGAGAAAACTTCCCATGGATTGTTGCAAATGAAGGCTAAGAGGCCTATTTATAGGGTGGCACCAAGTACACTAATGATTAGGATTGTGTCACTTGTCATAATCCTACAATGTATCTAGAATATTCATAAATCCCCTACACAATTCTAGTTGTATGTACAATATTCCATAAGATTCTAGGATATTTTAGAAAAGTCTAGTTATGTCAAGATAACTCTAGCAAACTCTAGAGTCTTTCGGATTTGTCTAGCTCTATCTTGGAAGTTCTAGCATATTTCGGATTGTTCTGATTCCTTCCAACATATGCTAGTGCGCTCTAAAAAATTCTAGATTCCTAGGCACACAATTTGGATATTTGGGGATAACTTGAGCAGGACATGACAACGTGCTGTGATCTTTCTTTCACATGGCTCCAAAATTTGTGGACTATGTACTGACAGAGACGGACGTCCGATTGGACTTTCTAGTTTCCGGAGAGGTAATATGTTAAAGGATGACATTAACATAGTGTAGTTAATAATATTATCAAAATAAAAGAGTTTGGAGAATAATTATCCCGAAATAAAGGGGACAATGGTGTTAACGATTAAAAGTGACGGGGGTCAAGAAGTTAGGAGTACTTTGCAGAGGATGTGGCCATTGCATAGCGTGAGGAGAAATTCTTTGAAAGGCTCTTTGGAGAGCATTCCTCAGGCGCCTCGATCCATCTGCCTCATCCATTTCGCCTCCAGGTACCTCCATTCTGTCACTGTCAGATTTGGCCGTCATTTTTTTTAGTCTTTTTTCCCCTTTTCCCTTTTCCCCTTTTCTAAATTTCTAATTTTTTTTTTTTTTTTTTTTTTTTTTTATTTTTTATATATGTTAAAATTTTGATATTTGTTGTTAACTAGAAATTGTGGTGGTTGTGGTGGTGATAGAGAAAATTTTCTGTGGTGATAGTTAATATTTGTTGTTGTGATAATTAATATTTAATGTGATGGTGGCAATGATAGGAATGTTTGTTATGATAGTGATGGCGGTGATAGTGAATATTGGTTGTAGGGATTATAACGGTGAACTTTTAATGTGTTGGCAGCGCTGATGTCAATTTAATGTTTGTTGTGATGGTAGCGGTGGTGATATTATATGGTGGCGGGAGCGATGGAAAATATTTACTGTGGTGACGACAATAATAGTAAATGTTTGATGTGCTGGTGACGATAGTTAACAAATATTTGTTGTAGGGTGGGAGCGATAGCAAATATTTACCATGGGAGTAACGGTCATAAGACTATTTGTTGTGATTGTGACAGAATATTGAATATTTTCTGTGGTGATTAATATTTATTATTAAAAATATTAATTGAGAGATATTTTTATCATAAAAATAATATATTTTTAGAATTGGAATTTTCATAAAATAAAAAACGAAGGTTGTAAATGAAATTGAAAAATAGTGGACTTTTGGGCAGAAAACAAATCGCCCTTTATATATTTCCAGGGTAGGCATATATACTTTACATAATATATACTTCCATATTTAACATATATACTTTATATAATATCTATTTATTTGTATGTAAATATGAATATATGAAGGGGAGTCTTGGCGTAACGGTAGAAATTATCGCCACATGTTTGAATCATGAAAACAGTCTCTTGTACAATAGACCTAAGTGGTCCAACTCTTTTCCGGACCTTGTGCATTGCGGAAGTTTTGTAGCACCGAATTGCCCTTTTATGTAAATATGAATGCATATGGGGAAGTCACTGGAAAGCGGAGCGACTCGAAGAAACAATGTTTACGTGGTGCCTCCGCCGGGGAAACTCAGGCAGCGATGTCACCCGTGGAGCCAGTGGGCATAAGCATTGACGCACTGTGCTCGGGGAGATGCTGACGATCTCTTGTGAACTTCTGGAGCGGCAGCAATGGCGCACGGTGCCCGTGGAGATGCTAGGCAGTTCGGTACACAATTTTTATTTTTATGAAAATGAAGAGAAATAGTGAAAGGGGGGAAACGCGTATAAAATTGAAAAACAATGCATAAATTACTGTATATAAACAAGCTCTTCTAGTGAGAGAGAGAGAGATGGAAAAGCGTAATGAAACAAAAATATATCCAAAAACAAGTGTTGTTAGTCCCTTATCCAGAACAAAGCCCCATGAGCCCCATGCTCCAACTTCCTTCCTCCACTCCCTAGGCTTCTCCATCACCATCGCACATGCCCGGATCAACTCGCCTGACCCATCGACCAACCCGGATTGCAATTTTCGACTCATATCGGTGGATCGATCGGATCACGACACCTCATTCCACGGCCTATTCTCTCTCATCGCGACTCTCAATGCCAACTGCGCAGAGCCACTCTGGCAGTGTTTGGTTTGAGTAACGGAGGATCACAACTGATAACATGCATGGCGTACGACTCGGTTATGTATTTTGCCGATGAGATGGCGAATCTGATGGAGATTTCAAGTGTCCCGGTCTTATCTTGTCTAGTGCTTGTTCTTGCATGTGACCGTTTGTCCGTGACTCTTTTCATTTGTGTTCTAGTCTAATTTAGCTTAGTTTAGTTTATTTTTTTCATTTCTTGTAGAAGACCCCATTATGTCTCCTCGAGTATAATGATGTCTATTGGTGTCACTTGTATTTTTTTACTTAAAGTACTATGTGGGAGGACATGCTCTTGAAGTCATTTAAGTCTTTCACACCTTGTAACATTTGATATTAATACAATTGTTATTATTATTGTAATTGTATTCTTCTCTATATTACCGGTATGTGTTGTTGTAGGGAAACTCGTTACTATTGAATCCGCTTCCGCTATTAAAGATTCTCTTATCTTTAGGCTTGCTACTAGACGATCCCCTAGTTAGCGCCGCATGGTCCGCTTTCCAGCCTCGAAAGGCTCGGACCGTGACAGTTGGTATCAGAGCTGCGTTACTAAAAACCATGTCGATGAAAGATCGTCTCGACGCGCTTAAACAAAGCGTTTTCCGTATTGACGCTGCTATAACTCTTTTGCAAAGCCCCGATACTAATGGGTAGGGGGACATCTCAGAACCCCCAAATCGATCACCAAATTGAACGGATGGGCCTAGTTGGTGCGATATCCGCTGGCCATCATGCTCAGATGGAACAGTCAGTCCTTGATCTCCAAAGCGAGTTGGACGGCTTGAAAAATATTGTGTACCGAGCTCTTGCTAGAGACTCCAAGAAGCCTACTTCGAGGGTTCGCATTCCCAAACCTCAATCCTATAGCAATTCAAGAGACGTCAAGGAGCTTGAAAACTTCATCTTTTATGTGGAGCAATACTTTCGGGCCACCAGAGTAACCTCCGAGGAAGAAAAGGTGACAACAATTTCCATGTATCTTAGTGGTGATGCTAAATTATGGTGGCAAACCAAATATGCAGACATCCTTGCGGGAAGCTGTACTATCAATACTTGGGAAGACCTTAAAGGTGAACTCAAGGTACAATTCCTTTCGGAAAATGTCGAGTACACGGCTCGACGACGACTGAGAGAGCAGAAACAGACCGGAAATGTCCGAGACTATGTCAAGAAGTTTTTGGCTCTCATACTGGACATTCGCACAATGTCGAGGATAAGTTATTTTGGTTTCTAGATGGCTTGAAGGATTGGGTACGTCAGGAAATACAAAACAATATTTTTAAAACCGGACTGGACATCGAACCAGAAAAATCACGAGTTGTTTACCTATTAAATATTAAAAAAAAAAAAAATTACTGAATGAGAATAGTTTTTAACTTATTTACATTAGTAATGCATTTCGCCCTTGTGAAGGGCGAAATCGAATTTTTTTTTTTTTTTTTTTTTTTTATCCCGCGCTTGTGAACAGCGGGATCAAAAAAAATTAATTTAATTTGATCCCACCCTTGCGAAGGGCGGGATCAATAATTTTTTTTTTTTTTTTTATTTGATCCCGCCCTTCACAAGGGCGGGGATCAAATGAATTTTTTTTTTTTTTTTTTAAAATATGATCCCGCCCTTGTGAAGGGCGGGATCAACAAACGGCGACCAGCCGTTACCACGACTGGTCGCCGTTTGCTTTGGCCGGTCAAACGACCGGCCAAAGCTGCAAAGAAGGCAGCCTTTAGGCTGCCTTCTTTCCCCCCTCCCTTTTGAATTTGAATTTTTGAATTTTTGAAATCTCGGTATATGTGCACAACTTCGTCTATAAATATCACTTGCCGGATTTCATTAAAATTCACATTTCTTCATTTCCTCCTTCTCTCATTTGTTCTTCATTTTGATATTTTTTGTTCTAGTTACACTTCTTCTATTCAGATTTCTACTCCTCTATTCACAGGTTAGTATATTTTTAACGTTTTTTTAATTTATTTGTTAATTTAATTAGTATATTTTTTACCTTTATTTGTTAGTTAGTTGGTTAATTTAATTTTTTAATTTAATTGTTGAAGTAAAAATTATACTTTGACCATTTTCACATGTTTAAGAAAATATAAAATAATATATTATTTAAAAAAAAATGTTAGTTAGTTAGTTTAATTTTTTACTCTAGCTATTTAATTAAAAACAATATGCACTTTGACCCCTAAAAGTTTAACAACTAGAAAAATATAAATTTTTAATATATTATTTTAAAATAAATTATTAGTTTGTTTGTTTGTTTTGTTAATTTAATTTGTTGGTTTAGTTGTTTAATTAGTTGGTTAGTTTAATTTGTTAATTTAGTTGTTAAATTAAAAATTACACTTTGTCTCCTTTCACATGTGTAGAAAAATATACACTTTGGCCCCTGAAATTTTTTCAATTACAAAAATATAAAATTTTCAACCTATTATTTTAAAATAAATTGTTAGTTAGTTTCATTTTTGAATTTTGTTATTTAATTTAAAATGTATTTATTTAATTTGTTAATTTAGTTTTTAAATTAAAAATTACACTTTCGCCCCATGTGTACGAAAATATAAATCAACATATTACATTTTTAGTTAGTTTAATTTTCTAATTTAGCTATTTAATTAAAAATACACTTTGGCCCCTGAAATTTTGATAATTAGAAAAATATAAAATTAAAATACCTATTATTTTGTTTAATTTGTTAATTTAGTTGTTAAATTAAAAATTACACTTTCGCCCCGTTCACATGTGTAGGAAAATATAAATCAACATATTACATTTTTAGTTAGTTTAATTTTGTAATTTAGCTATTTAATTAAAAATATACACTTTGGCCCCTTAAATTTTGATAATTAGAAAAATATAAAATTAAAATACCTATTATTTGTTTAATTTAGTTGTTAAATTAAAAATTACACTTTCGCCCCTTTCACATGTGTAGGAAAATATACACTTTGGCCCTTGAAATTTTTTCAATTAAAAAAATATTAAATATTCAACCTATTGTTTTAAAATAAATTGTTAGTTAGTTTCATTTTTTAATTTCGTTATTTAATTTAAAATGTATTTATTTAATTTGTTAATTTAATTGTTAAATTAAAAATTACACTTTCGCCCCTTTCACATGTGTAGGAAAATATACACTTTGGCCCTTGAAATTTTTTCAATTAGAAAAATATTAAATATCAACCTATTGTTTTAAAATAAATTGTTAGTTATTTTCATTTTTTAATTTCGTTATTTAATTGAAAATGTATTTATTTAATTTTTTAATTTAGTTGTTAAATTAAAAATTACACTTTCGCCCCTTTCACATGTGTACGAAAATATAAATCAACATATTATATTTTTAGTTAGTTTAATTTTTTAATTTAGCTATTTAATTAAAAATATACACTTTGGCCCCTTAAATTTTGATAATTAGAAAAATATAAAATTAAAATACCTATTATTTGTTTAATTTAGTTGTTAAATTAAAAATTATACTTTCGTCCCGTTCACATGTGTAGGAAAATATACACTTTGGCCCTTGAAATTTTTTCAATTAGAAAAATATTAAATATTCAACCTATTGTTTTAAAATAAATTATTAGTTAGTTTCATTTTTTAATTTCGTTATTTAATTTAAAATGTATTTATTTAATTTGTTAATTTAGTTGTTAAATTAAAAATTACACTTTCGCCCCGTTCACATGTATAGGAAAATATAAATCAACATATTACATTTTTAGTTAGTTTAATTTTTTAATTTAGCTATTTAATTAAAAATATACACTTTGGCCCCTTAAATTTTGATAATTAGAAAAATATAAAATTAAAATACCTATTATTTGTTTAATTTAGTTGTTAAATTAAAAATTACACTTTCGCCCCTTTCACATGTGTAGGAAAATATACACTTTGGCCCTTGAAATTTTTTCAATTAGAAAAATATTAAATATTCAACCTATTGTTTTAAAATAAATTGTTAGTTAGTTTCATTTTTTAATTTCGTTATTTAATTTAAAATGTATTTATTTAATTTGTTAATTTAGTTGTTAAATTAAAAATTACACTTTCGCCCCTTTCACATGTGTAAGAAAATATAAATCAACATATTATATTTTTAGTTAGTTTAATTTTTTAATTTAGCTATTTAATTAAAAATATATACTTTGGCCCCTTAAATTTTGATAATTAGAAAAATATAAAATTAAAATACCTATTATTTGTTTAATTTAGTTGTTAAATTAAAAATTACACTTTCGCCCCGTTCACATGTGTAGGAAAATATAAATCAACATATTACATTTTTAGTTAGTTTAATTTTCTAATTTAGCTATTTAATTAAAAATATACACTTTGGCCCCTGAAAATTTGACAATTAGAAAAATATAAAATTAAAATACCTATTATTTGTTTTATTTTTCGTTAAATTAAAAATTATACTTTCGCCCCTTTCACATGTGTAGGAAAATATAAATCAACATATTATATTTTTAGTTAGTTTAATTTTTTAATTTAGCTATTTAATTAAAAATATACACTTTGGCCCCTTAAATTTTGATAATTAGAAAAATATAAAATTAAAATACCTATTATTTGTTTAATTTAGTTGTTAAATTAAAAATTACACTTTCGCCCCGTTCACATGTGTAGGAAAATATAAATCAATATATTACATTTTTAGTTAGTTTAATTTTCTAATTTAGCTATTTAATTAAAAATATACACTTTGGCCCCTGAAAATTTGACAATTAGAAAAATATAAAATTAAAATATCTATTATTTGTTTAATTTGTTAATTTAGTTATTAAATTTTGATAGGCGAAAATGTCCATCCCGACCCTGCCTTGCACCCAATTGATCTTGTCGGTTTATTGTAATGAATGTTTATGCTACTTTATTTTTTTGTTATGTCAACTTTTATGTATTATAAATTTTATGCACTTGTCGCGCACTTTTCTTTATAATGAATCTTATATTTTGTTTATAAATATGATTAAATTTTAATTTCGTACTAACAAATTTACCACGAGTGTTGTGGGAAAAAATTTCAGCTATGCATCCTGGGCCTGAAGATACTTCAGTTCTACACCAACAGGGACAGCACAGGTCCGAACTAGTTTGGTTAGCGCAGATAAACATTTAGGTTATTGCATTTGTTTTTTTTTTATTTAAGTTTTTTAATTTTTTAATGTTATTTATTATGTCTTATTAAATGTTTCAGGATATCAATACTTTTGACTGTGTTGGACACGATGTAGGGGAATGGAGAGAAAATGTCCCCCCTAGAGTTATACAGTTAATAGAATCAATCGGTTTGTACGGCCCATTTAGGTTGTGGCTGAAGCGGTTAGATAGGGCCCTCATAACCGCGTTGGTAGAGAGATGGCGTCCGGAGACGCACACTTTCCATCTACCTGTCGAGGAGATGACTGTCACATTGCAGGACGTGACCGTCTTATTGGGGTTACCCGTGCATGGGTTGCCAGTTATCCAGAATGATGACTCGCATGAGGATACCGTCTGGCAGAGACTCTGCGGTGAGCTACTCGGAGTACAACCACCAGTGGATAAGATTAGGAATGGGTCTTTGACGCTGAAGTGGTTACGGGATACCTTTGCTATAGTTCCTGACGAGGCCGACGAGGAGGTTATGCATTGCTACGCACGTGCATATTGCTTGCTTATGCTTGGTGAGATGTTGTTTTCTGATAAATCACACAACAGAGTTAAGTTAGCCCACCTCCTACTGCTGCGTGACTTGACACCTTTCGTCAAGTATAGCTGGGGCAGTGCGACCCTAGCGATCCTCTACCGCGAGCTCTGTAAGGCGACGAAGCCCAACACGAAACACATTGCCGGGTGCCTATTTTTGTTGGAGTGTTGGGCTTGGGAGCGATTTCCAAGGCTTCGGCCTGAAGTAGTCCCTCTCCCCGACTATAATATATCATTCGGAGAGCTCAACTACGGCGGCGACTTGAAGTTCCCAGCTGCTCCGAGGGGTTCTTGGTAAGTAATTAGTATTTTATTTTTAATTTCATTTATCATATAATAGATATTTATTTATGGATATTAAACTTATGATTTATATTTTTGGTGTACAGGTGGACTCTTCAATTTAATTTGGATAATTTGCCGATGCATATTTTGGTGGTGTATCGTGATCAGTTAGATCGCTTGAAGAATGACGAGGTTATTTATTTACTTATATCGAAATTTTAATTTTTTTATTTGTTTGTTTATATTTTATTTTACAGGTCATTTGGATGCCCTATACCTTGCCGACTTTGCCTCCATATACTAAAGATGGAGAAGATATTTGGATGGCAAAGTTGCCCCTAATATGCTATGAGATTGTCGAGTACACGTATCCCCTCCGCGTGCTACGACAGTTTGGTTATCGCCAAGGGGTTCCTGAACCGGTAATGTGGGACAGGAACTTGCACAAAATTACTCGGCGAGGATACTTCCGTGCAAACTGGGCTGACTATCACCATGCACATATAGTTGCGTGGAATAATCGACAAGCACCAGATGTTGGCAATTTTGAGCAAGGGATAGGGGTTGACCAAGAATACATAGATTGCTATTGGCGAATCACACGAAGATTTTTTGTCAACCCGGCGTACCAACCTCAATTTGGGTATCTACCAATAGGAGGACGACTGGGATTAGATGTATGATCACATTGACTGTACCATCTGTTTAGTTATATGAGTTAGATTATGTTGTTATTATTCATGTATTAATTAAACCAATTTATGTGTTTCGTAGGATACGGAGGTATCAAACTTGATACGCTTGAGTGATCTAACCCTGCGGTCCGGTACTGCAGAATCGGGTATCGAGCTGGCTCATGCCATCAATGATGGCACCATTGGGAGGATGTATCGAGAAGTACCACGCCATGTGGCAGCTGACGTTCCTTCATCTCCTCAGGCTGCTCCTCAGCCTTCTCCTCAGCCATGGACTTCTGATGCCTATCGTCCAGGTAGTGTGGGCGATGCCGAACCTTCTACATCGTACGGCATGGGCGCTTATGCCGGATCATCTAGTACGTACGGCATGGACGCTCATGCCGAATCATCTAGTTCGTACGGCATGGGTGACGATGTTGGGCCATCCAACGTGTACCAGATGCATAACCCTTATTCGCATTACGCATCGCAGCTAGGTACACACCCGTCATCGTCATTCGTCACTCCGGAGATGGATGAATTTATTTCAACTTCAGGCGTCATTCCTCCGGTGGCATTTGCCGAACCCACAAGATTGCAAAGACAAGTGTCGCCGGTGCCGTGGTTCGAGGACGACGTCGATGCTATCCCGGGGAGTATGCATCAGGCGTTCATGAACTTCGGACAAGTTACACAAGTTCATGAGGAGGCTGAGGAACCTCCTGTTGCACAACAACGAGGGCGGAGGAACGTCCGTCGGAGGCCTTGCGGTACATAATTAGTTATGTAGTTGATAGTTTAGTTATAGAAATGTAAATACATTTTTTTTTGTAAATATATAGTTATATAGTAATTTATGTAGTTAGTAAATACATTTTTTTGTAACGTCTGGAGATTTAGAAAGTTGTTGATGTACCGTATATATTGCTTCGCAAATAGATACAGAATTTGAATGGGAGATCGAGCAATGCGTCTAACATTCCGGAAAGATTCTTAAAAAGGCAAAACAACTCGTAACAGTATAATATTAAAGGCGATTAAAGTTAAAATAATCATAAATATTATATTAAAAAAATATTACATAGACGGAAATAAATTTAACGATATTTGTTACAAAACTCATAACAAAGACAGTATATAAGAAATACAGTACATAATATCATAAAAATAGTGACAATAAAAACACTCCAAAATAAAATACCAGAGCAAAAAATTAATTATTCTTCATTCGACATGTACCCCTCAGACAAATATTCATTGTTATTTATCACGTTATGGTATTCGTTTGGAGAGAGTGCTCTGTTGCTTGCGGCAGCCATTTCATTGGCTAGTTATAGTAGATAATATCTATTTCTACGCAACAACATTCGATTATTCTCCAGGCGAATTCGTGTAATAGCATCTTCAATCTCGGTTGTGTCATCAATTATACATCGTCGAGGCATCTGAAGACTTCGACGATGCGGAACTGGTGCATTAAGATTTCTCAAACAAAATACAAGGTTGTTAGACTCATTCACCCTGTATTCCCATTCTTGGCGTAGACCGACGCGATACTCTATCGGGTTGGTCTCTTGATCACTCCAGTAATCATCATAATATGGTTTTAAAACCCAACATCTTTGGTGATCCCACGGTCCATGCCAACCCCAAACACCATATGAGTTCTCCTCACTTGAAAAACCATATGAACTTTCTTCACTTGAATTAATATGTGAAGACATTACGAAAATTATAGGCTGAACAGTTTCTTTACAAATATTATACTGCAAATTAAGAGTTCACAAAAAAATTAGTTTTTTAAAAAGATAATTAATGAAAAATTATGTTTTATAACTTATGTACACGAGCCTTAAATTAAAAAAAAAAAAAACTAACCCAACATCACCTATCAATTGAAAGAGAAAAAGTCAGTTGTTTGGTAGAAGTAACGTTATTATAATTTAACGTAGAAATGATACATTAGATTTCAAAGGAAATACATAATTAAACTACAATTCACCAACGTTACTTCATTAAACATTACTCTCATCATTAGACATTTCAATATCTGACTGATATTGAGGATTCTTTGCATGTCTCATGTAAGTACGCGATTCGGCGAACAAACCTTGTTCAAGACGCTCACGTGCCGTCGTTTTAAGCTCATGTCGAAAAATTCGAATTTGCATTCGGTTATTTTCTTCACGGTAGCGATGCAACGCCATTTGAAGATTATGCGGCGTGTCTGTTGGCATTGTTCTGACCAATTGATGCACTATTGGAATATTATATTGCCTGCATCCGTCCACCATAACCTCTGATTGGTTGACACGATAAGTGTATTCCTCCCGCATCCTTGCAACCGACCGTGAAGAGTAACGAACTCTTGGATCTAAAGAGTATGAGAATTCGTCTTCCAAAAGCCAGTTACGTCCCATTGAACGATACAAATCTCTCACCGTGTACATTTTCAATCCTTTTAATTTTAGTACGAAATTAAAATTTAATCATATTTATAAACAAAATATAAGATTCATTATAAAGGCAATATGCGCAACAAATGCATAGAATTTATAATACATAACAGTTGACATAACAAAAAAATAATAGCATAAACATTCATTACAATAAACCAATAAGATCAATTGGGTGCATGGCGGGGTCGGGATGGACATTTTTGCCTATCATGTCCAGTTTGGGAACATAAACCGCAATGATTTGTCATTGTTCTGCGCGACTGATCCATTTCGTTTTGAATGCGAATGGAATTGGGTCGACCACGATGCACAACTCGAAGTCTATCATGGTCTGGAATGAGGTTCGGAAAATTGCTCTCTGGCCAGTAGTCCTCATGAAGAATCGGCCTAAACGAAGACTCCCATGCCATCAATTGGTTTGTCATTGTATAATCAGCAGCAATATAGCGGAATGCATTAACTCCACTATACTCCGTGGCCGCAAGCATATGGGAGCACGGATATCGCCAAATTTTAAACTTCCACATGTGCAATCAGGGTTATCTCCTAGTGTGACTTCATGAGGAATCAAGCCCCCAGTAAGAGTCTTCCTAGTTTTCACATGGAAGATTATATTCTCTCTAGAAAAAAAAATATTTAGTTGTTAAATTATGTCGTAACAATTATATGTAACGTGAAAAAATAATAATGAATACTAAATTACCGATTGAATATTTGAATCTCGTATGTTTTAGACTTGGCTTGAGATTTCTGTATTTTATCAACGACATGTTTAGCATATACGTAACCGTCAGCTGAGTCCTTTAAAGCTTGTTGTCGACCAATATCAAAGTATTTAACCATCCTGTAGAACGTAATCTTGACGGCTGCAGTTATTGGAATATTTCTTGCACCCTTTAAACAGTTGTTAAATACCTCTGCATAATTGGTCGTCATGACTCCCCAACGCTTACCATTGTCGTGTGCCCTGGTCCATTTGTAAGGTGCATGATTGCTCAACCATGCATGCGCTTGAACATCAATCTTTTTGATCTCTTCCATGATAGCATCGTATTTTTTTATTTGTGTTGCAGCACCTGCATTCCAAGCAAGATCTTTGAGATGTTGATTTTTAGCAATCTTATTGAAATTGCTACAAAGGTGCCGCAAACAAAATCGATGATATCGGAGGGGCTCGTTATGTTGATTAAGCCAAATATTGTCAACTGCACTAATAATGCCGTCGTGTCTATCAGATATCAATGTAACCTCAGGACGATCACCGACAATATGACGCTTAAGCATGTAGATGAACCAGCGCTAACATCGGTAATCCTCCGTCGGTACGACTGCAAAAGCCAATGGGTAGCACTTGTTGGACGACGTCATTCCTATGGCGATTAAAATCTTTCCATCATATTTACCATACAAATGGGTCCCGTCAATGGTGATTACAGGGCGACAATAACGCCATCCGTCGACTGAAGCTTTGAATGCCCAAAATACCATGTCGAACATCCTATAGTCAGGCATATCAGTCGACACAGTGCTCCACTCGACAATCGTACCTACATTGTAGTACTGCAACGCGACCATAAACTTCGGTAACTTCCGGTATGATTCATCCCAATCTCCGAACAAGGTCTCAATGGCTTTAGATCTAGCCAACCAAGCTTTTCTATAAGAGATAGTGTATCCATGAGCCTCCTTCACGTAAGCCACAATGACGCCAATCTTCAATTCTGGATCCTGTTCTACTTGTCCAAGTATTAGGTTCGAAATGAGTGCAGAATCCAAATTTTTATGATCTACAGCAGTATGATTATAGAAACATGTGTGTTGCCCCTCATACTGTGTAATCTCAAACATACCGTGACTTTTTTTCCTCCCCGCCCGCAACCTCCAATCGCATCCATGTGAACAATTAATCGACCAGAGCTTCTTGTTCGTTTGCGAGACATAAAACTCTTTGTTCTTTTTCAAGTGGTAAAATTTGACGGCCTGCTGGAGATGTTCCTTGTCCTTAAAGACCATACCAGTACGGAATTCGTCCATCTCCGGTGTCCAAAAATTCTTCCGCAACTTCGGCTCGTATTTCGCCAAGTCATCGTCATCACCCCATTCCAAGTTATTGAAAAATGAAATTACATTGTCTAACTCCAATTGCTGATTTTCACCCCCTTGCCCGCTAGGCCCAGCATCTAGATCTTCGTCTGGCTGAAACGCAAAATCCGCATCGAACTCTTCTTCTGACACATCGTCGCGACTATCAATTGTATCAAAGTCACCACCATAATTACTTATGTTATCTTGCGGCAGACTACTCGGTGAATAATGGGGATGTGGAAGAGCAGAGCTGGTGCCATGACCACGGTTAATCATACTATGAGAATGATCTTGCTCTGGAATATAGGGGAGTGGGACGGTGTAATTAGACTCAAGTAATTGGGGGTGCAGCATAGGAGTATTGTGGGAATGATATTGTTCTAGACTGTAAGGGGGTGGGATGGTGTAATTAGATTGGACTGCTTGGAGAACGGTGCCGAAAACTTGTCCGTCAGATTGGGTACTGTACGGATTTAAACTCTGGGTCATTAAGTTGGTAAAATGACCACTTGGGGGAAAAAAATTTGGACCATCATCAAATGCCCGTTCTATCTCTACATATACTTCAACAGCAAGAAGGGAAGGTATATAAAGAGGTAACTCAAGCACTTGGTTTAATGCTGAGTCATCCTCGATAGAAAACAAGGTATATTTATAGTTCGACCTGAAAAGAGCCATCGGCATCCTACACTTTAGTTTCAAAATTCCAGTAACCCCATCTTCAAGAACACATGGTTTTAGCGTCTCAATTAATTCATTTAAGCTTGTTCCCCTACGGACAACCAAAGATTTTACAACTGATGTACTATAACAAACCCCGAACTCCGTACCTTCCAATATTCTACCACCCCAATACAATAACAATCGAACGTGATCCATTTCAAGCGGCTATCATTTGACAAGGCAAAACAAAACAAGAAAATAATATCGTTAACTAAAACTCAATCACAAAAGTATGTTGGTTTATAGTGTTCATTTTTTATGGGTTAGAGTAATTTATTTTCAATCCTTAATATTTTACTTATTTTGAATTTATTCAATAATTATTTTAACTTTAACTCTAAATCGAATATAAATTCCACGTCAAGCTAATATCAACTAAATAGATTCAATTAATTTGAGGAATGAAAGTGCACAATTTGTACATCATATTCCAATGTTTGTAGTGTAAATTTTTTATGGATTTCAGTAATTTATTTTCAATCTTAACATTTTACTTACCAATATAACAAGTTTAATAAACTAACCAAAAATTCTTTTATATAAGTTTAAACAAATACATTTTAAATTAAATAACGAAATTCAAAAAATAAAATAAATTAACAAATTAAACAAATAATAGGTATTTTAATTTTATATTTTTCTAATTATCAACTTTTCAGGGGCCAAAATGTATATTTTTAATTAAATAGCTAAATTAGAAAATTAAACTAACTAAAAATGTAATATGTTGATTTATATTTTCCTACACATGTGAAAGGGGCGAAAGTATAATTTTTAATTTAACGAAAAATAAAACAAATAATAGGTATTTTAATTTTATATTTTTCTAATTGTCAAATTTTTAGGGCCCAAAGTGTATATTTTTAATTAAATAGCTAAATTAGAAAATTAAACTAACTAAAAATGTAATATGTTGATTTATATTTTCGTACACATGTGAAAGAGGCGAAAGTGTAATTTTTAATTTAACAACTAAATTAACAAATTAAATAAATACATTTTAAATTAAATAACGAAATTAAAAAATGAAACTAACTAACAATTTATTTTAAAACAATAGGTTGAATATTTAATATTTTTCTAATTGAAAAAATTTCAAGGGCCAAAGTGTATATTTTCCTACACATATGAACGGGGCGAAAGTGTAATTTTTAATTTAACAACTAAATTAAACAAATAATAGGTATTTTAATTTTATATTTTTCTAATTATCAAAATTTAAGGGGCCAAAGTGTATATTTTTAATTAAATAGCTAAATTAAAAAATTAAACTAACTAAAAATATAATATGTTGATTTATATTTTTCTACACATGTGAAAGGGGCGAAAGTGTAATTTTTAATTTAACAACTAAATTAACAAATTAAATAAATACATTTTAAATTAAATAACGAAATTAAAAAATGAAATTAACTAACAATTTATTTTAAAACAATAGGTTGATATTTAATATTTTTCTAATTGAAAAAATTTCAAGGGCCAAAGTGTATATTTTCGTACACATGTGAAAGGGGCGAAAGTGTAATTTTTAATTTAACAACTAAATTAACAAATTAAATAAATACATTTTAAATTAAATAAAGAAATTAAAAAATGAAACTAACTAACAATTTATTTTAAAACAATAGGTTGAATATTTAATATTTTTCTAATTGAAAAAAATTTCAAGGGCCAAAGTGTATATTTTCCTACACATATGAACGGGGCGAAAGTGTAATTTTTAATTTAACAACTAAATTAAACAAATAATAGGTATTTTAATTTTATATTTTTCTAATTATCAAAATTTAAGGGGCCAAAGTGTATATTTTTAATTAAATAGCTAAATTAAAAAATTAAACTAACTAAAAATATAATATGTTGATTTATATTTTCCTACACATGTGAAAGGGGTGAAAGTGTAATTTTTAATTTAACAACTAAATTAACAAATTAAATAAATACATTTTAAATTAAATAACGAAATTAAAAAATGAAATTAACTAACAATTTATTTTAAAACAATAGGTTGATATTTAATATTTTTCTAATTGAAAAAATTTCAAGGGCCAAAGTGTATATTTTCGTACACATGTGAAAGGGGCGAAAGTGTAATTTTTAATTTAACAACTAAATTAACAAATTAAATAAATACATTTTAAATTAAATAAAGAAATTAAAAATTGAAACTAACTAACAATTTATTTTAAAACAATAGGTTGAATATTTAATATTTTTCTAATTGAAAAAATTTCAAGGGCCAAAGTGTATATTTTCCTACACATGTGAAAGGGGCGAAAGTGTAATTTTTAATTTAACAACTAAATTAAACAAATAATAGGTATTTTAATTTTATATTTTTCTAATTATCAAAATATAAGGGGCCAAAGTGTATATTTTTAATTAAATAGCTAAATTACAAAATTAAACTAACTAAAAATGTAATATGTTGATTTATATTTTCCAACACATGTGAAAGGGGTGAAAGTGTAATTTTTAATTTAACAACTAAATTAAACAAATAATAGGTATTTTAATTTTATATTTTTCTAATTATCAAAATTTAAGGGGTCAAAGTGTATATTTTTAATTAAATAGCTAAATTAAAAAATTAAACAAACTAAAAATGTAATATGTTGATTTATATTTTCCTACACATGTGAAAGGGGCGAAAGTGTAATTTTTAATTTAACAAGTAAATTAATAAATTAAATAAATACATTTTAAATTAAATAACGAAATTAAAAAATGAAACTAACTAAAAATTTATTTTAAAACAATAGGTTGAATATTTAATATTTTTCTAATTGAAAAAATTTCAAGGGCCAAAGTGTATATTTTCCTACACATGTGAACGGGGCGAAAGTATAATTTTTAATTTAACAACTAAATTAAACAAATAATAGGTATTTTAATTTTATATTTTTCTAATTATCAAAATTTAAGGGGCCAAAGTGTATATTTTTAATTAAATAGCTAAATTACAAAATTAAACTAACTAAAAATGTAATATGTTGATTTATATTTTCGTACACATGTGAAAGGGGCGAAAGTGTAATTTTTAATTTAACAACTAAATTAAACAAATAATAGGTATTTTAATTTTATATTTTTCTAATTATCAAAATTTAAGGGGCCAAAGTGTATATTTTTAATTAAATAGCTAAATTAAAAAATTAAACTAACTAAAAATGTAATATGTTGATTTATATTTTCCTACACATGTGAAAGGGGCGAAAGTGTAATTTTTAATTTAACAAGTAAATTAACAAATTAAATAAATACATTTTAAATTAAATAACGAAATTAAAAATGAAACTAACTAAAAATTTATTTTAAAACAATAGGTTGGATATTTAATATTTTTCTAATTGAAAAAATTTCAAGGGCCAAAGTGTATATTTTCCTACACATGTGAACGGGGCGAAAGTGTAATTTTTAATTTAACAACTAAATTAAACAAATAATAGGTATTTTAATTTTATATTTTTCTAATTATCAAAATTTAAGGGGCCAACGTGTATATTTTTAATTAAATAGCTAAATTACAAAATTAAACTAACTAAAAATGTAATATGTTGATTTATATTTTCGTACACATGTGAAAGGGGTGAAAGTGTAATTTTTAATTTAACAACTAAATTAACAAATTAAATAAATACATTTTAAATTAAATAACGAAATTAAAAAATGAAACTAACTAACAATTTATTTTAGGATTTTTTAATTAGACATCCAATTATACAATTGATATTTGAATGGGCCCCAAACACTTTAGCCCATAACATTAAACACCCAAACAATTAGTTTAATTTTGAGAAACACCCATTTATTCATCCAAACCTCTCACGCGCGACTGTGCTTCTGCAATTGCTAGTTAGGTATTTTAGGAAAATGGCATCAAGCTAAATAAGGCAAATCCAAGCAATTAAACAATTGAAGCTATGAAAATGGAAGATTTTGAAAATGATATTACTGCATTCCATGCCATAAATCGCAAAAGAGGTGAGGGCGAAGGTGAGGACGGTGATAGAAAAAGCCCTAAATCGCGAAACACATCCCCACGCCGGCAGGCGGTAACGACGGCGACGAATCGGCGGCGACGACAGCAACTTCAGTGACGGGAGAAACTTCGGCGACGACGGCAGCAACTTCGGCGACGGCAGCGATTTCGGTGGCGGCGGCAGCAGAAACACTAGTTACAGGTTTCATTTTTTATTCACCTTCCATGTTTCAAATGGTGTTGCTTATTTCAAAAATTCCGAACATAAAACAAAAACCATTTCGCGATGTTTGATATTGCTACTGGTTGGATATTTAACTAAGTTCTTCTAACAAGATATACCTATCGGCATGCAAACGGAATTAGATCAGGAAGTTTAATTGTAATTGTGTAATTCTAGAGAGATAAAGTAGTGGGTCTTGCAATTATAGAGAGAGAAAGTCGGTTTGCAAGAGTTCACTGCAGAAGTTGAGTTCTTCGCAACACTCGTAGGAATTAGATCAGTTGAATGTTAATTGTGCAAATCTAGAGAGAGAAAGTAGTGGGTCTTCCATTTATAGAGAGAGAAAATCCGTAGGAATTAGATCAGAAAGTTTAGTGTTAATTGTGCAATTATAGAGAGAGAAAGTAGTGGGTCTTGTGTTTATAGAGAGAGAAAGTACTAATGCAAGAGTTCACTGCAGAATTTGTTCTTCAAGAGTTCTTCGGAATTGATAGCAACACTCGTAGTTATACACTGTTGAATATTACTGGAGGTCAATTCTTGATTTTGCACATAATTACTTTGTTGAATATTATTATACAGCTATATGTGGACTGAATATTTTATATACAGTTATAATTGGTTGAATATCGATGTACAGTTATAATTGGGTTACATTACCGCAATTATAACCGTACATTAATATACAATTAGAAGGGATTGAATATTGATGTACAGTTATAATTGCGGTAAATATAACTATACAGTTGTAATTGGATTGAACATTACTATATAGTAATAATTGGTTCAATATTCGATATACACCTATAATTGGGATGAATATTAATATACAGTTACAATTGATTGATTTTTTTATTGTACAACACGAAATGTTGAGCAACCGTTTCATATCTAAATATTATGTCGATAACCTTTCATGTTTGAGTGTACATCTAAAATTGTTTGAACAGGCGAGATGCATGTTGGAGAGAGTATCGGAGATGCAACTAGAACTAATAATGATTACTACAGCGAAAATACAGGGAGTGACGAAGATGAAAATCTATTGATACCGTATCGCCCAAATAAGTCGACAACAATGTCTGCTGATTGGAGGTATTTAATTCGTGAGGTAGGGCAAGTTTTTAAAGGTGGGGCTAATGATTTTAGGGATTGTTTGATAAAGTATTCCATTGAAATTGGATTCAAATTTGATTACCATAAGAATGAACCATCTCGTGTTGTAGCATATTGCGCATATAAGATTGAGCGAGGATGTGAATGGTTCGTACGTGCGAGCATTGATAGTAAGAATGGATTTTTTTACATCAAGAAAATAAACAATATTCATACTTGTGGTGCTGCAGTTAGAACCAGGCAAAATGGTAGAATTAATTCCAAAATTGTGTCGAATTGTATTAAAAACACGCTAAAGATTCAACCACTAAAACGCCCTATTGACGTCGTCAAAGAATTTAAAAATAACTATGGGTTGGACATAAGTTACCATCATGCTTGGTGGGGGGTTGAAAAGGCTAGAGAAGATATTTTTGGGGATTATCGTAGTGGATACGACGAGTTGAGATGGTACAAAGAAGTGTGCATGGAGACAAACCCGGGGACTTGTGTTGAAATTGAATATGATATGAGTACTGGTTGTTTTAACCGACTTTTTGTTTCATTCGGTGCTAGCATAGCCGGGTTTAAATATGTACGACCTCTATTATTTCTCGACAGAACGTTTCTGAAAGCAAAGTATAAAGGCACGTTGCTTGGCGCGACCGGCAAAGACGGGAATAACGGTAAGCTGGGGTATAAAACCTAGTTTTTTTTGACGTGCTAATCAATTTCTCGTTGTTCTATACGGTGTAATATTCTTTTTATACAGCGTAAAAAATAATTATTACTGTTAATTTAGTAATAATATTGGGTGTACATTAAATATTTCATATTGACTAACTAGTCTTTTTGTCATTTTCTGACAGGTATATATCCACTAGCTTTTGGAATCGTTGACTCAGAAACGGAAGTCCATTGGGAATGGTTTCTAAAACAACTAGTTAATGTTATACCACCGGAACGAGTAATGACATTCGTATCTGATCGACATGCTGGGTTAATAAAAGCTGTGAAAAAGGTATTCCCAGATGCATACCATTCATTTTGTTTGAACCACTTAACAATGAATTTGAAGGAAAAAATTGGAGCTCGTTTACCAGTGGTAAAACAACGGTTGTTGTGGTTGTTACGTGAGTGTTACAAAGCAAAAACGGAGTTCGAATTTTACACACGATTGGCAGATTTAAAAACAGAGGGATCCAAGTATATTTCTGATTGGGTTGATGATTTGCCTAGAGAGAATTGGACAAATGCGTTCTTCAAAGGGCGAAGATACGGCGAATTGACGTCCAACGCCGCTGAGTCATTCAATGGATGGATTGCTGAAGCTAGACACCTGCCAATTCACAAAGTTGTCGATCGAATTCGTTTTGACTTAATGGAACAACGGACAAAACGACGTAACATGGCTGCGGGGGTGAACAATATTCTGTGTGAGATAATCGAGACACAAATGCTAAAAAGATTAGAAGAATGCAGAACATGGGTGGTGCGTGAATCTGTGAATGGAGTTTTCGAGGTTCAATCGGACCCTTCTGTACTCGTGGACCTAAATAAACAGACGTGTTCTTGTTTCGATTGGAGGGACAACGGGATACCGTGTGCGCACGCTTGCGCTGCTATTACAAAGACCGGTGGAGATTTGAACTCATATGTAGAGGATTACTTCCACATGTCCTTTTACCGTTTAAGTTACGAGGATGGGATTTTTGCTGTGCCAACTGCGGGGAAGAAAGAGACGAAATAAGAAGATATTGTAATACTACCACCAGTTACCAAACGACCTAGGGGACGACCGAAGAAAACAAGGATCCCATCAAAGGGAGAATTCAAGAAAGGAACATTGAAGTGCAGTCGTTGCGGTGGGAAAGGACACAATAGGAAAACATGCAAAGAACCCATATGAAATGACATCATTTATTAGACTTTCATTATTTTTTAGAGCAATAGTTGCTATTTATTGTTAAAAAATTCAACAATCGTGTGGATGTTTTCATAACTAGAATCGTTTTAGCAATTGGTTTTCATTTTTTATAGTTGTGTATGGTAATTTTATGTTTTGAACCTATTTTTGTGCCAAATTACGTAATAGTTTGATGAAGATAAATTAAATGATTACAAGACATGATTTTATTCGGCGGATACAGTGATTTATTAAGCAAATAAAAAACAAGGAGTAATAGATGAATATTACTTCACAGTTATATATTATTGTAGTGGAATAATTAATACACAGTAATTTTTAATCATGCTCGGATTCCGAAGATCCGGTAGTGAAACGATCGGCGGCCGAAAACGAGTGGTGCAAGTGGACCAGTTCCTTTGCCGTCCCGAGCATGACATTGAAGGAGGGTAGAGCCGAAGGATTCAGTAAGTTCATAAACCACTGCTGTTGCTAAAATTAGGGCACTCATATTAACATCATAATTGTGTTATACACAACAATCTTCCTTTTTCACTAGTATTAAATTGATCACCATCACTTAACATGCATCAAATGATTATTACCCAAAAAAAAAAAAAAAAAATTCTCCCCTGTTGTTCGGCCAGTAGCAGTTTTTCAGCCCTAGTGTGATGCTTTGCTCCTTTTTTGCTGTTCGGCTGATTCTCGATCCCCTTAGCGGCGTTGTCCAGTCACTTGTTCCCCCTTGGTTGTGCCGGATGTAGTATATAACGATGTAGTTGATACTTTTATATAATAATTAATTTTTAAATTTTTTCAGCATTCTAAATTAGAATGTTGTATTCACTTGATTTTTAGATAAACTCTCATTTTCTCTGTCTAAATTGATGTAGTTTGATATTTAATTCCGGTGGTTTAATAATTCTTCTTTGGGCAAAAGATGTTTGTTTGTGCTGATTATTACGTTTTTATTTGTCTGGCTTTGCAAACATGAAATTCAAGTACGAATTTCTGCTAATTCTGGTCAAATTATGAATTTTTCCGATGAGGATTCGGTATTTTTCCGGTGATAAGTGATTATTGTACCGGAATAATTAGGTCACAGTAAATTTTAATAGAACAAACAATAATAAGGGATAACATTATTCGTCTTAGACATTTCATGCACGAACATGATTATGAAACCAGATATACAATTACTAGACGAAAGTGATTGAATCAAAAATAAGGGATACACACGCATTGAGATGAAACAAAAAATCTGAAAATGGAGACAAAAAAAATCAGCCATTTGTGATCACAAGTTGACGTCTTTCACGATAATTATAAGCTACGTGCATGTTCATCACACCCATCATTTCAACACTAAAACAAGTAATTGATTACGAAACAAGAGATACACACACGCATTGAGGTTAGTCATGAACCACATCCATCCTAAAAAAGTCAAACGTCAAATAAGTGTAGAAACAAGTAGGGGATTTAATCAAAATAATTTAAAAAATAAATAAAAATTGTACACGAACCCAACACGCTCAACTGCTCTGCGCATAACAAGAATCAAAAGCCCAACACCCATGTTTGTCATTTATTATGTCCTTGATAAGATCCGCCCTTCCCACCGTCGCTATTCTGGTTTTGCATTCACGCTTGACGTTCGCTCGTTGCCCAATGACAAACTGCCTCATTATATAGGTAACAATTACTCCGCAGTCAGGTCTGGCAAAAAAAAAACCCATACAAATTTCTATTATAAATATCGCATATTTTTACAAACCTAATTCAAATCAAAATCCACACTTACCGATCAACCCTTTGCTTAGGCGTGTCATAAACAGGCTCCAAAGTTATCGATCGTTCTTGTGTAGAAGCACTCGACGAAGTCGCATACCGAGTGAAATAGCTGTTAATATAATCCACCTATATTTTGCAAACAATGATATCACCAATTAAGTTTAAACAAATAATAACACTAAATTGTAAGATTATTATTGTAAACTCATAATCAATTAATTTGTAAAATATCTAAAACTTTACTATAAGTTTGGCGCTCTCCAAATGCGGATCATGTGAATTTAGACTATATAGCGAGTTGTAGTGATTCAAAGTCCCATGCTCCATCTCGAAAGCAAGTAATGTCCAGTGCGACGGTGCAGATTTCCTCCCAGGAGTGTTTATTGGGAACATTATCGTCTCGTACTTCCCAGCGACACCTATATTGAATTGTTTATCCATTTGTTCCCGAACGATTGCCTCTCTATTCTCTTTAATGTAAGTCTATCATCAAAATCGGCACAAAATTTAATATGCATTAAAAGACTACAAATACAAATGCACCAAAATATACCATAATCAAACACCATGGAAAAAAGGAAGTTACCCAAGAAAGACTAGGCATAACAAACACTCTGTGGGGAGCATCAACATTTGAACTGCCATTAAAAATTTTAATTTGGCGATGGTGTATTATCTCGGCAAACGTATCTATCACCTACAAAAGAACGAGGCAAAAAAAATTCAAGTTTATGTGTTCATTAAAATACATGACATCCAATATATTTTCTTACCCTACTAGATAATTGTTCTCCTTTTAGGAGATCGATAATGTCGCCAAAACGGACGCCAAGGAAGCCATCCAATCCAATCCATGCTAGGTCACTGAAGAGCAAAAAATTAAATCAATAAAGTGAATAGGGAATTTAAGAAAAAAGTACAAATTGATTCGAAGTAAATATAACGAATACATACGCATCATCATGTGTTTCATGTATGGATTTTATTTTATCCCAATCACTTTCGTCTAGTAATTTGGCCACCGCGCTTCTTTTTTTGTTTGGAAGTTTTTCGGGTTTCCTTCTAGTCATGCGATGTATCAACGGGATCTCATCCACATCAATCACTACCTGAACACACTCCTTTTTACTTCGCTTTTTAACCCTCTCATACACGTAATCTGACTTTCTTGCGGGTTTTCTTTTTTGCCGTTTAATCTCCCTTACCATAGAAGTTTGTAGTTCGGCATGTTCAAGAAGTTTCACACTTGGAGATGAAGCTAAATTGGCAACGGATTTTTTTTCGCGTATTTGTTCCGCATCAATGATCGTCGTCCGTTCCGCCAAATCATCTAACTGTTTCATCAACGATGTTATCAACTCGTCACGGCTTTTCAGCTCAAAGCGAAGATGGACATTCTCCGCAACCAACTCACTATTTTGATTCAACGAACACTCCAATTGCTTCTTGATTTCAGTGAGCTCGTCCGAGGGTTGTTGCTCGGGGGGAGGTAAGCCAGCTGATGTTTCCGTTGGGTGGGCCCCGAATACATACAACTCTTCCATAGATGATGGCACCAGATCGTCAGAGATTATCTGAAAACGGTATAATACCATTAATAGTCAATATACAGTAACATTCTTATAAATGACACAATACACGTAACTTTTGCTATGCAGTAAAATTCTTATATATATTACAAACAGCCATTTAATGACATACATATAATATTTCAAATATACTATTGGCACTAACCTGATTTTCATTGAGATCATTCACCCCATGCAACACGTTCTTTAACGAAGACAAATTCCAACGGGTGAATCGAGGAATGCCGATCCAACTGACATCACCGCCAACTGGCATAGCTTGGTGATTGTAGTCTGGATCTAACAAGGTTGAAAGCTCGCAAAACATATACTAAGAGTAATAACATATAGAAATTAGAAAAAATTATTAAATCAACAAACAAGAATATATACAACATTTGTCATTGCACCTATAAACAACTTACCAATATAGCAATGATGCAGCCACGAATCGCATAAGGTTTGTCAATGTTATTAAGGATAGAATCATTTACCCCCTTCGCAATAGCATCAGCCCATGCATATTCAGACATTGCATGCAAGTCCTCTACCATTTGAACAAACGACCATCCGATATTTGTACCAGTAGTTGCGAAAAAACAAGTCACAAAAGCGTACAAACACATCAACCTTACGACATCCTCAACGTCATCGTGATCGTTCCGATCAATAATCGTGTCAATCGTCTGTAATATCACTCTCGTAGAGACTTGGTCCACTCCAACAAATCGTCGTTGAACAAACGGACTCATAATCTTCTTCGCATACGTATGTTCAACTACTTTGGTCCCATTTTTTATTCCGAAGAATAATGATATATCTCTCGCACTCAAAGAAATACTCTTTCCACCAAACACAAAAGCTTTCTTACATCTGCTCAATATGCAAAACAATAGAAAAATGTTCAGAAAATTATAGTAAACCAGTAAATATCATTGCAACATAATTGTTTCGATATGCAAAATAAACAATTTTTACCGATTATAATACTTCAACAGCACAAAGATGTCTTGGTCACTTTTGGTGCATTGTTGGACCACGACATTGCCGTCAACGAATGCCTTAAAGAAAGGCCAAAACGGAGTGGACGACATCACATCAATATGGCAGGGACGAAACTTCCTTCGGTTTTTTCCCATTAAATCGCAAAAGCTACGCAAATTACATCGGAACTGTTTACCCCTTATTTGATTATGGGTCATTGGATCGCTTTCGGATGCACCTGCCATTACCTGAGAAACAATTCCGGTGTCGGACAAAAAATCAACATCCAAATATTAACAATGTAGAGGTCGAACGGTATAATTAAAAAACATATATTTAATTGTTGAATTTTGCATCACAATTTCAAACTCTATTAACCAAACATGAATTTTTGATACACATTTATGAGCCTAGTTCCGAATTCACATTTATGAGCCTGGTTCCCTTTGATACATTCTGAACTATTGGTTGCCATTATGCATGTACAGAATTTGACGTTGATGGTCTATATATTGTAATTAATCAGCTGTGTGCTTTTAGAGTATTATCACATCCATCATAAAAAGTCATGAACCAAAGCAACTCTTTATCAATGGTAACTCTTTATCAATAGTAACTCTTTATTAATTAAATACACATTAATTTTTACACCCCAGTAACTCTTTATCAACACCACAAACCAATAGCGAAACAGTCTCAAGTTGTGTATCTAAACCAAGTCCTCACTTAATGTTTTTTGATACACATTAATAATCTATATAAATCGAACATATTCTTTTTGATATACACTAATTAAATATCGATTATTACACCACAGCAACAATTCGATAGAAATCCCACATGAACAGTTAAATGTAACAAATTGTCAATCCAAAACAAATCTTTCAATTCGTGAATTTTGCTACATAGTAAAATACCTCAACATTAGTGGCTACACATTAACTATTCAATCATAAATTGATAACAAGAAAATGGCCATCTCTATTTGTGATGCAACCAAAAGCGAAATTCAAGAACACAACTGCATATACGTAATATTGCTACACATCAACAATTTAACAACCCGAACAACAACTATTTCAATAACTCACGCAACAACCAATATATGATTATTAATGTGCATTCACCATCTCAACACACCAAAATTCCGATTCTAATTTCTCCACATTCCTAACCCTAATTTTGAATTAAACTCCAATCAACAAGCATGTTAGAATCCGAATTTTGGTGCTTAGATGGCCGAAATATGAACAATGCAAGGGGGGGAGATGGATTTTTGCTGTGCATTAAAATTCCTAACAATCCAAAATCAAGAACACACCAAATAATATATGATTCTTACTGTGCATTCATCATCTCAACCACATGCCATCAGTGGACTGCTCATTGTTCGCATTACCCAAACCCTTGAAAATCAAAAACCTTTAATTGATATCAAACTTACAGAAATTGAAACCGACGGACTCAAATCGACGGCGACGGCGGCTGGATTTGTACGGCGACGACGCGTGAACGTCGACGGTGAGGCGAGATTCCGGTGCTGTTGTTGCGGCGACGGCGAAGACTGAAGCAGGTTTGCGGAGACGGCGAAGACTGAAGCAGGTGACGGCGACGACTACAGCAGGTTTGCGGCGACGGCGACGACTGAAGCAGGTGACGGCGACGGCTACGGTAGGCGGAGACGGTTGAATAACATCGGCGCCCTAATTATTGCAGACAACCGGCGAACGAACGGTTACAATTTTGGGGATTGCTATTTATTGGGAGATGAAGGTGAATATCCACTTTCCATTACAAGATTCTGAGCATGGATTAGAGGATGGAAGGTTCGAAAATGGAATTTTGAGAAAGAACACTTACCATATAGCATCAGCTCTCACGCGCAATTCTCACGAGTCCACTGCACAGAATCAATATGGGTTTTATGTTAAATACAATATATGGATGGGTATATCTATAATATATTAGTGGGCCTTGGGGCCCATATTAAAATCCCCAATAATTAATTACTCTTATATAATTTGATATTATTTTAGGAGGAAATAACCTCACTTATCACTTTTTATATTTTAAAAATAAGAATTGGTTATATGCTACTTACCTTCCCTATCTTTTTGCCCTTAGCCAGAAACTTTCCTAGTCATTTACTAAATATCAGTCATCCCCTTATCATTTTTGGTCAAGACCACTTACTTTCCCTATAGATAAAAAGTTACTAAATTTTTATTGTAATGACAACTTTACCTTTAGCCATATAAAAATAATTAAACAATTAAATATTAAAATACATAAATAATCAATTAAATTTTTATTTTTTTATATTTTCATCCTACATTTTTTAGGAAAATTCTCCCAAAAATCTTGGGACTTCTAAAAAAATCTCCCTATTTTTTAACACTAACTTCTCCATTTAAAAAAAAGGGGCGTGTACTAGGAGATCCCAAGTTTCTTTGCAATGCACCAATCCAACCCAGCCGTTTTTTTTAAACCGGTAGCTACTTTTGGGTTTTTCTGACCAAAATACCCATATTTAATGAGAATGTAACTTCCTATATAAATAGGGATTTTTTTCATGGTTCTATAATTGAAAAATTAATATGTTTACACCATATTAATTAATGAAATGTCATCTTTTCATCGAGATATTAATCACTATTTTTAGATGAGTGACACACATTTTCAGTAGATGTTACATGTAACATACATTATCAGTATTAATTTTTAGTGAATGTTATATGAAAATATATTTTCAATGAATATTACATGTAACATCTATAATCAGTAATTATTTTAAAACATATTTTTAATAGATGTTACATGTAACATCTATAATCAGTAATTATTTTAAAACATATTTTTAATAGATGTTACATGTAACATCTATAATCAGTAATTGTTTTAAAACATATTTTTAATAGATGTTACATGTAACATTTATGTCAATAATTATTTTAAGTTGATGTTAGATGTAATTTTAGTAACGCTCAAAGAGATGAGAGTGCGGTCAAAATTGGAGATGAAGAGGTTCCAAAGGTGGATCACTTTAGATAATTAGGTTCAATGATTTAGAGTAATGACGAAATCGAGGAGGATATTACTCATAGAGTCAATGCAAAATGGTTGAAGTGGAGAAGTGTAGTTGGAGTGATATGCGATCATAGGATAACATTGAAACTCAAAGGAAAATTTTACAACACTGCAATAAGACCAATGCTTTTGTATGGTTTAGAATGTTGGACAGTAAAAATAAAACATGTCCAGAAAATTAGTGTAACAGAAATGAAGATGTTACAGTGGATCAGTAGGAAGACAAGAATGGATAAAATTAAAAATAAAACTATTAGAAAGAATTTAGAAATAGCACCCATCAAATAGAAGATGAAAGAAAATAATTTACGATAGTTTGGACATGTACATAGAAGACCCATAGAAGTACCAGTGAGAAAATGCGATTTAGTTCAAGTGCAGGGGGCTATTAGAGGGAGAGGTAGGCCTAAGAAGACTTAGGACAAGACTATTAGAACTGATTTGATGATATTAATTTTAAATTTGACCGAAGGGATGACCCTTGATCGTTCATTATGACATAAACGGATTCATGTAGCCGACCCTACTTATGTGGGATAAAGGCTTAGTTATTGTTGTTGTTACATGCAAACATATTTTATGTGGATATTACATGTAACATCTATATTTTCAGTGGATATTACATGTAACATTAATGCGATCAGTCCCCATAACCAGTGTGTTTTACAAAGTGGATAGCGAACGAGGACAACGAGCTTGGAGAGGATGTCGGCGACGATCTCCACCACCGAATCTCTCATCCACTCGTTGATCTTCTCCGGAGCACCGACGATGACGACAACGATGCACAACTCTCTCATCCACTCATCGATCTTCTTCAAAGAACCGACGACAAAAATGATGCACGGATTCTATGTAGCGATCTCTTCGAAATCCGATCTGGCCTGTGGTGATCATGAACCATCGGGAGGGGTAAATCTGTAATCTCGCGGCCGACCGTGTTTGAAAACGGGAGTTATTGGTTCAAAGAAACTCACCGGCGGGACCTCGTGGTTTATTCTATCGCATGAGAGCTTGATCAGTGCATTGTAATTATTTTTGCTAGTATACGGTAATTTTCCCTTAAAAAAAAGTACTAAAAAAAATAGTAGTTCTCCCTACCACCTTGCAGGAATAACCCCCACCCCACAATCACCGAAAAACCCACTCCACCTCCTTACTTTTCCTCATCCTCCTTCATTCTTCTCTCCACCCCCCAAAGACAGTATATGTGCTTTAGCGCACAAATTGGCACCTGTGCACCGAAGCACAAATCCAAACCAGCCTTCCATCTTGTGGCGCACTCTATCTTGCTGTCCCTCTCAATCGTCACCGCCATCTACAAACAACCACCAAAGCACAGATCCAGACCAGCCTTCATTCTAGCGGCGCACTCTCTCTTACTGTCCCTTTCAATCGTCATCACCATCCAGAAACAACCACCGCCAAAGCACAAATCCAGACTGCCTTCCTTCTCGCGGCGCTCTCTCTCTTTCTTGTTGTCCCTCTCAATCGTCATCCCCATCCACAAACTAACCACCGCCAATTAAATTTCTAGCGGTAACCCATCATCGCCCACTTACGAATTCGCCATCAGTAGACCCGCCATCTATACACACCCTCTCGCTCTCTCTCTCAGCTCCCGCCAAAACTATACTTTAATCATTTCTCGTTCCTCCTTCTTTCCTTCCCTTCACCATCGTTCCCTTCCCTTTTCCACCGTTCTTTTCTCTACCGTTCGTTGTCGTTTCTTCCATCGCTGCCCACAGCGCCTTTCAAGATTACCAAATACATCCACGAATCATGGCCCTACGAGCAGCGGTACATGAAAATGCTAAAAAATGGTTTTCATTTCATGACTAAAATTAAACCAATTGGGAGTCGTTGTTCGTGTGATTTCGTAGCCTCCTTCGTTAACTTCTGGCGAGATTTTCCTGTTCAAAAGGTAAAATCCACCCACCAAAATCTAGGACGAAACCACTCATTCGATTTCGGTGGGGGTGGATGCGGTGAGTAGCGGTAGCGATGGCGGTGGCGGTGGGATGATGGGTTTGATGGAAGGTAAGTATAATTGTTTGAGAGTCAAAACTAAGGGTTGTTAGTGAAATTTTATAAATAAAAAATCTTTTTTTTTTTTTAATAATAAAAGAGCATTCATGACTTTTTATTAAAAAAAATAATTAAATGGAGTGACTGATATTTTTAAAATGACAGAAAAATTTTGTCATTTTAGACAAAATAAAAGGGAAGGTTAGTTACATAAACCCTTTAAACGTTTGATAGACTAAAATATATTTACTAGTTTTTTATTATTTTTATTTTTATTTCTATTTTACTTTGGATGCAGAGATCTTTCACATAGACAATACAAAGATATCAATTCTGCTTTATCAAACTCACTTCTGATTTTATTTATTTTTTAACATTTAAATAAGATTACTTATATGTTCATTTAACATGATTACAGATCCTTCATGGGAGGGCCTTATGTCGAAGTTTCATCCCCTCTGATTCAAGGATTTGCCCATTCCTATATTCGACACACCTACTCCACAAATACTCACGACTCCAAGCAACGTATAAACATCCTCCTCCGTAATTTGGAAAACCACCAACCACTTTGAGCTCTTCTCTTTATGCTGACTCCTGCAACATTATAATGTACGCATCTTCCCATTAGGCCCCTTGAAAAAAATGGCTCCCTCATCTTCCACCAGTTTTCTAAAAGAGGAATACTACTATTTAACTTGGCTCCAAAAAAGGAGCTCCAAAATCTGTTATTTACGTAGAGTTTCGGAAGCATTGCGATGGTGGAGCCAAATGAGCTGAGTGAGGTGGCGTGGGGCCTAGTCAATAGAAGCCAGTTGTTCTTATGGGCCATTCGACCCGGTTTGGTTAATGGGTCGGAATGGATTGAGCACTTGCCGGAGGGTTTTAGGGGTGGGGGGGTGGGGGGGGGGATGTATTGTTAAGTGGGCCCCACAAAAGGAGGTGTTGGCACATAGGGTGGTGGGAGGATTCTGGACCCATTGCAGATGGAATTCAAGTTCGGAGAGCATTTAGAAGGGGTACTAATGATTTGTAGGCCTGCTTTTGGCAATCAGAGAGTGAATGCTAGGTATTTGATTCATGTTTGGAGGGTAGGATTGGAATTGGAAGATAAATTGGAGAGAGGAGCCATTGAAAGAGCTATGAGAAGGCTTATGACGGGTAAAGAAGGGGAATAAATAAGGCAGAGAGCGATGGATATGAAGCAAAACATTGAAGAAATTGTGCAAAAAGGCATCCCTTCTTATAATTCCTTAATTGAGTTGGCAGATTTCATCTCTAATTTTCTCAAGACAGGACAATGCATTTAACCTACTTCTCTGATTCCTATGAAGTCTTCTTATTCATGTTCTTAATCTCTATATTTCACATTATATAGACATAGCAGCAGGACCGACCTTGATAAATTAGAGGCCAAAAGCGAAGTTTTGAAATGAGACCCTTTAATGTTTAGTTCTTTTAAATACTCATAATTCTTTTATAATATTAAAATATCAAAAGAAAATATAATTAATATAGTGATTGAACCAAAATTGATTTTTTTTAGTTGACATAATATATTAAGAAAAATATTTTGAAATAAAGAGATTAATTTGAAGGGCTCCAAAAATTGAGGGCCCTAAATGACCGCTTTGGTCACTTTGGTTAATGGCCATCCCTGCATAAGAGTGAATTAAAATAGAAAAAATATCATCCTAATAAATGAGTCTATAAAAAAACGTAAGCTACCAAAAACTACCAACATAACTTGTAAAATCGTAAATACTAATTAAGTGGAAAAATAAATATTTTGACACTCCACCTCAAGTTGAGGTAAAGATATCGATAAGCCACAACTTGACAATGAAGGACTAAAGAAAAGATGCGACTAAGCCGCTAGTTTGCAATTAGGACAGTGTGCCATAAGCTTAGACACTGCCGTGGGACAAAGGGCCTTGAGGTTGGACTCAACCACGTGAAGTCGTGAGATACGAAGAGTATTTGAGATAGGATTCCAACATCAATACTCGTTATGTTCTATGCCACATCCTACCATGTTGTATTTGTGTAGTTTAAGAAGAACAAAACAAACACAACCAAATACTTAGAGAAAATAATAAGTAATAGGGGTATCAAAAAGATGTTCGTTGGGTGACTAATGCTTAATTGTAGCAAAAGGAACACAATTTATATTGTATATTGTGGTTAGGGTGGCCTCACGTCAAAAACGCTCAACATAGAATGAAGAGATAAATAAAGGTAGAATTGTGTCAATAATATGCCTACGTTTGCGTTCGGCTAATCCATTTTGTTGGAAGAATTTTAAACATGAGCAATGAGCGAGTATGACATTTTTGTAAAGCAGGTTAAAGAAGACATAATCCTTGTACTTCATGGTATTATCCGAATGGAAAATTTTAATATTTAGAGAAAATTGAGTTTTGATTATTTAAGGAAAATAATTTCACCTATGGGGTTCGATACTTTATTCTTTACATACAGTCAGTCTCAAACTCGGGTAAATGAGGAGGGTTGCGTTTGGTAACTGACAGCCAGAGAAAAATTTTGTCAAAACTTTTATGACATGAATCCAAATACATTAAACGTTGGGGCGTTCCCTATTACGACGCACTACATTTTCACCGCCCGGATGTAGTGAATAATGAGAGAGGGTGGGCTAGGGCGTCGCCCGGAAACGACCCTCCATGTTTTCGCCCGGATACGGTGTCAAATGAGATAAGGTTGCCGCATTATAGTGGACGGGTACGGATAACGAAGTTAATCCATGAGAATAGGCTTAGGTTGGAAACTTGGAATATAGGAACACTGACAGGTAAGACTCGAGAATTGGTGGTTGTTATGAGTAGGAGGAATATTAATATTCTGTGCTTGCAAGAAATGAAGTAGGTTGGAGAGAGGTCTAGAGAAATTGAGAGTACGGGGTATAAATTATAGTATATGAGGAAGGACAAATATAGGAATGGGGTGGATATTATGGTAGATAGGGATTTAAAGGATAATGTTGTTAATATTAGGAGAGTTGGCGATATGATGATGGTTATGAAGTTGGTGATTGGATAGGAGGTGATTAATGTTATTAGTGTACATACTCCCAAAATTGGACTGCAAGAAAATGTTAGACGATAATTTTGAGAGAAGATGGACGAAATCGTTCAAAGCATACCTAACCAAAAAAAAATATTTATTGGGAGAGACTTAAATGGACATATCGGGAAAGAAATGGAGACTTTCGAGAAAGTACATAGTGGTTATGGATTTGGGGAGGATAATGAAATGAGTAAGATAATTTCAAATTTTGCTATGGCGTATGATTTAGTTATTCTAAATACATGTTTCAAGAAGAGGGATGAGCACCTTATCACATTTAAGAGTGGTAAGAGGAATAATCAAATAGATTTTGTCTTTACTAGAACAAGTGATCGTTTAATAGGTAAGGACTGTAAAGTCATATCCGGAGAAAATATTGTTACCCAACATAGACTAATGGTAACCGATCTGAAGTTTCAGGAGTGAAAACAAGTGTTTAAGATAAATAGGTAGGCAAGGATACGTTGGAAAGATCTATGAGGTGAAAAGATTGAGTTGTTTAAGGATAAAATTAGCAATGATGAGTTATGGAAGAAACATGAGAATGTGAACTAAATGTGGATTGATATGGCTAGTTATATTAGAGAGATAAGAAGAAAAATTTTAAGAGTTTGTAAAGGAGGTAGACCACGATATAAAGAAAGTTGGTAGTGGAATGAAGAAGTCCAAAAATTCATTTGGGACAAGAAAATAGCTTATAAAAAAAGACAAAAATATCAAAGTAGGAAGAGTTTGGAGAAGTATAAACATGCAAAAACATAGGCGAGAAAAGTAAATAAGGAATCAAAATTTAGGGCATATGATAGTTTGTATCAAAAGTTAGATACAAAAAAGGGAGATAATGATATATTTAAACTTACTAGGCGATGTGAACGAAAGATTAGAGATATTGAAAGTGTCAGATGCATCAAAGACGCTGATGAAAAGGTACGTGTGAAGGATAGGGAGATTATGGAATGATGGAGAAGTTATTTTTATAATTTATGTAATGAGAATGATACTGGGGAATCTAGACTAAAGTTGTCTATTTTATCTTCAGATAAAATTTATAGGTTTCATAGAAGAATTAAGGCTTTATAAGTTAGAATAACACTAAGGAATATGAGAATTAGAAAAGTAGTAGGGTCAAATGAAATCCCTATAGAGGTATTGAAACGTTTAGAAGATATTGGGATAAAGTGGTTGACTAGACTTTTCAATGATATTTTGAGAACTAAAAGAATGTCTAACAATTGGAGGAAGACTATCTTAGTGCTCATCTATAAAAATAAAAAGGATGTTCAAAATTGCACGAACTATCGGGGTATAAAACTTATAAGTCATATTATGAAATTTTGGAAGAAAGTGGTAAAATATAGAATAAGATATGAAAAAAGAATAGGAGAGAACAAATTTAGATTTATGCCTAGTCGATCAACCACTAAAACTATCTATTTACTCAGGAGATTAGTGGAAAAATATAGAGGAAAGAAAAAAGATTTACATATAGTATTTGTGGACTAGGAAAAGGCTTATGATTGGGTACCCAGAGAAGTTTTGTGGTGAGTGCTAGAAAAGAAACAAGTATCCAATGTGTACATCGAGGTAATTAAAGATAAATATGAAGGTATTGATCCTAAAATTTTGATGGACAATTAAATGTTAATATTTTTTGTGGAACTAATGGATTTATTAAGTGTTTTAGTTTATAAGTTCCAGTGAATATATTATCATGAAGAAAATGAATGCTGAAGAGACTGAAAAAGATGATGGACGTTAAGAGACCAAAGAAATTGAAGAACCTAGGAAAAACAACTCAGGTTAAATTTTTATTCTTAATATATCACGATTAGGATCACACATGACACAAAATATTTTTCAAAATTATGTGTGTTTTTATAGGATTCTAATTAGTTAAATTATTTGTTCCTATGTGTAATTGAAAAAACAAATAAGGGTAATTAATTAAAATTGAATTTAAGATTTTAGTGAAGCTAACTGAGAAAAAGAATTCAGTTAAATGAGTGAAAACGTTGAAGAAAATGAATTAAAATTGGATTAAGGAGAGATGTTCTAGCTTGAGCAGTCAACTGGTCGGTCGACAGATGCTTAAAAAGAGAAGTTGTTGGATCGTTCAGTCGACAGGTAAGTCGACCTATGACCAAAAGAGGAAGTCTCTAAATCCTCTAGTCAATAGGTAAGTCGACTTGTGTAACTCTCTAAATCATCCGGTCGACAAATGAAGTATGGACAGTCGACCGATGGGTGAAGGATTTTTAGCTTGGCTACATCCTGAATCGGGCGGTTGACAGATGGGCCTTGGTCAGTTGACAGATGGACCAGTTTCAGGATTTATGGAATTTTGGAATTTAATTCAAATAGTAGCCGTTACTAGCCGTTTATGGTTAAGATATGCGAGATATCTTAGGGATCTGATATATTTTGAGTTATTTAATTAATATTTAAATATCTCTATAGATATGGTTCAAGTATTTTTTATATTTCTTAATTTCGTATATGAAATTGTTTCAATCTTATCTAATTGAGTTTGAATAAAAGTTTGAGGGACTTAATTAAATATTCTGAAAGATATTATTGAGTGAATTATATTAGAATTAAGTCATAATGATATATGAGGTCTACAATTACTTTTTAGATACTTATTATTTGAAAACTAGCCGTTGGAAAATTTGTTCTAATTCCTTATATATAAACCTGCGGATTTCACATAACAAGAGTACAATACACACAATATCAATAACTATGCAGTTTCTAAGTTTTTCTAAGAGTCATCATTCTGATATTATTTTGAAAGATCAATTGTGAGATCGATTATTGAGACGTTCTTGAGTTAAAGCGCTATTTGAATTAGCGTCACCGATCAAAGCTGTCTTGCGATACTACGTGCAATCTATTCGGTATTTTCCTAGTGAGATCGTTCCAAACTTATTCTTTAATTGAATATTTTATTATTATTATTTGTTTGATGAATTGATTTTTTTAAGAAATTGTTTTTGAACTTTATAAGCATAAAAATCTTTTAAAAATGATTTGTGTGTTAATCTGAGTATGTGCTTAATTGTGTTACCCGTATTCTTTATTATAATCATATTTTGTTTTTTCACTTTATTTCTATCACTAGTATCGGAACATTAATTGAGTATTAATTAATCTGGGGTAGTAGAAACTCTGAGTGGGAAAAAAATTATTAATTCTGTAATTGGTGAATTGTGTGCGGATTGGATATTATTGAGAATATCTAATCAGGGGTAGCTTTGAGTTTTAATCTTTTTCTATAAAGAGATTGAGGTTTGATCTTTGTCTAGTGTACAAAAAAGGTTAGGTTACTCTTTTCCCTTGAAAAGAGCTTATGTGTGATTCTTCCTGATTAGGATCAATTGTGAGTGAATTTTAAAGATTTCATCCTTACATGGGAAAATGATACTTGAAGTGATTGTGAGGTTTAATTCTTGAGTCTAAGGTATAAAAAGAATTAGGTCGTGATTCTCCCTGTAATAGAATTAGGTTAATCTTTAACTTGTAAAATGATTAGGTTAGTCTTGAGCTTGAGAAAAAGATAAGATTATTTTTTAGCCTAAGAAAAGGAATTGTAAAGGTTGATTATGAGCTTGCGAAAAGAATCATTGTGAGGGTTTAGTTCCTACTTGTAAAGGAATCTTGAGTTTAGTGGGTGCGAATCTCCGCCAGGTTTGGAGGATTGGATTAGCTAAGAGTAATTTGGTGAACTAGGATATATCGTGGTGTTCTACTTTGTTTCTTTATATTATTTATATTCTATTGTTTAGGTATGCACTTAATTGATAACATATATCTGTTGCTATAAAGAAAGAATAATTAATTTCGGATTAAATTAATTATTGAATTTTTGAAGTGTTATATTCTGATAATTTTTATCACTATCCAATTCACCCCCCTTCTTGGGTAGCTCACTAGGCCAACAGAAGGTATAGTCACTAGTGTTCAAATAGGAGAAGGCGATACTTGCACATTCACTATTAATATAGACTTACATCAAGAATCATCTTTAAATCCTTACCTCTTCGTTCTACTAACGGATGAGCTCACAAAACATATTCAAGATAGAGTACCTTAGAGTATGTTGTTTACGAATGATATAATATTAGTTGAAGAAGTAGAATATGTCTTAATATTAATTTAGAAAAATGAAGAGAAACTTTAGAATCTAAAGGTTTAAAGGTTAGCAGAAGCAAAACAGAATACATGTATTGCAATTTTAGTAATGCCCGGAAAGACTGTAGTGTAATCAAAATTAAAGATGAGGAGGTGTCAAAGGTTCATCATTTTAGATATTTAGGTTTAAAGATTTAGAGCAATTACGAAATCGAGGAAGATATTACGCATAGAGTCAAGGCAAGTTGGTTAAAGTGAAGAAGTGCAGTTGGGATAATTTGTGATCGTAGGATTCTATTGAAACTTAAAGAAAAATTCTACAAAATTGCTATAAGACCAGCATTTCTGTATGATTCATAATGCTGGGCAGTAAAAACGAATCATGTTTAGAAAATTGGAGTAAAAGAAATGAAGATGTTACAATGGATGAGTGGGAAGACGAGAATTGACAAAATTAAAAATGAAACTATTAGAGAGAATTTAGGAATAATACCATTCGAAGAGAAAATCGTTTATGATGATTTGGGCATGTGTATAGAAGACCCATAGAAGTACCAGTGAAAAATGTGATTTAATTCAAGTGCAGGGAGTTACTAGAGGGAGAAGTAGACCTAAGAAGACATTAGACGAAATTATTAGAAATGATTTGATGACATTAAACTTGACGGAGGAGATGACCCTTGATCGATCACTATAGCGTAAATGGATTCATGTAGCCGACCTAACATAAGTGGGAAAAAGATTTAATTGTTATTGTTGTTATTGTTTATCATTTAAGGAAAATTGAAATAAATTGAAAAGCATTTAGTTGGTCCAAATACTACCCAAAAGGGGTAAATTAAGTGGGGCGAATAATTCAACAAATTCTAGATCCTTAATCAATTAACAAATTTGATCTCTTTTGTTTATATGAACACTTCGAAATATACAACAAAAATAGATTATTGAAATAAACAAAATACAAGCACAAACACTAGATTAGAGATAGAAAAATTGATATAGGGTTTATGGTAGTTCAGCAAGACCTCATTTCCTACGTCTACTTCTCTGACCTCTCACAAATATTTGTAATACACTAAAACTCTGATCTTACTACTCAAGTGAAGATCAAATAATTACAATTTCTCAGAATGAAAAACACCTTTCACTGCAGAATTCCAATTGAAAGTTGTGATTGAAAAAGTGCACCATTGTATGTATTTGACCAATACCAACTTTAAATGTGTATCTCTCTCTTTCTTCTGAAATCCATTTTAGCTATATGATGACTCCTTAGAAAGTTCATGAAGCCTACTTTCATATGAAATTAGTTTCATTGCAAGATTTTATTTGTGACATTAGTCATGTTTGAAATAATACACAATGATTTACATTATAATGTTCGTAAAACAATACTTTTTAGCTCGGATTTTTATACAACGGTCCAAATCTGTGTAAAGACAAAACTAAACTTATTATAAAATGCACACATTCACACTGCCTAAATAATAATAATAAAAAAGACAAAGACAAGAAAGTTAAAAAGAAAGTTACCTAGAATGAAATGTGGGCAAAGGAACAAAGAGAGAAAGTAAAAGGGGTAAACATGAATGGGAACAAAACATATACATAGAGAGAGAGAGAGAAAATGAGAAGCGGTGATGATCAATTTAATTTAAATTTTTTTATGTGCACACAACACGTGTGCACATATATATTAAATACTCAAGAACATTTAAAGATATAGGGAATAAAATAGGAATGAAATCGAGAACGATCAGGTGGACTTCAAAATTTCGTATAGTTTTCTGCCACGCATAAAGTAGACATCTCTTGATCCCACAAGATGACTCATCGAGGCTAATGATAAAAGTATAAGACGAGTATGATCTCACTATGGGCACAAAAAATAAGGTGTACAAAGGTGAACTAAGGCAAAAATCACACAAATATGATATAAATTATATTCTGTAAACAATAAATGACAGAATCAAAGCCCGAAAATAGAATCAAGACATCCAACAATGCTAGGAACTAGTCCAAACTGGTCCAAATAGCGCTAAACCATCAAAATAGCGCTAATGATAAAAGTATAAGGCGAGTATGATCTCACTATGGGCACAAAAAATAAGGTGTACAAAGGTGAACTAAGGCAAAAATCACACAAATATGATATAAATTATATTCTGTAAACAATAAATGACAAAATCAAAGCCCGAAAATAGAATCAAGACATCCAACAATGCCAGGAACTAGCCCAAACTGGTCAAAATAACGCTAAACCATCAAGAGAGATAGAGAGAGAGAGAGAGAGGACTGAATCTGTGACATGACATCTAACAAAACAAGATGTGGCGCTGACCGGATGATGTGGTGCTGAGCTGGACGATGACATGGATGTTGAATTGGCCTTGGACTGCCATGGCAATACCAGGCTCGCCCACCCGAAGATCCTTTGTTGTGGAATTGGCTCCAAGATTAACAAAAAGATTCTAATAGCTTTTGTTGTAGACGAGATAACAGTGGTGGCTGCAAAACTCAATGAAATTGATAGTAATGTCAAGCCTTCTCAAGACTCGTGAGGGCGCATGACAATTCAAGTTGGCTCCATTCCCATGACATTGTACTCAGACATTTTAAGACCAATCTCATGATTTTTGCGGATTCTGTTTTAGGTTGATGAACAATGATAAATATTTGGCGATGACGAAGTAAAAAAAATCAAATAGAGAAGTTTTAAGAAGAGCATGAAGAATTAGCAAAGAAATAATTTAGGAAAATATATGACAATATTCTAAGATATGTGAAGCCTCTACAATAAAGAAATGGACAACAATATCTATATATAAACATGAATTAGAATTCCTGAGTATTAATCTAAATAACCTAGTAAACCAACAGCTATATGTACCGCTCTAATTTCATCCAACCAAACACTACCTTATTGTTCTATATAACTAGATCTCCATTTCATTCACATTTTTCGCTCCATGACTTGTTCAAAGGGAAAGCAAATCATAGACCCAAAACGACATACACTACAAGACATAATATATTGCATCCACAATGACGACGTTTAAACACTATTTTGTTAACAGCCGCCATGACTATTTTGTTACTTTTCAATCAATAAATAACAAGACAGAAACAAAAATGCATAATTTGCCAAAATCTAAATTGCTTCTGGAAGCATATGCTGAGGGTTCAGATGACCCAACGCAAAAATAAACTTGTTCGGTAAGTACGAAAGTCCCTGTCTTTATCTGCCTCCGCAAACACAAGAAACAACAGCCATTTATTGCATGCTCCGCTCAATCCAAAAAATTAATAATGGAGCGATAAATCCCAAGTTTTTAGGCATTGAAAATCACTTCCGAACACAACTTTTATTTATATGAAAATGATGAAAAATAGTGGGGGGAAAAAAAAGCTTTTCTAGAGAGAGAGAGAGAGAGAGAGAAATGGGAAAGCAGAAGGAAACAAGATATCCAAAAGAGGTGGTGTTAGTTCCCTATCCAGCACAAGGCCACATGAGCCCCATGCTCCAACTCGGCACCCTCCTCCACTCCCTAGGCTTCTCCATCACCGTCGCGCACGCCCGGATCAACTCGCCTGACCCGTCGACCCACCCGGGTTTCGATTTCCGACCCATATCGGAGGAGCTATCGGATCACGACACCTCATTCCACGGCCTATTCTCTCTCATCACAACTCTCAACACCGACTGCGGAGAGCCGCTCCGGGAGTGTTTGGTTCGGGTAACGGAAGATCGAGGACCGGTCGCATGTGTGGTGTACGACTCGGTCATATATTTTGCCGATGAGGTGGCGAATCAGATGAAGATTCCGAGCATGGTGCTTCAGACTTGTAATGCTGCTTATGTTTTGCCCTGCCGGCTTCTTCCCCAGCTTAAGGCAGAAGGCTATCTTCCCTATGAATCAGAAGGTATTTATGGTTTGTTTATAGTGCATTTTTCTCAAAATTTGGATGTTTATGTTAAATAATATTTGATTCAAAATAAGGTTATGTGAATGCGTCTCTCATTTTTTCGTAGTCAAATCATTCATGCAAATCGAGAATTGTACTTAAGGTTGGGTGTTAGATTACTGTCCTACATCGATCATTTTACTTAAGAGTTTCCAAATCATCATATAAGTCAAAAGAATTACTTCACTTCACACTATATGATTTTAAGTTGAAATTCTTCTAACATTAACTAACAGATACACTACAGCAGAGTCATGCAAGCACCAAGTATTATAATTATATAATTTGATATTATTTTAGACGGAAATAACCTCACGGTATGCAGGCTTAAGGCCACGTACATTTAATTTTCCCCGTGCCCTGCAATGGCATAATCCTTCGTCCATTGAACTATCCTCTTCATATGTCATCCTTTGTCCATTGGACTGTCCTCTTTATATTATGTTATTTTAGACGAACGTCATTGGATATCAACTTTTTAAGTATTTTTAAACATTTAAGAAAATAAAATATAAGAAAATTTTATTTTGCATCTAAAGAAATACTTCTAAAAATCAAAATAATTGTCCTTTTCACTATTTATATTTTAAGAAATTGATAAACTAGGATATCTTCATTATTATTTTTTTTTAATATATATATTTATTTATTTATTTTTATTTTTTTATGAAGAGATAATATTAAGATATCAATTTTATATTATCAAACCAACTTCTGATTTATTTATTTTTACTTTCAAATAAAAAAATAAAAGCAAAAACTTATACGTTCGATTAACGTGATTACAGATCCGCCATGGTTGGAAATCGTGCCGAAGCTTCATCCCCTCAGATTCAAGGATTTACCTATTCCTAAATTCGACACACCCAGTCTACAAATACTCACGACTCTAAGCGACGTAAGAACGTCTTCCGCCGTAATCTGGAACACCACCGACCATCTGAGCACCCCTCCTTATGCCGACTCCTGCAACATTACAAAGTACCCATCTTCCCATTAGGCCCCTTGCACAAAATGGCTCCCTCTTCTTCCACCAGCTTTCTTAAAGAGGAATACGACTGTCTAACTTGGCTCGAAAAACAGGCTCCAAAATCTGTTATTTACGTGAGTTTTGGAAGCATCGCGATGGTGGAGCCAAATGAGCTAAGCGAGGTGGCATGGGGCCTAGCCAACAGCCAACAACCGTTCTTATGGGCAGTTCGACCCGGTTTGGTGAATGGCTCAGAATGGATCGAGCACTTGCCAGAGGGTTTTAGAGAGGTTGTGGGGGAGAGAGGGTGTATTGTAAAGTGGGCGCCGCAAAAGGAGGTGTTGGCACATGGGGCAGTGGGAGGATTTTGGAGCCATTGCGGGTGGAATTCGAGTTTGGAAAGCATTTCTGAAGGGATACCCATGATTTGTAGGCCGTGTTTTGGCGATCAAAGAGCGAATGCTAGGTATTTGACTCATGTTTGGAGGGTAGGATTGGAATTGGAAGATGAATTGGAGAGAGACGCCATTGAAAAAGCTGTGAGAACACTAATGACAAGTAAAGAAGGGGAAGAAATAAGGCGGAGAGCGATGGATATGAAGCAAAACATTAAAGAAATTGTGCAGAAAGGCGGCTCTTCTTACAATACCCTGATTGAGTTGGCAGATTTCATCTCTAATTTTCACAAGACAGGGCAATGTTAAACCACCTACTTGTTTGTTTCCTATGAAGTCTGCTTATTCATGTTCTTATTCAGTCTCAAATAATAATTAAAAAAAATTGGCTTTCTACACAGTCAGGAGGGAGAAATTAAAGTGAAATTTAACCACCGGCATATAACTACTTAAAGTGGTGTTCTTGGTACAAAGAAGCTAACACGATTGTTGACTTGTTAGCTAAACTAGAAAGCGCTGGAGATAATCGGACCTTCTGGTCTAAATCAGAATGCTCTGTTACTGTTCGTAGATGTTTAAGACTGGAGAGACTTCATTTCCCTAACATTTGGAAGACCAAAGGAATTACTTAAAGTTTTTATGATTGTATTTTTTGTCTTCTCATTAGTTTAGTTCGTTGTTTCATTTCTTTTCGTTGTATTCCTTGCATTTTTTAATATAGCTTTCCTCGCTCTGCCGAGTTTTATTTATTTTTTTCTTCTTTTTTTTTAAAAAAAAGTGTTCTTCCAACCGTTTAAAAGAAAGCAAGGAATTATTGTCTTTTGGGCCCGTTTGGTAACCGTTTCGTGCTCATCCCATGCAGTGGGATGGGAATGGGAAGGGATGAGATGAGAATTTTGTTTCCTTTTTGGGAATGGAATCGCGTTTGGTAACAATAATTTTTTTTTTTGGGATCTAGGAATATAATCGCTTTTGATAACGATTTTATCTAAAAAATCAAGAATGAACCCTAAACCATAATCAAGAGATCATTAAGCAATCAAACCCTAAACTCCAATCGAAATCAAAATTGAACCTTATTCATGTTCTTATTCAGTCTCAAATAATAATTAAAAAAAATTGGCTTTCTACACAGTCAGGAGGGAGAAATTAAAGTGAAATTTAACCACCGGCATATAACTACTTAAAGTGGTGTTCTTGGTACAAAGAAGCTAACACGATTGTTGACTTGTTAGCTAAACTAGAAAGCGCTGGAGATAATCGGACCTTCTGGTCTAAATCAGAATGCTCTGTTACTGTTCGTAGATGTTTAAGACTGGAGAGACTTCATTTCCCTAACATTTGGAAGACCAAAGGAATTACTTAAAGTTTTTATGATTGTATTTTTTGTCTTCTCATTAGTTTAGTTCGTTGTTTCATTTCTTTTCGTTGTATTCCTTGCATTTTTTAATATAGCTTTCCTCGCTCTGCCGAGTTTTATTTATTTTTTTCTTCTTTTTTTTAAAAAAAAAGTGTTCTTCCAACCGTTTAAAAGAAAGCAAGGGATTATTGTCTTTTGGGCCCGTTTGGTAACCGTTTCGTGCTCATCCCATGCAGTGGGATGGGAATGGGATGGGATGAGATGAGAATTTTATTTCTTTCTTGGGAACGGAATCGCGTTTGGTAACGATAATTTTTTTTTTTAGGATCTAAGAATATAATCGCGTTTGATAACGATTTTATCTAAAAAATCAAGAATGTACCCTAAACCATAATCAAGAGATCATTAAGCAATCAAACCCTAAACCCCAATCGAAATCGAAATCAAAATTGAACCTTAAATCCCAATCAAAATCGAAATCAGGAAGTACAACCTGTCTTTTACCATATTTCGATTTCGATCCTACTTTGATTTCGAAATCGAATCGAAACCCTATTTCAATTTCGATTTCAAAATCGAAACCCTAAGTGACGAAGATGAGGACGACAACGAGGCGAAGATGATGGCGATGAACACGATTGATGAAAAAGAAGGATGGAGGAGGACGACGAATCAGAGGAAGACGTAGGACATGAAGAACACGGTTGAAGAAGAAGCAGACAAAGACAATGGAGAAGGAGCAGACGAAGATGTCGAAGGCGATGGCAGATGGAGAAGAAGTAGATGAAGACGACGAAGGTGATGGAGGATGGAGAAAACGGCCATGCCTTTTTTTTTGTGGTTGAGAATGGGATGAGAATTATGAAAAACAACTCTTTTTTTTTTGTTTCTCATTTCTTAAAAAAAAAGTGGGAATGATTCTTAATTTTGGAAAGGGAATGAGAACGGAAACAGATTTACCAAAAACTATGCCCAAATAGAAATTCCAAAATTTTTGGGAGTACATAAATTTTCGCAGTTTTGAGAGTAAAATATTCGCTATAATACGAAAAATCACATCACCAGTAACGTGCAAGACCTTCAACTAGAGATAGTCGATTTTGTATTTTTACTTCTTTTGGACTTTACATGCCACGTCTCTCTCCATCTCCATCCACGTTGTAGGCGTCAGAGAAATGTCTAAGAAAACCCTCTAATGACCATTAAATTTTTTATAGGTGGGCTTTTTCTCTTTTTTTATTTCTTATTTATTTTTTATTTTTTTTAACTCACACACCCGGTGAGAATCGAACCCCTGACCACTACTAGGGGAGGGAGAAGCCTTACCACTAGGCCAACCCACGATTCTCTTATAGGTTGCCCATCTTGATAATATATTCTCGAGATGTTGTTTATCCCTCCTGAATAATAAAAGAAAACAAAGACGATTTCATTTCATTTTCTGAATGTTACGGAAGTGAAGCCCATTCAGTCTTAGTCGTCCCGAATAGTTGCCGGACATTCTGATTCAGACCAGAATGTCCGATTTTCTTCAACACTTCCAAGTTTTGCCAACAAGTCAGCAATCTTGTTAGTTTCCCTGTAACAGTGCGAAATAGAAACAAGAATAATCTTTATATTTCTAATCAGTGACATTAATCTCCAAAACATTGTAAAACTCCAAACAACCATCTCGACCAACAGGGCATTATCTGTGACTATATCCATGAAGACCCATTCAAACTCAACATAATACTGAAGGTCATTCATAGCGTTTTTGTCCCCGCAAGCAAACTAGAGCCGCTTTTTTAATTCTTGATTTTTTTTTTATTTTTTTATTTTTTTTGTATTTTCATTATTTATAATTTGTTGTTTGACTTGTTTTAGAGGTTCGGCCTCATCCCTCTCTGAATTTCGTATTATTTGCATTTATTAATAAATCTCTTCTCGTTCCGCCGAGATTCCAAAATAAAAAAATAAAAAAAAAACGATAATTTATAACTCCCAAGTAAATATAAACCCAAATGGAGGAATCTCATAACGTATACATAAGCTTTCTAGGAGGTATGAAACGGGAAAGTTTGGCGCAGAGATAGAGAGGATTCAAATCAGGTCGTCTTAGTCCCATATCCAGCACAAAGGCACATAAGCCCCATGCTCCAACTGGACGCCCTCCTTTGCTCCCTAGGTTTCTCCATATCGGGCTTCACCCAACCTGCTAAACAACTGGACTTCACCTTTCGAGCCAAACATTGCAGTTAACCTCACGATGGGAAAGATGTAGTGTTGTTGCAGCCACCGCCAGCCTGCTGGTGCTATCGTTATTAACAATAGCGTTGTCGGTGCGCCATTATCGAAAAGTAAGGTCCGTCTGGGGTAGATCGTCATTTATGTCTCCCAGTTTACCTCTGTCCGAGATATACATCTCGGCCACTTGGGACCAAAGAGCATAGTTGGTATCATCCAACTTGATGTTGATCGGTGTAGTAGCAATATTGGAGGTCTGGGTTGGGGTTGAAGCCTTGCGTAAAACTTCAGCCATTTTCGTGGTCAACTCGGCCAGATAACAGTAAAGATACCGAATAATACGTGTTGTTTTAAAGGAAACTATACAATAGAGATAGAATTCTGAAAACCCAACACCACAATTGGATCCAGAACACCCAAAATACCCAAGAACCGGTTTAAACCATTGGGGAATCGGGAAAATTGGCACTGAACCGGACAGAAGAAGTTAACAGTGAACCGGTCTGTATAGTTATAAAAGAAACTATATTGTATAAAACAAAATTGCAAAACCAACACCACAGTTGGAATTAGGGTACTAAAAAACCCTAGGAACGGGTTTGAACTGGTTAAGAACCGGCCTAAAAAATGGTGAATCAGTCTAATGAATATGGCTAAAAAACTGGTTTGTGCGTCAGGAAGTCCGGTAGCGTGTAAATCTGAAGCTGGTAACTTCAGACGGGGCGTGAGAGTGCGTCCGACATCGACGTGCAATACATTGTTGGAATCGTCTTTCAAAAATGTCGATCTGTGTGTGAAATGGTAAGTTTTTTGGGCAAAACTTCAAATGGCACATGTGGCTTCGATATACGTCCAATGGAGATAATTATTGTGGCATTAGAATTGTTTTGTAAAAACGTTTCCAAATATGATCAGAAAATAAAATGGAGCACCAAAAATTGAAGAAAAATAAATGAATAGCAGAAGTGATGGAGGAAGAACAACACACAAATCTAGAAAAAAAAATTGGCTTTGAATCTATGCTCTGATACCATATTAAAACAAATAAGATAGATAGGATGATTTCATTTCCATTTTCATTTGATAATTTACATCCATATATATAGATACAAACTACATTAAGTGAGATTGTTGGGGAAGTCATTGATGAAGGTGATTGGGGAAGATGAGCACATTAAAGGAGTTCATTGATAAAGGTGGTTGGGGGAAGATGTCATCAATGAGCTTCGACATGAGTTGTAATATACAACTCACGCCAACAGTTTCTAGTTACTTTTTCTCAATTTTCAATATTTGTTTGAGCTGACATTTGATTTTGACACAGTTTTCATGTCCAAACTTGCGTGCCAATGATCTCTGTTCATTGTATATCCAAACAACTATCTAAAATTTTGGACCGATTCTGCCATCAGTACTTTAAATTGATTTGAAATATATATATATATATATATATATATATATACATTTTCCAACAGATACAGTACAACCAGTGTTGTAAAAGACGGGTCGTTGGGCGGAACATTTTGACCTGTTTGGGGCTAGGCATAAGCCCTGAAGTATGGGCGTAGCCATACGATACATAATTTTTTAATGTTTGAAAAATATTTAATTAAAAAACATTAAAAACAAATAAAAAGAATATATATGAAAAATAAATGTGGATAAAATCATAAGATGACAAAAATTATGAATCATAAATAGTGATTTAATTGAAATTCTACTTTCCATATGAAGTCAACCTATTTAAGGATGCTATTAAATATTATTTTTTATTTTGTTATTTATTATCCAACAAGTAATAATCTTCCTCAAATTTTGGTTGAAGACTCAAACATTTTCCTTTATTAATTTTTCTAAAAGAAAATAGCAGAGAGAATTGCCTTATTTCAAAATAAAACATAAAAAAACCGTATGACATAACCCTAGTTCTCCTATTTCCACTGCCATCGACCTTTGCTTCCTCATCTGAATGATAACTTTTGCAACCCCAAACCTTGGTCGTACCTCCAGCTTTCGAGGTCTAGCACCAGCGAAGCAAAAAAAGCGAAGACAAACACACCAAACAAAGTGCAAAATTATGTTTTTTCTCTCTTAATTTTTATAGAAGCACAAGGCATATGTCCTGTCGAACTTTGCCCGAGGCGAAGTTGGGCGCCGCCCTCAACATCTGGGCCCAAGCCTAGCTGAAAAATAGCCTCCCTCATTGCCCCAGGGCTTTAAGACCACCCCGCCTCTAGACAAGCCCCAAAAATGCCTTTTACAACATTGAGTACAACATAGTCATGCAATCACCAAGTAGTATAATTATATAATTTGATATTATTTTAGACAGAAATAATATCACGATATGTAAGGATAAGGTTAGTTACATCTAACTTTTCCTATACCATAATGACAGGATTCTTCATCCATTGGTCTGTCCTCTTTATATTTAGTTATTTTAGTCAAACAGAAGTTGTTATGTATCACTTTTTAAGTACTTTAACACATTTAAGAAAATAAAATAAAAGTCAAAATTATTTTGCGTTTGAAGAAATACTTTTAAAAAATAAAAATAGTTGTCCTTCACTTTTTTCACTTTTTATATTTTAAGAATTTGATAGACTAAAGATATCTTTACTATTTTTATTTTTTATTTTTTCTGAGATCTTTCATATAGATAATAAAAGATATCAATTCTGCATTATCAAACCCACTTCTAATTTTGTTTTCTTTTTAAATAAGATTACTTATATGTTCAATTAACGTGATTACAGATCCTTCCTAGGAGGACCTCGTGCCGAAGCTTCATCCCCTCAGATTTAAGGATTTGCCTTTTTCTAAATTAGACACACCCACTCTACAAATATTCACGACTCTAAGCGACATAAGAACGCCCTCTTCCGTAATCTGGAACACCACCGACCAACTCGATCACCCCTCCTTATGCCGACTCCGGCAACATTATAAAGGATGGCTCCTCCTCTCCCACCAGCTTTCTTAAAGAGGAATACAGTTATCTAACTTGGCTCGAAAAACAAGGTCCAAAATCTATTATTTACGTGAGTTTCAGAAGCATTGCAACAGTGGAGCCAATCGAGCTGAGGGAGGTGGCGTGGGGCCTAGCCAACAGAGGACTTTGGAGTCATTGTGGGTGGAATTCCAGCTTGCAGAATATTGTTGAATCCCAAATTGATGTTGAGCCCTTGATATCCGTTCATATTAGTTGATAAAATGCGTGAGGGGACGTGTTAAATCTCACACATCACTTGTATTATCTAATCCTGAGCTACATATAAAGTTTAGGGCAATTCTCATCTTACAATGCGTCTTTTGAGATTGAGTTAGGCCCCTCGTGTTTCTACATAGTATGAGAGTTAGGCGTGGCTCTTTCGTCTGATGTTGGGTGTGTTGAATCCCACATCAATGTTGAACCCATGATATCACTTCATAGTGGTTTGTCAAAGTCTACCATGTGCATACGGGACATGTTGAACCCATCGCTTGTGTTACCTGATCCTGAGCTATATATAAATCCTGGAGCAATTCTCCCCTCACAATTTGTGTTTGTGAAGGGGTACAATGATTTGCAGGCCTTGTTTCAGTGATCAGAGAGTGAATGCTATCATGTTCTTATTCAGTCTCAAATGATTACTGAAAACTGCTTTACAGGAAGCAGACACTGGCGGTTCAAAAATGCCACTTATAATCTAAATATACATAAACAACTATAAGATAGTTTGGCTACAAGTACTTTAAGTGGTGTTATTGCAATCTCCATTGAAAAAATCGTCTGTCCAAACTCTGTTTTTTCTAAAGTTAACTCACGTGGGTCTTTAACAAACATACACTGGGACAGTTGCCTTCTAGGAATGAAGGTGACAGTTTCTAGACGAGATATTTACTACTGGACATATAATATGACATCACTAGTGACGTGCACCACCTTCCAACTAGAAAAGTCTTATTTGATTTTTATTTTTTAACTTTACATGCAATGTCACAATCCATCCACATTGTAGATGTGAGTGAAATGTCTTTAAAAGAAACTCACCTAATGAATATAATTTTTAGGTTGTTCAACGTGATAACCAATTACTCAGATTTATTGTCCAAAGTCCAAACAAACAAATACAAGAAAACAAACACAGTAATTTATAACAAGAAAGATGAATCCCAACTAAATTTACCCAAATTGAGAAATACCATGATGCATATATAAGCTGTTCTAGGAGGTAGGAAATGGGGAAAGCTTGTCAGAGAGAGAGAGAGAGAGATGGAAAAGCAGAAGGAAACAAGAAGATATCCAAAACAATTGGTGTTAGTTCCATATCCAGCCCAAGGTCACATGAGCGCCATGCTCAACCTGGGCACCCTCCTCCACTCCCTAGGCTTCTCCATTACAATCGCCCACCCATTGATTAACTCACCTGACCCGTTAAACCACCCGGACTTCAATTTTCAACCCATATCAGGAGACCTTTCCGGCCACAACACCTCGATCGGGAACCTACTAGCTCTCACAATGACTCTTAACTCAGACTGTGGGACCCCACTTAAGGAATGTCTGGTCCAGATAAAGACAGAACATGAACCGAACGGCGACAGAATTGCCTGTGTTATCTACGACACGATGATGTATTTTGCGGAAGACGTGGCTAACCAGATGAAGGTTCCAAGCATTGTGTTGCAGACATGTAGTGCTTCTTATATACTGCCGTGCCGGCTTCTAGGCCAGCTTAAAGCAGAAGGCTGCATTCCTTCTCAAGGTATATATCGTGACTGAAATTCTTAATTGGAAACTATTAATAAGTGTTTCTAATGTGATACTTATAACTAGTTCAGAACTGTAAGACAAAAAGTAACTTCAATATGTAGGTTGACATTGAAGATCAACTTTTTAAGGCCAAATAATAGCTTACAAGCCAATAAATCACATATATAGTTATTTCAACAGAAACGTTTTGCAAATTAAGGGTCAGCTTGGTTTAATTTTCGCAAATTGTGGAAACAGTTCTTAAAAATTGGTAGGAAGTCCAACACCTCCCCCCCCCCCCTCCCTCCGCATCCTCCTCCTTCTCTTGTACTCGAGAGTTCTATCTCACACTTTCTTTCTTACAACTAAGGCATGAAATCAATTGCAGATCATTCAATGAATGACTTGGTGCCCAAGCTTCATCCTCTCAGGTTTTCAGATCTACCGGTTCCTGAACCTGATGACTTCCTACTACGGCTACTAGTAACTTTAAGCAACGTAGGATCCTCTTTGGCTATAATCTGGAACACAGAGGACCACCTCGAGCATCAACCGTTATCGCAACTTCGACAACATTATAAAGTACCAATCTTCCCATTAGGCCCTCTGCAAAAGATGGCTCCCTCCTCTTCCACTAGCTTCCTAAAAGAGGAAAACAGTTGCATCGATTGGCTTGAAAAACAATCTCCGAAATCAGTCATTTACGTAAGTTTCGGAAGCATAGCAAACTTGGAACCAAATGAGCTAGTCGAGATGGCATGGGGCCTAGCCAACTGTGGCCAGCCATTCTTATGGGTGGTTCGACCTAGATCCGTTAAAGGGTCGGAATGGATCGAGCACTTGCCGGAGGGTTTTAGAGAGGTGGTGGAGGAGAGAGGGTCTATTGTGAAGTGGGCTCCACAGAAGAAGGTGTTGGCGCATTGGGCGGTGGGAGGATTTTGGAGTCATTGCGGCTGGAATTCGAGTTTGGAGAGCATTTCGGAAGGGGTACCGATGATTTGCAAGCCGTGTTTCGGTGATCAGAGAGTGAATGCTAGGTATTTAACCCATGTTTGGAGGGTAGGATTGGAATTGGAGGATGAATTGGAGAGAGGAGCCATTCAGAAAGCTGTCAGAAGACTTATGACGGATAAAGAAGGGGAAGAAATAAGAAGGAGAGCGATTGACATGAAGAAAACAATTGAAGTTAGTATAAAGAAAGGCGGCTCTTCATACAATTACCTGATTGAGTTAGCAGATTTCATCTCTGATTTCCACAAGATAGGGCCATGTTAAACAAACATGGTTATCTGATTAATTACAGTTTGAAGATCGCGATCTAATACCTATCAAGTCTACTTATTCATGTACCGTAATATTTTTGTCAATATTTTCTTCAATTCACCAAAGCCCCTTGTCTTATTACAATATTTCAGACCTATCTTACAGCATTGTTGCAGTCAATTCTCCATGAAAGAGAGGTTGTGTAATTAATTTCACATAATGATTGAGAAAATATGCTGAAGTATTCCTAGAAAGAGATCAGTCCAACTGAAAGCAAACAAACAAGCAATGCTCACCACTATCATGGAGTATGCGTCTTGTCTAGATGCACGTGTACTTCAAATTTGACAAATACATCAAGAAAAATATCAAAAATTGCCATGATGATATGCCATACCATAACCTTGTAGAAGAAAAGAAGAAAAGTTGGTTGATATGATCAACCATTATGCTGCATGGAAGCCACACAAATATTTTCCTGTTAATTCTACCATTGAGATTAAATCAAGAAATTTAATTATTAACTATTCGACCAAAATCTAGGAGTTTCAGGAGAGGATTCTTGATAATTTCTATGGAAACAAATTTTCACTAATAAAAGCATCTAGGTAATTGAGAGAGAGAGAGAGAGAGAGAGATGGAAGAGAGTGGAACTCACAGGAATCAACTGGTGGTGTTTGTTGCAGCTCTATTTCAATGGCACTTGAGCCCAATGCTACAGCTTGGCACCTTACTTCACTCCAAGGGATTCTCCATCGTTTTCGCTCACACCAAATCCATGTTTCCTGATCCTGCAGATCAGCCTGAGTTCCCCTTCTTAACCATGACTGGAAACCATCAACTATAATATCAAATCACAACTCCTCCTTCAAAGAGACATTTCACAAATCATTGGTTCAGATGATGGAAACAGATGGTGACCGAATAGACTGCATCATCTACGATACAATCATGTATTCTTCAGCAGCCGTGGCTGACAACCTGAGATCCCGAGCATCATATTCAGAATGAGAACCAACTGTGTTCTCAATTTGCTGGCTTACCATGCCATTCTTCGGCTCCAAGCACAAGGTTGCAATCAAGTGGACGGTACGTAGGTGATAGCTTAAAGATAAAGACCTGCACTACAAAAAAGGGAGAGAAGATCAATGGTGGATGTAAAAGCCTAAGGCCCTAAACACATATACTTTCAGGTAAAAATACATAAATCAAGACATAACGAATACTATGTTGTTTTATGCATTAAAGTAGACAAAATTTTAGCAGTAAAAATGACGCATACTACTAAAAATAAAAAACCAATACTAAGAGAATATGCATAGAGGAGTTCCACAATCACAAACTGTGTTTCTAACACCCAAATCTACAACTTAGTTATAGCTTAAGCATTGGAGGATCTAGTGCCAGAGCTTCATTTCAAGGATCTACCGAGTACCAGTTTAATAAAGCAAGAAGATTTTTTGGAATTGATTTCAACACTAACCAATTTCAGGACTTCTTCAGCCATCGTGTTCAACACTGCAGAGTGCCTTGAAGATTTAGCAGTGTTGCGGCTCAAACAGAGTAGCAAAATTCAAGTATTTTTAATCGCCCCTTTGCGTAAAATGGCTCCAGCCTCGTACCATAGCTTCCTAAAAGAGGACGATGGCTGTCTCAAATGGCTCGACTAACAAGCTTCTAAGTCGGCTACCTATGTAAGCTTGGGAAGCATGGCGAGCTTGGATGCCAAAGAGCTAACCGATATTGTATGGGCCTTGTCTAACTGTAGCCGACTGTCCCTGTGAGTGATCAGAGCTGGCTCAACCAATGACTCAAAATCGAATCAACTTTTGCCCAAAAAATTTTGTTAGCTCACTCATCTACCTATGAGGAGGACCTAAGAGAAGAGTGAATTGAGTAGTTATAAAAAATTTAAGTAAATATTTATCTTTCAACATTTAAAAATTTAAATAATTAATTTAATTCTAAATTTATTATTATCTCTATATAGCAGCGGACAAGTGTTGTATAAACTAAGTGCACACTCAAACAAAAGAAAATAAATAAAATAAGAATGCAATACACCACGATATATACTGGTTTACCAAGCTGGCCAATTCAGTCTTCCAAGCCCCACAGAGAGTCACACTCACTAAACCACTAAAATTCCTTTAAACAGATAAAAACCAAACATTTACACAACGATTCTTTTGCAGACTCAAAATCAACTTTTACAATTCTCTTTCATAGGCTAAAGAAAAACCTCTATCTTTTTAACAGGTTAAAGATTAACTCAATTCTTTTATACTTAGTCTAAGAATCAAACCTTACCAAAATCACTCCAAGTATCCTTTTCACCGGTAAGGATAAAACCATTACAAATCACACAAACTAATTCTATCAAGGAATAATTAACACCTACATCTTTTCACGAAAAATAGTAACCTAACATTTTCATGCCTTAGGTAAATATCAAATCTCAATCTCTTTATCGGAAGAGATTGAAACCAAGCTATCATTGATTAGATATTCTTAATAATATCCAATCTGCATACAACTCACCAATTAAAATAAATTGATAAGTTTCTTCCCACTCGAAACTTCTACCACCTCAAGTTTATTTAAACTCAATTAATGTTCTGATAAATACTAATAATTGAATTAAGTGAGAAATTCAAAATCGGATTATAAAATAAGTGGATAGCACGAAATTGAGCACGTAATCAGATTATCACCAAAATCGTTTTAAAATAATTTTTATGCACTTTAAAGTTTAAAAATAATTTTACAACGATCTAGAATCTAAGCAAGCAATAATAATATCAAATAACAATTAAGAACAAAAGTTTGGAACGATCTCACTAGGATATCACCGAAAGAATGAAAACTGAATCGTAGAAAAACTTAGATTGGTGACAACAAAATTTTCAGCACTTATTCTCAATAACTTTCCTCAAGAATGATTTCACAATAAACTCTCAATATAATATCAGAATGATGACTCTCAAAAAGCTCAGGAACTGATTTGTTCTTGATAGAATGATGTATCTCATAAATGAAAAACGCAGGTTTATATATACTGTTTTTAAACAAGTCCTCTAACAGCTAGGTCCCACAAGATATAATATTTAAATGCTCAAATAGACCCCATATATTAATATTACTCAATCCTGGTTCAATTCACTTGAATATAACTTTTTAAAACTTTCAAGTTAGTCCCTCTCAATCTCAAATTAAACTAGATAGGAAGTATTGAATGTACCAATTTAAGAAACACTTAAAATAAGTGTACCATATCTATAGGGACATATAAGTATGAATGATATATCTGTAATATGTTCAAATCCCCAGAATATCTCCAAGATATTAATAAAAAAAGGGCTAGTAATAACTACTTTTAGATAAAATCTTCAAAATCCTCAAATCTTGAAACTGCACAGTCGGTTGACTGGCCTCTGCCCATCGGTCGACCGATCGATGCAGGTTGTAGCCTAAGCCATTTTCATACGCCAGTCGGTCGACCGATCGCCCATGGGTTGGTCGACTGATCAAGATGCAACCCAGGCCATTTTTCAGCCCTAGTCGGTCGACCGATCGATTCAGAAAGTTCACTTTTAATCCATCGGTTGACCGATCTCTCTTGGTCGATTGGTCGATCGATTCAGAGACTTCTCCATTTCCTAATCTACGCTAGTCGGTTAACCGATCCTACTTGGTCGGTTGACCGATCAGTGCTGGAATAATTTTTCCTTAGTTCATTTCAACTCCAATCTTCAATGTTTTCGATCCTTTAACCAATTTATTTTCTCGGTTAACTTAATTGACACTGTTAATCAATTTTAAACACTAATATTTCTTAAGTCAATTTTTCTTTTTCAATATGACATTGGAGTAAATATGAACTAATTAGGACCCTAATAAAAATACATATAAATATAAATAATTTTTGTGTCATGTGTGATCCTAATTAGGATATATTAAGAGTTAAAAATGACTTGAGTTGTTTCCACCTAGATTCTTCAGAATCTTCAATTTTTTAATGTCTGTCTTTTTAACTGTCTCTTTACATCCTTAGCAATTACTTCATGATAATATCATCAATAGAACTTTTACATTGAAACACTCAATAAACTCGTTAGTTCCATAAAAAATATCAACACTTAATTGTTCATCAAAATGTTGGGATCAATAGTTTTAGCAAAGTGATGAGAGAAAGAGGTCGCTTGGCACCCCAAAAGGAGGTTTTGGCACATGGTGTATCTGGAGGGACATTTGAGCCATTGTGGATGGAATTCAACGTTGGAGAGTATTTGTGAAAAGATCCCAATTATATGCAGGCCATGCTTCTTTTACCAAAAGGTGAATGCTGGATACTTGGCCTATGTATAGAAGGTAGGGTTGGAACTGGAGCAGCCATTAGAGAGACAATATCAAGATAACTACAGAAAGGCCTACAGTGGATGAATAAGGAGAAGAGATAAAGCGTAGAATGATTCAGATGGACAAGTTTGAATTCGATACACAAGAAGGCGGTTGTTTGTATAAATCCTTGAATGACTTAGCAGAGATCATTTGTTCATTGTAATTTTGCTCAAGGATGGACTAATTTTCCATTCGTGGCTTCGTTTTCGCTTTCCTCCTTCAGTTCATGCTGAATTTGTTGTTTGAGATGTTGTCGTCCTTCTTTTTTCTTCCCTAATAAAGCTAACTCTTCAAACCAAAAAAAAGGAAGTGTGAACCCAATTTTTTCCAGTAATACATCTTCTGAAATATATTCAACTCCATACATTGAGATCATGACTATATAGAAATGAGACGACATAATTCATGTGCTAAACTGCAGAAAAATAGAATATCATATATTCACATTGGCTTTTTTATAACTGGAGCCAATTGAAAAGAAAAGAAATCAAAGAAACTAAAGATTTTCTGAATAATCCAATAGTCAATAATCAATAGTCAAGTTTTCTCTTCCAATACCATAAACCCTTATAGGCTTAATCTAAAAATAAAAATAATTAGCATGACGGCTACTTCACGTCTATAATTCTAAAATGAAAATAATGGAAAAATTAAGAATGATTTTTTTGCCCCATCATACGTAAGTTCGAAGAGGTGGTATTATTTGATCCCCATAAATTCTCCCTGGCTAAAAAGAATTCATCTCCGCAGAGTTATAAGAATGATGTTGGTTCAAAATATCAGGTTCAAGTCAGCGTAACTCCTCATCTTGAAGCCAAGTAGCATCTGAAAGTGGTCCACCCTTCTATTTGACAAGGTATCTATGAAATCTCCCTTGTGAAGAGCCAATGGTCTCGTCCTCCAATAGTTCTTCAATTCAATCATCAGTATGTGATGATATACGGGGCAACAATGGAATTTGTGAAGGCGAAGTAACAGCGGTCCCAGGAAGAACACTTGCAAAAACATTAGGAGGCTTGAACATACCTTGATAAGTTAACAAGTCTTCCACATTGAAAATTGAACTAAACATTAGCAAGTCCATGAAGAACATGATGTAGTCCATTAACTTTGCATGTTGTTTCTTGAAGGAGTGTTTTGGATATCGTTCAAGACTTACCCAGACGATCACATACTCACCCTCGAATTTTATGTTCCTATGGTGAACATGATCAGAAAGTTTATAATTTTATTACTTTACGCTATCTTGCACCTAACATCAGATCAAGAATGTGCTGAGCAAATTATTCAGTCGTTTTAGAAAGGCGAAAAATGAAGGGCAATGGAATAAGGTCAATTGGTTGGAAAGGTGAGAAACATGCACAATCTCAAAAGGAGTTTTGCCTGTTAAGTAATTAACTAAATTATTATAAGCAAACTCCGCGGTAGGCTAATAAGCTCCAACTACTAAACTTATCGCCAACTAGACAACAAAGCAACTTGCCTAAGCTACGATTGACCACCGCCGTGTGCCCATCAATTTGGAGGTGAAAGACTGAGGAGAATTTTAAAGTGGTACCCAAAAGCCTCCAAAGTGTTTTCCAAATGTAACTGACCAATTTAACATCTCGATCAGACACAATAGAAGTAGGTAAACCATGCAACTGAACCACTTCCCTAAAACACAACTCAGCTAGATGCGATGCATCAATTAACTTACTACAAGGGATAAATGAGTTATTTTTTAAAACTTATCCATGACAACAATAACTGAGGCATGACCCTGAGTTGTTCTAGGAAGACCAAGGACAAAGTCCATACTTAGGTCCTTCCATGGCATGTGAGGAATGGGTAAAGGTCTATACATGTCCGTGTTGTTCTTATTTGCCTTAGCTAGTTGGCACGTTCAAAATTGCGACACAATCTTAGAAATAGCTTTCTTCAAAGTACGCCAATAAAACTTGTCCTCCACCAAAGCAATGTTTTGTCTCGAGCAAAGTGTCCCACGAACCCCCCAGTGTGTAATTCCCAAACCAAAAAAATCACGAGAAGCACAGGGAATGTACAAGCTAATGACTCAAAACAAGTAACCATCCCGAATGAAATAATCAATATAGTGAAGTCGGGCAAGTAAAGTAAGTAAAGTACTCGTCTTCAATCTTTCAAACTCGACAACATGCGGATTCAAAGACTACAAAAATATACAAATCTGATTAAGAGCATATGAATATTTGTTGGCTCTCTATACCATGCTTATGATCAAGGATAAACATATATTCCTGGAGGAACTCTACACATCTCGCATGTTTGGCACGACAGTGATAGACTGAAATATTATAAGCAAACTTCACAATAGGCTACTAAGCTCCAACCACCGAACTTAACGCCAACGAGACAACAAACCAAATTGCCTAAACTACAATTGACCACCTCCGTTTTCCCATCAGTTTGAGGGTAAAAGACTGAGGAAAATTTTAAGTGGTACCAAATATCTTCAGAAGTGTTTACCAAATGTAACTGGCCAATTTAACATCTCAATCAGACACAACAAAAGTAGGTAAACCATGCAACCGAACAATTACTCTGAAAAAATAGCTCAACCACATGGGAAGCATCAATCGACTTAGTAACAAGGATAAAATGAGTTATTTTTGAGAACTTATCCACGACAATTATAATTGAGTCATGACCCCGAATCGTCCTAGGTAGATGAAGGACAAAGTCCATACTTAGATGATTCCATGGCATGTGAGAAATGGATGAAGGTGTATAGTTATACCTACAATTCTCTTTCTTTCTTTTAGAACTACACCAAGTTCCTCCTCTTGAAGTGTAAAAATCAGAAAGCCACAAGCCCTACTATATTGCCCTCTAGACCAAATATCCTTCTATAATTACATTAAGTCCCCTGCAATATTAATCCAGGAAGGGTAAAGTGTCAATTTTGTAAAAAATTATTAAGATCATTCAAACATGTATGCAACGGCAGATTCACCCCCACTTAATTATTGGAAAAATCATACTCTTTTCCAATTATTTCTAGGAAAAAAACCATAAATCCTTTTGGTTGACATAAATCTACCGTAAAACACTGTTTTTTAGCCCTTCCCCCTGAAGCATTTGAATCCTCCGTTGATGTCGTTCACGTGATACTGATAATATGTTCCCTGTATGTTGTTTGTCTCTGTTGAATCTTTTCTTTTGTCTAAAAAATATACAAGAAAAGAAAGACAAGACTTTATAACAAAAACATACCCTAATGAAGAAACACCATAATGAATACATAAGCTTTCCAAAAGGTTTGAAGTTGGGAAAGTTTGTGATCGAGAGAGAGAGAGATGGAAAAGCAGGAGGAAACAAGAAGATATTCAAAACAGGTGGAATTAGTCCCATATCCGGCAGAAGGCCACATAAGCCACATACTTCAACTGGGCACCCTCCTTCACTCCCGAGGCTCCTCCATCACCATCGCCCACGTGCCGCTCAATCCGTCCAAACCATCGACCGACCCAGAATTCGCCTTCCAATCGATATCAAGAGACCTTTCCAGCCACGGCACGTCGATCAGGACCATCCTAGGCGTACTAGCTCTCATGGCAAGTTCTAAATCAGACTGCGTAACCCTGCTAAAGGATTGTTTGGCCAGAGAACACAGATTGATCGGCAACGGAATTGCCTATGTCATCTACGACACGATGATGTGTTCCCGGAAAACATTGCGAATCTGATGTAGATTCCGAGCGTTGTGTTTCAGACATGTAGAGCTCCTTATGTACTGTCTTACCAGGTTCTAAGTCAGCTTAAAGCTAGAACTCAGCAAGACATCCCTCTCAAAGTATTATATACGGTTATCAGAAAGTCGGCACTTCATTCTCTTAGAAGCCCTATTAAGAGGAACTCTCTCCCCCCCCTCTCAAAATGTTTACGTGAAATTATATGTGATGGCGCGGTCACAAATCATTCATCAAATCACCTGGTGCCAAAGCTTTGTCTCCTCAGATTCAAGGATCTACCCCTTAAGCTGACTTAGAACCCGGCTAGACATCCCTCTCAAGATATTATATACCTTATCAGAAAGTAGGCACTTCATTCTCTTAGAAGCCCCATTAAGAGGACCCCCCCCCCCCCCCCCCCCCCCCCCCCCCAAAAAAAAAAAACAAAAAAAACAAAGTGTTCACGTGAAATTACTTATGACGACGCGATCACAGATCATTCATCAAATGACCTGGTGCCGAAGCTCTGTCACCTCAGATTCAAGGATCTATCCATTACTAAATTTGATACATCCACACTAGAGCTACTGACAATTTTCAGCAATGTGAGATCTTCTCTGGGCATAATCTGCAACACCATAGACGACCTCAAGCATCAACCATTAAGGCCCTCGGAAAAGAATTGTTTCCTCCTCTTCCACTAAATTTCTCAGTTGGCTCAAAAAACTTTAAAATTGGTTATTTACGTGAGTTTCGGAAGCATAGCTACCCTGGAACTGGATGAGCTGACCGAGGTGGTGTGAGGCCTAGCCAACAATAGGCAACCGCCCTTGTGAGCAGTTCGACCCGGTTCGGTTAATGGGTCAGATTGGATCAAGCACTTGTTAGAGGTTTTAGAGAGGCTGTGGGCTAGAGAGGTGTATTGTAAAGTGGGCACCAAAAAAGGAGGTGTTGGCACATGGGGCGGTGGGAGGATTTTGGAGTGATTGCTGGTGGAATTCTAGTTTGGAGAGCATTTGCAAAGTGGTACCACCAATAAAAAGATCGCCGGCCGAAACTCCACTCTTTGAAGTCAAATCACACAGATTCGGGACCGTTACCTTCCAGAAATGAAGGCAACAGTTTCGAGAGGAAACATTTGCTAGAAGACATATAATATGGCTTCACCAGTAACGTGCACCACCTTCCAACTAGAACTGCTGATTTAATTTTATTTCTTTTTATTTTTTGCCTTTACATGTAAAATTACAATCCATTATTTCTTTTTATTTTTTGTCTTTACATGCAATGTTACAATCCTATTACTCAAGATTTTTTTGGTGGATCTTTATTGTCCAAACAAACAAATACAAGAAAACAAATACAGCAATTTATAACAAAAACAATGAATTCCAAATAAATATAACCAAATTGAGAAATAACATACTGTATACATAAGCTTTACTAGGAGATTGGAAATAGGGAAAGCCTGTCATCAAGAGAGGGAGAGAGAGATGGAAAAGCAGAAGGAAACAAGAAGATATCCAAAACAAGTGGTGTTAGTCCCATATCCAGCCCAAGGCCACATGAGCACCATGCTCAACCTGGGCACCCTCCTCCACTCCCTAGGCTTCTCCATCACCCTCGCCCACCCGCTGATTAACTCACCCAACCCATTAAACCACCCGGACTTCAATTTAAGACCCATATCGGGAGACCTTTCGGGACACAACACCTCGAACGGGAGCCTACTAGCTCTTACAATCACTCTTAACTCAGACTGTGAGATCCTACTTAAGGAATGTTTGGTCCAGATAAAGACAGAACACGAACCCAATGGAGATGGAATCGCCTGCGTCATCTACGACACAATGATGTATTTTGTGGAAGACTTGGCAAACCGGATGAAGCTTCCAAGCATTGTGTTGCAGACATTTAGTGCTTCTTTTGTACTGCCTTCCCGGCTTCTACGTCAGCTTAAAGCAGAAGGCTGCATTTCCCCTAAAGGTATACAGGGTGATCAAAATGCTCTTTCTAGTGTGATACTCATAATTATACTTATAACTAGCACTAGGCTTAATCACATATCAGAAAGTAGGCCATTTATTCCCTTAATAATCTAGATTAAAATAACAGTGCACATTACTTTATCATTTCATTGTGAAATCTCACCCCCTCACCCCCTTTTTTCCCTCCTGTACTCAAGATTTCTATCTCACACTTCGTTTACCATAGACTAACGTGAGAAATCAATTACAGATCATTCAATGAATGACTTGGTGCCCAAGCTTCATCCTCTGAGGTTTTCAGATCTACCAGTTCCTGACCTAGATGACTTCCAACTAGAGCTACTAATGACTTTAAGCAACGTAAGATCGTCTTCGGCTATAATCTGGAACACAATAGACTACCTCGAGCAGGAACCATTATTGCAACTCCGGCAACATTACAGAGTACCAATCTTCCCATTAGGTCCTCTGCAAAAGATGGCTCCCTCCTCTTCCACTAGCTTCCTAAAAGAGGAAAATAGTTGCATCGATTGGCTCAAAAAACAAGCTCCGAAATCAGTCATTTACGTAAGTTTCGGAAGCATAGCGAACGTGGAACCAAACGAGCTAGCCGAGGTAGCATGGGGCCTAGCCAACAGTGACCAGCCGTTCTTATGGGTGGTTCGACCCAGATCAGTTAACGGGTCGGAATTGATCGAGCGATTGCCAGAAAGTTTTAACCAACTTGTGGGGGAAAGATGCTGTATTGTTAAGTGGGCTCCGCAGAAGAAGGTTCTGGCGCATGGGGCGGTGGGAGGATTTTGGAGTCATTGCGGATGGAATTCGAGTGTGGAGAGCATTTCCGAAGGGGTGCCGATGATTTGCAGGCCATGTTTCGGAGATCAGAGTGTGAATGCTAGGTATTTAACCCATGTTTGGAGGGTAGGATTGGAATTGGAAGATGAATTGGAGAGAGGGGCCATTGAGAAGGCTGTGAGAAGACTTATGACGGGTAAAGAAGGGGAAGAAATAAGGCGGAGAACAATTGATATGAAGAAAATAGTTGAAGTTAGTATACAGAAAGGCGGCTCTTCATATGATTCCCTGATTGAATTAGCAGATCTCATCTCTAATTTCCACATGATAGGGCCATGTTAAAAAAGTCTGGTTAATCAATTACAGTTTGAAGATCTAGATCTAGTTCCTTTGAAGTAACTTACTCATGTAGCATAATTTTTCTCAATATTAATACAGCATTATTGCAGTCAATTCTCCATTAAAGAAATGTTGTATTATTAATTTCAGATAATGATTTAGAAATTCAACCAAAGGAACAGGATATGCTGAAGTATTCCTGCAAAGAGATCAGTCCAATTGAAAGCAAACAAACAAGTAATGCTCAACACTGTCATGAGGTATTTGTCTTTTGTAGTTGTAAGTGCTCTTCATGATTGACATCAAAGGTAGACAAATACATCAAGAAAACCATAAAAAATAGTCATAATGATATGCTATACCAGTGTCAAAACAAACATATTGAAGAACAGACGATAAGTTTGACGATAGAATCAATCCTTATGCTGCATAGAAGAAGCCACACAATTATTTTCCTATAAATTCTACCACCCGCAATTTATGAACATTCTCAGGCAAAAGAAAGGTCAAAACAAGAAATTGATTATTAACCATTCAACCAAAATCTAGGAGTTGCAGAAGGGGGCTCCTGATAATTTCTAAGGTCCTAGCATAAATTTAACAGTAAACTTCGGCTGACAAAAGCATCTAGGCAATTGAGAGAGAGAGAGAGAGAGAGAGAGAGAGAGAGAGAGATGGAAAAGAGTGAAACAAGCAGGAATCAACGGGTGGTGCTTGTTGCAGCTCCATTTCAAGGGCACTTGAGCCCAATGCTACAGCTTGGTGCCTTACTTCACTCCAAGGGCTTCCCCATTGTTTTCGCTCACACCAAATACATGTCTCCAGATCCTGCAGAGCACCCCGAGTTCTCCTACTTAACCATGCCCGACTCTTTATCAGACTCCTCCTGGGAACCTTTAAGTTTAATATCGAATCTCAACAACTCCTGCAAAGAGACACTCCACAAATCCTTGGTTCAGATGATGGAAACAGATGATGACCGAATAGCTTGCATCATCTACGATACAATCATGTATTCTTCAGCTGCAGTAGCTGACAACCTGAAGATCCCAAGCATCATATTCAGAACCAGCTGTGTTCTCAATTTGCTAGCTTACCATGCCATTCTTCGGCTCCAAGCACAAGGTTGCAACCCAATGGAAGGTATGCACGTAGGTGACAGCTTAATGATAAAGATCTGAACTAGAAAAAAGAGAGAGAAGATCAATAGCAGATTTTATAGCCAAAACACTTATATTTTGCTGTAAAGGGGTTTTAGAAAATAATTGAAGGAAAAACTATGAAACTTTCAGGTAAAAATACATAAGTCAGTTATATAACGAATACTATGTTGTTTTATGAATTAAATTAGACTACTTAGCAGTAAAAATGACTCACAATACAAAAAATGAAATACCAATACAAGGAGAATACACATAGAGGAGTTCCACTATCACAAACTGTGTTTCTAACACCCAAATCTACAACTTAGTTATAGATTCGGCATTGGAGGATCTAGTGCCTGAGCTTCATCCCCTCCGATTCAAAGATCTACCGAATTCCGGTTCACTAAAGCAAGAAGATTTATTGGAATTGATTTCAAAACTCAGCAGTTTCAGGACTTCTTCAGCCATCGTCTTCAACACTGCATACTGCCTTGAAGATTCAGCAGTGTTGCAGCTCAAACAGAGCAGCAAAATTCACGTATTTCCAGTAGGCCCTCTGCGCAAAATGGCTCCAGCCTCATACCATAGCTTCCTAAAAGAGGACAATAGCTGCATCACATGGCTGAACAAACAAGCTTCTAATTCAGTTATCTATGTAAGCTTGGGGAGCATAGCGAGCTTGGACGCAAAAGAGCTAACTGAGATGGCTTGGGGCTTGGCTAACTGCAGCCGACCATTCCTGTGGGTGGTCAGACCTGGCTCAGCCAATGAGACGAGATGGGATGAACTTTTGCCCAAAAATCTTATTGAAGTGGTGGGAGAAAGAGGTTGCATAGTGAAATGGGCACCACAAAAGGAGGTTTTGGCACATGAAGCAGTGGGAGGGTTTCTGAGCCATTGTGGGTGGAATTCAACACTGGAGAGTATTTGTGAAGGGGTCCCTATTATATGTATGCCTTGTTTCTTTGACCAAAAAGTGAATGCTAGATACTTGACCTATGTTTGGAAGGTAGGGTTGGAACTGGAGCAGCCATTGGAGAGAGAGGATATCAAGAGAACTATAGAAAGGCTTATGGTGGATAAAGAAGGAGAAGAGATGAGGCGTAGAGTGATCCAGATGAAGGACAATATTGAATTCAGTACACAAAATGGTGGTTCTTCGTATAAATCCTTGAATTACTTGGCAGAGTTCATTGGTTCATTGTAATTTTGCTCAAGGATGGACTAATTTTTCATGGAAGGTGATTGAATGGACTAGTGTCTGTTTTTCAATGATTGTATTTGTTGCTTTCTTTATATTCAGTTTATGAATAAATTTTATTGATTGAGATGCAGTTGAAATCCAAGTTTTTGGAGTAATATATAGGCTACCACAACTTATTACATATAGAATATCTCCATACAGTGAAAGTATGATTATGACTATAAAGAAATAAGATTTCAACACGAAAAAAAAAAAAAAAACAATGGCGGCAATCTGATTTTGACGTAATTCATGTACTAAACTGCAAAAAAGTGTTAGCTTTTACATCTAATTACCATAAGCAAAAGAGATCAATATGGAAGAGAAGGTCCAGGTTAGTATGATCATCCAAAAGCTTGGTGGAATCGATTCATCATTCTGACAGACATCTTGACAAGGCAATCTACTTAAGGATGGTGGACACAAGCTGATTAGAGCTCATGAACACAAGAACAAGTAAATAAATTATACAAGAAAGATTTTTATTGGCATATCAAAGCTCAGTACAAGATAGACAAACTCGCCTTACGTCAAACACATGCGACAGGAACACTATTATATCACAATTGACAGATCAAACACACAAACTGCAATCATATTCACAGAGATTCTTATTGTGCCTTCATGCTTCTACTACGAGATCGTCACAAGTTTAGTTTCTAATCAGAGATCTGAATGGACTTGACATCAGGCTTCTTCACTTCCACCTTGGGGATAGTGACTGTGAGCACTCCATTTTCCATGGAGGCCTTCACCTGATCCATCTTCGCATTCTCCGGCAGCCTGAACCTCCTCGAGAACATTCCGCTGCTGCGCTCCACCCGGTGCCAGGTATCATACTTGTCTTCCATCTCCATACTCCTCTCGCCTCTAATTAGCAGGACTCTGTCATCTTCGATCTCAACCTTAACCTCTTCCTTCTTAATTCCGGGAAGATCAGCCTTGAAGACGTGAGCCTCCGCCGTCTCTTTCCAGTCGACGCGAGTGTTCACCAGAGCGGAAGTCTCGCTTCAAGAACCAGACGGGAATCGAAAGTCACGGAAAGGATCCCAAACATCCAGAGAGAATGGATCGAAGACGTTGCTCCGGCGACCGCCAAAGAAGCTTGGGATGATCGACATCTTCGCTTCGATTGTGCTAGGGTTTAGAAATTGAATTGCTAGATGAAACCTGCTTGAATCGCTTAGCTAATTTATGCTATGCTCAGTGTTATTATCGTCGCTCTTGTGGAAAATGGCGGGGATTGATTTGATATTTATTGCTTGAGAAGATGCTTCCAGACTTCCAGTACTTCCATTATTCCATAAAGAATTCTCGAGCAGCTTCATGTCCACATTAGAAAAATAAATAAATGAATATAATTTGATGGAACTGTTTGATCATCTAAATTCTCCAACTTTTACCAGAAAAAAATTGTAAATCGCTTCTTCTTTTGCTCCAGAACATATAGAAAGAAAATAGACTCCCACATGTTATAATAAAACTTTAGGTTTTTATTATTTAGTCCCTATTTAAGAGACCATATTGAATTTAAATTTTTTTGAACTGTTCATTTGACATTCAGACATGAATTAAGTTTTTAGTCCTTGGGTAGATAAAATAGGACATAAAAAGACATATATACCCATTCTCACATTTATGTTAACTCTATTTAGATATCAGGAGGTCCAAACGTTAACGATCCTCTCACTCTGACAAGGCCCTCACATTAACATCATTGTAAATGACCTTTATCTCTTTCTATTGCGCTCTCTCTCTCTCTAAACCTATAAGCGGACGATCTCCATCTCTCTCTAAACAAACCCACGTTCATTTTCTCTCTAAACCCTCCTCAAATCCAAATCCACAGGGACTCCTCGTTGTCGTTGATGGTGATGTGAAGCGCCGACAAATGGAATACCAGAGTCGAAGAGTAAGGATCGTCGAAGAACTTCACTATGAACGGCTGTGACGTCGTGCTGGCGTCCTGGAGCTTCGATAGCTCTGTTGCCGTCTCATCTCCATTGATGGAAAACCAAGATATCAGATCTTCACAATCGTTCCACCACCACATTACAATCGTTTGTCGTTCGTCACAATCACCTGCTCTATCACTCAGATCTGAGAACCCTAAGTCGTTTACCTCACAATCATTCCAGATCTGAGAACGATTTTTGGAAGAATTGAAAGATTTGCAGGTAAAAATTCGTATTTCCTTCATTATTTTTGATTTTTCAGAGTTTGGATTGTCTATAATAGGGTTTTTCATGTTTCGATTTTGATTTTCTGAACAGAGAAATGAAGCCGATGTCGGTGGAATACCTAGACGATTTGGAACTGTCTCCGGCGAGGTAGTTTCTCCGGTGCTCTCTCTAAACCAGTTGATTCCCTCTATCTCTCTCACACAATCATCTCTCTGAGAGTTTTGATTGTTCAAATCTACAGATCTAGAACGATTGAGTATCGTTCGATTAGGTCTCGTCGATCCCCAATTTCGTTTCTGAAAATTTCACGCTAGATTTCTTCTTCATTTCATCGATTTTTGATCGGTGAGGAAGAGACTGATGGGGGATTTCAAACGTTTGCAGTAGACTTCTTCTCATTTTTCTCTGGTTGTGGATGACAACTCTTCTTCGTTTCTCTATCTTGATTTTGTTCTTCCAAGCTGTATTTGGTGAAATTCTTCTTCAACCTCTCTTTTGAACTGATTTTTTTTTTTTGGTCTATTTTTTTATTTAAATTTTTTAATTACTGGGTATTTGAGCTTCTAGGTTGATTTGATTCCCTTTCTGGGGTTTTGTTCTTGGGCATAAACACTAAATTATTCCCCTCGTGAGTGCCATGAAATCCTCGAAGAAACTGCAGTTTATCATTAGGTAGAGCAGAGCCTAATCTTTTCATTTCTGTTATGAAATTAAACCATGACAAATAACATAAAAATCGAAAACAACGGATCCCTAACGGTGAATACAAGTTGGTTAGGTTTTCATTTCTGTTATGAATTGTTGAATTCTCTTTGTTTGTTTATTTCATAACTAGTGAATACAAGTTGGTTAGGTTTTTGTTTTGGTTGGGTGGTTTAGTCCTTCCTTGTGTATATTTCTAGGTGTATCTCGAAGTTTTTAATTCCCACAAAAATGTGTATTAACGTTAACACAAACACGACCCAAATATAAATTCAGATCTGAATTGCAAATTTTTATTTAGTGTCTGTTTTGTTTTTGATTTATTTTAGAAAATTTTCAAATCTGAATTGAATTTTTGTTATGGCTATGAATGGTGGTGGAGGTAGAGGGGGAGTTAATTTTACGTTAACGTTGATGTATTTATGTGATTTTTTTCCACATATTTTCTGGACAAAATTAATGAGTTAACGTTGATTCACATAGAGGCAACACAATGTGAATTAACGTTAACGCAAACTCAACCCAAATATATATTCAGTTTAAAATGACAAAATATCACATGTGACAATTAACGTTAACGCACAACAAAAGTATGTGATAGGACGTTAACGATAATTTTCAAGAAAAATACGTTAATACACAGAATTTTTAAAAAATAAAATACGTTAACGTTAACACACAGAGAGATAAAAAATGTACATTAATGTTAACGTAAATTCACACAAAACAAATGGTATATAATGAGTTAACGTTAACTTAATACACAAATCAGATGAAAAAAATACGTTAACGTGAAAAAAATAAATTACAACAAAAAATATCAACACACAAAAAAAAAAAACAAAGACATAAATACTTTAACGTTAACACAGAAGACTCCAAAAAACATGGGTTAACGTTAACGTGTAAAAAAAATATGGATTCAACAACGTTAACGTGAATTCAAAATGTATTTTTATAATATAGTGACTGAATAATTATATTAACGTTAACTCACTGTTAATGTTAATGTTAATGTGTATAATTTTTAAAAATATGAAAAATGCGTTAACGTTAACGTGTAAAAAAAATATAAATTCAACAACGTTAACGTGAATTCAAAATATATTTTCGTAATATAGTGCTAGAATAATTACATTAACGTTAACTCACTGTCAACGTTAACGTGAATGATTTTTTAAAATATGAAATACATTAACGTTAACGTGCAAAAAAAAAAAACATGGATTCAACAACGTTAACGTGAATTCAAAATATATTTTTGTAATATAGTGTTTGAATAATTACGTTAACGTTAACTCACTGTTTATCTATTTTTGTTTTGTTGCATAGGACAAAATGACATATTCGTAAATATTATTGAACAGAATGAGCAAAATGCAAGGATCTTTTTCTAAATATTTTATGGGTGAAGAAAAGTGGTCCCCAGGTCTGAATCCTAAACACCTACCTAACAAAAGACTAAATAATAAAATACCCATAAAACTTTTAGCGTTGAGAGATTTTTTAAAAAATAATTATTTATTGTTTGACCATCATTTTCTCATAATTTACAAAAAATATCATTCTGTAAAAATATAGTAAAAGGTGAACATTCATAATTTTATTTTGTTATTTTTAAATATTTAATACATGTCTATGAGTTGATTGTACTGTTGTGAATGTTTATAATTTTTATATGAACAAATAATTTTATTTGGTTTTGTTCACACGTTCTTCTGTTTTACGTTTTTTGTTATATTCACCAATCAAGAACAACAAATCAAAACATTAAAAAAAAAAAAAAGAAAAAAAAAAAAGAAAACCCTAAGATCAACAAAAACAAAGTGGTATAAACATTTACCAACGACAATGAACATTCACCAAAAACAAAAATCGGTATGATCGTTCACCAAACCACAACAAAAATTTATCAAAAAACACACCGATATGAACATTCACAAGGAACAAACAAAATAAAAAAAGAACATTCACAATAAATAAACAATAAACTCCACCGAAATCAACAAATCAATGAACTGACGAAATGCATTTCCCGATCTAAAAGAATCCATAGGCGCAACCAACAACAACAAATCAAAAACATTAAAAAAACCTAAGATCAACAAAAAATAAATAGGTACAAAAATTCGTTGTTCGCGACGGTTCCAAAATTGGAACATTCTGTACCTCGCCATTCTTCGTTCGTCAAAGGTGGCAAGGAGATGGTGAATGGAGGTGGTTTAGAAGAGTGAGATAATTGGTTGAGGTTAGAGATATGAAATGAGGGCTAGGGTTTCTTATATTTATACAGGGGTGTCACACCCTACCCCAGGCTCTCGTCACCTGAGACCGGGCATGACGTTAATTTGATATTACCCGACCAACAATATCATATCCATAAATATGTACTGACATAGATTTTTTTTTCAAAAATATTTATCAACTTCTAAACTCAGAAATACACGTGTCCTAAATATCTATAACAAAACTACAAAAAATTGAATATTTCACAGTTCATACTTGTCTTACCAATCCTCCAAAAACGACACCATCCTCTTAATCTACCTGGTACCAGAAGTGGATCCGTCTCTAGCTGGTGTACCTGAGACTAAATGTTTTATCAGTGTACTGTTTTCATAATATAAAAATAATTTATGAATCAAGCATAATTATCACATGCCACTTTCCAAACATAATATAAAGATAACTGCATACTAAGTCGAAATAAAACTCCACAGCTATCATCACAATAAAATAATATATTTAAATTAACCAATCAAATTATTTTGATATATGATAAAATACTGCATACATAGTTCCCTACTAGCCATAGGATCGTTTTACTTCACGATCGGGAGTTATAACGGTACTGTAACTTGTACAACTGTGCAATCTAAGGTTGTCATCAGTGTCAAGATCATTTAATATCTCAAATGGTAGGAGCTAACACATGGTATAAACCACCATATCATGATGATAATCATCATTGTCAACAACAACAACAACAGATATCAAGCACCTACAAGACTTGCCCTCCTGTCAAGTTACAATACAACGTCCTACAGGACATGCCCTCCTGTTAAGACCAACAACATCCCGCAAGATATGCCCTCTTGTCATGATCACACTATGGTATAGTTGGATAATAAAATCACTTTCCGCATTTAAAAATTAACTTGATCCGCATCACGTTATAAAATAATCAATTTTAATAAACCTTTTATTTTCACATTTTAGTACTAATATGATAATTTACGTAAAAGACAGTACATTCACCTCAATTTTCGCGCTATTGAATACACTATTGTCAAAATGTTGACGTGGTCGACGTCGCCTGTAAACCAAACAATGACAGGGCCTAAACTAAGAATTTATTTAAATAAATCTAATATGCGATACGTAACCTTAAAATACAGTCTTTCCCATTCCCAATTTTTTTTTTATTATACGAAATTACTAAACGCCAAATTTCTTAAGTCAATATCAACTATAGAAAAATTATCGTAACAACGATTACAAAATTTTTCTTATTAATAATTTAATTTACTGAAAATGTCAATCGACTGTCAAAAATATCATTAGTCAATGTAATACTAGAATTGTCATTTTAATAAAGTTTTACAATTTTTATTTTAAACTGTATTCTTCACAATTTAGCTATATCTATGTATAATTATACCCAATATATTTATCGAATCCATGTATATATGTTTTGGGCATATAAATATACATGTATATATGCTTGTATAAATAGTCGCATAAATTAAACGTGATATATATTTTTTAACAATATATATGAAAAATAAACTAACCTGCAGAAGAGCCGAGTCATTTTAATTTTTTTTTAACCGTGAGGATTTACATATATAAATATATTTATATATATACTATATATATAAGTGAGTTCACCTCCTTTGTCATATATATATATATATATATATATATATATATGGTTGAAATCAATGAAATAGTTTCCTTCTTTAAGAAGGAAACCAATTTCAATCATGTATTTATTTATTTATTTTATTTATACTAATCGTCCCTCTTAAAATAAAAAAATATTAATTATATCTTAAAATTTTTAAAATAATGTTTTAAATAACTTAATAATCTCTAAACTTTTAAAAGTCAAAGTTAAAATTAAAATATTACCCCTAAAGTTTTTAAAATCAAACTTTTAAATACCATAATTGTAAGACCCTGACCTTGGACATACGTATAATTTAAGTCGCATTTTAAAAAAATAAAAATAAATAATAATATAAAATTCGGAAGTAACGGGGTTGATGGTGTTAATTATGATTTAATTATAATTTCAGGGGTTAATTTGTAATTTTTTTAAACATGAAGGGGATAAATTGCAATCTTCATAAACATTAAAATTTAGAATGAGTTTAAATTATGATCCTAACTAAAATAGTGGGGCGGATTTCGAAATTTAATTTGTGATGTAAAAGTTTAGGGGGTCAAAATATAAATCTTCAAAACATTAAAATAAAAACATTAAACTTAACAAAATGAGGGGGGGCTTGGTGTAAATTATTTATATGTATATCTTATAGAATGAGTCGGTGGACACGGAGGGAGAGAAATGGGACGCGTGGCCAGCTAATTGATCACCCATATGTGTGTGTGTGTGTGTGTGTGTGTGTAGACAGTCAAACGGAGAGCAAAATGGAGAATTATCGAAGAAAACTCACAAAGAATGGAGAGAGAGGAAGAAAAAGAAGAGAGAGAGAGAGAGTAAGGACTGCCGGTGGATTTTGTCGTCGATCATATGGGGTTTGCCGGCAGTAGTTTGTGAGTCGTCGTTGGTTGGGTAACAGAAAACAAAAATAGAAAACGAAGAGGGAGAGAGTCAGCGGTGGGATTCACCAGTATGTAATCGATGGTCGGAAATCATGTGGATTTGCGGGTGTATGAGTGTTCTGTGTATGATTGTGTGTGTGTGTTTAACTATGATCAGTGTGTGCATGTGACTTGGTGTGTGTGTGTGTGTTCGGTTTGTTTGACAGTTGTTCGGTGATCCGGTATGGTGGGTTTTGATCACCGGCGGAGAGTTAGAGAGAGAGAGTAGGTGAGTTTGATTTTGTGTGTGTGTGTTCGGTTGTGGTTCGACAGTACATGGTGGGTGTTCTGGCGAGTTTTTCAACGTGTGTACGTGTATGTGTGTGGGTGATCGTTGGTGTAGGGCGGTCGACGGTGAGTGAGATCGTCAGAGTGGATAGTAGAGAGAGAAAAGGGGGTGATCGGCCGGGGTTGTAATAGGAAACAGAAGCCAAAACAGAGAAAAAGAAAAGAAAGAAAAGAAAGGAAGAAAAAGAAAAAGAAAAGAAAATATAGAATTTGCAGAAACCACCCTGGGAAAATCCAAAACCCATTTCGTGGCTGTCAAACGATTCGGAAAAAAGTGAAATTTCAATCGATTATTAATTTTCGTTAGATTAAATTTTATTTAGCGTTACAATTTCTGAAATCGTAATAATTTCGTAGCGATTAATTAATTTTAATAACGTGGTATATAAAATAGTAACGATTCGGAATATAGGGTTTGCATTGCATAATTAGGATATTCTAAATAAGATATTAATTTAGGCTCTGTCACTATTAGGTTCGCAAGCACCGGCATCCAGATAGAGTGTGGTTAGTGTCAGTTTTGCAAAACGGATATTGAGGTGAGTGTATGGTCTTCTTGTCAAACTATACATATATATATATATATATATATGCATGTAAAATGGTTTTACTTAAACTGGATAGTTTTAAAATTATGTAGATCAAGCAGGTTTTGGGTGAGTTGGGAAAAAATGGATTTTTGGTAAATTATGTTGGTTTTAAAAGAAAAATGAAAAATAATTTGTTGGCTTTGGTGGTTTAAAAGAGAGTGGAAAAATATCTGATTTTCTAATAATGTTTGGTTTTCTAAAACCAAAGGTGGAAAAATGAGTTTTTTTACTACATGGGTGGTACTTTTAAAAAGAGAGAGAAAAATGTGGTTTGGAAATTCTCCCCTGTAAGGGGTGTGGTTTGAATAAATGTAATTTTAGAAATTCTCCCCGAAAGGGGTGTGGTTTATATTCTCCCCATAAGGGGTGTGGATTTTTGACGATGTTGTTGTAAAATATATTTCTCCCCATAAGGGGTGTGAATTTTGACGATACTGTTGATTTGGACGATGCCATAGTTTTTTCCCCGTAAGGGGTGTGGATTATATTTCTCCCCGAAAGAGGTGTGGATTATATTTCTCCCCGTAAGAGGTGTGGATTTCTTCCCATGGGATGTGGATAGTTCTCCCCGTAAGGGGTGTAGATTATATTTCTCCCCAAAAGGGGTGTGGATATTTCATAGGAAGGCATTCCTACGAATGTTACGGTACCGTTGCAACTCCCGATCGTGTGGTTAAAACGATCACTATGGCTGACCAATATGTGTTGTGGTGGAGTGGTGTTTTGAGATGTGGTGTTTTACTTATATTGGGTAATTTATTATTTTTTATGATGTTTGGTATCATTTTATATTAGATGGGTTTGAATGGAACTTATACTTATTGGTTTTATTTTCACTACTTATATTATGGAGAATTTTACTAGCTACGTGTTGTCTATATACTTGCACTTGATCAATTTAGATGTTGTAGTTATGAATTATTCTTATAAAATATTTTTACTAAGAAGACAGTACACTCGTAGGTGGAGCGGATAGGAGTTGATCAGTCCCCTACTGGGACTAGATAGAGTTATCCAGGTCATGCATTGGAGTCGTAGGAGTGAAATTTGAGACGAGCTGTCTGAAGTGAACCTAAGGTAGGTTCATGAGTTTTAGTTTATAGTTCCTATTGTTGAAGCGGGAATATCCTTATAGTTGAAAAATTATGTATATGTTGTATAGATGACAATTTGGTATATCTGATGTATTTTTGGTTGATATAGTTGGATAGGTGATGTCATGTTAACGTCATACCGGCCTAGGGGTGACGGGTGTTCGGGGTGGGGTGTGACAATTTTGGTATCAGAGCCTAGGTTATAGGTTTTGTAGAGTTGTTAGGAGATGTGTTGGTAGAAGACCATGAGATAGGAGGACATACCAGTTGTCTAGTCAGTAGGGGACATGAGATAGGGTGTCAATAGGTGAGCCTTGTATGTGAGTGTTAGGTCTTTTATTTCATTAGTTTGTGCATTGGCATGGTGCATAGAGGGTTGTCTTTTTGGCAAGTAGCGATATGACCACATGGTGATATTACTAGGAGGGATGTCTTCCACAAGATAAGAAGACTAAGCTAAACAAACAATAAATTACGTCGTTATCAATATACTAGATGATATAGCAGAACACACTTAAATCAAAATAAGAAATAATATTCAAAGGAAGTAAATCTCCTCCTAGGCAATCTGAAAGGAAACTGTGACGTTACTGAACAAGAATTTAATTTGGTAGCACTTTTTAGATTGATTAATAGACGGAGTAACAATTGTGGCATGTAGCAATGTATTAGATAATTATATATAGGAAGTAGCCGAGGATTGTGGATCTGAGAGGATAGTAGGTGCGTGTAAATATAATCCATTTGAATGAGTAATATAGAGTTGCAGGTAGAGTCAAATTTGTGATGAATAAAAGTATGTCTTGTTGGGAAGGTATATCTAGTACCTCAGTTAGTCTGATAGTGGGTTTAGGAGGTTAGAAAAGTGATAAAGAAAGGATATCACAAGTCAGTACGCAGATGCTGGGCATCAGTTCGAACAAGTTTCGGCAGTGGATATTGTAATAGCTAGGGATTTTCCCTATGTAGTTTCGAGAATTGACAGGGTGCTTGTAAGCATGATTAGTAATTGTGGTTGCTGTTAAATAAGTTCCATAATGATAAGGAGGTGAACGTTCGGCTCGTTAAGTTGGTTAATTATACTTGTATTAATGAATGTAGGAATTTGAGATTTGAAATTATAATCTTGGGACTCTAAAGGCGATCGCTATGGTATAGAAAAAATTGAGTGGATTAATTTAAGTTGATAATTAATTGCATTTAGTTGAATTTACATAATTTTAGTGGTGTATGAAAAAAATTGTTGGATATTGGGAATTGGAGTAAGTTCGTTTTTGGTTTGGGAAGTTTTAATAGAAGAAGCCTTATGACGGCCCTGAAAAAAAAAAAAAAAAAAGAAAAAAAAAAAAGAGTCACAATAAATTAGAATATCAACTAATGATTTATGTAGACCTGGTGTGTGTTTCCATAAAGATTCGGTGTTGGTAACGCAAAAATTAGAATGGATAGGTTGTTAAATCAATTGCAACAAATAGGGTGTCAGATTTTTGAGTAGGGTATTCGTAATCGAAGATTAGAGACTGTAACGTTGTAAAAACGGTGATTTGGTCAAAAGTAGAGAAGAGCATGTCGAACATCTCCAGAATGTGTTACTAAGGCGGTGACTAGTGCAGTAAATATGACTAGTGCTCTTAAGGCATAGTATTCAAGTGAATCCAAAAGACGCCGAAGTGGTGGGTTGATGGAATATGGAAAAGGCCGAAAACATGTGACAGGAACTCGAAACTTTTTTGGAGCTAGTAGCAATTATAATTGTTTGACGTTTAGCTACATTTCCGTATAACGAGATTTGTGCTTAAAATCGAAAATAGGGAAAAATATGGTTGCGCATAATTGGGTTATTCATATTAATGTATGTGTCAGGTTGGGATCTTTCTAAGTTTGTCGGGCAGTTGGTCGAATGACCACACTATTTGAACTTTTCAATGTGAAATTGATATTTATCGATTGTATAGTAGAAGCATGAAAGTTGGATGTCCAGTTAGGAAAGATTAAGGAAGAAGGGAATGGAAAATGATCATAGGGCTGACTATAGTGAATAGTTCGGGTTGGAAATTAGTGAGTTGGTTGTTCATATTACTTTAGGGGTTAAGTTGAGACCCTTGTAAATTTAGTGGGCGGTTGATTAGATGGTAACGCAGATTGAAATTTTGATTTTGAAAACGGCATTGATTGACCGTATTGTAGTAAGGTAAAAGTCGGATGTCCAGCTAAGAAGGTTTAGTGATGCAGCAGGAATTGACTGTAGAGCTGATTAGCGTGTCTGAGAGAATAATGAAGTTTTGAGAATTTGAAATAAAGTGTGTAGGTTTAATAATGTCAATTGATGGAATAATGCTAATTGACGGAAAAGACCTTAAAAGAGGTGAATAGAACAATGTATGCAATGCTCGATAATGATAAACTATTGAGATTGTGTGAGTATTATTATTAGATTGAAATGGAATTAGGGAATCGTAACAATTGTTGTTAGGCGATTTGTTTTGTAATAAAGTTGAGGTTGAGTAGTAATATCCAGGTGGGCTATTGTAGCTTTGACCTATTCTAAATGAAAAAAAGGGAGAGTAGTTCGATGAATATTTTTTTTATGCGTATGCCAATATATATTGACTGGAGGGTTCGGTTGCGTGAGGCACCAGTTCAACAAAAATGTCTAATAAAGTTAGGATAGTATAATTATTTTAAATCAAAAGTGCAAATTAGATGTTGAATTATATGTTTGATAAGGATCAGTGGCTCCTAAATTAAAAATTTTCGCATGTGTTTAGACTTGATTGATCAGTTACTCAAAATTTTTGGAATTAGAAATCTGAAACCATAAAGGTGTCTCCGTATTGTGACTTGGTTGATAATTATTTTGACTTTTATTCGAGTTTCTATACTGCTTTGGGTATCTAGTTGAGAGTTCGTAACTCTTCTTATTTGTACATTAACGGTTAATCGAGAGGTGTGAATTTAGGTATTGGGAGATATGTTGAGGAGTTGCGTTATGAAATTTCTAATAGTAAGGAGAATCACGCGACGTTAATAGAGTAAGGTAGCATCGGATAAAGCGCTAGATGGAAAGGATGTAGGATTCCAGTCAAATAGACTGAATAGAGAAGAAAGAACGGAAAATTTTCAAGAAGTAAAGACAGTCTGGTGTGGTTATTTATTTATTCTATTTTTTTTTCTAGAATCGAAGTTGATAAAAAGGAACCCAATTAGATGTACTGAGTTGTTAATTATTTGGCGAAGTCGGCATGTGGAGATCATTAAGATTTCATGGGAAAAGGATAATTTGAAATGTCCTTAAATTGATATGTACTCACAATGCAATATCTTATAGTCAATAACTAATGACTTTTATGATATATCAAATTTTGGCGATTGGAACGTATCTATGTTCGTTAATTAATATTTATATGTGGATAATTGTTTGAAGCATGTTAGGTAGATTGAAACGGAATTAAAGCACGTGACCTTGTCAGGGACTTGATTAAATATGGAGGCATGGAGAAAATTATTATAGAGGACCCGTTTGACGTATTTGGATATGTAGTGAGGTGGTTGGTGATATCTATGTGTTGAGGGATATTGTTATGTTTTGGACATGATTTAAAACATATTTATGTGATTTTGGCGCAATGCGAAAGATTTAACGGTAATATTAGGAAACGCTTATAAAAGAATTGAAGTCTGAGTTAGATACTGAGGTTGATAATTTTGGGCTAACTATGCTTATAAGACTTCTTAAACACTTGGTTGTGAGTGTTGTTGGTTTAAATGTTAAACGGTGATGTTGTGGCAAACTGGTCGATTGGAAAATGTCGAATGAAAAAAATATGTGTTGGTTACGGAAAAATTATAGCCGGAATGAATAGGCTCAATCAATTGAGATTCTTTGACCGTTGGCTGTTCGTGTTTAGCGTGATCGACCAAGTGCACGCTATTCGTTAGGTATTGGATATAATATCGATCACTGCAAATGGAAGTGTTACAATAGGGGCATATATTTTGACTAAATGGAATGATTATAAATATTGGGTGACTTGTAATTATAGGACCCTACAGAGGAATCGGTTGTTCTAAAATTACGTAAGACAAATGTAATCATGTGGTGCGAATCTGATGTATTAGTAGTTTGACGAAAAATTTCAAGACGAAATTTATTTTAGGGAGGGAGAGTTGTAAAACCCTGACCTTGGACATACGTATAATTTAAGTCGCATTTTAAAAAAAAAATAAAAAAATAATAATAATATAAAATTCGGAAGTAACGAGGTTGATGGTGTTAATTATGATTTAATTATAATTTGAGGGGTTAATTCGTAATCTTTTTAAACATGAAGGGGATAAATTGCAATCTTCATAAACATTAAAATTTAGAATGAGTTTAAATTACGATCCTAACTAAAATAGTGGGGCGGATTTCGAAATTTAATTTGTGATGTAAAAGTTTAGGGGGTCAAAGTATAAATCTTCAAAACATTAAAATAAAAACATTAAACTTAACAAAATGAGGGGGGCTTGGTGTAAATTATTTATATATATATCTTATAGATTGAGTCGGTGGACACGAAGAGAGAGAAATGGGACGCGTGGCCGGCCAATTGATCACCCATATATATGTGTGTGTGTGTGTGTATGTAGACAGTCAAATAGAGAGCAAAATGGAGAAGGATCGAAGAAAACTCGCGAAGAATGGAGAGAGAGAAAGAACGGGAAAGAGAGAGGAAGAGAAAGAAGAAAGAGAGTAAGGACCGCCAGTGGATTTTGTCATCGATCGTATGGGGTTCGCCGGCGGTGTTTTGTGAGTCGTCGTTGGTCGGGTAACAGGAAACTAAAACAGAAAACGAAGAGGGAGAGAATCGGCGGTGGGATTTGCCGGTATGTGATCGATGGTCGGAAATTATGTGGGTTTGGGGGTGTATGAGTGTTCTGTGTATGATTATGTGTGTGTTCAACTGTGATCAGTGTGTGCATGTGACTTGGTGTGTGTGTGTGTTCGGTTTGTTCGATGGTTGTTCGGTGATCCGGTGGGGTGTCACAACCCACCCCGGGTTTCCCAACATTTGTGGGCCGGTGTGACAACAATACAACTTATCCGAACAAATGTCTAACACTAATTAAAATGTATTACACAAAAAGAGAATATTATTTACTATGGTCAACAAAAATACATACACCCCCTTCCTTGGGACTCTCTTGATCTTACAACAACAGTACTAGTTCATCTTTACTAACCAACATATACAGCCAGAAGCAAAAAAGAATCACTATCGAGATACTCCCCGCTACGGCCCTTCAAGAATCGACTTACTGCCAGTAGGGGACAAACGTTTCTCTATAGTACCTGCGAGTGTACTGTCTTCTTAGTAATTTTAAAACATGTTTTCGAAATAATAATACATTCTCAATATCTTTTTAAAAGGGATCGAGCGTAATTATATGAATACCCTAATACAAACATCTCTTCTTAAAATAAGCAGTGAAAATAAATAAACAATTATATAATTATTTTATCTCACCAATCCATTCAGTGTAAAACCATATAAATCATTATTTGCAATAAATTACCAATCTTAGTAAAAACACCCCATTTCAAGTTTACCGATCACCCACATACACACCGACTAAACCATAGTGATCGTTTTAACCTCACGATCAGGAATTGCAACGGTACCGTAACCATCCGTAGGATATGCCTTCCTAGCGGACCTAACTGTGTAGATCACCGCCTACCGGATGTCTCCGGAGGCCAATAATATAAGTCACCAATTATATCAATCACCATAACAATTATCCATCTGTCGGACCACCCTTCGGACAGACCATATTATGAATCACCACCTGCCGGACCATCCTTCGGACAGGACATATACTATGGCATAGTCTAACCAACAACACAAATCAAGAAACCACACCATCTTCAATTTCCAACATAATTATTTATAATATCCTTCTTTTTAAAACCCTAACAATTCCACGGGAATTCATTTTTTACCAACTCACACAAACCTGCTCGATCTACCATATTTATAAAATCATGCAGTTTAATAAATATTTAGGTCGACATATAGAAAAATAATTTTGTAAGAAGACAGTACACTCACCTCAAAATTTGTGCTTGCAAGCCCCCCTAGAATGTGCTTCTGCTCCCCACCCCTAAGCGAAAATACACCGCCTAGGCGAACAGGCGATTTTAGCTCTCTGTTGTTTTACCGCCTAAGCGATCTTCTATCGCATAAGCGATCATGCGATTCTGGCTCTCTGTTGTTTTACCGCCTAAGCGATCTTCCACCGCCTAAGCGATTACGCAATTCTGGCTCTCTGTTGTTTTACCACCTAAGCAATCTTCCACCGCCTAAGCGATCAAGCGATTCTGGCTCTCTGTTGTTTTACCGCCTAAGTGATATTTCACCGCCTAAGCGGTCCTGGCTTCGTCCCTGACAGAACAGAACAGAACATACCAATCTTTTACCTCTTTCTCGTCACCAACTCCGGCCCTTAAATCCTTCACTCCACCTTCACGATCAACCATCCCAAGTTTACACTAATATAACCAACCTCATTCCCTTCACTCTAGCTAAAACACTCACTAAAATAACACCCCAAACCAATGGTTGTAACTCTAAATAGCAAAAACAGGGTATAGGCCTTCACCCACACATACCTGCTTCTATATGACCCTAGAACATGTCACACTTGCACACTCCTACAACCCAAACGACTCTCAACCTTGGGAAAACACCCTGAACCCGCACTAGTGATTTCCAGCATCCTTTCCGATGGCTTCTTCTTCCTCTTCGCTTCTCTCTCTCTCTCTCTCATTTTCTTGTTTCTTCCAGAATGATGGTAACCCTCCCTAAGCACGTTTATATATATATATATATATATATATATATATATATATATATATATATATATATATATATATATATTATAAATGTATGTTTAAAATATCTAAATCAAAATACTCTTTCTCCCCCCCCAAACTTCTCATTTTTCTCATTTCATCATCATTTTTTTTAAACAGGTCTTACAAGGGGTGGATTTTGATTACCGGAGGTGAGTTAGAGAGAGAGTAGGTAAGTTTGATTTTGTGTGTGTGTGTTCGGTTATGGTCCTGCAGTATATGGTGGGTGTTCCGGTCAGTTTTTCAGCGTGTGTACATGTATGTGTGTGGGTGATAGTTGGTGTACGGCGGTCGACGGTGAGTGAGATTGTCGAAGTAGATAGTAGAGAGAGAAAGAGGGGTGATCGGCCGGGGCTGTAACAGGAAACAGAAGCTAAAACAGAGAAAAAGAAAAGAAATGAAGAAAAAAAAAAAGAAAAGAAAATGGAAAACTTGCAAAAACCACCTTGGGAAAATCCAAAACCCATTTCGTGGCCATCAAAGGATTTGGAAAAAGGTGAAATTTCAATTGATTATTAATTTTCGTTAGATTAAATTTTATTTAGCGTTACAATTTCTGAAATCATAATAATTTCGTAGTGATTAATTAATTTTAATAATGTGGTATATAAAATAGTAACAATTCATAATATAGGGTCTGAATTGAATGATTAGGATATTCTAAATATGATATTAATTTAGGTTCTATCACTATTAGGTTCGCAGGCACTGGCGTCCCAATAGAGTGTGGTTAGTGTCAGTTTTGCAAAACGGATATTGAGGTAAGTGTACTGTCTTCTTGTCAAACTATATATATATATATATATATATATATATATATATATATATATATATATATATATATATATATATGCATGTAAAATGGTTTTACTTAAAATGGATGGTTTTAAAATTATGTGGATCAAACAGGTTTTAGGTGAGTTGGGAAAAAATGGATTTTCGGTAAATTATGTTGGTTTTAAAAGAAAGTTGAAAAATAATTCATTGGCTTTGGTGGTTTAAAAGAGAGTGGAAAAATATCTGATTTTCTAATAATGTTTGGTTTTCTAAAACCAAAGATGGAAAAAAAAAAATTCTACTAAATGGGTGGTACTTTTAAAAAGAGAGAGAAAAACGTGGTTTGAAAATTCTCCCCTGTAAGGGGTGTGGTTTAAATAGATGTAATTTTAGAAATTCTCCCCGAAAGGGGTGTGGTTTATATTCTCCCCATAAGGGGTGTGGATTTTTGACGATGTTATAAAATATATTTCTCCTCGTAAGGGGTGTGAATTTTGACGATACTGTTGCTTTGGACGATGCCATAGTTTTCTCCCCGTAAGGGGTGTGGATTATATTTCTCCCCGAAAGGGGTATGGATTATATTTCTCTCTGTAAGAGGTGTGGATTTCTTCCCATGAGATGTGGATAGTTCTCCCCGTAAGGGGTGTAGATTATATTTCTCCCCAAAAGGGGTGTGGATATTTCGTAGGAAGGCATTCTTACGAATGTTACGGTACCGTTGCAACTCCCAATCGTGAGGTTATAACGATCACTATGGTTGGCCAGTGTGTGTTGTGGTGGAGTGGTGTTTTGAGATGTGGTGTTTTACTTATATTGGGTGATTTATTATTTATTATAATGTTTGATATCATTTTATACTAGATGGGTTTGAATGGAACTTGTACTTATTGGTTTTATTTTCACTACTTATATTATGGAGAATTTTACTAGCTACGTGTTGTCTATATACCTGCGCTTGATCCATTTAGATGTTGTAGTTATGAGTTATTATTATAAAATATTTTTACTAAGAAGATAGTACACTCGCAGGTGGAGTGGATATGAGTCGATCGGTCCCCTATTGACACTAGATAGAGTTATCTGGGTCATGCGTTGGAGTCGTAGGAGTGAAATTTGAGACGAGCTGTCAGAAGTGAACCTAAGGAAGGTTCATGAGTTTTAGTTTATAGTTCTATTATTGAAGCGGGAATATCCTTATAGTTGAAAAATTATGTATATGTTGTATAGATGATAATTTGGTATATCTGATGTATTTTTGGTTGATATAGTTGGATATGTGATATCATGTCAACGTCACGTCGGCCCAGGGGTAACGGGTGTCCGGGGTAGGGTGTGACAATAATAACCCTTAGATTTTTTTGAGATAAAATTCAAATAGTACAATGAATCCCGTTATTTTCTAAATATTCTAAATTGCAACTAGATATATGCATGCGTAAAAAATCTGCATCTTCTGCCATACAAGGCTTTATACGGTGCCACTTCAATTGTCGAATGGTCACCGTTGTTATAAAAAATTCTATTAACGTCAAATGATCATCCCAACAACCCAAAAATTCCAAAATACAACCCCTCAACATATCCTCCAATGTTTGAAATGTATGCTTTGATTGACATTCAGTCTGAGGATGAAAAACTGTACTAAATTTTAACTTGGTACCTAGAACAGCTTGAAGACTCGACTAAAATTTTAACGTAAATCTCAGATCTCCATCTGACACTATGAAAACTGGTGTACCATGCAATCTAACGACCTCGTCAATATACAATTTTACATACTTTTCCATGGAGTACGTAGTTTTCACAGCAAAAAAATGAGCAAACTTAGTAAATCTATCAACAATCACCCAAATAAAATTATATCCCTTTTGAGTACGGGGTAATCCTGAAATAAAATCCATCGTGTGTTCCCACTTCCATTTTGGGATAGGCAAAGGCTGCAATAATCTTCATGGACTCTAGTGCTTGATCTTTACTTGTTGGCAGATGAGAAAAATCGCAACAAATTCTACAATTTCTCGTTTCATTCCACTTCATGAATAGTGTTCTCACAAGTCTCGATACATTTTGATACTGCCTGGATGCATTACATATGTTGAGCTGTGCACTTTTTTCAAGATATCTTTATTCAAATCATCATTATTAGGCACACACAGCCTAATCTCAAACATAAAGACTTTATCATTATCTCTGATGTGATAGTCGATTCTCTAACTATTTTCCACTTCATCATTGATCTTTTCCAATTGGACATCCAACTTTTGCGCTTCTATAATACGGTCGATTAATGTCAGTCTCAAGGTCAAAGTCACAAGCAATGATGCCATCTGACCAACTGCCAATTGGACTTGTAAAGATATCAGCTCGGCATACAAGTTAGTATGAACAACTCGACGGTGTGCAACCGAATGCACCGATTTTTGACTCAATGCATCTGCTACAACATTAGTCTTTCCAGGGTAATAATGGATAGTATAATCATAATCCTTGATCAATTCCATCCAACGTCTCTATCTTAGATTTAGTTCTTTCTGAGTAAACAAATATTTCAAAATCTGGTGGTCAGTATATATCTCACAAGTCTCGCCATACAGATAATGTTTCCAGAGTATTAAGAAAAACACAATCGTCGCCAACTCTAAATCATGCATCAGGTAGTTATGCTCATGATTCTTTAATTGCTGAGAGGCATATTGTAAGACCCTAATTTTTGCATACGCATAAATTTTAGTTGCATTTCAGAATATTTAAAAAATAACGGGATAAATTGTGTTAAATCATTTTTATTTTAAAATATTTAGGGGTTAATTAGCAATTTTAAGAATATTAAATTTTAAATTTTAGGCTTAAATGATAACTTAAAGATAATTGAGGGGAATTAGTGTAATAAAAATAAATAAATAATTGGGGTAGTAGGATGAGATCATTCACTTCATTGAGAAGAGAATGACCTCATTCCCTTGCATATACACACACACACACACACACACACACACACACACACATACCCCCAAGACATTACAACCTAAAAAGAATAAAAAAATAAGAGAAGTGGGTGATGGGTGTTCAGCAGCTAACATGTGTGTGTGTGTTCCATTCGCCGACAGTGTGGGTATGATCGACGTATGTAGGTGTGTGTTTCGTTGACGGTGTATGTGTGTGTCATCATCGGCAGTATGGTCGTTCACTCCGGTAGTGTGTGGCATCGCCGTTCGTCCATCGTGGGTGTGTATATGTGATCATCGTTAGGTGGTTGGCGAGGTGTGTGTGTATTCGGTGATTTTGTATGTGTGTTTGTTGTTTAGCCTGTATGTGTGCGTGCTGTTCAGTGATCGTCTGATGTGTGTGTGTGTGAGCGTTGTTGTTCCTCCGGTGTGAGTGTGTATGTATGTGCTGTTCTGTCGTCGACGGTGTGTGGGGGTCGTCGATTTCGTGGGTGTGTATATTCAGATGGTTGCATGTGTGTGTGTGTATGTTCTGTTATTCGTCGCCGGTGTGTGTATGTGTGTAATCGTCGTTCGTATGTGTGTGTGCTCCGTCAATTTAGTGTGTATTTGTCGTCGGTCGACTACTGGTGTGTGTGTGTGTGTTGCTGGCAGTAAGTGAGTGAGCGCGTGTGTGTCGATTGAACCAGCAAGCAGAAAAAGAAAAAAAGAAAAAATAAAAACCAAAATCCAAAAAACCCCCATCTCGGCCCATGAAAAATTCGGAATAAGTAACGATTTCGTCGATTAATATTTTCTTCAAATCAAATTAACATTAATTTTTCGTAATCGTGATGATAATTTTTGTAACCATTATTGTAATAAATTTTGTATAGTAAATATTAACGTAGGGAACTGGGGGAAATAATAATTTTGTATAATTAAATTTGAGAAATAGAAAATTGTGCATTTTAGGGCCATGCATTGCATATTAGGTTTATTTTAAATAAAATGTTAATTTAGGCCCTATCGCTATTAGGTTCACAGGCGCCAGCATCTCGGTAGTTTTTTACTACAGTATTTTTTTGCAGTGTAAAAATCGAGGTAAGTGTATTGTCTTCTATGTAAATTTACAAATTATATTTTTGTATAAATTGTGGAAAAAAAAGTGTTTATTAAAATTGGACGACTTTATTACTTATGTGGATAAAGTAGAGTTTAAATATGGAAAGTGATTTTTGTCCGACTATACCATAGTTTGATCCCGTCAGGAGGGCATATCCTGCGGGATGATATTGACCTGTTAGGAGGCCACGTCTTGCAGGTGGTTGGTTATGATGTGATATATTATGACCTGTCAGGAGTGCTAGTTCTGTAGGTGGTTGTTGATATTATGACTTGTCAAGATGATTAGTCTTGTAGGTGGTTGATTATTATGACCTGTCAGGAGGATTAGTCCTGTAGGTGGTTGATTTGACCCATCAGGAGTGCAAATCCTGCCGGTGGTACCCCTACCATTAGGGATAATAAATGGCCCTAGGACTAATAATCACGTTAGATGACACAGTTGTACAGGATACGGTACCGTTGTAACTCCCGATCGTGAGGTGAAATGATCTTATGGCTAATAGGAAAGGATGTGTTCAGTATTTTATTATATGATGAACTGCCTGGATTGATTGGCTTAAATATATTATTTTTATTTCCTTGATGACAGTGGAAATTGATTCTAGCATGGTATGCGATTATATGATATTTTATTTTGAAACGTGGTGTTTAATAATTATACCTGATCCATAAAATATTTTTGTATTATGAAGACAGTACACTGATAAAATATTTGGTTTCAGGTACCGCAGTTAGGAGTGGGTCGACTACTGGCACTAGGTAGAGTCCGGACGTAGTGTCATTTTGGAGGTGGGCCGGTTGGATGTAAACCGTGGAATGTTCAGTTTTTTTGTGATTTTTGTTGTGAATATTTGGGACCGGTATATTCCCAAAAAACAAATTGTAGTAGAGCGCGCGCGCGCGCGCGCGCGCGTGTGTGTGTATATAAATATGGGTAAATATTCATTGATGGAGTAGTAGTGTCAAGTTGACGTCACGCCCGGCCTATGGTGACGGGTGTCCAGGGTGGAGTATGACATTTGTGGTATCAGAGTTTAGGTTATAGGTTTTGTAAACATGTTAGATTGTCTAGCTAGTGGTGAACCATGGGATAGGGTGACAATAGGTGGGCTCGGCATATAAGTGATAGTTATTGCATTTCATTAGATAGTACATTGGCATCGTGCATTGTTATTTGTCTTGTTGGCCCTATCTTAATATATACTAAATTAGTAATAAATAAATAGGAGACCCTGACCACTGGTTAAAGTTGTTGCATTCTTTTCTTAGTCTCGTTTTTCGTTAACATGAATAACTATAAAGTTGGCAATTAATGGTGCAATGAAATTGTGTTACTGCTAGAAGGTGGATTGGGTGGTGTTGTTGGTAGTGGTGATGGATGGTACGATTGTGGTGGTGCTAAATGTTAAATTATAACCGATAAGTAATCATATTCGTATTACTTGACATTTGGATTCACTGTAGGTAGCACTTAATGTTTTAGTTGTTAAACCAATAGTGTGACATAGCACACTTAAGTTGGATTATTAGACAACACTTTACTTATATTATGGGACTACACAACCACATAGCGCGACTACTATTTGATATATATGGATTTTACCCTAGCATACAACATCCAAGGGTGTGCATAAATCTACTTTCTAGGCAATACTAAGGAAACCTTGTGATTTTATTGGAGGGGGAGTTCATATTATTGAAACAGGAGAAGATGATCGTTTGGCAGTATGAAATTAAATTTGATACCATATCACGATTTGCTCCCGATTGGGTAAAAATAGAAGAGACAAGATGTAGATGATTCCAAAAAGGGCTTGATCTAGAAATACGTTCCAGGCTGACGGGTAGGTAGATCAAAAGTTATGCAAAATTAGTAAACACATCGAAATTAATAGAGAATGATGTGCGGGTTGCAGTTGAGAACTGTGAGTCCGTGTTGATAGTTAGTGCGTATAAAGATAGTCCGCTTCATATTGGTGATGGAGAATTGTCGGTGGATCTATTACCCCTGGGTATTCACGATTTTGGATGTGATACTAGATATGGATTTTCTATTCGGCTACTATGCTACGGTGGATTATTTTAAAAAGAAAGTTACTTTTCGGGTCTCAAGCGAGCCATAGTTTGTATTTTCGGGGGACAGAATTATTACCCCTATTAGTTTGATTTCAATTATGGAGACCAGGAAAGTTATTAAAGAAGGGATGTCAGGGATACCTTGTGTACGTGATTGACACCAGGTAGAATGAAGTTCAGGTGACAGTTATTCCAATGGTCAGGGATTTTCCTGATGTATTTCCAGAAGAATTACCAAGATTACCAGTGGATAGGGAAATGGAATTCACTATCGAGTTACTTCCAGGAACTACTCCTATATCAATTTTACCCTATCGTATGGCACCTACCGAGCTAAAGGAATTAAAAATTCAGTTACAAGATCTGTTAAACTGCGAGTTTATCAGACCTAGTGTTTCTCCGTGGGGAGCCCCAGTATTATTTGTAAAGAAGAATGATAGCACGTTGAGGATGTGTATTGATTACAGACAATTGAATAAAGTGACGATTCGTAATAAATACCCGTTGCCTAGAATTAATGATCTGTTAGACCAATTGTAGAAGGTTAGGGCGTTTTCCAAAATAGATCTTCGATCATGATATCACTAGTTGAAAATCAGAGGCAGTGACGTGGTGAAAATGACGTTTCATACGAGGTATGGGCATTATGAATTTCTAGTGATGCCGTTTGGGTTGACGAATGCTCCTGCTGTTTTTATGGATTTGATTAATTGGATCTTCGAACCTTACCTAGATCAGTTTATTATCATGTTCATTGATAATATATTGATATATTCCCAAAATAAATAAGAACATGCAGAGTATTGGTAGGGGCGTTTTTCGCACGCCTACTTACGCTTGCAAGTATACGAGGTCTAAAGTTTTAATATAGTGGATCTTTGAAGATCGGATATCGTTCCCACAGAGAAAAGTGTGAATAATTGAATTGAATACCGCAATTGACGTAGTCTCGTGTTATCCTGACGACGAAAAGCATGAATTGAAATTAAACTAAGCTAAGTTACAATTAGTGGGTTAATTCTAACTGGGTTGATTAATTAGGGATTGATTTCGTTCACTTAATACATATTTGATTTCGTTTGGTTAACAATAACAGAGTTTAGGTATCCGACAATCTAGGTTCGAAAACTCCTCCGCCACCTCTTCCGAGTTTAAGACGGGGGAATACGCGATTTCGTGTCGACAAAGAGGTCCCCCTAAATGTCTTAACGGCTCTAGGCCGCGTGAGTCTTGACCCAACGTCATCGACTGCACACTAACTAACGTCCTCCCGGGTCGTTAGGTCGTAACGATGTGTTTACCCTAGTCCGAATCCAGAGTTACCTCTCCCGAGTGTCAAACCCTAGATTCTCAAGTCCAATCCTAATACCGTTACAAGCATATTAAGATTTTCATCAAATGATAAACACAATCGGACTTAAAACAACAACCGTTAAAGAAACGTATATTAAACCAAATGAGTATTTACTCAACTACACCTTTCCCTAACTAATCTCTAAATTACACTAGCATGTTCTTAGCCAATACAACATTTAATCAAGAGGAGATCATCATCATCAACAATAAACATTAAATACAAAGATGGAAACAAAGGAAGAAAAGCCAAATCTCAAAGTGGAGTAGTCCACTTTCGCCAAAGAACGATCCTCCCAAGCTTCCTTTTTTCCTTTGATGAACTTCCTCTTTTGCCTCTTCAAGGATTGGCCAAGAACACTCTTTACAACTAATCTAATCTACTTCCTAAACTAATCTAATCTAACTAAGGTGGAAGAGAGCTCCTAAGACAACCAAGCCCTCTCCCACGTCTATGGGGTTCTAATCTAACAGAGAGAGATCTCTTTGGTTTGGTAGAGAAAAGGGTTTTATAGGCAAGGGTTTGGAAAAATATTGAAAATATCTGAAAACAGATATTTCTGTGCAGAGTGTCACCACCTAAGCGGTGGTTCACCGCTTAGGCGATGGACTTAAGTCGGTTAAGTTCTGTCGGTTACTTTGCCTAAGCGGTGGTTTTTACGCTTAGGCGGTGGCTGCTGGCAAGATATTCTGTTGGTTTCTCGCCTAGGCTGTGGTTTTCTCGCCTAGGCGGTAGTTCATCCCTTCAGCACTCCAACATTCTGCCTCTTTTCCGCCTAAGCGGTGGTCTTCATTCACCGAAATCCTGTTTTGCACATTTTGTTCACCGTTTCTCCACCGTTTTCACTTGTTTCTCGCCCTTTGAGGTCCTTTCCCTGTTCTACACTAAAACACACTAAAACACAATTAAATATAACTACAATGCTTGAGAACTAACAAATCCGGTTTAGAAATAGATAAGTTTTTCACACCTATCAATACCCCCAAACTTAGAATTTTGCTAGTCCTCGAGCAAAACACTAACGCTAAACTAAACTAACTAACAAACATCAACTAAAAATGAAAAATTAAACTAACACAAAAGAAGTATATGCATGTAAACATAAAGTTCCATCAAAATGACCAATTTGTTCCTCCCTCAACATCCTGAAATCGGATCAAGTTCGGGAAGCATCCCACACCAAGCGGTGTTCTAGAATTTCAACTATCAATATCAATAAAAACCATTCTAGAGCCATTTGAAGTGTGTGTGTGAGAACTCAAATGCATAACTAGTCAAATACCGGATTCGATTATTCAATTGTTAAGTTCATAATTTAAAACCGTTGAAGGATTTAGGAAATTCATACGCTTGATTGGAGTCTACTATCCACTGATATTGGTTCGAATATTCACAGAAATCAATAGGACTTGGTTTGGCTTTGGAGAACGACCACGGGTATCATTGGAATAAAGATAGAAAATTGGTTTCATCGATCGATACCCGAGGTAAAATCGCTTATCGCTATCCTCTCTCATGACCCCACATTTAAAGTACAATTCTGAATAAGAAATGAAGATCCTAGTATTCACTTGTCGAAAGATAAGAAAATGAAAAACTATATTCACGTTTTTCTTTTGTTTTTTTTTTTTTTTTTTTTAACATATTCCCAAATTAACTCGAATTGTTACAGTTTTAGGAGAGTGCAAAAATAAGTTAGAGAAACACACCCCCAAACTTATTCGAATTTGTAAAATTTTAGGAATATGTAAAAAGAAATGATAGAAACACACCCCCAAACTTACTTTAGGAGTATGCAAAAAGAAATATGAAAGTGACAAGTGAATACACTAATACCGAATCAATAAAAATTTATCAGAAACCCGACCGCTCACTTGATTTCACTCAAATTTGAAAATTAGGCCGAGCGACTTTGGTTTAGGAAAAATCTAAATGAAAAGAGTATTTGAAACATTTTCAGAATTGATTACGTTATCGGCTTCGACAGGGGAAATAAGGAATGAATATTTTTAGGTTAGCTACAACGGATCAAGCGAAAAATTTACGGCCTAAATCACGTCTCCGGAATTACCTTACCTAGGATTTTGCCTCAAGTTTTCCCCAAATCAATTTCTAGTTTCCTCTTTTTCTATTATGAACTTAATATCAAATAATCAACGTCTAATCGTTCAGAAAATTATACAATGAGTTCAAATGTTGTGCAATTTTCGGATCGAGATAATTTTTACACAATTGACATGTTAAGCACACAAAACACACTAGGAAGGTATTACCCCCGACCTCAATATGCAATTTGGGGATAATTCTCATCATCGGATCTTGGCCCAAATGAACTCACATCTAAACATGCAAACACAACTTTATACATGCACAAATCTAAACTAAATATAATACTAAGATACATACTAATCTAACACTACACATTCAAAAACAAACATTAAACTAAACTAAACTAAAAATTTAAAACATTCATAATACATAAATAACTAAAGGTCTGTACAACAAAAATTTTCATTTTGTTCAAAAAATAGTAATAACTGTTCATCCTTTTCTACAAAAAAAAAAAAAAAAAAAAATCAAAATGGATGAACATCCTCTAAGCTATCATCCGATCCATACCACTCAGGCCTGAACACGGTAGTGTTCCAATAGCAGCGAACCCAATAAACATATAGCATGCTTGCACAAAAAAAATGGGTTGAACACATACCTAGGGAATAAGAATTATTCCCTACTGTTCACTTGAAGACGAGTCATCACCATCATCGCTCTGAGAAGGAGAATGTGGTCTCTGAAGTAGATGTGGTGGCACAGATGGCATCGGTGGGAAATCGTCCATCTCAAGGCCAAGGCCCTCCCAAATCTTCCGTTGGACTCGATCTTGTTGCCTCGAAAATTGGTCCAGGAAAGAGGCAATCTCGTATTGATTTTAGAGGACCATCTGAAGCTTTCTCTCTTGGGAGTTTTCAACTTGGGCTCCAGAGGGTCCAGCCGTATCGCCTGGCTGCTCTTCCCTTTCCTCCAGCTCAGGCTCAGGTGCCTCTTGTGCCTCATTCCTCCACAACTAATTTATTGCTGACAGCGTGAGTGGAGAGATAGGTTCACATTGGCTTCCTCTGAATACAGTCACATCAGCTAATCTGAATATCTGGGTCAACAGTGACGGAAACGGGAGCCCACCCTTTACCGATTTCAAAGCATGAAGAATTGATGAATAGATAAAAAATCCAATGTTTATGGGTTGTCCGGTCTAGATTTTGTAGATCAAATAGGCCCTGTCCTTAGAGACGTCTGACAAATAAAATGTCGGCAAGAGGCTTCCACAGATGAAGTTGTGCCAGATTTTTGAAACTGGCTTGAGGCATCTCACTGAAAATGTAGCGACGTTTGGCCCCTGTTGTTTCCACTTTACCGGGCTTGATGTGATGTATTGGATGACCCGTTGTAAAGAAAGTTCCTGGCTTTCAATTAATTCTGGTGCTGAAAGTCTGAAGAGATGATTTATGAAGTCGGGGCTGAAGATAATGGGTTGATTCCGAACCCTTGCTAGATCGTCGATGGCCTCGGTAGCATTTGCATAGAACTCTTTGACCAAAGCGATTTCGCCTGGGGGTGGCGATTTGCAGAGTTTCTCCCACTGGCGGCTTAGGATTTCATTCCGAAATTCCTCTGGGAGCTCCTCGATCGATCGAATTCCCGTTGACGTATGCAAGCACGATGTTTTTCATGTTGTTTGAAGTGGTCCTCCGCTTGTTTTGACACAAAGCGGGTAGCATCAAAGTCAACGTCGGTCGGTTCCCTTGGGGTTGAACCCGACCCTTCGCCTCTAGCCCTCTTCTTAGCTACTCTTTTCGGCATTTCCTACAATCACAATCACAAAAACCCAATACAACCTCATCATATATGAACATTTGAAAATCATACTTCCCTAATCACATTGTCATGAACAAATTCATCCTAAAAACGAATACCCATTTGAATTTTTTCAAACAATTTTAACAAATGTGACATCCTATATTAATTCACACACTCAACCAATCCAATTAAACATGCATATCATCAAGAATCAAATCAAAAACCCATTGAACATTGAAATCGCGAAACTAGGGTTTTAGGTTTTTGGGCAAAATCTCAAAATCCATTGATTTCTTTGATAGAATCATGAAAACCAACCAATAAATTCAATAATTAAACTAAATGTAATGTAAAAGAAACTTACTTGTTGAAAAATAATGGTGCAATCAAAAGAAATGGAAGAAATTGCACCTTTCACGCGAAACCCTTGATTTTCGGAAATGGGGGTTGAAATCCAATTCTTGGAGGTTGAATCATGATGGAAATGATCACTCTTGGTAATGGATGGATGATTTTAGAGATTTGGAACGGTTTGGGAGTGAAGTTGTAGAGAGAAGGTGGAGGATTTGGGGAGGGAACTTGCATTTTTGAATTTTAAGCGACGAGCTGTTTTTAACAGCAGACGGTCCACCGCTTGAGCGGTGGAACTCTTTTCTTTAAAATGAAACCTTCTGATGAAATTCCGCTTAGGCGGTGGTTTTTCCGCCTTAGCGAAATTACACCAGTGTGCAACGTTTTGTTCTGCTATTAATCTGCCTAGGTGGTGATTTTTTCGCCTAAGCGGTGGAGCATATTTTGAAAACTTGGTGCATCCTGTATTTTTACCGCCTGAGTGGTGGTTAACCGCTTGGGCGGTGGGCCGTTTTTTCTTGAAAAACACCTTCTCTGTATTTTTACCACCTGAGCAGTGGGCCTTTAGCTCCCACTTTGATGTTTTTCTTAAATTTTCAAAAGACGGCTCCACCCTTTTCGTTTTCGCTTCGCTTGTTTAACGTGTTTAAATTTAGAATACTTCCCCAAGCGTCCACACTTCTAACTTCACTGCCGAACACGTTCTGAAGCCATGCCGACTTCTAAAAAGAATAAATAATCAAATAAATAGTAACAAAAATCGGGTAATTTGATACCCTAAGTTTCATTTCAAAAGAATAGCGCTTGAGTTACCATCCCCAGCTGGAATTTTGTGTTACTAAGTATTTTTCACCAAAATTCCCCATAGACAAGGAATTTGGGCTCAAATGCTTAGTCGGATCAAGATCATGGCTTTGAAATTGGCTTCTCTTCTCAGTCCTTATCATTTGCAATAAGCTCCATCTCGGGATTGAGATTTAAGAGTTCCAATCTTCATCATTTCTCGCACCGCTTGATATCATTAACACAATGAAACAAAAATAAAAATAAAAAACAAAACAAAAATAAATGTCAAAATTAACACTCGACCACTTAGTCGCAATATCAACTTAGAATTCACACTGATCACACGTCTACAACGCCAAAGACTTAGTGTGTTGACGGACTAGGAAACGATACATTTGTTTTTCCAATATAAAACTTAAGTTATGGGCCGATACCGCGTTTCTTTTGCAATATTCAAATAAAATTCAAATAACATTCACTCTAGTCCCCGGAAACGGTGCCAAAAACTTGGTTGGGGTATTTTTCGCACGCCTACTTACGCTCGCAAGTATACGAGGTCTAAAGTTTTAATATAGTTGATCTTTGAAGATCGAATATCGTTCCCACAGAGAAAAGTGTGAATAAATGAATTGAATACTGCAATTGACGTAGTCTCGTGTTATCCTGACGACGGAAAGCGTGAATTGAAATTAAACTAAGCTAAATTACAATTAGTGGGTTAATTCTAACTGGGTTGATTAATTAGGGATTGCTTTCGTTCACTTAATACACATTTGATTTCGTTTGGTTAACAATAACGGAGTTTAGGTATCTAACAATCTCGGTTCGAAAACTCCTCCGCCACTTCTTCCGAGTTTAAGACGGGGGAATACGCGACTTCGTGTCGACAAAAAGGTCCCCCTAAATGTCTTAACGACTCTAGGCCACGTGAGTCTTGACCCAACTTCATCGACTGCACACTAACTAACGCCCTCCCGGGTCGTTAGGTCGTAACGATGTGTTTACCCTAGTCCGAATCCAGAGTTACCTCTCCCGAGTGTCAAACCCTAGATTCTCAAGTCCAATCCTAATAACGTTACAAGCATATTAAGATTGTCATCAAATGATAAACACAATCGGACTTAAAACAATAACCGTTACAGAAATGTATATTAAACCAAATGAGTATTTACACAACTACACCTTTCCCTAACTAATCTCTAAATTACACTAGCATGTTCTTAGCCAATACAACATTTAGTCAAGAGGAGATCATCATCATCAACAATAAACATTAAATACAAAGATGGAAACAAAGGAAGAAAAGCCAAATCTCAAAGTGGAGTAGTCCACTTTCGCCAAAGAACGATCCTCCCAAGCTTCCTCTTTTCCTTTGATGAACTTCCTCTTTTGCCTCTTCAAGGATTGGCCAAGAACACTCTTTACAACTAATCTAATCTACTTCCTAAACTAATCTAATCTAACTAAGGTGGAAGAGAGCTCCTAAGACAACCAAGCCCTCTCCCACGTCTATGGGGTTCTAATCTAGCAGAGAGAGATCTCTTTGGTTTGGTAGAGAAAAGGGTTTTATAGGCAAGGGTTTGGAAAAATCTTCAAAATATCTGAAAACAGATATTTCTGTGCAGAGTGTCACCGCCTAAGCGGTGGTTCACCGCTTAGGCAGTGGACTTAAGTCGGTTAAGTTCTATCGGTTACTTCGCCTAAGCGGTGGTTTTTACGCTTAGGCGGTGGCTGCTGGCAAGATATTCTATTGTTTTCTCGCCTAGGCTATGGTTTTCTCGCCTAGGCGATAGTTCAGCCCTTCAGCACTCCAACATTCTACCTCTTTTCCGCCTAAGTGGTCGAACTTCCACTTAGGAGGTGGTCTTCATTCACCGAAATCCTGTTTTGCACATTTTGTTCACCGTTTCTCCACCGTTTTCACTTGTTTCTCGCCTTTTGAGGTCCTTTCCCTATTCTACACTAAAACACACTAAAACACAATTAAATATAACTACAATGCTTGAGAACTAACAAATCCAGTTTAGAAATAGATAAGTTTTTCACACCTATCAAGTATCTCAAGATTGTGTTGCAGATTTTGCGAGAGAAGCAGCTGTATACAAAATTCAGTAAATGTGAATTTTGGTTGGATGGAGTTGTATTTTTGGGGCATGTTATCTTGGGGGATGATATTCAAGTTGACCAAAAGAAAATTGAGCCGTTGTCTAATGGGAAAGGCCAAAAAGTATGACCAAAGTTCGAAACGTTTTGGGATTGGCGGGTTATTATCGTCGGTTTGTACAAGGATTTTCTGTTATACCTGTCCCGTTAACCCGATTGATCCGCAAGAAATCTAAATTTGAGTGAATTGACAAATATGAGCAGACTTTCCAAGATTTGAAGAGTAGACTGATATCTGCGCCAATACTTTCCCTTCCGACTGAAGGAGGTGGCTTTGTAATCTACAGTGATGCTTCACACCAAGGGTTAGGGTGTGTACTGATGCAACATGGGCACGTAATTGCATATGCCTCCCGACAATTAAAGAATCATGAGCGTAATTACCCGATGCATGATTTGAAATTGGCGGTGATTGTGTTTGCTTTGAAGATTTGGAGGCATTACCTGTATGGCGAGACTTGTGAGATGTACACCGACCACCAGAGTTTAAAATATTTGTTTACTCAGAAGGAACTAAATTTGAGGTAGAGACGCTGGATAGAATTGATCAAGAACTATGATTGTACTATCCATTACTATCCAGGAAAGGCCAATATTGTAGCGGATGCACCGAGTCAGAAATCGGCGGGTTCGGTTGTATACATTCAAGTTGTTCATATTAATCTGTATGCCGAGTTGAGATCTTTGAGAGTCCAGTTGGCGGTTGGTAAGCAACATCGTTGTTTGTGACTTTGACTTTGACTTTGACTTTGAGACCGACATTGATCGACCATATTATAGAAGCGCAGAAGTCGGATGCCCACTTAGAGAAGACCCGAAATTAAGTAAAAAATGGTCACAGAACTGAATATTGTGTTAGGGATAACAATGAGGCCTTGATGGTTGGAAATAGATTGTGTATGCCTGATGATGCCAATTTGAAAAATGATATCTTGGAGGAAGTGCATAGCTCAGTATACGCAATGCACCCAAGCAATACCAAAATGTATCGAGATCTGCGAGAACACTATTGATGGAATGGAATAAAAAGAAAAATTGCTGAATTTGTTGCTAGATGTCTCATTTGTCAGCAAGTCAAGATTGAGCACCAATGTCCAGGTGGATTATTGCAACCTCTACCTATTCTAGAGTAGAAATGAGGGCATATCACGATGGATTTTATTTCGGGATTACCTCATACCCAAAAGGGACATAATTCTATCTGGGTGATTGTTGATAAACTTACTAAATCTGCTCATTTTCTGGCCGTAAAGACGACATACTCTTTGGATAAGTATACCCAATTGTATATTGACGAGATTATTAGACTGCATGGTGCGCCGATTTCTATAGTATCGGATAGAGATCCAACATTTACTTCGAAATTTTGGTCGAGTCTCCAAGCTTTAGGTAACAAACTAAAAATTTAGTACCGCTTTTAATTCTCAGACGACAGTTAATCAGAGTATACGATTCAGATATTGGAAGATATGCTGAGGAGTTGTGTTTTGAAATTTCCAGGTAGCTGGGATGATCATTTAACGTTAATAGAATTTGCCTATAATAACAGCTACCATTCGGCAATTGAGATGACACTATATGAAGCCTTGTATAGCAGAAGATGTAGGACCCCAGTCTGTTGGACGAAAGTGGGAGAAATAAAATTATTGATACCGGATATAGCCCAAATGACGGTAGACAAAGTAAAAGTGATTCAGGAAAAATTGAGAATTGCTTAGTGTCGGCAAAAGAGTTATGTTGACAAGCGTAGGTTAGAGTTGGAATTTGAGGTGGGTGATCGTGTGTTTTTACGTATATCCCCGTGGAAGGACTGATAGGTGTAAAATACCTATCTAATTCTAAATCGAATTTGCCAGTTTTCGAGTACTTTATTTAAGTTTGAATATCGTTTTAGCTGTTTTTTATTAGTCAGGAGCAGGGAAGTAAACAATCGGCAAACCGAGCGAAATGGTGCAAAAAGGGTAGCAAAAAAGATGAAAATAAGAGGTTTCAAATAACAGAGCAATTCCGCCTAGGTGAAGTTTCCACCGCCTAGGCGGAAAATCAGCAAAAAGATACAAAAACTGAAGATTTGAAATCCGCCTAGGCGAAGTTTCCATCGCCTAGGCGGAAATCCGTCAGAAGGTTGCAAGGGCTGAAATATTGAATCCGCCTAGGCGAAGTTTCCACCGCCTAGGCGAAAATCCATCAGAATGTTGGATTGACTGAACTGCTGGATTGAGTTGCACTGCTGTAAATCCGCCTAGGCGAAGTAGCTACCGCCTAGGCGGAATTCCGTCAGAAAGATAAGGAGCCAAGAAGTTAGTCCTCCGCCTAAGTGAAGATTCTACCGCTTAGGCAGAATTCTAACCGACTTAAGTACCGCCTAAGCGAAGTTTCTACCGCTTAGGCAGAAATCGCAGAACATGTCAAAATATCTGTTTAGATATTTTTGAACCCCTAAGCCTATAAATACCCCTTGGCCATGTCTGAAACTTGTGGTTGAAGAACGCTAACCCTAGTAGAGAGCTCTTAAGCTATAATTTGAAGATCAAGAAGGAGGTTCATCATTCGGATAAAGAAGGATAACTTGCGGATCGATCATTAGCGACAGTGAACCGTTTCACTTCCAAATTTGATCGTTTCTCTCTTGTTTTATTCTTTGTAATCACTTTTTCATATCTAAGAATGTTGAATCCCTCTTATTTTGCATGATATATGGCTAAGATCTTGTAGTAGTAGATAAATGTTACTTAGGAGTAGTCGAAATCATGTAACCGTTTAGTTGAGTAAATTTATGTTACTTTAACGTGTTGTTTGTTGAAATCCGATTGTGTTTATTGTTATTCTTGATATTATGCTTGTATTGATAAATCGAGAATACGGGGTTTGACACTGGGGAAAGGTAACCCCAGATTCAGACTAGGGTAAATACAACGTGATGTTCTAACGACCCGGGAGGGCGTTAGAATGTATGCAACCCATGACGTTGGCTCAAAACTCACGCGACTTAGGGTCGTTTAGGTGTTGAAGGGGACTTCTTCGCTGACACGAAGTCGTGTAATCCCTCGTTTTACACTCGGAAGAGGTAGCAGAAGAGTTATTGATACAGAGGTTGTCGGATTAGATAAAAACCGTTATAGCTAACTAAATGAAATCGATTATGCATTATATGAAAGAGATTTATACCTAAGTAATTAGTGTAATTAAAACTAACTTTATAATTGTCGTTTATCTTAGTATAGTAAATAGAAAACAAACAAATTACGATTAGTCGAGATAATACGAAACTATGTAAATCACAATACTCAACCGAATTACACGAATTTTCCAGTGGAATGATATCCGATCCTAAAAGATCCATTATATTAAAACTAGACCTCGTACACTTGTGAGTAGTCCAATTACCGCGAGGAGGAAACATGGTTGTGAAACCTCGCGCGTACAAGGCCATAATGAGATTTGGGAAGAAAGGAAAGTTAAGTCCGAGATATATCGGGCCATACGAGATTCTAGAACGGGTTGGCATGATAGCTTATCGACTTGCCCTACCGCCAAAATTCTCCAGATTACACGACGTTTTCCACGTGTCGATGCTTCGGAAATATGTGCTAGATCCTTCGCATGTATTGACTTCTCAACCAATTGAATTGGAAGAGAATTTAATATACATTGAGGAACCAGTCCAGATTTTGAACTGTAAGGATCAGGTGTTATGGACGAAAACGATTTCATTAGTGAAAGTGCTCTGGCGTAGTCACTCAGTGGAGGAGGCGACGTGGGAGCAAGAAAATGAGATAAGAGATAAATATCCACATTTGTTCGGTCAAGCTAACTAAAATTTCGGGACGAAATTTCTTTTAGGGGGGAAGGGTTGTAAGTCCTTAATTTCCGCATACACATAAATTTTAGTTGCATTCTAGAACATTTAGAAAATAACGGGGTAAATTGTGTTAAATTATTTCTATTTTAAAAACTTTAGGGGTCAATTAGCAATTTTAAGAATATTAAATTTTAGATTTTGGGCTTAAATGATAACTTAAAGATAATTGAGAGAAATTAGTGTAATAAAAATAAATAAATAAATAATTGGAGTAGTGGGATGAGATCATTCCCTTGCATATATACATACATATATATATACCCAAGACATTACAACCGAAAAAGACATTACAACCTAAAAAGAAAAACAAAATGAGAGAAGTGGGCAGTGGGTGTGTTCAGCAACTAACACGTGTGTGCGTGTGTGTTCTGTTCGCTGGCGGTGTAGGTATGATCAGTGTATGTTTTAGTCACGGTGTATGTGTATGTCGTCATCGGTAGTGTGGTCGTTTACTTTGGTGGTGTGTGGCATCGCCGTTCATCCGTCGTGGATGTATGTGTGTGATTGTCGTTGGGTAGTTGGCGGTGTGCATGTGTATTCGATGATTTTGTGTGTGTGTTCGTCGTTCAGCCTATGTATGTGCGTGTTGTTTAGTGATCGCCCGATATGTGTGTATGTGTGTGTGAGCGTCGTTGTTCCTTCGGCGTGAGTGTGTATGTGTGTGATGTTCTATTGTCGATGGTGTGTGGGGGTCGTCGATTTTGTGGGTGTGTGTATTCAGACGGTTGCATGTATGTGTGTGTGTTCAGTTATTCACCGCCGGTGTGTGTATGTGTGTGATCGTCGTTCGTGTGTGTGTGTGCTTCGTCAATTTAGTGTGTATGTGTCGTCGGTCGACTACTGGTGTGTGTGTGTGTCGCCGGCAGTGAGTGAGTGAGCGTGTGTGCATGTCGGTTGAACCAACAAGTATAAAAAAAATAAAACAAAATAAATAAATAAATAAATAAAAACCAAAATAAAAAAACCCATCTCTCGGTCGGCGAAAAATTCGGAACAGGTAACGATTCCGTCGATTAATATTTTCTTCAAATCAAATTAACATTAAATTTTCACAATCGTGATGATAATTTTTGTAACCATTATTGTAATAAATTTTGTACAATAAATATTAACGTAGGGAACTGGAGGAAATAATAATTTTGCATAATTAAATTTGGGGAATGGAAAATTGTGCATTTTAGGGCCACGCATTGCATATTAGGTTTATTTTAATTAAAATATTAATTTAGACCCTATCGCTGTTAGGTTCACAGGCGCCAGCGTCCCGGTAGTTTTTTACGACCGTATTTTTTTGCAGTGCGAAAATCGATGTAAGTGTATTGTCTTCTATATAAATTTATAAATTATATTTTTGTATAAATTGTGGAAAAAAAGTGTTTATTAAAATTGGACAACTTTATGACTTATATAGATCAAGTAGATTTTAAATATGGAAAGTGATTTTTGTCCGACTATGCCATTGTTTGATCCCGTTAGGAAAGCATGTCCTGCAAGATGGTATTGACCTGTTAGGAAGGCATATCCTACAGGTGATTGATTATGTTGTGATATATTATGACGTGTCAGGAGTGCTAGTCTTGCAGGTAATTGATTATATTATGACCTGTCAAGAGGATTAGTCTTACAAGTGGTTGTTAATATTATGATTTGTCAGGAGAATTAGTCCTACAGATGGTTGATTATTATGACCTATCAGGAGGATTAGTCCTGCAAGTGGTTGATTTAACCCGTCAGGAGTGCAAATCCTGCGGGTGGTACCCCTACCATTGAGGATAATAAATGACCCTAACACTGATAGTCACATTAGATGGCACAATTGTATAGGATACGGTACTGTCGTAACTCCAGATCGTGAGATGTAACGATCCTATGGTTAATAGGAAAGAATGTGTGTGGTATTTTATTATACGATGAATTGCCTGGATTGATTGATTTAAATATATTATTTTATTTCCATGATGACAGTGGAAATTGATTCCAACATGGTTTGCGATTATATGATATTATATTTTGAAACATGGTGTTTAATAATTATGCTTGATCCATAAAATATTTTTGTATTATGAAGACAGTACACCGATAAAATATTTGGTTTCAGGTACCACAACTAGGAGTGGGTCCATTACTGGCACTAGGTAGAGTCCGGATATAGTGTCATTTTGGATATGGGCCGGTCTGATGCGAACCGTGGAAGGTTCAGTTTTTTTGTGATTTTTGTTGTGAATATTTGGGACCGGTATATTCCCAAATGTTGAAATAGATATATGTATTTTTTTTTTTGGAAAAACAAAATTGTAGTAGCGCATGTGTGTGTGTGTGTGTGTATATATATATGTATGTATGCATGTATGTATGGATGGATATTCGTTGATGGAGTTAGTAGTGTCAAGTTGACGTCACGCCCGGCCTCGGGTGACGGGTGCCCGGGGTGGGGTGTGACATATGTGCAATCACGTGGCCGTGTTGCATCAGTACATAACCTTGCCCTTGGTATGAAATATCATTATAAATCACAAAGCCACCGCCTTTTGTCGGGAGAGAACGTATTGACGCTGATATCAATATATTTTTTAGCTCTTGGAAACTCTGTTCACATTTATCAGTCTGCTCAAATTTAGTTCCCTTGCGGGTTAAACAGGTCAACAGGGTAGTTAGAATTTTGTTAGTTCTCGAGTAAAACACCCTAACACTAAAATAAACTAATTGTACTAATTAACTAACTAACTAACTACTAAAATTGAATAAACTTTAACAAAGAAGAAGTAAACACACGTGAGTGCCAAGTTCAATTGAAGAAACCAAGTTGTTCCTTCCTCAACAACCCTCAATCAGATCAAGTTCGGGAAATAACACACACCACGTAGTGTTCTAGAATTTCAACACTCAATATCAATACAAACCATTTTATGTCCATTTAACGTGTGTGTGTGAGAACTCAAATATATAACTATCCAAACACCAGATTGGATTATTTAATAATTAAGCTCATGACTTAAACCGTTTAAATATTAGGAAAACCATATGCTTGACTGGGCTCAACTATCTACTAATGTAGGTTCGGAAGTTCAAATAGATCAATAGGGCTTGAATAGGCATTGGAGAACGGCCAAGGGTATCTCAAGAATAGAAAACAGATCATAGTTATAATTACGATAATTAAACGATACCCGAGGCACAAACGTTTGTCGGCTATATCTCTCTCGTAACCCCAATTATTTAAAACATAACCCTAAACAAGATTTTAAGAACTTTGTATTCACTTGTCGAAAGAACGAAAATAAAAACTATATTCACATAGTTTGTTTTGTTTATTTATTTATTTTTATTTTTTTTTTTAAGTAACAAACTAACACACCCCCAAATTTATTCGATTTTGTACAATTTTAGGGGCGTGCAAATAGAATTCAAAGATTGACAAGTGAATACACTAATACTGAACCAATAAAAATTCGTCCGAAACCCTCCTGCTCACTGCAAGTAGTATAAAATAATGTTAACTTGATTTCACTCAATTCGTGCATTTAGCTTAGCGACAATGGTTTAGAATTTTTTTAATTGGCTATGGTTTTGATACATGTTCAAAATTGAATAGGTTATCGGCTTCGACAGGGTAACGAGGGATACAATTTTCAAGGTTAGCTTCAAAGGTTCAAGCGATAAAATAAAGGCCTAAATCATGCCTCTTGAACTACCTCACTTAGGATTTCGCCTCAAGTTCCACCCAGTCAAGTTCTAGATTCCTCAAAATTGTCTTGAATTTATTACTGAATAATTGACGTTAAATCGTTCGAATAATTATACAGTGAGTCTACGCTATCGTGCGATTTTAGGATCAAAATAATTTTTACCTAATCAACATGCCAAGCACACAAAACAAACATGATTAGCATCACCCCTGTCCTCGATATACAATTAAGGGATAATTTTCATCATCAAAAAATGGCCCAGATAAACTCAACAACTCAACACACAAATACTACTTCATACATAAACATCTCTACATTAAATCTAAACACTAACATACATACACTAATCTAAGCATTTCACATGCAACAACATGAAAATTAAAATAAAACTTAACTATATGTTTAAAGTCTACAATATACATCTAAGCTTCCACAAAGCGTAACTACGCATATATAAAACATCCAACTAGAATACATCAAAAATTTTATTCATCATTTTCTACAAAAAGCAAAAATGGATGAACATCTCCCCAAACTTAAACGAGGCAGTGTCCATATTGACTGAGCAGCAAACCCAATTGCAATAGACATAAAAGGTATCACCTCCTACTGTGCACCTAGAGGAACGTTATCACCACCGCTGTCGCGTCTTAAAGGAAATTATCGCGGTTGCAAAAGGTGCGACAATAATTGCAGCATAGGCGGATAAGCGCTCATGTCAATGCTGAGGCGCTCGCAAATGAGCCGGTGGACTTGATCTTGTTGACTCGTATGCTGATCCAAGAAAGACCCAAGCTTGGCAATTTGGAGATCCGTATTATATTTCCCTTGGCGAAGAACACGATTATCGAGCCGGACCTCTTGGAGCTCTTTATAGACCCTCTCCAAAGTAACTTTATTGCGGGCTTCAGACGGCCCCACCTCTTCCTGTACAGGCCCTTCCTCTTCTTTAGCTTCTTGCTTGCCCGCCCCTTGCGCTTTGACTTTCCACATTCTATTTATCATAGTCATATCAAGCAGAACAATTGGGGGGAAGGGCTATCCCCGATTACCGATACACCAACTCGTCGGAATAGGTCAATCAAAAGCGAAAGAAATGGAAGACCGACTTTTATTGTATTGATGACATGAAGAACAAAGGAGTAGATCAAGTAGCCAACATTTATTTGCTTGCCCGTTTGAATCAAATATAGCATCATGGCCCTTTCTTTAGAGACGTCCGACAAGTGAGATGTCAGGAGAAGGCTTCTGCAAACAAAATTGTGCCAGATTTTTGGGGATTGGATTGAGAAATTTAGCTAGGAAAGTGTCTAGACTCGGCCCTGTGTGAGTCCACTGGACATTGCCTGAGGTGATGGCTCAGATCACAGTGTCCATACTTGGATCTCTGCCCCCATATGGTTTGTCAGTGGGTGCTGAGGCCACCAATCCCAAAACTTCATTAAGGAACTTGGGACAAAACAAGATGGGGCGAGTTCGGACCCTTGTCCGGTTGTCATTTGCCTCGGTGATATTTGCATAAAACTCCCACACTAGAGCCACCTTGCCCCAGGGTGGTGATTTGCAAAAATGTTCCTAACCACAGCTTCGGATCACATCTTGAAATTCCATCGGGAGACTGTCTAATTGCCCAAATCTCTGTTGTCGAATACACGTCCGTTTATGCTCAAAATGGTTGAAATGCTCATCGGCTTATTTGGAAATAAAGCGGACATAATCATAGTCAATAGTGGTACCCCCGATGCCAGAACTTGAACCGTCTCCCCTTGCCCTCTTTGATGTAGCTAGCTTAGTCACGTCTCTTGTTGAAAAAAATTCGGTCCAAATGATTAAAAATGGGTGAAATCACACCTTTGGTTCCTTAAACCCTAGGATTCAAAAATGGGGTGGAAATTTGATTTTTGGAGAATGATTCGTGGTGGAAATCACAAATTTTGTAAATGGAATGATGATTTTGTGGGTTGGAAACGGTTTGGAAGGATGAGAATAGAGAGATTTAGGGTTTTAGAGGTGGTTGTAGTGGTGTAAATGAGATGTGGATTTCTTCTTGTCAGTAGGATATATCTTGCGAGATGTGGATTACCTGCTAGGCAAGTCTTGCAGGGTGGTTTAACCCGTCAGGAGTGCAAATCCTGTGGGTGGTACCCCTACCATTGGGGATAATAAATGTCCTTGATACTAATAGTCACTTTAGATGGCACAATTGTACAGGTGACGGTATCGTTGTAACTCCTGATCGTAAGGTAAAAACGATCATATGGTTTGTAGGAGAGGAGGTGTGGTGCATTGTATTATACGTTTAAAATATTTGGATTGGTGGATTTAAAATACTTGAATTGGTTGACTTAAAATATTTGAGTTGGGTGTTAATTATATTAATTCATTTAATTGGTGGAAGTGGAATTAGATTTTTTTAACATAGTATTCGATTATATTATTATTTTGAAACGTGGTGTTTAATACTTCTGTTTGTTTTAAACATATTAGTATCCTTACATGGGTGGCAGTAGAACTAGATTCTCAACCTGGTATGTGATTATAAAATATTATATTTTGAAAAGTGATAATTAACAATTGTATTTGATCCATTAAATGTTTTCATTATGAAGATAGTACAACGATAAAAAAATTATTTATAACAGGTGCCGCAGCTAGGAGTGGGTCTACTACTGACACTAGATAGAATCTAGAGGTAGTGTCATTTTGGAGGTAAGCGGGTTGAATGGGAACCGTGGAAGGTTCAGGTTGTTTTGTGATTCTGGTTGTGAACATTTAGGACATAAGTGCTCCCATATTATTGAAACAGGTATATATATATATATATAGTTGGAAAAAATGTTCAGTAGCGTGCGTATGTATGTACATATGTAAGTATGGATATTAGTGGACTGGTTAGGTAGCGTCATGTCGATGTCACGCCCGGCCTCGGGCGGTGGGGGCCCAGGGTGGGGGTGTGACACTTGCCCTCCTGTTAGGTCACAATACGTCCTACAGGACATGCCATCTTGTTAGGACCAACAACATCTCGCATGATATACCCTTTTGTCAGGATCACTCTTTGACATAGTCGGATAATAAAATTACTTTTCGCATTTAAAAATTTACTTGATTCGCATCACGTACAATAATCCATTTTAATAAACATTTTTCTTTCACATTTTAATACAAAAATATAATTTGATAATTTATATACAAGACATTACATTGATCTTGATTTTCGTGCTACTGAATACACTATTGTCACAATGTTGACATGGTCGGCGTCACGTGTGAATCTAACAACGAAAGGGCCTAAACTAAGAATTTATTTAAATAAATCTAATATGCGATGCGTGACTCTAAAATGCAATCTTTCACATTCTCAAATTTTTTGATTATACAAAATTACTAAACGCCCAATTTCTTAAGTCAATATTAATTGTATAAAAATTATCGTAACAACGATTACAAAAAATTTCTTGTTAATAATTTAATTTACAGGAAAATGTTAATCGATTGTCAAAATATTATTAGTCAATGTAATACTAGAATTGTCATTTTAATAAAGTTTTACAATTTTTATTTTAAACTGTATTCTTCACAATTTAGTTATATCTATGTATAATTATACTCAATATATTTCTCGAATCCATGTATATATGTTTTTGGTATATAAATATATATGTATATATATCCGTATAGATAGTCCCATAAATTAAATGTGGTATATATATTTTTTAACAATATATATATAAAATGAGTTCACCCCCTTTGCTGTGTGGCTACCCATATATATGTTATATGGTTGAAATGGTTTCTTTCGTTAAGAAGGAAACCAATTTCAACCATATATTTATTTTATTTACACTAATAACTCTTCTTTAAATAGAGAAAATATTAATTATATTCCAAAATTTTTAAAATTATATTTTAAATAACTTAATTATCCCTAACTTTTAAAAGTCAAAATTAAAATTAACATATTAATCCCTAAAGTTTTTAAAATCAAACTTTTAAATACCATAATAACCTCGAGATTTTTTTTAGATAAAATTTAAATAGCTGAATGACCCATTATTTTTTAAATATTTTAAAATGCAACTACATATGCAAAAAATTTGGCTTTACAAGGGGTATAACCATCTGTTCACTATTTTTATTAACTGTCAAAGGACTAAATACTAAAAAAGAGGATTAAATAATAACCTAAATGTTTAAAAGGTTATTTGACTAAACTAACACTAAAATAAAGTTAAGCAATAAAAAATTCAAAGATATTTGCAATTATCATTTTTTATGTAGCATCGTTTGTAATAAATTTTTTTGTTTGCGTGTATTTTTGTTTTTTTTATAAATTTCTAAATTTAAAAAATATTTATCTTGAAAAATAATATTTATTTTGTACTCAAGAAGTAAAAAAAAATATTTTTTTATATATGATAAAAGATCCATGTATTAAGATCTTATCAAACAAAGTTATTATAAAAAGTGCTTAATCTTTTCAATTTTCAGCACTTAATTGAGTTATCAAACATGACTTGAGATTTGTTATCCATTTATGCCTTACTAGATTGTTTATGATATCCGTTGTGTTTGTTGTCATGCCCACAGTTCTTGACGCATAGGAAAAATGTGGAGGCCATGATGCTAAAAAATACGTGGAACAATTCCCAGAATAGATTGAAGTATGTCTTTCATATCGTTTTTTTTTTCTCCAATGTCACCATGAGCATCATATTTAGTACATCTATTAATAAATCAAGACTAGTTTTTTACAATGTATTTTATGAAGGGCTTTAATTAATTTGAGGGGAACGGGGAACGAATAGTAGTGATGAGTTGATGAAATATTTTTGCTAGGTTGTTTTGCACTTTACCCTCCTGCAGTATTTTCGTTACCACTTTGTCTTCTGTAGTTAGACTCTGTTGTACTTTATCCCGTGTAGGCCTAACTACATAGGAAAAAGTGCTGACAAGGGGGGAAAAGTACAACAAAGGTCTAACAATAGAGGCAAAGTGGTAACGCGAATACCACATGAAGCAAAATACAAAACGGCGTAACTACAGGGGATAAAGTGTAATTAACCATTTTTTATACTTGGTTAACTTAATAACCATTGGTGGTCATATACTCTCCTTTGTAAGATTTTAGAAATTTGAACCTTGTCATCAGCTTAACTTCAAAGCATAGAAATTTTTGGTACTGTTTTTCGTAGGTGAATAGTTTAAGAACTTAAATTTTTTACTTATGTCATGCAGTGATTTTGGACTTCTGACAAAATTATTGAATTTCTCAAAAAATTATAGTGCTGACCGTGTTGGGTGAATAGTGATTTGTAAATTTGGGGACAATGGTAAAAAATTCTTCGTTTTTTTTTTTTTTATTAGCGAAATGTTCAAAGTTTAGTGGATGAGTTTGACATTTATTAGGATTCTGTCGATTTTGGATGGAAAATATATCAGAAAGAAAACTTAAAATTAATGTACACAATGAAATAGATCAAATTTGTTGGACATCATAACACAATGAAATAGATCAAATCTGTTGGACATCATAAAAACACAGTCAAATTTAAAAGTTCGAAAGTGTATTTTTTCATGATTTTGGTACTATTTTAATATTTAGTTTAAAAAATCATTTATTTTTGAAAATTCATGAAAAAGAGTAATTTAGTCATTTAAGGTTGATAATTTGCCTCGTAAAGGAAACAGAGAACTGGAATTTGTTCATTGCACCCCCAAGTCTTCAACATATGTGACTAATATCAAGTAGGTGTCTAATATTTTAAACTTTTTCAATCAAAATTCTAAAAAGAAAAAAAATCCATTTTGTTCTTTGAGACTAATATCACTAACAATATTTGGAGAAATCATATTTGAAACAAATTTGGAACTTTAAGAAATTGATTCAAATAAATTCATAAGTACATGGATGAATTTAAAAAAATTAAAATAAGTTAGCCTCAGTAATAAAATTAGAATAAAATTAAAACTTCGAAGAAAATTGCAATATTATGAACCAAATTATTTAATTAAATTTGTATCAATACAAGACGATCTATATGAGAAGCAAATACAACAAGTATCAGAAAGTCCAGATCTATAAAATGCAATATTTGATACATCTAATATGTAACAAAATTTGTATCGATATGAGAATTATAAAATAAGCAAATACAAGATGAAAAAAGAACATATCTATAGAATTTAATATGCGATATATCCAATATGAGCTAAGTAGTATCTGGTGGCGGTGGTGATGATGGCCATGCCGGTTCTACATAATCCAAAGTGAGAATATCTGTCTTAAACTCTTCATTTCATATTAGACATCTATCCGACTGACGCAGATTATCAATACAATCAATGACGGGATAGAAATGAAAACATGGTACTAAGCACGAAATCTAAGTCCCATACTGGAAAATGAAATAACAAATTAGACAATTTTCACTGGAAACACTACAAGAAAAATGAGATTCTGCTACAAATTTTTTTGGCGACGATACAATAATTGTTGCCAATTGTGTCTATTGACTACGAAATGAATAATCGTCGCCAAATGTGACCTCCTTTGGCGACAAAGTGTAAATTTATAGCCAAAGATGGTTAATAGGTGATGAAATTATAGAATTCGTCGCTATTGGTACGACCAATTCTTGGCGCCAAACAAAAAAAAGAAAAAAATTTCCCGCTAGCGTATTGGCGACGGAAACATTTCGTCGCCAATGTGGTACGAGATATTTTTTTTATTTGGCGACGAACCCCTTTCGTCGCGTTTTGTCATTGCAAATGTATGGGCGACGACATAGATTCATTGCCAATGTGACCGCCTATATTTAACATTTGACGACGAAAAAAAAAAAAGGCGCTAGCAACTATTGGTGTTCCCGCTCGTGTACATCGAAAGCCTCTTCTTTCTGTCTAACCTTCTCTCTCTCTACAGTTTGACCCTCTCCCTCACTCTTTAATTATAGGTCACTTAAGGGTGTCCTAATATGTATATTAAAATAAATTTAAAAAAAATAATATGTATAATAATAATAATAATAAAATTAGAATTGGAAACTTAAGCCAAAAAACGAAAAAGGCGCAATGGAAAATTTTCCTCTTCCCACTCCCGAAATCCTCTTCTTTGTCTCCCAAAAGCTTTTATTCATCTCCCATCTCTCTCTCTCTTTTTACTCTTTTCTTGCAAGCAGCCATCGCCACTGCCATCACTGTCGAGGTTCATCGCACATCGACACCATCTCCATCGGCCTCGCCAATGCCATCATCATCGCTCCATCGTACATCACCCCCTAAATCTAGCCACCTCCGTCAGATCTGGCCAACGCAGCAGCACCAAACCACTGCAAATCGCCTCACTCGATTTTCCCCTCGTTATAGGTTCGTTTTCTTTCGATTTCTCAGATCATTTGTAACTTCTCTACATTTTGTGAAAGCACAAATTGCTCTCTCTTGATTTGTAACTTCTTTGCATTCTCTGCATCGTCGTTTTCCTCTAGCGTTGTTGCGCTCTTCCACTAGGTATGCCCTTTTCCCTCTTTTTTATATGCCCTAAAAACTATTTGGTCCTTTCCGGCGTTGCAAGCGAACATCCAAGAATCTCTTGCCGCCCTTCAAACTAAACTGCTTATCATGCTTCTCTTTTCCCCTTTCTCCTTCAAGTTTGTCATGGGTATCCCGCAAACCCCAAAAATCACTGTCGATTTTGGTCCCTCTGGTAGTGCAGACCTCGGATGTGGAGTACCCCGAAGCTGGTGCTGTTTCATCGAAAGTTGTAGAAGATAGCATTGAAGGGTCTTTATACGGGGAGGTTTTGGAGGAAGAAGACTAGGAAGCGGCGATTAAGGAGGTTTATCTAGATCTCATTGTTGACAGGTACATATATTTGCATAAATGTCAAAACCCTCTCATGGGCATTAGAATCCAGTTCGATCAATTGCTTAATGTACGGGTACTAGTAATTGTAGTGTAGATTTTGAGTTTTTTGGATTGTTTAATTGTTGGATTGCAGTGAAGATAAAGCATAGGTTTAAAATCTTTGGCATTAATTGAATCAAATTTCAGGACCCTTCAGAGGTTGACAAGCTATTTGGTGGCGAAGCTTCTCGATTTGATCGTTGGTAACGTGAATGATAGGGGAATGCTTTCAATTCTTCTTGTAATTGATACTCTAATTCAGGTACAACCTTAGTTATTTACCATCCCTCTTTGAGATGCATCTTACCTAGTTACATATGAAAGTATTAAATAAAAAATATAGATAAAAATATGTAGTATATTGATTTATCAGTATTCGATGTGATTTTAAAAAAAGAATTCAAGCTTAAATGTTGTGGTTAGAGTTCTAGAGTTAGCCTTGAAGGTAAAATTTTATTCTATCAACTAATATATGCTTATATCATGTGTTATCTAAACTAAGATTATTGTTCTTTCTGAGACACAATACTCATTCTGAACAAGCTCCGTGCCGGAATCAATGTATTGTTATTTTATGAAATTTGGATGATTTTGTTTTTCTTGATTGTTATTTATTTAATTTGTTTAAATTAATGTGTTTAGGGATGATTTTGTTCTTGAGTTCTTGATTGTTCTCGATTGTATTTAGAGCTTTGTTCTTTAGTTTTCATTTATATAATTGTTATAAAAAGTAAAATTGTTAATTTTGTTATAATTTGTTTCTATTTTGCTCCCATAATTTGATAGAAAAATGTGTTCATTTCTGTTCTTTGTTCTCTATTTCTGTTTCTGTTGATCCATTAATATTAAGGTTGTGTTTATCCATGGAATTTGTAAACGAGTGCTAAAAAATTATCATTAATGTGTACGTTTTGGAAGTCATATGTTATGAGGTCAAACCTGTATCTGTTTCCGTTTCTGTTTCTGTTTCCATTACTGTTTCTGTTTCGGTTTCGGTTTCTGTTGCTATTGCTGCTGCTGCTGCCGTTGTTGCTGTTTCCGTTTCTGTTTCCATTGTTGTTTCTGTTTCTGTTTCTATTTTGCTATTACTCTTTTAGATTTGATTCTATGTCTATTCTTATATTTGCTTTGGTTTAAGTTGCAAAGTTGATTGTTTTTGTATGAATCTAATAGCTCAGTTCATACAGTTGCTATGTTGAGATATATGCTTTGAGTAAGAACTTATTCAGGTGATTAAATTCAGGGAATTTAGAAATGATTGAATTTTAAAATCCTTCACCTAAACACACCCTTAGATCTCTATAAACCATTAAAACATTGAAACTGGAGAATAATCTATTGTTTTTGCAAATTCATGAAGAAAATTCAATTTATTTATATTGAAACGATCTTGTTTGTTTCATTTTATGTATGGTTACAATGGCAGGTGTTGGATTATGTAATTGCAAAAGCCAGAGAACGTGGAATTAGGTTACTACTGTGTTTGGTTAATAACTTGCAAGTTTTTGGTGGTAAGACACAATATGTGAAGTGGGCATGGGAAGAGGGCATTGGTTTGAGCTCTTCTAATGATTCATTTTACTGACCCTTCCATTTGCCGTTATTTCAAGGAGTATGTCAAGGTATTCTTGCTTTTGTAAAACAGAAAAAGAGAAAAATTCCCTTGAATCGCTGAAGTAGCCGGTGTATTAGTACTTCAATCGATTTCGCCATTTTTTTTCAGGCGGTGCTAACAAGGAAGAACACGATAACCGGAATTTAGTATCGGGATGATCCCACAATATTTGCTTGAGAGTTAATCAACGAACCTCCTTTTGTGTTTTCTGCCTGAGCGAAAAAACTCAAAACTCTATGGTTTGTTTCAAACTGATATTTTTTATTTCATTTTTGAGTTTATATTACTATATCTAACCACTGAACCATATTTAAGGCCCATGCAAGCAAAAAACAATTAACAGAATATGGAATTATCACTCAATGCATTGCCCCTAGTCAAAGGGTTAATGATCAATATCTGACAAATGTGTCTCAAAATCAATATTAAGGTATGATCCTGATAGTATAATGTGATTTGTTGTGATTATGAATAATTGAATATCGTCCATTCTGTGTACATTCCACAAAAAGCTCCAAAATAATTCTTGGATCTTTTTTCTATCTTAAAAATCTCTCTTATGCCTTGGCAGCTTGGGGGGCTGAATTCATAATGTATGTTTCTGTTTCTGTTTCTGTTGTTGTTGTTGTTGTTGTTGTTGTTGCTGTTGCTGTTTCCATTTCTGTTTCTGTTTCCGTTGTTGTTTCTATTTCTGTTGCTGTTTCTGTTTCGATTTTGGTTTTGTTTCTATTTCTATTTTGGTTTCTGTTTCTGTTGCTACTACGGTTTCTGTATCCGTTGCTATTATGTTTCCATTGTTGTTTTTGTTTTTGTTTCTGTTTCCGTCACTGTTTCTATTTTTGTTGCTGTTACTGTTTATTTTCAAATATTATGGGCAAAAAATATATTGAATGAAAGGAGGTTAGGATTCACCCAATTTTATTTATTTTTATTTTTTTCTGTTTCTGTTTGTGTGTACAGATTCACATTAAATTTTTATTACATTTGTGTCAGCAGATAAGGGCGTGCGCGAAAAAAAAATGTGGATCAACTATAGGATGTGGGACAGGTAAATTACTGAAGGCTAATGATAACAACTCATTGAAGATTGAATTTGATTATCTTTTTAATAGGCCAACGGATGATGATAAGACAAGTAAGTTTTCAAGTGTGATGGGATATATTGTGAGAAATTTTGCACCCATGAATGGGGAAGTGAACACGTGGACAAAAGTGTCAGACATTTTGTTTTTTTGTTATATTAGTGTTTAAAGATATTAGTATATCTGATATATTTTGACTATTTGGTTTTTAATGCAATTGTATGGTTTTGTTTATTTTTTGTTAATTGGATGTGGTTATAAATTGACATTCATAGTTCTAAGTAAAGAAATTTGTTACAATTCTTTGGCTACAAAACTATTTGGTCGCAGAATGTTTTCTCGCAAATTTAAATTTTGTTTTGGCAACAAAAAAAAAAAATCGTCACCAATTGTTTCTTACCTTCATATTTTGGCGACAAAAATAATTTCGTCGCCAAAACAATTTCCCGCCATTTCAGTCTTTTTTGGCGACGAAAATTTTTGTTGCCAAAATATTATTCCCGTAATTTATAATCACCTTTTGGCTACAAAATGAATTTATTAGTTACAAATTTAGCTACGAAATACTTTTCTAGCTGTGGTTAAATCTACTTGGTCTTTTACTCACGTTAATGATTTATTGAGACTTAGCCACAATTTAAAAAATACGAGAACAGCCCTGAAGAAATAGAACCGGAGCACTTTTGGGAATATTTTCACGGACTTGGGAATGTGGAGGGATCGAATTGAGGTTCTCGACACCAGCCTTCAGTACCAACAGAATGAAGATGTTGCTAATGAGCTGAAACTGGCTCATATTGAGTTAGATAAATGTTTGAGAAACGAGGAGATTTATTAGAAGCAAAAATTAGGAGAGAAATAGTTAAATGAGGGGGATAGTAATATAAATTTTTTCTATGCTTCAGTTAAAGAGAGAAACAAACCTCTAAACTTAATGGGCATCACAAATGGTTCAGGGAATTCTTTGGTAGACCCAAATATCTTTCACACAGTAGCTATTGATTTATATCAGGATCTTTACCAAGCCGGTCCTATTAATATGAACATTAGCTTATTGGACGTCATCCTAACATTGGTAGATCACAATGCAAATGTTGCTCTCATATCTCCATTTTCCATGGAAGAAATCAAGAATGTGGTTTGGTTTATTAGCATTGATAGTGCGCCGCCAGGTATTAATTCGTTTTTCTTGTATTTTTTTTTCAAGATTTCTTGGGATACTGTAAAGCATGATTCCTGGGTTACTGCTAATCATTTCCTTCAAGGTGATCACCTACCTGACACTTATACGAGTACATTACTAGTGCTTATTCCTATAATAAAAATGGTCTCATTTTCTCTAAATGATTTTATGCCAATAAACTTGTGTAATGTGGTTTACAAGATTTTTTCGAAAGTTTTGGCGAACCGTTTTGCCACTTTATTGTCGCAGCTAAGTTTTCCTCGTCAACATGGTTTCGTCTCGGATAGATTTATTACGGAAGCGGTGGGTTTGGCCCAGGAACTTACAAGAGACTTGGGTAAGAAAGTCTAAGGTAAAAACATTATGTTTAAACTGGATATGATGAAAGCCTACGATAGGTTGGAATGGCCATTCTGTATTGCAGTGTTGAGAAAAATTGATTTTTGTGAAGCTTTCATAAGAGTTATCTTGGAATGTATTTCGAATGTTAAATTTTTGGTGATGTTCCATGGTGTCTATAAGGTGTTTTTCCAAAGCTCTCGGGGTTTAAGGTAAGGGGACCCTATTTCCTCTCTTTTCTTTATTCTTATTGAAAAGGTACTTAATCGTTTAATTTCGCAAATGGTGAATAATAATCTTATCAGCCCATATATTAGCAGACATGGTTACCCGATTATTTCCCATTTACTCTTTGTAGATGACACGTTATTATTTTGTAATAGAAGTGTGCTGAGCATTCAACATCTAATGTCGGTTCTTAAAGATTATTAGTCATCATCAGGCCAATTAATTAGTCTCTCGAAGAGTAATTACGTGCTTGAGAATTATCCGCCAAGTAGAATTGCCATGATTCAACAAGTTATTTCGTTCCAATGTGGTACTTTTCCTCTTACCTACTTGGGTGTTCCTATTTCTTATGATCATCTAAAAGCCACGACTTTTGACCCCCTTGTCGATAAGATAGCCAAGCGCTTGGAAGGTTGGAGGTCTAAACTTCTATCCAAAAGAGGTCGGCTTATTCTTTTGAAACATGTGATAGCCTCCATGCTCATGCATCTTATAGCAGTTTATAATAGCTTCTTTTGTCCCACTTTCTGTGTTCTGAATAGGATCGAAGCCATAATGGCATGTTTCTTTTGGAACGCCTCTAATACAAATAAGAGGCATCATTGGATAGCATGAAACACAGTTTGCAAAAAGAATAGTGAGGGGGGACTTGAATTGCGCACATTACGTGATATGAAAGATGCTTTATCTCTCAAGAAAATATGGAGCTTTGTACATGAAAAGTCTCTATGGTCTGATTTCATGCATAGCAAGTATACTATAAACCTTCTTATCCATTGTGGAAGCATTATAATAATAAGTCCAAATTGTGGAAAGACATTCTTGAAGCTCGAGCAACGTTTATGGAATTATCTAGATGGGAAGTGGAAGATAGAAGAAAGATTAGTTATTGTTTCGACAATTGGGGATATCATATCCTTTCAGTTATTGTCTATGTGAAGTTTCTAGGGTTGACTGTTCAAAAAGAAATGGGAACAAAATCTTGGCAGCAAACATATTTAACAGATCAGAAGGTGGATTTTCTAGAAGAGATGGAGCCTGTTTTAAATGGAGAGAACAATAAGCTCATATAGCTTCCGAGTAGAGATGAAAATTTCTCCATTAAATCAGTATGGGAGGGTTTGCAAGGAGAGACACAAGATCGTCATCATTTCTCGTTAATTTGGAAGCTTAAAATTCCGTTAAAAATTAAAATTTTCATCTGGCAGCTGTTTCATGGGAGAGTTCCAGTGGACTATATCATTAGAAAAATGAGCATTTGTGTAGTTTCTGCTTGTCACTATTGTAATAACAGAGAGGAGAAGGACTTTTATCATTAATTTATTATTGGGGATGTGGCTTCGATAGTATGGAATAATTTCTCTTTGCTTTTTCTCATTCAATTAATTTCTCAACCCTTCCTTCATAGATTTTATCTATAGTGGTCGGGTTTAAAGGGCATATCGTCTTTCCACCAGCTGGGCTCCCTTATCCCGGCTCTGATTGCATGGAAAATATGGTTAAGTCATAATGTAACGGTTCATGAAGATAAGAAAATGTCAAGTGACAACATTATTATAAAGGTTCAACATTGGGTAATAGAGATCAGCTACATTATCATTCCCTAGTCCAATAATTATGTTTTTGCTTCCAACATGTTGGAGTTTCTTAGGTGTGCTATTACCAGAAGACAGATATGACATTCTGTTCGATATCAATGGTCTCTCCCTCTAGCTGGTGTTTACAAACTCAATGTCGACAATGCTTTCAAACATGGTACAGGTCGGGCAGGTGTGGTGGGATTATAAGAGATCAGTATGGTAATTTTTGTTGAGCCTTTCATCATCCTCTAGCTTGCACTTCTAGCTTCCAAACTAAAGTTCATGCCCTTTTTTATGGTATTCAAATTGCCATTACACATGGCTACCTCCCCTTGGCTGCAGAGAGTGATAACAGAAGTGTTGTGTTTGCCATTCGAAATCCTTGTCTGGATTAGGTTTTGTGTTCCAAGTGGCTTACTATTCAATTTTGGTTGTCGTCGTTTTAGATTACGCTTATCTATGTGCATCGAGAATGCAACTTTGTTGTAGACTCTCTTGCTAATATTGTTAGTCCACATAGTACTGTTTTTTATTGTGAGATTTCCCTGCCCATTACTGTTAGGCGTTGCCTACATAATGATAAGCTAGAAATTCCACACATTAGGCTCTAATTGTAATACCCCGAGAAATTTATATTTTGAAATTATTATTTTATATAAATTTAATATTTTTGAGATTATTTTGTAAATTTATGGTATAAATAATATTTAATAATTTATATGGGGTCAAATGTTAAGGAAAAATACATTTTAAACCCTCTAGGTATTAATACATTTCTAAATGATCCCTCTCATTTTGAGCGTTTCATTTTAAACCCTCTAGGTATAAGCACGTTGTTATTTGGTCATTCTGTCAGAAATTTCATCCAAACTAATTGATTTTTTAGGGCAAAATTGTTATTTTACATTTTTTTTTCTTTTTCCTTTCTTTTTTCTTTTGCCTTCTTTGACTTCTCTCACTCTCTCCCTCCCGTTCAACTCTCTTTCTCATTTTCTCCCTCCCCCCCTCTCTCTCTCTCTCTCCCGATCAACTCCCTATCTCTCCCTCCCTATTACAACTGAAACAGTGGGTGAACACCCCTTGTTACAGGGGGTGTTTTCACCCCCTTCATAGGGGGTATATCACCCATTGTTTTCATAGGGGTGAAATAATATATATACACATATTAATATGATTTCATCTTTAGGAGTTAATCAACAACTGAATTGTTAATGTAATAATGGGCCTAGCCCACTTAGGCCCATTAGGGCACAACCCTAGCCCCATTTTTTTATAAATATCTGTGTAAATGTTGTATTCTTTAATCTCTTCTTCATATGTATTCTAGTATCCATTTATACTATAAATATAATACTTTTCAATTCTCTCAACATGGTATCAAGAGCAAGTCTTTCCTGTACCTGTTCTCAATAAAACTTCTGCAACCCTAATTCTGTCGCCGCCGCCCTTATTCTTCCGAGACTTTCGTCACTACTGTAGGCTTCATTTCTACTCCGATATCAACAATCATCAGACCACCGTCATCGTCTTGCAGATACAAACACAACTCCATCAAAATCACTGCCATCAGAGTCCAAACGTTCCCTCACACGCCTTTAACAGCCAGTAGCGCCACCACCTTTCGTCGTCTCGGATTTTGGGCTCTACCGCCCCCACCAGGTCTACATATCCACCTTACAATATACCATCGGAACCGTCTCGACGAGTAGATTTCAATGCCTCAAAAATCAGCCCCACACGACAGTACATGCGCTATCACGCGCCTCAAAACCGTGGCGCGTCAGATCTACTCGCAGGCATAGCATTCAGAGCCATGTCAGCGTCACGTCAGCACCCATTCAACGACACGTCTGCGTTGACCAGTGCACATCAGCGTTGACTGAGTTCCATGTCATTGCCACATCAGTATCACAATCAACGCCATGTCAGCTTTGACTCTTGCCACATCAGCATTGAGCAAGCCACGTCATTGCCACGTCAGCATCACAATCAGTGCCACGTCAGTTTTGACTCGTGCCATGCCAGTGTTGACCATTTCCATATCAGCACCTACGTCAGCCCCTTGCCACGTCATCGGTTTGGCACATAATTTGTTTTTGGACCGATTCAAGGCTTTTTAAACCGGTTCTTTGCATATTTGGGCCGGTTCCTGGGGTTTTTCGACGTTCTAATTCTGTTTTCGGCCTCTATTTTGTGATTTGAAATTCATAGAATATACTTTCTTTTATATTCGTGTAGTTTCTATGTCGGTTCAACCATTTTTTGCCTGGTTCTTGGAGATTTCATATCGGTTCATGGATAATTTTGGCATTCTAAATCCATCAGTGACAACAGCTTCTCCAAGTTCAACAGTGATGCCTATGGGTTCTTCACTAATTTTCAATGCCAAAGAGGGTTCAGACCTTACCTCCTCTACTATCTCCATGTCTATTGTAGATTAGTCTCATTCCTCCAAATATTCTCCAAAATTGGTACTGGTAGAAATGTTTCCCCTGCTCTCTCACTTACTACAGGTAATTCTTCTTGGTTCTTTGATTCTGCCTATTGTAATCGCATGACATCTAATCCCAATATTTTTTCAACCAAACTATCCGCTATGAATATCCCTAGTATTCATACTGCTGATGGGTCTAAAATGCCTGTTACACATACCGGTCAGGTTTCTACTTCTCATCTTTCTATTCCTGACACGTACTTGATTCCAAACCTTACCTTAATCTCTTATCTATTGGGTAACTTTGTGAATTGGAATTTGAAGTCATATTTTCTAATAGTGGTTGTCGTGTGCAGGATCCTCGGACAGGAGAAACTCTGGGGACTGGTCATAAAGTTGGACACCTATTTGAACTTACTAGTTTACACCTTTCATCTTCAACTCCACCATCACTACAACCAAATATCCCTTCATCAACCTGTTCAACCTCACTACTACTGCCAGTATCATCTTCATCCTTATCTCTACAACCACTAGTGTCTCTCTCACCATCCCAACTTTAGCATGCTCGTTTAGGCCACACTTCATCTAACCGACTTCAATCGCTTATCTCTAGCGGTCAGCTAGGTTCAGTTCAGCATGAGTCATTTAAATGTATTCATTGCCAACTTGCAAAATAACCAACCCTACTTTTCAACGAGAGTCAGTCTATTTCTCTTGCACCATTTGATCTAATTCATTCTGATATTTGGGGGCCGTCTCCTCATGCCTCGATGGGTGGTTGTCGTTACTTTGTTATCTTTGTGGACGACTACTCTCAATATACATGGTTGTTTCTTATGAAACATCGATCCGAACTATTCCAAATATATTCTGAGTTTTTTTCTATGGTTCAAACCCAATTTTCTAGAAATATCAAAGTTCTTCGCTCAAATAATCCAATGGAATACAAGGATCGTGCTTTTCTTAACCTGCTTTGCAAAATGGCACGCTCTCCCATCGCTCATGCCCTAGTACATCCCAACAAAATGGACGAGCCGAACGCAAACATAGACATATTCTTGACACAGTTCGTGCTCTCCTTATTTCTTCATCATGTCCTGAGCGTTTTGGGGGAGATGTTGCCTTCACAGCCGTCTACACCATAAACCGTGTCCTTTCTGCTACAATCCAGAACCAGTCTCCATTTGAGCAACTTTTTGGTACACCTCCCGATTACTCTGAGCATAGAGTCTTTGGTTGCGCCTGCTTTGGTCTTCTCAAACCACATGAACACAACAAGCTAGAACCAAGGGCTCGCCTGTGTTGTTTTATTAGATATGGCATTGAACATAAAGAGTATCGGTACTGGGACCCCATTTCTAAAACCCTTCGTATTTTGCGACATGTCATTTTTTGGGAATATCAAATATTTTCTTCCTTACGGTCATTTGACATGTCAACTCTCACCAACTACAAATTTTTCACTGATCCATCTGTTGAGTTATTTCCAGATGATCCTATTCCAGTTACTGTTGAGTCCACCCCAGCACTATTAGTTGAGCCTAGCCTTGCACCTTATGCTGAACCCATCCCATAACCATTAGCTGAACCCACTCCAGAACCACTAGCTGATCTCACCCTTCCAACTCCAGCGACAATGCTTGAGACTTCTCCTGTGGTCGATGATCCTGTGCCGCCTTCCGTTGACACCCATACCTCAGATCACCCTTATCGCTCTACTAGGGTAACTCATCCTCCATATTATCTTTCTGATTTTTATTGTTTTTACACTATACTCCATCTGCATGAGCCTCAATCCTATAAGGAGGCTAGTGTTAATCCTCTTTGGCAGAAAGCAATGGGCGAAGAACTTCAGGCCCTCGCCAAAACTCATACTTGGGATATTGTTGATTTGCCCCCTAGAAAGACTCCCATTGGGTGCAAATGGGTGTTTAAGATCAAGACACGTTCTGATGGTTCTGTTGAATGACATAATGCCCGACTTGTTGCCAAGGGATTTGCTTAGGAATATGGCATTGACTATGAAGAGACATTTGCTCATGTGGCAAGGCTAACATCTGTCCGTACACTTCTTGCCGTCGCCGCCATTCAAAAATGGACACTTTTTCAAATGGATGTCAAAACTGCATATCTCAATGGCGATTGTCACGACCCGTCCTGGACACCAATCATCCCGGGGCCGACGTGATAACAACACGACATCACCTAAATACTAAACCAACACACAAAACGACAATATACATACCAACTATATAGCACCAAAATATAAATATCCATATACAATTTATCTACTATGGGGACATACCCATCCCCAAATATAGGAACAACCAAATTAAATTCCGTGAACCTCTCATAGATTCACCCCAAACAGCTCATCTCAAAACCTACACCCAACTCCATCGTAGGACTCTATCTAGCACCAGTAGGGGACTGACTCCTAATTGTTCCACATGCGAGTGTACTGCCTTCTTAGTAAAAATCATTTTTAACATAATAATAATATATTCTAAATAATACAACATTTAAACGGATCAAGCGTAAATATGTAAACACCACACAACTGGTAAAATCTCCAGTATATAAGTAGTAAAAATAAGGCGATATAAATAAGTTTCATTCAAACCCATCTAAACCATCAGCATAACATAATATAATAATACATCAAAGACGATATAATAAAACACCACATATTAAAATGACAAACATAAAATACGACAAAGCACCACATACGACAAAACACCACATATGACACCGCACTACATCACACCACACTACATCACATCACACCACATCATACCACCCCCATACCTCGGCTAGCTATATGATCATTTTAACTTCACGATCGAGAGTTGCAATGGTTACGTACCCCGTAGGATATGCTTTCCGAATGGGATATAACAACGCTTCGCTAGACTATGCCAGATGAGTGAATATCCACCACAAATCCCCACCTCATCTCAACAACAACAACTCATCTCCACCTCAAAAACAACAACTCCGCCCACCATCAACGGACACCTCAACAACAAACAATGAAATCCACAATATCAGAAATACCCAAAATAACGCTTGATCCATGATAACGGCAAATGGCAACTCCCTAAACCACAGCGATCGACTACTCCTCCGACCAATCTCCCTCTTTCTCTCTCTACACTCCATTTTGGCGACGACGGCAACCACACCCATAACTGAAACACACACACAAAACCAAACCCACCTACTCTGTCTCTCTAACTCACTGTCGGTGATCAAAACCTACACCACTGGATCACCGAACAACACATACAAAACCATCGATGAACTACAACACACACAACCCACCAACGACAAAACCGACGAATGGCATACACGCACACAAACACATTCAAAACACACACACACAGAGCAAAATGGGAACCCCAAGTATCAGACACACATACCAACTCACTGAACGGACAGAGACAAATGGCCGAACCCACACACAAACCCACACCGGAACAAACGGAGGAATCACACACCCACTTACCGAAGATGGCGACAATCACCCAAATACCCTTCAACAGACAAATGGCAAATGATCACATACACACACGCCAAAACTATGACGAACCACCACCGGCGAACCATGACGACAAACCCACGCCGCCGGCGACACATCACCAATCCTCTCTCTCTCTACTTCTGGATACTTCTTCTTTGGGTTGGGTGTGTGTGGATGCATATGCGTGTATATATGTGTATATATATATTAAAGTGTGTATATGTATAGGTGTATTGGTAGAACGGGAAATGTCACGCCGCTACTTAAACTCGCAAGTATACGAGGTCTAAGTTTTAGTATAGTGTAATCGTTAAGATCGGGTTATCGTATCCACAGGGATTGTTGTCGTTATTATCGAATACCGCGTTTGTCGTGACCTAAGTTTATCTAGGCGAAAACAAATGTATTTAATTACTTAAACTAATACTAATATATCCTAAATTAACTACACTAATATGCTAATATGTTTTAGGGCGAAGAATTGCATAGGGATTAACGTGTTTACAAATACGTGTTCGATCTCGATTTACTTACGTGTACGTTGTTCGACCTATTTGACAACCTCGGTATGTAAACTCCACCGCCACCTCTTCCAAGTGTAAGACGGGAAAATACATGACTTCGAGTCAACGAAGAAGTCTTCCTCAACGTCTTAACGACCCTAGGTCATGTGAGTCTCGCCCAGCGTCATTGCTTGCACACAATCCAACTCCCTCCCGGATTATTGGATCGTCGCATTGTATTTACCCTATCGACAATCTCTGTTCTAAAACTCCCTCGCCACCTCTTTTGAGTGTAAGACGGGGGATGTAACGCAACTTCGAGTCAACGAAGAAGTCCCCCTCAACGTCTTAACGACCCTAGGTAGCGTGTGTCTTGCCCAACGTCATCGATTGTCCACGATTCAAACCCCGACAGGGTTATAGAATCGTGGCGTTTGTTTACCCTAATCCGAATCCTGGATTTTGTCAAAATCCCATATTCTCTATTTATCAATCCAAGCACAATAAATAAATAATACGATAAATACAATCAAACTACGAAGAACAAACATAAACAAAATACCGAAATCATCCAAACAACGTATTTATAAATATTGTGTTAATCCCTACTACAATCCATATTTAACTCGAGGCCATAGCCGCATATACAATAAAATAACGAGCTAAACATGCTCACATAATCCTAAGATAAAGAAATAAGGAAAAACTATCGAAGAACTTAGTCTCGTCCGAAAATAAACCGCTAAGAACGCTGAACGATCGATTCGCCGTCTTCTCCACTTCGGGATGCGAGCTCCACACCTAAAACTCCTAAATATACCCTTAGATATAGCCTTAGGGGCTCAAAAAGCCAAGGGGACAAGAGAGATACCGGCCAAGAGAGAGGAGAGGGGATATTTATAGAAAAAATATCCTAAAAATATCTCAAGACTATGTAGGGAAAATTTGCCTAGGCGGTGGAAATTGCGCCTAGGCGGAGTTAGGTCGGTTTGGTCTGATCGCTTAAGTGGTGAAGTAGGCGATGGACTGGGAGAACATTCTGTTGGATTTTTGCCTAGGTGGTAGAATTTTCGCCTAGGCGAGCGGCTATCAGTAGCCCTTCTACATCCTTTGCTGGATTTCCGCTTAGGCGATAGAATCTTCGCCTAAGTGGTCGTCCGTCAGTAACATTTTGCACTTCTCTGCATTTTCACCGCTTAGGCGATGGTCTGGACGACTAAGCGGTGGGCTTGTTTCATCTTTAAGCCTCCGAGCTTGTTTTTCCACCGTAACTTCGAACCGCTTTGGTTCGATTTCATTGTTTTAGCTCCAGTTTCCTATCTTTTTGCCCCACACACCTGAGTTATACAAAAAGTATGAAAACTAATTAAAACATAATAAAAATAACTATAAACATATTCGAAAACTAACAAATTCAGATTGGAAATAGATAGATTTTTCACACCTATCAATACCCCCAAAATCAGAATTTGGCTAGTCCTCGAGCCAAACACACACTAAAATGCAAAATACACAAACCAAAATAAATAACAAATAACCTAAAAACAATCTAAACATAACAACATGCGAGTTTTAAATTCTTTTAACGGCCAAGTTATTGTTCCCTCAACAATCGCCAGTTATATCGAATTCAGGCGGTAACACACAGCATGAGGTTCTAGAATTTTGACTTACAATAATGGTGAACGCTATTCTAGATCCTGTAACCGTGTTAGTGCGAGACTCAATAATATAACTATACAACGATCAGATTAGATTATCCACCAACGAAATTCACGAGTTAAGGATTACTATAAGCAAGATTGGGGTCCACTCTCCACTAATGTAGGTTTAGTAGTTCATGAAGATCATTAGGGCTTGGTTTGGTTAAGGTTAATTTGGCCAAGGGTAATTTGGAATAGAAAATGGGTTAACGTTATTAACTTAACGTTACCCAAGGCTCAATGCTTGGCACATTCACTCTCGAATATCCATAAAAAGATTGGAGACAATCCCGAACATGCACTTAAGACCGACGTACTCACTTGTCAAAAAGAAACGGAAATAAAAACTGTATTTACATTTGGTTCTTTATTTTTTTTTTTTTTTTTTTTTTTTTTTGTTTTCAACGAACACACCCCCAAACTTATTTGAATGTTACAATTGAAGGGGTGTGTGAAATACAAATGAAAAATGACAAGTGAGTACTCAAATACCGAACCAATTAGAAGTTCGCCCTTAACCCAACCGCTCACATCAAGAAGCCTTTGCAACGGCTAATTTGATTCACTCAAATTGTGCCTTTGGTTTAGCGATAAAGGACTGGAATGAATTCAATTGGCCATGGTATTGGTTTATGTGTTCTGAATTGAATATGCATTTAGGCTTCGACAAGGTGACGAGGGATAAACATGTAACAAGGTAGGCTTAAAAAGACTCAAGCGACAAAACGACTGCCTAAATCACGTCTCCTGAACTACCTCGCCTAGGATTTCGCCTCAAGCTTCCCCTCAACCAAGTTCTAGAATCCTTAATGTGTCATGAATTTGGTTAATCGATAATCATCCTCAAATAAATTGAATAACTATACATTGAGTCCATGTGCCCGTACAAATTAGGATCTACAATAATTTTGACCAAAACGCATAGTCAAGCATATAGAATCACACATGCATGGGTATTACCCTTGACTTCGAAAACAACCAGGGGTAATTTTCATCATCGGGTAACAACCCATATTAATGCAAAACTCAACATATAACAACAACACACAAAAACATAAACACATTCTAACCTAAACATACATACAATACGGAAAAACAATAACACATAAACTAACATACTACACATCACCCCCAAACTTAAAGTGGACAGTGTCCTTAGTGATCCCAATCATCAATCTCAACATATGAAATTTAAAGCATGCTGACGAAGGGTGTTTAGAACACTTACCTGGGAGGCGAGAGAATCTCGCCTCCGAATCAAGTCGGATGGGATGGATCAAAAAGAATTGCTTGGATTGCCTCCCAATAAGCGCGTGGTTTAATGTCCTCTACCCAACATTCAGAATGCCCTCAAGATTGGCGAGGTTTTGGTTTGGATGGCTCAAACTCTCAACGAAACGCCTCACCGGCTTATGTGCTTGGCCAAGCAACATAAAACGACTTGGAACCCCATCGAAAGGAATGCATCAATACCCGTCAATCTAATATTGCTAAGAAACCTGCATTGGAAATAAAAATAAAACTACAAACAAAAATTATATACAAAGAAATGCCTAAAGTAAAATTAAGTCATTTACACACAATATCAATACTAACGAAATCGCCAATCCCGGTAATACAAAACACTTGCTTCTCCTATCTAAAACTTAAGTCCTGAGCCATTACTACGTTTTTCCAACAATAACATCAAAACAATCCCTGGCAACGGCACCAAAAACTTGGTGAACGTTGACGGAAACAGAATTTGACAACAACCAATCCCCAGCAACGGCGTCAAAAACTTGGTAGCGCGCGGAATGACACGCCGCTACTTACACTCGTAAGTATACGAGGTATAAGTTTTAGTATAGTGTGATCGTTAAGATCGGGTTATCCTATCCACAGGGATTATTGTCGTTACTATCGAATACCGCATTTATCGTGACCTAAGTTTATCTAGGCGAAAACAAATGTATCTAATTACTTAAACTAATACTAATATATCATAAATTAACTACACTAATATGCTAATATGTTTTAGGATGAAGAATTGCATAGGGATTAACGTGTTTACAAATACGTTCGATCTCGATTTACTTACGTTTACGTTGTTCGACCTATTTGACAATCTCGGTATGTAAACTCTAACGCCACCTCTTCTGAGTGTAAGACGGGAGAATACATGACTTTGAGTCAATGAAGAAGTCCCCCTCAACGTCTTAATGACCCTAGGTCACGTGAGTCTCGTCCAGCGTCAATGATTGCACACAATCCAACTCCCTCCCGGGTTATTGGATCGTCACGTTGTATTTACCCTATCGACAATCTCTGTTCTAAAACTCCTTCGCTACCTCTTCCGAGTGTAAGACGGGGGATGTAACGCAACTTTGAGTCAACGAAGAAGTCCCCCTCAACGTCTTAACGACCCTAGGTAGCGTGTGTCTTGCCCAACGTCATCGATTGTCCACGATTCAAACCCCGACAGGGTTATAGAATCGTGGCGTTTGTTTACCCTAATCCGAATCCGGGATTTTGTCAAAACCCCATATTCTCCATTTATCAATCCAATCATAATAAACAATCAATACGATAAATACAATCAAACTACGAAGAACAAACATAAACAAAACATCGAAATCATCCAAACAACGTATTTATAAATATTGTGTTAATCCCTACTACAATCCATATTTAACTCGAGGCCATAGCCGCATATACAAGAAAATAACGAGCTAAACATGCTCACATACTCCTAAGATAAATAAATAAGGAAAAACGATCGAAGAACTTAGCCTCGTTCGAAAATAAACCGCTAAGAACGCTCAACGATCGATTCGCTGTCTTATCCACTTTGGGATGCGAGCTCCACACCTAAAACTCCTAAATATACCCTTAGATATAGCCTAAGGGGCTCAAAAAGCCAAGGGGACAAGAGAGATACCGGCCAAGGGGGAGGAGAGGGGATATTTATAGCAAAAATATCCTAAAAATATCTAAAAATATCTCAAGACTGTGCAGGGAAAATCCGCCTAGGCGGTGGAAATTGCGCCTAGGCGGAGTTAGGTCGGTTTGGTCTGATCACCTAGGTGGTGAAGTAAGCGGTGGATTGGGAGAACATTCTGTTGGATTTTCGCCTAGGCGAGCGGCTGTTAGTAGCCCTTCTACGTCCTCTGCTGGATTTTCGCTTAGGCGATAGAATCTTTGCCTAAGCGGTCGTCCATCAGTAATATTTTGCACTTCTCTGCATTTTCACCGCTTAGACGGTGGTCTGGACGCCTAAGCGGTGGGCCTGTTTCATCTTTTAACCTCCGAGCTTGTTTATCCACCTTAACTTTGAACCACTTTGGTTCGATCTCATCGTTTTAGCTCTAGTTTCCTATCGTTTTACCCCCACACACCTGAGTTATACAAAAAGTATGAAAACTAATTAAAATATAATAAAAATAACTATAAACATATTCGAAAACTAACAAATTCAGATTGGAAATAGATAGGTTTTTCACACCTATCATGTATGTGTGTGTATTATATATATATATATATATATGTTGAACAAGGGGAGCCCAAGTGGCCGGCTCCCCTCCTTTCATTTTTCTCTTTATTTTTTTATTTTTTTAATAGCTTCTTGGAGAAGTTTGGGCTCAAATTACACTTACACCCCCTCATTTCACTTAAGTCATAAATTAATCCCAATTCTAATTTTACATGCTTTGAAAAAGATAATTTGACTCCTAAAAATTTAAAATCAACCAATAAAAATCGCCAACTGCCCCGTTATTTTGAAATACTAGAAAAAATACAACTAAAATTATTCGTATAGTAAAAATCAGGCTGTCACAACGATCTTCTTAAGGAAGTATATATGCATACCCCTTCTGGCCTGACTACTTCTCGAAATAAAGTTTGTCGCCTTCGTCGTGCTCTATATGGTTTGAAACAAGCTCCACGGGCCTGGTTTGCAAAATTCAGCACTACTATTAATCAGTTTGGGTTCATACCAAGTGCTCATGATTCAGCTCTGTTTATTCGTCATACTGCCAATAGTATTATCCTTCTTTTACTGTACGTGGACGATATGGTTATCACTGGAGATGATATACGCGGTATTTCTGAACTCAAAAAGTTTCTAAGTGGCCAATTCGAGATGAAAGACCTTGGCGTGCTCACCTATTTTCTTGGCCTTGAAGTCTCATCGGGTTTTGATGAATATTTTCTTTCTCATACCAAATATACCTCGGATCTTTTTTCTAAAGGTGGGATCACTGACTCAACTACTGCCACCACTCCTCTCGAATCAAATGTCAGAATTACCCCACTTGATGGTTCACCTCTTCAGGATGCCACTCTATATCACCAACTGGTTGGAAGTCTTGTATACCTCACTGTTACTTGCTCTGATATTGCTTATGTCGTTCATCAGGTCAGCCAATTCTTGTCCGCTCCTCGGACCACCCATTACTCTGTTATTCTTCGCATTCTTCAGTATGTCAAGGGTACATTATTTCATGGGCTTCATTTTTCAGCTTAGTCTGCTCCCGTCTTACAAGCTTATTCTGATGTCGATTGGGCCGGAGACCCCATCGACAGATGTTCAACCACAGGTTACTATTTCTTTTTAGGTAATTTTCTCATTTTCTGGCGTAGTAAGAAACAATGTATAGTTGCTCGCTCCAGTATTGAAACTGAATATCGTGCCATGGATGATGCAACTCAAGAACTTCTCTGGCTTCGATGGCTCCTCATTGCCATGGATATCTCTTCTCTTGCTGCCACTACCCTACATTGTGACAACATGAATGCTATTCAGATCACTCACAATGATGTATTCCACGAGCATACAAAACATATCGAGACTGATTGTCACTTCATCCGTCATCACATTCTCCAGAATACGGTCCGTCTACAATCTGTCAGTTCAACCGATCAGACAACAGATATTTTCACTAAGGTCCATCCACCTGGATGCTTTCACTCTTTAGTTTCCAAACTCAAGTTCACCTCCCACTTACCGCCTTGAGTTTTGGGGGGGATGTTAATGTGATAATGGGCCTAGCCCACTTAAGCACATTAGGGCATAACCCTAGCCCCATTTTCCTACAAATACCTGTATAAATGTTGTATCTTTTAATCTCTTCTTCATATGTATTCTAGTATCCATTCATACTATCAATATAATACTTCTCAATTTTCTCAACATGAATCATTCTTTACAAAGGTGCAAAGGAAAAGCTAATTATGGATATATTTGAGTTCAACAGTAATACATGCATGGCCTCAACTACATAACTTTCTCTCTATATATATTTCTCTCTACAAATCAAACTCAACTTTTTACAACAGAGGTGAAAGGTGGTGCTATTTATATACTGTTAATCAGTAAAAATTGACACTTTACTAGTTAGAAGAAAAAATGGAAGAGAAAAATCAATGTAAGATTTTTCTTTTCCTTTGGGTTGAGAAGAAGAAAAGAACAAAGGAAAAGACAGGAAGCACACGTCAGGGTTAGCCATAGGGTTGTGGGCTTTTGTGTGGGTGTGGTGGACGATCCTTCCTCCTTAGTTTCTCTCTCTCTCTCTCTCTCTCTCTCTCTCTCTCTCTCTCTGTGTGTGTGTGTGTGTGTGTGTGTGTGTGTGTGTGAATTCGTGCTGTTGTATTCAAGCATGAAGCGAAGGAGATAAGGAATCTGGAAAAGTCTGTGTTTTTTTATTTCGTTCTTTCAAACAATCATGTATTGTCGGTTGGGTTGATGCGAAACAGTGAAGAAACACCATCAACCAGTGATTCAAGCATGTTTATGGAGTTCAAACAAAATGTTTGGAGTGAAACAGGATTTTCTCTCTCTACCTCTCCGTGTCTATTTTTCACCAACTTTTTAGCTTTTTCTAGGTTTTGGTTTTGTCTTTAGATCTCTCATCAAATACACAAAAGTTAAAGATCTGAGGGTGATGATGAAAGGTGTGATAATCCAAAAACAAAACCCAGTTGTGGTGGAGGAGAGCTTCTCCAATTTGACTACTGATGTTTCCTTATGCAACAATGCACATCGATGCTGCAACATGTTACTGCAACATCAGTATTTTGCTCCTCACACGCAAAATCTGCCTACAGTGAAGAAGAAGAAGGGGAACCTTCCAGGAAACCCAGGTCTTAAAAAGTTCAAATCTTTAACGTAACATTTTTTGTTCTTCATTTGGATCTTCAAAAACTCCAAAAAAATAGGATTTGTTTTTTTCATTTTGAAGGCATTTTTGCAATTTTGGTTTTGATCTTTGTCTGCTTTTTCGGTTTTTCAGATGCCATTTTTTTTTTTTTTTTAAACTTTTGCTATTAGGGTTTTGATTCATGTTGGGTTTTTTGGATTTTTAAAATAAAAAAAAAAAAAATCATTTTTCCTTTTCACCCCATTAACAGGGGTGTTTTGCATGGGGTGTTTCACCCCATGCAACAGGGGAACACCCCCTGCTAAGGGGGTGTTTTCATAGGAAGGGAGGGAGAGAAAGTTGAGCGAGAGAGAGAAAGAGAGGGAGAGAGGAAGAGGGGAGGAGGAAGAGGAAGAGAGAGAGAGAAAAATAAATCATAAAAAAATTAAAAATATGTAAAAAGACTATTTTACCCCTCTAATCCGTTAGATTTGATGAATTTTTTGACAAAATGACTATTTAAAAATATGATGATATGTAGAGCATTTAAAATGAAACGTTCAAATAGAAAGGGATTATGTAGAAATGTGTCAATACCTAGAGGGTTAAAAATATATTTTTCCCTAAATATAAATTTTAATTTGACTTTTAAATATTTGAGACTATTGTATTGTTTAAAATATAATTTTAAGAATTTTAGGATAAAATTAATATTTTCTTTATTTTAAGAGGGATAATTAGTGTAAATAAATAAATAAATAAAGTGACTGAAATTGTTTCCTTCGTAACGAAGGGAAACAAAATCGACCATACATATATATAAAATATATATGTAGGCTTTGACACGTGTCCCAAAAAATATCCATTTTTACTTGTTTCCCATATAATTTAGAACAAACATAAAAAGGGTTTGACAAACTTTACATATGTTAAAGAACTATAGGCACAATTTGAGCCATGAGCTTTGAATTGGACTATGAGTTTGTTAAAGGAAATGAATTAGGCGGTCAGTATATATGTTAAGCATATATAATAAGCAAAGTTCAGGAGAGGCATTTGGAATGTTGTTTTGAGCGAAAATAGAATAATTCGGTTCGAATTTCAGGTAGAATTTATAACTCTTTTAATATATGTATTTAATCTCTCTATTGTGATATTTATGTTATTATTGTGGTTGAATTATAATTGTTAGTTCACATGAAATAATTATGATTATGTGAAAATTATGTGATACGTGCCTAAATGTTTAATTGTTTTATTAATTAGATACACGTATTAGAGGGGTTGAAATTTTACTGAGCGTTGGTTCACAACCCCATAGTTTTAATTGCAGGACCGGTAAGAATAAAAATAAATTTGGAATTTTACATGAATTTCTATTTAATTTATATTAATTGTATTTATTATTTACAGATGTAAAATCAACTCGATTAATCGATAATTATAATTATCGTCATAGTTGTAAATTTTTTTGGATTTTTATAAAATGAAATATTGATCATTTGGTTTTAGCTTTAATTCTCTAATGGGAGAAATCACGTGGCAGCCTTGAAAATCTGGGTTGTTACAAAGTGGTATCAGAGTAAGGTTTGCGACCATCCTAAACTTGGGTTATGATACTCATTACTCATAATAAGTGAAGTAATACTTAAATAATAATTTTCATATAACTCATTAATTCAATATATATATATATATATATATATATTTGATTCTAAGATTTTGATGAACAATTAAATGTTGATATTTTTTATGAAATTAACGATTTTATTGAGTGCTTCAGTTTATAAGTTCCAATGAAAATATTATCTTGAGGAAATTGAAATGGATGTTAAATACTAAAAAGATTAACAAAGATGACGGATACTAAGAGTTTGGAGAAATTGAAGAATCTAGGGAAAATAACTCAAGTTTTACTCTTAATGATTCTTGATTAAGATTACATACGACATAAAATATTTTTTACAAATATGTGTGTTTTTTATAGGATCTCAATTAGTTAAATTATTTACTCCTATGTGTAATTGAAGAAAGATAATTGATTAAAATTGAATTTAAGAATTTAGTAGAGCTAACCGAGAAAAGAAATCGGTTAAAGGGGCGAAAATGTCGAAGAAATTGAATGAAAAATGAATTGAGGAACAAGTTCTAGCAGGGCTTGGTCGACTTATGGAAGAGTAGCGGTCGACTTATGAAAATGAGCCAAAGTCCCTGAAATGTTCGGTCGACAGGTAAGTCGACCTGTACTTGGAGGATAAACTCTCTGGATCTTCTAGTCGACAGACAAGTCAACCTGTGAAACTTGCTGAATCGTCCGGTCAACTGGTGATGGATGGGCGGTTGACTGATAGGTCTTGGTCGGTCGACTGATGGTCTGTTTCAGGTTTAGAGGATTTCGATGATTCTAATCAAACAGTAGCCGTTACTAGCTGTTTATGGTTAAGATATGCAAGATATCTTAAGGATTTGATATATTTTGAGCTATTTAATTAATATTTAAATATCCCTATAGATATGGTTCAAGTATTCTTGATATCTCTCAATTTGGTACATATAATTCTTTTTATCTTATCTAATCGAGTTTGAGAAAATGTCTAAGGGACTTAATTGAATATTCTAAAAGATATTATTGAGTGAATTATACCAGGATTTAATCATAATAATATATGGGGTCTATAAGTACTTTTTAGATAGTTATTATTTGAAAACTAGCCGTTAGAAGGCTTGTTCTAATTTCTTATATATAGACTTGTGGATTTCACATAACAAGAGGATAATACACACAATATTAAGAACTATTTAGTTCCTAAGTTTTTCTAAGAGTCATCATTCTGATATTATTTTGAGAGATCAATTGTGAGATCATTTATTGAGAAGTTCTTGAGTTAAAGTGCTATTTGATTTAGCGTCACTGATCAAAGCTGTCTTGCGATACTACGTGCAATCTATTCGGTGTTTTCCTAGTAAGATCGTTCCAAACTTATTCTTTAATTAAGTATTTTATTATTATTATTATTATTTGCTTGGTGAATTGATCTTTTTGAGAAATCATTTTTGAACTTTGAAAGTATAAAAATCTTTTAAAAATGATTTGTGTTAATCTGATTACTTACTTAATTGGGCTACCCTCATTCTTTATTATAATCAGATTTTGTTTTCTTACTTTATTTCTATCACTAGTATCAGGACATTAATTGAGTATTAATTAATCTGGGGTGGTAAAAGTTTTGAGTAGAAAAAATCTTATCAATTCTGTAATTGATTAGTTGTGTGCGGATTAGATATTATTGGGAATATCTAATCAGGGGTAGCTTTGGGTTTCGATCTCTTCCTGTAAAGAGATTGAGGTTTGATCTTTACCTAAGTACAAAAAGGTTAGGTTACTCTTTTCCCGTTGAAAAGAGCTTAGGTGTGATTCTTCCTGATTATAATCAAATTTATAAAGGTTCTATCCTTACCTGGAAAAATGATAGTTGGAGTGTTTCTGTGAGGTTTAATTCTTAAGGCTAAGGTATAAAAGGAATTAGGTTGTGATTCTCCCTGTAATAGAATTAGATTAACCTTTAGCCTGTGAAAAGATAAGGTTATTCATGAGCTTAGGAAAATGAATTTGTAAAGGTTGATTCTAAGCATGTGAAAAAAATCATTGTGTAAAGGTTTGGTTCCTACCTGTTTAAAGGAATCTTAGTAATTAGTGGGTGCAAACCTCCGTGAGGCTCGGAGGACTAGATTAACCAAGAGTAACTTGGTGAATCAGGATATATCGTGATGTGCTACTTTATTTACTTTACTTACATATTGTTGTTTGGTGTGCATCTAGTTGATAATATATTTCCGCTGCTATAAATAGATAATAATTAATTTAGAATTAAATTAATTATTTAAATTTTTGAAGTATTATAATTTGGATTGAATTTTATCACTACCCAATTCAGCCCCCCTCTTGGGTAGCTCACTAAGCCAACATATATATATATATATGTTGATATGGAAAGATTCAAATTCAATTAAGCTAAAATACTACGAGTTTCCTGTCTTCTTATTCCTCGCAATTCTAAGTCTTTTTATTGCACCAAATTGTTTGAGGAAACCTTCCATTTTATTCTTATAGAACCCATGTGGAATTCGACCAGTCGGGTTGGATAAAATGGGAACGCTTTTAAAATTTGGAAGTAGACTATATTTTAGTATTTATCTGTTTTAAAATAAAAATTGATTTAAAGATGTTTACTGACTTCTATATAAATTATCAAATTTTATTTTTGTATTAAATTAGGAAAAAAAAATGTTTTGCTGAAAATGGACAATTTTATGATGTTAAATGGATTAAGTAAAATTTTAAAAGTGAAAAATAGATTTTATTATCCTGCTATGTCATAGTTGTCTCGTTAGGAAGGCATATTCTGCAAGATATTAGTTTTTACAGGAGGGCATGTCCTGTAGGACGTTGTATTGTGACATGACAGGAGGGTAAGTCCTACAAGTAATTGAATATGTTGTTGATATGGTAGTTTATATCATCATGTTGGCTATTACCATTGAAGATATTGAATGACCCTAATACTGATAGCAACCTTAGATTGCACAGTTATACATGTTACGGTACCGTCATAACTCCAAATCGTGAGGTGAAACGATCTTATAGTTAGTAGGAAAATATGTTCCGGATATTTTATTATATAAAAGTAATTTGATTGGTTGATTTATATTCAGTTGACTTAAGTTAAATTATTTTATCATAATGATATTCGTGGAATTTTGCTACTGCTTATTATGTGGTTATATTCTATTTTGAAATGTCTTGCTTCATAAATATATTTAGTCCATAAATTATTTTTATATTACGAAAACAGTATAATGATAAAGTGAGTGCATTGTCTTCTATATTAGGGGTTACCGACTAAAGTGTACTATATTGAGTTGCATTGAATAAAGTATAGGTCATCACGAATGCAGAAGTGACGATGCGTAGTATAAATTTTGGTGGAATGTGGATTGATGGTGATTTTCAGTTATGAGACCCTACATAGAAAACAATTATTCTAAAATCGAATGTGATTAACATGGTCATTTTATTATTGTTTTGAACGAAATTTAGAGGACGAAATTTATTTAAGAGGGTAGATTGTAATACCCCGGGAAATTTATATTTTAAAAATATTATTTTATATAAGTTTAATATTTTTGGGATTGTTTTTCAAATTTAGAGTATAAATAATATTTGATAATTTATATGGGGTTAAAAGTTAATTTTAATTTGACTTTTAAATTTTTTAGGACTATTGTATTGTTTAAAATATAATTTTAAAAGTTTTATGATATAATTAATTATTATTTTTTTTTCAAGAGGGATAATTAGTGTAAATAAATAAATAAAATGGACAAAATTGTTTCCTCCGTGAAGAAGGAAAACAAAACCGACCTCACATATATCTATAATATATATGTAGGCTTGGACACGTGTCCCAAAAAAAATATTCATTTTTACTTTCTTGTTTCCCATATAATTCAAAACAAACACAAAAAGAATTTGACAAACTTTACACATGTTAGAGGACTATGGGAGCAATTTGAGCTATGAGTTTGAATTAGACTATGGGTATATATGTTAAGCATATATAATAGCAAAGTTCAGGAGATGCATTTGGAATGTTTTTTTGAGCGAAAACAGAATAATTTGGTTCAAATTTCAAGTAGAATTTTTAACTTTTTTAATATATGTATTTAATCTCTCTATTGTGAGATTTAAGTTATTATTGTGGTTGAATTATAATTGTTAGTTTTGCATGAAATAATTGTGATTATGTGAAAATTATGTGATAAATGCCTATGCGTTTAATTGTTGTATTAATTATATATACGTATTAAAGGGGTTAAAATTTTACTGAGTGTTGACTCACACCCCCATAATTTTGATTGCAGGGCTGGTAAGAATGAAATTGCTCCAAAAATTTTATTTGAATTTTTATTTGATTTGTAATAATTGTGTTTACTATTTACTGTTGTAAAATCGACTCAATAAATTGATAATTATAATTATCGCCATAGTTGTAAAAAAATTCGGATTTTTATAAAATGAAATATTGGTTATTCGATTTTAGCCTTAATTCTCCGATGAAAAAAACTGCATGGCGACCCTAAGAAATTGAGTTGTTACAGTAATGCTTGCTTCCACTTAATAAAAATTATTTATTTTTCTTTTACAATATATATATATATAACATCATCACACATGGTGAAACTAGCCCTGGCCCCAACCTCACCATTTTTGCAGCCACCCTCTCACCTATTTCAACATCCTTCAATACCCAACACCCATTGCTTAATCTTAATTGTAGTGGTTGCGTCTTCTCTTTGCCAATGATATTAACATCAAATCGTTGTGATATAACTTCAGTATTAGGATGCCGAATCAACAAAGATTAAATTGCAACTATAAATTTCTTTTTATTTTTCTAACATAACAATTTAATAGATAGAAATCATGTTAATCACATTAGTCAACCATAAATAATTGTTTTTTTTTAATTTATTGTGCGTTTATATATAAGAAAAGACAAAGGCACTAAAAACCATTTATTGTCCTTTATTGTTGTATATTAATTTTTCTTTTGTTATTTTCACCATCCCTTTATATGTATATGTATGATAATTTTTGTATCAATGACAATTATCATTCTACAACTCTTATACAATTATTTTTTTGTGTGTGGACACACGAATGTCCCCACACCCATATAAGGCGGGAGACTAATTTTGTTCGGGATTCTGTGGCTGTCCCTCCCAACAAGTGTTTTTCCGTAAGCTTGTATCTCTAACTTTGCAGAGACCCCTCAACTACTTTAACTCAAGCGTATCTTGCCGCTTGAGAGACATTATGTTGGCTTATACAATTCAATTGGTTTTTTTCTTTAATTATAAAAAATGTAGAAAATTAATCAGGTATGGTATGGAAAAACTCAGGCTATGTTTTGTACACATATACTTTGGTTGTCCTATTAATTTTTACTTTTTTCAATTCTAATACGGTATGTAATAAAGTAATCTTGGTTGCAAGCTATATTTACTACAAAAAATTAATTAACCATTTAATTGGTATGAATTATCTTAAAGATTCAATTCTTGTATTAATTAATTTTAGGTGAATCAATTACTTAACATTATTCATCCTATATTTTATCAATTTTAAAGAACTCATGTTACATAATCATTAAATCTAAACCACATTATTATGTCTAACGTCTAATATAATCAACCGAAAAATTTAATTTCTACCAGATAATTAAGAAAATGAATTCATTATACATAAGCTACTAAATCAAGACTCCATATCGTGCACCACTTTTACATAGATCTAGAAAGAACTAAGAGTAGAAGTTAAGAAAATCTAGACATTGCACAACTCTAAACTGAATGAGACAATTAGCCCCTCATTTCTGACGCACCTCGTTTGAAAAATTAATTATGTGCAAGTGTGAAAAGACGAGTGGTTTAAAACTAGGTTTGTAAGTGTAACCCGCCAGCCCAGCCAACCCAATAGCGAGTCAGTTGGATTTCTTTTTAATTTCCTTTTACTTCACCAGAACCTGACTTGCCTAAATCTAAAACCCTACCGGATCGGGTGACCCTCTACCAATTCTAGTGAAAATTTTGAGAAAAAAATTGTCAATAAAATTAAGAAAATTTAGAGAAAAATAAGAGCACAAAATAGCTCTTAAACAAAATCATCAGTTAGATTTTACTCAAAAAGAGAGAACAACTAACCAGAAATCTACAAATCCATCAGCGATAAGAAGAGGCAACCTTAATCCTAATACATATCATGAAATATTTGAAAATCCATCCAAGTGTACCCACATTTCTAATATTATATGTTTTAAGGATGAGCCTTAAATATATATACATATAGAAATGTCTTGAATTCTGTCCCCACTTCCCATACATTGGTAGCTTGCTTTGAATTACTTGAACCAATTCTACTATGGCCATACCAATGAGGTACCATGTAGTACCATCTAGAATGGCCTGAAACCAAGCTCTGTTTAAAACATCTAATGCAATTAAACCACCTATGTGTTGTTCTAATCCAACCCCCATCTTTTCTCCCATTCGTAACCTAACAAAAGTTGCAGAACAATAGCTGTCACAATGGGAGCACCTCGTGAGAAGGGTTATCCCAATTTTCATCATACGCAACAAATGAAAAAGAATTATCTGATTTCGAAAAGAGGTAATGTTTTTGCTATAATAGATAGATAGCCAACATTTACCAATGAAGTGCCGATACCAACTGTTTGATTATAAAAAATAGAGTCGTTCACGTCGCTGCTGGTAGCTTCTGTCGTCGTCACTATTTAGATTCTGTTGTTGTCGCCGGTAGTTTAAGTCGTCACCGCCCATAGCTTTTGTCGTCTCAGTAGCTAGCTTTTGAATTCGCTGTTAAATGTACAGCCGTTGTCATCGTCGTTTACTGGATTTTATTAATCTAGGGTTACCCACTTGGTTGCTTTGACAAAAAAAAAAAAAAAAAAACTTGGTTGCTTTGCAATTTACGATTCGTTTGATTGGACGGAATAGAATGATGGTGAAATTGAATGAAAAAAGTAATGGAATGAAAGAAGAAATGAAATAGAATTGTCAAAGAAATCACTATTCCATTCACTTGTTGGTTGATATAGGATGAGGGAATAAATGGAATAGTCAAATTTAATAAAATTCTCATTATGCCCTTATAATGAAATTTTATTATATTTCACTGTTCCATTTCTTTCCTCATTTTATTATATTTCACTATTTCATTCAATTTTCAGTCTCTTTTCTTTAATTTCTGTTTCTGTTCTCAATTTTCAATTTTTGTTCTCAATTTTCAATTTATGTTCTCAATTTTTTGTTTTCTAATTTTCTGTTTTTGTTCTCAATTTTCTGTTATCTAATTTCTGTTCTCAATTTTTTATTCTCTAATTTTTATTATTATTCTCAATTTTATGTTCTCTGATTTTTTGTTTCTCTTCTCAATTTTTTGTTTCTGTTATCTAATTTCTGAATTGAGTTGGATCAGCGATATTTTTTTTTGTAATTTTTGTTTTGATTCCAGCTGATTTCAAATAGAACCCCATTCACTTGATTTTCATTCCAATTGAATCACAAAAGTGATTCCAGTGGAGAACTAAACAACAAAATGAAAATGATCTCCATTTCGCTCCGATTTTGTCCAACCAAACATGTCGTTAGAGTAATGAAAAATAGGATAGAAAAATTAATCACCCAAAACTCTTCCATTTTCGTAACTTGAATCAATGAATTTGGTAGAGATTTCCTTGTATAGCTTGATGGTTGTTTCCAAATATACCTAAAGGGTTCCATAATGACCAGCTGTGTGTGAGGTTGAGGGAGGTTGATCTTAGGGTTTTTCCAAAACATAAATAATTGATTGGGTTTTTCATTATTTAGGCTTTGTCTATTAAGACCTATAATAATATATATTGTAAAAATGAGTGTTAACCTAAAAATACTTTTATTTAAATTAATTTTTTAATACAATCTTAATTAGAAGAAACTATTTATCACTAAGATTAATTAATTTTATGTCTTATTCCACACTAATTCCACACCACACTTGTACGTAATATTAAATTTTAGGAAAAAATATATTTTAAACCCTCTACGTATTGACAAATGGTTCCTCTCCATCTGAGCATTTCATTTTAAACTCTCTATGTATTAACACATTTTTATTTAGTCTTTTGGTAAAACAAACTGTCCAAACTAACATAATTTTGAGGGCAAAATCGTCATTTTATATTTTATATTTTTTCAATTTTTTCTTTTTTCTTTTTTCATTTTTTGTTTAACCCCTCTCTCTCCCGCTCAACTGTCACACCCCACCCCGGGCGCCCGTCACCCATGGGGCTAGCGTGACATCGACACGACATTACCTGGGCGACAAACCAAAACTAGAAGGCGACAGAAAGCATTCATAATTATACAATTACAAAATCAGGTCATAAAACAGCTTCTTCAACTAGGGACACACCCGTCCTCGATATTTTAAATACAGCAAAAGGTAAAAATGACAATGAACCTCTGCTAGGTTCACCACAGGCTGCACCTCCCAAAATTCCCCCTTGCTAAATCGCCGACGGACTCTACCCAGTGCCAGTAGGGGACCGACTCATAACTATTTCGCCTGCGAGTGTACTGCCTTCTTTTAGTAAAACATTCTTTATATAAAAAAAAATACAGTCTAAATAATACATCATTTAAATATGAATCAAGCACAAATATCTAGATGTCACATAGCGTGTAAAAGTCTTCACAATATATGTAGTGGAAATAAAGCAATATTCATGAGTTTCATTTCAAAACTATCCAGTGTAAATATCCTACTGATCATTTCAATAAAATAATAAATCACCCAGTACGAATAAACGTCACATCTCAAACCACCACTCCACCATTACTCACACTGGCTAGCCATAGTAATCGTTTTAACCTCACGATCGGGAGTTGCAACGGTATCGTAATATTCGTAGGAATGCCTTCCTACGAAATATCCACATCCCTTTTTGGGGAGAAATATAATTCACACCCCTTACGGGGAGAAACATAATCCACACCCCTTACGGGGAGAAATATAATCCACTTATTTATGAAATCGTACAGCATAAGTAAACACATATGTCATTATATAAATATAAAAAACAGTTTGATAAGAAGACAATACACTCACCTCACTTCTTGTGCTACCATAACTGTACTGTCCAAAGCCTACTGGGATGCTGACGTTTGCGAACCTAATAATGATAGGGTCTAAATTAATATTTTATTTTAAAATAACCTAACATACAATGCAGACCTTAAATTCCATATTTCTTATTCCCCAAATTAATTATACAAAATTTGTTATTTATGCCCCCTTTTTCAACGTTAATATTAACTGTACGATATTATTAAAATTAGCGGTTACGAACTTATCGTAGCGATTACAAAATTTAATGCTAATAATTTAATTTGATGGAAATAATAATTAATGACTTAAAATATTAACCAACGAAATCATTACCTTGTTCCGAATCACCCGCCGGCCGCTAATTGCGTTTTGATTTTTATTTGGGGTTGTTGGTGTAATTTTTTTTTTTTTTTTTTTTTTTTTTTCCTTTTTCCTTCTTCTTTCTTTCTTTTGTTTTATGTTTTTTGTTTCCTCCGGTTCCCGCCGCCCACGACACAGCCCTTCTCTCACCAACTTCCACTACCGGCGACTCACCACCCACGAACGGTGAACGGCCCACACACACGCGAAACCCATACACCAACGGCGAACGGCCAACACACACCTGGCATGCACACACACACATACACTCGTCAACATGGACGTCGCAACAGCTCCGACCACCGCCACCGTCTGCAGCCGTCGCCGGCGAGCTGAACAAACACACGCACACAGTCCCCACATGCACACACTCACTCCGCCGGCAACCCAACAGTGCCTCCGACGACCCTCCACATCAACCCACCTGATGAACAGTACACACCCCTGCCCATTTTACCTCCGTCGGCCGGCGACCAACGACCGATCACCCACTGAAAATAGAGAAAAAGAATACTCATAAAGACTCACCAGACGATGAAGACGGACGACGATCGATCACACCGTTGACGATCTCATCCCCTCCAACGGCCGCCGAGCAAACCACCGAAAATTTCACACGATCGTTTTCAAAGCAGCGGCCATAGGAACATACCCATGCAGCCACGGGATACACGGTCTGCTTTCTCACCGGCGGAACGCCGATCACGGAGCCCCGACGTCCTCCTCCTCCTCCTCTCTCTCTAGATTTTTTTTCGAGTTTTCCTTTCTTTTCCCGATTTCCTCACTTCAGTGCATGTAGGAGGGTTTTTAACGCATGAAATTAGTGGTTTAAACCAATTTTGAGCTTGCCACGTCGCCCCTCGATCATCCCTCCTTGGCCGGTGGGTTGCCGTCGGTTTGCCGTGTGGTTATGTATATATATATATATATATATATATATATATATATATATATATATATATAAATAAAAAAAATAAATTACACTTTCCTCCCTTCATTTTCTTTAGGATTCTTATTTTAGTATATTTCTATTTTAAAAAGTTCCAAATTTATAATTTTGCCCCTAACATTTTTTACTTTTGATTTCTAATTGCCAATTTAAATCTCAAGTTTAAATTTTTGCGTTTCTAAATTCCCAATTTGACCTTCAACTTTTAATTTGGGTTTTTATCAATAAAATTTTTTTACCCTAAAATTCTCTAACGTTCTATAATGCGGTTATTTATGACGTACGTTCTACAACTTAGGTTTTACAACTCTTCCCCTCTAAAAGAAATTTCGTCCCGAAATCTTATTTATTTATTTATTTATTTATTTATTTATTTATTATTATTATTATTATTATTATTATTATTATTATTATTATTATTATATACCTTAGTCAAACAAATGCGAGTATTTGCTTCTCATTTTTTCCTCTCGCTCCCATGTCGCCTCTTCTACCGCATGACTACGCCACAACACTTTGACTAACGGGATCGTCCTCGTTCGCAATACTTGATCTTTACGGCTTAAGATTTGGACCGGCTCCTCAACATAGGACAAATCAGCTTCCAATTCGATCAGCTGCGAGGTTAACACATGAGAAGGGTCTGGCACATATTTTCGGAGCATCGATACATGGAAAACATCGTGTAGTCGAGATAACTCTGGTGGTAATACAAGTCTATACGCTGTTGTGCCAATCCGCTCTAGAATTTCATATGGTCCGATGTATCTTGGACTCAACTTTCATTTCTTTCCAAATCTCATTATGCCTTTCCACGGAGAAATACGCAAGAACACATGATCCCCTACCTCGAATTCTAACTCCCGCCGACGCTTGTCTGCGTAACTCTTCTGCCGACTCTGCGCGATTTTCAACTTTTCTCGAATCACTTCTACTTTGTCTGCTGTCAGTTGGGCTAGGTCCAAGATCAACAACTTACGTTCACCTACCTCAGTCCAACAAACAGGGGTTCTGCATCTCCTACCGTACAATGCCTCATACGGAGCCATCTCAATTGCCGAGTGGTAGCTATTGTTGTAAGCGAATTCCATCAATGGCAAGTGATCATCCCAACTTCCAGGAAATTCCAGAACACATCCCCTCAACATATCTTCCAACGTCTGAATCGTACGCTCTAACTGGCCGGCCGTCTGAGGATGGAAAGCGGTGCTAAATTTTAGCTTGGTACCTAAAGCAGTTTGGAGACTCGGCCAGAACCTCGAAGTAAATCTCGGATCTCTATCCGACACTATAGAAACTGGTGCGCCATGCAATCTAACAATCTCATCGATATACAGCTGAGCATACTTTTCAAGAGAGAGTGTCGTCTTTACAGCTAGGAAATGAGCTGACTTGGTAAGCCTATCAACGATCACCCAGATGGAATTATCCCCTTTTGAGTACAGGGTAATCCCGAAACAAAATCCATCGTGATATGCTCCCACTTTCACTCTGGAATAGGTAGGGGTTGCAGCAATCCACCCGAACGTTGATGCTCAATCTTTACTTGTTGACACACAAGGCACCTGGCAACAAATTCTGCGATCTCCCGTTTCATTCCAATCCACCAATAATGCTCACGCAAGTCTCAATACATTTTAGTGCTCCCATGATGCATTGCGTACGCGGAGCTATGTGCCTCTTCCAAGATATCTTTTTTTAAATTGACATCATTAGGCACACATAGCCTATTTCCACACATCAAAACTTCGTCCCTTTCCCTGATATGATGATCAATTCTGTGACCGTTTTTTACTTCATCTCGAATCCTCTCCAATTGAATATCTGATTTTTTAGCTTTGGTAATGCGGTCAATCAACGTCGGTCTCAAAGTCAAGGTTGCAAGCAAAACTGCCGTTTGACCAACCGCTAACTGAACTCACAACGATCTCAACTCTGCATACAAATTAGCATGCGCGACTCGAATGTGTGCAACCGAACCTGCCGATTTTCGACTCAAAGCATCTGCTACAACATTTGCCTTTCCTAGATGATAGTGGATGATGCAATCATAATCCTTGATCAATTCCATCCAACGCCTCTGCCTCAGATTTAATTCCTTCTGAATAAACAAGTATGTCAGACTTTGATGGTCGGTGTATATTTCACATATTTCGCCATACAGGTAGTGCCTCCAAATCTTCAGGGCGAACACAATTGCTGTCAACTCCAAATCGTACGTCGGGTAATTACGCTCATGGTTCTTCAATTGCCGGGATGCATATGCGATCACGTGACCCTGCTGCATCATAACGCATCCCAACCCTTAGTGTGACGCGTCGCTATAAATCACGAAACCACATCCCTCTGACGGGAGGGACAGTATTGGTGCCGATATCAATCTATTCTTCAACTCCTGGAAACTTTGCTCACATTTGTCAGTCCACTCAAATTTGGATTCCTTGTGGGTCAATCGAGTCAACGAGGTAGCTATAACGGAACATCCTTGCACAAACCGTCGATAGTAACCCGCCAATCCTAGAAAGCTTCGAACTTCCGTCACATTTTTCGATCTTTCCCACTAGACAACAGCTTCAACTTTCTTTGGGTCTACCTGGATACCCTCTCCTGAAATAACAAGCCCCAAAAATACTATATGATCTAGCCAGAATTCACATTTGCTAAATTTCGCATATAACCGCTTCTCTCGCAATATCTATAATACGAGTCAGAGATGCTTCGCATGCTCTTCCCTACTTTGGGAATAGACCAAAATGTCATCAATGAATATTATAATAAATTGATCCAGGTAAGGCTGAAAGATACGGTTCATCAAATCCATGAAAGCAGCAGGGGCGTTTGTCAATCCAAAGGGTATAACCAGAAATTCATAGTGTCCATATCTCGTACGGAATGCCGTTTTTGCCACGTCCCTATCTCTGACTTTCAATTGGTGGTACCCCGATCGAAGATCTATCTCGAAAAATACTTTAGCTTTCTGGAGCTAGTCAAATAAGTCATCAATCCTAGGTAATGGATATTTATTCCGAACCGTCACCCTATTCAGCTATCGATAGTCAATACACATTCTCAACGTACCATCCTTCTTCTTCACGAGCAGCACTGGGGCACCCCAGGAGGAGACACTAGGCCTGATAAACCCACGGTCTAATAAGTCTTGCAACTGTACTTTCAACTCTTTCAACTCCGTAGGTTCCATACGATAAGGTGGAATCGATATAGGAGTAGTGCCTGGAAGCAACTCAATCGTGAATTCCATCTCCCTATCTATGGGCAACCCTGGCAATTCTTCCGAAAATACATTGGAAAAATCCCTGACTACTGGAATATCTGCCACCGGAATTTCCCTCTAACTAGTGTCAATCACGTGCGCAAGATATCCCTGACATCATTTCTTCAATAATTTCCTAGCTTCTAGAACTGAAATTAAACTGACAAGAGTGATACTTCTATCTCTAGCAAATACAAACTTTGGCTCGCCTAAGATTCGAAATATCACTTCTTTCTTGAAACAGTCCACCGTGGCATGATATCCGGATAGCAAATCCATCCCTAATATTATATCAAAATCGTAAATATTCAAGGGTAATAGATCTGCCAATAACTCTCTATCACCAAGCCGAAGTGGACTGTCCTTATACGCACTATCGATCCAGACCGACTCACTTACTGGAGTAGAAATAACAATACGATTTGACAAAGAAATGGAAAATCTGCCTACTTGCATCATGAAGGTTGTTGAAACAAATGAATGTGTAGAACTAGGATCAATAAGTACACGAGCATCTCTAGCGTATAAAGATATGATACTTGTGACCACATCAGGAGTAGCCTGAGCATCCTGTCGTGTAGTAGCAAACACACGGCCTCGCGTTGGAGGTCTACCAGCCGATCCTCTATCCCGCCCTTGGGCGGTGCTAGGGCCCGCACTACCCATACTGCTCGTAGGAGGCATAAATGTAGAAGCAAGTTTCGGACAATGCATAGATATGTGTCCCGGCTCATGACAGTGAAAACATATCAGTCCTCCCCTGGGACAATCTCTAGCTAAATGACCCGGTGCTCCACACTGATAACATATGTTTCCCCTAGTTTGAGTAACCGGCTGACTTCTCCATACCTTTGCGAACCTACACTCGCTTCCGATGCACTTTGTTGTTGCCTAGGGTATGATTGTCGAGGACCATGGCTTCTGACTGATTGGCCAAACAATGAGGCCCGAGCAACTGGCGGTCGAGATACCGTCCCTCGTGAAGTGCCACCCGAAAATCTGCTAGGTGACTCAAATCGGCTCTTCTTGAACTGCTCTCGACTCTCGACGGCTTCCTGCACATCCCTCTCCACTAGCTTTGCCGTATTCACCAACTCTGCAAAATTCTTAATCTGCTTGCTTGTCAACCTGGAGCGTATCTCTAACTGAAGTCCCTTCTGGAAACGTCTGCATCTCGCCTCTTCCGTCTTTACCAAATCAGGGCAAAACGGGACAAAGAATCAAATTTGACTTCGTACTACTGAACTGTCATCTTTTCCTGTTTCAACACGATAAATTCTTCCTCCATCTGAAATTGGTAAGACTCAGGAAGATATTTCTCGTTAAACACGGCAACGAAATGACCCCACGTGATCTCATCGCCAGAACCAGAAATCAACCTTTTCATTTCTTCCCACCAATGCTCGGCCTCCTCCCTTAGCAGGAAAGTGGCAAGGGAAACTCGACTATCGTCAACAATTCCCATCGCCTCGAATACATGACCCACACCTCTAATCCAATTCTCCGCGTCAGCCGGACCTACCGTCCCAGTGAAAGCCGGAGGGTCTAACTCGTTGAACCTCTTCAGTCGTACCGCCTGAGATGTGGCAGTATCACTTTGGGCCCTTTGACTTTCCATAATCCTCGCTTGCTGCTCCGTCAGCCGGGCAGCAGCCTGCAAAATTCTTTCAACCGCGTCTAAGCTCCCTTGCAACCTATCACCCCGCGTGTGGGATTCCACAATATGCAAACTTTCCTCGTCCCTATCTTTCTGTTTCTGAGGCTCCACTCGAATCGGGGATTCCGCCTGCCCCTAGGGTCTCACACTCTCAGAGGTTTCATCTCCCCCCTCCATACCTGTTATCAGCCATAAAATTCAATTCAACGACTAACTAGGTCAACCAGAAAAATGACAACAATTTATATACGTTAGTTAACTATTATGCAAGTATCAACAACATCTACTGACACCCTATCTTAAAGTCCCCTACTGACTAGATGACCGACACGTCTTCATATCCCCCAATCCTTTACACTACAGGCACTAGTAAGTCTACAGAACCTATAACCTAGGCTCTGATACCAAAATTGTCACACCCCACCCCGGGCACCCGTCACCGGTGGGGCTAGCGTGACGTCGACACGACATTACCTGGGCGACAAACTAAAACTAGAAGGCGACAGAAAGCATTCATAATTATACAATCACAAAATCAGGTCATAAAACAGCTTCTTCAACTAGGGACACACCCATCCCCGATATTTTAAATACAGCAAAAGGTAAAAATGACAATGAACCTCTGCTAGGTTCGCCTCAAGCTGCACCTCCCAAAATTCCCCCTTGCTAAACCGCCAACGGACTCTACCCAGTCCCAGTAGGGGACCGGCTCCTAGCTATTTCGCCTGCGAGTGTACTGTCTTCTTTTAGTAAAACATTCTTTATATATAAAAAAATACAGTCTAAATAATACATCATTTAAATATGGATCAAGCACAAATATCTATATGTCACATAGCGTGTAAAAGTCTTCATAATATATGTAGTGGAAATAAAACAATATTCATGAGTTCCATTTCAAAACTATCTAGTGTAAATATCCTACTGATCATTTCAATAAAATAATAAATAACCCAGTATGAATAAACGTCACATCTCAAACCACCACTCTACCACTACTCACACTGGCTAGCCATAGTGATCGTTTTAACCTCACGATCGGGAGTTACAACGGTAACGTAACATTTGTAGGAATGCCTTCCTATGAAATATCCACACCCCTTTTTGGGGAGAAATATAATTCACACCCCTTACAGGGAGAAACATAATCCACTCATTTATGAAATCGTACAGCATAAGCAAACACATATGTCATTATATAAATACAGAAAATAGTTTGACAAGAAGACAGTACACTCACCTCACTTCTTGTGCTACAATAACTGCACCGTCTAAAGCCTACCGGGATGCTGGCGTTTGCGAACATAGTAATGATAGGGCCTAAATTAATATTTTATTTTAAAATAACTTAACATACAATGTAGACCTTAAATTCCATATTTCTCATTCCCTAAATTAATTATACAAAATTTGTTATTTATGCCCCTTTTTTCAACGTTAATATTAACTGTACGATATTATTAAAATTAGCGTTTACGAAATTATCGTAGCGATTACAAAATTTAATGCTAATAATTTAATTTGATAGAAATAATAATTAATGACTTAAAATATTAACCAACGAAATCATTACCTTGTTCCGAATCACTCGCCGGCCGCTAATTGGGTTTTGATTTTTATTTGGGGTTGTTGGTGTAAATTTTTTTTCCCTTTTTCTTCTTCTTTTTTCTTTTTTTTTCCTTTTTCCTTCTTCTTTCTTTCTTTTGTTTTATGTTTTTTGTTTCCTCCGGTTCCCGCCGCCCACGACACAGCCCCTCTTTCACCAACTTCCACTGCCGGTGACTCACTACCCACGAACGGTGAACGGCCCACACACACGCGAAACCCATACACCAACGGCGAATGGCCAACACACACCCGGCATGCGCATACACACACACACACACACACACTCGTCAACACGGACGTCGCAACAGCTCCGACCGCTGCCACCGTCTGCAGCCATCGCCGGCGAGCTGAACAAACACACGCACACGGTCCCCACACACACACACTCACTCCGCCGGCGACCCAACAGTGCCGCCGCCGACCCTCTACATCTACCCACCTGATGAACAGTACACACCCCTGCCCACTTTACTTCCGTCGGCCGGCGACCAACGGCCGATCACCCACTAAAAATAGAGAAAAAGAATACTCATAAAGACTCACCAGACGATGAAAACGGACGGCGATCGATCACACTGTTGACGATCTCATCCCCTCCCACGGGCACCGAGCAAGCTACCGGAAATTTCACACGATCGTTTTGACAGCAGCAGCCACAGGAACATACCCATGCAGCCACGGGATACACGCTCTGCTTTCTCACCGGCGGAACGCTGATCACGGAGCCCCGACGTCCTCCTCCTCCTCCTCCTCTCTCTCTCTCTAGATTTTTTTTCGAGTTTTCCTTTCTTTTCCCGATTTCCTCACTTCAGTGCATGTAGGAGGGTTTTTAACGTATGAAATTAGTGGTTTGAACCAATTTTGAGCTTGCCACGTCACCCCTCGATCGTCCCTCCTTGGCCGGTGGGTTGCCGTCGGTTTGCCGTGTGGTTATGTGTATATATATATATATATATAAAAAAAAAAAAAAAAAAAAAAAAAATTACACTTTCCTCCCTTCATTTTCTTTAGGATTCTTATTTTAGTATATTTCTATTTTAAAAAGTTCCAAAATTGTAATTTTACCCCTAACATTTTATACTTTTGATTTCTAATTGTCAATTTAAATCTCAAGTTTAAATTTTTGCGTTTCTAAATTTCCAATTTGACCCTCAACTTTTAATTTGGGTTTTTATCAATAAAAATTTTTTACCCTAAAATTCTCTAACGTTCTATAATGCGGTTATTTATGACGTACGTTCTACAACTTATATTTTACATCAACACTCTCTCTATATCTTCCTCTCTCCCTCTTCCTCCCTCCCCCTTCCTGACAGTCGGAACCACCCCGTAACAGGGGGTGTTTCACCCCCATAACAAGGGGTGAAAACACCCCCTTCAACAGGGGGTGTTCACAAACTCTTTTTCACAGGGGGTGAACACCCCCTGTTCCAGCCGGCGAGGAGAGGGAGGGACAAAAGGAGGGAGAGAGAGGAGGAGGGTAGGAGGAATAGAGAAGGAGATAGGGAGAAAGAAGGAAGGAGGAGGAGAGAGAGAGAGAAATGAGCGGGAGAGAAAGAGAGGGGAAGATAAAAAAAAAAAAAAAAATCATTTAAAAATTAAAAATATGCAAAAAAACATATTTGCCCCTCTGTTCAGTTATGTTTGATAAATTTTTTGATAAAATGACCGAATAAAAATAGGCTGATACCTAAAAGGTTTAAAATGAAACGCTCAAACGGAAAAAGACCATTTAGAAAAGTTTTAATATCTAGAGAGTTTAAAATGTATTTTTTCCTAAATTTTACAATTATAATTCACAGTCTCGACGATGTTTGACCACTCACTTTGTAATTTATTTTTTTTAATTACAATTAATTTCACTTTTTATATAAGTAAATCATGGTAAGTGTGACAACTTTCACTGCAGTTATGGTTGAAATAGATGATGATAGCTATTTTAATTTTATTCAAAGTTTGTAACCTGGATATGCAGCTCACCTCTTCAACCCCCTTCTCTCCTTTCCCAACATATGTAAAAAAGGGGGAAAAAAAATTAAAAGAATATGAGAAAGATGAACAACAATAATATAGATTCCACATCTTCTTAAACATAGAATCACCACAAACATACAGTGAAATTATGAATATAAAGAAATGAGATGTCAACCTGCAGATTAACAATGGTAGCCATCTCGATTTTGACATATTGCATGCTAAAATGCAAAAGAACCAGAATATCACATTTTTTCCCTCCTTGAATTTAACTCTGTTTAGAAGATGGGAAATATCAAAGTAAATCCAAGTTGGTGTGATTGAATTGATGGATCATTCTCGTGGACATGTTGACAAGGCAATCTACTTAAGGAAGGCGGACACAAGCTAATTTATGCAACATATAGCCTGATTTCTTATGTCTTCAAGCTCAAGAACACAAGAATAGTTGAAGAAAAAAGATGTCCAACAAAGCTCAAGATTACTATTATTAACGCATTAAAGTTCGGTACAAGATCGCATTACATCAAACACTTGCGACAGGAACACAATTATATCACAATTAATAGATCGATCACGCAAATTGCAATCACATTCATAGAGATTATTCATACTTCTACTACGAGATCATCAAAAGTTTAGTTTCTAACCAGAGATCTGAATGGATTTGACATCAGGCCTCTTCACTTCCTCCTTGGGGATAGTGACTGTGAGCACTCCATTTTCCATGGAGGCCTTCACCTGATCCATCTTCGCATTCTCCGGTAGCCTGAACCTCCTAGAGAACATTCCGCTGCTGCGCTCCACCCGGTGCCACGTATCATTCTTCTCTTCCTTCTCCACATTCCTCTCGCCTCTAATTAGCAGAACTCTGTCGTCTTCAACCTCAACCTTTACCTCTTCCTTCTTAATTCCGGTAAGATCGGCCTTGAAGACGTGAGCCTCCGGCGTCTCTTTCCAGTCGACGCGAGCGTTCACCAGCGCGGAAGTCTCGCTTGAAGAAACAGAAGGAAATCGGAAGTCACGGAAAGGATCCCAAACATCCAGAGAGAATGGATCGAGTACGTTGCTCCGGCGACCACCAAAGAAGCTTGGGATTATCGACATCTTGGCTTCGACTGTGCTTGGGCTTAGAAATTGGATTGCCTGACGAACGAAAACCGCTTGAATCCTTAGATGATTTCTAATCTGACCAGTGTTAATTTGGAGGTTCTTGCGGAAAATTGGCGGGGCTTGATTTGTTATTTATAGTTCGAGAAGACACTTCAGTACTTCCATACCGAATTTTCTAGCAGCTTCACGTCCCCTTCAGAAAATTGGACTTGCTTCCAGACCAACTGTTCTAGTCGTTTTATTTGATGGAAATGGGCAAAATTGTAAATTGCGTTTTCTTTTGCCAGGAAAAATTATTTGGGTGTTTCTATATTTACCGTATTTTCTTTTTGAATTGTTTACCTAATAAATATTTTTTAAAAACAAAATTACTAACAACACGCGACTTTCAATTTAATTACCAAGCTCGAGCATCCCGGCGTTGTGAACGCCGGGACCACTTTGGTCCCGGTGTTGCGAACACCGGGACCATTTCTATTTTATTTTTTTTGGTCCCGGCATTCAGAACGCCGGGACCAAAAATAAATAAATATTTTATTGGCTTGGTCTCGGCATTGTGAATAACAATTATTGTACACATATTTTTCACAATCTATTTATATATTCAAATTCTTATGAATAAGATCTACAAAAATGATATCACATTCGTTATTTTTTTTTATTAGTTTCATATTCGTGTTACATTCAATATGATATTTTCATAATTTTTAATTTTCACATTACATTCAGCATAGTACTTTTAGAATTTTCAGTTTTCACATTCGTATTACAATTAATACGGTTTCATACATTATCAAAATACTGTTGCGTGTTACATTCAACTTACAAATTATCTTTATCAGTAAGCCTTGTTGTATTCAACACGTTCATATAATTTGTATTATTATCAAAATCAATTGTGTTATTACATTGAATGCTATATTCAACACTGACGAGGCATACAAATTATAGTAATTTTATATATAAAATTAACATTACTATTGATCTTATATATAACATTCACATGCATCATAATCCAAAACTAAAAAAAATTAATATCTCATTTTGAAGGTCATGATTTATAAATCAATGTGGTGTAAAAAAATCATTGAACAATAATCACAGTTGGAAGAAATTATAGGTTTCATTTTCAGTTTCATTAATTGCCTATTACTATTTTTGTTCCGTGATTTTAGAGATGACAACATGTATGAAAGGTGCAAATTCATTAATAAGGGTAAATTTGTCCGCAAATTTCCATCAGGATCGATTGGTGCAAACCAAACCTTTTGGATTTATCCGGTAGTTTTTGCACAATAAGAAAAATTAAAACTAAGGGAAACAATCAAACACCTCTGTCTTCATCTCTTCAAGATTAGATTTGTCATCTTAGCTTGGGGGAGTCAAGGTATTTGAGATCCACTACGTCTTCAGTTCCTTTCTTCGCAAGAAAATCTACACACTTGTTATTATCTCTCAGGTGAATTGAAGCTTTGGTGGCGGAATATTACGTCGTCACTTTCATCGCAAGTTTACGGGTCAAGTTTTAGTATAGATGGGAAGGAGTAGGGGTTGTCGTATCCACAGGGATTAGTTGAGGTTATTATCAATAATTTTATTTAGGCGATAAAAATTGATTTATAATTAATTAATACTAATACTAAGTTAATTAATCTAATTAAACTATAATATTATATTGAGATGTTTAGGAAAAAAGATTATCTAGGGATTAACTTCGTTTACAAAAACGTATTTGGTTTCGTTTAGTTTACAATAACGGTGTTCAACCTATCCAATAATCTCTATATTGTAAACTCACTCACCATCTCTCCCAAGTGTAAGATGAGTGAATATGCAACTTCGCGTCAACGAAGAAATCCCCCTCAATGTCTTAACGACACTAGGTCACATGAGTCTTGCCCCCAACGTCATTGATTACACACTTTCTAACTCCCTCCCGTGTTATTAGATTACAGCGTTATGTTTACCCTAATCCGAATTCGGGGTTACCTCTCCCGAGTGTCAAACCCCGTATTCTCTATATATCTAAACAAGCATAGAATCAAATAATAACGATAAACACAATTGAATTAGTGAAGAACAACAATTAACGAAACAAAATTCAAACAAACAACGATTTCATAAATACTATTAATGCCTAGACAAAATCCGTTTAGCTCATTACCTTAACCATTTATACAATGAAAAACAAGCTAAACATGCTCGACAACCTACCGAAGTTAAGAAAATAAAGAGAGAAACAGAATAACTTAGCCATAGTCCGAAGATTTGGTGCTAAAACCGTTCAACGATCGCTTCTTTTTCTTCACAACGTGTTCTTCTCCTTTGGATTTGGTTAAGCACTCCCCAAAGCACTCTCAAAATATTATGAACCTTCAGGGGTCTCTCTTGGATGAATGGAGAGGAGAGGAGAAGATATAGGATTCAAAATATGTAAAATAAATATCTAAACTGTGTGTAGAATGACCGTCACGGTGGTGGGTTCACCGCCGCAGCGGTGAGTATGTCGGTTTGGTCATGGCCTTAGCGGTGGATCTCACCGCTATGGCGGTGGGTTTTCAGCAACTTTAGGGCCTTCTCTACATCATGACCGCTGTGGCGGTGGTTTCATCGCCGCGACGGTGGGCTGCAGGTTATGAATTTTGCCCTTTTACTTGTTTTTCCACCTTTCTTCCACCATTCTTAATCCGATTCGATCATTTATCATTCGTTTTCATCCCTTATCACCTCACACACCTGATTTATAACAAAAAGAATAAAAACGTAATAAAACGTAATAAACATACTCGGAAACTAATGAGTTCGATTTAGAAATAGATAAGTAAATTACACCTATCAAATAACCCCCAAACTTAAAATTTTGCTAATCCTCGAGCAAAACACCCACAAATTACAAGAAAATATAACAACTCATTACGAAATTAAAAACTAAAAACGAAAAACACTAAAAACAATATTGTGCAAGTTTTGAATATTATCTACCAGTCAAACGATTATTCCCTCATCGGCCCCCAATCCTATCGAGTTCAACAATAAAACACACCATATGGTGTTCTAGAAATTCAACATTTGATGATACTAAGCGTCATTCTAGATCATGTCCAAAGTGTGTGTGTTAAAATTCAATTATACAAATATCCACCGATTGGATTAGATTATTGGTGGCAGAATATTACGTCGCCACTTTCACCGCAAGTGTACGGGTCAAGTTTTAATAGAGTGAGAAGAGTAAGGGCTATTGTTTCCACATGGATTAGTTGAGAATATTGTCGAGTACCGTAATTATCCTAACCTAATTTTATTTAGACGATAAAAAATGAAGTTTATAATTAATAATATATTAATACTAAATATTAATTTATCTAATTATACTATATTACTAATATGGGATGTTTATGGGAATGGATTATTCTAGAGATTAACTTCTTTTACAAATACGCATTTGATCTCGTTTAACTTACGTTAACGGTGTTAGACGTATTTGATAACCTCTGTATCGTAAACTTATTCACTCCCTCTCCCGAGTGACAAGTGAATGAATATGTGACTTCGCGTTAACACCGAAGTCCCCCTTTAGCGTTTTTTAGAACACATAGTCACATAAGTCTTGCCCCAACATCATTGATTGCATACTTTCTAACTCTCTCCAGGGTTATTAGACCGTCGCATTGTGTTTAATCCTAATCCGAATTCGGGGTTATTTCTCCCAAGTGTCAAATCTCGTATTCTCAGTATATCATAACAAGCATAATAAATAAGAAGAAACAACAAACACAATCAAATAACGAAGAACAATCATTAACAAAACACTGATTTCAAAATCACATATTCATAAATTATAGTAATCCCTAAACAATATATGTTTAGCTAATGAACATAACCGTATATATAATAATAAACGAGCTAAACATGCTCAAACCATAATTCAAAGTTAAGAAATAAATAAAGAAATGAGCGAAACTAACCACAGTCCAAAGATTTGACACTAAAACCATTCCGAGATCACTTCTCATTCTTCATATCGTAATCTTCTCCTTCGAATTTGGTGGAGCATTCCCCAAAAATCTCTTAACCTTATTCTAACCCTAGGAGCTCTCTAATTGCCGAAATAGAGGAGAGGAGGAAGATATAGGACTCAAAAATCTCTAAATAAATATCTAAAGTGTGTAGAGAGTCACCGCCGCGGCGGTGGTTAAGTCGGTTTGATCTAATTTGATCGTTTATGATCCATTTTCATTTTTTTTCACCCAACACACCTGTTTTAATACAAAAGAATAAAAATATATTAAAACGTATTAAAATATTATAATTACACTCGAAAACTATCAAATTCGGTTTGGAAATAGATAGGTAAATTACACCTATCAAATACCCCTAAATTTGAAATTTTACTAGTCCTCAAGCAAAACACTCACACTAAAATAAAAAACATGACTAAATTAAATAACATGAACAACCTAAACACAAACAATCTAAACATAACGATATTTGAGTTTTGAATTCTTTTATCGACCAAAATATTTTTCCCTCAACAACCCCTAGTCATATCGAGTTCAGGTGGTAAAATGCACCATGTGGTGTTCTAGAATTTCGACATTCAATAATGGTAAATGCCATTCTATATCCTTCCAACGTGTGTGCGCAAGACTTAATAATATAGCTATTCAAGATCAGATTGGATTATCCACCAACGAAACTCACGACTTAGACCATAAAGGAATAGGATATCCAAATGCCTGATTCGGTTTCACTCTTCACTAATGTAGGCTGAGTAATTCATAAAGATCAAAAGGACTTGGTTCGGTTTTGTAACATTTGGCCAAGGGTATATCGGAATAGAAAACGGGTTAACGCCGTTAACTTAACACTACCCAAGTCTCAACGCTTGACACATTCACTCTCGAACCCTCATAGATAAATTGGAAATAATTCTAAACATACGTTTAAGACCGACGTACTCACTTGTCAAAAGAAACAAAATTTACCAATATTTACATAAAAAAAAATTTCAACTTACCATACCCCCAAACTTATTCGATTTTTAAAATTTTACAGGTATGGTTAAAACGGAAAAAAAAATGACAAGTGAGTACTCGAATACCAAACCAATCAGAAGTTTTCCCTCAACCCAACCGCTCACTTCAAGTAGCATATACGAATGCTAACTTGATTCACTCAAATTGTGCTTTAAATTCAGTGATATAGGTTTGGAAAAAGATTAATTGGCCAGGGTATTTGTTTATGTGATCAGAATTGAAATGGCATTTAGGCTTCGACAAGGTAACGATGGATAAACATATAACATGGTAAGCTTAAAAGACTCAAGTGACAAAATGAATGCCTAAATCATATCTCCTGAACTACCTCACCTAGGATTTCGCCTCAAATTTCCCCTCAATCAGGTTCTAGAATCCTTCAATTGTCATGAGTTTGGCTAATCGATAATCGGCCTCAAATCAATTGAATAGAAATATATTGAGTCTATGTGCTCGTGCAAATTAGGATCCACAATAACTTTCATCAAAACGCATTGTCAAGCAAACAGAACACACATGCATGGGTGTTACCCTTGACCTTGAAAAACAACTAGGGGGTAATATCATCATTGGGAACGGCCCAGATGAAAGCAAAACTCAGCATGCAACAACAACAACACAAAAACATTCTAGACTAAACAAGCATGCAATACGGTTAAACAGTAAAACATACTAACATTCTACAAATTACCGCCAATCTTAAAATAGTCAATGTCCTTAACGATGTATCAGTGATCCCAATGAAAGCATAAAGCATGATATTGAAGATGGGGGTTTAAAACACGTACCTAGGAGGTGATAGAATCTAGCCTCCGAATCAAGTTGGTTGTGATGGATTTAACTTATTTTCGCCTTGGGTTACCTCCCAAGAAGTGTATGGTTTATTGTCCTAGGCCCAACATGGAGAATGGTTCATCAAAGAGCAGCTTTCGCCCGTAGTACGTGTCATACAACACTACGTACGGGTCTTGATTTTGTATGGCCTCAAGACTGGCGAGATGTTGTAATGTGTGGCTCGATCTTTCAACTCGACTCAGCTCTGATTTATGCACTTGGAGAACTTGAATGTACTGAGCTGGAAATGGAGTAAGATAGGTGAGCCACATCGGATCCTTGTAGATGCAATTTTCTTGGATTGAGTGCGGCGTCACCAACTGGAATTCAAACGGTGAAAACTCACAACGATTAATATGTGAATCTCCATCACCAATCCACACTTTAGTTCTCTCCCAATTAACTTGATCGTCTTCGATCTCAACCAAGTGTCTTTCGTTTGCATTTGGTTCCTCACGGTGGCTTTCACATTCGGATGTGATTTGTTCGCCTCTCAGTGCCACCACTTCGGACTCAGACTCAATGAAGCAAAGAAGTTGACCCATTTGCGTTTGAAGAAACGTTACGGTCACATCGATTTCTACGCAGACCTTCTCAATGTTGGCAAGACGATCCTCGTGCTCATTGATCCGATCATTAGTCTCCCGCCAATTCGCCTGAGTCTCTCTAATAAAATCAAAAAATATTTCCTCCAGGGCGAGAAAAGATTGAACATATTGATCGAGGGTGTCAATCCATGGCACCGAAGTGTTGGAACAATCTGCCAAGCTTTGGTGACTTAGTGAATAATTCCAACTTTGAAAATCGAAAGTCGTCATTCCTCCAACGACCAAATGGTTTCATCTGCGGTTAGGTCATAGAAAGATGAGGTATCGTTTCCTCCTTCCACCCATGTTCTGGTTGCGGCTTGTAACCCGTCGAGGAAATTCAAAAGTTGACACTCCCTCGGGAACCCATGACTTGGAAACCGAAATAACAACTCGTTGTAGCGATCCCAAGCACAATAAAATGGCTCGGAATCTTGTTGAAAGAAATGAATGAATACTTGTTGATCTAGCATCTTCAAGTACCCTGCATAAGAAATAAAAAAACAAAACTACAAACAAAAAATTATAAACAAAAGAAATGCCTAAATTAAAATCAAGTTATTTACTCACAATATTAACAACAATCTAAAAAACTAATCCCCAGCAATGGCGCCAAAAACTTGGTGGCGGAATATTACGTTGCCACTTTCACCGCAAGTGTACGAGTCAAGTTTTAGTAGAGTGAGAAAAGTAAGGGTTATCGTTTCCACAGGGATTGGTTGAGAATATTGTCGAGTACTGTAATTATCATAACCTAATTTTATCTAGGCGATAAAAAATAAAATTTATAATTATTAATATACTAATACTAAATACTAATTTATCTAATTATACTATATTACTAATATGATATGTTTATGGGAATGTATTATTTAGGGATTAACTTAGTTTACAAAAACGCGTTTGATCTCAGTTGGCTTACGTTAACAGTGCTCGACTTATCTGATAACCTCTGTATCGTAAACTCATTCACTCCATCTCATGAGTGACAAGTCAAAGAATATGTGACTTCGCTTTAATGCCGAAGTCCCCTTCTAGTATTTTTTAGAACACATAATCACATGAGCCTTGCCCCAACGTTATTGATTGCACACTTTCTAACTCTCTCCCGAGTTATTAGATCGTCGTGTTGTGTTTAACCCTAATCCGAATTCGGGGTTACTTCTCTCGAGTGTCAAACCCCGTATTTTCAATATATCATAACAAGCATAATAAACAAAGAGAAATGACAAACACAATCAAATAATGAAGAACAATCATTAACAAAACACCGATTTCAAAATTACATATTCATAGGTTATAGTAATCCCTAGACAATATCCATTTAGCTAACGACCATAACCGTATATACAATGATAAACGAGTTAAACATGCTCAAACCATAATCCGAAGTTAAGAAATAAATAAAGAAACGAGAGAAACTAGCCGTAGTCCCAAAATTTGGCACTAAAACCGTTCCGAGATCACTACTCCTTCTTCACATCGTAATCTTCTCTTTCGGATTTGGTGGAGCATTCCCTAAAAACCTCTCAACTCTATTCTAACCCTAGGAGCTCTATAATTGCTGAAATAAAATAGATGAGGAAGATATAGGCCTAAAAAATATCTAAATAAATATCTAAAGTGTGTGCAGAGTCACCGCCGCGGCGGTGGTTAAGTTGGTTTGATCATAGCCTCGGCGGTGGACTCAGCAATGGAAGCAGAGACCTTGCTGTTGTTTCACCGTTGCAGTGGTGAGTTCACCGCCTCAGTGCTGGGCTTTCAGCAACAAAATAACCTTCTCTGCATATTGACCGCCGTGACGGAGGTCTGGATGTCGCAGTGGTGGGCTGCTTTTCAGAATTTTGCCTTTATACTTGTTTTTCCATCGTTCTTGATCTAATTTAATCGTTATTGATCCGTTTTCATCCATTTTCACCCCCATACACCTGTGTTAATACAAAAAGAATAAAAAAAAAATATTAAAACGTATTAAAATATTATAATTACACTTGAAAACTAACAAGTTCGATTTGGGAATATATAAGTAAATTACACCTATCAATTATCCACCAATAAAGTTCATGACTAAATTCAATAAGATATAGGGAATCCATAAGCCTTACCAGGTTCTATTCTCTACTAATGTAGGCTCGGAAATCCAAATAGATCATTAGGACTTGGTTTAGTTTTGAAACATTTGGCTAAGGGTATATCGGAATAGAAAACGGGTTAACATTGTTAACTTAACGTTACCCAAGGCACAACAATTGGCATAAAATCACTCTCGAAACCCCGTAGATAATATTGGAAGCAATTCTAAACATATATTTAAGACCGACTTACTCATTTGTCAAAAGACATGGAAAATAACACTGTATATACATGTTTTTTTTTTAATGAACCACACTCCCAAACTTATTCGATTATTAGAATTTCACGGGTGTTGTTAAAATGAAAGAAAAATGACAAGTGAGTACTCGAATACCGAACCAATTAAAAGCTCGCCCTAAACCCAACCGCTCACATCAAGTACCATTTGCAACTGCTAACTTGATTCACTCAAATTGTGCCTTCAATTCAGCGATATAGGTTTGGAAAGAATTCAATTGGCCATGGTATTAGTTAAGTGTTTAGAATTGAAATGGTTTTTAGGCTTCGACAGGGTAATGAGGGATAAATATTTAACAAGGTAGGCTGCAAAGGCTTAAGCGATAAAAATGAATGCCTAAATCATATCTCCCAAACTACCTCGCTTAGGATTTCTCCTTGAATTTTTCCCAAATCAAGTTCTAAAATCCCTATTGTCATGAACTTGGCGAATGGTTATTCAAATAAATTGGACAGTTATACAATGAGTTAATTTGCTCGTGCATTTAGAATCTACAATAACTTTTACTAAAATGATACGTCAAGCACACAGAACACATATAAATGAGCTTTATGCTCGACCTCAAAAAACAATTAGGAGACAGAGTCATCATTGGGTAATGGCTCAGATAAAGTCAAAACTCAGCATACAATAACAACTAACCTAAACAAACATGCACACAATAAGACAAAACAACATAACTAACATACTACACATCACTGCCAAATTTAAAACGAACAGTGTCCTCAACAACCCATCAGCGATCCCAATGAAAGCATAAAGCATGATATTAAAGACGGGGGTTTAGAACATGTACCTGGGAGGCGAGAGAATCTCACCTCCGAATCAAGTCGGCAGTGACAGATTTAATTTATTTTTGTCTTGCGTTGCCTCCCAAGAAGCGTGTGGTTTATTGTCATCGGCCCGACACGGAGAATGGCTCGTCAAAGAACGACTTTCGCCCATAGTAAGTGTCGTACAACACTACGTATGGGTCTTGGTTGTTTATGCCCTCAAGCTTGGCGAGATTTGGTATTTTATGGCTTGAAGCTTTCAACAACACTCTTCACCGACTCATGTACTTGGTGGGCATGAAAGGACATTGCTAATGGCGACGAAGGATAAGTGAGCCACATCAGATCCTCGTAGATGCGATCGTTTGGGATCGATGGTGGCATCACAATTTGGATCTCCAATGGAGACGAATCACAATTGTCGATCCATGCTTAGGTTTCCATCTCATTCGGATAAGCATAGTTGAACTCTCCCAAGCTCCTTCCACTCGTTTCCGGTTCCTCATGGTGGCTTTCACTGAATGTGGCATTTGTTTCTCTCAGTTCCACCACATCTGACTCGGCCTCAATTGAGCAGATAAGATAACTAATTTGGGTCTGAAGAGACGTTACGCTCTCATCGATTTCAGCGCTGATTGTCTCAATTGTTTCAAGACGAACCTCGTGCTCATTTAGCCAGCCATTTCTTACCCTCCAAAAAGCCTGAGTCTCTCCTATAACTGTAGCAAATATCTCTTCTAAGGTGGAGGAAGACTCCTCTTGTTGGTTCGGCATGTCAATCCATGACGTCGTAGTATTGAAACAATCCCCCAAGTTTTGGTGACTTGCTAAATAATTCCAACTCTGATAATCAAAGATCACCAATTCCTCAAACGACCAAAAGGCTTCACCCGCAATTAGTTCATAGAAAGAGGCGGTACCGTTTTCTCCTTCCACCCACATTCTAGTTGCGACTAATAACCCATCAAAGAAATTCAGTAGTTGACCTTCACTCGAGAAACCATGGTTCGAAAATCAAAATAGCAATTTCTTGTAATGATCCCAAGCACTATAAAATGGCTCGAAATCCCATTGAAAGAAATACAAAAACACTTGTTGATCTAATGTCGTCAAATACCCTGTAGGAGAAATAAAAAACAAAAACTACAAAGAAAAAAATTATACACAAAAAAAAATACCTAAATTAAAATCGGGTATTTACTCACAATATCAACAATAATCTAAAACACAATCTCCGGCAATGGCGCCAAAAACTTGGTGATGGAATATTACGTCGACACTTTCACCGCAAGTGTACAGGTCAAGTTTTAGTATAGATGGAAAGGAGTAGGGGTTGTCATATCAACAGGGATTGGTTGAGATTATTATCGAGTATCGTAATTATCATAACCTAATTTTATCTAAGCGATAAAAATTGATTTATAATTAATTAATACTAATAATAAGTTAATTAAACTATAATACTATATTGAGATGTTTAAGAGAGAAGATTATCTAAGGATTAATTTCAGTTACAAAAACCGTATTTAGTTTCGTTTAGTTTACAATAATGGTGTTCAACCTATCTGACAATCTCTGTATCGTAAACTCACTCACCACCTCTCCTGAGTGTAAGATGAGTGAATATACGATTTTATGTCAACGAATAAGTCCCCCTCAACATCTTAACGACACTGGGTCACATGAGTCTTGCCCCAACGTCATTAATTGTACACGTTCTAACTCCCTCCCGGGTTATTAGATCGTCGCATTGTGTTTACCCTAATCCGAATTCGGGGTTACCTCTCCCTAGTGTCAAACCCCGTGTTCTCTATATATCTAAACAAGCATATAATCAAATAATAACGGTAAACACGATCGAATTAGTGAAGAATAACCATTAACGAAATACAACTCAAACAAACAACGATTTCATAAATATTATTAATCCCTAGACAAAATCGATTTAGCTTATGGTTTTAACTATTTATACAATGAAAAACGAGCTAAGCATGCTCAACAACCTACCAAAGTTAAGAAAATAAAGAGAGAAATGGAAGAACTTAGTTGTATTCCAAAGATTTGGCGCAAGAACCGTTCAACGATCGCTTCTCCTTCTTTGCAATGTGTTCTTCTCATTCGGATTTGATTGAGCACTCCCCAAAACACTCTCAAAATATTATGAACCCTCAGGGGTCTCTCTTGGCCGAATGGAGAAAAGATATAGGGTTCAAAATATCTAAAATAAATATCTAAACTATGTGCAAAGTGACAACCGGGGCAGTAAGTATGTTGGTTTGGTCACGGCCTCGGCGATGGATGCAGCGGTGGGAGCAAAGACTTCCTGTTCTTTCACCCCCACGGCGGTGGGTTTTCAGCAACTTTAGGGCCTTTTCTGCATCTTGACCGCTACGGCGGTAGGCTGCAGGTTATGAATTTTGCCTTTTTGCTTGTTTTTCCACTGTTCTTTCATCGTTCTTGATCCGATTTAATCGTTTATGATCCGTTTTCATCCCCTTTTCACCCCATACACCTGATTTATAACAAAAAGAATAAAAACGTATTAAAACGTAATAAAATATAATAAGCATACTCGAAAACTAACGAGTTAGGTTTGGAAATCGATAGGTAAATTACACCTATCAAGCTTGTAGTTGTTGTTTTGAAGAGATCTCTTGCAATCTTCAACCCATGACTTGTAGCATGGGGTTTTCGAGTAGTCTTCAAGGATAAGTGTTATTGCCTCTACCAAGTCCATTTTCACCACACCCCTTGTGTTGTCTTTAGATATCACGATTAGGATCTCAATATATATACTCTTGAGTTCCACTTCAAGACTAGTGCAAGACAACATCTATCCGTAGTACCCAATCAGCCAGATGCCTTGATGGTCACGAAGCAATTCTCATATACCTCATTTCTATGGGTTCCTTTTTACACTTCCATCTGCATTTAATTTGTAGAAACTTGCCAAGGGAGGGTTCCAATTAGATGCAAGTAAACGTCAAGGATCACCTGGTTGGTGTGTAGGATAATACGCTTCCAAAAGATCTTTGAAGGGAAGAAATATTTTGGAAACGACCTAGAATGGTTCCCTGATGGAACGTTTAAACAGTTTATTTGTTCCTATCTTTCCAAACCTCCCAGATGACAGCTAAGAAATAAAGAATTTTGCAATAGTTTAAAATGCTTTCTTTAATGTTTTTTGCAATCTTGTCCAACACGTTAATGTGGATATCCTGCTTGAAATAATCCTATTCCATGAACAAGGACCAAATTGCAAAGGCCTTAGAGCGTTTTCTCAATACATGGTCCATTGTTTTGGGTGTTTAAGTGTCACACTCCACCCCAGGGCCCCCACACCCGAGGCTAGGCATCACGTCGACTTGATGTTATCCGATCAATAATATCACATATATAAATATGTACTGATGTAGAGATTTTTGTTTCCAAAAATATATTTACCAACCTCAAAACTCAGAAATACACGTGTCCTAAATATGCATAACAAAACTACAAAGACTGAACCTTTCACGGTTCACACTGGTCCTTCCAATCTTCCAAAAATAAAACCACCTTCTAACTCTACCTAGTACTAGTAGTGGACTCGTCTCTAGCCGAGGTACATGAGATAAAATATTTTATCGGTTTACTGTCTTCATAATATAAAAATAATTTATGAATCAAGTATAATTATCAAATACCACTTTTCAAAACATAATATAAATATAACCGCACACTGAGTCAAAATAAAACTCTATTCAAATTAACCAATCAGATTATTTTGATATATAATAAAATACCACACACATATTTTCTTACTAGCCATAGGATCGTTTCACCTCATGATCGGGAATTATGACGTTACCGTAACCTGTACCACTGTGCAATCTAAGATTATCATCAGTGTTAAGGTCATTTAATATCTCCAATGGTAGGAGCCAACACGTGGTATAAACTATCGTATCATCAATATATTCAACTCCACCACATTATATTGTCAATTTCATATTCAGCTTCACCATATTGACAATTAATACCATATTTAACTCCACCATTTTAATAGTCAACAACAATAACAACAACAACAATCACAACAACAACCACCTGTAGGAGTTGCCCTCCTATCAGGTCACAACTCAAACGTCCTACAAGACATTCCCTCCTGTTAGGACCAACAACATCCCGCAGGACATGTCCTTCTATCGGGATCATATTATGGTATAGTCGGATAATAAATAAAATTACTTTCCTTACTTAAAAATTTACTCGATTCACGTAACGTTATAAAATCATTATTTTTTAATAAATATTTTATTTTCCACAACTTAGTATGAAAAATATAATTTAATAATTTACATAGAAGGTAGTATATTCACCTCGATATTTGCGCTACTGAAAACACTGTTGTCAAAATGCTGACGTGGTCGGAGCGCCTATAAACCTAACAACGACAATGTCTAAACTAAGAATTTATTTAAATAAATATAATATGCATTGTGTGACCCTGAAATGAAATCTTTTTCATTCCCAAATTTTTTTGAGAAATTATTTAATGCCTAATTTCCTAAGTTAATATTAACTGTACCAAAATATTATAATAACAATTACAAAAATTTTGCTTGTTACTAATTTAATCTACAAAAAAATATTAATCAACTGTTAATAATATTATTAGTATTATTTCAACGAATACTAAAAATTGTCATTTTAATAAAATTTATAATTTTTATTTTAAATAGTATTCTTCGCAATTTAGCTATATCTATGAATAAATATACCTACTATATTTCCCGAACACACACACACACATATATGTATTTTGCATATATATATATATATATATGTAGATAGATAGATAGATAGATAGATATAGATATAAATGTAAAGTAATTTCATACCTCAGCTCCCTTCAATGTTTCGGTTGTCTTCTTTTCTTTTTCTACAAATAACCATTGAGATATATATATATATACACACACACACACACAAACATGTATATAGGAACAACCAACCACTTTTCCCTTTTTTTTTCTTTTTTTTTTTGGGTCTTGACACATGTCGTAATTTTTTTATAACACATATATGTTTATATGGTTGAAATGGTTTATTCTTTATGAAGGAAACCAATTTCAACCGTGTAATTTTATTTATTTATTATTATTATTATTATTATTATTTTTAATTAATTTATTTATTTACACTAATTATCCTTCTTGAAATAAAGAAAATATTAATTATATCCCTAAATTTTTAAAAGTCAAAATTAAAATTACCATAATAACCCCTAGATTTTTTTAAGATAAAATTTAAATAAGACAATGAACCCCATTGTTTTCTAAATTTTCTAAAATGCAACTAGAAATATGCATGCACAAAATTATGATTTATAATCATTCCCCCCTAAAAGAAATTTCGTCCTCAAATTTTAGTTACCTTAAACAAATAAATGCAAATATTTATTTCTCATCTCCTCTTCTCTTTTCCACGTCGCTTATTCCACAGAGTGGCTGCGCCATTACACTTTCACCAATGGGATTGTTTTCATCCGCAATACTTGATTTTTAAGGTTTAGAATCTATATTGGCTCCTCAACGTATGACACGTTTTCCTTCAATTTGATTGGTTGAGAAGACAACGAATGTAAAGAATCCGACACGTATTTCCTAAGCATCGAAATGTGGAAAACATCGTGTAATCTAGACAATTTTGGCAGCAACGCTAGTCGATAAGCAGCTGTGTCAACCCATTCTAGAATCTCGTATAGATCGATGTACCTCGAAAATAACTTCCTCCTCTTCCCAAATTTCACTATGCGCTTTTACGGTAATATATGTAAAAACACGTAATCACCTACTTTAAATTCTCACTCTCGTTTACGCTTGTCAGCATAACTCTTTTGTCGATTCTGAGCAGTTTTCAGTCTTTCTTGAATCACTTTTACCTTTTTCGCTATCATTTGAGCTATGTCAGGTATTAATAATTTTTGTTCTCCAACTTCAATCCAACAGACTAGAGTTCTACATCTTCTACCATACAACGCTTTATATGGTTTCATTTCAATTGTCAGATGGTAGTTATTGTTATAGGCAAACTCCATCAACGTCAAATGATCATCCCAGCTACTAGGAAATTCTAAAACGCAACTCCTCAACATATCTTCCAATGTTTGAATTGTACGCTCTGATTGGTCCTCTGTCTAAGGATGAAAAGTTGTACTGAATTTTAACTTAGTACCTAGAGCAGCTTGAAGACTTGGCTAGAATTTCGACATGAATCTCAAATCTCTATTCGACACTATAGAAACCAGTGTACCATGCAATCTGATAATCTCGTCAATATACAAGTTTGCGTACTTGTCCATGGAGTACGTGGTTTTCACGGCAAAAAGATGAGCAGGCTTGGTAAGTCTATCAACAATCATCCAAATAGAATTATACCCATTTTGTGTATAGGAAAATCTCAAAATAAAATCCATCGTGATATGTTCTCACTTCCGTTTTGGGGCAGGTAAAGGCTGCAATAATCCTCCCAAACACTAGTGCTCGATCCTGACTTGCTAACAGACAAGACACCTGGCAACAAGTTCTACAATTTCTCGTTTCATTCCATTCCACCAATAGTGTTCTCAAAAATCCTGATACATTTTGGTACTGCTTGGATGCATTGCACACACTGAGCTGTTCGTTTCTTCCGAGATATCTTTCTTTAAATCGACATTATTAGGCACACAGTCTATTTTCAAATATTAAGGCTTCATCATTATCTCTTACGTAATAGTCGAATCTCTAACTATTTTTCACGTAATCTCTAATATTTCCCAATTAGGCATCTGACTTCTGCGTTTCTATAATACGGTTGATTAATGTCGGTCTTAAAGTCCAAGTCGCAAGTAACGATACTATCTAACCAACTGGAAACTAGACTCGCATGAATCTCAATTCGGTATATAGGTTAGTATGAACAACTTGAAGGTATGCAACTAAACTTGTCGATTTCCGACTTAATGTATCTATTACAACATTAACGTTTTTAATATAATAATGGATGGTACAATCGTAATCCTTAATCAATTTCATCTAATGTCGCTATCTTAAATTCAGTTATTTCTGAGTAAACACATATTTTAAACTCTGGTGATCAGTGTATATCTCTCATGTTTGGCCGTAAAAATAATGTCTTTAGAGTTTTAATGCAAACACAATCACTGCCAACTCTAAATCTTGCGTCGGATAGTTACACTCATGATTCTTTAATTGCTGAGAGGCATATGCAATCACATAGTCATGTTTCACTAGTACACAACATAGCCCCTAGAGTAAAGCATCACTATATATCACAAAACCACCACCTTCTATCGGGAGAGAAAGTATTGACGCTGATATCAGTCTATTTTTCAGCTCCTAGAAGCTTTGTTCACATTTGTCAGTCCAATCAAATTTAGTTTCCTTGCGAGTCAAACGGGTCAACGGAACAGCTATAACAGAAAATTCTTGTACAAACCGACGATAATATCCCGCTAATCCCATGAAGTTTTTAACTTTTGTCACACTTTTCGACATTTTTCACTGAACAACGACTTGAACTTTCTTTGGGTCAACTTGTATACCATAACCCAAGATAACATGCCCAAATTATACGACTATATTCAGTAAAAACTCATATTTACTGAACTTTGCATACAATTGCTTCTCACTCAAAATTTGTAACACAATCTTGAGATGTTCTGCATGCTCTTCTTTATTTTAGGAATAAATCAATATATCATAAATGAATACGATGATAAAGTGATCTAAATATGGTTGGAAGATCCGATTCATCAGATCCATAATAGCAACAGGGGCATTTGCCAACCCAAATGGCATAACTAGAAATTCATAATGCACATATCTCGTACAGAATGCTATATTCAACACGTCACTATCTCTGACCTTCAACTGACGATATCCTGATCGAAGATCTATTTTGGAAAATACCCTGACCTTCTGTAAATTATCGAACAAATCATCAATTCTAGGTAACAGGTATTTATTACGAATCGTCCCCTTATTCAACTACCTGTAATCGATGCACATACTCAGAGTGTCATAATTCTTCATTACGAATAATAGTGGAGCTCCCCACGGAGAAACACTATATCTGATAAACTCGTGGTTTTATAGATCTTGCAATTGAATCTTCAATTCCTGTAGCTTCGTAGGTGCCATACGATATGGTGGAATTGATATAGAGGAAGTTCCCGGAAGTAATTCGATAGTGAATTCAATTTTTCTATCCAATGGCAATCTTGGCAATTCTTCAAGAAATACATCGGGATAATCCCCCACCACTGGAATATCTGTCATCTGTACCACATTCTGACTGGTGTCAATCACATGCGCGAGGTATCCCTAGCATCCCTTCTTTAATAATCCTAGCCTCTAGAATTGAAATCAAATGACAGGGGTAATGATTCAACCCCCCGAAAATATAAACTCTGACTTGCCTGAGACTCAGAAAATAACTTCCTTTTTAAAACAATTGACTGTGGCATGACAGCCAGATAGTGAATCCATACATAGTATCACATCAAAATCGTGAATACTCAGGGGTAATAAATCCACTAAAAATTCTCTATCACCAATGAGAAGCAGACTATTTTTGTACACACTATCTATCAACACCAACTCGCCTATAGGGGTAGAAATAATAAAACCATATAACAGAGAAGTAGGAATTTTTCCTACATGTATTATAAAGGTCGTTGGAATAAACGAATGAGTAGAACCGGGATCGATAAGTATACATGCATCTCTATCATATAAAGATATGATACTTGTAACCACATTCAGGATAACTTGGACATCTTGTTGGGTTCTAGCAAATACACATCCTCGAGTTGGAGGTCTACCTGCCAATCTTCTACCTCGCCCCTAAACACCACTAGGGCCAATACTACCCGTACTACTCAGAGAAGGTGTAGGTATAGCAGCAGGTTTCAGACAATACAGAGATGTATGACCTGGCTAATGACAACGAAAACATATTAGACCCTCCATAGGACAGTCTTAACGAAATGATCCAGTGATCCACATTAATAGCATACGGTTGTTCTAGCTCAGCTAAACGTCTGGCTCTTACCCTAGCCTTTCTAGTCAGAATTCTGTCTAGATATATTTTGTCGTTGCCCGAAATATGATTGTTGTGGTCCTTGGCTTCTTACCAACTGATCGGTTGTTGGAGCTCGAGGAAGTTGCAGTCGAGGGCTAGATCCTCGAGAGGTGCTGCTTGAATATCTGTTAGATGGCTCGAACCTGCTCTTCTTGTACTGTTCACGATTTTGAGTGGCTTCTTGCACATATTTCTCTATTAATTTCGCAGTGTTTACTAGTTCTGCATAACGTTTGATTAACCTGCCAATCAACCATGAACGAATTTGCAAATCTAATCCTTTCTAAAACCTTCTACATCTCACTTCCTCGGTCTTCACCAAATCAGGAGTGAATCGGGACAAGGCATCAAATTTTATTTCATACTGCAGAACGAACATCGTCCCCTGTTCAAGTAATATGAATTCATCCTCCATCTCGAATTGATAAGATTCAGGGAAATACTTTTCATTAAATACGGTAAAAAATTGATCCCAAGTGATCTCCTAGCCTGGAATTGAAATTAGCATCTTCATTTCTTCCCCACCAATATTCGGCTTCCCCTTTCAACTGGAAGGTGGCGAGAAAAACTCGACTATCGTCCGTAATGCTCATTGCCTCAAATACGTGCCCTATGCTCCTCAACCAATTTTCAGGATCAATAGGACCAGCAGTTTCTGTAATAGTCGGGGGGTTCCAATTCCTTAAATCTTTTCAGGAGTATAGACTAAGGAGTGGCTATTTCGATTTGGGCCCTCTGGCATTCCATCATCTTTGCCTGTTGCTCAGTCAGTTGTGCAACAACCAGTAAAATTTGCTCGACGGCACCCAAGCTTTCCCGCATCCTATCCCTTTTTCTTTGGGGTCCAGAATTCTCGCTACTTTCATTTTCACGATCCATATTCAAGATTTGAAATTAGATTTAATAAATATAAAGGCCAACAATGCAACAAGCAGTGCATAATGCAAATATACTATTTAATCAAATAAAATAACTACTACTCATGTGCTGAAACAACCTATCGACACCCTATCTTACGATCCACTACTGACTAGATAATCTGACACGTCTACATAACATATAACCTAAGTTCTGATACCAAAAACTGTCACACCCACCCTAGGCCCCCATCACCCAAGGCTAAGCGTGACGTCGACTTGACGTTATCTGACGAACAACATCACATATATAAATATGTACTGATGTAAATATTTTTTTTCTTCCAAAAATATATTTACCAATCTCAAAACTCAGAAATACACGTGTCCCAAATATTCATAACAAAACTACAAAAATTGAACCTTTCATGATTTACACCTGTCCTACCAATCCTCCAAAAATGACACTACTTTCTAACTCTACCTAATGCCAGTAGTGAATCCGTCTCTAACTGAGGTACTTGAGACAAAATATTTTATCGGTGTACTGTCTTCATAATATAAAAATAATTTATGAATCAAGCATAAATATCAAATACAACTTTTTAAAACATAATATAAAGTGCACACTGAGTCAAAATAAAACTCTACAGCTATTATCACAATAAAATAAATATATTTAAAATAACCAATTTGATTATTTTGATATATAATAAAATATCGCACACATATTTTTCTACTAGCCATAGGATCGTTTCACCTCACGATCGGGAGTTATGACGGTACCGTAATCTGTACCACTATGCAATCTAAGTGTACCATCGGTGTCAGAGCCATTTAATATCTTCAATAGTAAGAGCCAACACGTGGTATAAACTACCATATCATCAACATATTCAACTCCACCATATTATATTGTCAATTCTATATTTAACTCCACCATAATGACAATAAATACCATATTCGACTCCATCATATTAATAGTCAACAACAATAATCACAACAACAATAACAACAACAACCATCTGCAGGATTTGCCCTCTTGTCAGGTCACAATGCAAATGTCCTACAAGACAAGCCCTCTTGTCATGACCAACAACATCCCATAGGACATGCCGTCCTATTGGGATCACACTATGGCATAATCAGATAATAAATAAAATTACTTTCCATTCTTAAAAATTTATTTGATCCACGTAACGTTATAAAATCGTTATTTTTTAATAAATATTTTCTTTTTCACAATTTAGTACGAAAAATATAATTTAATAATTTACATAGAAGACAGTACACTCACCTTGATATTTGCGCTACTAAAAATATTATCGTTGAAATACTAACGTGGTTGGCATTGTTTGTGAACCTAATAACAACAAGACCTAAAGTAAAAAATTATTTAAATAAATCTAATATGCCATGAGTGACCCTGAAAAGTAATATTTCTCATTCCCAAATATTTTTTATTATATGAAATTATTAAACACCTAATTTCCTAAGTCAATATTAACCGTACAAAATATTATAATAACGATTACAAAAAACATTCTTGTTACTAATTTAATCTACAGAAAAATATTAATCAACTGTTAATAAAATTATTAGTATTAAATTATTAGTATTATTTCAACGAAATACTAAAAATTGTCATTTTAATAAAATTTACAATTTTTATTTTGAATTGTATTCTTCACAATTTAGCTATATCTATGTATAAATATACCCACTATATTTTCCGAACTCTTTCTCTCTCTCTCTCTCTCTCTCTCTCTCTCTCACACACACACACACACAAAAACATATATATAGAAACAACCGACCGCCTCTCCCCTTTATTTATTTATTTATTTATTATTTTTGTCTTGACACATGTCTTAATTTTTTTTATAACCCACATATATTTATGTGGTTGAAATGGTTTCCTTCTTTAAGAAGCGTATCAATTTCAACAGTGTAATTTTTAGTTACTATTTTTTAATTAATTTATTTATTTACACTAATTATCCCTCTTGAAATAAAAAAAAATTAATTATATCCCAAAATTTTTAAAATTATATTTTAAATAACTTAATAATCCCTAAACTTTTAAAAATTAAAATTAACATATTTACCCCTAATTTTTTTTTAAAGTCAAACTTTTAAATACCATAATAACCTCTAGATTTTTTCTTTTTAACATAAAATTCAAATAGCACAATAAACCCTATTATTTTCTAAATGTTCTAAAATGTAACTAAAAATATGCATGCGCAAAATTAGGCTTTACACTGAGCATCTTTTGCATAAAGATGTGGCATCATCGAACCAATTCGTTTTCATCTCATTTGTCAACAATTTTCGATGGAAAAGGTCTAGGTAAAGAATTTAATGTTTTGTGAAGCTTTTAATCGCTAAAAAATAATATTTGTATTTGGTATTGCAATGCTGATGTGATATAGTGTCAAATTAAGGAATCGAATCGCAGAGATCAACTTGTAATTATCAATTCTTAATTATTTTTCTTTCTTCAACAAAGAAGAAATTGAATTTCAAGTTTTTTTTTTTTTTTCATTTGCAAGAAAATAAAATATTAAATTTAAACAATGAATATGAAAAACTAGGTTAGGAATTATGGATTATGTATTTTAATAATTATGTTGTTTTTACATTCTCTTTCTAACTCGAATCTGTGCAAAATGATCGTCTTCAACTACAAGTTAGAACTACTCAAAAAAAATCAGATTGATTATAACATGATTTATCATCAGTATTTAATTCCTATGTTATTCTAATCTAAGGTGAATTAAAATTTAGGCATAAATTATCCAATCGAATAATCAATCCCCCAATAATACTATTTTGTATCCGTTAGATCTAAACCACAGGTACTAGATTTAACATTCTACCAACAATCAAATTCAAAACCAAAATTTCTATAAGAACCTTTGAAAATAAATTCAATCACATTAAAACCAAATTAAAAACAAGATACATCGTCAAACAATTGTTTACACAGATCCAAAATTAAATAGAAAATATAAAATTTTATAAACCAAAAATGCTTTACTACAATCCTAACTTGATTGAAAGAGATTAGCCCATCGCGTAGATCAATGTTTTCGTGGATGTAGTTCTCAAAATTGCCATCTTAGCTTTTCTCTTGGGAACCCTAGCCATCATGCCTTTAAGGATGGAATTTAGAATGGCTCCCTAACTTAGATTTTCACCCCCTTTTTATTGCAAAAAATCATCCTCAAAGTTTCCAAAAGTAAACACTTTCAGGGCTTCGTCGTGTACGCGACACCTCTGGTAGCGCGTGCGACGTTCGACACATGAGTACTGTTAACTTCAAATTCATGTATCTTTCTCATGAGAATTCCAATGGTTCTATATAACTACTCGTTGGAAAGCTTCAGAAGTACACGTTCATATAAAACTCGTTCTGTCATCAAATTCAAATTGTAGATTTAGTTATGGCGAAAAGAATGCACATTGGTCTTCATTTTAGTGCCCGTTAACCATGACTTTAATCTTTAATTTTGTTAGAACACTTTAAATCTATGTGAATATAAAACATGAACTTATTCTAAGTATATATCACTCAGAAACCTAGAATTATATATATCTAGGGGATAAAATTGTTAAGAAATCGGAAGTGATCAGCTTTGAGTTTCCACATCCATTCCCATTTTGAAATTCTATTGTCAGTATCGAGGCTACAAGAGATAACATTGGCAGAGGCTGAAGAGAATTTACCTGAAACTTTCAGGTACCAAGTTATTTTATCTTCCTTGGACGGATGCAATGGATTAGAATCAAGGATAATCTTCACTTAGTCATCTGACATAAGATAGATAATTGGAAACAAGAACCAACTACCATAATTGTTTGTAATATTAATGACTTTTGACTTAAGATTTTCCTACATCATTGAATTACCAAGGGATCCTTTCCCACATTATCAATCCTTCCAAAGGCAGATAGAAGTGCCATTACCAATGGTCCATTTCAGTCCCTTACTGAGAATGTTTCTAGATTTCCTTATTCCTCTCCAAATGTTAAATCTTCTATGTTTAGTTTTCCCAAGAGTTTGGGCTAGGGTCTAATGTCACACCCCTACCCTGGGCCCCCATTGCCTAAGGCCGGGAGTGACGTCGACTCGACACTTCCTGACCAACCAACCAAATACATACATACATATATATACATATTTAGACGCACGCGTACCGCTATCAATATTTTTTCCCAAAAATAATATCTATTTACTCATTTGCCAAAAATATGGGAACACACCCGTCCCAAATATATACAACAAAAATCACAAAACCTTCCACAGTTCGCCTCTGACCAGCCCACTCCTAAATTAACACTACCTCCGGACTCTACCTAGTGGCAGTAGTAGACCCACTGCTAGTTGCGGCACCTGAAACTAAATATTTTTATTGGTGTACTGTCTTCATAATATAAAAATATTTTGTATGGATCAAGCACAATTGTCAAACACCAAGTTTCAAAAAAATATATAGCATATAACCGCATACTAGGCTGGAACCAATTCCATAAAATAATATATTTACGTAAACCCATTTAAAATAATATATATATATATATAAGTCAATCAATCCAGACAATTCATCGTATAATAAAATACGCACACATCCTCTCCTACTAGCCATATGATTGTTTTTACCTCACGATCGGGAGTTACAATGGTACCGTAACCTGTACAACTGTGTCATCTAACGTGACTATCAGTGTCAGGGCAATTTATTATCCCCAATGGTAGGGGTACCACTCGTAGGATTTGCACTCCTGACGGGTCAATCAACCACCTACAGGTCTAATCCTTCTGACAGATCATAATATCAACAACCACTTGTAGGACTAAGCTTCCTGACATGTCATAATATCAACAACCACCTGCAAAACTAATCCCCTGACAGGTCATAATATAATCAACAACCTGTGGACTAATCTTCCTGACAGATCATAATATCAACAACCACTTGCAGGACTAATTCTCCAGACAGATCATAATATAATCAACCACCTGTAAGACTGGCACTCTTTATAGGTCATAATATATCACAACATAGCCAACCACCTGCACGACGTACCCTCCTAACAGGTCAATACCATCCCGCAGGACATGCCCTCCTGACGAGATCAACTATAGCATAGTCGGACAAAAATCACTTTCCACATTTAAAATTTACTTGATCCACATAAGTCATAAAATTGTTCAATTTTAATAAACACTTTTTTTCCTCACAATTTATACAAAAATATAATTTATAAATTTACATAGAAGACAGTACACTCACCTTGATTTCCGCACTGCAAAAATATCGACGTCCGAAACTACCGGGACACTGGCGCCTGCAAACCTAATAGTGATGGGGTGTAAATTAATATTTTATTTAAAATAACCCTAATATGCAATGCATGACCCTAAATTACATAATTTTTTATTTCCCAAATTTAATTATGAAAAATTATTATTTGTCCTATTTTACTATGTTAATATTCACTGTACAAAATTATCAAAATTAACTGTTGCAAAACTTATCGTCCCATTTGTGAAAATTAATATTAATAAATTACTTTGAAGAAAATAATAATCAACAAAATCGTTACCTGCTCCGAATCGCCTACCGGCCGAAAAGTTGATTTTTGAATTTTGGTTTTTTTTTTTTTTCTCTATTCTGCTCGCTGGATTTCACCGCTGCGGCGAACGCCCTCTCTCTTCACCCACTGCCGACGACGCTCTTTCTCTCAAATTCTCACTCACTGCCGGCCAACCTACACCGATCACATACATACACAGCAGTGACGACACACACACAAACCCACTCGCCTGAACACATACACACGCCAGCCTGCTAGTTTCCGTCACCAACACACACGCGCATACACACATACCCCGCCGGTGATGATCACACACACACACACACACATACTGCCGGTGACGAGCACACACACACACACACACAAACGAAATACAGACACTGTCAACAAAGCCCACACACTCATCGGCCGACGACACGTACTCCACCGACGACTCCATACACACATGCAATTCGCCAGACGAATGCACCCACACCGCCGGCGATCAACGACCCACACATTACCAGAGCGAGCGGCGACGCCATACACCTACGCACGATCACCATCGACTGATCAACAACACACACACACACACACTGTCAACGATCGGAGCACACACCCATAGTCGAATCAAATACACACACACATATATACGATGAACACATGCATAGACAATGACGGCTGAACGACGGACACACTCAGAGCACACGATCATCGTCGACGACACACACACACTACCGGATGATTCTCACACCCCCGTCGACGACTGCAACCATCACACACGCACACACTCACCTGATGCCGGCGACGATCACACACACACACACATACACACACACACTGCCAAACTAGATGACACACCCCACTCCACCGACTACACACTGCCGACTGAGCACACCCACAACACCGACTGCACACTGCCAACCCACTCTCTCGATTCCTGTTTTTTTTTCTTCTTTTTAAATGGCCATGAGATGGGCATGTATAGATGTATATATATATAGGTGTAGAGATGGTGGCACACTCACGTCATTTACCTATTTATTTATTATTATTATTTTAGTTTTCTTAAATTACATAAATCTCCCCCCTACATTATCTTTAAATTATTATTTAAACCCAAATCAAAATTAATATTTTTAAAATTATTAATTGACCCCTAAATTTTTAAATTAAATAATAAATGACACAATCTACCCCATTATTTTCTAAATGTTCTAGAATGCAGCTAAAATTATACGTATGCAAAAATTAGGGTCTTACATCTAAGTTATATTCTTTTTTCTTATTACTTCAACCCAAAAAAATTTAGCATTAGTAGCAACTTCACAGCCTAATTTCGATAATAGAGCTTCATTGTTTATCTAGGGGTTGTTCGATAATCAAATTAAGTACATAAAACTTATTATATTAAGCATTTAATTAATTAAATTTGTTCGACAAATGCAATTAGAGTCACTTAATTAATTAAGTTAACATAAAAATTAAGTCAAAATGTAAGTAAAACATTAAGTAAAACACCTTTCACTTAATTTTGTAGGGAATTTTAATGAAGATCTTAAATTTAAGATCTCCTTTTATTTATTAATAATAATGTCAAAATTGTTGTTGAATTTTTTAATCAATTGAACTAATGTTGTTATTTTTTTATGAATTTATAGATCAATATTATAAAATATTATTTTTTTAACTTTTTTTTTTTTTTTGTCTTTTAAGTTTCTTTAGTTTTTATTTTTTTTCTATTAAATTTTAAAATTTTCATGTTTAGTTTGATGTTTTCACTTTTTCTTTGACTTTGCTTATTTTTCATTATTTTTAAATATTTATTTTTCTATTTTGACTCAAAAGAAGAAAAATAGAAAAATAATAATAAAAAATATAAAGTAAAAAATTAATCAAAAGGAAACATTTAAAAGGTGAAAAGTAAGAAAAGGAAAAAAAAAATAAAAAATGTCAACAATAAAAAATGAAACAATCAAATAAAATAAAAATAGAACCCAAAAATAAATAAAGAAAAACATAAGAAATATAAAATAATACAGAAAAAAAAAATCACAAACAAAAAAATAATAAAAAAAACACAAAATCATAAACTAAAACCAAAACAATAAAAACTAGGGGAAAAAAAAAACAACCAAAAAGCATAAAATGTAACACAAAATAAAATTATTTTGATTTAATGATAGTTATAATTATATAAATTAAATAATTTTCAGCATTCAAATTTTGTTCTTATCAAACAAACAAAAAAAAATTCAGCACTTAATTTTTTAGCATTTAAAATTTTAATTTTATCAAATAAACTTCTGATATTTTCAACACTTAAAATTTCAACACTTAAAATTCAATACTTAAATTTTCAGTACTTAAAAATTAAGTGTTTATCAAACAGTGCCCTTAGTTTGGGACAAATAAATGTGGATAACGAATGATATTGATTTTATTAAGGTAGCTCTTCCCGCAATAGAATTTTTTTTCGCATTTTAAGATGTCAATCTTTTGTTAAGTTTCCAAAATATAAATAAATTGTTTGTTGCTAAAACGGGAGTGCACCAGGGGTATTCCCAGGTACAACCCCTGATCTTCAGTAAGGCAAATCCCACCTCTATGGTCAAAGGCTCATCCCTCTATGACGACGTAATCAAGAAGATCCTCATTTCCTACACCTATGTGACTTCCACCAACATTTCCAATGTGACTTTCACCATTTACGCGAGGACATCTTTTTTTCGTTCCTAACCATTAATAAATCATCAAGGAGTAAACATTATTTACGAAGAATTAAACTCTAAATACTTTTTACGAAGGATTATTTAAAAAACAAAACTTTTAATATGGTTAATTATTGATGCGGGAGAAATTCCTGCTTCTCAGAAAAAATCCAGCACAATAAGCCTAATGCTCAAAAGGAGTCGGGTAATGGATATTGGTCCAAACCGGTGATCTATGTACAGATTTATCAAGTGAAAAGTCAAAGAATGTGATTCCCACTTTTAATGGAGGAGTCGAAAAGGTGTAACTTCCTACTAAATAACCATATAATGGGGAGCCAAAAAGATTGTTATTTCCCATTGAATAGCAACATAATGGGGAGAAGATCAAGTCATCAAAGAGTAGGTCACCTATACCTAGTGGTTGTGATCTACTAAGTCTATAAAAAGAATGTATCGCATTATTTTTTACAATGCAATCTTTTGCCTAATATCCTAAAGAAGACTGACTTATTCTCACGTCGGAGGTTCTTTGGCCAACACCACACCTATGTCCTCTTACAACTAATCAGTTTTGCAGGTTATCAGGTTGAAGATACATATGGAGATTTTTGCCACGTGCGAAACTGTTATACGTGCCAGGACTTTTTTGGCAATATCATTTCGCGCCGTCTGTGGGAAGTCGAGCAAAAAGTCTTGAAATCTCTGTTATCACCATCACCAGAGACGCCGGATCTGCAACCGCTAAGCCGTATCTGGCCCTCCTCCGTTCAAATCAGGGGCTACTGTGGCCTTCACCAGCCAGATCTACAACCGTTCTGCTGTTGCAACTCTTCTCTGCCCAAATCCGTGGTAAGTTGCCGCCAGATTTGCAAGCCGCTGGCCATCTCCAAAAACGATGACGGACGACCGAAAATAGTGACGTAGGCAGCGGGAACTGGCTATAACTCACAGTTCAAACAAGACTTAACCAAACACCTAACTCCGACCTGGGATACACTTGGGCCCTGTGTCGTTCCGTGAACTGCAACGACATTGAAGATGGCCTTTGCAGAGAACTCCCGAAGACAGACATCGACGTCGCCTCGCCGAGACCTCCCGGAAAGAGACATCGGCGCCAGCAATCACAGCCAGCGCTCTCTGTCATCACAGTCATTTGACTCTATCGGCTGTTTTTAAGGTTAGGATGATATCTGCCACTGTATCCAATGAATCATCTGCTTCGACTCACCGGCGAATTCAGACTGTTCGACAGTAAATGTCGGCGCACCGGGCTGGTCACTCCGATACCGCAAAACCCACTTGAGAAGAATACCGTAATGGTCACCGGATGATGTGTTTGTTGGATCGGAGCTTGAATGTCTTGAAAAGGTCTTTGTGATCTATGATAAGTGGTGGCTACACTACAATTGAAATGGGGAGGATACTATGGCTGCAAAGAAAGGCAAACAAGTTGCGGCAAAAGTTAACCTAAGGGCTAAACGCATTAAAGCCTCTAAGATAATAATTATATTTGTACTTTTACCCCTTAAGGTGGCGTTTGGTACGCGGGATTCAGTATGGGATTGGAATGACCAATGGAATGGTCATTCCATTCCTATGTTTGGTTGGTGGGATTGATTTTTATTCCCATTCCTAAGTAATGACTAATCCCACAATTCTTGAGATTAGTCAATTCCAAGTGAAATGAGGTATTAGGTAATCCCGGGATTGCCTAATTCCAAATAAAATGAAGTATTAGGTAAGAAGAATGATCTATACTTGTATTTTCGTATTTTTCACAATAGGAAATAAAATTCTGGAAACAAAAATAAAAATATGGTGGTATTACTTTTATATTTTTGTTCCCAGAAAACATGGAACGAAAACAAAAAAAATGGGAACAAAATCTAAGAATAAAAACAAAAACAGAAATCTGGGAACAAAACAAAAACAAAAACAGAAATCGAGAAGAAAAACAGAAATATGAGAACAAAAACAAAAATCTAGGAACAAAACAAAAACAGAAATCTGGAAACAAAAACAGAAATATGTTCCTAGATTTTAGTTTTTATTTTTGTTTCCAGATTTCTATTTTTGTTCCTAGATTTCTGTTTTTGTTCTCATCTTTTCGTTTTTATTCCCGGTTTCTGTTTTTGTTCCCAGATTTCTGTTTTTGTTTTTGTTCCTAGATTTTGTTCCTATTTTTTTTGTTTTCGTTCCATGTTTCTGTTTTTGTTTTTGTTCACAGATTTCTGCTTTTGTTCCCAGATTTCTGTTTTTGTTTTTATTCCCAAATTTTGTTCTCATATTTATATTTTTATCGGTCATTCTAATATTATGTTTAATGTATTTTGTAACCAAACGTAGGAATGGTAATACCCATTCCAATACCATGTTTAATCCCGTTTATCACCAAACATAGGAATGGCAATGGTCATTCCATTCCAATACCACACTCATTCCATTCCAGCGTACCAAACGTAGCGTAAAAGTTTACTTTTAAAAATAAACTTATTTGACTTAGGACTAAATACATTAAAGCCCCTAAGATAATAATTATATTATCACTTTTACCCATTAAAGTTTATTTTGAAAATAAACTTATTTGACTTAGGACTAAATACATTAAAACATGAGGTAGCAATTATATTTAGAGTCCCTATCTTGCAGTTTATTTTTTAACATAAACTTATAAATTATCGTTAACGTCTTGAAAAGTTAAATACAATTTCCCGGGTATGAGGGTAACTCCATGGCGGAAGAAGTCGGGTCTAAGGATGCGTCCCCAATAATTTGAGGGTTAAATACACTAAAGCCCCTGAGAATTGTAGAATATTAGATTTTGTTGATTTAATACTTAAAGTGCATTCAAGCCGATTTCGCATTCATAACTTGCTCAGCAAGCAAAAGGTAAAGAGGAAGAGAAGATTATACAAATTCCCCAGATATGAGGGTAACTCCCCGGTGGAAAAAGGCGGGTATGAGGATACCTCCCCGCTTACAAATTCCCTTGGTATAAGGGTAACTCCCCTGCGGACGTTTACAAATTTCCCGAGTGTGAGGGTAACTCCCTGGCAGACATTTACACACTCTCCGGGTATGAGGGTAACTCCTTGGCATTCGTTAACAAATTTTCTGGGTATGAGGATCACTCCCAAGCTACAAAAAATAGTTCGTTTAGAAATTCCCTAAGTATGAGGATCACTCTCTGCGACAAAAGACGGTTCCTTTACAAATTTTCCTGGTATGAGGATCACTCCCCGGTGGTGGAAGACGGGTTTGAGGATTTCTCCCCGATAATGAAACACTTGCAGTGATAAAAATCACCAAGTATGAAGTGTAATATCAAAAGGAGTAGAGCTCATTAGCTCACTCGCAGATCAGCTTATCAGTTCACTCTCAGATCAGCTCATCAGCTTACTCGCAGACCAGCTCACTCAAGAAACATTTAGAACTGACAATAACTAAGTGTAAGAAGAGAATGTGATCTTTCTTCTTCCTTCTTAGAATCAACACTCAAGTCAAGGGGGTAAATGATGCGGGAGAAATTTTCGCTTCTCAAAAAAAGCCCATCACGATAAGCTCAAAGCTCAAAAGGAGCCGGGTCTTGGTTATTGGTCCAAACCGGTGTTCCATGTACGAATCCATCAAGTTGAAGGCCAAAGAACGTGATTCCTGCTTTTAGTGGAGGAGCCGAAAGGGTGTAACTCCCCATTAAATAACCACATAATTGGGAGTAAAAAATATTGTAACTCCCTATTGAATAGCAACATAATGGGGAGAGAACCAACTCATTAAATATTAGGTCACCTATACCCAATGGTCGTGATCTACTAAGTCTATAAAAAAAAAGGTATCACATTACCTTTTATAATGCAGTCTTTTGCCTGATATCCTAAAGAAAACTGACTTATTCTCACGTTGGAGGTTCTTTGGTTAACATCACACTGGTGCCCCCTTATAACTAATCGGTTTCGCAGGTTATCAGGTTAAAGATGCAAGTTGCAGATATCTCTGGCACATGTAGAACTGTTACACATGCCAGAGATTTTTTTGTAACAACAATTATGTATAGTACCTCGTCATGTAGGATAAAAATCTAAATATTAATATGTAATATTGGATAAACTTTTTTATTAAAGCGCTTAAATTTATATATAATAGGATGTAATTTAAATAGCTAACTAATAATAAAATATTTTTATTTAAATTATTTTCTTAACATAATCTTAATTAGAAGATATTTTTTATGATAAGAATAATTAATTTTAAATCATATTCTACGCCACACTTTTTTGGTCAGAAGACATTATATTATTTTCTTAATTATAAAACATTATTTATCATAAGAGATTTTTATTATTTAGTCCCCATTTAAAAGATTGTATAGAAAAAAGATCTTTTAAAAAACCTCAGTTAATATTCAAACCTCAATTGAGTTTTTAGCCATTTGACAGATAAAATAGGACGTAAAAAGACACATGTAGTCCTGAACAAACATAATACATTAACCTCCTCTGCTTAATGTTCACTCACTCTATCGTCTCTCTCTCACTCTTTGGACCAAACCAGCATTCACTCTTATCTTCTCTTTCACTCTAAACCATAACATCTCTCTCTTATTTGTTCGCCGTCCAAACTCACTCAAGCTTTATGGCATTGAATCGACGGTTGAAAGATGACGACTTGACGGCGTTGAATTGATGACAATTGAACAAATCTGAGTCGCCGAAACCCTAATCACTCGTCGCCGAAATCCTAATCGCCACGACTATGGACGGCAACTGGACGACGACGGTTGAACGATGATGGCTTGACGGCGTTGAATCGACGATAGTTGAACAGATCTGATTCATCGAAACCCTAATCGCCACGACTATGGACGACGATGGTTGAACGATAACGGTGATGTGGTTTTTGGGGTTTACTCCCCTTCTCTCTCTCTAAACCCTACCCATGATTTTCAGCGACGGAAGTCGGGTAAATCGTGTTTTTTCCTCTCATCATTTCTCTTTGTATCTTTTTCTTGTTCATGGTCTGACTTCTATCCTCCTTGTTCAAGGTAGAGATCTGGGTTTTCATTTTTTTTCGATTTTTTGTTCTTATTTTGGGTGTTTGAATTGGTGTTGAAAATCCTAATTTGGGTGTTTTGGGTGTTTTTTCGATTTTTTGTTCCTTTTTTCAAATCTAGAAACTCAGATCTGGGATTTATTTTTTGAGTGAACATGGTATTTTTTATGGTGTTAATGTTCGATTCGACGGTGATGATGTTCATTTTCGATTCGAGAAACTGTCAGCCATTACTAGCAAGATCTGACAACCATTGTCGACCACCAGCCAAATTTACGTTAATGCACACCAATTTTCATTTTTGCACATATATTTTCTGGACAATACTTGACGTGTTAACGTTAACACATACGACACCCAAAAATGTGTATTTTTAACATAAACGTCAGTATTTTGTTTTTCATTTATCACATATGGGTTTTTCAGACAATATAAATGCGTTAATATTAAAACATAAGACCCAAGAAAAATGTATATAAAAGTGGATGAGGTGTTTTATTTTTTACGTTAACGTTAGTATTTGTGTGATTTTCACACACATATTTTTTCTAGATAACATGAATGTGTTAACGTTAACACAAAAGAGACCCAAAAAATGTGCATTTTTAATGTTAACGTCAGTATTTTTCTTTTTGATCTCTCACATTTTGTGGTTTCAGACAATGTGAATGAGTTAACGTTAACATAGGAGCCTCTAGAAAAATGTGTGTTAATTTTAACGCAAACCAGAAGACTTTGACATTTAACACAGAGAAATCCAAAAAATATTGATTAACGTTAACACACCCAGCTAAAAACAAGACAAATATCACAAGCAGTAAGTTAACGTTTTAACACAGAAGGAAACAAAAAATATATACATTAGCGTTAACGCAAATCCAACCCAAACACATATCACGTCAAAAGAACAAAATATCACATATGGTAGCTAACGTTAACACGCACAAGACAACAGTATGAAGCATAGCGTTAATATAAAAATTCAAGCAAAATACGTTAAATATTCAAGTAAAAAAACCAAAATACATTAACGATAAAATTACAATCCGATGGTTAAAAATGTGCTAACTTTAATACACAAAATAGACGAAAAAAAATATGGTAATGTGGAATAGACAAAAAATAAAATAAAAAAATTGCGTTAACGTTAATATGAAATTCAAATCGTAGTTTTGTATATAGATAACACACACAAAACAAATGAATTAGATGCGTTAACATAAACACACACAAAATAAACTAAATATTCAAGTAAAAAACAAAAATACATCATGTGGTCAAATTGAGTTAACATTAACGTAACACACACAAATAGATAAATTGTAAAAGATGAATAGACATAAAAAAAAATAGATTTAATAACGTTAACATAAATTCAAAATGTGATTTTTGTAATATAGTGTCTGAATAGTTTACATTAATGTTAATACACTATTACCTAATTTTTGTCTTATTGCATAGGACAAAATAACAGATTCATAAATATTACTGAACAAAGTGATCAAAATGCAAGAATTTTTTTCTAAACAACTTGTACGTTCTAAAAAGTGATACCCAAATATCCTAAATAGCTATTCTACAAAAAACTAAATAATAAAATTCCCTAAAATTAATTGATATTCTACACTAGAGTAGATAGTGTTAAATTCGATAAGACAATCTAGATCAGGAAGGTGGACACAAGCTGATTTATGCGACGTGTATTGTATACGTAGCTTGATTTCTTATGTGTAAAAGCTCAAGAACACAAGAACAAATGGAGGGGACAAAATATGCAACAAAGCCACCAAAGACTATTATTCACGCATCAAAGTTCAGTACAAGATCTCATTACATCGCATACTTGAGACAGGAACACAATTACATCACAATTAATAGATCAAACACACAAACTGCAATCACATTCAAACAAATTCTTCATGCTTCTACTACGAAATCATCAAAAGTTTAGTTTCTAACCAGAGATCTGAATGGATTTGACATCAGGCTTCTTCGCTTCCTCCTTGGGGATCGTGACTGTTAGCACTCCGTTTTCCATGGAGGCCTTCACCTGATCCATCTTCGCATTCTCCGGCAGCCTGAACCTCCTCGAGAACATTCCGCTGCTGCGCTCCACCCGGTTGCCAGGTATCATTCTTCTCTTCCTTCTCCACATTCCTCTCGCCTCTAATTAGCAGAACTCTGTCGTCTTCAACCTCAACCTTTACCTCTTCCTTCTTAATTCCGGGAAGATCGGCCTTGAAGACGTGAGCCTCCGGCGTCTCTTTCCAGTCGACGCGAGCGTTCACCAGCGCGGAAGTATCGCTTGAAGAAACGGAAGGAAATTGGAAGTCACGGAAAGGATCCCAAACATCAAGAGAGAATGGATCGAATACGTTGCTCCGGCGACCACCAAAGAAGCTTGGGATTATCGACATCTTGGCTTCGATTGTGCTAGGGCTTAGAAATTTGATTGCCTGATGAAAACCGCTTGAATCGCTTAGATGGTTTCCGATCTGATCAGTGCTAATTTGGATGCTCTTGCGGAAAATTGGCGGGGCTTGATTTGGTATTTATAGTTCGAGAAGACGCTTCCAGCACTTCCATACCGAATTTTCTAGCAGCTTCACGTTCCCTTCAGAAAATTCGACTTGCTTCTAGACCAACTGTTTTAGTCGTTTAATTTGATGGAAACTTTTGATATTGAAAATTCTCCAACTTTTACACCAAAGAAATGGACAAAATTGTAAATTGCGTTTTCTTTTGCCAGGAAAAGAAAATTATTTGGGAGTGTGTATATTTATCCTTTTTTTCAACTAACCAAACGTTCCATTAAAAAAATATATATATTTAATTTAATCATTAATTTATTTTTGAGAAATTAATTATTTAACTCTTCAAAGATAGTTAAATTATAAAACAGACATTTGATTCAAATAATTAAATTTATAGTTCTCAAATAAACTATAAAAAAAATCCCAACAAATGCCCTCGTTTATTTTTATTTATGAACAATGCCATTTGTAAGTTTTGTGTGAATATTCACTCAATATTTAAGATCAAATATTTCAGTTTATTCAAAATTCACTCAACAACAGTTTACACGATCTGTGTCAATGTTTACTTAATATTCTCAGAAAAAATAAAATAAAATTAGTTCGTTCAAATTTCATTCAATATTTCATAACAATCAAAATGCATCGGTAAATAACACAAAAAACACCACAAAGAAATCAACAAAAATTCACATGAACGTTCACTAATTTGAAAATTCAACAACGACAAATCTAAACATTCACTTAAAACGATCAAAACACATTAGTGAATAAATAAAAAATCTACAAAAATTAACAAAAAAAAATTACATGAACATTCACACTACTATTTAAATAGTTATGAATGTTTAGAAGAGAAATGTAAAATAAAATTAAAATATTAAAACTAAAAAAATGAGGGGCAAATGTAAAATAAAATAAAAATTAAAACTTCAACTAAAAAAAAGGAGAAAAGTGTAATTAATAACCCCACCTTATCATTCCCATCCTTGTTTTCACTTTTGCCATCATCCAGTCCTTGACACTTTGTCGCCGGTGTCCAAGCTTTGTTCCCAGTGTATGTATGAATGTGTGGAAAGTTTTCAGATCTGGATTCCCAGATCTGAAAAAAATCAAATCTAGAAAATCCAAATATGGGATTTTACATCCGGAGAATGGCGAACAGCGGCGAAGCAATGCTCGAACGATCGATCTGAATGGCGACGATCTAACGACAGTGAGGGTAGACAGCGGCGAAGCGATTTAAACGATTGTGAGAGCAGACGACGATTTGGACGACAGCGATGGGCAGACGGTGACGATATAGGGGCTAGAACGGCTCTGAAGAGCTGTGAGAGAGAGAGATGCTAATCGGCTAAGAAGGATGATGAGATTAGGGTTTTTTCAATTCACTCTAATATATATATATATATATATATATATATATATATTAGAGTAAAAATATCTCTTTATTAAATTGATCAACAGTCAAAAGATTAACCATTAACAATATTTCACAAAATGGCTAAATTACAATATAACTGTTTAAAAAGATTTTTTGTTAGATGAACTCTTAAATAAGGGCTATTAAATAAAAATCTCTTTATTTTTTTTATTAATGCATATTCCTCTCCCTCCCCTCCCCGACAAACAACTACCTGATCGCTAAAAAATAATACCCTTAAAATAGTATTGCGATACTGATGTAGTACGATGTTCAAGTAGGGTATCGAACCACAAGAATTGTTCTTGTAACTATTAAATTCAATTATTTTTCTTTCTTAACGAAAACGAATTTTGTTTTAAGTTTTGGGTTTTAAATATAAGGAAAATAAAATATTAATTTAAAATAAATGAAAATAGATAACCGAGTTAGGAATTGCGTGTTTCATATTTTGGACTCATGTGGGTTTCGTTTTTTCTTTTAAATTCAGATTTGTATAAATAAGTGTTCCTAACTACAAGCCGGAATTACTCAGAAAGATTCGATTTATTATTCTTAGGCATGATTTATCTTGTTGAAACAAATGAATTTTAATTTAATTTTTAGAATAGAAAGTGCCAAATGTGTCAAATTGTTTTTTTCCTCAAATTCTTTTGTCCCACATTGGTTGGGAGAGGTGAAAATAAAGTGGATATCTAGGGGTATGTGAGACACTTAGGGTGTGCCCCAAGGGATACCCACATTTTGTGGAGGGGAGAGGAGTTACATCCCTATCGGTTTACCACACGCGCGCGCCGCCGCCGCCGCCGTCTGTCCTAGTCGAGTCGAGTCGAGTCGCGCGTGTGATGAGGTGGCACTTATTTATTTTTTAGAAAAAAAAAACAGTTTAATTAAAAAAAAACTGTCTGTTTAATAAAAAAAATTTGAACCGTTTAAAATAATTAAAAAAAAAAAAAACGTTTTCATTTGTTAAAAAAACGTTTTGATTTATGAACGTTTAAAAAAAAAAATTAAACGTTTTATTAAATTCGGTTTTTAATTTTTTTTTAACGGCTAATTTTTTTTTTTTCCTATAAATAAAGGTTTTTTTTTCTCAGTTTTGTACACACACAGCAGACTGTTTCTGTTTCTGTTTCAGCTTCTGTTTCGTTACTGTTTCTGTTTCAGCTTCTGTTTCTGTTCCGGTTTTGTTTCTGTTTCTGTTTCGGCTTTATTTCTGTTTCTGTTTCTGTTCCGAAACATTTTCGGTTTCATCTTCCGGAATTGTTCCGATCTGTTCCGGTACTATTTTTTCAGTTTGATTTTGGTTTCCGAGCAATTTGTTCGTTTTGCAAACAGTGTGGGGGGGGTGTTTGGTTTTCGGGACGACGGGGCTGATACACTGCTTGCACGTTCTTGGGCAGAGCCGTGAAACGTCTTAAAGAGAGCGACCTAGTCCGCGACTCATCCCAAGAAATTTTGGTAAACTCATTCTTTACTTATTTTCTGCAACAACAATTTTAAGACGTTCAATATCTGCTAAGATGTCTGCTGATCACGATTTTAAACAAGTAACTGTTGATCTCAATAAACCCTTTCGTTTCGAAGGGTTTCATTTTAAAAGGTGGAGACAGAAAATGCTATTTTTTCTTACTATCGAAAAAGTAGCATATGTCTGTACAACCGAAAAACCACAATTACCTCAAGTTCCTACAGACGCTCAGATTCAAGAAGTTAAGTCTTGGGAAGAAAATGATTTCCGTTGTAAGAATTTTATTCATAATGGTATGTCTGATGATCTGTATGATTATTACTGCTCTAACAAAACTGCAAAGAAAGTTTGGGATGCTCTTTCGAAGAAATATGACACTAAGGAGGTTGGAAGTAAAAAATATGCTGTTAGTCGGTATCTGAAATACCAAATGACCGACGACAAATCAGTGGAGGTTCAGTCTCATGAACTTCAAAAAATCGCTCACGAAATAATTGCTGAAGGTATATCCCTTGATGAACAATTTCAAGTTGCTGTTTTAATTGACAAATTACCCCCATCTTGGAAAGATTTTAAGAATACTCTAAGGCATAAAACTAAAGAGTTTTCTTTAGAAAGTTTGATCACTCATCTTCGGATTGAGGAGGAGGCCCGAAAACAAGATCAGAAAAATGAAGTGCTTGTTGTTTCTAACAACGCTCACAAAAAAATCATCTTACGCTATTCTGAAACCTAAAGGGAAAAATATGAAAAATCAAAATCAGAGTCGCAACCACAATAACCAGAACAGAAATGTGCATCAAAATCAGAACAGAAACAAACTCCCTTCAAGAAATAATTCTGAACAGTTTACTTGTTATAATTGTGGGAAGGGGGGCCATTTGGCTCGGAACTGCCGGCAAAGACGTCGTCCTGTTCCACAGGCGAATCTTACCGAGGACCAACTTATAGCTATGATTTCTGAAATCAATATAGGTGGTGGATCCGAAGGGTGGTGGGTAGACACTGGTGCTTCACGCCATGTTTGCTATGATCGTACCATGTTCAAATCTTTTCTGAAAGTGAAGACAAGAAAGTGTTGCTGGGTGATTCCCACTCCACTATTGTTGCTGGTTCTGGTGAAGTGGAATTAAAGTTTACCTCTGGAAAGACAGTCATCCTTAAAGATTTTCTGCATACTCCAGAGATGAGAAAGAATTTGGTTTCGGGCTATCTTCTAAACAAGGCGGGTTTCACTCAAACTATTGGGGTTGATTTGTACACCCTAACCAAAAATAATATTTTTGTTGGGAAGGGATATGCAACTGATGGAATGTTCAAACTGAATGTTGAAATTAATAAAAGTTCTTCTTCTGCTTACATGTTGTGTTCTTTTAATATTTGGCATGCTAGACTTTGTCATGTTAACAAACGCATTATTAAAAACTTAAGTAACTTAGAACTAATTCCTAAATTGTCTTTGAATGATTTTGAAAAATGTGAATTTTGTAGTCAAGCTAAAATTACTAAAACCCCTCATAAATCAGTAATTAGAGAATCGGAATCTCTTGACTTGATACATTCTGATATTTGTGAATTTGATGGAGTCTTGACTAGGAATGGTAAACGGTATTTTATTACATTCATAGATGATTGTTCTGATTTTACTTATGTTTATCTCATGAAAAACAAAAGTGAAGCTTTTGATATGTTTAAGAATTTTGTAATTGAGATTGAAAATCAATGGAATAAGAAAATTAAGAGATTACGTAGTGATAGAGGAACAGAATATGATTCTGATATTTTTATTGATTTTTATAAATCTCATGGGATTATTCATGAAAAAACTGCACCGTATTCTCCTGAAATGAATGGTAAGGCTGAAAGGAAAAATAAAACTTTTGCTGAATCAGTAGTTGCTATTTTACTTAACTCCGGTGCAACTTCTCACTGGTGGGGTGAAATTTTATTAACGGTTTGATATGTACTTAATAGAGTTCCCAAATCGAAAAGTAAAATTTCACCTTATGAAGTTTTCAAAAATAAGAAACCAAATTTGTCTTATTTTAAAACTTGGGGTTGTTTGGCATATGTTCGAATTCCTGACCCCAAAAGAAGAAAACTTGCCATAGAGCTTATGAATGTGTTTTTATTGGTTATGCGGTAAATAGTAAAGCTTATAGATTTTATGATTTGAAAGATAAAGTTATCATTGAATCAAATGATGCTGATTTTTATGAATATAAATTTCCTTTCAAATTGAAGAATAGTGGGGGCTCGACTTCTAATAATGAACCTATCATTAGGATTAATGAATCTAATAAGGAATTAGATATTGAACCTAGAAGGAGTAAACGACCTTGTATAGCTGGTGGAGCTGTTTCTTGGAAGTCTAAGAAACAGACTATTTTGGCTCAATCTACTATGGAGTCTGAGATGATTGCACTAGCTTCGGCTAGCGAGGAAGCAGGGTGGTTAAGGAGCCTGCTTTCTGATACCCCTTTATGGGAGAGACCGATTCCAGTTGTCTTGATCCATTGTGATAGTACCGCGGCTATTGCAAAGATTCAGAACCGTTATTATAACGGAAAAAAGTGACAAATACGTCGCAAACACAGCACTATTAGGGAGTATATCTCTACAGGGGCTGTGAGAGTGGATCATGTACGGTCTGATGATAACTTAGCCGATCCTTTAATGAAAGGATTAGCTCGAGAAAAGGTTTACACAACCTCGAAAGGAATGGGACTCAAGCCCATAGATTGACGAGTCACTTGTGAGGGAAACCCAACCTATAGACTGGAGATCCCAAGAAATAGGTTCAAAGGGTAATAACAACTCATGAAGTGATATGAGAAAAATCATGCTATAAATTTGAGTTCTATTTCATAAATGTGCTGTTTGAAGCATGATATCTTGAAGCGATAGAAGGTTGAGTATTTATTAACTCTTAATGAGATCTATACTCTATTTTGGAGTGGAGTACCTAGCTACAAGAGTACTCTTGATAGATTCACCTATGTGAATGTGGAAGTGTGGCCGCTTCCTATGGAATTTTGGGCAAAATTCTCTAGAGCATTCACTATACTGGGATACACGTGCATGGCCGTAAAGTACGGGCTTTTGGACTACACCCTGATAGGGTTGTGTGTGTGATATTGTTAGAGATAGAGTTCAAAACTACGAGTTACTCTAGTATAATCTAAAGTATCTTCACTATGTAAAGGTTCAAGTCGATAGACACCTTTTCTTATGCACAATCTTATATTGAATTATACTGCTCGATGAAAAAATTGTTTTTAAAAATTCAAGTGGGGGATTGTTGAAACAAATGAATTTTAATTTAATTTTTAGAATAGAAAGTGCCAAATGTGTCAAATTGGTTTTTTCCTCAAATCCTTTTGTCCCACATTGGTTGGGAGAGGTGAAAATAAAGTGGATATCTAGGGGTATGTGAGACACTTGGGGTGTGCCCCAAGGGGTACCCACATTTTGTGGAGGGGAGAGGAGTTACATCCCTACCGGTTTACCACACGCGCGCGCCGCCGCCACCGTCCATCCGTCCTAGTCGAGTCGAGTCGAGTCGCACGTGTGATGAGGTGACACTTATTTATTTTTTAGAAAAATATTTTTTTTAAAAAAAAACAGTTTAATTAAAAAAAAAAAAAAACTGTCTGTTTAATAAAAAAAATTTGAACCGTTTAAAATAAAATAAAAAAAAACGTTTTCATTTGTTAAAAAAACGTTTTGATGTATGAACGTTTTTAAAAAAAAAAATTAAACTTTTTATTAAATTCGGTTTTTAATTTTTTTTTAACGGCTAATTTTTTTTTTCCTATAAATAAAGGTTTTTTTTTCTCAGTTTTGTACACACACAGCAGACTGTTTCTGTTTCAGCTTCTGTTTCGTTACTATTTCTGTTTCAGCTTCTGTTTCTGTTCTGGTTTTGTTTCTGTTTCTGTTTCTGTTCCGAAACATTTTCGGTTTCATCTTCCGGAATTGTTTCGATCTGTTCCGATACTATTTTTTCAGTTCGATTTTGGTTTCCGAGCAGTTTGTTCATTTTGCGAACAGTGTGTGGGGGTGTTTGGTTTTCGGGACTTCTACAGTGCAAAGAACGTCCTAGACAGAGGAGAATTCTGGGTTGTTTTATCCTGGGGACGACGAGGCTGATACACTGCTTGCACGTTCTTGAGCAGAGCCGCGAAACGTCTTAAAGAGAGCGACCTAGTCCGCGACTCATCCCAAGAAATTTTGGTAAACTCGTTCTTTACTTATTTTCTGCAACAACATATCTTCGGTATGTAATTCCTACGTTACTCTAATTTAGGCATAAACCATCCAAACTAATAATTAAATCCCAATAATACGATTGTATGATCGTTAGATTTAGACCACATGTACTAGATCTAACGTTCTAGACGTAATTGAATCTAAAATTCAAAATCTGTACAAAAACACTTTGAAAATTATTCCAATCACAATGAAACTATTTCAAATACAATATTCCTCATCACACAATTGTTCACACAAAATCCACAATTAAATTAAAAATACAATATTACATGAAATCCAAATACTTACCGGAATCCTAACCCAGTTGAAGGGAGATTAGCCGATCATGGCGATTTGTTCTTCACAACTAATAATGAACAATATCTCCTTGAAGAATTATCCGCCCAAAATCCAGCCGCAAAAGAAAGAAATAGAAAAAAAAAAAAAAAAAGTAAAAAAAAGATAAAAATAAAAAATCATATCCTAACCTTCTACCGCCGGCTAAAAAAAAAGAAAAACAAGTACAAATAAGAGTAAAAAAAAACATATAACCAACCCTAAAAGCAAAGAAGAAAAAAATACACTTTTACCCCAAATCTTCTTTTAAGAAAAACTATCCAATGGGCTTTAATGCCCATTAATTTGTTGGGCCTATATTAAATCTTCTTTTAAGAAAAATTATCCAATGGACTTTAATGCCCATTAATTTGTTGGGCCTATATTGGGCCTAGGTAATAGCAAAGAGGATAGAAAAGTCCCTGGGCCTTGGCCCAACACATGTTTTGGTCACAGCCGCGCACCACTTTTGGTAGACAAAGATGGTCAATTTCAAATATCTGTATCTTTCTCATATGAACTTCGATTTTACCATATGACCGATCGTTGGAAAGCTCAGAGAATCTAGTTTCATCCAAAAAATTTAACTGTGTAATTAGTTATGACCAAACAAAGTAGACAGTGATCTTCATTCTTGTGCCGCCAACCGCGACTTCTATCCGCTTGATTATTTTCTTGTGCATTTTGCTTCGAATTATATTATTTTTGCTCCAATTCCAAAAATCTACAAAATAAAATAAATTAATTATACTAATTTAATTTATTCAAAAGAATAACAAAATATAGATTAGTGATGTTAGATCGCGTAAAATGTAGCGCGATCACTATCGTCGGTACCAACGAAAGTGTCAATCAACCAACAATGGTTGCCCTCACCCCTTGTCTATCGTCTTCTTCATCCTCGCCTTTTATTCTTCGTGTTCTCAATCCACTCTTCTCCCTCTCCTGGGTTCTCTCTCTCTCTCTCTCTCTTTATATATAATCTCGAATCTGCAGATACGAGTTTTCTTTATTTATAGAGAGACTGATATATAGAAATAGGGTTTCAAACACGAAGGAGAAGAAAAGAAGGGGAAGGGGGTGGACTGTGTGTAAAACCTAAGTTGTAGAACGTACGTCATAAATAACCGTATTGTAGAATGTTAGAGAATTTTAGGATAAAAATTTTATTGATAAAAACTCAAATCAAAAGTTGGGGGTCAAATTGGGAATTTAGAAACGCAAAAATTTAAACTTGAGATTTAAATTGGCAATTAGAAATCAAAAGTAAAAATGTTAAGGGCAAAATTATAATTTTGGAACTTTTTAAAATGGAAATACACTGAAATTAAGATCCTAAAGGAACTGGAGGGAGGAAAGTGTAATTTAACCTTTATACATACATATATATATATATATATATATATATATAACCATCTGACTGACCGGCGATCCACCAGCCAGAGCAGGGGCGATCTGGGAGGCGACGTGTCGAGTTGAGGATCACTTTGATCACTAAAATCATGCAATAAAAACCCTTCCCCATGCAAAGAAAGGAGGAAACCGGAGAAACACTCGAGAAATTCTAGAGAGAGAGAAAGAACCGGAGCGGAGGGGTCGTCGGTTTTTCTTGAATCGACGTTTCTCTGGCAGCGTGGTCGTGTGGGCATTGTAAACAATTCCAGGGAGAGAGAGAGATTGGTTCGGCCGGTGGCATGGTTCGTCGACGGAGTGGCAGTGCGCGTTTTAGCGTCGCTGGTGAGCGGAGTTGCGGATCGTCGTTCGACCATCGACGATCGTCGAGCAGGTGACTATTTATATGTATTTCTCTAATTAATTGATAGATGTGTGCATGCATGAGCGTGACGAGTTGGGTCAGTGAGTTTCCGGCGGTGTGGGGGTATGCTCGGTTTTTGTTTTCCGGCAGCATTTGGGTTTGTGTGTGTGTGTGTTCTAATTTTTCCGGCTACTGTGTGCGAGTGTGCGTATGTGTGAAATGTATAATGCGTCAACGAGAATCCCGCAAAAGGGAAGAAAAAAACCGAGACGGAGAGAGAGAGAGAGGACGATCAACGGCGGTGGCGGTGGTGGGAGTTGGTTGCGGCTGCGGTGTGCCGTTGTGTGTGTGGGTCTCCGTCGGCAGGGATCGTTGGTCCCGTGGCATGCCGTCGGCAGTGGTATGCAAGCATAGTTGCATGCATGGGTGGTTGTGTGTGTCGCAGGGTACGTGGGTGCGTGAACAATAGCTGTTGGGTGTATGGTTGAGCTGTTGAGACAACCGGAGGGGGTGTCTGAGGGATGTCGTAGGTGGTGCAGGGGCGACAGGAGAGTTGGCAAGGAAGGGGAGGCCACCAGCCGTCGGCCACCGTAGAGAGAGAGAGTGGCCGGCCGTCGGTCTGGAAAAGAACCAAAAAAAAGTGGGAAATTGCACAATTAATCCCAACAAAAGAGAAAAAAAAATCAAATTCGAATTCAAATCCTTTTCGCGACCCGTGAACGATTCGGGATGGATATCGTTTTCCGTTAAATTTATTCTAGTTTAGTTAAATTCAATCTTAACCTAAAAATCTTTGTAATCATAGTAATAAATTTAGGGTCGTTCAGATTAAAAGATTTCTGATATAATAAATAACAGAATAAAATTATTAGTATAATAACAAATCCCAGGGATAAAATATGGGAAATGGAAAAATGTGAAACTTGGGGCTTGCATTACATGACTAGGTGATTTTGCATAAAATATTAACTTAAGCCCTATCATTTCTAGGTTCACAGACGCCAACATCTCGGTAAGCTGTGGACGATGGTGTTTTTGTAGCACCAGAAACGAGATGAGTGTACTGCCTTCTCGCCAAATTATTTGTATATGTACATACATGATGAAAAATGGTTGTATTTAAATTAGATACTTTTAAAACATTATGTGATGATTAGACGATATTATTGTGTGATGTTGATCCGCTTTGGCGGAGTGATATTTATCCGCTTCAGCAGAGTGATGTTTATCTGTTTCGGCAGAGTGATGTTAGACATTTGTACTGTACAGTAATGATCCGCTTCGGCGGAGTGATGGGTGTTCATAGGAAGGCATATCCTACGGATGGTACGGTACCATTGCAAACTCCCGATCGTGAGGTTAAAACGATCACCAAGGCTAGCCAGTGTGTGTTGTGGTGAAGTGGTGGCTTGTGAGGTGATGTTTTGTTTATATTGGGTGATTTATTATTTATTTATACTGGATGGTTTTAGAAATTGAACTTAAATATACTACTTAATTTTTACTGCATATATGATGCTTATGCTGAATCTATGTGTAAATGTTTTTTTATCTAGAAAGTATTATTATTAAATAAGAATGGTTTTATTAAGAAGGCAGTACACTCGCAGATGAAAAGCCTAGGAGTCGGTCCCCTACTGGCACGGGGTAGAGTCCGTCGATTGTATAGCAAGGAATTAAAATTTTCGAGAAGTGCTGCTTGAGGCGAACTTAGGAAAGGTTCATCGTTTGTTTTTTTTTTTTTTTCTTTTGTTGTTCTAGAAGGGATTTCAAGGATGGGTATGTCTCTGGCTTGGAAAGATGTTTATGACCTGTATTTTGATGTTTGTATAATTATGAATGCATACCGTCGCTTTCTAGTTGGTTTGTCGCTTAGGAAATGTCGTGTCGACGTCACGCCGACCCCACAGGTAACGGGTGTCCGGGGTGGGGTGTGACAATTTTGATATCAGAGCCTAGGTTATAGATTCTATAAACTTGTCAGGTGTCGTGCCCGTAGAGGATCATGGGATGGGAAACGTGCCAGTCGTCTAGTTAGTAGGGGACCCTAAGATAAGGTGTTAGTAGGTGCTTTTAATACTCGCGTAATAGTTAATTAACGTATGTTAATTATTGGCATTTCTCTGGTGGACCTAGTTAGTTGTTGAATTGGATTTTGTGACTGATAACAGGTATGGAAGGGGAAGGTGAAACCTCTGGGAGTGTAGGACCCCAGAGGTAGGCAGAACCCCCGAGGCAAGTGGAGTCTCAGGAATAGAGAGATAGGGAGCCGAAAAGTTTACAGATTATGGGATCCCACACGCAGGGTAACAGGCTGCAAGGAAGTTTAGATGCGGTCGAAAGAATTTTGCAGGCCTCTGCCCAGCTAACGGAGCAGCAACCGAGGATTATGGAAAGTCAGAAGGCCCAAGGTGATATCGCCACATCTCAGGCGGTACAATTGAAGAGGTTCAAGGAGTTAGACCCTCCGGCTTTTACCGGGACAACGAGTCCAACTGATGCGAAAAATTGGATCAGAGGCGTGGGGCACGTATTTGAGGTGATGGGGATTGTCGACGATAGTCGAGTTCCCCTTGCCATGTTTCAGTTGAGGGAGGAAGCCGAGCACTGGTTGGAAGAAATGAAAAGACTGATTACTGGTTCTGGTGAGGAGATCACATGGGACCGTTTTGTCGCCGCGTTTAATGAGAAGTACTTTCCCGAGTCTTATCGATTCCAAATGGAGGAGAAATTTATAGTCCTGAAGCAGGGAAAGATGACTGTTTAGCAGTACGAAGTGAAATTCGATGCTTTATCCTGTTTTGCCCCTGATCTGGTAAAAACGGATGAGGAAAAATGCAGACGTTTCCATAAGGGACTTCAGTTAGAGATCCGCTCCAGGCTGACAAGCAAGCAAATTAAGAATTATGCAGAGTTGGTGAATACGGCAAAGTTAGTGGAGAGGGATGTGCAGGAAGCCGCCGAGAGTCGAGAGCAGTACAAGAAAAGCAGATTTGAGTCGCCTAGCAGATTTTTGGGTGGCACTTCGCGGGGGACGATAGTTCGACCGCCAATTGCTCGAGCCTCATCATTTGGCCAATCCGCCAAGAACCATGGTTCCCGGAAATCCTACCCTAGGCAACAACAAAGTGCATTGGAAGCTAATGCTGGTCCGCAGAAGCAAGAACGGAATCAGCCGTCGAGTCGGGCTGGGGAGGATAAATGTTATCACTGTGGAGCTACAGGTCACTTTGCTAGAGACTGTCCTGTGGGAGTCCCGATATGTTTCCACTGTCATGTGTCAGGTCATAAATCTACAAATTATCCAAAACTTGCTTCTACATTCGTACCTCTAGCGAGCAGTATAGGTAGTACGGGTCCTAGTACCGCCGAGGGACTTGGTAGAGGATCGCTGGGTAGACCTCCAACGCGAGGTCGTGTTTTTGCTACTACTCGACAGGATGCTCAGGCTACTCTCGAGGTGGTCACATGTATCATATCTTTATATGCTAAAGATGCTCGTGTGCTTATTGATCCCGGTTCTACGCATTCTTTTGTTTCAGAAACCTTTATGATGCAAGCAGACAGATTTTCCATTTCTTTATCCTACCGTATTGTTATTTCTACTCCAGTGGGTGAGTCGGTATGGATCGATAGGGTGTATAAGGACAGTCCACTTCGGTTTGGTGATAGAGAGTTATTGGTAGATCTATTACCCCTGAGTATTCACGATTTCGATATAATACTGGGTATGGATTTGTTATCTAGATATCATGCCACGATGGACTGTTTCAAGAAGGAAGTGATATTTCGAATCTTAGGCGAGCCAGGGTTTGTATTTGCTGGAGATAGAATTATCACTCCTGTCAGTTTAATTTCAGTATTAGAAGCCAAGAAATTGTTAAAGAAAGGCTGTCAGGGATATCTTGCGCACATAATTAACACCAGTCAAAGAGAAACTCCGGTGGCAGATATTTCCGTAGTCCGAGATTTTTTTGACATATTCCCGAAAGAATTGCCAGGGTTGCCCGTCGATAGGGAAATGGAATTTACGATCGAGTTAATTCCAGGCACTACCCCTATATCGATTCTACCTTATCGTATGGCACCTACTGAGTTGAAAGAGTTGAAGGTGCAGTTGCAAGATTTATTAGACCGGGGGTTCATCAAGCCCAGTGTCTCCCCATAGGGTGCCCCAGTGCTGTTCGTAAAGATGAAGGATGACACGTTGAGAATGTGTATTGATTATCGGCAGCTGAATATGGTGACGGTTCGCAATAAATATCCGTTGCCAAGGATTGATGACTTGTTTGACCAACTTCAGAAAGCTAAAGTATTCTCCAAGATAGATCTCCGATCGGGGTATCACCAACTGAAAGTCAGGGGGAGTGACGCGGCAAAAACAACATTCCGTACGAGATATGGACACTATGAATTCTTGGTTATGCTTTTTGGATTAACAAATGCCCCTGCGGCTTTTATGGATTTGATGAACCGTATCTTTCAACCTTATTTGGACCAATTTATTATAGTGTTCATAGATGACATTTTGGTCTATTCCCAAAGTAGAGAAGAGCATACGAAGCATCTCCGGATTGTATTGCAAACGTTGTGAGAGAAGCAGTTGTATACGAAACTTAGTAAATGTGAATTTTGGTTAGATCATGTGGTATTCTTGGGTCATGTCATTTCAGGAGATGGTATTCAGGTAGACCCGAAGAAAGTTGAAGCAGTCGTTCAGTGGGAAAGACCGAAAAATGTGACTGAAGTTCAAAATTTTTTAGGATTGGCGGGTTACTATCGACGATTTATGCAAGGATTTTCCCTTATAGCTACCTCGTTGACCCGATTGACTCGCAAAGAATCCAAATTTGAGGGGACCGATAAATGTGAGCAGAGTTTCCAGGAGTTAAAGAGTAGGTTGATATTGGCACCAATATTGTCCCTTCCGTCCGAAGGAGGTGGTTTCGTAATTTATAGTGACGCGTCACACCAAGGGCTGGGATGTGTTCTGATGCAGCATGGTCACATGATCGCATATGCATCTCGACAATTGAAGAACCATGAGCGTAATTACCCGACGCACGATTTGGAGTTGGCTGCAATTGTGTTCGCCCTGAAAATTTGGAGGCACTACCTGTATGACGAGACAGAGTTTGAAGTATTTGTTTACTTAAAAGGAATTAAATCTGAGGCAGAGGCGTTGGATGGAGTTGATCAAGGACTACGATTGCACCATCCATTACCATCCAGAAAAGGCTAATGTTGTAGTAGATGCTTTAAGTCGGAAATCGACAGGCTCAGTCACCCACCTTCATGTTGCCCATGCTAACTTGTATGCAGAATTGAGATCGATGCGAGTTCAGTTAGCGGTTGGTCAGACGGCAGCACTGCTTGCAACTTTGACTTTGAGACCGATGTTGATTGACCGCATTACTGAAGCTCAAAAGTCAGACATTCAATTGGAGAGGATCCAAGATGAAGTAAAAAACGGTCACAGAACTGATTATCATATCAGGAAAAAAGACGAAGCTTTGATGTGTGGAAATAGGCTATGTGTGCCTAATGATGTCAATTTAAAAAAATATATCTTGGAAGAGGTACATAGCTCCGCGTACGCAATGCATCTGGGGAGCACTAAAATGTATCGAGACTTGCGTGAGCATTATTGGTGGATTGGAATGAAACGGGAGATCGCAGAATTTGTTGCCAGGTGTCTTGTGTGTCAACAAGTAAAGATTGAGCATCAGCGTCCAGGTGGGTTGCTGCAACCCCTACCTATTCCAGAGTGGAAGTAGGAGCATATCATGATGGATTTTGTTTCGGGATTACCCCGTACTCAAAAGGGGTATAATTCCATCTGGGTGATCGTTGATAGGCTTACCAAATCCGCTCATTTTCTAGCCGTAAAAATGATATTTTCTCTTGAAAGGTATGCCCAACTGTATATCGATGAGATTGTTAGATTGCATGGCGCACCGGTTTCTATAGTGTCGGATAGAGATCCGAGATTTACTTCGAGATTCTAGTCGAGTCTCTAAACTGTTTTAGGTACCAAGCTGAAATTTAGCATCGCTTTTCACCCTCAGACAGAAGGCCAGTCAGAGCGTATGATTCAGAAGTTGGAAGATATGTTAAGGGGATGTGTTATGGAATTTCCTGGGAGCTGGGACGATCACTTGCCGTTGATGGAATTCGTCTACAATAACAGCTACCACTCGGCAATTGAGATGGATCCATATGAGGTGTTGTATGATAGGAGATGCAGAACCCCCGTTTGTTGGACTGAGGTAGGTGAACGTAAGATGTTGATGTCAGACATAACCCAACTGACAGCAGACAAAGTAGAGGTGATTCAAGAGAAGTTGAAAATCGCTCAGAGTTGGCAGAAGAGTTATGCAGACAAACGCCGGCGGGAGTTAGAATTTGAGGTAGGAGATCATGTGTTCTTGCGTATTTCTCTGTGGAAAGGCATAATGAGGTTTGGAAAGAAAAAGAAGTTGAGTCCAAGATACATCAGACCATATGAAATTCTAGAGCGAGTTGGCACAACAGCGTATAGACTCGCGTTACCGCCAGAGTTATCTTGACTGCACGATGTTTTCTATGTATCGATGCTCCGAAAATATGTGGCAGACCCTTCTCATGTGTTGACCTCATAGCCGATCGAATTGGAAGCTGATTTGTCCTACGTTGAGAAGCTGGTCCAAATCCTAAGCCGTAAAGATCAAGTATTGCGAAAGAGGACGATCCCGTTAGTCAAAGTGTTGTGGCGCAGTCATGCGGTGGAAGAGGTGACATGGGAGTGAGAGGAAGAAATAAGGAGCAAATACCCGCATTTGTTTGACTAAGGTAAAAAAAAAAAATTAATAATAATAATAATAAAATAAATAAATAAATAAATAAAATTTCGGGACGAAATTTCTTTTAGGAGGGAAGAGTTGTAAAACCTAAGTTGTAGAACGTACGTCATAAATAACCGCATTATAGAACGTTAGAGAATTTTAAGATAAAAATTTTATTGATAAAAACTCGAATCAAAAGTTGGAAGTCAAATTGGGAATTTAGAAACGCAAAAATTTAAACTTGAGATTTAAATTGACAATTAGAAATCAAAAGTAAAAATGTTAAGGGAAAAATTATAATTTTGGAACTTTTTAAAATAGAAATACACTGAAATGAAGATCCTAAAGGAACTGGAGGGAGGAAAGTGTAATTTAACCTTTATATATATATATAACCATCTGACCAACGGGCGATCCACCGGCCAGAGCAGGGGTGATCGGGGGGGGAGGGGGCGACATGTCGAGCTGAGGATCACTCTGATCACTAAAATCATGCAATAAAAACCCTTCCCCATGCAAAGAAAGGAGGAAACCGGAGAAATACTCGAGAAATTCTAGAAAGCGAGAGAACCGGAGCGGAGGGGTCTTCTATTTTTCTTGAATCGACGTTCCTCCGGCAGCGTGGTTGTGTAGGCATTGTAAACAATTCCAGGGAGAGAAAGTGATTGGTTCGGCCGGTGGTGTGGTTCGTCAACGGAGTGGCAGTGCGCGTTTTAGCATTGCCGGTGAGCGGAGTTGCGGATCGCCGTTCGACCATCGACGATCGTCGGGCAGGTGAGTATTTATATGTATTTCTCTAATTAATTGATAGATGTGTGCATGCATGAGCGTGACGAGTTGGGTCGGTAAGTTTCCGGCGGTGTGGGGGTGTGCTCGGTTTTCATTTTTCGGCAGCATGTGGGTTTGTGTGTGTGTGTTCTGATTTTTTCGGCTATTGTGTGCGAGTGTGCATGTGTGTGAAATGTATAATGCGTCGACGAGAATCCAGCAAAAAGGAAGGAAAAAATTGAGACGGAGAGAGAGAGAGAGAGAGAGAGAGGACGATCAACGGCGGTGGCGGTGGTGGGAGTTGGTTGCGGCTGCGGTGTTTTGCTGTGTGTGTGGGTTTCCGTCGGCAGGGATTGTTGGTCCCGTGGGGTGCCGTCGGTAGTGGCATGCAAGCATAGTTGCATGCATGGGTGGTTGTGTGTGTCGCAGGGTGTGTGGGTGCGTGAACAGTAGCAGTTGGGTGTGCGATTGAGCTGCTGAGACGGCCGGAGAGGGTGTCTGAGGGATATCGTAGGTGGTGCAGGGGCGACAGGAGAATCGGCAAGGAAGGGGAAGCCACCGGCGATCGGCCACCGTAGAGAGAGAAAGTGGCCGGCCATCGGTCTGGAAAAGAACCAAAAAAAAAAAAAGTGGGAAATTACACAATTAACCCCAACAAAAGGAAAAAAAATTCAAATTCAAATTCAAATCCTTTTCGCAACCCGTGAACGATTCGGGATGGATATTGTTTTCCGTTAAATTTATTCTAGTTTGGTTAAATTCAATCTTAACCTAAAAATCTTTGTAATCGGAGTAATAAATTTAGGGTCGTTCAGATTATAAGATTTCTGATGTAATAAATAGCAGAACGAAATTATTAGGATAATAACAAATCCCAGGGATAAAATATGGGAAATGGAAAAATGTGAAACTTAGGGCCTGTATTACATGACTAGGTGATTTTTCATAAAATATTAACTTAAGCCCTATCATTTCTAGGTTCGTAGACGCCAACATCTCGGTAAGCTACGGACGGTGGGATTTTTGTAGCATCAGAAACGAGATGAATGTACTGCCTTCTCGCCAAATTATTTGTATATGTACATACATGATGAAAAATGATTGTATTTAAATTAGATGCTTTTAAAACATTATGTGATGATGTTGATCCGCTTCGGCGGAGTGATGTTTATCCGCTTCAGCGGAGTGATGTTTATCTGTTTCGACAGAGTGATGTTAGACGTTTGTACTCCCGATCGTGAGGTTAAAACGATCACCATGGCTAGCCAGTATGTGTTGTGGTGGAGTGGTGGTTTGTGATGTGATGTTTTGTTTATATTGGATGATTTATTATTTATTTATACTGGATGGTTTTAGAAATGGAACTTAAATATACTACTTTATTTTTACGGCATATATGATGCTTATGCTGAATCTATGTGTAAATGTTGTTTTATCTAGAAAGTATTATTATTAAATAAGAATGGTTTTATTAAGAAGACAATACACTCGCAGGTGAAAAGGCTAGGAGTCGGTCCCCTACTAGCACAGGATAGAGTCCGTCGATGGTATAGCAAGGAATTAAAATTTTCGGGAAGTGCTGCCTAAGATGAACCTAGGAAAGGTTCATCGTTTGTTTTTTTTTTCTTTTGTTGTTCTAGAAGGGATTTTAGGGACGGGTGTGTCTCTGACTTGGAAAGGTGTTTATGACCTGTATTTTGATATTTGTATAATTATGAATGCATACCGTCGCTTTCTAGTTGGTTTGTCGTTTAGAAAATGTCGTGTCGACGTCACGTAGGCCCCACACATGATGGGTGTCCGGGGTGGGGTGTGACACTGTGCCGGTGGGTGGACGATACCGGTGGGTGGCCGACTTTGGGAAGGTTGAAGTTTTTATTTATTTTTAAATAGATGGGTGTAAAAGAAAAACGTAAAGTTATTTTACAAAGGGTAAAAGGATAATTTCATAATTTTAATTTATTTTTAAAAAGAGGGTGTATATTTAGCAAAAAAAGATGTACATATAGAACTCCCAAAGTATTTACAATTATCATTTTTCATTTACATCTGATGTGGGTAAAATTCGGTCACTTCTATGTGTTTGCCACCTGGATCAAAATAGCCATAGCATCAAACGACCTCATGAGCCCGGTGAATAAACAGCCCAGATGGATCCTCAGGTTGGCAGCAATGAAGGACTTCACCAGTCACCAAGCAAAAATATTCTTAAATATCGCTAAGGAAGGGTAGGTCGGTGTGTACAGCCCGACCTGTACCTCGGTGCCTGGGCCGACTTGCCACTCATAACAGGCTTGACCTATGGACTTTTCTATCAACGTACAAAGGGCCCAAGGCCTAGGCCCATAGCTCTAATCCGCCGTGTTCCCCACGCGCTTGACTAATTAGGGGATAACCGAGCTTAAGGCCCTAATTTTCCGAGATGCTAATCTCCTCCTCACCTATAAATAGAAGGTTTCACCAACATATTTCCATATGCGAAAATACCCAAAAAAGTGGAGGTAATAGCTTTATCTCTCCAAGCGACCTGCTTTCTTTTCCCCTGAGTTCTTACTCTCACGCTGGAAGGGACTTGCCGGGAACACCTTGGCTCGTCCTATGTGCAGGTAACAGGCCAGAGACCAGCCCAGACAGTGACTCGGACTCAAGCTCTGGAGGATTGGGTTGTCCAGTTGGGATCTCAGGTCGGACAACGCCTGTCCGGCTTGAATTGAAGACTCCAGCAAGGACGAAGATCAACCCCTTATCAGTTGTATCTCCCCATGCAAAGGATGACCAGACCATACTGTTGGGTGGTCTAATCTCCGACACCAACAACATCATTTGTAATAAAAAAAAAAAAAAATTGTGTCTTTTTTTAATACTAGGGAAGGGTCACGTGCAAAACACGTGTCAATCAAGAATGTTACATTAATTGTTTTTTTGGAAAAATTATCAAGTGGATTTAAATTTAGAATGTAATTACTAATTGATTCCAAGTACTATGTTTGAACTAAACGATCTCATTGCCCAGAAAGTTCGAATCATTTAGTTTCAATTTCAAAAAACGTAGAAATTGACATAATTAATTTTTTCCTGCGTCTTTCGTGGAATTGAAATCTTTAATATTTAAATTTCACACAAAATCATTTTTTATTAAAATCAAAATAACTACTGTTGTATACATTTTTTTCACAATCTACTTATATATTCAGATTCTTCTAAATAAAATCTACAAAATGATATTACATTCGCTATTTTTTCAGTAATTTCAAATTCATATTACATTCAATATGATACTTACAAAATTTTTAGTTTTCACATTACATTCAACATGGTGCTTTTAGATTTTTCAATTTTCACATTCATGTTACAATTAACATGGTCTCATACATTATTAAAACACTGGAGATTGTTAAATTCAACATACAAACCACATTTATCAGTAAGTTGTGTTACATTCAACACATTCATATAATTTGTATTATTATCAAAATCAATTGTTTTAGTACATTAGATGTTATATTCAGTGCTCACAGGGGCACACAAATTATAGTGATGTTATATATGAAATTAACATCACTATTGATGTTATATATAACATTCAGATGCATCCTAATCCAAAAAAAAAAAAAAGATTAATATTTCATTTTGAATATCATGATTTATAAATCATTGTGGTATAAAAAAATCATTGAACAACAATACAATTGGGAGAAATTATAGGTTTCTTTTTCAGTTTCATTAGTAGTTTATTATCAGATTTTGTTCCGCACTTTTAGGGGTGACAACATGTATGGAATGTGCATATTCATTAATAGGAGTAAATTTGTCCACAAATTTCCATCAGGACCATTCGATGCAAACAAAACCTCTTCGATTTATCCTGTAGTTTTCACACTCAAATGAGATTGGTCGATAGCTACTTGTTTTGTTTTGTTTTTTGGTACCATAAAAAAACTAAAGTTAAGGGAAGTGATCAAATACCTCTGCCTTCATCTCTTCAAGGATTAGACTTGTCATCTTAACTTGGGAGAGTCGAGGTATTTGAGATCTACTCCGTCTTTAGTTCCTTTCTTCGCAAGGAAATCTACGCACTTGTTATTATCCCTCGGGGTGAATTGAAGCTTGTAGTTTTTATTTTGAATAAATCTCTTGCAATCTTCCACCCATAACTTGTAGCATTGGGTTTCCGAGCAGTCTTCAAGGATAAGTGTTATTGCCTCTACCGAGTGAACGCGCCCCGATTTTCCAGAGAAAATAAAAAAATAATAGATATAAGTTTAGCGCTGGTAAAATGAGAAGGGTTTTTAAAAACGTCGATTTTCTCATTAAAAATATACTTAAGCCTGTTTTAGAAAAAGGAGTCGCCACCTAGCATTGAGTTTAAATGATGTGCTAGGTCACCATATTTTCCTTTTTTGAAAACAATTTTAAAAAAAAATGTGGCTTAAGTAAAAATTTGACTCTTAAAATAACATGGTCTGATCAGAGATTCGTTTAAAGAGTTCGGTGGTCAGTTACGCTCGGAGAAGGTGTCAAGCACCCCAAGACGCCCGTCCAAAGATGGTACCTTATCCGATTAAGTCCAATTAAAATTTAAATCCGAATGTTTTTATTTTATTTTGAAATCATTTCCTTCTAAAAAAGAAAATCTTTTTGTATTTTTTTTTTATATATTATCAAAGAATTTATACATTGAGGGGATAATTCTCTTTTAAGCCATTCAAATAGAAGGCGGGAAAATTCCTCTACGATTTGACAACAACATTAAATTTAACAAAAACATAAAATAAAAAAGAAACACACACCCATACACACACATTCACACACATCAAGGGAAGTATTCTCCCTTCTAAACTTAAACCACTCCAATGGAAGGCCAGAGTTTTTCACCTCATTTTGTCAGCACATTATATTTAACACATGTTAAAGAAACACACGCACACACACACCCACACTCGCATGGATCAAGGGGAGTAATCTCCCTTCTAAACCTAAACCGCTCCAATGGAAGGTCAGGAGTTTTCCACATCGTATTGTTAGCACACAAGTTAAAGAAATACACGTGCGCACACATACATATACTTAAGTTAGTTCAATCTACATATCGAGGGGAGGGGTAATATTGAAATAATAAATATGTTGGTATTTTTGAACAAATATAATTTTAGTAATACTTAGAAAGTTATTTTTTAGACTGTTAGGACCTTTGAAAAAAATATAGTATATATATCATTTTACTCTTCGACTCTTACATATATACCCATGCTATTTTTGTTTATACACATTTTTCTCATTCCTTTATCGGTATCAGCGTCGGTCAACCAACAATGGTTAACCCCCCACCCTCTATCCACTGTCTTTTTCGTCTTCCCTTTCCTTCTTCTTCTTTCTTCTGTTCTATATCCCCTCTCTCTCTCTCTCTATATATATATATATAAAATATTAGAATAATTGAGAAGTGGAATGTATGGAAAACATTGTTAGAATAATTGAGAAGTGGAATGCATAAAAAACATGAATGATATATTGATATGTGGGAAAAGTGTGTTCATTACAATGATATACAATAGGAGTATTTATACGAGAAGTGGGGAACCCTAGGGTGAGGGTTTTGACCTAATGGGCCAATTGAGCCAAACCCATATATTACATTAACATCCCATCTCAAACTCAAAACGGTAAATGAGAGGTGGACTTGAGTTTGGAAACCAGAGATTGAAAATGTCCGGGTGGATGAACCTTAGTGAAAATATATATTGTTTGATTGGCTGAACTGACGGATTGTAGACAAACCATATTCTAAAAAATATGATGGCGGATGAAGTGGTAATTACTCTCGATGTATTTTGTATGCTAGTGGAAAACATAATTGTGGTCGATCAAGAGAAGAGATTCACATATCAACGAAGAACCACCGAAGCCTAACTAGTTCTTGAGTCGCATCAGTTATGGCACAATATTTAGTTTCAGTGCTGGGACGAGCAACCACAGTTTGTTTCTTACTACACCAGGAAATGAGAGAGTTATCAAAGAAGAACTATAACCAATGGTTGAACGTCTGTCAGTGAGATCTCCTACCCAATCGACATCAGAAGAAGCTTGTAAGGTGGGAGCAGACTGGGCTGAGAAATGAAGTCCATGAAAAAAGGTACCCGTGATATACCGAAAGATGCGAAGAACAACCAAGTAATGAGTGATCCGAGGAGTAGACAAGAACTTGCTGACTTGATGAACAACATAGGTGATGTCTGAGCGTGTGACAGTGAGGTATATTAGACTTCGAAATTATATCTGTCAATTTTGATATTGTTTATGCAGTTATATTTTGTTTTGAAAAATATCACTGTGGGTATATTCTGTTTGAAAAGTGGATTTTGCTAAATGCACTTGATCCATAAATCGTTTTTATATTATGGAGACAATACACCGATAAAATATTTTATCTCAAATACCTCTAGTAGAAATGGGTCCACTACTGGCACTAAGTAGAGTCAGAGTCAGAAGGTGGTGTCTTTTTTTCTTTTTTTTTTTGTAGTTTTGTTATGGATATTTGGAACATATGTATTTCTGAATTTTGAAATTGGTAAATATTTTTTTAGTATAAAAATAATCTATATCAATATATGTTTATTTATATTTGTTGTTAGTCGGATAACGTCAAGTCCAGATCATGCCTGGTCTCGGGCGTCGAGGGCCCGAGATAGGGTGTGACATTACATATGCAAATGAATGTGTCTTTTAATTATGAACATTCACCGTTTTTTTTTCTATTTTAAACATTTATTATAATGACTACAATGATTGTTATGAACTATGTGAATATTCGCATCTTTGTCCTCCTTTAGTCGCAAATATCAAATTGTTAATATGAAACATTCAAATGTTATATTCTATTTGAACAATTGTAATCATATTGGGAACATTTAATAGTTATCATTTGCTGTAACGTTAAATTTTAAATACACTATCATATTGGGATACTCTCAAGTTTTGCATATGCAACTTAATACCTCATTTAATTGTGAACATTCACATTTTTTTATGCAATTTTGAACACTTAAAACAATGACTACAACAAATGATGTGAATTACTGTGAATGTTCACAACGCCTAATGTAAATATTCACATTTACGATTTTCCTTAACGACAAAGGTTAAATTATTAATGTTCATACCATTCAATGTGAAAATTTACTCGAAGAAACCCTCTCCATGTGGTACACTTGTAACCGAACTAAAATACTTAGCCTCAAACTTCCTCGATAAATCTTTCTCCAAAGACCCTTCCTCCCCAATCCCCTATTTTTCTACCACTAGACCACCAGGAACGGACAAGGGTTCCTCCCCATATAGCCACATAATCAAGAAGATCTATCTCTCCTACACCTATATAACTGTATGGATCTTCGTCTCCTTCACAGTCATCATCTATAACAAATACATCCAGATGCTCAAAGCCCTAATGCACATCGTCATCTACTCCATAGGGATTCTGCTAAAGGACACGTACAAGAACGATAGCATGGAGAACATGCTCGCGATCTTCATAGGCATTGCGATTGCTGCCTAAGGCGAGGTAGAATTTGATTTTTAGGAAGTAATTCTCCAGCATCGAGTCGTCGCTTTCGAGGCATGATTTAGATCTTGCTCACCTCAAAAGTATTACGCTCAACCCCATCACCTCCCACTTCTACGTCGTTCCCTGCAGCTTCACCTTCTTGTACATTCCCTGGATTTTTCTCAAATTTCTCATTGAGTTGAGATTTGAACGATGAGTATTAACCAAATAACAAAAATGAATTATAATTAGTTAATTAAAAAACTGACATGTGATTGCTTTGAAAAATTTCTCAACCGTCCGTCTCTGTAATCAAGAAAATTGGAAATAGAAGAGGGAATGTAATCTTCAAAATTGGCAATGCATAAATAAAAAATACAAAACTTCATTGAAATATAACTTACATTCACTAATCTTACTGCTGTTATTTTCACAATTTACAAAACGACATCTCTATCCTTCCTAGCAATTGATGATCCGTCAATTATTAAAATCTAAATACTATTTGCAAGATTATTTTAGAAACAAAACTTCTAATATGGTTACTTCTAATATGGTTATGGCTACTTCCAATATGGTTAATTATGTAGAGTAACTATTAATATAGGATAAAAAAAATAAAAATCTTAATATTAATACTTAGTTTGAAATAATTTTTTTTATTAAAGAACACTATGAATTTAAAATATTTATAAATATTTTAAATTATTTTCTTTACACAATCTTAATTAAAATATATTTATTTATCAAACAAATAATTAATGTTATATCATATTCTATTCTACACCAGTGTAGATAGTGTTAAATTCTATGATGTCTGTAAGGCAATCTACTTAAAGACGGTGGACAAACGCTGATTTATGCAACATATACCCCGATTTCTTATGTGTTAAAGCTCAAGAACACATGAACAAATGGAGGGAACAAAATATGCAACAAAGCCTAAGATTATTATTATTCACACATCAAAGTTCGGTACAAGATCTCATTACATCACACATTTGCGACAGGAACACAATTCCATCACAATTAACAGATCAAACACACAAACTGCAATCACATTCATACAGATTCTTCATGCTTCTACTACAAGATCATCACAAGTTTAGTTTCTAACCAGAGATCTGAATGGATTTGACATCAGGCTTCTTCACTTCCACCTTGGGGATAGTGACCGTAAGCACTCCATTTTCCATGGAGGCCTTCACCTGATCCATCTTCGCATTCTCCGGCAGCCTGAACCTCCTCGAGAACATTCCGCTGCTGCGCTCCACCCGGTGCCATGTATCATTCTTCTCTTCCTTCTCCACATTCCTCTCGCCTCTAATCAGCAGAACTCTGTCGTCTTCGATCTCAACCTTCACCTCTTCCTTCTTAATTCCGGGAAGATCGGCCTTGAAGACGTGAGACTCCGGCGTCTCTTTCCAGTCGACGCGAGCGTTCACCAGCGCGGAAGTCTGGCTTGAAGAAACAGAAGGAAATTGGAAGTCACGGAAAGGATCCCAAACATCCAGAGAGAATGGATCGAAAACGTTGCTCCGGCGACCGCCAAAAAAGCTTGGGATTATCGACATCTTCGCTTCGATTGTGTTAGGGCTTTAGAAATTGAATTGCCTGATGGAAACTGCTTGAATCGCTTAACTAATTTCTGACTTGTTTAGTATTAATTTCGCTGCTTTGGAGGAAAATTGGTGGTGATTGGTTTGTATTTATAGCTCGAGACGACGCTTCCAGGAATTCCACGAAGAATTTTCTAGCAGCTTCACGTCCCCATTAGAAAATGGGAAAATTACCTATTAATCCCAAAAAAAGAAATTATTTATCACCTAATCCCATTGATTTTTCTTTGCACCGATTAGTCCCGTCAACACGTTTTTCTTGCACCAATTAGTCCCATCAACACCTTTTCTTGCATCACTTAGTCCCATTTTAAAAAATGGTGAGAATTGAGTTTACCGAAATGTCCTCCCATGAATTTCACATTGAGAAGGAAGATCATCAAATTGGTGTACCACCGTTGTCAACCGCCTGCCGCCGCCGGTCGCAGGTTGCCGCCGCCGCCGCCCGCCGGTCTCCGGTCGCCGCTGCCGCTGCCGCCGCCATAAATTACAGCTTTACCCCAAACTTTATCACTTTTTGTCACTTTTATATGTTTCAAACAAAAAAAAAAAATCTTAATTTTAGGATAAAATCGTTACTAAACGTAATGTAAAATAAGAAAACAATTGATGTTATATTCAACATTTACAGGTGTTCAATGTAATATTATATGTATTTTACTCTGCATACAAAAATAAGAGAATAATGGATGTTACATTCAACATCCACATGAGGGGTATTTTGATTAGAAAAAAATAATATTAAGAAAAAAAGAAAAAAACAGTTGATGTTATATTCAACATCTACATGAGGGGCTTTCAACATCCACATGAGGGACATTTTGGTCAGAAAAAAATAATATTAAAAAAAAAAAAACACAGTTGATGTTACATTCAACATCCACAGGTGTTGAATGTTACATTTAACATCTACATGAGAGGTATTTTGGTTAGAAAAAAATAACATTAAAAAAAAAAAAAAAACAGTTGATGTTACATTCAACATCCACATGAGGGGCATTCAACATCCACATTAGGGGCATTTTGGTCAGAAAAAAATAATATTAAAAAAAAAAAAAAAAAAAACAGTTGATGTTATATTCAACATCCACAGGTATTGAATGTTACATTCAACATCCACATGAGGGGCATTTAACATGCACATGAGGGACATTTTGGTCAGAAAAAATAATATTAAAAAAAAAAAAACACAGTTGATGTTACATTCAATACTCACAGGTGTTAAATGTTACATTCAACATCCACATGAGGGGCATTTTGGTCAGAAAAAAATAGCATTAAAAAAAAAAAAAAAAAAATTGATGTTACATTCAACACCGAATGTTACATTCAACATCCGCATGAAGGGTATTTTGGTCAGAAAAAAAAATTAATAATTTTGATGTTACATTCAACATCTATGTGAGAGGTATTTTGGTCATAAAAAGACAAAATGACTTATTGGTGCAAAAAATAAGTGATGAGAGTATTTGGTAATTTTTTTTATATTTTAGGACTAAATGGTGCATGACCCAAAAAAAAAAAATCCAAATCAGAGTAATTAAGTTTTTGGTCATCTAAGGCACTTTACTAATACTCCTCCTTTTACATTAACCAATTAACATTGTTTGACCTTTAATTTACAAATTATGTTATGCTACAAAACTTGTAACCGCTAATATGAAAATGAAAAGTCCATTAAATTATGGAGCAAACCACTACTGAAGAAATCAATATTGTGAACCTCTCCAGCGTAAAAAAAAAATAAAAAAATATTAGTTTAATGTACAATTTACGCTCTTCATTTTGATATACATTTATATATATTTAATTTATTTTTTTTTATCAATTTGTAAATGTCCACACCATTGCCAGTTTCGATAGTTTTGGTAAGGAATATTTTTTCCTAAAATATTTGAAAATCGCGCTCCCCACTCATTATTCGATTTCATATTGAGACTTATTTCTTTCTTTAGTGTTGGTCCAGTTGAATACCTACGAGGTGGGTGAATTGGGTAATTAAAAATTATCAGAATAATAACTTCTATAAATCAAATAATTAATTTTAATCCTAAATTAATTATTATCTTTATATCACAGCGGAATTATCAAATCAACTAAGTGCACACCAAACAACAATAATAAAATAACTATTGCAGCACACCAGACATTTATACTGGTTTACCAAATTACTCTTGACTAATCTAGTCCTCCGAACTCCACGGAGAGTCGCACCCACTAATACTCAAGATCCCTTTAAAAGTAGGAACCAAATTCTCACAACGATTCTTTTACAGGCTTAGAATTAACCTTTACAAAATCATTTTCACAAGCTAAGAAAGAACCTCTACTTTTTACAGGGTAAAGAATAACCTAATTCTTTTTAATATAAAGGCAAAAGAATCAAAACCTCACCAACACTCCAAAAATATCATTTTACCCGGTAAGGATTGAACCGTTACAGAATTCACACAAATCAATTCTATTTAGAAAGAATTACTACCTTAATCTCTTTACAGGAAGAAACTGAAATCGACTACCCTTTGATTAAATACCCCCAACAGTATTTAATCTGCCACACTACTTATCAATACAAATTGATAAGCAAATTATCTCACTCAGAGTTTCTACCACCCCAGATAAATTAAAACTCGATTAATATTCCAAAGTTAGTGATAGAAATATGTAAGATAGTCAAAATCTAATTTTTAACAAAAATAGGTAGTACGTAATCAGATTCAAAAAATTGTTTATAATTTCTTCAATAAAAATCAGAAAAATTTCTAAAGATCAATTTCCAAAAATTAAACAAGCAATGCAAAATAGAAAGTAATTGGAAAGATCTCACCTGAAATCCACTGAAAAATAATTAGAACGTAATTACTTCAGATCCAGTAGCAACAATGATTAATAACCAATGATTCTCAAGATTGTCTCTTAGAATAGCCCACAAAAAATCTCAGTATGATATTTCTTAGAAAAACTCAATATGATCTCTTGATCTCTTAATCTCTCTTATCCACTTTTGATGATATGAAAAATGCAGGTTTATATATATGAGATATAAATCACTTCTCTAACGGCTAGTTTCCATATGTCATGACACTTAAATGCTCTCTTAGACCCCTTATATCATTATGACTTCATTTTGGTTTAATTCACTTAATTATAGCTTTTAAATCTCTCAATTAAATCCTCTAAATATTTCTCAATTTCAATTAAATAGAATAGAAATAATTTTATGTACCAAATTGAGAAGCATTAAAACTTAATTAACCAAATCAATAAGATTTAAATAATCGGTGAAACATATTTTAAATATCATAAAATCCCTAAAATCCTTCACAAATCCCAACAAAAAATAACTACTTTTCGATATGAATTTGGAATCCTTAATATCCTGAAATTGCGCCATCAGTTGACCACTCGATTCGGGATGTAGCCAAGCCAAAGATTTTGTGCCTATCGGTCGACCTATCTGTTAACTTAGAGATTCAGAGAGTTCTATTTTCCTTCACCGATCGACCTACCTGTCGACTTCGAGATTCAGAGAGTTTCATTTCTCTTCACCGATTGACCTACCTGTTGACTTAGAGATACAGAGAGTTTCACCTGTTTTGTTCGGTCGACTTACCAGTCGACTTATGCATGTTGGATCTCTTTTTTAAACTCATTTTTAATACATTCTTATTTACATTTTTACCCCTTTAACCATTTTTTTTTCCTTAATTAGCTCCACTAAATACTTTACTCTAATTTTAATTAATTATAAATATTTCTTTTTTAATTACACATAAGATAAAATAATTTAACTAATTAGGATCCTATTAAAAATACACATATTTATAAAAATTATTTAAAAATCTTTTTGTATGTGTGTGATTCTAATTGAGATATTAAGAGTTGAAATTTAAACCTGAGTTGTTTTCCCTAGGTTTTTCAAATTCTTCAACCTCTTAATCCTTCATCATCTTTATCATCAAATCTTCATCAATTGGAACTAATAAACTGAAACACTTAAACAAACCATTAGTCTCACAAAAAATATCAGTATTTAATTGTCTATCAAAATCTTAGAATCAACAATTAGGTTTTAAATTAACTATCACTTATGTAAGACCCTAGCTTTTATTAAAGTCGTATTTTATAATATTTCAAAAATAACGGGGTAAATGGCGTTATTTATTATTTGATTTAAAATTTTAAAGGTTAATTTGTAATGTTCAAACTAGTAAAATTAGAAATTTGGGTTTAATTAATAACTTAACAAAAATTGAGGGGGGACCTAGGTAATTTAAATAAAGTAATAACAATGAAGAGATGACATCATCTCACCTCAGGATCCATGTTTATGTGAATGTGTAGATGACGGTGGCGCAATTCTTATATAGATGACGTGTAATCAAATGGAGAGATGGAAAGACACGCGGCTGATCTTTCGTGCATATATATATACACTCATGCACACATACAGGGAGGAGAGGTGGAGCAAAAAAAAATAAAAAAATAGCAAACCGTAGAGAGAGAGAGAGATCGCCGGTATGGGAAAAAACGAAGAAAGAGAGAGATCGCAGGTAGGTGTTCCTTCGATTGGCCGATCAATCATCTCCGGTGCATGTAAACTGTATGTGTGTATTCTTTAGTGTCGTTGGGGGTGTGTGTGTGTGTGTGTATGTGTGCAAACGGTGGGGATGATCGGCGATCGTCACGGTGTCGTCGCCGGTGAGTGGGAGTATGAGTTTCGGTTGTGTATGTAAGTGTTTAGTTGTGGGTACGTGATCAAGGGTGTGTGTGTGTGTTTTCTATGTGTATATAGTCATTATAGGTGGTCGTCTCCGGAGTGGAGATTAGAGAGAGAGAGAGGGGGGTATCGTCGACTTCGCGGGGTGAGCGTGATTGTGTGTGTTTTGTTTGGAGGTCTGGTAGTGTGTGTGTGTGTGTGGTTGTTCTTCAGTCTTGACGGGGTGTGTGTGTTGTTCTTGTTGGTCGTTCAGCCGTCGCCGCAGCGGCATTGTGTGTGTGTGTATGCGTGACTCAGTATTGTGGGCATCGGCGGCGGCGTGAGTTTGGCCAACGGTGGTAGCGATGATCGGGAGTTTGTGTGTGTGTGTTATTTTCAGAGGTCCGATGGTGTGAGGTTGCAGGAGTCCGGTGGTTGGAGCAGTGATCGGCGGCTGATCCCCAAAACAGGACGCAGACGCAGACGCAGATAAAGAAGAAGAAACGGGAAAAAAAAAAAAAAAAATTTGCACAAACCACCCCAATAGAAATAAAAATCCAATCTCGCGGCCATTGGAAAATCCGGGAAAGGTAGAATTTCGAACTTCTTTAATATAGGTATTTAATTGTTTAAATTGAAATGGTGATAGGAAATAGTGAGACCGTTCACATGAATAAATTTGATATAATAAACCGTAACGGAGTAACATTAGTTGAATAGTAATATTTCATAATAAAATACAGGGAATAAAAGATCACGAAAATTAGGACCTGCATTTCATGGTTAGGTTATTTTTACATAAAAAATATTAATTTAGGCCCTGTCACTATTAGGTTCGCAGGCATCGGCGTACCGGTAGAGAATAGGCAGTTAAAGTCTTCGAAAACAGATAATCAGGTGAGTATACTGTCTTCTTGCGAAACTATTTTTATATCTATATATGATAGAAAATGGTTGTATTTACATTAGATGCTTTTAAAATTTTGTGGATCAAGCAGGTTTTAGGTGAGTTGGTGAAATGGATTTTCGTGAGATTACGATGGTTTTCGAAAAGAAGGTGAAAATAGTTTTGGTGAAATCAGACGTTTTTTTTAAAGAAAAATGAGAAATATGATTTTGGATAAAAAATCAGTTTTGAAAATAGAGGGTGATGTTTGAGATTTGACGATGTTGATTAGACGATGATATTGATTTGTGATTTGATGATGACGTTATTGATTTGACAATGCTATAGTATTTATCTGCTTCGGCAGCGTGATGGTATTGATTTGTCGATATTATTGATTGGACGATGCCATGGTATTTATTTGTTTTGGCAAAGTGATGTGATCCGCTTCGGCGGAGTAATGTTATCCGCTTTAGCGGAGTAATGTTTATCTGCTTCGGCGGAGTAATGTTAGACGTTTATATTTCACAGTGATTATCCGCTTCGACGGAATGATGAGTGTTCGTAGGAAGGCATATCCTATAGAAGGTACGGTACCGTTGCAAACTCCCGATCGTGAGTTAAAACGATCACTATGGCTAGCCAGTGTGTGTTGCGGTGGAATGGTGGTTTGAGATGTGGTGTTTTACTTATATTGGGTGATTTATTATTTATTATGGTGATTGGTATGATTTTATCCTAGATAGATTTGGATGAAATTTATCTATATCGCTTTATTTTCACTGCTTATATACTGGAGATTTTACCAGCTATGTGGTGTTTATATACTTATGCTTGATCCATATTTAATTGTGGTAATATTTAGAATGTATTATTATTTTAAAAATCTTTTACTAAGAAAGAAGTACACTCGCAGGTACAACAGCTAGGAGTCGATCCCTTACTGGCACTAGGTAGAGTCCGACGATGGTGTAGTATGAAAATATTTTGGGAGGAGCTGTCTGAAGAGAACCTGTGAGAGTTTCATTGTTGTTATACTTTTGTCGTCATTATAATTCAGGGAGGGGTATGTCCCCAGTTAGAGATATTGTATATGGTTAGAATTTGTGGTCGTATATTTTTTTATGCACTTTGTCGTTTACTAGTGGGTTTGACGTTAAGATGAGGTCGTGTCGACGTCACGTCGGCCCTACGGTGACGGGTGTCCGGGGTGATGTGTGACAATTTTGGTATTAGAGCCTAGGTTATAGGGTCTGTAGACTTGTCGGTGGTTGTATTAGTAGAAGACCATGAGATAGGAGGACGTGTCAGTCGTCTAGTCAGTAGGGGACATGAGATAGGGTGTCGATAGGTGAGTTCGGTACATGAGTGTTAGTTATTTCATTACATTAGTTGGTGCATTTGGCGTTATACATGGTTGGTTGTCTTGTTGGCAAGTAGTGATACGACAAAATGGTGATATTGCCAGATGATGGATTCGAGGGATGCTATGTTGATGGTAGTGGTAATAGGTGGATCGCGATTGTGGGAGTACTATGAGAAACAACTATATGCGTATTCTTTGATGTTGAGAACTATTAGTAGCACTTAATATGTTAGTTGTTAAAATACTCGATAGCATAGCACAATACATTTAAGTCAGATTATGAAAACCAGATTATGAAAGAGTTCGTATTAGTTGAAAATAAGGATGTGAGAAAATTGTGGCAATATTAGAAAAGAATTTAACTTGGTGGTACATTCTAAGTTGATGGGCAGATAGAGCAACAGTTTGTGGAACTAGTAAACATAACAGAAGTAATAGAGATTGATCTATAGAAAGTAGCCGAGAATTGTCGTTTTGTGATGATAGTAGGTGCGCATAAATATAGTTTGTTTCGTATGAGTAATATAGAGTTGTCGGTGGATTGTTTCAAAACGAAGTTACTTTTCCAATCTGGGATGAATCAAAGTTTGTATTTTGGAAAAAAATGTAATCACTACTCTAGTCAATTTGATAGTTGGCTCAGGAGATTAGAAAGGTGTTAAAGAAAGGATATCAGAATATTTTACGCAGATGCTGGGCACCATTCAGGACCAGTTTAGGCGGTGGATATTGTAATAGCTAGGGAAAGGAATTGTCGAGGTGTCAGTAAGCATGAATAATAATCGTAGCCGTTGTAAAATAGGTTCCATAAGTTCAATGAATTGAACGTTCGACTCAATAAGTTGGCTAAATATAATCGTGTTGATAAAATGTGGGAAATTGGGATTTTAATTTTAACCTTGGAACTTTAAAGGTGGTCAGTTTGAAGTAGAAGAGTGATGGCACTTAGTTCGTAATTATAATTTATTGAGTATGGGGAATTCGAGTGAGTTAGTTTTAGGTGTAGGAAGTCACTATAGGAAAAGCCGTGTGACGGCCCTGCTAAACTGGGTCGTTACAATAAAATAGACTGTTAACTCACGATTAACTCAGACCTGGTGTTTCTCTCCATGAAAACCCAGTGTTAGTAACTCATCGATTAAAATTGATGGTTACTTTAATCAACTGCAAAAGATTAGGGTGTTAGATTTTGAGTAGGATATTACCAGTTGGAGGTTAGGGACTGTGATGTGGTGAAAACGGTGATCCAGTTGAGAGTAGAGAAGAGCTTATAGAACATCTCCAGATTGTGTTGCTGATGATGCGAGAAAAACAATGGTATGCCAAGTGCAGTAAATGTGAGGTTGGTAGGGTCGAGTGGTAAATTTGGGACATGTGATCTTGAGAAAAAGTATTCACGTGAATCCAAAGAAAGTTGAAGCTATGGTTTCATGAGAAGGGCCGAAAAGTGTACTTGGAGCTCGAAATTTTTGGAATTGGCAGTGATTGTAGTTGTTTTGACGTTCTAGTGATTTTACCTATATGACAAGATTTATGGGATATGCACCGACCACCAGAGTTGAGAATAGTTGCTTACTCAAAAAGGAACTAAATCTGAGATAGTGGCGTTGAATAAAATTTATCAAAGACTACAATTGCACCATCCATTATTTTTCAGAAAAGACCAAAGTTGGAGCTGATACTTTAAGTCGGAAATTGGTAAGTTGGGTTGTGTACATTCAGGTTGTTCACACTAAATTATGTATTAAGTGACCTTGTGAGTGTAGTGGGCGGTTGGTCAGATGGCAACGCTGTTTGATACTATGATTTTGGAAATCGACATTGATCAACTGTGTTGTAAAAGCATAGAGGTCGGATGTCCAGTTGAGAAAGATTAGAGATAAAGTGGAAAATGGTCGTAAAACTGACGATCGTGTCAGAAATAATGATGAAGTCTTGATGATTGAAAACAGACTGTGTGTTCCTAATGATGCCCATTTGATGAAAGAGACCTTAAAGCAGTATGTAGTCCAATATACACAATGCACCTTGGTGATAACAAAATGTATCGAGATTGCGGGAGCATTATCAGTAGTTTGGAGGAGAATGAAAAATCGCAGAATTTGTTGTTAGGTGACTTGTATGTTAGCAAAAATTAAGGTCAAGTGTTAATATCCAGGAGGGTCATTGTAGCCTTTACCTATTCCAGAATGGAAAGGTGAGTCTTGATTCGTATGTTAAGTGTACATTGACGGGATTGTTTGGTTGCATGAGGCATCGGTTCAATATAAGTGTCGAATAAAGTGGGGATAAGATGCCGATGTTACTTATTCGTTCAATAATTAATAGTTGCTCTTGGATAAATTGATTGACCATATTTTGATAAATTGAATTGTTAATGAGTAAGTATTGCCGCCGTACTGTAATTGGAAGATAATTTTTATCAAAGCAAATTAAGTCACTGTTGTATGAACAGTCCGCGGAGGAATTCGAAATGCAGTATTGAATGGTGATATCTTAAAATGTGAGTTTTATATGTAATAAATACCGTAGTAAAATCGATATGTTGTAAATATAGAAAGTCGTGTAGCTAATTCCAGGTAATATTTCTCTATTGGAGAAACTGTAGTACTAGGAGCAGATATTTATTTTGACGTTCTGGATGAATTTCCATACTCCTTAAGGTGCCAAATTGAAAGTTGGTACCTCGTCTTATTTGTGGATAAACGGTCAATCGAGAAGTATAATTCAGATATTGGAGGATATATTGAAAAGTTGCGTTTTGGGAATCTTCGGGTAGCAAGGAGGATTAGGTGGCGCTAATGGAATGTGTTCAAAATAATAAATACCTTTTTGATGATCAAGGTGGCATCGTGTAAAGCGTTATATGAAAAGGATGCAGGACTCCAATCAAATCGACCGAACTGAGATAGGAGAACAGAACTAGATGTATTGAACCATTACTAACTTTAGGCGGAGCCAGCTCGTGGGGGGTCACTGAAATTTCATAAAGAGGTATAATAGTTTTCAGTCAGTAACTATTGACTTTTGTGATGTATCGAATTTTTGTAGTTGAGACGTATCTATGTTCTTCAATTCATATTTATATGTGGATATATGTTTAAAGCATGTTTAGGTAGATTGAAATAGAATTGAAACGCGTGGCCTTGTTAGGGACTTGATTAAATATGGAGGCATGAAAGGAATTCTTATAGATGATCCGTTTGACGTATTGCAGAAAATTTATTATTTAAAGTTAGATTGTAGTGATTTTTAATAAACGTATACGAGATTGTTAAAAATTTTGATATAAATATGGTATCTTACGATATTAGTTGTGAACTTGTTGGTTGAAATGCTGGATAGATTATGGTTGCGAATCGGTTGACTGCAAGGAATAGATACATGTTGGTTAGGAAAAAAAATAATAAAAATAAATAAATAAATAAATTATTGTCGAAATAAGATAGACCCAATCTACTAGGATTAAAATGGTGTGTTCAAACTATATTGTTATCAGAGTAGTGCAGCGGAAACATTAAGAAACATGAGATTTCTTTTTTCTCGATAGATGATTGGTTGTGCTAGGTGCACCCTATTTATCGGTCGTTGGATAGAAGGTGATTTACTGTGAAGGAAAATGTTGTGATGTGTGAAAGTGAATTAACGGTTACTAATTAAGTGTGACTAATACGACCATGCGGTGCGAATCTCATATATTATTATTTTGATTAAGATTTTAATTCCGTTTGTTTTGAATGAAAATTTTGGGACGAAATTTCTTTTAGGGAGGAAGGGTTGTAAGACCCTGGCTTTTATTGAAGTCGTATTTTATAATATTTCAAAAATAACGGGGTGAATGGCGTTATTTATTATTTGATTTAAACTTTTAAGGGTTAATTTGTAATGTTCAAACTAGTAAAATTAGAAATTTGGGTTTAATTAATAACTTAACAAAAATTGAGGGGGGACTTAGGTAATTTAAATAAAGTAATAACAATAAAAAGATGACATCATCTCACCTCAGGATCCATGTTTATGTGAATATGTAGATGACGGTGGCGCAATTCTTATATAGATGACGTGTAATCAAATGGAGAGATGGAGAGACACGCGGCTGATCTTTCGTGCATATATATATACACTCATGCACACATACGGGGAGGAGAGGTGGAGCAAAAAAAAAAAAGCAAACCGTAGAGAGAGAGATCACCGGTATGGGAAAAAACAAAGAAAGAGAGAGATCGCCGGTGGGTGTTCCTTCGATTGGCCGATCAATCGTCTCCGGTGCATGTAAACTCTGTGTGTGTGTTCTTTAGTGTCATTGGTGCGTGTATGTGTGCGCGCATACGGTGGGGATGATTGGCGATCGTCACGGTGTCGTCGCCGGTGAGTGAGAGTATGAGTTTCGGTTGTGTATGTAAGTGTTTAGTTGTGGGTACGTGATCAAGGGGGTGTGTGTGTGTTTTCTGTGTGTGTATAGTCATTATAGGTGGTCGTCTTCGGAGTGGAGAGTAAAGAGAGAGAGAGAGAGAGGGTATCGTCGACTTCGCGGGGTGAGCATGATTATGTGTGTTTTGTTTGGAGGTCCGGTGGTGCGTGTGTGTGGTTGTTCTTCAGTCTTGACGGGATGCGTGTGTTGTTCTTGTTGGTCGTTCAGCCGTCGCCGCAGCGGCATTGTGTGTGTGTGTATGCGTGACTCAGTATTATGGGCATCGGCGGCGGCGTGAGTTTGGCCAACGGTGGTGGCGGTGATCGGGAGTTTGTGTGTATGTGTTATTTTCAGAGGTTCGATGGTGTGAGGTTGCGAGAGTCTAGTGGTTGGAGCAGTGATCGGCGGCTGATCCCCAAAACCGGACGCAGACGCAGACGCAGATAAAGAAGAAGAAGCGGGGGAAAAAAAAAGAAGGAAAATTTGCACAAACCACCCCAATAGAAATAAAAATCCAATCTCGCGGCCATTGGAAAATCCGGGAAAGGTAGAATTTTGAACTTCTTTAATATACGTATTTAATTGTTTAAATTGAAATGGTGATAGGAAATAGTGAGACCGTTCACATGAATAAATTTGATATAATAAACCGTAACGGAGTAACATTAGTTGAATAGTAATATTTCATAATAAAATACAGGGAATAAAAGATCACGAAAATTAGGACCTGCATTTTATGGTTAGGTTATTTTTACATTAAAATATTAATTTAGGCCTTGTCACTATTAGGTTCGCAGGCATCGGCGTACCGGTAGAGAATAGGCAGTTAAAGTCTTCGAAAACGTATAATCAGGTGAGTATACTGTCTTCTTGCCAAACTATTTTTATATCTATATATGATAGAAAATGGTTGTATTTACATTAGATGCTTTTAAAATTTTGTGGATCAAGCAGGTTTTGGGTGAGTTGGTAAAATGGATTTTCGTGAGATTACGATGGTTTTCGAAAAGAAAGTGAAAATAGTTTTGGTGAAATCAGACGTTTTTTTAAAGAAAAATGAGAAATATGATTTTGGATTAAAAATCAGTTTTGAAAATAGAGGGTGATGTTTGAGATTTGGCGATGTTGATTAGACGATGATATTAATTTGTGATTTGATGATGACGTTATTGATTTGACAATGCTATAGTATTTATCTGCTTCGGCAGAGTGATGGTATTGATTTGTCGATATTATTGATTGGACGATGCCATGGTATTTATTTGTTTCGGCAAAGTGATGTGATCCGCTTCGGCGGAGTGATGTTATCTGCTTTAGCGGAGTAATGTCTATCTGCTTCGGCGGAGTAATGTTAGACGTTTATACTGCACAGTGATTATCCGCTTCGACTGAGTGATGAGTGTTCGTAGGAAGGCATATCCTACGGATAGTACTGTACCGTTGCAAACTCCCGATCGTGAGTTAAAACGATCACTATGACTAGCCAGTGTATGTTGTGGTGGAATGGTGGTTTGAGATGTGGTGTTTTACTTATATTGGGTGATTTATTATTTATTATGGTGATTGGTATGATTTTATGCTAGATGGATTTGGATGAAATTTATCTATATCGCTTTATTTTCACTGCTTATATACTGGAGATTTTACCAGTTATGTGGTGTTTATATACTTATACTTGATCCATATTTAATTGTGGTAATATTTAGAATGTATTATTATTTTAAAAATATTTTATTAAGAAGGCAGTACACTCGCAGATAGAACAGTTAGGAGTCGGTCCCCTACTGGCACTAGGTAGAGTCCGGCGATGGTGTAGTATAAAAATATTTTGGGAGGAGCTGTCTGAGGCGAACTTGTGAGAGCTTCATTGTTGTTATACTTTTGTTGTCATTATAATTCAAGGACGAGTGTGTCCCCAGTTAGAGATGTTGTATATGGTCAGAATTTGTGGTCGTATATTTTTGTATGCACTTTGTCGTTTATTAGTGGGTTTGACGTTAAGAAGAGGTCGTGTCGACATCACGCCAGCCCCACAGTGACGGGTGTCCAGGGTGGGGGTGTGACAACTTAGATATGTGAATATGAAGTAGAGTATTGCTAGTTTTTGAATATGTGTATGAATATCTTATTTGTTATCGATTTTGGGTACTGAAATTCACTATATTCTATTATTCATATTTGTGGGCTTTTAAGAACATTCGCAATGAAAATCAATTTATTGTACTGAGTATGTGAATATTCATATATGTGATTTTTCTTAAAGATAAAAATCAAATTGTTAATGTGAAATGTGAAACATTCAAATGTTAAACTCCATTTAAATGATATAAACATTCATATTTCTATGTTATAACTTGATGCAAGTAAGGTTTTAAATGCACACTTACTTTGGATTATCGTTAGGTTTTGCATATTCAAATAAATGTTTCATTTAATTATGAACATTTACATTTTTTATTTTGAACATTCAATACAATAACCACAATTACTGTTATGAACTATTGTGAATGTTCACAACACCTAATGTGAACATTCGTATCTATAATTTTTCTTCACGACAAATATCAAATTATTAATGTGACACATTCAGGTCACATTTAAATATTATACTCCATTTAGATGATTGTAATTCTATTATGAACATTTACATTCACTGGTTATAACTTGCTGCAAAATTAAGCTTTTTGGGTTTACTATCATGTTAGGATATTTTTAGATTTTGCGTATGTGGATAAATATCTCGTTTAATTGTAACGATTTACATTTTCTTCTGCTATTTTGGAAATTTAAAACAATGGCTACAATGACTGCTGTAAACTATTGTTGATGTTCACAATGTCTAATATGAATATTCACATATGTGATTTCCCTTAACGACAAAGATTAAATTATTAATGTTCATACCGCCTAATGTGACTATTCACTCAAAGAAACCCACTACATGTACTATAGTTGTAACCAAACTACAATACTTACCCTCATAAACTTCCCCGATAACACCCTTCCTACCCAAATCCCTTGTTTTCCATATCCAGACTACCGGGAATGGCCAAGGGTTCATCCTTCTATGGCAGCGTAATCAAGCATCTCCTACACCTATGCTGTCATTTGGATCTTCCACTCCTTCACCGTCATTGTCTACAATAAGTGCATCCAGATGCTCAAAAGCCCTAATGCCTGCCCTCGTCTACTCCATCGAGATTATACTGAATAACTCGTACAAGAATGACACCATGGGACCATGCTCACGATTTCAGTCAGCGCCTACGGCGAGGCAAAATTCGATTCATGGGGAGTAATTCTCCAGTGCCAAGCCATTTCTTTCAAGGCAATGAGGCTGCTTATGATTTAGATCTTTCTCACCTTAAAAATTATCACACTCAACCCCTTGATCTCTATCTACTACGTCACTCCCTATTGCTTCGCCTTCCTATTCTTTTTTAGGATTTTCGTTGAATTCCCCACTAATTGAGTTAATGCTTTAATGATGTGTGTTAACCAAATAGCAAAAATGAATTATGAAAAATTTCTCCACCATCTTCATAATCCAAAAAAATTGGAAATGTTTATGGAAATGGAATAAACATGAAGATATTCAAAATTAGTAATGCATAAAATGAAAAATTATTGTTATTTCCACGATTTATGCGAAAATCATATCTATTCGTTCCTAGCATTTATGCGAAAATCATATTTATTTGTTCCTAGCAATTAATTTTTTTTACTATAGTTAATTATCTATAGTGAAATATAGGATGAAATCGTAAATATTTTTATATTAACATATAATAATCTTAAGTTAGTCTAAAATATATTTTTTTAACTAAAGAAAATTAGTGTGATATAATTTTTTTTACTAAAGAATATTATAAATTTAAAATATAATCTAAATAGCTAACTAATAATATAATCTTAATTAGACGACATTATTTATCATAAAATTAATTAATTTTCGAGGCATGCACCATTAACACCCAAAATGCGGAAGAAATTACCGATTAAGCCTATCACTTTTTTCTTTTTTTTTTGCACCAAGAGTTTCTTTTATCTTTTTCTGACCAAAATACCCCTCATGCCAATATCAAAACACGTGAATTTTTTCGTAGTTCTTGATATTGTAAAATCAATATTTTTACATTGTATTAATCAGTAAAATGTTCACTTTTTTACGATATGCTAATCATATTTTTTGGACGTATGAATCATATTATGCATGGATGTTACATTGAACACCTGCTGATGTTAAATGTAACATCAATTGTTCTCTTATTTTATGTATATGGAGTAAAATCCGCATGATGTTACATTCAACATCTGTGGATGTTGAATCTAACATCAATTGTTCTCTTATTTTATGTATGTGGAATAAAATCTATATGGTGTTACATTCAGCACCAGTAGGATGTTGAATGTAACATCAATTGTTCTCATATTTTTATGGATCGTATTATGCATGGATGTTACATTCAACACTTATGGATGTTGAATGTAATATCAATTTTCTTTTGTTTTATGTATCCACGGTTATATAAAATCATATGATATTATATTCAACACTTGTGGATGTTGAATATAACATCACCTGTTTTCTGCAACAAACTGCAAATTACAGGGTGAAATGTGTAAATAGTCAAAATCAATAGGAAAATATCTTCCCCAGCTATCACACACAAAACAATGGGAACACAGCATTTCTCAAAACAGTGGGAACACAACTTCTCTCACGTGTGCTTCTCGAATTTCGATCTCAAAATTTTGGAAAAAAAGAAAGGAAATGCTTGCTCGATCGAAGACGAAGACGAAGCCTAAGCCGACGATGAACGCAAGGAAGAAGAAATCGACGATGAATCGTCAATCGATGAAGACAAAGACGAAGCCTGAAGCCAATGATGAATCGTCAATCGACAAAGACGAAGCTTGAAGCCGACGATCAATGTGAATGACGTCTGCAAATCGATTGAACGCGAGAAAGAAGAAATCGCAAAGCAATGGTCACACGAATCACGGGAGGGGCATTTTGGTAATCTCATCGCCGGTCGTGTTTGAAAATAGGACTAATTGGTGCAAGAATTTTTGGCGATGGGAGTAAACGGTACATGAAAATGTAGGTGGAAGTAAATGGTGAATAATAACTTATTTTGGGACTAAACGGTAATTTTCCCTTAATTTTATATCATGTTCTACTCTGCACCAGTGTAGATGGTGTTAAATTCTATAATTTCTGTAAGGCAATTTACTTAAAGATAGCGGATACATGCTGATTTATGCAACATATAGCCTGATTTCTTGTGTGTTAATGCTCAAGAACACAAGAACAAGGGAAGAAAAAAATATACCACAAAGCTAAAGATTATTATTTACGCGTCAAAGTTCAGTACAAGATCGCATTACATCATACACATGCGACAGGAACACAATTACATCACAATTCGTAGATCAATCACACAAACTGCAATTACATTCATAGAGATTCTAAATGCTTCTACTTGGAGATCATCACAAGTTCAGTTTTTAACCAGAGATCTAGATGGATTTGACATCAGGCTTCTTCACTTCCTCCTTGGGGATAATGACCATAATGTCACGACCCTAGCACTTTATCTAGCAATCGTGCGGCACTTAGCACAGTCCGTTGTACTAAGCCTACCTTTGAACCCGAAATCAATACTTCAAAGAGACTAGAAAGAAACTTAGAGATTTTAGAGGACACAAGAACAAAGTTAGAATACAAGAGAGTTTGAAAGAATACTTGTATTATTCTTGGAGAAAACTTCCCAAGGATGGCTACAAATAAAGGCCAAGAGGCCTATTTATAGGGTGACACTAAGTACACTAATGGTTAGGATTGTGCCACTTGTCATGATCCTACAATGTATGTAGAATATTTATGAATCCCTTACACAATTCTAGTTATATGTACAACATTCTATAAGATTCTACGATAATCTAGAAAAAATTAAAATTGAATAATCAATTGTATATTTTTCTAATTGTACAATTAGGCTACATATAGGAGTAGGGGTGTGCAAATAGCCTGAAAACTGATGGGCCGATCCGAACCCGTCCAAAATAGGCCCGATCCGCTGAGAAATAGATTAGTAATCTTAGAATCGGCCCACAAAGAAGCAGGCCCGAATAGTTTGGATCAGTGGGCAGGTCTGCAACATGCGGATCGGATCATACCCGATCCGATCCGAACTTGATGAAACGACGTCATTTTGCTACAGTAATTCCAAACCCTAGATACACCCACTATATATGCTCGTTGATCGTATGCGAGACCATTTCGCAGCCGCTCTCCGAAAACTCCTTCTTCTCTCAGTTGTCTTCACTCTTAGTCTTCACTCTCAATTGTGATTGTGAGACCATTTCGCAGCGAGCAAATGATTGTCTTGGCGAGCAAACGATTGTCTTCCCTGCCACAGCTAGCAGCCTAGACACTACAGGTACAAGTGAACGTCTTCCGTGTTGGTGTCTGTTCATGAGTTAATGTTTTTAAATTAGGGCACGATTACTTGAAATGAATTTATCTTTTTTTATCTGAAACTTACGATTTTTTTGGTATTGTAAATCTTTTTAGGGTGAATTACTGACAAAGATTTGGTTGAGGCTCTCACCTACTGCATAGACACTACAATTACAAGTTTGAAATGTTTTTGTTTATGTATTGTGTTTAACTTGGTCAGATCTGATAATCTGGTTGATCTTAGTTTTTTTTTTTTGCTAATATGCTAATATGTTATCATTAATTAAAAAAAAAAAAAACATTTCAGGACAATGGTTGTCACTAAACATCTTTTTATTCCCGAAATACTTCAAAATGGAAATATAATTCCCAACCCATTTTATTGGAAGTAGAAATAGAAAAGCTAAAACACTAATCAAACGCCATCTAAGGGATCAAATAGGAAAGCTAAAACACTAATGTGGTTGATTTGAATACTGCAAATCTGTTGTTTAATATTTGTCTTTATAAACTAATGTGGTTGATCTGAATATTTTTGTTGTCCAAAGATATTGAAACTCTTTTTTTTTTTTTTTCTTTGTTGAATGTTTTTAGCTACATAATGGAGGGTTCTGATTGTGATGTGAATCTTGTGCCCAATGATGGAGTAAGTAATGTGAATGATAAACCTTCTACAAACTTGATTAATGATGAACTTCCACCAAATCCTTCTAAAAGAAAGTGTTCAGTGGTTTGGAAGCACTTTACTATGATAAAACAACAACCTGGATATACCGATTCACGTAGGGCTGCTTGTAACCATTGTGGAAAAACTTATTTTTGTGATTCCAAGAAACATGGTACTTCGACAATGTTAACTCATGCTAATATTCAATGTAAGAAAAATAATGAAAGAGAGCTACCTAAGGGTCAAACAACATTGAGTTTCAAACCAAAAGCTGGTAGTGATGAGGGTGTCAATCAAGTTGTGCGTTGGAGCTTTAGTGTTGATAATTGTAGGAAATCACTTACCAAAATGATAATTGTTGATGAGTTGTCATTCAAGTTTGTCGAGAATGAGGGGTTTAGGGAATTAATGGAAGTTTCTCAGCCGAAATGGGTTAGAATACCATGTCGAACAACAGTAGCTAGAGATTGTGTTGATCTATATGAAAATGAGAAGAAGAAATTAAAAACGTTGTTGAAAGGACAAAAAATATGCCTTACCACAAACACTTGGACTTCTTTGCAAAACTTGAATTATATGTGTGTAATTGCTTATTACATTGATAGTGATTGGAAACTAAATAAGAAGATTTTAAATTTTTGTTTAGTTTCAAGTCACAAGGGGGAGACTATTGGCAAAGAAGTTGAATCATATTTGTTTGAGTGGGGTATAGACAAATTTCTCACATTAACCGTTGATAATGCAAGTTCTAACAATGAGGTAATTCATTTTTTGAAAAGAATACAAAATTTAGGCGAGAAATTGTTCTTGAGCATGAATTTTTTCACATAAGATGTTGTGCCCATATTTTAAATCTCATAGTATGTGAGGGTTTAAAAGAAATGGACAACTCAATCATTAGAATCTGAGGTGTGGTAAGATATGTAAGGGGCTCTCCATCTAGAATGACAAAATTTAAGATGTGCGCAGATAAAGAAAGCATCGAGTGTAAAAGTCAAGTTTGTCTAGATGTGTCAACTAGATGGAATTCAACATATTTCATGCTAGATAGAGCAATCAAATTTGAAAAAGCATTTGATCGTTTAGAGGATGAAGATGAAATGTACAAATTTCTTTATAGAGATATTGATGATGTAGGAGAGGAAGGTGATGTGAATAATAAAGGAAAGCAAGTGAAAACGGTATTGGGACTACCGAATAGTGTTGATTGGCAAAAGGCTAGATCATTTGTCAAGTTTTTAAAACTTTTCTATGATGCAACCTTGAAATTTTTTGGTTCATTATTTATCACTTCCAATTCTTTTTTTTATGAAGCTTATGGTCATTAAAGGTGCAATAATGAATTTGTCAAAAAATTCTGATTTGTTCCTCTCTTTAATGGCCAAAGGTATGCAATCTAAATTTGACAAATATTGGAAAAAACTTTGCAAAATGAATTCGTTGTTGTTGGTTGCGGTTGTTCTTGATCCTCGGTATAAATCGAAATATATTCATTGGTGTTTGAGAATAAATTATGATGTCGTAATTGCGGATGAGGTAATGAAAAAGGTTGCAGATCATTTGTCCCGTTTATATGATTGGTACGCAAGTAATGGATTTGTTAATGTTGTCATTATTCAAAATGTGAGTGATTCGTTACCTGAGAGTGGGTTGGATGAAGAGGAGGAGGATGCCCACGCTATGTTTTCATCTCAGTTTCGCAAATATGTAGTGGAGGAATGTAATATGACTTCTAAATCAGAGTTGGATAAATATTTAACTTCTCCAGTGGAAATTGAATGTGATGACTTCGAAATTTTGGGGTGATAGGGAAGTAATTCAACAAAATATCCAATCCTTTCTCAAGTTGCAAGGGAGGTATTAGCAATTTCAGTGTCTACAGTTGCATCAGAATCTGCTTTTAGTACTGGTGGACGAATTCTTGATCCTTTCCGTAGCTCGTTACCTGCAAAGATGGTTGAGGTTCTCATTTGTACTCAGAATTGGTTGCGGTCTTCAAAGCGGATCAATCTTCATGAAGCAGTGAACGATGTAGAACATTTGGAAAATATAGAGGAAGATAATATTTATTTATTTTATATATCTTCATTTCATTTCAATGGCATCCTTGAAAAAGTATTGTTGTGTATAAATTTTTTTATTTATGTTATTCTTTTGTTGTAGGACTTGTTGGATCGAGTTCGGAAACAACATTAATTGACGATTGATGGTACGTTTATTTAATTATATTCTTCATTATTTGGAAGTTGTACTTTTAGTTTTTACTTGTTGTCATGTGATCTTGGAACAGGCTATTGGTGCCGTTTTGGAAATTTGGAGTAACGCAGGCTGTAAATTTGCCGATTTGGAAATTTTGTGTTGTTTTGAAAATTTAGAAATTTTGATGTGTAATAATAGGTTCAGACTTTAGGGGATTTTGATCTGTAATTTTGATGTCTTTTTTATGTTTCAAACTTGATCTGTAGTATTTTTTGGATTTTATGTTTCACTTTCCGTAATTTTGATCTGTAGGGTTTTTTTGGATTTTATGTTTTACATTTTCAGATTGAAAATTTTGATCTGCATGCTATAATTTCAGTAATTTTGAGCTGCATGCTATAATTTCGGAACAGGCCTTTTATTCACTAGGCTTTTATCCCAATTTTATGAGAAAGAAAGTTGAGCTTTCATCTCAAAACAAGTCATTGGCTCACTAGACTTCCATACAAACCCGACCCGCCCGATTACCGACCCAATCCGAAAAAACGGGTCCAAAAATCCAACCCGATCTGAAAAAAAAAAATTCAGCCCAATTAACCTAAACCCAAATTAATTCGGATCGGCCCAATTTTCGAACCAAACCCTGCCCGACCCGACCCGTGCACTCCCCTATATAGGAGTAATTAAGAATAAATAAGGAAACTAATTACGACAAATAATAACTTTCTTAATTTACATATTTGACTTTTTCTATATACAAATAATAATAATATCGAATATTCTAACACTTCCTCTCAAATTGGTATGAAGATATCTTCCATTGTCAGCTTGCATACTAGATAGTCAAATCGCTTCTTTAGTAATCCTTTTGTTAGAATGTCTGCGATCTGTTCAAGAGTCGGTACATATGACATACATATTTGTCCACTCTCGATTTTTTTCTTGATGAAATGCTTGTCCACTTCCACATGTTTTGTCCGATCATGCAACATCGGATTGTGAGTAATCGCAATGGCTAATTTGTTATCATAGTAGACCTTCATAGGTGCTGAATTAGATATCTTCAACTCTTCGAGTAATCTGTTAATCCATAACACTTTACAGATGTCGTGAGCCACTGATCTGTACTTCGCTTCTGCGCTACTTCTAGTTACGACATTCTGTTTCTTGCTCCGTCATGTGACGTGGTTCCCACCAACAAAGGTACAGTAACTGGAGGTTGATCTCTTATCCGTGATGCTCCCAGCCCAATCTGCATCGATATAAACCTCTACAAGTTGGTGGCCACGTTTCTTGTACAAAATTCCCTTTCCAGGAGTACCCTTTAAGTACCTTAGGTTTCTATAAGCAACCTTGAAGTGTTCTTGTCCTGGTGAGTGCATAAATTGACTGACCATGCTTATGGAAAAGGCTATATCCGGACGGGTATGTGATAAGTAGATTAACCGCCCCATTAGTCTTTGATTTTGTTCTTGGTTTATCACAGCTTCAGGTTAGGCCGGTTGTAATTTCTCATTCGGTTCACTTAGAGTTTCTACAGCTTTGCACCCGAGTAACCCTGTTTCATTTAATAGGTCGAGTACATATTTTATTTGACTCACAAATATACCTCCCTTTGATCTAGCAAATTCCATTCTAAGAAAATACTTTAACGAACCTAAGTCTTTGATTTCAAAATTATCAGCAAGTTTTCCTTTAAGTCTTCTTAACTCATCACTATCACTTCCTATTAAGATGATATCATCTACATAGACAATTAAAACAATTGAGTGTCTATAGAACATAGTATGATCTGCTTGGCTTTGTTGATAACCTTGACCTTTTACAGTGGTTCTAAAGCGTTCAAACCACGCTCTTGGAGACTGTTTTAGGCCGTATAGTGACTTCTTTAGCTTGCACACCTTTCCTAGTCCTATATTTCTTTGAAATCCTAGTGGTAAACTCATAAATACTTCCTCCTCCAAGTATCCATTTAGAAAGACATTTTTCACGTCTAATTGGTGTAGTGGTCAATCAAGATTCACAGCTAGAGACAATAAAACCCGAATTGAGTTTATCTTAGCAATTGGAGCGAATGTTTCTTAATAGTTTATCCCATATGTTTGCGTGAACCCTTTAGCCACAAGCCTTGCTTTGTACTATTCTATATTTCCATCTGCCTTACACTGACTGTGAATACCCACTTGTACCCAACTATCATTGTATCCTTTGGCGAATCAACTATTTCCTACGTACCACTCATTTTAAAAGCATTCATCTCTTCCAGAACTGCTAGCTTCCAACCTGTATCACCTAGTCCTTCCTTAATGTTCCTTGGAATAAACAGATTAGTAACTTTAGAAGTAAAAGCTCTATAAGATTCAGAAAGTTTTGTGTAGGATACATATCTAGATATGGGGTGATTGGTGTAGGTTCTAACTCCTTTCCTGATAGCTATAGGAATACTAAGATCTGAAGAAATATTGGAATAAGAAGATTCATTAGGAGGTGGTAAAAATACAAGATTACCTGGATCATTGATTGGGGAGTCGGATTGACCTTGTGCTAGAATAATAGGCTGATTTGTATTCTTCTTTGTACCTCTCCGAGTATAAACCCGCAACTCAATACATCATCGTGGTATTTCTTCATCTATTTGTGAGGGAATTATGGTCAGTACTAGTAGTGATCCATTTTTGTTTTTCAATATTGTCATCACTTGTTTTTGACTGATTTGGAGGAAGAATTTTTAAGATTGTGGTAGGGAGAGGATCATCAGTAACCCAAAATTTTTCTTCCATTATATTCTCACCCTGAAAGGGATTTTTGTCAAAGAAATAAACATTTTTAAAAAACGTGACGTCCATACTAACATGAATATTTTTGGTTTGTGGATTGTAACAATTATAGCCTTTTTTATTTGGTGCATAACCGATGAAAACACATTTTTCTTCTCTAGGATCAAGTTTAGACCAAAATTGGATAGGAATATGAATATAGGAGGTGCAACCAAATACTTTAAAAAGGAGGTCAGCTGATATCCTAGAAGTTGGAAAGTGTGTTTTGACATTATCAAATGGTGTGGTGTAATTTAGAATATGTGTAGACATGCGATTTATTAAATAGAAGAGTATCACCCCACAAATATTTTAGAATATGCATAGAAAACACGACTGTACGTGTGACTTCGAGTAAGTGTTTATTTTTTTGTTCAGCGATGCCATTTTGTTAGGGTGTGTCACAACATGTGGATTGATGTAGAATACCATTTGTTTTCAAAAAAACTGTCTAAGCATTCGTTGAAATATTCTGTTCCATTATCTGTGCGAAAAATGCTTGGTTTCATTTGAAATTGGTTTTCTAGCATAATGCAAAAATCTTTAAATAAAACTTCTATATCAGATTTTGCACACATCAAATATGTCCAGGATAAACATGTGTGATTATCAATAAATGTCACAAACCATCTTTTTCTGGATAGTATTGTGATTTTTGAGGGATCCCATACATCGCTGTGAATTAAATAGAATGGTTTGGATGCACGATATGGTTTTGAAATGTAAGAAATACACTAACTTTTTACAAACAAATAACTTTCATAATAAAAAGAAGAACAATCCACATTCTTAAATAAAGTCAGAAACAAATGTTTAAGATATTGAAAACTTGGATGTTCTAGTCTAAGGTGCCAAAGTATGATTTTATCACGAACAGATGTTGAACTCATACCACTAGGGTCGTGAGTTGTTTTATTCCTCAAGGAGTTATCATCGAAGTAATAAATATCATCCACCAATCTAGCACTGCCAATCATTTTCCCCGAGCTCTGGTCCTGAAAGAAACATTGAGATTCAGAGAAAATGGCATGACAGTCCGAATCTCGAAATAATTTACTTACAGATAAGAGGTTACAAGTAAGTTTCGGAACATGAAGGACCATTTTTAGATTAATACTATCTGAGATTGTTATTTGGCATTTTCCTGCAATGGGTGAGAAACTACCGTCTACAATTCTAATTCTTTCGTTACCAGAACACGGTGAATAGATATTGAAAAAGTGATAAAAACTTGTCATATGATCAGAAGCACCTGAATCGATAATCCAAGGTGCTGAGTTTAAGGAACATGAAAAGGCTCTAGAGTTACTACATGTTTGAGCTAAGGAAGCATTAGGAGTACCGAATGATGGATTGGTAGTCAACAGTTTCAAAAGTTGATCAATCTGTTCTTTGTTGAATGGAGTGGTGGCAGCTTCATGCGCAGAATAATAGGATCAATTAGAGTTTTCTCCCGACTTGTTTCTCTTCAAATTTACCAGTTTCCCTTGGATTTTCCAGCATGTTTTCTATGTATGACGGGGCTTGTTGCAGTAGTTGCACCATATACGAGGGCGTTCCTCTGCTCAGCGTGGAAACTTGCTAGAGTTAGCATTAGCAGCAGCCAAAGTAGACTGGTAAATTGGAGAACCTGTAGGACCGATAATTTGTGGCTTATTGAACATAACGTTCCGATGGGTCTCATTTCTTCGGACCTCTGAGAAAATCTCAGTAATTGAGAGAAGAGGCTGACGACCAATGATTCGTCCCCTAACTTCGTCAAGTTCTTATTTCAGACCTGCCAGGAACTTAAAAACAAGATCATCAACCACCAACTTCTTATAGTGGCAATAATCCTCAGTCGAATGTCATTCATGATCGTCGAACATATCCTGATCCTGCCATATTCTCTTCAATGAATTGAAATACTTGGTGATACTATCTTCGCCTTGATCTATATCACGGAGTTTTAGAGTCAGCTCATACTTTTAAGATTGGTTTCCCAGATCAGAATACATCTTATTTATACTGTCCCAAAGTTCATTCGCCGTAGGGTAGCACATGTAGTTGGAGCTGATTTTCTCCTCCATAGAGTTTACGAGCCACGTCATAACCATGGAGTTTTCAGTATCCCAAGTCGTATGCAATAGATCTGTAGTGGCCGAGCCCTTTGCATCACCGGTTAGATATCTCATCGATCCTCGTCCACGGATATATATTCTCACTGATTGAGACCAACGCAAGAAATTGGTTCCATTCAGACGAACAAAGGTGATTTGGCTGGAGTGGGATTCGGAAGGGAGATGCTTTGTCTTAGTAAGTTGGCTAAACCTTGGGATGGATTTCGAGGTAACGTCGGACATGGTGAAGACAAGGGGAAATATCGTCAGAGGTTAAGAATCGTCGAGTTGACCTTCAACGAGCAAATCTTGCGAAACCAAGCTGTTTGATGCTGAGTTGAGTTAGCTCATTGAGTTGACTCAGTTCGTCAGCTTCAAGCAAATCTGGTAGCGATGGCGGTGGCTAGGGCCGCGAGTGTTCGTCAGTAGCTGTAATTAAACCTCACGAACTGCAATCGAGCTGTAATCGCGAGATCTATTTCGTACAAATCTAGCGAGGGCAAGTTCGTTGGCTGTTAAGGATCCGGCGAGGCTATCGATAGCGAATAGAAGACCGACAAGGCTTCGTTGTCGATTGTAGAGGGCCGATTAGTGTTCGTCGATGGCTGTAGGGGACTAGCGATGCTTTGTTAGTTGTAAAAAGAGCTCGTTGTCGGCTGTAGGAGGGCTTTTGTTCGTTGCTTGGCTATAAGGAACGCCGACGAACCTTTGTGGGCTGTTGTTGGATGCCGGTGAAGTCGTCGACAACTATAATGGCCAGCAGCGGATGTCGAAAGCTTGTAAAGGGTCGGCGGCAGCTGAAACTACAAAGGCTAGCTAGTGGTTTTGTTTTTGGCTCTGATACCAAATTGAAATTGAATAATCAATTGTATATTTTTCTAATTGTACAATTAGGCTACATATAGGAGTAATTAAAAATAAATAAGAAAACTGACTAAGACAAATAATAACTTTCTTAATTTACATATTTAACTTTCCCTATATACAAATAATAATAATATCAAATATTTCAACAGTTTAGTTATGTCAAGATAACTCTAGCAAACTCTAGAGTCTTTTGGATTTGTCAAGCTTTATCTTGGAAGTTCTGGCATTTTCTAAATTGTTTCGATTCCTTCCAACATATACTAGTGTGCTCTAGAAAATTCTAGATTCTTAGCACACAATTTGGATATTTGGGGACAACTTGAGCAGGACATAACACCCTCCCCCACTCAAGTTTGCGATACCCTCGTCGCTCCTTCAAGCTTGAACCTCTCGATATGATCCTTGAATTGCCATAATGTGTCTTCAGGTTCCCAGCTTGCTTCGATGTCTGGGGCATTCTTCCATTTTACTAAGTATTCACGATAATTTGGTACAACCCTTCGTCGTATCAGGCGATCTGCTAAAATAGAGTCCACATCTCTGTCAAAGGAGGTTACTGCTGCAGTGGGTGCCCTCTTCGATTCTCCTCACCTTGGGTCTTCATTGTGTCCATGATAAGGCTTTAAAATGCTTACATGAAAGACCGGGTAGATTTTAAGCTTAGGAGGTAATTGCAATTTGTAGGATACCTTACCCACTCACTTGATAACTGGAAATAGACCTTGATACTTTCGTATTAATCCCTTGTGAACCTTCCGCAAACTTTTGAATTGCTGGGGTAACAACTTGACAAGGACCAGATCCCCTTGTTGAAACTTGACGAACCTCATCTTTTTGTCAGCCCACTTCTTCATTCGTTTTGCTTCCTTGTTCAGGTACGATCGAGCCAACTCTGCTTGCTCATGCCATGCTTTTGCAAATTTGAAAGCCGCAAGACTTTTCCCTTCATAGCTCGTTGTCAAGGCATGAGGGGTCTTGAGTGGCTGTCCCATGATGATCTCAAAGGGACCCTTGTTCGTGGACTCGCTCCGCGGCAAGTTATAAGAGAATTGGTCTACATCTAGTAACTTAGCCAAATCATGCTGATTGGAACTAACAAAGTGCCTAAGATAAAGCTCCAGCAAGGCGTTAGCGCGCTTAGTTTGTCCGTCAACCTGCGGATGAAAGCTTGTAGAAAAGTTCAAGTCTGAGCCTAACAACTTGAACAATTCCGTCCAAAACTTCCCTGTAAATCGTGGGTCTCGATTGCTCACGATGTTAGATGGGATTCCCCAATGATTCACAACATGCTTGAGGAACAACCGCGCAGTTTCGTCGACGGTGCAATTCGCAGGAGTCGGTATGAAAGTTGTATATTTGCGGAAGCAATCAATGATAACGATTATGCTACCAAAGCCTTCTTATTTTGACAGATATGTGATGAAATCCATTGAGACACTTTCTCATGGTCTCTCTGAAATAGGCAGAGGTTCCAACAACTTGCCAGGTACATGTTTCTTAGTCTTGTCTTGTTGGCAAACAAGGCAAGTCCTTACGTAGGCTTCAACGTCATCCCAGAGTTGAGGCCAATAGTAAATAGACTCGATCAAGGCCAACGTTCGTCTCATACCTAGGTGGCCAGCCCATAGTGAATCATGGTACTCCTTAATCAATTCTTTTCTTAAGTTTTCCCACTTCGGCACATAGATGCGATTTTCCTTGGCATAGAGTAGTCTGTCACTCAGCCAAAATCGCCTTGTCTTTCCTTCTTTGATGAGGGTGAGAAGGTTTTGCGCCAAGGCATCATGCTATAATCCTTCTTTAATCCTTTCCACCAAAGGGTTGTTTGGTTTACTCAAGACTGTTAGCTCTGCCTTTTGACTAAGCGCATCAGCTACCACATTCGCCTTTCTAGGCTTATACTCCATCTTGTAGTCAAACTCTGCTAAGAAATCTTGTCATCGAGCTTACTTGGGGCTCAACTTCTTCTACAACTGGAAGTAGCTAGTAGCTACATTATCCGTCATAATCACGAAGTGAGAACCCAACAAATAGTGTCGCCATACTCGTAAGCAATGAATGATGGCCGTCATTTCCTTCTCTTGCACCGTGTAGCGACGTTCGGTGTCATTGAGTTTGTGACTTTCATAGGCAATCGGACGACCTTCTTGCATTAATACTCCACCAATGGCAAAGTCTGAGGCATCTGTGTGTAGATCGAACATCTTAGAGCAGTCTGGTAAGTATATCACTGGTTCTTTACTAACAGCTTTCTTCAAGTCTTCGAATGAATCTTGGTATTTGCTCGTCCACTCCCAAGACTTGTTTTTCTTGAGCAGGTCAGTTAGTGGGGTTGCTCTTGCTGAATATGACTTGATGAACCGTCTATAGTAGTTCACCAATCCAAGGAAATACCTTAACTCGGGGACCTTAGTGGGAGGTTCCCATTCTTGGATGGCTTTTATCTTAGCTCCATACATCATGAGATTTCCATCATTTATACACATCAATTCAAAAGGACAAAATACCACGTAAATATTCTAGCAAAATAAGTTAAATATTCAAGAAAAAAACAAAATACGTTAACGATAAAACCACAGTTCGGTGGTGAAAATGAGTTAACGTTAACGCACACAAAAATAGATGAGGACGATGAATGTATGCGCGGAGGATTCCGCACCCTCGGCGTATTGACTTCTCGCAAGTGTAGAAGGTCAAAGTTTTAGTATAGTGTGATCGTTAAGATCGGGTTATCATAATCACAGGGATTGGTGTCGTTACTATTGAATACTGCGTTTGTCGTGACCTAACTTTATCTAGGCTAAAAACAAATGTATTTAATTAATTAAACTAATACTAATATAAACTAAATTAACTACATTAATATATTAATATGTTTTAGGGTAAATAATTGCCTAGGGATTAACATATTTACAAATATGTGTTCGATTTTAATTTACTCACATTTACGGTGTTCAACCTATTTGATAATCTCGGTACGTAAATTCTACTGCCACCTCTCCCGAGTGTAAGACGGGGGAATACATGATTTCGAGTCAACGAAGAAATCTCCCTCAACATCTTAACGATCCTAGGTCACGTGAGTCTCGTCCAGCGTCATTGATTGCACATAATCCAACTCTCGACCGGGTCATTGGATCATGTGTTGTATTTACTCTATCAACAATCTTCGTTCTAAAACTTCCTCGCCATCTCTCCCAAGTGTAAGACGAGGGATATAACGCAACTTCGAGTTAACGAAGAAATCCCCCTCAACGTCTTAACGACCCTAGGTCGCATGAGTCTTGACCCAACGTCATCGATTGTCTATAATCCAAACCCTGACCAGGTTATAGAATCGTGGTGTTTGTTTACCCTAATCTGAATCTGGAGTTTGTCAAAACCCCGTATTCTCCATTTATCTAACTAAGCATAATAAATAAATAATACGATAAATATAATCAAACTATGAAAAACAATCACAAACGAAACACCGAAATCATCAAAACACATATTCATAAATTTATTGTTAATCCCTACTACAATCTATGTTTAACTATGGTCATAGCCGCATTTACAATGAAATAATAAGTTAAACATGCTCACATGATCCTAAGATAAATAAATAAGGAAAAATAATCGAAGAACTTAGTCTCGTCCGAAAATAAACCGCTAAGAACGCTCAACAATCGATTTGTCATCTTCTCCACTTCGGGATGTTAGCTTTACCTCTAAAACTCCTAAATCTACCCTTAGATATCTTCTAAGGGGATCAAAAATGCAAGAAAGGCTGGAGAGAGGGGAGGAGAGGGGATATATATAGGTAAAATATCCTAAAAAATATCTAGGCTGTGCAAAGGGTTACCGTCGCGGCCGTAGGATTCACCACTGCTGCAGTGATAGGTCGGTTTGGCTAATCGCCTCGGCGATGAAGACAGCGATGGACGTGGAAAAGTTTCTGCTGAATTTCCGCCTAGGTGGTGGGATTCACCGCCTAAGCGGTGGGCTGTCAATACCCTTTTGTATTTCTCAGTTTCTTCACCGCCGCGGTGATGAGCTTATTTCACAATTTTGCATCCGAGCTTGTTTTTTCACCGTTCTTCGATCGCTTTTGGTTCGATCTCATCGTTTTCGCTCCAGTTTCCTATCTTTTTACCCCCACACACTTGATTTATATAAAAAAAATATGAAAACTAATTAAAACATAATAAAATACTATATAAATGCACGAAAACTAACTTAATTCGGTTTGGAAATACGTAGGTAGATCACACCTATCAATGAGTTAACGTGAACACACAAAAAACGAACATGAAATGAGAGAACATGAATGAGTTAACGTTAACGCACACAAAAACAGTTGAGGACGATGAGTTAACGTGACATCCAAAAAAGAACATGAAATGCAATAATATTTAAGTTAACGTCATATGTGTATATTTTTGTCTCTTTGCATAGTACAAAATGACAAAATCATAAATAAACGTTAATAAAAAGGCTAGAATGAATGACTTTTTCTAAAGAGTTGGTGGGGTCTGAAAACTTAATAGTTCATGTCAGAGAGTCTGATTCCTCTATAAGTAAGGGTGGTCATTGGCCTGGCCGGGCCGGGCTGGGCTGGGGCCCGCTTAGACTAGGATATTACAAAAACGTGATGGGCCCGAGTCTGGCCCAGCCCGGTGGTTGGGCCTTAATTCCATGCCTAAGCCCGGCCCTATAGAAAAAAAATTAAGCCCAAAACCTAGCCCTCGGGCCCCCGGTCCTAGCTAAAACACCCATTATCCATGATCTTTCAACAAGTAGTCCACAATGCATGCCCACTACTCCTAATAATGCTCTCTTCCCCATTGATATCTTGTCAAACCCAAACTATAGTCGGCCTACCTTATCTCCTACTTTTCATGACATTGAACATAGGCCCAATAATCTTAAGCCTTCTTCAACAATCACTAATCCCTCACCAATCCTACCAACTAGCAAGCCCACCTCTAATACAATTCTACATGATCTTCAACACAGTCACCTTATTTTTACATAATGTGTATATATATATATATTTTTTAAAATTATTTTTTGGGCCGGGTCAGGTCTAAAAAAATTTTACCTTGCCCAAACCCGACCCTAAAATCGATCGGGTCCTAACACCTAAGCCCAAACCCAGCCCATGGACTTAAAGTCTAAGTCCAAACCCTAAAAAAATAGGGTCGAGCAGTTCGGGTTGGGCGGACTCCTGGGCCCATGACCATTCCCATCTATAAGGTCTCAGAGGACTAAATAATAAAATTTCTTTTAAATAAATAAATAAATAAATAAATAAATATATATATATATATATATATATATATATATATATATATATATATATATATATATATATATATATTTTAATGAGATGTATGGTTAGCGTAAAAAATTGTACCTATGAAATTCCCAGATACATTTTTTATTTTGAGGGGAAGAAAACTTAGGCCCCGTTTGGTAACCATTTCCATCCCATTCCGTTCCCAGATTTTTGGGAATTCTGTTTGGGAATAGCGTTTGGTAATTTTTGTTTCCGTTTCCATTTCATTCCCATTTGAGAATTGTGCCCACTTTTTTCTTAAGAAATGAGAAACAAAAAAAAGTTGTTTCTCATTATTCCCATTCCATTCCCAAAACCCATGATCACTATTCACCTACCGGCCGACCACCGGCCGCCGCCGTCGACCGCCGCCGGCCACCGTCCGCCGCCGCCGACCGCCGCCGGCCATCTCCGGCGACCGTCGCCGGTCACCGTCCGCCGCCGGCGGCGGTCACCGTCCGGCCGGAATTTTTCCGGCCACTTCCGGCAGTCGCCGGCGACGGCGCCACCGCCGTCCGGTCATCGCCGGCGGGGGCACCGCCGTCTCCGACGTCGGAGAACCGTCGCCGGCCGTTTCCGGCCGGCCGGCGACGGCGCCACCGCCGGCCGGCCTAAACTGAAAAGAGAAAAAAAAAAAAAAAAAAGATTTTAGGATAAAATCGTTACCAAACACAATTCCCTTCCCAAAACAAAAAAAAAAATTATCGTTACCAAACGCAATTCTACTCCCAAAAAGAAAACAAAATTCCCATCCCATTCCCATCCCACTGCTGGAATTGAAACAGAAACGGTTACCAAACGCCACCTTAATTTACAGTTTTGTCCATTTCTTTGGTGTAAAAGTTGGATAATTTACGTTATCAAACGATAAAAATAAAACGACTAAAACAGTTCGTCTGGAAGCAAGTCGAATTTTCTAAGGGAGACGTGAAGCTGCTAGAAAATTCGGTATGGAAGTACAGGAATCATCTTCTCGAACTATAAATACCAAAGCAATCCCCATCAATTTTCCGCAAGAACAACGAAGTTAAACACTAATCAGGTCAGAAATTGGCTAAGAGATTCAGTCAGTTTTCCACAGACTAATTAGATTTCCGAACCCTCACACAATCGAAGCCGAGATGTCGATAATCCCAAGCTTCTTTGGCGGTCGCCGGAGTAACATATTCGATCCTTTCTCTCTGGATGTTTGGGATCCTTTCCGTGACTTCCAATTTCCTTCCGTTTCTTCAAGCGAGACTTCAGCGCTGGTGAACGCTCGCGTCGACTGGAAAGAGACGCCGGAGGCTCACGTCTTCAAGGCCGATCTTCCCGGAATTAAGAAGGAAGAGGTTAAGGTTGAGATCGAAGACGACAGAGTTCTGCTAATTAAAGGCGAGAGGAATGTGGAGAAGGAAGACAAGAACGATACGTGGCACCGGGTGGAGCGCAGCAGCGGAATGTTCTCGAGGAGGTTCAGGCTGCCGGAGAATGCGAAGATGGATCAGGTCAGGGCCTCCATGGAAAATGGTGTGCTCACAGTCACCATCCCCAAGGAGGAAGTGAAGAAGCCGGATGTCAAATCCATTCAGATTTCCGGTTAGAAACTATACTCTTGATGGTCTCGTATTAGAAGCATGAAGAATCTCTATGAATGTGATTGCGGTTTGCGTGTTTGATCTATTAATTGTGATGTAATTGTGTTCCTTTCGAAAATGTGTGATGTAATGCGATCTTGTACTGAATTTTAGCTTTGTTACATAATTTTTCCTTTCACTTTGTTCCTGTGTTCTTGAGCTTTATGTAGATTGCCTTGTAGAAATTATAGAATTTAACACTATCTACACTGGCGTAGAATAAAATATGAGATAAAATTAATTAGTTTTATGATAAACAATGTCGTCTAATTAAGACTGTGGTAAGAAAATAATTTAAATTAAAATATTGTATTATTAGTTAGCTATTTATATAACAACAAATTATATTTTAAATTGATAATGTTCTTTAATAAAAAATATATATATATTTCAAACGATGGATAATTATTTATATTAAATTTTTTAATGGTTATGAACGGAAAGAGATGTGATTCGCATGAATCGCAGAAATAACAATAGAAATGAAATTTTTTATTTTTCATTTCATTATGTTTCTTCCATTCTCAATTTTATTTATTTATTTTTTTTTTTTTTTTTTTTTTTTTTTTTTTTTTTTTTGCATTATGAAGATGATTGAATTTTTTATTTTTCATTTTATCATGTTTTTTTCATTTTCAATTTTCTTTTTGTATTGTGAAGATGATTGAGAATTTTTCCGTTTGTGCATGTCAGTTTTCTAATCAATTATTATAATTTGTTGTTGTTATTTGGTTAACACATATCGTTGAAGTCTTAACTGAATAGTGGGGAATTCAACGAAAATCCCGAGGAAGAATAGGAAGGCGAAGCAATAGGGAGCGACATAGCAAAGGGAGATGATGGGGTTGAGTATGATACTTTTTAAGGTGATAAAAATCTTAATCTTGACCAGTCTCCTTGTCTTGAAAGCAATGGTTTGGCGTTGACAGAATCGAATTTCGCCTCACCATAGGTGCTGACGGAGATTGCTAACATGTTCGCCATGGTGTTGTTCTTGTACGAGTCATTCAGCGTAATCCTGATGGAGTAGACAGCGATGGGCATTAGAGATTTTGAGCATTTGGATGTACTTATTGTAGACGATGACAGTAAAAAAGAGGAAGATCCAAAATTCGGCAATATCTTAATGTTGCAGTAAGTTATAACCACTGAATGTTCATAGTATAATTACGGTCGTTCAAATTGAGCATAATATTTGAATGTGTCACATTAACAATTTGATATTTGTCGTGAAAGGAAATCATAGATATAAATGTTCATATTAGGCAGTGTGAACATTCACAGTAATTCACAACAGTCATTGTAATTATTGTATTATATGTTCAAAGTAAAAAAAAAAAAATGTGAATATAACAACAATAATAACAACTAAGTGTTTGTCCTACTTATATAAGGTCGGCTACATGAATTCGTTTACGCAATAGTGATTGATCAAGGATCATCCCCTTAGTGAGATTTAATGTCATCAAATCAATTCTAATAGTCTCGTGCCTAGTCTTCTTAAGTCTCCTTCTCCCTCTAGTAACTCGCCGAACTTGATCTAAATTACATTTTCTCACTAATACTTTTATGAGTCTTCAATGCACATGCTTAAATCATCGTAAACGGTTTTCTCTAACCTAGAAAAACATATGAATGTTCATAATTAAAGCAATTATTCATTTGCATATACAAAACTAGACAATAATCAAATTAAATTGATAATAAAAAAGCCATTCATGTACATAGTAAAAAACGTAACAATACTCTACTCCATATCCACATATCCAAGTGATAATTAATTTAAAATTTACGGAAGGGAATAAGTCTCAATATGGAAGGGAATAATAAGTGGATAGTGTGGGTTTCAAATGTTTTAGGAAAATATATTCTGAACCAAAACTGTTGAAAGTGGCAATGGTGTGAACTTTCACAAATCGGTAATTTTTTAAAAAAATATACACATAAATGTATATCAAAATGAATAGTGTAAATTGTACACAAACTAGTATTTTTATTTTTATTTTTTTAACATTATTCGGTTCACGATATTGATTTCTTCAGTCGTGGTTTGTTTCATGATTTAATGGACTTCTCATTTTCATTTCAGCGGTTATAGATTTTGTAGCATGACATGACTTGTAAATTATAGGTCAAACAATGTTAATTGGTTAATATAAAGGAAGGAGCATTAGTAAAGTGTCTAAGATGACCAAAAACTTAATTACACTGGTCTGAATTTTTTAAATAGTTTGTGCTATTTTGGAGGACTAAATAATAAAAAACTCAATAATATTTGTATGTAATTAAATATTATTTAGTTTTGGGAAATTTGGTGTGGGCTCCAATGTCTATATATTAAATAAAATTATTTCCATCCTATCGTTTTTAAGGAAAATTTAATTCAAAAAATATTTTTATTTTTTTTATGAAAAAAATGTCTCTCATTTAATTTTTTAATTAGTAAACAATAACCATCACAACAAATATGTGATTACCGTCATAATCACATCAATCATTCACTATCATTACCACTACTACCGAATACACTCGTCATTGTATCAAAATCACAATCACCACGATTATCACCAATCACCATTGTAACCATAAAAACTATTCACCACTACAATAAATATTCATTTCTATCATAAATTTTATTACCACGACTACCACAATTAATCACGATATCAAACTAATCATCTTCACCACCACGACTACCACATTCACTATCACTACTGCTACTACCACAACAAATATTTTTATTGCCGCCACTACTATAAAAAAACAAATTTTATATATCATCACAAGAACTATGTTATATAATATGAATAACAAAAAAAAAAAATACTCGAAAATAAGATCTAGTTTAAAAAATAAAAATAAAAAACAACTAATAATCAAATCCAAAAACCCAATCTGGTTTTTAGATCTTGAGAGAAAGAGAGAGAGATCTGCCCAGATGCGCCTAACATATCCTCCCAAATCTATTAGGCATCAATTGGAGCACGAAGGGGAGTGATGTAGTGGTCTTGCGTTTGGCCACGGTGGTGGTGGTCTTGGGTTTGGCCACGGTGGTGGTGTTATTGGGTATTTCTGTTGGATGTAAGCTCTATAGTCAATCTTGCATTTATACATTTTGTGGTTTTTGTCTGTAAAATTATGATATCAAATATTAATAAAAGTTATTTTTGCTATCATTCTTGAATAATATCAATATCATTATAGATCCTAAATATAAAGTGTTCGATAATAGCCATCCATTTACATTAACCAATTAACCATATTTGACATTCAATTTAAAAATTATGACATTGTACAAAACTTGCAATTGGTGAAATAAAAACAAAAAGTTCATTAAATCATGGAAAGTCCATTATATTCGGCATAATCTTCCATTATAACTGGATGTATCATTAAATTTTAGATGTAGTACCACTTTGTGTTATTGTTCAAATTTTGTATATGCAAATAAATGTTTCCTTTAACTGTGAATATTCATATTTTTTTTGGTTATTTTGAACATTTAATACAATGGTTATAATAACTGTTATGAATTACTCTGAACGTTCATAACACCTAATGTGAATATTCACATTTGTACAAATATCAAATTGTTAATCTAAAACATTCAAATATTACACTATATTTTAACGATTGTAATTATATTGTGAACATGCTGCAATGTTAAGTTTTATATGCACTATTACATTGGGATATTATCAATTTTTGTTTATGTAAATGAATATCTCATTTAACTGTGAACATTCATACTACCGTTGTATACCGTTTTGAAATAATGTGAACATTCACTCTCTCTGTCAACACACACAAGAAAGTTCAACAAAGCTCAAGAACAACAAAACAATTTCTGGGCTAAGCATCGGTACTAACATACAGGGGAAAGTCGAAATAGGTAAATTTGGACTCACCATAGAACGTAACTTGATTTTTTTTTGAAAAGCAAAGCAATTGATGTAAATTATATCTTGTAATGGGAAAGAAAAAATAAGTAAAGTTGAAATTGATACTAAGATTTATGAATTGGAATACAAAAAAAATGTAAATCATGAAACAAATATGTTGGGGGCCATATTATGGTAGCGCCAATGAAGGTAATGCGAAATAATTGTATGTAATTATTCCAAAGGAAAAAAAAATAAATCATTAAACACAAAAGAGCGACTCAATGTACCGAAAAAATGGTGGAGTGCCACTACCAGTATTTCAGAAAACCTTAAACCTCATCGTCGCCGCCGCCAACGAAGTTACTTCCGGAACAAGATCACAAAGCTTACAAACACTCATATCCCTAAGATTCAATCTGATTACTTTACCAGGAATATGGAATGACAACCACAAATATCCATCTCCCCGAAAAACCAGATCTAAAATCAGGTCGTGTAATAATGAAAATCACTCTGATTATGGTATCTCGGAATCAATTCCAGGTAAGCTCCGGCCACCAGATCCAGATCGAACTTTTACTTCCCCGACCATTTTGAGTAGTCCTAGCCAAGTTCGTACACATTGAATTAGCTCGTTGGAGGGTAATTTTCTTAGATCAGATATAGAGCTGGAGAAATCTCTGAAATAGAGTCGCCAACATTCTTCTTAGCAGGGGTGAAGTAGATTCGACGACATAGGGTTGGTGTTGAGTCTTTCCTCGTCGAGATCGAAGCAGAGGGAATTAGTCTAGCTGTTGAGCCAATGAATCGTGCCACTGAAGTAAGTGGCGAAACAGAACAACGTGGATCTGGATTATCGAACAACTCGCCAGAGGTCCTCCAAACACCAGTGTTGGAGGGGTAGATCTTAATTTGGTTGTGTGATCGATCCTCCTCGGAAGACTGAACACAAACGCATTTGTAGTGCTTCAATTTTGACGGATCAAACGCTAAATTCATGCTGCGAATCGTGCTAAATTTTTCCAATTTGAAGGCGTTGTGATGGGGTTCAGAATCGTGCGTATTGATTGGAGGTGGGGTTGTACATGTAATAGTTTGGGTTTGACGACCGAAAACTATTGTAGACCTATAATTTGTTGTAGGACTGCAATATTTTGATCCCTCCATGATCGTCGGTGCTGGTGAAATTGAGCGTTCAGAAAGATGGTTAAATTAGGAAGGAGAATTGCGATGATGATGAAAATAGCAAAACGCCTTCGTCGTTCACACCTCTAACACTACAAATCGCTTAAATAATACCAGTATTTGGTACTGTCAAACCATATGGATCAACTTGTAATTATCAATTCTTAATTATTTTCCTCTATTTAGCGAAGACGAACTTGAATTTCAAGTTTTGATTTTCAATTGCAAGAAAATAAAATATTAAATTTAAACAATGAGTATGAAAAACCAGGTTAGAAATTATGGATTACATATTTTGGGAATTATGCTGCTTTTATATTCTCTTTCTAACTTGGATTTGTGCAAACTAACATCCTCAACTACGAGTTAGAACTAAGAAAGATTGGAATGATTATTCACCAACATGATTTATCTTCGGTATTTAATTTCTACGTCAATACAATATATGGTAAATTAAAATCTAGGCATAAATAATTCAATCTAGCAATCAATCACCAATAATATTATTATATGATTGTCACATCTAGACCATAGGTACTAGATTTAATGTTCTAGAAGCATTCAAATTCAAAAACCAAAATTTCTACAAGAACTTTAGAAAGTAAACTCAATCACATTAAAACCAAATTAAGAACAAGATTCATCATCATACATTTGTTTACACAGATCCAAAATTAATTAAAATATGGCATTACATAAACACAAACACAAACTACTTCACCATAATCCTAACCCGATCAAAGGAGATAAGTCACGCATTATCGCGTAGATCAATGTTTTCTTGGATGTAATCTTAAAAATCCTCATCTCTGCTTTTCTCGTTGGAACCCTAGTCGTTGTACCTTCAAGGATTCCTGAAAGATGAAGTGTAAAATGACCTTTTTAACTTAGATTTTTGTCCCTTTCAGTTGCCAAAAACGGACCCCTAGTTTCTAGGGTTGAAAGTTTCCAAACAAATCATAACCAGGGGTTTGTCGCGTGCACAAAAATAGGGTCGAGGGACTCAAGGGAGTCCTCTAGACTAGGTTACACGTGAGACATTTGGCAAACGTGTACTGTCAAATTCAAATTTTTGTATCTTTCTCATATGAATTCTGATTTTCCTATATGACTAGTTCTTGGAAAGTTTAGAAAGTCTATTTTCATATGAAATTTATTTCATTCCAAATTTTTTACTAGTGTAATGTTATAGCTAAAAAAGTGGACAATGAATTTTATTCTAGTGCCCGTAAAACGCGACTTTTATTTTTAATTTTGGTAGAACACTTCAAATTTATGTTAATATAAAAAATGAACTTATTAAAAGTCTATTAATTAACACTCAAAACATTAGATATAGATATATATATATATATATATATATATATATATAGAGAGAGAGAGAGAGAGAGAATAAAATTGTTAATAAATCGAGAACACCGCTGGAAGGAACACACCAGAACCAAATCTGCGGAACAAAGCCATTGCAACTTAGAACTCAAGTACCAGCGACAAACGAACATATCTATATGGCCTTTGGCAAAGAGTTCTCTCTTTGTGTCTCTCTAGGATTTCTCTCTCTAGTTTACTTCTCCTTTAACCAGCAATTTCCATAGATGACTTTTGTAATTTTTGCCAATGCAATGTAGTCCGATCGTTACATTTAATTAATTGTCGAGTATCAAATAGTCAAATTGTAAAGCCTAAATTTTTGCACATGCATATTTCTAATTGTATTTTAGAACATTTAGAAAAATAATGGGGTTCATTATGTTTTTTAAATTTTATTTTAAAATTTTTAGGGGTTATTATGTTGTTTAAAAATTTAGTTTTAAAAAATTTTAGGGACTAATATGTTAATTTTAATTTTGAGTTTTACAAGTTTTGGGGATTAGTAAGTTATTTAAAATATAATTTTTAAAAGTTTGAGATATAATTAATATTTTCTTTATTTAAAGAGGGGTAATTAGTATAAATAATAATAAATAAATAAAAAATAGCATAGGGATGGAATCGTTGCCTTCCTAAGGAAGGCAACTTAACCATCCATATATATATATATATATATATATATATATATATATATATTGTTAACATAAAATATATATCACGTACGAGCATGTACACGTGTATATTTATATGTGAAAAATATATATGTGGGTTCGAGAAATATAATGAGTATAGATATATGTAGTTTGTGAAGAATACGATTTAAAATAAAATTTGTAAATTTTATCAACATGACAATTTTTAGTATTTCGTTGACTAACAATATTATTAACAGTCAATTAATATTTTTATGTAGATTAAACTATTAATAAGAAGAAATTTGTAATCATTGTTATAGTAATTTTTGTACAGTTAATATTGACTTAAGAAATTGAGCGTTTAGTAATTTTGTATAATTAAGAAAATTTGGGAATGAGAAAGATTGTATTTTAGGATCACGCATTGTTTATTAGATTTATTTGAATAAATTCTTAGTTTAGGCCCTGTCATTGTTAGCTTCATAGGCGACACCGATCACATCAGCAGTTTGACGATAGTGTTTTCAGTAGCGCAAATATCGAGGTAAGTATATTGTCTTTTATGTAAATTATTAAATTATATTTTCGTACTAAATTGGGAAAAAAATATTTATTAAAAAAAGAACGATTTTATAACGTTACGTGGATCGAATAAATTTTTTAAGTATGGAAAGTATTTTTATTTGTTATCCAACTATGTCATAGTGTGATCCCGACAGGAGGGAATGTCTTGCGGATGTTATTGGTCCTAATAGGAGGGAATGTCCTGTAGGACGTTATATTGTAACCTGACGGGAGGGCACGTCCTGCAGGTGGTTGGTCTCTGTTGTTGTTGATGATGATGATTATCATCATAATATAGTGGTTTATACCATGTGTTGGCTCCTACCATTGGAGATATTAAATGACCCTGAAACTGATGGAAACCTTAGATTGCACAGTTGTACAAGTTACGACATCGTCATAACTCCTGACCATGAGATGAGATGATCCTATGGCTAGTAGGGAAATATGTGTGTGGTATTTTATTATATATCAAAATAATCTAATTAGTTAATTTAAATGCATTATTTTATTGTGATGATAGCTCTGGAGTTTCATTTCGGTTCAGTGTACGATTATCTTTATATTATGTTTTGATAAATGATATTTGATAATTATACTTGATCCATAAATTATTTTTACATTATGACGATAGTACACCGATAAAATATTTGGTCTTAGGTACCTCACTAGAGACGAGTCCACTACTGGCACTAGGTAGAGTAAGAGGGTGGTGTCGTTTTTGGAAGATTTGCAAGACTGGTGTGAATCATGAAAGGTTCAGTTTCTTTTTGTTGTTTTGGCTGTGGATATATGGGACATGTGTATTTTTAAATTTTGAAGTTGGTAAATATTTTTTGGAAAAAAAAATCTATATCAACGTATGTTTATATATTGGTTGGTTGGTTGGGTAACATCCAGTTGACGTCACGCCTACCCTCGGGCGATAGGGACCCGAGGTGGAATGTGACACAAATTATCGATGCAACTTTTTTAGAAGAGAAGTTTTACTTCGATCTATTTACTACGGAAACTTTTTTTTTTCTTTTTTTTTTTCTACAAACGATTGGGGGAGATAATTTTGAACATTAGATCTCTCATTAGAAAGAAATACTATAATATTTAAATAATAAAAACTCTTATAACAATAACATGTAAAAGTTCAAGAATTTCATATTATCAAATGACTAATGTCTAACAGCATGTTTGGTTAGACGAAATCGGGGGCGGAATGGAATCGCATTCTGTCCTCGATTCCTATTCCGTTGTTTGGTTCTCCAATGGAATCAGTTTTATGATTCCATTAGAATGAAATGGGCTGGAATGGGATTCCATTTGAGATGGGTTGAAATCAATATTCTAAATTACATAATAGCCCTTATAATTAAGCCCTTAAACAATTAACAGCCCGATCACCAAAACAAACCAGGCAGCTCGATTTAGCTCATCGCATGATCTATCTTCTTGCATAGCAGCCCTAGCAACCAAATCAACTTCTCACATCGCAGCCCATCACATCTTCTCGCATTGTAGCCCTATCTTGTGTGCGAAGTACAAACTATATCTATCACAGCTTGCTCCCAACTGCATTCGAGCCTTCGTGGCTTCATTCATTATTTTCAAGGCTGAGGGACTAGAGTCATCCTTGGACTTATTTAAATCTCTTTTCTTTCCCAAATCCATGCCCTTCGAAAAGGGGTAGTATTATGTCCCGTCTCAGAGACAGTTTCTCTCAGGCCTTGAGGAGTCGGTAAAGAACTGGTAGCCCCAATATTTTTTCTTGGGAGGAACAGGTTGGGAGTTTGGTCCCAACGAGAAAGGAGTCAACCCAATTCCCAAGGAATGGGGTGTTGTAGGTAAAAATGATTCTATTTGTGAGTGGTTCGTCGATTATATTGTCTTTTCTTTTTGTATCTTAATTATTTTTCCTTTTCTTTTGTTTTTGTTTCCTTGAACAATTCGGGAAAAAGTTAGCGGAAAGAGAGTTCGACCCAGTGCATCAATCCAACGACAGAGAAAAATCATGTGGGATACAGAGTTCAAGAACGTCAATGAACTATTAGAGTTGACGTTGTACTGCTGTCACTTTTACTGTGCCCTAGGCTTGCCGATACCGGAGATTGACAAAAATACCGAGAACGGTAAGGTTTCTCCTTCTTGAAAGTTGTTATTTTTTGAATTTTCTATCGTTTCCTTTCTATTTACTCATCCATCTCTTTCAACTTCCTTGGTATAGATAGATAATGTGGCGCTGACGAGGCTATTGAAGGAGAGGGCAACAAAAACAGCTCCCGAGAAGAAGCCCGCCTCCCGACCTCAGGAGGAGGTTCCCCAGAGAGGAACTGTTGAGGAGGAAGATAAGACTATCACAATGAGCTCCGTTGGTAAGCCCCTCTCTGGGGAGGAAGGTGTGCCGGAGGAAAACCAGAAGAGAGCAACAACGGCGGAAGGCCGAAGCTTCGGCTGAGAAGAAGATTTCGTCACAATCTGAACAGACCCCTGTACTTTCTTCCGGGAAGGGCAGTGTCGGGGCAAGCTGAGAGAGAGAGGAAAGAAGAAAGTGGGAAGGTCAGGGACTGGATAAAAAACGTCCAGAACTGAGGGGGATCTTGGAGCCCCCCAATCAAGCAAAACTTCCGCTCTTACACCCTTCATGTTCCCATATACTAGTCTCATTCTCGACCAAGGGACTCTAGATAACCCAAAGGTTCTAGCCACCTACGTCAGCAATATCATCCCCCCAGAGATCAAGAACAAATAAATGCTGAGACGAATACGAAGACTGTTTCCACGCTACAGAGGGATGCACTGCTGGTAAGGCCAATATCGAAATTTTCTTTGATTCTTTACTGCACTCCGTTTTTGGACAATAACATTACACATTTTTATTTTTTTTCATGTTCTGTAGGTGTTGTCTAGGATCTCTTCTTTTTTTGGATGCCTCAATTCTGTCTTTGAGAGAGAGCAAAAACTCAATGAAAAACGCAAGCAGCGTGTAACCCAGGCGAGAAGGTGGCATGAGATGACCAAACAACGGATGGTGAATGAGAACAATTCCAGAGAAGACGTAAAAAAGTTGATCGAGCAGAAGACGAAACTGGTTGAGGAGAAGAATGTCTTTGAATCCCGTTCCAGCAAGCTTGAGGCTGACCTCACCGCCATCCGGAGAGGATAGAGGAGATGAAGAAGGAGCACAGGGCTGCCATTTCTAAAGCCAATGAGGATGTTGTTAATGAATTAATAGAGTCTCCAGCTTTCGTCGGGATGAAAACATTGTTGGCTGCTGAGATGGTAGAGGACGGCCACAGGTACACAATCCGCAATCTGCGTCGCCAACACCCAAACTTCTCAGTTAATGACATTGGTATGGGTTATTCAGATGTTGAAGGAGATGTCGGTCCTGGGCTGGGGAATGTCAATGTTGAGCAAGGAGATGCAGAGGCCGTGATGGTGGAGGTTAATGCCGAGATGGGGGACGCTGGAGCTGATCAAGGAAATGTCATAACCGAGATGGGAGAAGTAAACGCTGGCCTAGGAGAAATAGATACCATTCAAGGGAACATTAAGTTCGAGCAGGATGAACCCTCCACTGGTGAAGGCAAAGTCGAATTATCTCCTACTGGCCAGTAATTTCAATCCCAACCCCTTCGTCCTGGATCAATCCCAAAACTTGAACTATCTTTCTTTCTTTCTTTTTTTTTTTTTTTTTTTTTTTTTTTTGCTTTCCCTTTGGTGAAAAGGGCCTTTTGTGATGGGCTTTAGGGCCTTGGACTTATAATGGATATTGAGTAAATGAATGGATATTTCTCTTTTATTCCTTCTCGGAAGATTCTGAACACTTGAGTTTGTAATTGCATGCCTTTAAGTTTTTGTTTTTGTCTATCCTTAGAGAGTTGTACTCTTTTGAGTAGGAACGGTTCCTTTTCTCGGCGGCGAAGCTTTACTTCTATCTTTATCTTAGAAACACCGGGATAGGGAGAGGCTTGAGCTTGGCAAGTTGACAGAACATTGAGTTGGGTTCTTGCTTGGAGAATTGCTTGAACTCATCTCAGAGATAGACTTGAGCCTTGCTTGGTCATTTTCAAAGATTTTGACATTTCTAGACTTATCTAACCATGATGTCCCTTCTTGGCTATTTTTGGAGACCTGGACATTTTTTGCTACAATATTCGCTTTTTGCCCTTTGCCTTTCATTTTAGCGAATTAGACGCCCTTTTGCAATTCTTCTTGATCTTGACAATACTTTGCTCTGGGCAGACACCCCACAACATAGGTGTAATTATTCTCGTTCATTTTTGCTTGAAAAAATTCAAGTCTCTTCCATTTAAATTTACGCCTCTTCTTGGATAAGTGGTCGAGAAGGGATCATACCTCCCCTTCTCGAACTACACGCCACGAAGAGATCATTCTTCCTTTTCTCAGACTATACGCTGAGAAGAGATCATTCATTCCTTTCTCGCGAAAGACACCATATTATGTTGCTCCACCATATCCATAACCTCTCTACCCCCCCAGCCTAGTATCCGAGCAAAGCTCGGGTAGTAGGTGATATTCCAGGGGTGGTACCTGTATGGAAGCTGGCCCTCGCAGTCCCCAGGAGGATGACCTTAGGTCGGCCTCCTATGGCTGGTCACATGTGGGTTCCCCTTAGTGGAGCTCATCCTTGAGCCTTTTTTAGGTTATCTCAAATTGTCCTTCCAAGGGCGTCTTCCCTTTATGTCACTTGAGACTAGCTCAGCTATTAGGGTTGAGATGCTTACTTGCAGGTCCTCAGACTTGATCGGTGCAACGCCGTCGAATGATGATAGCGATCAACCCCTGGGCTAACACTACCGACATGTGGAAATGTGATAGGTGTAATTTACCTATCTATTTTCAAGTCGAACCTATTAGTTTTCGAGTATGTTTATTATGTTTTAATACGTTTTTATGTGTTTTTGTATATATCAGGTGTGTGGGGGTGAAAAGAGATGAAAATGGATCATAAATTATCAAATCGAATCAAGAACGGTGGAAGAACGGTGAGAAAACAAGCAAAAGGGAAAAATTCAGAATCTGCAGCCCACTGCCGAGGCAGTCAAAATACCGAGAAGGGCCTAAACTCTCTACAAATCCACCGTAGCAGCGGTGAGATCCACCGGCACAGCAGTGAAACAACAAAATATCTCTACTCTCACCGCTGCATCTACCGCCGTAGCGGTGACCATTGTCGACATACCCACCACCGCGGTGGTAATTCCACCTCCGCGACGGTCACTCTACACAGATTTTAGATATTTTTTAAATATTTTGTTCCTTATTTCCTTTCTCCTCTCCTCTTTTTCGGTGATTAGAACTCATATAGAGTTTAGATAGGTTAGAGAGTATTTTGGGGAGTGCTCAACCAAATTTGAAGGAGAAGAACATGTTGCGAAGAAGGAGACGTGATCTCGGAACGGTTTTAGCCTCAAATCTTCGGATAACAACTAATTCTCTTCATTTATTTCTTTATTTCTTAACTTCAGTTTATTGGTTGAGTATGTTTAGCTCGTTTATCATTGTATATATTGTTATGGTTGTTAGCTAAACATGGATTGTCTAGGGATTAATATAATGTAAATGAAAATGTTGTTTGTTTTAATTTTGTTTCTTTAACTTGTGTTGTTCGTTATTTGATTGTGTTTACCATTTTGTTATGTTATATGCTTATTTAGATATATTGAGAAATCGGGGTTTGACACTCGGGAGAGGTAACCCTGAATTCAGACTAGGGTAAACACAACGTAATGATCTAATAACCCGAGAGAGAGTTAGAAATTGTGCAATCCATGACGTTGGGGCAAGACTCATGTGACCTAGTATTGTTAAGATATTGAGGAGGACTTCTTCGTTGACGCGAAATCGCATATTCACTCATCTTACACTTGAGAGAAGTGGTGAGTGAGTTTACGATACAAAGATTATCGGATAGGATGAACACCGTTATTGTAAACTAAACGAAATTAAACACATTTAAGTAAATGAAATTAATCCCTAAATAATCTTTTTCCCTAAACATCTCATATTAGTAGTATAGTATAATTAGTTTAATTAATTAACTTAGTATTAGTATTAATTAACTATAAACCATTTTTTATTGCCTAAATAAAGTTAGGTTATAATAATTACGATACTCGATAATAATCTCAACCAATCCATGTGGATATAACAATCCCTACTCTTCCAATCTATACTAAAACTTGACCCGCACACTTGCGGTGAAAGTAGTGACGTATCTACATGCTACCAAGTTTTTAACACCGTTGCCGGGGATTGTGTTTTAGATTATTGTTGATATTGTGAATAAATGACCTAATTTTAATTTAGGTATTTCTTTTGTGTATAATTTTTTGTTTTGTAGTTTTGTTTTTATTTTCCCTGTAGGGTACTTGGAGATGTTAGATCAATAAGTACTTATGCAATTCTTTCAACAAGATTTTGAGCCATTTTATTGTGCTTGGGATCGTTACAACGAGCTGCTATTTTGATTTCCGAATCATGGGTTCTCGAGGGAATGTCAACTCCTGAATTTCCTCGACGGGTTATCAGCCGCAACCAAAACATGGGTGGAAGGAGGAAACAGTACCTCTTCTTTCTACGACCTAACCGCGGACGAATCATTTGGTCATTGGAGGAACTAGCTGCCTTTGATTATCACTGTTGGAATTATTCACCAAGTCACCAAAGCTTGGGAGATAGTTTCACCACCACGGCACCATAGATTGACACAACGGACCAATATATTGAGTCTTCCCCCGCCCTAGAGTAAATATTCGCTGATTTTATTGGGGAGACTCAAGTGTTTTGGGGGGAGATGCATGACTGGATCAATGAGCACAAGGTTCGTCTTGACAATATTGAGACGGTCTGTACCAAAATCGATACGACTGTAACGTCTTCGTAGACGCAAATCGGTTATCTTCTTTGCTACATTGAGGCCGAGTCAGACGCGGTGGCACTAAGAGGCGAACAAATCACATCCGAATATGAAAGCCACCATGAGAAACTGAATGCAAACGAAAGGCACTTGGGTGAGATCGAAGACGATCAAGCTAATTGGAAGAGAACCCAAGTGTGGATTGGCGATGGAGATTCACATATTAATCATTGTGAGTTTTCACCATTTGAATTTCAGTTGGTGATACCGCACTCGATCTAAGATGATCGCATCTACGAGGATCCGATATGGCTCACCTATTCTACCCCATTTTCAGCTCAATACATTCATTCCAACCAAGCACATAAATTGGAGCTGAGTTAAGTTGAAAGATCGAGCCATACATTTCAAAATCTCGCTAGTCTTAAGGGCGTACAAAATCAAGACCCGTACGTGGTGTTGTTTGACACGTATTACGGGCGAAAGCCGCTCTTTGACGAGCCATTCTTCATGTTGGGCTGAAGACCTTAAATCAAGTGCTTATTGGGAGGCAACCCAAGTCAAAAATAGGTTAAATCCATCACAACCGACTTGATTCGGTGGCAAGATTCTCTCACCTCCCACGTACGTGTTCTAAGCCCCCATTTTCATTATCATGTTGTATGTTGTCATTGGGATCGCTGATGGGTCATTTTGGACATTACCCTTTTTAAGTCTGGGGTGATATGTAGTATGTTTAGTATATGTTTTAGTTATAGTTTATGTTGTTGTTTTTTTTTGTTTTTGTTTTGTGTGTATATCTATTTAGGTTAATTATAGTTATGTGCTGAGTTTTGACTTCATCTGGGTCATTACCTGATGATGAGTCTGTCCCTTGATTGTTTATTGAGGTCGAGCATAAAGCTCATTCACGTGTGTTTTGTGTGCTTGATGTATCGTTTTAGTAAAAGTTATTGTAGATCATAAATACACGAGCACGTAAAATCAATGTATAACTATCCAATTGATTTGAAAATGATTATCTGTTAGCCAAGTTCATAATAATAGGGATTTTAGAACCTAATTTGGGGGAAATTCGAGGCGAAATTCGAGGCGAGGTAGTTCGGAAGATATGATTGAGGCATTCATTTGATTGCTTGAGCCTTTAAAGTCTACCTTGCTAAATGTTTATCCCTCGTTATCCTGTCGAAGCCTGAAATCCATTTCAATTCTGAATACTTAACTAATACCATGGTCAATTGAATTCTTTCCAAACCTATATCGCTAAACCAAAGGCACAAATTTGAGTGAATCAAATTAGCATTCATGTATGCTACTTGACGTGAATGGTTGGGTTTAGGATGAACTTTTAAATTAGTTCGGTATTCGAGTACTCACTTGTATTTTTCTTTCGTTTTAACCACACCCGTGAAATTGTAATAATCGAATAAGTTTGGGGGTGTGGTTCGTTAGAAAAAAAATGTATATATGGTTTTATTTTCCGTTTCTTTTGACAAGTGAGTACGAAGTTCGTCAATATATGTTCAAGGTTGCTTCAAATTTATCTATGGGGGTTCGAGTGTGAGAGTTCCAAGTATGTGCTTCGGTATCGTCAAGTTAATGACGTTAATCTATTTTCTATTTTCGATATACCCTTGGCTATTTTCCAAAATCGAACCAAGTCCTACTGATCTTTTTGAATTTCTTAACTTATATTAGTGGAGAATAGAACCCAGTCATGCTTATGGATTCCCTATACCTTTTTGGTTTTAGTTATTGGCTTTATTGATGGATAATCCAATCTGATCGACGGATAGTTGTATAATTAGGGGGCCAATGAGGGAAAAATCGTTTGGCCGGTAGATGATATTCAAAACTTGCCCATTATTGTTTTAGTGTTTTTCGTTTTTAGTTTTTAATTTCATAATTATTTGTTGTAGTTTCTTGTATTGTGTGGGTATTTTTCTCAAGAACTAGCAAAATTCTAAGTTTTGAGGTATTTGATAAGTGTAATTTACCTATCTATTTTTAAACTGAACCTCTTAATTTTCGAGTATATTTATTACACTTTAATATGTTTTTATGTGTTTTTGTATAAATCAGGTGTATGGGGTGAAAAGGGATGAAAACGAATCATAAATGATCAAATCGGATCAAGAACGGTGGGAAAACAAGCAAAAGGGCAAAATTCAGAACTTGTAGCCCACTGCCGCGGCGGTCAAAATATAGAGAAGGGCCTAAACTCTCTGCAAGTCCACCACCGGCAATGAAACAACAGAATGTCTCTGCTCCCACCGCTGCATCCACCATCGCGGCGGTGACCACTCCCGACATACCCACCGCCGCAGCGGTGATTCCACCTCCGCAATGGTCACTCTGCATAGATTTTAGATATTTTGTTCCCTATTTCCTTCCTCCTCTCCTCTTTTTCGGCCACTAGAACTCATATAGAGTTTAGATAGGTTAGAGAGTGTTTTAAGGAGTGCTCAACCAAATCCGAATGAGAAGAACATGTTGCCAAGAAAGAAGCAATCTAGAAACAATTTTAGCGTAAAATCTTCGGATAACGGCTAGTTCTTTTCGTTTCTTTCTTTATTTCTTAACTTCAATTTATTGGTTGAGCATGTTTAGCTCGTTTATCATTGTATATACGGTTATGGCCGCTAACTAAACATGGATTGTCTAGGGATTAATATAATTTAAATAAAAATGTTGTTTTGAATTGTGTTTCTTTAACGGTTGTTCTTCATTATTCGATTGTGTTTACCATTTTGTTATGTTATATACCTGTTTAGATATATTAAGAAATCGGGGTTTGATACTCAAGAGAGGTAATCCCAAATTCGGATTAGGGTAAATACAACGCGACGATCTAATAACCCGGGAGGGAGTTAGAAAGTGTGCAATCCATGACGTTGGGGCAAAACTCATGTGACCTAATGTCATTAAGACGTTGAGAGGACTTCTTCATTGACACGTAGTTACATATTCACTCATCTTACACTCAGGAGAGGTGGTGAGTGACTTTACGATACAAAGATTTCAGATAGGATGAACATCGTTATTGTAAACTAAACAAAATCAAACACATTTAAGTAAATGAAGTTAATCCTTAGATAATCTTTTCCCCTAAACATCTCATATTAGTAGTATAATATAATTAGTTTAATTAATTAACTTAGTATTAATATTAATTAATTATAAACTATTTTTTATCGCCTAAATAAAGTTAGGTTATGATAATTATGGTACTCGATAATAATCTCAACTAATCCCTGTGGATACGACAACCCCTACTCTTCTAATCTATACTAAAACTTGACCCGTATACTTGTGGTAAAAGTAGCAATGTATCTACGCGCTACCAAGAGGGTCTGGTTACACCCTCAACACAATAGATCGGGATGGGTTTCTTTATACAGATTACCCTTGACGCTGAGCATTGGGAAACCATTTTTTTTTTAAAGAGAAGCTAGAGGGCAGCACATATTCGTCTAAGATGGGATGGAGGGTTGTTCATCCTGGCATGTATGCAATTTGGAGATTTGTGGAGAGGGATACTTATCCCAATTCGAGATGGGATGGGGGTTGCATTTCACCACCAACAACAAAATTTCGAGAATAGAGAACTAGTTGAACAAAATATTTCTTCCATTCATAACCAGGTTCTTTATAAGCTTCAAAAAGTGAAAATTTTTACAAGTCCACCAGAGCTTCCTCTCTAGGGTAGTAGCGCTTCAAATGCTCTACATTCTAAGGGTGCCTTAGGGGACACCTTTTTCTGTTTCCAGTTCGTAGGTGCCAGGACGAGCAATATGAGTGACACGATATAGCCCTTCCCAGGATGGGGCAAGCTTACCTACAGTTGAATAATTGGTAGCCAGGGTTACATTTCGGAGGATAAGGTCTCCAACGCCATATGACCTAGGACGGACCCTTCTGTTGTAATACTTGGCCGCCATTTGTTGATAAGCTACTTGCCGAATACGGGTAAGTTCTCTCTTTTCTTCAAGAAAATCAAGGTTAAGTGCTAAGGAGGCGTCATTTTTATCTGGGCAGAAGATCACAGCTGTCCGAGGAAAGGGTATGTCAATCCCGGCAAGGATCACTGCCTCTGATCCGAAGGTTATCGCGAAAGGGGTTTCTTCCTGTAGGGGTCCTTGTTATAGTATGGTATACCCAGAGAACGGGGCATACGTCTTCAACACATCTTCCATTTGATTTGTCTAATCTGGTCTTGAGTCCATGGAGAATTGTGTGGTTGGTAACTTCCACTTGTCCGTTGGCTTGGGGATGCTCTGGGGATGCGAAGTGGGTTTGGATCCCCAGCCCGGTGTAGAATTCTACAAAGAGATCATTATCAAATTGCTTCCTGTTGTTGGAGACAATAGCCGTGGGTATTCTGAAACGGCACACGACACTTTCTCATACAAAATCTATGATTCGTTTCTTGGTGATCTGCGCAAGTGGCTTAGCTTCTACCCATTTTGTGAAATAATTGAAATAGTCAATTGTGATAGCGAGGAATTTTTTTTGCTTTGTCTCTTGGGAGAATGGTCTGAGAAGGTTAATGCCCCACTGGGCAAAGGGCCAAGGACTTGTCATGGGGGCGACAACAGTTGGAGGTGGCTAGGGTTGAAAGGCAAACCTTTGACATTTATCACATTTTTTGACGAATTCCATGCAGTCCTTGCACATGTCCAGCTAAAAGTATCCATGTCTAATAAGCTTGTGAACCATGGACCTTTCTCCGAAGTGGTTGTCACACATTCCTTCGTGGATTTCCCTCATCACGTAGTTAGATTTTTTCGGCCTCAGGTAAAGGGAGTATGGGCCTAAGAAGGATCGTTGATAAAGTACCTCATCAATAATGGTGTACCTAGACGCCCTATACCTTATTTGCTTGGCCTATGCTCGTTTAGAAGGGAGTGTTCCGTTTTGGAGGTATTCCCATATCGGATCCATCCAAGTTGGTGTGTCAGAGAGAGTACATATGGTAGATACTTGGTCAGAAATTGTTGTGTTTGACTCCTCCAAGTACTCAATGGGAATGCTTCTCTTCAAGGTGAATTTCATGGCGGAAGCCAAGTTGGCCAAAATGTCAGCGTGCCAATTCTCTTCTCAGGGGATTTGGCGTACTTGGATATTTTCGAAGTCTGCCATAAGTGCCTTTACCCTCCCGAGATAAGCAGTCATACTTGGATCTTTAACCGTGTATTCACCATTTACTTGGTTTACAACGTGTTGTGAATCATAAGAGACTTATAGACCTTTAAAGTGGAATTCTATTGTTAACCTGAGGCCGGTAAGAAGGGCTTCATATTCTATTTCTTTTTAGTGGCACTGAACCCTAATCAGAGTGCGTATTCAATTTTTTCTAGATTTGGGGCTACCAAGACCATTCTGGACCCACATCCCCCTACATTAGAGGAACCATCTGTGAAAAGCTACCATTGGTCTGGACTGAGATCATCACTTGTTCCGAGATGGGAATGTGCCCCTTCCGGGACCGATACTTCTACCGGGCCCAGACGAGCCTCTTATCGGGCAGGGTCATGCTCATCTAGGATGGGTTCTTCTGGGAAGGTCATCTCAGCAATAAAGTTGGCCAGGACCTGCCCCTTGATAGCTGTCCTAGGCCAGTAATCAATGTGGTATTGGCTAAGCTCAAGGTTGTACTTTATGAGCTGACCCGAAATATCAGGCGAGTGGAGGACTTACTGTAAGGGTTGATTAGTAAGAATGACGATTACATGGGCTTGAAAATATTACCTCAATTTTCTTGATGCATGAGAAGAATGTAAGACAACTTCTTGAATCATTGATATCTCGTCTCGGCATCAGTTAACACTCGACTTGCGTAGTATACGGGCATTTGGATCACGTCCTCTTCTCAGATCAGGGCCTCTCTGACAGTAGTGTCTGAGGCAGATATATACATGAACAATTCTTTTTCGTCATTGCGTCCTTGGGGGTACTCAGCAGCGGGACCGAGGAGATATACGTTTTAAGCTCATGGAAAGCGATCTCACAGTCCACTGTCCACGCAAATTCCTTGTTGGCCGTCAAAACTTTAAAGAAGGGAAGGAATTTTTTCAAAGATCGTAAAATGAAGTGGTTCAAGGCAGCCAGCCTTTCCGTAAGCATTTGAACTTCCTTCTTCGTTCGTACAGATGTCATTCCGAGAATGGCATGAATATGATCCGGATTGGCATCAATGCCCTTCTAGGACACCATGTAGCCTAAGAACTTTCCTGCGGAAATCCCAAAAATACACTTGGTGGGGTTTAGTTTCATGCAATGAGTTTCGAGTTTGTCAAAACAAATTTGGAGATGGTCGATGTGATCAAGTGCTTTGGTTCTCTTTACGAGCATATCATCGATGTAAACTTCCATCGTTGAGCCAATCTCTTCCTTGAACATCTTGTTAACGAGCCATTGGTAGGTAGTCCCGGCATTGTGAAGGCCGAAGGGCATAACCTTATAACAGTAGGTGTCTCTGTCCATGATGAATGAGGTCTTTCCCTTATTGAGAGGGAACATGGGTATTTGATTATACCCGGCGTAAGTATCCAGGAAACTTAGGAGTTCATGCCCCGTTGTAGCATCTATAACCAAGTCTATTCTCGACAAAAGAAAGAAATATTTAAGGCACGCCTTATTGAGGTCTTTGAAGTCCACCCAAAGACTCCATTTATTCTCGGCCTTGGGTGCGAGGATGATATTGGAGAGCCAATCCAGAAATTCTTCCTCTTCCACCACGGCAGATTTCACTAACTTATCTATTTTTTGCTCAATGAGCTTTTGAAATTCCGGGTGGAATTTCCTTCTTTTTTGCCTCACAAGGGGATGGTAAGAATTAGTATGGAGACAATACATGGCTATGTTGAGATCAATGCCGGGAAGCTCGTTGTGGGACTAAACGAATACATCATAATTTCTCTTAAAGAGATCGATTAATTCTCCTTGCTGGGCCATACTGAGTTTGGCACCAATTCGGATAGTTCTCCCCTCAATAGTAGGGTAGATAGGTACTTCGAGCAGGTCTTCATAAGGCCATGGATGAGACTCTTCATCTTGGCGATCGTCGATAAACACGCTTCTGGGATTAGACAGGGCCATGATCTCAACCTTCCCATTCTTGGTCTTGGCCGTTAATTGCTATTTCTTCTTCTTAAGTGCCCTTCTGGCACAAGACCTAGAGGTTTCTTGGTCTCCCTTCACCTTCCCTACCCCTCTTTCTCTAGGAAACTTCATTGATTGATGGTAGGGAAGGATACGGCTTTTAAAGTCGCCAAGGTGGGTCACCCAATGATTGAGTTATAAGTAGAAGGTTGGTCCACGATGAGAAATTTGACCCCAGGTTTAGTTTCATACAATAAGTTCGGAGCTTGTCGAAACAATTTTGGAAATGGCCAATGTGATCACATGCTTTGGTTCTCTTTACAAGTATATCATCAATGTAAACTTCCATTATTGAGCCAATCTATTCCTTGAACATCTTGTTAACGAGCCTTTAGCAGGTAGCCCCGGCGTTGTGAAGACCGAATGGCATAACCTTATAACAGTAGGTGTCTCTGTCCGTGATGAACTAGGTCTTTACCTTATCGGGAAGAAACATAGGGATTTGATTATACCTGGTGTAAGACACCATTTATTCCCAGCCTTGGGTGCGAGGACGACATTAGAGAGCCAATCGGGAAATTCTACCTCTTTCACCACGACAGATTTCGCTAACTTATCCATTTCTTGCTCAATGAGCTTTTGACGTTCCGGGTGGAATTTTCTTCTTTTTTGCCTCACAGATGGATGGTGAGGATTAGCATAGAGACGATACATGATGACACTAGGATCAATCCTGAGAAGCTCGTTGTAGGACCAAGCAAATACATCATAATTTCTCCTGAGGAAATCAGTTAATTCTCCTTACTGGGCCATACTTAGTTTGGCACTAATTCAAAAAGTTATCCCCTCAATGGTGGGGTAGATAGGTACTTCTAGAAGGTCTTCATAAGGTCGTGGATGGGGCTCCTCATCTCAGGGATCATCGATAAGCACGGTTTCGGGATTAGATAGGGCCATGAGCTCAACCTCGTCATTCCTGGTCTCAGCCGTTAATTGTTATTTCTTCTTCTCGAGTGCCCTTCTGGCACAAAACCTAACTGCTTCTTGGTCTCCCTTCACCTTTCCCACCCCTCTTTTTGTAGGAAACTTCATCGATTGATGGTAGGGAAGGATACGACTTTTAATGCTGCCAAGGTGGGTCACCTAATGATTGTGTTGTAAGGAGAAGACTGGTACACGATGAGGAATTTGACCCAAACAATAGCCGAGGTGGGTGCAACGCCAACCGTGAAGGGAAGAGAGACCCAACCAATGGAGTTTACCACTTCCCCGCCAAATCTGACAAGGGGAGAATTTGTGGGTCTCACGGAGTTTGAACTCACGTTTATTTTGTCGAAAGCGCATTTGTAAACGATATCCGCGGAGCTCCCTCCGTTGATCAGAATTCGTCTCACCAATTAGTGGTTGATTAGGGATGAAATTACCAAGGCATTACTATAAGGGGTTTGAATCCTCAGAAGATCAGTTTCATTGAAAGAGATGACGTTGTGCAAGACAGCATCAATTATGCTCACCCCGTACACGTCCTCATCGATTTTTCTATTAGCTTTACCCTCGTGCCTCTTTTGGGAAGAGATGGTCTCCCCTCTGAGGTCGAGGTCGCCATTTGTTATATTTATTTCACATTTTATACGCATCTCATCATCAAATTCTTCAGCTTCTCTTCTCGGTGGGGGATGGCCACAATTTTTCCTTCTCGGCCGACCCCTACGCTCATCTCAGCGACTACTCTCTTTGGAGCCTGCGTTCTCTTTGCGGACGTAATGACCAAGATACCCCCTTTTTATGAGGGCCTCGATCTCTTCGCGAAGCTGGAAGCATTTGTCCATTAAGTGACCTCAGTAACGGTAGAACTCGCAGTATTTGGAAACGGATTTTCCCATAGGTTTTCCTCTCGGAGGAGAAGCTGGTGGGAATAATCCTCTTCCGGTATTTTCAGCAAAAATTGTCACTATGTACGAGGTTAGGGGGTCATTCCTAAGCAAATCCCTAGGGGTGGAGGATGTTTCCAATCCCCAAGAAGAGGTCCTAACCGCCCCTCAACTTATAACTTTCGCGATCCCTACATTTCACTTGACCCTTCCTCTTCTTGGCCCTTTCTCTTCTGAGTCCCTTCTTATTAACGCTTCATGGAATCTTTGAGGTCAACCTCATAGAAGCTGGTACCCCGAGCTAAGGTAGCAGCTAGATTCGGCGAGGGTTGAGAGCACAAGTTATAAGATAGTCTTCGATGCCTCAGCCCATCAATGAAAGCATTTAGAGCCACAGCGTCCAGAATACCACCATAGCTTAGACTTTTCCTATGGAATCGGATGACGAAATCTCCCAAGGTTTTCGTTACTTCGTGCTGGAGGGCAAGAAGGTGGGTCTCCATTTTGGGCCTTCTTCGAGAACAGTTGAACCTAGCCAAGAAAAACTGTTTCAGTTGAGTGAACAATGAGACCGAGGCGGAAGCCAATTCTCGAAACTAGGTCTTAGCCTTTCCAGTGAGAGTGAAAGGAAATGACTTACACCTTACTACCATAGAAGTCATATGCATGTCCATGAATGCAACGAAAATAGAGAGGTGATCAATAGGGTTTGTAGTTCCGTCATAGGGGGCTATTTACAGACTGAAAAACCTATAAGGGACCACCTCAAGCACGATATCATCGACAAAAGGGGACCTTATACCTGAAGGGAGTATAGTAGCCCCTCTAGGGCCTGGTATCAGCACAAGCACTACCTCAATCTTGGCAACGCTCCTTTCTAACGTAACTTCTCCCTTGGGCGGTACTGCAACATGGCTGGCAGCTGCTCTTGACCCCTACCTTTTGGTGGGAGGAGCGTGAGAGTCAACCTCCCAAGCGCGGTGAACTTTGCGATCATCACAAGTGACATTATTGAAGGTTTTTCTCGGATGGTGATCACGGCGATCCTCTGTTTGGCGAACCCGTGAGGGCGATGATGTGGAATTATAAGCGACCGGTGGGGCTAGATTTCACTCCTTTACTGGTCGATAGTGCTGACGAGGTTGTTTTCTCGTTATGTGCCCTTCAGAGTAGATGACACGGTCTGATCCTTGGTAATGATCCTCACCCCCTGAATGCCGGAGAATCGCTCCCCGCTGATCTGGAACTAGCGATAAGTGGTGTTCCTCTCCCTCGGCATTCCAGAAAATTAGGCCCCATTGATCCAAAGCTGGTGACAGGAGAGAGATAATGATTTCGAAGCAAGATTGAAACTGGAATAACTGACGTTCAAAGTTATTAAGCCATACTGTATGCACAACTCCGGTAGTTGGTCTAACGTAGGGCCCTACAAGCGGAGCCAACGGGTCTACCTAGTCGATGGGGAGGCATTCCTTTCTTTTTTCAGGATGGGAACGATAGTTGTCACACTCCCAACCCCGGGCCCCCAAGGCCCAAGGTCGGGAGCGACGTTGACTTGATGTTACCTGACCCAATGAACAAATATACATATGTATATATATATATATATATATATATATATATATATACATGCAACCCTATATTTTTTTTTCAAAAATATATTTACTCACTTCAAAATTCGGGAATACACGTGTCTCAAATACTCACAACAAAACCACAAAAAAATTGAACCTTTCATGGTTCACACCTGTCTAGCCAACCCTCCAAAACGATGCCACCTCCTGACTCTACTTAGTGCTAGTAAGGGACCTATTCCTAGCTGCGGCACTTGAAATCAAATATTTTATCGGTGTACTGTCTTCATACTATAAAAATAATTTATGGATAAAGCATAATTACCAAATACCACTTTTCAAAATATAATATAACTATAATCGCACACTATGCAGAAATAACATATTACAGCTATCATCGCAATAAAATAATGTATTTAAATCACTCAATCAAATAATTTGATATGTAATAAAATATCGCACATATATTTCACTACTAGCCATAGGATCATTTCACCTTACGATCAAGAGTTACGACGATACCGTAACCTATACAACTATGTCATCTAAGATAGCTATCAGTGTCAAGGCAATTCAATATCCCTACTGGTAGGGACAACCACCTGCAGGATTTGCACTCCTGACAAGTCTCAACATATATCCACCCTGCATGACTTACCTGATAGGTAAAAATAAATATCCACCCTACAGGATGTGTTTGACAGGTAACAACAAATATTCATCCTATAAGACTTGCCTGACAGGTAACAACAATTATCCACCCTGCAAAACTTGTATAACAAGTAACAACAAATACCCACCATGCAGGACTTACCTAACAGGTAACAACAAAAATCCACATCTCGCAGGACATACTTTCCTGACGAGAAGACAACTATGGCATAGTCGGATAGTAAAAATTATTTTTCATATTTAAAAATCTACTTGATCCGCGTAACATGATAAAATAATCAATTTTAATAAACCATTGTTTTTTCACCTTTTAGAACAAAAATATAATTTGACAATTTATATAGAAGACAGTATATTCACCTCGATTTTGGGGCTACTAAATACTCTACTATTGTAATGTAAGTATGGTCGGCGTCGCCTGTGAACCTAACAACGATAGGGCCTAAATTAATAATTTATTTAAAATAAATTTAATATACAATGCGTGGCCCTAAAATGCACTATTTTCCATTCTCAATTTTTTTTAATTATACGAAATTATTTAACACCTAATTTTCTTAAGTTAATATTAACTATACAAAAATTACAATAACAACTATTACATATTTCTTCGTATTAATAATTTAGGCTAAAAAAAAATCGACTATTAAAAATTTTATTAGTCAACGAAATACTGAAAATTATCGTTTTAGTAAAATTTACAATTTTTATCTTAAATTATATTCTTCTCAAATTAGATATATCTATGTCTACCATATTTCTCGAACTCACGTGTATATATATATATATATATATATATATATATATATATATATATATATATATATATATGCAGAAAAAATAAAGAATACCTGCTGCCGAGAGTTTTTTTCCTTTCTGCTTTACTCTTCTCTTTTCTTTTCTTTTTCTTTTTTTTTTTGTTTAGCCGAACACATATATGCTTATACGTGTGTGTGTGTGTGTTGAACCCCAACGCCTTACCTCAAGTTGTTTTGTTTTGTTTGCCTTCTTTTTTTTTTTTTTGGTTAGTAGATTCCACGTGTCATGTCATAACACCTTGATATATATATATATATAATGTTGATTGTTGCCTTCCTTAATGAGGAAGGCAACAATTTGATCCACAATTTTTTTTTTTTTTTATTTCTTATCTTATCATAACAAATAATATTATAATTATTTATTAATAATTAATAAATATTACATAAATAGCTCTAGAACAATATTATATATATTTATTAATTCCCTAAAACTGTTAAAGGTAATTAGTTTTTTTTTTAAAGTGCAAATTAACCCCCAAAATTTTTAAAGCAAATGTTGAATAACACAATGAATCTCATTACTTTTAAATTTTCTAAAATGCAACCAGAAATATGCATACGCAAGAACTAGACTTTACAATAGTCTTCGCATCCGACCTAGGTATTCTTAATATTTTTCTTGTCGGATTACTATCCACCATGCTATTTGGGTCTCTTAGTCACAAAGACTAATCGAACCTTGTAATCATCTAACCTATAGCCGAAATAGGAACATAAGATTGAAAGAAGACTTTTAGTAGCATTTTCCACAGACGGCACCAAACTGTTGATGTCGAATTTTGGATGACTTCGACAGTATGATCAGGTCAGCGTTGGTGAGTTGGAAGAGTCTAGAATGGAGATCTTCAATCACTGGAGCTTCTTATCCGTGGAGAGGTCCCTGATCGAGAAGGAAAAGACCTGAATTGAAATGAGCCCAAAAGCCTTGTGGGTCGAAAAAAATAATGGCTAGAACACCTTGAGACTTGAGGAAAAGTGAATCGGAGCTTGAGATAAGACATTTCTGAGATGTGGAGTACTTGAAAACCTGCACAAAAGACTTACTAGGGTGATTCCGACTTGTCCCCTCCGAAGTGAAAATCAGTGTATGGGGGAAAAATTTATAGAGAAGTTGCAGAGAAGAATGAGCAAAATTCATCTAACTTTGGGCAATTGAGAATGAGCCCTCCTATTTATAGGTAAGGAGTAGATTAGCTTAAGGGCTTAAACATGGATTAATGTCTCCTCAATATCACATCAATGTACCAACTTGGCAAGTAGCTAATGAGAGGGTACTAAGGAGCTTCTTACTTTGGCCATACTTGGGGATATTTATGGATATTTATGGGGATATTTAGGAGATATTTCAGGTATATTTAGGGTTGGAGAAATGAGCCAGCCCATAACCGAGGATAAGGAGTTGGAAAAATGCCCCTGCTGCTTTTATGGACTTGATAAATCGAATTTTTCAACCTTATTTGGATCAATTTATTATCGTATTCATAGACGATATTTTGATCTATTCCCCAAGCCGAGAAGAGTATTCAGAGCATCTTCGAATTGTGTTACAGACGTTACAGGAAAAGAGGCTATATGCGAAATTTAACAAATGCAAATTTTGGTTAAATCATGTGATATTTTTGGGACATGTCATTTCGCGAGACGGTATTCAGGTAGATCCAAAAAATGTTGAAGCTGTTGTTCAATGGGAAGGACCAAGGAATGTGACAAAAGTGTAGAGCTTCTTAGGTTTGGCGGGTTATTATCGACGATTCGTGCAAGGTTTTTCTGTGATAGCCGCCCCATTGACTCGATTAACCCGTAAAGAATTTAAGTTTGAATGGACCAATAAATGTGAACAAAGTTTTCAAGAGCTAAAGAATATATTGATATCGGCACCAGTACTGTCCCTCTCGACTGAAGGGGGTGGTTTTGTGATTTATAGTGATGCGTCCCACCAAGGGCTGGGATGTGTACTGATGCAGAATGGTTATGTAATTGCCTATGCATCTCGATAATTGAAGAATCATGAGCGTAATTATCCAACGCATGATTTGGAATTAGCGGTAATTGTGTTTGCCTTAAAGATTTGGAGACACTATTTGTATGGCGAAACCTGTGAGATATACACTGATCATCAGAGTTTAAAATACTTGTTTACTCAGAAATAGCTAAATTTGAGACAAAAGCGTTGGATAGAGTTGATTAAAGATTATGATTGCGCCATCCACTATTACCCAGAAAAAGCTAATGTTATAGCAGACGCGTTGAGCCGAAAATCAGTGGGTTCAATCACACATCTTCAGATAGTTCGTACTAATCTGTATGCCAAACTAAGATTGATGCGAGTTAAATTAGAGGTTGGGTAGACAGCAGCGCTGCTTGCGACATTTGACTTTGAGGCCGACATTGATAGATCGTATTATCGAAGCTTAGAAGTTGGATGATCAATTAGGAAGAATACGAAATGAAGTAAAAGATGGATTCAGAATAGATTATCAGATTAGGGATGGGGATGAGGTGTTAATGTTTGGCACTCAACTATGCGTTCCTAACGATATCAGCTTGAAAAATGATATTTTGGAAGAGGCGCATAGCTCCGCGTATGCAATGCATCCAGGCAGTACCAAAATATACCGAGACCTGCGTGAGCATTATTGGTGGACCGGAATAAAGCAAGAAATCGTAGAATTTGTTGCCAGATGCTTAATTTGTCAGCAAGTAAAGATTGAACATCAGTGTCTAAGTGGGTTGCTACAACCTCTACCTATTCCCGAGTGGAAATGGGAGCATATTACGATGGATTTTGTTTCAGGGTTACCCCGCACTCAAAAAGGCCATAATTCTATCTGGGTAATTGTCAACAGGCTTACTAAGTCCGCTCATTTTCTGACCGTAAAGACGACATTTTCACTTGAGAAATATGCTCAATTATATATCAATGAAATTGTAAGGTTGCATGGCGCTCCGGTTTCTATAGTATCCGATAGAGATTCGAGATTTACTTCAAGATTTTGGCCAAGTCTTTAGACCGCTTTGGGTACCAGGCTGAACTTTAGCACCACTTTCCACCCTCAGACTGATGGTTAATCGAAGCGTACAATTCAGACGTTGGAGGATATGCTGAGAGGGTGTGTGTTGGAAGCTCCTGGTAGTTGGGACGATCTTTTGCCATTGATGGAAGGGAATGAGGTTGGTAGTATCAGTTGTAAATTTGGGATGGTTGATCGTGGAGGTGGAATGAGGAATTTAAAGGCCGGAACTGGTGACGAGAAGGGGGTAAATGACTGGTCTGTTCTGTTCTGTTCTATCAGGGACGAAGCAAGGATCGCTTAAGCGGTGGAAGATTGCTTAGGTGGTAAAACAATAGAGAGCCAAAAATCGCGTGATCGTTTAGGCGGTGGGAGATTGCTTAGGCGGTAAAACAACAGAGAGCCAGAAATCACGTGATCGCTTAGGCGGTGGGAGATCGCTTAGGCAGTAAAACAACAGAGAGCAAGAAATCGCCTGTTTGCCTAGGCGGTGGGGAGCAGAAGCATATTCTAGGGGAATTTCAAAGAAAATTGACAATCATTCTGAAGTAAGTAACGTCTCTTATTTGTTTTTATGATTTACTAAATTAGTTTTATAGCCTTAACATATCAAATGATAAAATATGGGGTTGGGAAATTAATGAACGTAGGGTTTGTATCACATGATTAGGTTGTTTTTCGTTACACTATTAATTTAGGTCTTGTCACAAATAGGTTCACAGTTTTCGGAAACTTAGTAGCTAGAAGTCAGGGGAGCTTGCGAGTACAAACTTTCAGGTGAGTGTACTGTCATCTTACTAAAATATTTTTCTATATGTCGACCTAAATGTTTACTTAAACTGCATGATTTTATAAATGTGGGGGATCAAGCAGGTTTTGTGTGAGTTGGTAAAATAAATTTTTGTGGAATTGTTAGGGTTTTAAAAATAAGGATATTATAAATAATGTTGTTGGAAATTGACGGTGATTGAATTGACGATGGTGTTGTTACTTTGATTTGTGTTGTTGGTTAGACTATGCCATAGTTTATGTCCTATCCAGAGGGTGGTCCGACAGGTGGTAATTCATATTATGGTATGTCCGAAGGGTAGTCCGGCGGATGGATATTTGTTATGGTGATTGATATAATTGGTGATTTATATTATTGGCCTCCGGAGACGTCCGGTAGGCGATGATCTGTGCAGTTAGGTCCGCTAGGAAGGCATATCATATGGATGGTTACGATACCATTGCAACACCCGATCATGAGATTAAAACGATCACTATGGTTTAGTCGGTGTGTGTGGGTGATAAGTAAACTTGAAATTGGGTGTTTTTACTAAGATTGGCGATATATTGTATATAATAATTGATATGGTTTTACACTGAATGGATTGAAGAGATATATAATTATATAATTGTTTATTTATTTTCACTGTTTATTTTAAGAAGAGATGTTTATATTATGGTGTTCGTATAATTACGTTGGATCCCTTTTAAAAAGGTATTGAGATTGTATTATTATTTCGAAAATATGTTTTAAAATTACTAAGAAGGCAGTACACTCGCAGGTGCTGTAGAGAAATGTTTGTCCCCTACTGACAGTAGGTCGATTCCTGAAGGGCCGTAGCGGGGAGTATCTCGATAGTGATTCTTTTTGCTTCTGGTTGTATATGTTGGTTAGTAAAAATGAACTAATACTGTTATTGTAAGATCAAGAGAGTCCTAATGGAAGGGGTTATATGTATTTTTGTTGACTATAGTAAATAATATTTTCTTTTTGTGTAAGATATTTTAATTAGTGTTAGTCATTGTTCGGAAGAGTTGTATTGTTGTCACACCGGCCCACGAATGTTGGGAAACCGGGGTGGGTTGTGACATCTTCTTAGTAATTTCTTATCTACTTTGTGATAATTTCTAGTCGGTATACTTTATAAGCTTGTGTTTGCATTTACTACTTAATCATCACTCAAATTGTCCAGCTTGGCCAACCTCATTTAACCGACCTAATAACCGCAAATCAGCTCAGACATTTTCATACACTTTATCTTCTGAAAAATTATTTTGGAACATAGCTTAATTAACTGGCCTAAAATAACTGAGCTCACCATTAGGACCTAACTCAGTAATCATAAAACTTAGAAAATTATAAGACAATTCATCCTTGTATTGTAAGAACTGGACAATTAATCAGCTCGGTGGCTCTGCCCGAACAAACATGCAAGTCTCAAATTACCGAGCTCATTATGTGCAAACAGATTGGCAACTCCTTATCATTTGATTCCTTTCACAAATTTAAGAATCAAGAATTAATTCTTAAGAGATGGGCAAAGCATGACACCAATCTGGGCTGAATCTACCAACCTTAACCAAACAATTTTATGATTGTAGATCAGCTTGGTCACCTTCTAGAAATTTCTGAATCTGGACTCCTTTGACTGACCAACTTTGTGTAATCGACCATCATCAGAACCTAGATCAGTAATCCACTTAACTAGATATATTGATTAGCTCGATCATTTTTAGGCATTTGGCAGAGAAGGTTTTTCATTCAATCGCCTATGATTATAGTTTTAAGAATCGAGTAGAGTTTCGTACCTGTTCGGCCGTGCTCGCATGGTTGGTTTACCTGGTAAAGGTATCCAACCTAAGTTAGGCCCTTTTGGTTTACGGACCTTAACACCTCAGTGGATTCCTGTCATATGTAAGTTCTCCGTAGTCAGGCTCATACTTGAGCCTTTTCGGGTTATCTCAAGTTGATCCTTACAAGAACATCATTCATTTATATCGCCTGAGCTCAGCTCGGCTGTAGGGGAGTAGATGCTTAGCTGCAGGTCCTCAAACCCAACCGGTATCGCACCGTCGGTTGACGACAGGGATCAGTCCTCGGGCATTTGACTACCGACCTGTATAGGGGGTTTGGTTATCACCCTCGGTGGTGTGCACCTGGGGTACTTCTTCTTGTAGATGGGTTGGAGGGCTGCTCGTCCCTATCTATAGTGAGACAGAGGGCTGCTCAGCTTTGCCGCTGCACTTATATAGATTTTAGAGAGTGGAGAAAGTGTTGAACTAAACACTTTTCATGGATAGAAAATTTCATTATAAATTTTGAAATTAAAATTTCTACAAGTTTAAATCGACGGTTCCTCTCTAGGGTAGTAGCGCTTTAGGTGCTCGACATTCCAGAGGTGTCTTAGGGGTGCCCCTTCTTCAGTCTCAAGGTCATACGTACCGGACCGTGCTACTCGCATGACTTTGTAAGGTCCTTCCCAGGTGGGAGCGAGCTTACCGGCATTTTGGTCCTTGGTGTCTTGAGTGACCTTCCTGAGAATGAGGTCTCTGACGTCGAATGAGCAATGTTGGACCCTTTGGTTGTAGTATCGGGCTATTATTTGCTAGTACGTGGCTTGGTGCACTTGAGCTCTTTCCCTTCTTTCTTCTAGGAAATCTAAGCACAATACCAAAGCTACTTTATTCTTAGCTTGGTTGAAAGAGGTTTTTATCTATGGTGATGGCATACCAATCTCAATTAGGATAACAGCCTCAGACCCAAAGGTCATCGCAAATGGTGTTTCTTCAGTTAAGGTTTTGGTCGTTGTGTGGTAAGCTTAGAGAATGAGGTAGAGATCTTCCACCCATAGACCCTTAGATTTGTCTATCTTTATCTTCAAATTTTGTAAAATCATCTTGTTGGTGACCTCGACTTGACCATTTTCCTGAGGGTGGCTCGGGTAAGAAAAATGCGTGTTGATCCCCAATCCTGAACAGAGGTCAGCGAACAGGTAATTGTCGAACTGCTTACCATTGTCTAAGACAATTACCTTAGGAATGTCAAACGGGCAGACCAGGCTTTTCCGCACAAAGTCCCTGATTTTCTCTTTGGTTATCTTGGCTAAGGGCTCGACTTTCACCCACTTTGTGAAGTAGTCAATGGCCACGACCAAAAACTTCCTCTGGCCGGGGCCCTAAGGGAACGGGCCAAGAAAATCAGTGCTCCACTGGGAAAAAGGTTAAGAGCTAGTCATGGGCACTAGCTCGGTTCGCGGTGCGTGAGGGTGGACGGCTAACCTTCGACATATGTCGCACTTTTTCATGAATTCACCCGCATCTTTCAATATTTTCAACCAATAGTATACGTGTTGGAGTAATTTTTGGGTTAGGGATCTACCTCCTGAGTGGTTTCCACAAATTCTTTCGTGGACTTCTCGCATGACGTAGTCGGTTTTCTTAGGTCGGAGACACCTGGAATAGAGGCCCAAGAGGGATTTACGATATAGCACCCTGTTAAGGAGGACGTACTTCGTAGCTCGATACCGCATCCTTCTAGTCTCAGTTCATTCTTCAGGTAATGTCCCACTTTCGAGGTAAATTTTGATCGAATTCATCCAAGTTTGCTCGGAACTAAGCTCGCATATGGTCGTGACCTCATCCGATGCCGCTGTGTGCGGCTCAGCCAAGTACTCCACAGGTACGGTTCACTTGAGGATATATTCCACCGTGGAGGCCAGGTTAGCCAACGCGTTGGCATACCTATTTTTTTCTTGGAGAATTTGTATGACTTTCACCCTCTTAAAGTTTTTCACCAAGGCCTTCACCCTCTCCAGGTAAGGGACCATACTCGAGTCCTTAGCTAGGTAGTCACTATTTACCTGGTTGACAATGAGTTAGGAATCATACAAGACCTATAGAGTTTTCACGTTGAACTCCCAAGCTAACCTCAGTCCCGGCAAGCAGGGCTTCATATTCTACCTCGTTGTTTGTGACCCAAAATCCTAGTCGAAGTGCATACTCCACTTCTAACAGATCTTCATGAGGTCTGGGACTGGGCTCTTCTTCTCGAGGATCGTCTTGTTGGGATGAGCCCATTATCACCGTCCAGGGTTATGAGCTTAGGACACCCGAGCTAAGCTTCACTAAGCCTAGACCCCGCCGATGATTTATATTTCTTCTTCTCCAACGCCCTCGTGGCGTATACCCAGGCTGACTCTTAGTCTCCTCGGACTTCTCCTACCCTGTTATCGATAGGGAACTTCATCATCTGGTGAAAAAGAGCAAACATCCCTTAGGACGGCTACAATTGGATACCCCATGATAGCATTGTAGGGTGAAGGCGATCCATAATGAGAAATTTAGTCTAGACCGTGGAAGACCTGGGTTTCAACCCCACTATGACGAGTAAAGAGACCCATCCAACCGAGCTGACGACATCTCCGTTGAAGTAGATGAGGGGAGCCTTTGCAGGCTACACAATACTTTAATCCTCCTTCATCTTGTCGAAAGCCCACTTAAAAATTATGTCGGCTAAGCTACCCCCGTCAACCAAAATTTTCTCAGTCTTATAGTGATTTATCAGGGCTAAGATTACCAATGCATCATCATGGAGGGTATGTACCCCTTTAAGGTTGGCCTCACTAAAGAAGATTACGTTGTGCGTGGTGGCATCGACTGTGGTTACCTCGTACTTGTCTTGGTTGGCCTTCATCTTTGCCTTATGCGCATATTTCTTTCGGAAAGAAGACGTATCCCCTCCAAATCCAAGCCCGTCATGGATAACGTTGATCTCATTGTCCACTAGTTGGTCGTCATCATCACTGAGATTATTATCACGAGGTGGAGCTCAGCTATGGTTTATCCTTCTTCGCTGACCTCTGTACTTCTCTCGTCGATCATTTTCCCGAAAAATGGGGCTCCCTATTCATCCTGCAACATAATTTCCAAGGTACCCCCTTTTAATGAACGCCTCTATCTCCTCCTTTAGTTAGAAGAAGTCCTCAGTGAAATGACCACGATTTCGGTGGAATTTGTAGTATTTGTTAACCAACCTGCCCATGGGTTTTTCTCTCGAGGGAGGGGCAGGTGGGAAGATTCATTTCTCGACATTCTCGATGAAAATGATCGCAACTGAAGTTGTTAGGAGGGTGAATAAATGCTTCCGAGGCCCTGGGTTCGAAGAAGTCTCCGGTCCCCGGGCAAAGGTCCCAACCGCTCTTCAACTTGAGCCTTCACGAGCCCTGAGATCGGCTCGGTCTTTACTCAACCTGGTTTTTCTTCTTCTGAATTCTTTCTCGATCTTTCTTCACCATGTTTATCAAGTTGGCCTCATAGAAGCTGATGCCACGGTCTTTAGCCTACATCAAGAACGACTAAACTGGGTTAAGAAGAGATGCTCGAGCTAAGTAAATGTAGATATTGAGGTTGGGGCCAGATCTTAGAACCAAGTACGGGCCAGACCAGTCAGAGTAAGAAGAAGAAACTTGCACCTCACCACCACGGAGGCCGTGTGCATATCCATATAGGTTAAAAAATGGAGAGACAACGTTCTATAACTGCTTACCCTCTGGGAGGAACCACGACCTAGCTAGCAGCTGCCCAGGCCCCATGCCTCCAGGCTAGCGGGGAATGAGAATCTACCTCATGAGTCCGATGGACTCGTTGCTCAGATCAAGCAACGTGGCTAGAAGCCTTAACTGGAGGGGATTCTTATTCATCCTCAGCTCTGTGCCTCTAGAATGGCTGCGACGATGCCCCTGAAGCGGTGAGAGGGCTAGATCTCTCTCTCTCACCACCCGATTACAAGGTCGAGGATGAGCCAGAGGCACATGCCATTGGAAGTGAATAACTCAATCTCCATACTCCTAAGGTTGCTTCTCTCCCCCTGCGGTCTGGAGAACCACTGCTTGTACGAGGGCCGAAGACAGGTGAGAAAGAAGAACTTGGAAATAATTTTGGAATTTGCCAAACTGGCGTTCCTTTTCGATGCGTCAACAGCCCCAGATGTCTGGCCTACCAAGACACCTGATGGTGGAGTTGATGGACCTACCTGACCCATAGGTGGAACGTTCTCTTCTTCAACCGGGATATGGGCTGAGGACCTAGTATCTTGTCTGAGGATTCTAGATATTTCTTGGTTCGAGTTGCTATTCACCGCGGAGTTCCGACCTCTTTGTTGAATGATCTGACTAGACCTTGTGATCATTAAGTCTTAGTCAAGCTGGGAGTTGATGATCTAAGGAAGCTTTTTGTAAGATTTCCACAGATGGTGCCAAACTGATGGTGTCGGAAAATAGATTAACCAATAGTATGGTCTTATCAGAGTCTACGTAGAGATATACGGGTGAACTGGGAATTGTCCTTGGCGAAATTGAATACTTCAAGTCTTCTTGTCCTTGAATCTGCACTTGACCAGGTTGGGTTAGTGTTGTCTGACCTAATCTCCATATTGGTACCTGCACACAAGACTTGTCGGGGTTGGCTCGGCATATCCTCTCCGACGTGAGAGTAAGAGCTCGGGAGAAAGAATTTAAGGATACTTTGAATATTCTAAAAGCGATTACCTTTTTCAACCCCTGAAAACACTGTTCACACTTTTCTTTTATAGGCAAAAATCTAATTAGCGTTTCGGTGATTAAGACCTTAAGCTCGGTTATCTACCTTAACACGGCGCGTAGAGGAGAAAAATGGCGCGTGAAGGGATTAAAACTATAGGCCTAGGCCTTTAAATGTTGACGGAGAAGTCCATGGGCCACGCTATTAAGATAAGATGAACTGCGTCGGACACCAGTACGGATGCCGAGGTGGTAATACCAGTCTGAGCCACGCTGGTTAGATTCTACATAATTGTATAGAATTCCCATTTGGTGATCGCCCATCCTGCGAGATAGCCGACCTAATGAGGTGTCGAGCTAATATTATATCGGGCTGATCAAACTATTTGATGATGCGTCTCCAATTGATCTACGTAACAGGCTTAAGTGGAGTCACTTGGAGGTTGGTAGATTCTCACCCACATCATTTATAATTATCATTTTTTATTTACCATCATTTGTAAAAAAAATAAAATTAGGGATGGGTCACATGCAAAAGACATGTCCATCAAGAACGTTACATTAATTTTATTTGTTTTTTGGGGCACTGACTATCCACTCCCATTTTGGTGTGAAAACTATCAATTGAATTCAATTGGTCTTTTACTTTGAGTTGATCTACCCATCTTAAATGAGTTCATATCTTCCTTATATTCGTTACATCCCTAAAAACATAGAACAAAATAGGGTAAGATTTTATCAATGAAACTTAACACGAAACTAAAAATTTATCCTAATTATGATTGTTGTTCGATAATTTTTTTACACCACAATAATCTATAAGTTATGATCTTCAAAATGATATGCTAATCTTATTTTTGGAATTCTTGATTAAAATTCCGGAAGTACCATGTTGAATGTAACATGAATGTGAAAAGTAAAAATTCTGAAAATATCATATTGAATATAATACGAATTTGAAATCAATGAAAAAAAAAGTGAATGTTTTGAAGATCTTATTCAGACGAATTTGAATATATAATTAAATCGTAGAAACAATATGTACAACAATAGTTATTTTGATTTTTAACACATAATTTTGTATGTAACCGTTAAATATAGAATATCTCAATCTCACGAATCACGTAGTGGTAAATTAGTCATGCTGATTTTTGCGTTTTTTGAAATTAGGACTAAACAGTTCATACAATGTGTAAAATAAAAATGTTTGGCTCGTTATAAACTAGTTGTCATCAACTGGTAATTTGATGTTTTATTTGGGTTTAGTGGGTAATTTCCCTTTTTTTTTTTGGTGGACAAGAAAACGAAATTTACAATTTTGTCCATTTCTTTGGTGTAAAAGTTGGAGAATTTACATTCCATCAAATAAAAGGACTAAAATAGTGCGTCGGGAAGCAAGTCGAATTTACGTGAAGCTGCTAGAAAATTTGATATGGAAGTACTGGAAGCGTCTTCTCGAACTATAAATACCAAATCAATCCCCGCCATTTTTTCGCAAGAACGACGAAATTAGCACTGGTCAGATCAGAAATCGGCTAAGCGATTCAGGCAGTTTTCATCAAGCAATTCCAATTCCAATTCCAAACCCTAGCAAAATCGAGGCGAAGATGTCGATAATCCCAAGCTTCTTTGGCGGTCGCCGGAGCAACGTATTCGATCCATTCTCTCTGGATGTTTGGGATCCTTTCCGTGACTTCCAATTTCCTTCCGTTTCTTCAAGCGAGACTTCCGCGCTGGTGAACGCCCGCGTCGACTGGAAAGAGACGCCGGAGGCTCACGTCTTCAAGGCCGATCTTCCTGGAATTAAGAAGGAAGAGGTTAAGGTTGAGATCGAAGATGACAGAGTCCTGTTAATTAGAGGCGAGAGGAATGTGGAGAAGGAAGACAAGAATGATACGTGGCACCGGGTGGAGCGCAGCAGCGGGATGTTCTCGAGGAGGTTCAGGCTGCCGGAGAATGCGAAGATGGATCAGGTGAAGGCCTCCATGGAAAATGGACTGCTCACAGTCACGATCCCCAAGGAGGAAGCGAAGAAGCCTGATGTCAAGTCCGTTCAGATCTCCGGTTAGAAACTAAACTTGTAGTAGAAGCATGAAGACGCAATCAGAATCTCTATGAATGTGATTACAGTTTTGTGTGTTTGATCTGGTAATTGTGATGTAATTGTATTCCTTTCGCAAATGCGTGATGTCACGCGATCGTGTAGTGAACTTTGATGCGTTAATAATGATCTTTAGCTTTGTTGTATATTTTCTTGTGTTCTTGAGCTTTGATGCATGAGGAATCAAAATACATGTTGCGTAAATAGGCTTGTGTCCACCACAGGGGTGTGCAACGGGCGGTTTGGACCAAAATCGCAGATCAAACTAATACTAAGTGGGTTGCACTAATTTGAACCGTAGATCACCCAATGACGTACGGGTGAAGTGTGCGGGTTAACTAGTTTAAACCGTAGGTTACTCAATAGTGTGCGCGTTAACTAGAACCGTGGATTGCTCAAGGTAGCGAATAAATTTAGGAAGAAATTTTTACAAAGGCGAAGAATGAATTAGAATTTAGGAAGAACGAAGAGAACAAAATGCAAAGAGGAATGATCGACAGTGGTTAGAACAGATAGAAACCTTATGCAACGATTTAGATATTATTTATATCATCACAAAATGACGTCATTTTGTGTTCTACTTGACAGATGGGTTAAAGCCGTAAAAAAATGGATCAAATCGCAACCGGTTCATTCATGTGCGGGTTTCAAGGTTTATGATCCATGCAATGTGCAAGTTAGTATTGGACGGATTTTTTGCAGTGCGGTTTGGATGGTTTTTGGTATAAAACATCACTCGAAAAAAAAAATTCAAAAATAAAGCAAAAGCCATGTCCGAAATTCAAGAGAGAGAGACACTACAAGTAAAATAAACACCTCAATATTTGGGTTGGGTTTGCGCTAACGTTAATGCACATTTTTTTCTCTCTATATGTTAACGTTAACGTATTTAATGTTGTCCAGAAAAACGTATGTAAAAAAATCACGCAAAAACACTAACATTAATGTAAAATTAACATCCCCTCCATCTCAACCACCATTCATATCCCCACCATCAAAAAATAGATCTTAAAAACAATCACTCAAAAAATCAAACAAATGGTGTTCGATTCTTTCAACAATCATACAGATCGAACAAATCTAAAAACGAACAGAACAATCTAAGAACAAATCGAACAAATGGCGTCCAAAATCGTAAGAATCTGAGAAATGGACAGATTTCGACCTCTTTTTAGGCATATCTGACCTCGACGGTGATAGAGGCAGCGTCGTCGGCGGCCTAGTTGCCAGATCTGGCTAATGGTGGCCGACAATTGTCCAATCTAGATGGCGGTGGCATTTGGGGGTCGGATCTGGTGGCGATGGCATTCGGTTGTCCAATCTGGATGGCGCTAGGGCTTTCCAAAGAGAACCAGCCGCGACGGAGAGAGATGACAGTGGGAGAAAATAGCTCTTCAAGAAAAAGCTTTTTCGGCATCTTCAAGCCCTAGCAAAAGTTCTGTGACGTTAATGCATCCACTGACGTCGTACGAGTCCTTTTCCGCTTCCAAAAACGAGGGGTTTTCCGGCGTCTTCGAGCCCCAGCAAAAGTCGTATGACGTTAGGGTTCGTATCACACTCTGGTTTCTTCACGTGATGTTAGTTTGAGAGAGAGAGATGGAGATGGTCTAGTGTCTTGGACGTTACGTTGGGTTTAGAGAGAGAGAGATAGAGAGAGTGTGAGAGTTTAGAGTAAGAGATGTGTGAACGGATTAAGGGATAGAGAGAGAACACGTTAACAGTTAACGTAAATGAACGTGAGGTATCTTGTTTGAAGGGTATATGTGTCTTTTTACTGTCATTTTTTTGTCTTTGGAGGACAAAAATTTAATTGGTTGTACCCTGAGGTCTGATCCCTACATGAACAGTTGAAAATGATTTTTTTCTAAATGATCTCTTAAATAAGGACTAAATAATAAAAATCTCTATTTTTATTTATTAAAAAAAAATTAACTTTTTAGTTTAAAAATTAAATGAACGGATGAAAAATAATTTATTTTAATTTAATTAATTATTTTATTTTTATATATTATTAAGAGTAAATGATAATTTTGATTTTTTTTTCTCAAATTTTAATTTTTTTTTCTCTATTTTTATCTTAAATTTGAGAGGCAAAAAAATGAGAAAAATGAGTATTTATTTTTTTATTTTTTTTGGTTTTCATCCTTTTTTTTTTCTTTTTTTTACCAAACACGTTTTTTTTTTCCACTTTTTTTTTTTCTTTTTTATTTTTTCATCCACCTTATCATCCACCCAACCAAACATTCCCTAAGTGGTTTGCCTTATAATAGAAATTATAAAATTTTACACTATCTACACTGGGGTGGAAGATGATATAAAATTAATTAATTTTATTACAATAATATCTTTTAATTAAGATTATGTTAAGAAAATAATTTAAATTAAACTATTATCAGTTAGCCATTTATATTACAGCATATTATATTTTAAATTTATAACGCTCTTCATTAACAAAATAAAATAAAATAAAATTATTTTAGACTAACTTAAGATTAGTATATATTAATAGAGATTTTTATTGTTTTACCCTATATTAAGAGTTAACATAATTAACTATATATAAAAGTTTTGTTTCTAAAATAATTATTCTTAAATAGTGTTTAGAGTTTAACTCTTGATAGTTTATCAATAGCTAGAAACGGACAAAGATGTCATTGCATAAATCGTGAAAATAACAATAGAAAGATTAGTTAATGTAAGTTATATTTCAATGAAGTTTTGTATTTTTTATTTATGCTGCCAATTTTGAAGATCACATTCCTTTTCCTATTTCCAATTTTTTGGATTACGAAGACAGTTGAGAAATTTTTTGTTTGTGCACAGAAATGGCATGACAGTTTTCTAATTAACTAATTATAATTCGCTTTTGTTATTTGGTTAGCATACATTGCTCAAAATCTTTAGCTTTGTTGTATATCTTTTTCTTTACTTGTTCTTTGTGTTCTTGAGCTTTAACACATAAGGAATCAAACTACATGTTGCGTAAATCGGCTTGTGTCCATCATCATTAAGGGTATGTTTGGCTGAAAGAATAGAAATGAAAATAAAAAAATAAAAATGAAAATAAAAAGATAATATTTTTATCCATTATAGAAGAAAATAATTTTTCTAGCGTTGTTTGAGTAGGAAAGAAAGTGAAAAGAAAGAAAATAATCTATTTTAATTTAATTAATTATTTTATTCTCATATATTATAAAAATATTATTAAGCATATAATGATAATTTTGATATTTTTTTAAAAATTTAATCATTTTTTATCTCTTTTATTCCAAATTTGAGAGGAAACAAAAAAGAAAAAGAAAAAGAAAAATGAGCATTTTTTTCATTTCTTTTTCTTTTTCATTCTATTTTTCTTCTTTACCAAACATTTTGTTTCCCTATTTTTCATCTCTTTTTCATTTTTATTTTCTCATTCACCCTATTTTCCACCCAACCAAACATACCCTAAGTAATTTGTCTTATAATAAAAATTATAAAATTTAACACTATCTACACTGGGGTAGAATATGATATAAAATGAATTAATTTTATTACAATAATATCTTTTAATTAAGACTATGTTAAGAAAATAATTTAAATTTTAGTATTATTAGTTAGCTATTTATATTACAACATATTATGTTTTAAATTTATAACGTTCTTCTTTAACAAAAAAAAAAAAAACTATTTTAGACTAATTTAAGATTAGTATATATTAATTGAGAAATTTATTGTTTTACCTTACATTAAGAGTTAAGATAATTAACTATATTAAAAGTTTTGTTTCTAAAATAATTATTCTTAAATAGTGTTTAGAGTTTAATTCTTGACGGTTTATCAACTACTAGAAATGGACAGAGATGTCATTACATAAATCGTGGAAATAACAATGGAAAGATCAGTTAATGTAAGTTATATTTTAATGAAGTTTTGTATTTTTTATTTATGCATGCCAATTTTGAAGATCACGTTCATTTTCCTATTTCCAATTTTCTGGATTATGAAGATGGTTGAGAAATTTTCGATTTTCGCATAGAAATCGCATGACAATTTTATAATTAACTAATTATAATTCATTTTTGTTATTTGGTTAACATACATTGTTCAAATCTCAACTCAATTAATGGAGAATTCAACAAAACACAGGGGAAGAACAAGAAGGCCAAGCAACAGGCAACGACGTAGTAGAGGGAGGTGATGGAGTTGAGCATGATACCTTTTGAGGTGAGTAAGATCTGAATCATGACCAACCTCGTCATCTCAAAAGCGACGATGCGGCGTTGGAAAATCTTTCCCCAGGAATCGAATTTTGCCTCGCCATAGGCGACAATCGCAAAGCTGACAAAAATCACAAGCATGTTCGCCATGGTGTTCTTCTTGTATGAGTCCTTAGTAGAATCCTTATGGAGTATACGGCGATGGGCGTTAGGGATTTGAGCATCTAAATGTACTTGTTGTAAATAATGACAATGAAGGAGAGGATGATCCAGACGATGAATTAAGTGTAGGAAATGAGGATCTTCTTGATTACGCCGCCATAGAGAAAGGAGCCCTTACCCATTCTCCGTGGTCTGGCAGTGGAAAAATAGGGGATTTGGGGGTTTTCAGAGAAAGAGTTATTAGGGAAGTTTATGAGGGTAAGTATTTTAGTTTGGTTACAAATGTACCACATGGAGTGGATTTTTTTCGAGTAAATATTCACATTAGGGGTGTGAAAATTAATAATTTAATCTTTATCGTTGAGGAAAGTCATAAATGTGAATGTTTACATTAGGCGTTATAAACATTCATGGTAGTTCATAGCAGTTATTGTAACCATTGTTTTAAATGTTCAAAATAACATAAAAAAATATGAATGTTCATAATTAAAGAAGACATTTATTTACATATGCAAAACCTGACAATATCCTAATGTGGTAGTATATCTAAAACTTAACGTTTTAACATATAAATTCCAGTGAATTTTCACAACCTTTACAACTCTGATTCTTTTTACAATCTCAAAATCAACCCATCACACTCTTACACTATTACACTTATCATTTTCACAAGTTTAAAAAGAACTTTATCTCACGCTAATTCTATTACAGGAACAATCACAACATAATCTTTTAAAAGGTTAAATATTAGCCTAATCTTTAACACAGGCTAAAAATCAAACCCTAATCAATTTCTCAAGCTAAAGATTAAACCCTAATTACCCAGATTAGACACCATTCCAAATATATATAATCCACTCAAACTCGTACATACAAAAAAATTACAAGTTTCTTCTCACATAAACTTCTACTACCTCAATACAATTATGCTCAGCTAATGTCTCGAATACTACGTGATAGAATTTATGTGAGGTACAAATATGATTTAATCAATTTAACGTACAAATAGTAAATAATCAGATTTCACAAATAAAGACCGTTTTAAAATATTTTCACAATATTAGATTTGAAAAGAATTTTTTTCAAAATACTTAATTCAAATAATTAAACAAATAATCTAAGAAAACAAATTAATCAATTTGGAAAGATCTCACCAGAATTTCTTAAAAACGATTATGATAACATGATGAAGAACACAGACCAATGAACAAAACTTTTTGCGCTTCGATCAATAACTATTTCGATAAAACTCTCTTATAAATTTCAGTGTAAGAAATCTCTCTTATAATAGCTAGAAGCTAAATGTTCTTCATTTTTTCATTTGACCTTTAACTAGGCCTCCAATGGCTAGTTTTCAAATTTCAAGACTTTAAATGACCATTTGATACCCCATATATCATATACTTTCAAAATAAGTATGTTTCATTTAAAAATTCTTTTAGAAAAATTCATTTGGTCCCTAAAACTTTTTCAATTCAAAATCCTTAATGATATGAAGTAGCTTTATCAATTCAATTAAAAGAATAATAAAATATATAGACCAAATGAATAGGAAATAAATAATATATGATATTTATAAGTAAAACATTCAAATCCCTTAAAAAGTTCATTTAAAATCGTTAAAAACAAAAAGATTTGGCTCAAAAAATGAGTTAGTCAAAACTTTGACTACTGACCGATGGTTAACCAGCCCTACTGCTGGTTAACCGACCCTGTGCAACGGTCAGAATTGTGACCGTTGTAATTTCTTGGTTGGTTGACCGAACCCTCCAGTAGGTTTTCTATTTTTTCCTATTTTCAACTACTGGAATGGTTAGTTGACTAACACTATCCATCGATTGACTGAATTGGCTAGTAAGTCACCTATTTTGCTTTCTTAAGCTATTGTTTTGGTTACGAATTGACCTGAAAACTCATCATTTTAAGTGTTACAACCATTTTTTTTCAATTAGACCCTCAACCAAAAATATTTTTATGCTTTAACAATTTATAATCTTGAATTTATCATTTCTGATTAAGACACGCATAATATTTATTCATTTTAAAGTATCGTGCGTGATCCTAATTCGGGTTGCATTAAGAGCATAAAGATAATTAGTTATTTTCACCTAAATTGTCTTCAACGTCTTCAATACTCTGAAAATTTTCATTGCCTTCATCTTGCACCCATCTTGAATACTATTGATTCTTCAATGATTATTCTTTTCGACCCATTCTTTTTCTCATTTCAACCTATGGAACTTAAATTTGAAATCATTCAATAAAAATATTAGTTCCATAAAACATCAATATTTAATTATTTATCTAAATATTAGGTTCAACAAAATATTTATGATCATGTATTATGTGGCAATTATGTGAGATACATGTGTACATGCCATTTGTTGGATTAGTCGGATACACGTGCCAAATGGGTTCAAATTCTACTAAGTGTTTACTCATATCCTCACAGTATTTGTTGTAGGATCTAAAAAAATGGAACTGCACCAGAAATTATAATTAGATTTGGATAAAAAAATTGTAATATTTCTATTTACTGTTTATCATTGTAAGATTACTCCGATTAATTGGTAATTATAATTATCGGCATAATATAGGTATTAAAATATTTGTTATTCAATTTTAATTTTATGCTCTTTAGGAGAAACTGAATTACGACCCTGAGAGACCGAGTCGTTACACAATATTACATAATTACACTCTGAACCAAAAGAAATAAGAATGAAATTCATGAGGTAAATGGATGAATTTATGCATGTCCCTAATTTGAGTCTTTTTATATATTTTACCTTAATTAAATAATTTTCTGCTATTTAGTTATTAAAATACAAAATCAATCCAAATATTAATTATTCCACTGACGAAAATAAGATTAAAAAAATTAATAATTATAATTCAATCTATGTAATTCAACACCCATACTTAAAAATGCTATACTGCGATAGTTTACACTTCAATTGGACATTATATTTGAGCGATCAACGACGACTAAGGTTCTAGGTGGAGCTATTGGGCAAAGCTATCACGGTAATTCAAGAGACTGAAGAACAGATGTTGCTCCACACCAGCATGAGTAGCTAAATTGTCTCATTCGGGTTAGGATTGTGAAATATCTAGATTTTCTTAATTTTCACTTTTTTTATCATTTTTAGATCAATGTATAGTTGTTGCATGATATGCATTCTTTATTTAATTTTCTTGTAAAAATTGATTCACAAGAAAATTATAATTAGATATTAGATCTAATATATGTAGTTTAAGTCTAATGATTGTGTGATGTAAATTCTTTGGAATCGATACGATTTAATAAGATGAGTAATGTTAAGCGATTGATTAATCTTATATTAACTAATGTAAGAAATGAATCATGAAGATAATTTTATATCAATTAAATAATCAATTAATATTTCATAATAAATCTTGTGGTCAATATTACTTCACTACACGCATAAAAGCCCGACTCGACTTTTCTCATATTATATTTTTCTCGTTTAATTTTCTACAAATTATTTTAGAATGTAAGGATCCAATGAAAACGAAGAAATATAAGTATGCCTCCTATTCATTCATGAATAAATAGAATTTCCCCCCCAAAAAAAAATAACTAATTGAATTATTCCGGTATAAAAACCTCCCACCGCCGCCGCCCACTACCCACCGCCGCCGCCCACTACCCACCCTCATTTTAAAAACCAATGCCACCACCTACCACCCTCCGCCACCTCCCACCGACGCCACCCACCACCGCTACTACCCACCCTCATTTTAAAAACCATTTTATTAAAAATAAATAAATTAATTAATCATTTCATTAACCATTTTATCTCTCTCTCCGGTAGTGGTGAGGGTTGGTTCTGGCGGCGGTGGGCTGTGGCGGTGGGTAGTGGTGATGACAATGGGTGGTCGCGGGGGAGTTGGGCAATGGGTGGTGGGAGGTGGTGGCGGGAGTTGGACTGTGGCGATGGGAGGTGGTGTTGGGTGGCGGCGGAGGGCGGTGGGTGGTGGCGGGGTAGGAGGTAGCGGTGGCAGTGGGTGGTAGGAGTTGGGCGGTGGCAGTGGCAGTGAAAGTTGGGTGGTGGTGAGAGGTAAATATAATTATTTAAAAAGTTAAGGGTAAAAAATATAATTTTAAAACTATAAGGGTGCTAATAAATTTTTTTGAAAAATAACCTAAGGACAATTTTATCCAAAAAGAGGTAAGTAGTATTTAAGTAAAAAGATAAGGGATGTCTCTAATATTTATAAAATGATAAATAAAATATTTAGTATAATGCAAAATGATAGAAGAAATGAAAGAGATATATCATAATATTGTAACTTGATGCCCATATTGTAACTTGATGCCCATATCAACGGATCCTAGTATATTCATTTGGCATAATATAAAAATAAAAAAACATGAAAAATAATTATTTTTTACCTTTTAAAAAAAGTATTAAAAAATTATTTTTTTCTTGTTTTATTTATAGTTTTTTAAGTGCAAAATAAATGATATTTTTAAAAATAAATATTTTTTTTTAAATATTTAAAAAAGAAAAACTTAGAAAAGAAAAATTTACTAACCTTTTATATATATATATATATATATATATATATATATATATATATATATATATCCACGAGTATCTCTATACCCACACAGGGTATGAGATTAATTTTGTTTGAGGGGAGAAAAATTTACTAACGAAACTCAAAAATTATAAAAAAAAAAATAATTACAAAATATTTCTCAATTTACAATTTTGTCCCTTTTTTTTCGGTGTAAAAGTTAGAGAAGAGGACGAGTTACATCATCAAACGATTGAAGCTTAATACCACCTAGACCTCTTCAACTATAGTGAAATTCCACATACATCTTCCTAACTTTCAAAACTATCACAACGACTCTCTGTCGGCGGTTTTTTTAATAAATTACCCATTTTCCCCTTACTAAACCTGACAAAAAAAAAAAAAAAACATGAGATGTGCAATTACCAAGTTACCCTTAGCCCATTTTCCCTTTTTCCCACACTTTTTCTTGTTGTTGTTTTTTTTTTGCTCCTCTCCTGCTTTCTTTCTTTGCACTACTGAGCACCACCACACAACCGCCTCCACCATCGCCAAACCAAAGACCACCGTCTCCACCATTACCGAACCAAACACCACCATCTGCAAACCCATATCCCCAAAGACCCCAAACCAAAACACCACCGCCGAACAACATCACCACCACCAAACCAAAAAACAGTCAAATGAAGAAGAGAGAGAGAAGTTTTACCTGAGAAGAAAACCCTAATTTCTTCGTTTTTCATTTTCAATTTTGAACTATTTTATGTGAAATTTTATTCAAATGTCTTCGGCAAAGAAAAATTACAAAGAGAAGATCATTTGTCGCCATACGCCTCGATTCGAGCCCTTGATATTGTTCCATGGATGCCTGTTTTGAAGAAGAACAGGAGGAATCACAACCTCTTCTCCTCTTCAAACACATCGCTGAATCGATCTCCTTCATCGCCCCATTTCCCATCGCCGACCACCCTCCACCGTCGCTATCGCCATCACTATCGTCGCCATCTTCAGCCAAATCTCCCTCGATTTGGGTAGATCTGGCCAAATCAGAGTTCTTGATTTGGCTAGATCCGGCCAGATCTCCACCAAACATTCTCCCTCTTTCTCTCTTGATGTTCGTCTTGCGATTTCTCTATGAAATCCACCTTAATTTGGCCAAATCTGGCCAAATCATAGTTCTCGATTTAGGGTTTGCTTCGGTGGTGGTATTCGGCAAGTTGTTCTTTTTGGTGGTATTTTTCGGCGGTGTTGAAATTCATTTTGGTGGTGTTCGACAGTAGTGGTGTTCGCTTTGGTGGTGGTTTTCGGCAGTGTTATTCGTTTTGGTGGTGCTTTTTGGTGGTGTTGATGTTCATTTTGGTGGTGTTCGACAGTGGTATTGTTAGATTGGGTGGTGGTTTTGGCGGTGGTGGTGTTCAATTGGGTGGTGGTTTCAACGGCGATGTTGTTCTAGGGTGGTGGTGTTCGATTCGGTAGTTGTGTCCTACGGTGGTGGTTTTGGGGAGGATGTAGTGGTGGTGGTGGGGATTTGGGGAAGATGAACACATAAAGAAAACTCAAGGGCTTTAATTACAATATGTATCCTAAATGTTTTAAGAAGTTTCATTTTGAATCATTATATTTTTTAATATAAGAGTAATATAGTCTTTTTATTTGGTTAACATGGTGAAAAAATTAAAAATTAACTTTTTAAAGGGTATTTTCGAAATAAAAAATTATCTGAGAATTTAGGTATCATTTGATTAAATAGTTTAAGGGATTCCCGTGGTTTTAGTCAAACATTGAGGGGGTCAAGATGGTATTAACCCAAATTCTAAAAGAGTCTCTCGAAGGAAGTGGAATTTTCTAAAGGGAACGTGAAGCTGCCAGAAAACTCGTCGTGGAAGTACTGGAAGCGTCGTCTCGAACTATAAATACCAAAGCAATCCCCGTCCATTTTCTACAAGGACAACGAAATTAATACTAATCAGATCAGAAATCAGCAGAGCGATTCAAGCAGTTTTCGTCAACAATTCAATTTGCAAACCCTCACACAATCGAAGCGAAGATGTCGATAATCCCAAGCTTCTTTGGCGGTCGCCGGAGCAACGTTTTCGATCCATTCTCTCTGGATGTTTGGGATCCTTTCAGTGACTTCCAATTTCCTTCTGTTTCTTCAAGCGAGACTTCCGCTCTGGTGAACACTCGCGTCGACTGGAAAGAGACGGCGGAGGCTCACATCTTCAAGGCCGATCTTCCCGGAATTAAGAAGGAAGAGGTTAAGGTTGAGATCGAAGACGACAGAGTTCTGCTAATTAGAGGCGAGAGGAATGTGGAGAAGGAAGACAAGAATGATACGTGGCACCGGGTGGAGCGCAGCAGCGGAATGTTCTCCAGGAGGTTCAGGCTGCCGGAGAATGCGAAGATGGATCAGGTGAAGGCCTCCATGGAAAACGGTGTGCTCACAGTCACTATCCCCAAGGAGCAAGTGAAGAAGCCTGACGTCAAATCCATTCAAATCTCTGGTTAGATTCTAAACTTGTGATGCTCTCGTAGTAGAAGCATGAAGACAATAAGAATCTCTATGAATCTGGTTGCAGTTTGTGTGTTTGGTCTACTAAATTGAGATGTAATTGAGTTCCTTTTGCAAAATGTGTGATGTAATGTGATCTTGTACTGAACTTTGATGCCTTAATAATAATCTTTAGCTTTCTTGTATGTTTTTGCCCTTCACTTGTTCATGTGTTCTTGAGCTTTAACACATGAGAAATCAAGCCACATGTTGCATAAATCAACTTGTGTGCACCAGCCTCAAGATCACGTTTCATCTCCCTTTTCCAATTTTCTGGATTACGCAGGTGGCTGAGAAATTATCCGTTTGTGCATAGAAATCAGTTATCTAATTAACTAATTATAATTTATTTTTGTTATTTGGTTAACACACATTGTTGAGTGGGGAATTTGACGAAAATCCAAGGTAGCGTGATATCTTTTGAGGTGAGGTGAATAAGATTTGAATCTTGACCTTTCTTGTTTCCTCGTCATTCAGTTAATATGTTTGCTGCTGCAATTCTACTGCTAGTATGCGGCGTGGGAGAATAGGCGATGGTGCAGTATGTGAGAATTACTCACAAATTCAATTTTGTATCGTCGTAGATGCACGCCACCGCCGATGGAGATCGCCAGCAATAGGCGATGGCGCGGTATGTGAGAATTACTCCTCACGAATTGAATTTTGCCTCGCCATTGATGCATGCCGCCGCCAATGTAGATAGCTAGAATGTTCGTCGTGGTGTCATTCTTGTACTAGTCACCTTCAGCAGAATCCGGATGGAGTAGACGGCGACGGGCATTAGAACTTTGAGCATCTGGATCTACTTGTTGTAACAGGCATTAGAACTTTGAGCATCTGGATCTACTTGGTGTAGACGATTCCGATGAAGGAGAGGAAGATCAATACGGTGACATAGGTGTCAGTAGGGCTATAAACGAACCAAACAGTTAATGGACAACAAAAATTTGGCTCGATAATAGCTCGTTCGAAACTCGTTCGAAACTCGTTCATTTAGTAAATGAACCAAGCTCAAACTTTTCATTGAATACGTTTATAAATAAACCAACATATGTTCGAATTTGATTCGTTAATATTCGTGAACAATTCGAATAATAAAATATTAAAATATTTTGTAATATTTTCAGTATGAAAAAGAGTAAAATAGACTCTTAAATTTTTTTAATAGTACAATCTTACATATTTAATCGTTCTACAGATTAATTCAATTAAATTTTAATTAATACTCATTTAATCTATTTAATTACTAGACTAATTATTTGTAAATTTACACTGATTATTTATAATTCTTATATTTTGATTCGCTCATAATTTAAATATTTGAATTTTGTATATAGATTTTTTAAAAATAATTATGAATATCTAATTTTATTAAAAAATTATATTATTCACATAGTTCTTAAATATTAAAATTTAATTAATAAATATTTTTTAAAAAAACTGAAAAAACCTCGTGAACAGTTTGATTATTAAATGAACCAAGCTTGAATATGAAGTTTCAGGCTTGGCTCGAACTCGACTCGAATTCGAATAGTATAAAAAATAAATGAACCAAGTTTAAACACTTAATACTCGATTCGACTCGGCTCGTTTGCAGCTTGTCACAAGGTTAAATTTCCACCACAGAAATTGTAACCGAATGATGGCCTAGTTGTATCGACAACTAGTCAGCCCCGTGAATGCCTTGCCACAATATGGAAATACACCAATTGTTTGTGAAATAGCTACGTTCCTGCAGAGTTATATAATTGAGTACAACGGAACAGACAATACCAAAACGCACCCACGCAACAGCACAACAACGATTATGGGAAAACACAACCTCTTATTATAACTCGGGAAACAAAAAACCAAATTACAACATATTGGTCTGAAATCCGCAGCTATACATTCACTACCCAAAAACAGACTCAAAACATGACTCTATATAGGGAAAAACAGCAGTTGACATCCCCAACTGCCTAGGCAAACAATTGAAACATGTCTGACATGTGTCCAGCCCATAGGAAATAGTTTTCCTGTCTAAAAACTACTGAAATTCGCCACAGAAAAATGTCTAGAGTGCACTTGCATATGTTTGGTAACTACCAGTCCATCAGCTCATCATGAGCTCAGTTCTCAGTTTCATTCTAGCGTTTTTGTATCATGCTAATATCCTGTCTCATTGCCATCTCGCTCTCATAGTCATGCCGACATTCACCAACGCATCGCCATGCCACCTGCATGGCTAGAATGCGTCTTGCGCCCACGTTCTGTCCCGTTGTGTTGTTGCGCCCAATGCCACCCCAACACCATATACATTTTTCGCACCAAAATGCACTGTCATTCGCAGCAGTTTGTCATGTCGCGCACATGACACTAACCACAACGTAGCGTTGCACCTACGTTGTATTGTCTTGCCTCGATGTCACACCAAGGTCTTTCCCACCGCCCAACACCCGCTAGTGTTGTGCCACAATGCCACTGCCCACTGGTGTGCACCATGTTGGTGCCTTCCTTGCCAACGACCCTATTTGTGTCACATGCACCGTGTCTTATAGCAAAATGCACCAAACCAGTATTGTTTAGTCCTTCAACGTTGTTAGGGGCTAACAAACCACCCCCACCAAAAGAATCTGATGTCCTTGTCAGATTGATCCCAACTCGACCCACTGGTTTTGGCATACAATAATGCCAATGGTACTGCCATAGCCTTTTCAATCTGCCAACAATCTTGTCTCAATCCGCTACAACTCATTACAATGTGTTTGTCAATTACGTCTGCCACAGTCTTCTCAATCTGCCCACAAGCTTGTCTTTTGTTCGTTGCAACTCCCTGCAACGTGTTCGCCACAGAACGCCTCCCGCGACCAGACTGACCACCAGCCCCGTTGCTACCACAACAATCGTTTTTTGGAAACCCACAATAACCATCCACCTCTGGTTATTTTCAGCACGGGACATAGAATAGTTTCTAGTATCTTACGTCCCAAGTCAGGTTCATTACTTACTCGTTTTCAAACCACAGTCGGGCTGTCCGTTGTCTACCAACAACATCGTGTTGATGCACTCCATCTCTCATTCGAAGCCTTTATCGTCTGATTCCTCCCGGACCAACACTGTCAGTTTCTCTTTCTTTGGACAATCCCTCGCTCGGTGAGAACCGTCGCATATAAAACAACATCGGCTCTTTCCCGCAGCTATCATCAGTTGTGATTTTAAATAGGGACCTTTGGAAATATTGGCCTCCATGCCTTTGTTCTTCTATTCATTCGTGTCGTCGTTCATCTTTTCCTTACCTAACTTCCAGTCTGATATACTATTGTCTCTTATTAGATTGTGGTTAGTAAGGCTGTCTATCGCTGCCACGGCAGTCTGCAGGTCTCGCACGCCCTGCTGCCTCAGTTCAGCTTGCGCCCATAGTTGCAAGCCAGAGGTGAAATTGAAGAGCATGTCCTCTTCCGACATATTTTTCACATCCAACATCAAGGATATAAATTCCTTCACATACTTGCGCACTGAGACCGTGTGCTTGAGTCTCCGCAACTGATCTTGAGCCACCGAACTCGAATTTGTCGATAAGAACTGCTCTCTCAGTTCTTTCTTCAAATTAGCCCACGTCGTTATCGTTGGACGAGCACTGTCTGCTACACTCGTTCGCCACCACAGTTTTGCGTATCCAGCCATATACATACTTGACATGGATAATTGCTCATCGTCAGGTACATGAGCAATTCGAAAATATTACTCCATGTCCCAAAGAAAATTTTCTAATTCCTTGGCACTCCGCGTACCCGAAAATGCCTATGGGTCTAGCACTTTCACCTATGCTAGTTCGTCTCGTGACGTGCTCTGCCTAGCAACATATTTCTTTAAAATAACAAGTTCTTTCTCAACGTCTTTGAGGTTGCCTTTCAAGATATCGGTCAGCATAATCATGTCCTCCGCCGTGGACTTGATTTTGGTCGATGTATCGGTACATAATTCTTCGAATGAGATTCAAAGATTCACAATGTTGACCAGTGTTAACCCTCAGTTCAGCGTTCTGGAAAAACAGGTTCACTTCACCGCCCATCAGTAGTGCACCGACATAGTTTTCCAACGCTTCCAATCGACTGCTCACACTTGACGCCGGAGCCATCTCGTAGCCCTACTCTAATACCCACTATCACAAGGTTAAATTTTCAAAGCAAAAATTGTAGCTCAGTGATTGCCTAATTGCACCAACAACTAATCAGCCCTATGAATGTTCTGTCACGCAATGGAAATACACCGACAGTCTATAAAATAGCTACGTTCTTCCAGCATTATACAACCAAGTACAATGGAAAAGACAATACCAAAATGCACCCAGGCAACGGCACAACAGCGATTACAGGAAAACCCAACCTGGTATTATAAATCAAGAAATAAAAGTCCAAATTACAACATATCGGTCTGAAATCCACAGCTATACATTCACTACCAAAAAACAGACCCAAAACATGACTATATATAAGGAAAAATTACAGTTGACATCCCAATTGCCTAGGCAAACAATCGACACCTGTTTGACACGTGTCCAGCCCATAGGAGGTAGTTTTCCTGTCTGAAAACTACCCAAAACAACCACAGAAAACTGTCTAGATTGCACTTACATGTCTTGAACATGTTTGGTAACTATTAGTCCATCAGCTCACTACGAGCTCAGCTTTATTTCAGTATTTTTGCATCGTGCCAACATCTTGTCCCGTTGTCATCTCCTTCTCATAGTCATGCCGACGTTAGCTAATGCCTCGCCATGCTGCCTACACGGCCAGAACGTGTTTTGCATCCATATTATGTCTCATTGAGTCGTTGCGCCCAACGACTCCCCAACATCGTATGTATTTTTCACACCAAAATACACCATTTTTCCCAACTGTCTATCATGTCGCGCACATGACACTGTCCACAACATAGCGTTGCGCCTACGTTATGTCGCATTGTCTCGATGTCGCACCAAGGTCTTTCCTACTGCCCAACACCCGCTAATGTTATGCCACAACGCGACTGCCCACCGGTGTGCACCATGTTGGTGCCTTCCTTGCTAACGACCCCATTTGTGCCACATGCACCATGTCCAGTAGCAAAATGCATCAAGCCCATGCTATTTGGTCCTCTAGCGTTATTAGGGGCTAACACAGCCCTAGGTGTAGGAGATGAGAATCTTCTTGATTATGCCTCCACTCCACAAAGAGAGGGGCCTTTGCCCATTACCAGTGGTCTGGCAGAGGAAAAACAAGGGAGTAAGAGTCTTTAGAGGAAGAGTTATCACGGAAATTTACATGGGTATTGTAGAAGCGTATGCAGATGTTGTAGTTTATTTACAAGTGTACCACATGGGGTGAACCTCTTCAAGTGAATATTTATATTAGGCGGTTGGAAAATTAATAATTTAATATTTATCGTTATGGGAAGTCACTGATATGAATATTCACATTAGGCGTTATGAACATTCATAGTAATTCACAACAAATTGTTTTTAATGTTCAAAATAGCATAAGAAAACGTAAATGCCGAGAATTAAAGAAAACAATCACCTGATAATATTTGAAGATGATAGTGGATTTAAAACTTGACGTTATAGAAGTTATAACCATTGAATATGAATGTTTACAACATAATTACAGTCATTTAAATGTAGTATAACGTTTGAACCTTTTACATTAACAATTTAATATTTAACATTTAACATTCAAATCACCTTAATTAGTAAATCATGTTATATTTAACACTCAAATCACTTTTATCAGTTTATATTGCATTAGATGTGATATTCAACACTCACGAAGCACACAAATTATAGAATATTATATATAACATTAATATCATAATTAATGTTATATGTAATATTCACATTCATCTTAATTAGGGATGTCAATGGTTCAATTTTGGTCTAGTTTCATATAAAATCAAAATCAAACTCGTTAGATATATATATTAAACCAATATAAAAATTGCCAGTTTTTTAAACAGTTGTAAAAATGAATCATTTAACTTTATATAAAATCAAAATCAAAATCGTGAAATCGCAAAACTAAAATATAAAACATAAATTTCAAAAAAAAAACACCAAACCATACAAAATAAAGTGAGAGAGAACGCTCAGAGATGAAAGACTAGAGAGATAAAATGGAAGTTTGAAGTCGGCTAGGCTACAACACACACAAATTGGAAAACCTAACCTTAAGATATATATATATATATATATATATATGGGTTTGATGATGGTATTTTTGGGCACCAGTGAGTCCACACTTAGGACGACCAAGGTTTTTCCCTGGAATCCTTTTGGTACCCAAGAAGGGGCAAGGTGCCCCGCAGGAAAGTTGTCACCCTGAGCTCTGCGTCATGCCCTAGACGACCAACTCTAGGGACTTAACTGTTCACCTCGACCGGCTCCTCATTCCAGTTCGTTTCTCCTCTAGGACTCTACAGATCTCCACTCTTATGTATCAGCTCACCACCATAGGCCTGACAGAGACTCGCGGTCTTCACCAAATGGGCCGAAAATCCCAAGCTTAATGATTATCTCCTAAACGCCCGGATTATCGATTAAATACATGGTTTCGCTTAATTAACCGTGTTTAGGCCCAACTGATCTTCTCCAATGCCTATATATACCAGGGGCTATGCAAGCTAGAGGTATGCTTTATTACGTACATGCTTTGAGTTCATTTGATTACTTGATGCATTTCTGCACCTTTTCTCTCTAAGCTCTTATTCTCATGCTAGAAGTGTTTCGTTAGGATAAATCATGGTCTGAGCCTTCTGCAGAGCAGGACTCTAGACACAACTGGTCAGTGGACCGAGTACATCTCACATGAAAAATTATTAACCGTCGATTCTATCTCAGCAAAAAGACATATGTCACCCAACCGGACCATACTCGAGGTATTGACCACTTTGGGACACCAATAGTTTGGCTCCGTCTGTGGGAATCGTGCAAAAAGCCTTTTCTTGATTACTATTTTTTGCTTAGCTGAGCCTGGATTATCACAAGATCTGGTCGAAAAGACAGACACAGAATAGAAGAATTGAAAATGTCGAAAACTCCAAGGCCACACACCCCAGCTCCCACCAACGACGATAACTGGCCCACCGGACTAGGCAGGGCCATTTACCCTGCCACCTGGGATTATGAGACAGACCTCGGTAACTGTAGAGGCATCTCGGATTAATCTCATCGAGCACTAGATAGTCTAATTCAAGTCATGTATGCAGCTTCTCCTTGCGTGCTTACTACTGCCCCTATTCAAGGTGAACCAACTCTCCAGACTACAATGCCCAAGGAGCCATCTCAAGACCACGATTTTCTCATGACCACTTCAAACGGGCATATGCTCGAGGGCTACCCTCCGCCTTGCAACCCTAAGTTTGCAGGACGGGAGAAGAACCCCTTGGCAATTGAGATCTCCACCTCCTCCGCCGTGCAAGTTTACGACAAGCGACCTATCGGCGTCCCCCAACAGTCGAGCTCCCCATCGGCCAACTAGGTTCGATCCTAGGCGATGGTGCAAACATGAAATCGACTTCCACTCGCCTTCCTCTCATCGCTCTATGGCCTGAGCTGCAGACAATTATATACGGGGAGAACTCTAAGTTAGGGAGGCCGTAGAGCATTACTTGGCTAACAGGAAAGCCCACCTCCAAGAGGTGAACGGAGGCCAGGAAGGAGAAGGCATTATTATGGAGGTGAGATCTCTGTTCGCAGAAGAAGTTTTTGAAGAAGTAGTGCCGAGACGCTTTACTCACCAGTAGATGAGTCTGTATGATAGGACGTTAAATCCTGTTGACCACCCCCTCCATGTTCAAGTCTTATATGGACATGTAGGTGGCCTCTGTAGCTCTGCGGTATAGAGCCTTTCTCATCACCTTCACAGGTGTAACGAGGTCCTGGTTTCAATGTCTGAGGCCGACATCCATCTCTACATTTAGGGAGCTCGAGTAGTTGTTCCTGGCTCATTTTAGTTGCTCCCAACAGAGGCCGAAGACTATGGCTCATATCCTTGCTCTTCAGTATGAGCCCACCAAATCTTTGGGAGATTATGTCGAGCGGTTCAACTGAGAAGCAAATGTGTGCGATGATCTCCTTGAAAATGTAGCACTAAATGCCTTTGTGTATGAGCTCCAACATCAGATGTTGTCCTATGACCTTTGCTCCAACCCTCCTCCCACTCTCGATCAAGCTTTGGATCGTGGGACTCTTTGACGTAAGCCACAATTACGTCAATCTTCAATTCTGGATCATGTTCGACTTGTCCAAGTATTAAGTTCGAAATGAGTCTAGAATCTATTTTTTTATGATTTGCAGGAGTATGATTATAGAAACATGTGTGTTACCCCTCATACTGCGTAATCTGAAACATACTGTGGTTTTTTTTCCTACCCGCCAGCAACCTCCAATCGCATCCATGCGAACTATGAACCGACTAGACCTTCTTGTTTGTTTCCAACACAAAAAACTCTTTGTTCTTCTTCACATGGTAATATTTCATGGCCTGTTGGATATGTTCCTTGTCCTTAAGAACCATATCAGTACGAAATTCGTCCATCTCCGATGTCCAGAAATTCTTCCGCAACTTCGGCTCGTATTTCGCTATGTCATCGTCGTCACCCCAGTCCAAGTTATTGAAAAATGGAATAACCTTGTCCAACTCCAATTGTTGATTCTGACTCCCTTTCTCGCTAGGCCCAGCATCTAGATCTTCGTTTGGCTCAAACGCAACATCTGCATCTAACTCCTAGACGACTATCAATTGTATCAAACTCACCACCATAATTACTTGTGTTGTCTTGTGGTGGACTACTTAACAAATAATGGTAATATGGAATAGCAGAGCTGGTGCCATGATCACGGTCAATCATACTACGAGAATGATCTTGTTCTGGAATATAAGCGATGGGACGATGTAATTAGACTTAAGTAATTGGGGGTGCAGCATAGGAGTACTATGGGAATGATATTGTTCTGGAATGTAAAGGGGTGAGACGGTGTAATTAGACTGGACTACTTGGGGGACGGTGCCGAAACATTGCCCGTCAGGTTGGCTACTGTACGGATTAAAACTCTGAATCATTAAGTTAGTAAAATAACCACTTTGGGGGAAAAAATTCTGACCATCATCAAATGCTCGTTCTACCTCTACATACATCTTAACAGCAATAAGTGAGGGTATGTAAAAAGGTAACTCAAGCACTTGGTTTAATGCTGAGTCATCCCCGATAGAAAACAAGGTATATTTATAATTCGCCCCGAAAAGAGTCATCGGCATCCTACACTTTAGTTTCAAATTTTCAGTAGCTCTATCCTTAAGAACACACGGTTTTAGCATCTCAATTAATTCATTTAAGGTTGTTCCCGTACAGACAACCAAAGATTTTACAGTTGATGTACTGTAACAAACCCCGAACTCGGTACATTCCAATATTTTACCACCCCAATACAATAATAACCGAACGTGATCCATTTCAAGTGGCTATCATTTTACAAGGCAAAACAAAATAAGAAAATAATATCGTCAACTAAAATTCAATCACAAAAGTATGTTCATATACCAATATTTATAGTGTTAATTTTTTATGGGTTTGAGTATGTTCTCTAATTGTCAAGCTTTGAGGGGCTAAAGTGCATATTTTTAAGCTTAATTTAAGTTTTATTTTTTAATTTACTTGTTCAATTAAAAAATAATCGACTTGAACTTATTAGAATCATGCTTGAAAATATCTTCTTTCCCATCTGCAATAATCAATATATTGTTGCGGATGACAAAGAATTTATTTCCAAGCCCGATTCTGATAAGTTCAAGTCGATTATTGATAACATTGATAAGTTAAACTTATATAAAATATTATTTGTAACAAATTAAACTTATTATATATACTTGACAAATTAAATTTATATTTTGAAAATATTATCTTATATAAATTTAATATTTTATATTTTTCATTAAACTCAAATTTTGAGGGGCCTTAATTTATATTTTTTCAATTTGTCAAACTTTTATGGGTCAAAGTATACAATTTTTAATTAAATATATAATTAAATAACTAAATTCAAAAATTAAACTAACTAATTGACAATTTTAACTAAATTCAAAAATAATCTAACTAACAATTTATTTTAAAACAATATATTAAAAATTAAAAATTTATATTTCTCTAATTGTCATACTTTGAGGGGCCAAAGTGCAGTTACAAATACGTAGCCGATGCAGGTTTTTCAACTTCATCAAAGTCAATAAGTTAAAGTCGATTATTGATGAACTTGAAAACCTGCATCGGCTACATAGTTGTAACAAATTAAACTCGTAATATATACTTGACAAATTAAATTTATATTTTGAAAATATTTTTTAGGAGCCAAAATGCATATTTTAATTTATATTTTTCTAATTAGTCAAACTTTGAGGGATCAAAGTGCACAATTTTTAATTAAATATTTTATAATTAAACAACTAAATTCAAAAATTAAACTAACTAATTAACAATTTTAACTAAACTCAAAAATAAACCAACTAACAGTTTATTTTAAAACAATACATTAAAATTTATATTTTTCTAATTGTCATACTTTGAGGGGTCAAAGTGCATATTTTTTAATAAACAACTAAATTAAAAAATTAAACTCAAATTAACTTATAATTTATTTTAAACCAATATATTTTAATTTATATTTTTCCAATTTGTAAAATTTTGAGGGGTCAAAGTGCACAATTTTTAATTAAATATTTTTTAATTAAATAACTAAATTCATAAATTAAACTAACTAATTAACAATTTTAACTAAATTTAAAAATTAAACTCACTAACAATTTATTTTAAAACAATATCAATATATTAAAAATTTATATTTTTCTAATTGTCAAACTTTCAAGGGTCAAAGTGCATATTTTTGAATTAAACATTTTTTAATTAAATAGCTAAATTAAAAAATTAAACTAACTAACAATTTTTTAAATAATATACTAATTTACATTTTCCTACACATGTGAAAGGGGGCAAAGTATACTTTTTAATTTAACAGCTAAATTAACAAATTAAACTAATCAACTACTAACAAATTAAATAACTAAATCAACAAATTAAATTAACTAACTAACCAACAAATTAAACTAGTAAGCTAACTAACAAAACAAACAGACTAACTAACAAATTAAATAAGTAACAAATTAAAATTAAACTACCCTCTAATGTTTTTTTGATGTTTTAAAAAATTAAATTAACAACTAAACTAATTAATTAACTCACTAACTATTTTTTTAAACAATATATTATAATGTATAATAAATAAGTAATCAATCAAACTAACAAGTAAATTAAACAAAAAAATTGTACTAACAATTAAACAAGTAAGTAAATTTAACAAGTAAAAAACATATTAATCAAACTAACAAAAAAATTAAATAAACTTACCTTTTGTAGTAGGAGGAAAGAGTTGCAAAGTTGTAAAATTTGTCAAATTTTGATGAAAAAAATCGGGCAAATAAATGATGAACACTCTGGTTAAATCGGAAAAAAAAAATTCGGATGAACAAAACTCTCCTAAGTTTGAATGAGGAAGGTACATGGAGAAGGAAATGAGGAAGACCCGAGCAAGAAGAACGAATGAGCAAGAAGAATTAGGGAGGAAGAGCCAACGGTAAAATAGGGGTTTGGTCTCGGTGTTAACAATAACGGGACCAAAGGCGTGCAACTGTAAAGCTACCTGCTTTTGTAGGCAACTTTGCAGCTGCTTGGTCAAACGATACAATGGGTACCGTTTGACCAACAAACGGCACATCGCCGTTTTGAAAAAACTGCGATGTGCCGTTGGTATCAGAGTAGTCCCGGCGTTGATAAACGATCTTGGTGTTGCGAACACCAGGATACTCGTCTCCTGTAAATAAGTTGAAAAAGCGTCGGTGTCAGTAATTTTTTTAAAAAAATATATTTATTACGTAAAGAACTCTTACATCCTTGGGTCCTAATGTATACCCGGTGATGTGATCCCCAAGTATATGATTTAAAAAAAAAAAAAAAAAACTCATACACCCGATACTGCGAACACCAGCTATACGAAACCCTTTTTTTGGAACCCAGTGTTTGTAACACCAGGTTTTGGTACCCTGGGATCATAACCCTGGGTAACCTGGGTTTGGTAAATAAGTTGAAAAACACTCATTTTCAGTAATTTTTTTAAAAAAACTATTTATTTAGTAAAGAACTCGATTCTATTTTTCTTAAAAAAATTAAATAATTTTGAAATTACTTTTTTCTCTTTAAAATAACTTTTCTTTTTTTAAACTCTTTTGTTTTCAAAAACATTCACAACCTAGTACCACCCCTAGTACCCCCACACACCCCCATCGCCCGTCAGACACCCCTACCCACCTAGAAACCCCCACCCCCTGTCTATCTCCATTTCATCCCCCTTCTCCCCCCCCCCCCCTCTCTCTCTCTCTTTCTCTCTCTCTCTCTCTCTCACTCTCACTCTCACTTTCTATATATATGAAAGAAAAGGAGAAATAGTTCGGATCGAAAAATCCAAGTATCACTTTTTCTATGTGTGTCTATAGCGAAAGAGAGAAAAGAAGAAGAAGAGAAGGCAGTGGACAAGGGGTGGTGGGCCAACGGATGTTGAGGGGAGGGGTACTACCATTGGGGATACCTGCGGAAGAGTGGGGATTGTGGTACCAAATGTGGAGGGGTTTAGAATGTTAGAGAGAGAGAATGGAAAAAATTGGCACCGATTACAGGCATTAGCGCAAGATTCTACTAGAAGAAGATAGTTTAGGGAAGAAGGATGAGAAAAGAAAAAAAATGTAAAAAATAAAAAATTATGTGTCAAAAATTCAAATGATAAGATAATAATTTAATTATTATTGTTTTCAACGAGATATACATGTAGAAAAAAAAAATGTTCCACCACAGCTCTCCTTTTAAAATAAAATAATTTTTCAAGAACCTTCTAGAAAAATCATTGCTCAATGCATTAACTTCCCTATCATTTTTAATGACAAAAATACCCCTGCTCATTTAACTCTAAATTCTCTCTTTCCCCTCCATCTCCCTCACTCATATGTTTTCTATCTATCCTTCAGTATTCACTCTCTCTCTCTATCCTCAATCCTCATCGTCATCGATCTCTTTCACAGCATCTCACCACCGTGTTGCCTTTATCACCATCGCGTCTGATTTCTTTGTTAACGTCGACAATTGCTCTGATCTGTTACTCCATCCATCACCGCTTCATTGTGTGTTTTCACCGCCCCTCTATCCAAGGCCACTTTAGTTTTTTCTCTGCCGCTCTCTCTCTCTCTCTCTCTCTCTCTCCTAGTTGCTCCGATCTGTTACCTCCAATCACTTCGGTTGCCATTTTCAAGCAATTCTAGGCTAGATCTAGCCCAAATCTAACCAAATCTAACCTAAAACATGTAATCACCGCCGCCATCACCATCTATGCTTTCGCTGCCACTACTTTTGTTCGCCACCACCACTGAAGAATGTATACGTTTTTTTTTAATTCTTTTACTATTTTTAATTTTGTGTTTTTTTTTTATTATTATTTTTTTTAATTTTTGAATTCAATAGATCTGGGTTCTCCACTTGATTTTCAATAGGAATGTGATAGGGTGATGACTTATTTGAAGGTGGTTTGGTTTAAAGCCTATATTTTTGGGGTTCTTTATTATTTAGTGAAATTCCACTTGATTTTTTTAATGGATGTCCACTTAATTATTAAGTGTTTTTTTTTTATTGTTTATTTTTTTATGAATGATTTATTTTTGAATTTTATACCAGGTAGACAATGATATATGAGTTTTTCTATTATCTCCGTTAAGTTTTTTTTTTTTTTTTTTTTGTACTTTTAGTAGAATTATTTATTTTATTTTTTTATTTAGTGGAATTGTTAATACTCAGTGGAATTATAAAAATTTAGTGGAATTGTTAATAATCAGTAAAATTACAAAAAAATTAGTGGAACGATGTTTATTTATTTTTGATAAGTTTTTGATAATTAATTTATTTATAAATATAATTTTTATATTATATTCAGGGTATTTAGAGGATTTAAAATAAATAAAATTTAGTGAAATTTCTATTGAAAATTAAAATTCAGTGGACAGTGGATATTACAAAAATAAAATTAAGTGAAACATATACATAAGTAATTTATGATATTTTAAAAGAAATTGTATATTTTTTATTAAAAAAAATTAAAAATGAAATTTAATAGAATTTTAAAATTAAGTGGAATTTGTGTATATAAATGAGAGTAGTAGTTTTGGAATGATAATTATTTTAGTATTTTTAATAAATAAAATTTAATTTTAATAATTTTTGTGTGTATGTATGTATGTATATATATTTTAATTTTTAAGTCCCCTTAAAAAAATAAAAAAAATAAAAAAAGGGGGGGGGGGGGGGGGATAGGTAGTCCCCTGCCTTTTAATGCTGGAGGAGAAGAAGCCTAGAACTAGAATACTAGAACTTTCTATAGCCCGAAAGTACCAGAACAATCCATTAAACCTTATAAATACCCAACGCATCCCTCTTTTTCAGATCAACAGAATAACTGCAGCCACAGCCGTTAACGAACAATTCCTATCGAGTTCAATATCATTAACCTCTCTCTTTCCGATCATCCAAAGAAATCGTAAATTGACGTTAAAATGTCGCTGATTCCGACCTTCTTCGATGGTCGCCGGAGCAACATCTTCGATCCGTTTTCTCTTTACGTCTGGGACCCCTTCAGGGACTTCCGCTCTCTTCTTCGTCTTCCGATTCGGCGAGAGAGACATCCGCCTTGGTGAACACTCGCGTCGACTGGAAGGAAGCGTCGGAGGCACATATTTTTAAGACTGATCTACCGGGGATCAAAAAGGAGGAAGTGCAAATCCAGATCGGAGACGACAGAGCTCTGCAAATCAGCGGTGAGGGGAGCGTCGAGAAGGAAGACAAGAACGACACCTGGCATCGGATGGAACGGAGCAGCGGGAAGTTCATGAGGAGGTTCCGGTTGCCGGAGAATGTTGTAGCAGAAAATAAATAAAGAACGAGTTTACCAAAATTTCTTGGGATGAGTCGCGGATTAGGTCGCTCTTTTTAAGACGTTTCGCGGCTCTGCCCAAGAACGTGCAAGCAGTGTATCAGTCCCGTCGTCCCCAGGATAAAACAGCCCAGAATCACTTCTGTCTAGAACTTTCTTTACACAACAGAAGACCTGAATACTAAACACCCACTCACTGTTTGAACAAACAAACAGATTGCTCGGAAATCGAAATTTAAAAGAAATAAAACTATTTCTGATGAAGATGCTATTTCAGATGAAGACGAAGACTGTTCTGTGTATATAAAATTGAGGAAGAAAACACTATTTATAGAAGAAGAAAAAAACAAAACCGTTTGAATTTTGAAACCGAAATTAAAAAAAAAAACGTTTTAAATATTTAATTACTTTAAACGTTTTTTTTTTTTTTTTTTAAAACGTTTTAAAAAATTAAAACCTTTTTTTAATAAATTAAAACTTTTTTTTTTTTTTAAACGGTTCAAAATATTAATAAATTCAAACCTTTGGATTTTTTTTTATTTTAATTAAACTGTTTTTTTAAAATAACTATTTTATAAAAAAATAAATAAATGTCACCTCATCACACGCGCGACTCGACTCGACTCGGCCGGATGGACGGCGACGGCGGCGCGCGCGTATGTGGTAAACCGGTAGGGATATAACTCATCTCCCCTCCACAAAATGTGGGTACCCCTTGAGGCACACCCCCAATGTCTCACATACTCCTAGTTATTCTCATTAATTTCACCTCTCCCAACCAATGTGGGATAAAAGGACTAGAGGATATTGCACATTTGACACTTTCTATTTTAAAAATTTTAATTAAAATTCATTTGTTTCAACAGAGAATGCAAAGATGGACGGAGCCAAGGCGTCGATGGAAAATGGAGTCCTCACTGTGACTGTCCCAAAGGAAGAAGCCAAAAAGCCGGACGTCAGGTCTGTCGAGATCTCCGGTTGAATTGCTCATACATCAGGTATTTGATCTTCGTTTGACTACAAATATATCCAAGTGCTTGTTTTGTGTGTAATGGAATCTGTTGAAGGTGTTCGATGAATTGTCAAAATGAAATTTCTGATTGAGTCGTCTGATCAAGTTGTATGATATTCAATCTTTTTTCAATAAAATGTTAAATTAGAGCAGTCGATCAGCATAATTTTTTTGATCAACCGTTGAATTCTATCAATTTCTCCATTGGAAAAAGTGTAGAGCATGTTAGGCCCCCTTCGGTTTCCTTGGTTTCTATTTCTGCTCTCAACATTTCTCTTACAAGATATATAAATCGAAAAATATACTTACAACTATCATAATAAAATTTGTAGTCCTCAAAAATTTTTAGAAAATAAATCTGTATTTTTTGTTTATTTTTTTTCTATCATTTACGTACACCGTCATTCGATTAAAAAATCAAGATGTGAACATTCACATTTTTATTTTTATATTTTAAATATTTTAATATATTTTAATTCTGATTTTGTTGCTGTAAATGTTCATTATTTTTTATATGAATAAATTAACAAAATACAATTCCGATATAAACATTCAACTAAATCACCCGAAAAAAAAAAAAAATATGTGTATACATTTCATCATCCATATGAACATTCACCCATAAACACTACAAACAATAAAATCATGACATTGGAAACCTTTTAAGATCGATAAAAATAAATTCAGCATTAATATTCACTAACCACAAATGATATATTCACTGTGAAAAGTAAATCAAAATAGAATTGAAACACAAACACGGTTTGAACATTCAGCGAAAGCAAAAATAAATCCAAAAAACCTAAGATCAACGAAAAACACATTGGAATGACCATTTTATTTACCCACGTGAACATTTCACTCAAAACACCTAAGAATAACAAATCAAGAGGTTGAAAATTCCTTAACATCAATAGGAACAAAATTGGTAGGAACATTTACCAATCACAAAAGGCATATCCACTCGAAAACTAAATCAAAACACAACAGAAATCCATAGGAACATTCATCAAAACACAAATCAAGAACATAAAAAACCCTAACAAACAAACAAAAACAACGTTCATGTGAATAAACAAATGCCACAAAAATTAACAAAATCAAAATAGTTTTACCCCTTATGCAAACATTCACAAAAATACAAATCAATAGCATTGAAAAAAAAACCTAAAAGATCAATGAACATTCAGATTTGAATGAGAACAATGGAGAGACAGATCGACGACGATGCGGATCAGATTTGGGAAATCCTAGATCTGTTTCCAGATCTAGGATTTCTCAAATTAGAGAGAGAGAGACAAAAGGGCGAGGAGTTGCGGCGCGTGACATACGGCGGCGGGGAGATATGTGTTAGAAGAAGGAGATTGACGACGATGGGTGAAGCAGTTGGAGGATGAATATGGAAAATCCCAGGTCTGGGATTTCTCGAGAGAGAGGGAGAGAGAGAGAAAAAAAGAGGCAACGAGGAGTGACGAGTGGCAATGAGTAGCATAATTTGCGGCGGGGGGATCTGTGTTTTGGTCTAGGTTTTGAAGATGAATAGAGAGGGAAGCGACTTGGAACTCTTTAAGAGTGACATGAGAATGTGTTTGAAAATAAAGTCATGGTTATATAATTCTATAGGGGGAATAATTATCTTTTATTAGTAAATTTAACTGTCAAAGGATTACATACTAAAAAGATGATTAAATAATAACTTTTTTTTCTTAAAGACTTATTGAGGAGAGAGAGAGGGTGTGTGTGAAATTTGGGTTAAACAATAAAAACCCTTTTAAAAAATCGAGTATTTGAGATTATATCATGAACTTCTTAAACATCTAAGAAACAAAAATTTAGAAAAATATTTAATTCCTATTCACTCTCATAACCCTATTGACACTACTACCTAGCCACCACCACATGTTAGGGCAATCTGCATTAATGTAATAATGGATTTGACCCACATGGTCCATTAGGGCAAAACTCTAACTTCTACTTCTCCTATAAATACATGTGTATAGCTTGTAGTCTATGTATCTTTCTCATGATATCAAAAAATAATTCATTTCCCACTTATCAATTATCTTAACATAGTATCAAGAGCAAGTCTTTCATGAACATGTTCTCAATAATTTTTTCGCAACCCTAACGCCACCGCCGCCACCGCCGCAGCTCTTATTCTTTCAAGGTTTTCGTCACTACTATAGGCTTCGTCTCTTATCCAGTATCAACAAACACCATACCGCCATACTCGTCTTGAAGAGACGAACGCAACGCCACCAAAATCACTGCCACTAGAGTCTAAACGCGCTCTTACGCACCTCCAACAGCCCACAGTACCATCACCCTTCGAAGTCTCGGATTTTGGGCTCTAACGCCTCAACCAGAGCTCCAAATCTATCTCACGATATACCGTCGGAATCGTATCAATAAGACGATTCCAAAGACACAAGGCTCATCACCGTCCTCCGCCGCATGTGCCTACACGCGTGGCCTAAATAGGCTGCTCCAAAATCGCGTTAGATCCACGCGCCTATTTCACTCTCTGTCCTCTTTGTTGCTGCCATATCAGCATTGACCTGTGCCACGTCATCATTGACCTTTGCCACATCAGCGTTGACCATCTTCCAAGTCAGCGCTTGATGTCTCCTCAACTCTTGCCACGTCATCAGTACCTTCTTTGTCTCGGTTCAGGCCTTTGTTAACTAGTTTTTCTGCAAACTTGGACCCGTTCTTGGGTATTTTGGACGTTCTGAATCTGTTTCTGGCCTCTATTTTTGGATTTGGTAATCACATAATACATTTACTTCTTTATTTAAGTGTTTTCTACACCGGTTTACCTCATCTTTTGCTCCTATGGCTTAATCTAATGCACCTCGGGGTTATCACTACTGTTCTAAATGAAACTAATTATATCGTATGGGCTCAAAAGATATCTAGTTTTCTCCATGGACGACGTTTATCTCGTCTCGTGACTGGAGATATCAATGAACCCGAGCAGACGAACAACGAAGATAAGGCCAAATACATTGACCGTCTAGAGGAATGGGATAGCAAAAATTACCAGATTCTCACATGGTTCCGTGCTACTATCATTCCAGAGATCAAATTTCAATTTGGTACAATCTAGATAGCTAAAGAAGCTTAGGATTTTCTCCAGGACCGCTATACCAAGGCAGATATCTCGAATCGGTATCGCCTTCTCTCCACCCTCCATAGTATGTGCTAGGAACCTGGGCGAACCGTCAATAGTTTCCTATGCCAGATAACTGCTGTGTGGGATCAGTTGTCTATCACTGAGCCAACTTGGGAATGCACAAAATATGCCACCATTCATGCCAAATACCGAACAGAGACACGTATTATGCAATTCCTGATGGGCTTGAGGGAAGAATTTGAGCATGTACGAGCTTTAATCCTCCACCGGGGCATGCTAGCTTCTCTAAACAATGTTCTTTCTAATCTACTCAGTGAGGAAACACGTCTTGCAACACTACAAAGCTTACATACAGATGTTGCCCTAGCAGTGCCATTTGCTTCTACAGCACCAGTTACTCTTGCAACACCAAGAGGGAAGTCAAACCCATGCCAGAAGCCCTTATACTGCAAGTTTTGTTATTCACAAGGGCATGAATTGCTCAAATGTCCTTCTCGCCTGTGTAAGGTCTGCAGAGAACCGGGCCACTATCTTGCAGACTACCCTAAATTTCCATCTGACAATCAGTCAAATGGGAACCAATATCGCTCTCGTGGCTTTTGCAATTGGTCCTATTTCAATCCAAAGAATGTTATTGTTGTATCCACCAATGCTATGCCAACTTCATCCAGCTCTCTACCTGATTGGAGTAGTTTCTGCACCGCGTTTACCGAGGTTCTAAATAAAACTGGTAAAAATGTAACCATGTTAGTTACACCAAGTACATCTCGATGGTATTTTGATTATGTCTGTTGCAATCACATGACATCTGATTCCTCTATCTTTTCTTCTAAAACCCGTAATGAGCATACACCTACTAATCATACTACTAATGGATCAAATATGTTGACCAGCCATATTGGACATGTTGACAGTTCTCATTTATCTCTTCCTAATAAATATTTTGGTCCTTAAGCTTATGCTCAACCTTATATCTGTTAGACAATTATGTAATCTTGGACTTGATTTACATTTTTCTTCTACTGGTTATCGTGTGCAGAACCCTCAGACAAGAAAACTCCTTGGGACTGACCATAAAATTGGACGCCTCTTTGAGCTCACTCACCTCTAAGTCTTACCCTCATCATCACCAAACCAATCAGCCGCATCTATCCCAAAACTCTCACCCGTGGAATTGTGGCACTCTCGGTTAGGTCACACTTCATCTAGTCGCCTTCGTTCTCTTATTTCTAGTGATCAGTTAGGTTCATTTCAATATGAGTCTTTCAATTGTATTCATTGTCAACTTGCAAAACAATCAGCTTTACCTTTTGATGAGAGTCAATCTGTTTTCTTTGCACTTTTTGATTTAGTACATTCTGATGTTTGGGGGGCTTCTCCTCATGCAACAATGGGTGGTGCTCGCTATTTTATTTTTTATTTTTTCAGATTTGTGGATGACTATTCTATATATACATGGTTGTTTCTTATGAAAAACAGATCTGAATTATTTCAAATATATTCTGATTTTTTTTTTCTATGTTCAAACTCAATTCTCTTGGAATATCAAACTTTTTCGCTCAGACAACGTAATGGAATACAAAGGTCATGCTTTTCTAAACCTACTTCACAAAAATAACACTCTTCCCCACCGCTCGTGCCTTGGAACCTCCCAATAAAATGGACGAGTCGAACGTAAACATAAACACATTCTTGACACCGTTCGTGCTCTACTCATTTCTTCTTCATGCCCTGAGCACTTTTAGGGTGAGGCTGTCTTAATCGCAGTGTACACAATCAAATGTGTTCCTTCCGCCACAATGCAAAATCAGTCCTCATTTGAGCGTCTTTTCGGTAAGCCTCCTGATTACTCTGAACTCAAAGTCTTTGGTTGCGTTTGTTTCGTTATTCTTAAACCACATGAACATAACAAATTGGAACCAATGGCTCACCTATGTTGTTTCATTGGATATGGTATTGAACATAAGGGGTACCGGTGTTGGGATCCCATTTCTAAAACTCTTCGTATTTCTCGTCATGTCATTTTTTGGGAACATAAAATGTTCTTTTCCCATGGTCATTTGACATGTCTACCATCCCTAACTTCAGATTTTTTACAGATCTATCTATTGAGTTATTTCCTAAGAACTCAATTTCAGGTACTGTCGAGTCCACTTTTGACCCACCAGCTGATTTCACCCTTCCAGATCCAGCTCCAACTCCAACTCTAGAGCCGCCAGCTGACCTCACCCCTTCGACTCAATCGGTCGTTCCTGAGGATATTCCTATGTCTATGAGTCTGCACCGAGTTCCTCTAAGGGCCATAATCCAGATCACCCTCGCAAATCTACTGGGGTAACTTATGGCCCCTCTCATCTCCATGATTTCCATTATTTTTCTACTATACTTCATCTGCATGAGTCTTAATCCTATAAAGAGGCTAGTACTAATCCTCTTTGGCAGAAAGTAATGGACGAATAACTTCAGGCCCTAAACAAAACTCATACTTGGGATATCGTAGATCTGCCTCCAGGGAAAACTCCTATTGGGTATAAATGGGTGTTTAAGATCAAGACGCTTTCTGATAGCTCTATTGATCGATATAAAGCCCGACTTGTTGCCAAGGGCTTCGCTCAAGAATATGGAATTGACTATGAAGAGACTTTTGCTCCAGTGGCGAGACTCACATTTGTTCATACACTTCTTGTCGTTGCCGCCATTTGGAATTGAACTCTTTTCAAATGGATGTCAAAAATGCATTTCTCAATGGAGACCTACTTGAGGAAGTCTATATGCATCCACCTCCTGGCCTAGCTACCCTTCGAAATAAAGTTTGTTGTCTTCGTCGTGCTCTGTATGGATTGAAACAAGCTCTACGTGCCTGGTTTGCCAAATTTAGCACTACTATTCATCAGTTTGGGTTTACATCTAGTGATCATGATTCGGCTCTGTTTATTCGCCACACTGCCAACAATATTATCTTTATTTTACTGTACATGGATGATATAGTTATTACTGGAGATGATCTACGTGGCATTTCTGAACTCAAACAGTTTCTCAGTAGACAATTTGAGATTAAAGATCTTGGCGTACTCACCTATTTTCTTGGCCTCGAAATCTCATCCGGTTCAGATGAATATTTTATCTCTCAAGCTAAATATGCCTTTGATCTTCTTTCGAAGGCTGGGATCACTAACTCCACTACTACCACTACTCCTCTCGAGCCAAACATCAGACTTACTTCACTCGATGGTTCACCTCTTCAAGATGTCACTCTATATCGCCAATTGGTTGGAAGTCTTGTATATCTCAATGTCACTCGCCCCAACATTGCCTATACTGTTCACCAAGTCAGCCAGTTCTTGTCCGCTTCTCGAACCACTTATTACTTGATTGTTTTTCGCATCCTTCGATATGTCAAGTGTACTATGTTTTATAGACTTCATTTCTCAGCTCAGTTTGCTCCCATCCTACAAGCTTATTCTGATGCCGATTGGGTTGGTGACCCCACCGACAGACGTCAACCACTGGTTACTGTTTCTTCTTGGGTAACTTTCTTATTTCCTAATGTAGTAAGAAATAAACTATGGTTGCTCGCTTCAACACTGAAGCTGAATATTGTGTCATGACTAATGTAACTCAAGAACTTCTCTGACTTCGATGGTTACTAGCCGATATAGGTATCTCTTCTCCTACTGCCACTACCCTACACTGTGACAAAAAGAGTGCTATTCAGATCACTTACAATGACATCTTCCATGAGCGTACAAAACACATTGAGACTGATTGTCACTTCATCCGCCATCACATTCACCAGAATATAGTTTGTCTACAATCCGTCAGTTCAGTCGATCAAACTGCAGACATTTTCACTAAGACTCATCCACTTGGACGCTTTCATTATTTGGTTTCCAAACTCAAGTTCACCTCCTACTTATCGCCTTGAGTTTGATGGGGGATGTTAATGTAATAATGGGCTTGGCCACATGGCCCATTAGGGCAAAACTCTAACCCCTACTTCTCCTATAAATACATGTGTATAGCATGTAGTCTATGTATCTTTCTCATGATATCAATACATGATTCATTCCTTACTTCTCAATTATCTTAACAATCTGCATTACTTTTGTTGCTTACTGCCACCATGCATTTAAAGAAAAAATAAACAAATATTGTAACCAAGTAGTTCTTATTTCTATTCTCATAATAAATTAAAAGAAACAATTTTAGAATAATCGTTATCCAACATGTTCCTATTTCTGAAATATTTCAGAACGGAAACAAAATTCATATTCTATCTCATTCCAACTTATTGAAAAACAAAAAAACAAAAATGCTTATCAGTCTCCATCACTAGATTCGTTTTCAATTTGAAACAAATATGAAATGTGAGGGTGTAATAATAATAATCTATTAAATAACAATAATAGGGACAATTTATTGTTAGGGACAATTTAAGTATAGATTGCAAACTTTGGGGGATATAAGTGTGTTTGTCTTAATCCAATCTAGTTTTCCTGTTTTAGCGCACCATGTCTAAACACGCCATAAGATAAGATTGTATAATTGACATGCCCAAACTCAAATAAATGGCAAATCCTCACTCGAATCGGGCGCGCGTGAAATGTTGGCTATCAACTTCTCCGCTTGTCCACTTTCGTGACCACTGACCGTTGATGCGCGCGTGTGTTGCACGATTAAAACAGTACAGGGTCAGAGTTTTATTTGTTCATATGAAAATATCCTGAAAATGAAATAAGAAGTCCCAAAAAATTTATTTGAATTGAGGAAAAGCAAATTTCGAGGGAATGATGAGTTGGAGAGAGAGAGGGGGGGGGGGGGGGAGAGAGAGAGAGAGAGAGAGAGAGGGGGAGAGACCATGAATTGGATCCAAAAAGGCTCTCTCCTTTCTTTCTCTCTCTCTCTCTCTCTCTCTCTCCTGGATGAATAAATAATTGTCTGTTTCTCTCGATTTGCTTTTCTTACTCTCTTTTCTGTGTAAAACTTCTCTCTCCCCCAAGGAAACCCTTTGTAGCCTGTAGTTTTTGAGAGAAAGGGTGACAGCAATAGCAGCAGTAGCAGCAGCAGCTCCACCTGATCTCTCTCTCTCTCTCTCTCTCTCTCTCTCTCTCTAAAACTTGAATCTCAGGCGATGGGAGCACGTTGCTCCAAATTCGGCCACTGTTTTTTGCCCTGCCATCCTAAATCCAGCGTTCCTCACTCATCTGATCTAGGTAAGAAGTTGAAATGCCAAAAAATGTTGTGGGTTTTGTTAATTTAATTCGTAGATCTTCATGTTTCGGACAATGTTGTAACCTATGATTTATTGTTCTCCTCCCCTTTTTTTCAGACAAGCGTGGCGAGGTTGAGGAGCCGCCGTTGGCTTCATTCAGAGAGTACAGCTTGGATCAACTCAGGTCTGCCACCTCCGGATTCTCAGTGGAGAACATTGTGTCGGAACACGGCGAGAAAGCTCCCAACGTTGTATACAGAGGCAAGCTCGAAGATGGTCACTGGATCGCCGTGAAACGCTTCAACAAGTCGGCTTGGCCAGACAGAAGCCAATTCCTAGTTTGTATCCCTTGCTTTTAAGTTTAACCTCGTACCAAAACCATGGATGTTTTTTTTTTTTTTCTTGCATTGCATTGATTTATGTGTTTGATTGATTTAGGAGGAAGCAAGAGCAGTGGGGCAGCTTAGGAGTGAGAGGTTGGCCAATTTGATTGGGTGTTGTTGCGAAGGAGATGAGCGACTGCTTGTAGCTGAATTCATGCCCCATGAAACCCTTTCCAAACATTTATTCCATTGTAAGTTTATTACATTCCTTTGCTTAACACAAAGTAATAGTAATCTATGTTTGGTAACTTTGTTTAAAGGGTTAATTGAATTTATATTGACTCATTATCATGGAAACTAAAAAAATTGTCTTTTTAACACCTTATTGATTCACTCCATGTTTGGATTGAGGGAAATGGGAAGAATAAAATAACTGAGAGAAAACAAAGGAAGAGAAAAGGAGGAGGATTTTTTTTTTCTCTCTATTGTGTGTGGTTAGTGATTAAGTAAAGAAGGGAAAGTATAAACATTATTGTCAAAATATTGACATTGAAGAAAGAAAGAACTTTTTGGTCATTACATTCTCTGTCTCTCATTCTCTCCAAATCTCCCCAATTTGGAGGAGGAAGTTTCTTTTTACTTGCTAAAGGGATTTTTTTTTTTTTATCTATTTCTCCTCCTTAAAATTACAGAACAATAGACAAAAGTTGGGTGCCGTTTGGTTGTCTGAATTATACTATTTTGTGAATTATTTTATTTGTGATGAATTGTTGTTTGTTTCTCCATTTACCTGCCTCTGGATTTAATCAAATTTATATATTGTTTGATTGAACAAAGAAACTTACATTTGTTTTAGTTTAGTTATATTTAAAGCTATTATACTCTAATTACACGAGAAATTTTTTAGGATGTTTCAACTTAAAACCATATGGTGTCAAGTGGAATAACTCTTTTCATATATAGATTACTTTGGGAAACCTCACAAATTCGATGTGAGATTATAATAAAATTAATATCTGAACTAGAATTAAAATGGTTAGTTAGCTAATTTAAGTTCATTTAATTCTTGTAATCAAATGCTAAACTATAAGAATTCATAAATTGACTAATTGCAAAATAATATAATTTGTGAATTGAAGGACTACCAAATGGGTCTTTATCTTATTCTTATGTTCCCCCCGTTTCTTACACTTCAAGCTCCGTGTTAATTGAAAACTTCAAATATGGCATGTGATCTTTCATTTCATTTTCCTTCATAATTTCATTGTTTGGTGATATCGTTTAGGGGAGAGCCAGCCATTGAAATGGGCAATGAGGTTGAGGGTAGCTTTGTATTTGGCTCAAGCATTGGACTACTGCAGTAGTAAAGGTCGAGCACTGTATCACGACCTAAATGCTTATAGAGTTCTGTTCGATCAGGTGTTCTCATTATTTTTATTTTTTTTTGTTGAAAGACGTTCAACTTATTGCTTGTTTTCAACTTCCTTAGTTCTTACTGTAAGAGCCTCAATTTGACAGGAGAGTGATCCTAGGCTTTCATGTTTTGGTCTGATGAAGAACAGCCGGGATGGGAAGAGCTACAGTACAAACTTGGCTTTCACCCCTCCTGAGTATTTGAGAACAGGTAGTGTTTTAGCATCTTTTCAAAAGATTTCCACTTGGGTAAGTGTTTGCTAGTACGGAATTGAAAATGCATATAAAGTTTTTTAGATTTTTACATGAGTTCATTTCTAAGTTAATTTCTAATTCCAATTCTAAAAGCTCCAATTCCATGAAACCAAACCCTTCCTTAGGTTAAAAAAAGGGTGCATATTTTTCTTACTAATGAATGAACTAATGGTGAGGGTTTAATTTTGGCAGGTAGAGTTACACCGGAGAGTGTGGTGTACAGTTTTGGCACCCTCTTGCTTGATCTTCTCAGTGGCAAACATATTCCTCCAAGCCATGTAACTATCCTGCCCCTGCATTATGTTTTCTTTGAGTTTTGATTTTTTTTAATTTTTTTTTAAAGTTTCTTTCTTGCTACCTGTTGAATCCCACTTCGCTTGTGTTACCTGATCCTGATGTATATGTAAGTCTAGGGGTAATCCTCATTTTTCAAGGCGTCTTTTGAGAGTGAGTTAGGCTCATTGGGTTACTACATGGTATCAGAGTTAAGCATTTGTTTGATGTTGGGCGTGTTGAATCCCACATGAATGATTGGCCCGCCAATATCCGTTCGCAATGGTTTGTCAAAGTCCACCCCGCTCGTGAGGTGGCTTGTTGAATCTTACATTGATGTTGGGCCTCTTGATATCCGTTTGCAGTGGTTTGTCAAAGTCCACCCTGCGCATGAGGGAGCGTGTTGAATCTCACATTGCTTGTGTTACCTGATCCTAAGCTATATATAAGTTTAGGAATAATTCTCCACTTTCAAGGCGTCTTTGAGAGTGAGTTAGGCCCGTTGTATTTCTGCAAAATATTGTGCTCAAATTTTGAATCTCTCTCGCTTCGGCAGGCACTTGATCTGATACGAGGTAAAAACTTTATGATGCTGATGGACTCGTGCTTGGAGGGTCATTTCTCAAATGATGAAGGAACTGAGCTAGTAAGGTTGGCTTCACGTTGCTTACAGTATGAACCTCGTGAAAGGCCCAATGCTCGGTCTCTTGTTACTTCTCTTGCTCCTCTTCAGAAAGAAGCTGAGGTATGCTTCATACTCAAAGCTTCATAATGGGCAAAAGCCAAATTTCTTTGAAGATTGAATGAAATTGTTATATTCATTCTTATTCTTGAATCTATAATATATATGTTGTCATAATGCTTTTGTTAAGTATATTTTTTATGCTTTTAAACTTTAAAAATAGTATTTGTTTTTAACTTAAAAAAAAATAATTTTATAAAAAAGAAGAAAAAATATATGATTTTAAATATTTTTTAAATAGCATTAAGTGCATGAAGTCTCCTGCCATCCAAAAGAATTTGTTTATAAAGATTTGAACTCGTGAGCGTTCATTATGTAATAATGACTAGATATAAAAATAAAAATAAAAAAGTATTCATGATTTGCAATCTTGCTCGATGCCATCAGGTAGCGTCTCACGTTTTGATGGGCATTGTCCGTGAACCACCGGTGCCAGCAGAAACATCGAAACTGACTCCTTTAGGGGAAGCTTGCTCTAGAGTAGACCTAACTGCAATACACGAAATATTGGAGAAAGTCGGATACAAGGACGATGAGGGAGTTGCTAATGAGGTAAGTGTTCCTCAATCCTAATTTCAATGTTCTAGTCCATTTGTAGAAGGCTAGTAATTAGCTGTCCTTAAGGCACCTTTAATCTTATTCTATTAAAAATTAATTTTACTTAATTTAAAATGTAATTAATTAATTACATTAAATTATTTAATCTATACTATTAATGACGTGGGCCCCACAAACTTGTTAAGGGCATGAATACAAAGGGTGAAATCTCTCCAATCATGTACTCCAAGGCGATGAGAATATCTCTTTAATTAGATGGTTGAGGTTCCTCCAGACTTTTTCACAGCGTTCTGTTAACGAAAAATAATGTGTGGAGCTTATACTGTTGAATCCCACAAGGTTTGTGTTACCTGATCTTGAGCTATATATAAAGGTGAGGGCAATCCTCTTCTTATAAGGCGCCCTTTGAGAGTGAGTTAGGCCCATTGGATTTCTAAGTAGTATTAGAGTCAGGCCTTTTGTCTGGTGTTAGTCATGTTGAATCCCACATCAATGTTTGGCCCCCGATATCCGTTTGCAGTGATTTGTCAAAGTTAACCCTGCGTGTGACGGAATGTGTTGAATCCTACATTGATATTGGGCCCCCTATATTTGTTCGTAGTAGTTTGACAAAATCCACCCTGCGCATGAGGGGGTGTGTTGATACTGTTCTGATTTAGATTTGCACTGCACTTCTTCAAGGTAGCTTTTGGTGTCATGGAATTGGAGTCTTAAGTAGTGAACCCTTTTTTTTTTTGTTTTTGGTTTTGGCAGCTTTCATTTCAAATGTGGACTGGTGAACTACAGGAAACACTGAACAGCAAGAAGAGCGGGGACACTGCATTTCGCGCCAAAGAATTCTCTACCGCCATCGATTGTTATACGCAGGTTCATTCACCGCAGCCACAATAATCATTAATCATTTTCTCAACTAACACCCTGTTTGGTTTGCAAATTTTAAATAAAGCCATTATTATTATTTTTTTGGTAGTTCATCGAGAGTGGAACTGTGGTATCGCCTACCGTTTTTGCAAGACGCTGCCTGTGCTATTTGATGAATAAACAATCTCAAGAAGCACTAGGTGATGCAATGCAAGCGGAAGTTGTGTCGCCCGATTGGCCAACTGCTTTTTATCTTCAAGCTGCCGCTCTCTATAGCCTGGGGATGGACAAAGACGCACATGAGACGCTCATGGATGCTTCATCAATGGACGCCAAACGAAACAGAAATTGAAAATTTGTATAGCGAGTGTTCTCAAAAAAGAAGAAAAAAAATGCAATGTTGAATCTTTTGTCTTACGCTTTTGATTATGTTTGTAGTATCGAATCGAGTAAGGTAAGATTCGATTTGTAAGATGATTGTGTTTGTCGTTTTTATCTTCGTTAAAGTTGAGGTTTTGTTTGTTGTTCTCCCATAAAGTCAAATCAGTTTGGTTTAGCAAACATGTCTTTCGAAATTTTTGGGGTTTTTGACACTCAGCACCCTTGTTACGCTAGAATGGAATGACAAGATGATTGGAATTAGTATGGTAATAGAATGAAATGATTATTATCATTCTTATATTTAGTAACAAAAAAGATTACACATGGTATTGGAATGACATTAAGAGGTAAAATAATAATTTAATTAAATTTTCAATTGGTATAATAATTATTTTAATTAAATTTCATTTTAAATAAAATATTTGGTTAGAATTGGGTTTTTTTTTTTTTGCCGATAAATTAGTAAAACCTAATCCATGTAGATGGGATTATAGAATCATTGGTAATGGGAATGCAATTTAATCCATGTACCAAACATAGGAATGGAATGACCATTTCTATGGCCATTCCAATCCCATTTTGAATTTCATGTACCAAACTTCCACCTTAAAAGGTTGCCTATTATTTCACTTTGATTCTTATAGTTGCAATTTGAACACAACACCTTTACGTTCTGTAATCATTTAACTTCAGTTCAAATCATTAACTTCGTTACAATTTTGGATGATTTAACTATTTTTAGGGACTTTGGGTATGAAAGATAATGGGAGAGGAGATTGAAATTGCCTAAAAAATCTCTTAGAAATCTGTTTTTGGTTCAAAATTATAGTGGGGATAATGCTTGTCGTATTAGGGATATTAACGGTCCGGGTTCGACTCGTTTTCATACAAAACCAAAACCAACACCGTTAAACATATAAGAAACTGAAACCAAAATCAAAATTAAAACAATTGGATTTTTTTAAATGATTTTAAAACTAGACCATTTAATTTTAATTAAAACTCAAATTGCGAAACTATTTAAGATTTTTAAATTTTATAAAAAATCGAAATCACGAAATCACGGATCATTGTTTCTTATATATGAACAAAATATAACTACAATATAAAATATAAATTCCAAAAACAAAAACCAAAACCGCCGTTTCAATTATGCAGTTACTATCCCAAAACCAAAACCGTTTCGGTTGCTAAATTTAAAATTAAAACCACGACCAAAACTATTTATTCGTTTTAAAACCAGACCACTCGGTTTCGTGTGGTTATCCATTAGTTCGGTTTTAATTGCCATCCCTATATAGTATAGTAGTTCGGTTTTAGCAGGACGCTATGAACTCTCTTGTCAAAGTTGGTTTTGGAAACAACAAATTGAAGCTACGGAATTGGAATTCAAAATAAATGCATACGCTCATTTTTTATTTCCATTTCAAGACTCCAAACTTTAATTGTGCAAATACACAACAATAACAATAAATCCTTTGTCCACCTAAATTGGTTAGATCATAAAAATCACTGCCTTATTAGTTAAGGGACATCCCACCAATCAAGTTCAAACAAATATTTCTTAATTATCTCATCAAGCAACATTGAGAGTTGTTCTCATCGCAACGAGGACGTTTGCAATATTAGATGAGAGAGAGTGTTGCGGACCACTTATTGACATGGCAGTCAGAAGGAATAAACGTGCTGACTAGAGGATCGCAACACTTACATGCAGTTGCTAGCTAGGCGAGTGCCGATATCACTAGGCTTCCCTTCAAAGTCGAGGCATACCGACCCGGTTAAATTCGGAGACTACATCGCTAGTCATAGACCTGACAAAAGAAGAGGGATTTGACCTCCCAGGCACAAGTGTCTCTCTCCCACTAGCTTATCTTTCGCTTCAATTAAATCACATTTTTATATAGACACAACCCAGATCTTCTATAAACCATAACATAACATTATTCTCATTTGTTTGTATAAAAGCATTGTTCATACAAAGCCATTATGTTATGGAATTAAAAATAACACAAAAATAAATTCAAATATTCTAATAACTTAACAAATAACACTTACAAATTGAAAAGACATGCTAGAACAACAAAATTTCCATGGAATTTGAAATTACTACGCGCGTAAAAAATAATCTCTGAGAATATATTAGAAAAAAAGGGCGAGGGTGATTGAAATTCACATTGGAGGCCGACCAGAACCAAGCAGCTGACCGACAAGATTTGTGACCTGCAACCAATATTATAATAAAATAAGGTATTGTTCTATAAGCAGCAGTTTCTTAAGAAAAATGTCGAAAATTTGTTGTTTGTTCACCTGCCAATATTTTGAAACACAACGATCGATGCAGCTATTTTCGCCCATGTTTAACTCATTTTCCTTGTACCTACGATGCAACAAAAACTAAGAAATATAAAAAAAAATGACATAATAAATCACATCTTAAAACAAGAAAAAAAGAAAAACTAAAAACCATCGACACCAATAGAAATAAGAATCGTATTAAAAAGATGCAAAAGCGAGAAATAAGTACCTTTTTTCTATGCACTTATTGAAGCATGTATGGGTAAGCCTGAAAAATACATACATATATAAATGTTAAATTTAGCAAAACATAATGTGAATCCAGAAGAAAAGCCTTTACCCTAAGGTGACGTTGGGAACACAAAATTGAAGCCATGGAGTTGGAATTCTCATATAATTTTAACATGCATTTCTAATTCCAATTCTGAGGCCGCAATTTTGTTCTCCTAAACACGACCTAAGAGTAGTTTCATACTCGCCATGGGCATTGCAGTTAATTTTACAGTTTTATGGATGCCATTTCTGCTAGCAATATTTGAATCACCAATTATATGTTTAGGTGGTCTTCGTTTAGTGTTTTTATTCTCATATTTTCGTTACGGTTGTGGAACATTTGGAACAAAAATAGAAATATGGGAACAACTCCGTTCTATTCCCAGAAATTTGATCAAAAAAGTTGGGATCAGAATAGAACAACATAGTTTTCTGGGAACATAAACATAACATACAAGCAATTTGATGAAGGTAATGTCTTAGAAACGTTTAAACACATATTCCTACTTGAATTCTAAACATAAAGTTCCCGTAGAAGGTATGAAGATTCACAATGCGCAAAAACACCTTACTTGTTAAACAATTCAACCCTATACTCCATCTCCTGCTCCGCCATACCAAAGATCTGCACATTATCAAGGAGCATGCTAAACATACTCAGCAATCAAACCAATTACCACTGTAAATCATCAAATTATTCAATTCATCGAAGAAATCTAAATCTTGCGAGACAAACCAGTCACAAAACGTAGCAGAAACAAGCGTACGTGCATGTGAGTGTGTTCGTGATTGCGTGTACATGAATCAGAAAGAGAAGAACCTGTTCTTTGCTCACGCCGATCGGTGCATTTTGGTTGGCCGCCATGACTAACGGAATCTGAAACACCAAGCGAAATTTGAAGAAAATCGAGAGTAAAACACACACAAAAAGAAGATCAATACCAACAGTATCTCAGATCAGGAGAACTTACCGAAACTAGTGGAGATGAAGATCTATGATTTTTTTATTCAGAGAGAGAGAGAGAGAGTCGATACTAGCCACAGAAGTGTGGAGTTTGGAGGGAATTAGGGTTTTAGGATTTTATTCGGGTGCTGAAACGGGTTAACTTGACCCGAACAAAAAGCCCGTCAAAGTCCCTAAAAAATGGGCCCCGCGCTGAAGGTTTAAAACATTAGGGTTTTCTCCATAGGAGAAGCGACTGGTCGTTCGCGAAGAGACGGCGAACGCGAGTGGTCGGCCGGCGGTTTGTCGATTCCTTGTTTCGAAGATGGAACACGGTTCATACGAGGATCAATCAGCGTCGACGTTCTCGTTGACCGATGAGGATCATACGCTTGCGAATTCTCTCAGATTCACTCTAAATCAAGAGTCAGTAATCGATTCCTTCGTTCTTTTGGAAGATCATAGTGTTCTTCATATTTTTGTTTGTTCTTCCATTCAAATCGTTTGCTTTCGTTTCGTTATTCCTACTTTTCTTCATGTGATTTCTTATGTCTCCGTTGTTAAACCTTGATCGAAATCTTCCTTGGTTTTGTAGGAAGCCATAGATTTTGAGAGTGTCTATAGAATTTCATTACTGCTTATTGCGCTCTTATATTTCTATTATTACCGCTGACAAAGAATCAAAATGTGAATTTGTCTAACTTTGATTGAATGGAGACATTGAAATGTGGAGCAAATTAGCCTCTGCTGTTCTATATTTGAATTTTGGTTGAAATCTTGCTTGGTTTTGTTAGAAGCCATAGATTTTGAGCTCAGTTTCTTGAAGATTTCATTACTTCTTATTGCTTTACTTCTTATATTTCTACCACCACTGCACCAGAAGAAAAAAAAAAAAGCATAATGCTAATTTGGCTAATTTTAATTGAAGAAGGACATTGAAATGTGAAGCAAAATAGACTCTGCTAATTTTAATCCGTTCAGGCGTTGAACTGAACGGATTGGATGACCCAAGAACAATCTTTTATGGCATATTCGGTGTTTTTATGGTTGTTTTATTCATGTTGTTCATTATTGAGGGCTATGACTTGCTTGCGGTTCTAATGGATTCTAATTCTTAAGTAGAAAACTAGGAAAGTGATGGATTACCCTGTGATGCCTCCTCCTAGTACATGTTTATCATGTGGATTTAGGAAGTTGTTCTACTTTGATTTCTCGTGTTTCGGTTCATACAGCTGGGGGATGGATGGTAACTGTCTAATTTTATGTTGCAGTCCAAGAGTTACGTTTTGCGGTTATAGCATTCCTCATCCTTCTGATGCTCGAGTAAATATACGTGTCCAGACAACAGGTAATTTTTTTTTTCTCTGTATGCTGAGCTCCCTTTATATTGATATGATTTACTAATACACTTTCATCATAATCCTTACCTATTTTAGATAATCGGACATTTTTTTTATTTGATGTTTCAACTTATGTTAGAAACAACCTCTCTGTATACAGGGGTTAGGCTGCGTATGTCTGACTCTCCCCAGACTCCGCAATAGCGGGAGCCTTTGTGCACTGGATTGCCATTTCAATTTATGAAAATGTTATTCGCCAAATTTTCTTGGAATGAAATTTATACTTCTTTCACTTCCGTTATATATTTATATATTTGTTTGTTTAATTTCTAGACTATAAGTTCGATTTGCACCATTTGAACTGAGCAGTCATTTTGAATCATTGTTTACATATCCAATTTTTTTTAGGGCGGGGGGTTGGGGGGTTGGGGAATGTTTTATTTTTTATGAATAAAAGTCATCTTGAATCGGTATTTTCATGCTTAAACATATGAAACAGTGAAGACTTTGTTCGGTTCACCAGAACCTTCATATTTCAGTAGGAGTCAAGGTTTCGGTTTCCCATATATACATACATACATACATACCGTATAAGTTCTGAAATGACATTTTTGCCCTTATTGAAGATTGATCCAGTAAGAACATCAACCTGTTGATTTGTCATTGTGTAGGTGATCCAGCAAGTGAGGTGTTGAAGGATTCATGTCAGGATTTGATGCTTGTGTGCCGACATGTTAGAAGCACTTTCGAACAGGCTGTCGCTGATTTTAAAAACCAGCAGGCTATGAAGTCCATGAATATCGAACAGTGATTATAATGCTGCTTTCTCTTCTTTGTAACTTAGCCTCAGATTTTGCATCATGTTTCCTCTTTATTTTACACTTTTGGTAGTGTTTGATCGCATGGGATTGAACACGCTGGTGTTGGAATTACAAATGAACCCGCACGCGTTCATACTGCAATTTTATACTCCCAAACACTACCGTTATGTGTTTCAACTTACAAATTTGGTTGCTTTACGATTAGCTAACTTATAAATTGATATATTTTGGTTCGGTTGTAAAAATTAAAAACATTGAGTTAACTATTTTTGTTGCAATTTAAATGCCTTTTTGGCTTATTTTGGAGTAAAATATAGTTAATTTTTTTATGAATTACAAGGAATTGTATGCTTATTTGTTTAATTAAATAAGATATAAGATTTGATTAAATTAAACGTACGAATTCATTCCATGATTTTGCTGTTACATTATTTTTGCGAAGAGTTAATTTGTGCTCTGAATTGTAATTAAAGAGTGAAGTTTATTGTAGCTAAAATCACTGGTGATTTTAGTTATAAAGTGGGTAGTGACAACGGGCACAGGGGATTTCGGCGATCTTTTATGTTTGACAAATCTATTAAGAAATCAGGACATAAAGACATTTTAATGGTTCGGATTTAAATTTAAAAAATAAATAGTTGAGATTGAACTTGTACAATTTCTTAATCTACTATCTTCAATTTTTTCTACACCAGTCAACTTGCTCAATACCTTGGATGAATAAATGCAATATTTGGGGAAAAAAATTCCGGTTACAAATTTTACGCTTTTACTTCTAACGTAATTGAATTTAATTATATTTTGTATCTTTTAAGAGTATATATATATATATATATATATATATATATATATTACACTTATAAATTAAAAAAAATCGATATAGTATCTTTTTATGGAAATTGATGGATATGTATTCAAAGTATAATGTAAATTGGGATACAGAATTATACATAAGTAAATTCATCTGAAATAAGATTTCTTTTAAAGTATATATCATTCGAATAACCAAGATAAATGATTGTAATCAATTGTTTACTACATACATGACATACTCCGATTATATTACATGACATAAATACTAGGTATACACAACACACATTTAAAAGAAATACACATGAAAATTTAATTTAGTGACTGATTAGATGGGTGTCGGGGCACAATCAACTGGTGATGGTGTTTCACTTGCCCCCGGAGTTAGAGCTTCGGCGGACACAGGGCCAGCAGCATCAGATGTCGGACCGGCGGCCGACATAGGACCAACGGCTACACCTAAACTCATAATCTCTGACATTGCCCGTCGTGCGCTACTTTTTTGTGTCTTGCACAAGTCTTGCAAATATGCCCCTGCGCCCAACCACACATCTTATTATACATTTTTTACCAGGAAAATTAGTAGATCATCTTTGAAACAAGTCATTTATAATTTTTTTATGTTATTTTTATTTTTTAATTCTTCAAAGAAGTTTTTAATTTTTTAGTTAATATCAATTAGACTTAATTTATTGAATTAATATTAAATAAATTTATAAGTTGTATTTGATATCATAGTTAATGTTAATCAAGAAAGTTCAAAAGATGCGAGTAAGAACTAAAATATAAGTTTTTCTATAAGTAAGATAAACAAATTGAAAACGACTCATATATAATAAGAACTCCCTCTTTTGTCATTAGAAAAATAAGTGTTAAATGTTACTATTTTTGTGTGTGTATATATATATAGAAGATAGAAAAAAATGGATAATAAATATTCAATATTTAAATAAATAAAATAGCGTTTGGCTTGTTCTCCAAGTCCTTTAAGGGACAGACCTATATCTATATAAATTACTCACCTTCACCGAGAGCCAAATTATAGTAGAGGTCAATAATATTGGGACAATTTTGGTAGCACCACGGAGAGCAGAGTTTGGAGACGAATTCAGTTTCCACTAAGGAGTCCGACGATATTCCGATAGAGTTCCTGTTGAGTCCACATGCGCTGACACATTCATCACTCTCAATCCATTCTGGCAAGTTGTGGACCACCACCTCGGACGTCTTACATTCAAGTACCCTACTTCCTTCGTTCGACGAAAATGTCTCCAACGAACATCTGTTCCCAGATGAGGAGATTGAGAAAGAACATAATTCAACGGGCAAATTGTCACACACAATTTCACCTGCATATGAAAGAAAAATATTTATGTTTTTAACAATAATAAATATATCTAGGTATTGTTTTGGAAGCATAAAAAATCAAACTTCAGAATTAGATTTAGAATCGAACGCATACAAATTTTTAGATTTTTTACATCCATTCATTTCTGATTTCAATTTCGAAAGCCCAAATTTGTGAACACTACCTAAACATCTTTAACTTTGATCTAATACGACCAATAAATAAATAAATAAATGCCCAAAAAATATACCAAGAGCTCCTTGTAGGAAAAGTGAGAAAACAAGGAAGAGGACAAGTGCCATTTTATTTTGTGAAGAAATTGATTTGTTAAGTGAATTGAAATGTGAAATTGTGATGGTTTTGGATGAAAATGTTGGGAAGGGAAGGTGTTGTTTATATAGAGAAATAATTGTGAAAAATAGTACAAAAAATGACACACATGAGCATATATGTGTTTTGAAATGTGTTTTGGATTGAAGGTAAAATACTAAATACCAGGTCCTCTTGGTTGAATTGTATCTCCTACGTTTTCTCAATGAATGGATTTTTTTATATTTAGCACCCCAATATTTGGGTATCATTTTGCTTTTGATCATGTGGTTTTGAATAAAAAATTATGAAATGTTGTTTTTGTATTAATTTTTTAAGAATTCAATTAAAATTTCATTAAAATTTATGGGTGAATAATACAAGAGTTATAAAAATAAAAAGGAATTTATATAAAAATTTAAAATTTTTAGTCGAATTTTCATGATATCATAAGGGTAAAAGTTTTCATGTTCAATAATTCTGAGATGTATGAGCGTAAGAACAAATTTGCGTTAAAAATAGTTTCGTATGGTTGTAAAAAGAGAGAGATACGCAAGAAATAACAAAAATACTCTCGAACTAATGGAATTTTGCCCAATTTTTTAATATTTTTTTTGATTGGACCAAATTTAAGCCGAATTGGAACATGAGGAACCAAATATGTCACATTTGAAATCTCATGATCCATTTAAACACTTATTCTAAACTTAAGGGGAGATGATTGAGGAATATATGTACCTCCATGCTAATGGAATTTAGCCCAATTATGTTTACAAAATTTGTAATTGGACCAGGTTAAAATGAATGTGAAACTTGAAGGATCAAATGTGCAATTTTATAAATCTTGGGGACTATATAAACACTCACTCTAAACTTTATTGACTAAAAATGTGATTTTCTAATAGTTTTATTGACATTAATTTATTCCTCCTATCAATTAATGCCCATCAACATTTAATATAATAGGCTTGTGTGATTTTAAGGTAATTTTTTTTTTTTGGGAAATGCCTGTACCGTCTCATTAGAAAAGTCAATCTACCAAAATTTCATATAATATTCTAAATGAACCATTTAATCCTCAGATCGCCTTAATTTTTACCGTTTAGTCTCAACTTCAAATCCGAAAGCGACGATAACACCCCATATAAATCTAGAATCACATATTTGATGACATATCTTTCCATGCTATGAAAGTAGGAACGATTATTAAATTAAAAGTAAATTACATTTATATTCTCAAAATGACGATAATTTCTTTTGATATATTGTTTACTTGATTTGATTACAGATTTATAGTCGAGGTGTCATTGGCTTTAATACAACATCTATTTGAATATATTTTATTGTATAATTTAATATTTGTTAAATTTAATAAGATGATGAATTTTGTGTTGAATTCAACAACATACATCAGTGCTCAATCTATTTTTTCATTTCATTACTGTTGGCTCAAAAAGCTACCTAAGAGGGGTAAATTTGGTAGTTACTAAATTTAAATAATTAAGTCATTTAAACACAAATAATTAATTTTTCTAAATCAATTATTATCTTGTTATGCAGCGAAAATGTGTTTAATACTGAATGCACACCCAAACACAATATATAAAAATGAACAATGCAGCACACAAGAATTTATCTTGGTTTGATAAGCTACTCTTTCCTATGTCTAGTCCCCTAAGCTTCACGAAGATTCGCAATCCACTAAACCTCTTGATTCATTTACTAGATAGAAACGAAACACTTACAATTCTCGATTCTTTTCACAGGCTCAGAACCAATCTTTACAATACCTTGATTCTTTTCACAGACTAATAATCAACCTACACTCTCTCACTTATCATTTTCATAGGATTAGGACAAATTTTTACAATTCACTCTTTAATTAAATTACAGGTTGAATCAAAACCTTATTCTTTTCAAGGAAAAAAAATAACTTAACCTTTTTACGAGACAAAGATCAAACTATAATTTTTTTCACAGGAAAAATATCAAAACCTAGCTACCCTGACTAGACACCGTCTCAAACGTGTCTAATACTTTCAAACTCAAAAATACAAAAAACTGTGAGTTTCTTCTTGCAAGAAGTTTCTACCACCTCAATATAGATATACTCAATTAATCACCCAAATAATTACCACGTGATAGATACAACGTGAGGCAAATAAAATCTAATTAAATAATAAAGTGGATAGTAAAAATCAAGCACGTAATTAGATAATCAAGTAAAAACTGTTTAAAAGATTTTAGCTCTTAAGTTCAATTTTTTTTTTTTTAAACAATCCTAAATCAAGTAATCAATATAAATATATTTTAGAAAGCAAATAACAAGACTTTGAAGGATCTCAGCGGGAAATATCGAAAACAAGAAAGATAACACAATTAGAACTCAATTCGATGACACCAAACAATAAGCGCTTTAGATCAAGAACTTGAATAGAATTTCTTGTAAAGATCTCAGCAATGATATCAATCTTATAATAGCTCAAAATTAATGTTCGTGATGTTCTTAATCTTATTCTCACATGTCTTATTAAATAGACTTAAAACTAGCCTTCCAACGGCTAGTTTTTCAAAGATATGTCATAAAATACCACTCTAAGACCCCATATAACATATCCTATCAATTTAGATATGTTTCATTTAAATATATTCTTTGAAACACTTATTTAGGTCCATAAAACTCTCCTAATTTGAAATCCATAAGAATATTAAGTATTAAATCACTTTAATTAAGATAATATCAAAATATATGAACCAAATAAGTAGGGATCGCATAATAAGTCATACATATTTAAATTACACTCAAATCTCCCAAATATCTCTCATGGAATCATAAAAAACGAATAACATTTTAGCAAGAGATCAAATCAGTCAATCTATTGACTGAACCAGTCGGTTGATCGGCCGAAACCCTCGGTCGACTGCCCAGTGCCAATGGCTAAAATAGCCGTTGGCCTTATACCCTGTCAGTTGATTAACCCACTCTATCGGTTGACCAACCTGAACCCGTCGGTTGGCCGAATTAAGTAGAGTCTTCACTCCTTTACTCATTTTAGCCATTGTTTTAATTGGTTGATCGATTAGATCAGTAGGACTTTATTTCTACTCCCAAAACTCACTGTTTTGATAAGTCGACTGATCCTTTTTGCTGGTTAACAGAATTGACCCTAAAACATAACATTTTATACTTTAAAACATATTTCCACTTAGGTCATTTATCAAAATCATTTCACATAAGGAACACATAAAATATCTTATTTTAGGATCTTAAATTTATAATTTCTTATCAAGACACACATAAGATTAACTCATTTTAAATGTCATGTGTGATCCTAATTCATATTGTATTAAGAGTATATAGGTAAAAAGTTATTTTCACCTAGTTTTTTTTTTTTTTCTAGGGTCTTTAAAACTATTTACGTCTTCATCATGTCCATTTTGTACCCTTTATATTTTCTTTAATGATTCTTTTTCTTAATAAAAAATATGGGCCTATAAATCTGAAACACTCAATAAAATCATTAATTCCGCAAAACACATCAATACTTAATTCATCATCAAAACCTTGGATTCAATAGTTACATTTAGCAATTTTTACAATAAAAATATAGTACATTTATCATCGTTCATTGAAATATCATGTCGAATTCAACACAAATGTGAAAAATTATGAAGGTTCAAAAGTAGCATATTGAATTTAACACGAATGTGAAAATTTGATGAAAAAATTAGTAAATGTGATATCATTAATTTCAAAACAATATACTTTTATGTATATTTATTTGTTATATAACTTACTAATTTTTTTAGTAATTTTTTATTTAATTACATTCAACATTTTATACAATAATAACACAATAAATTTATAAAATTTTGTTCAAGTATCTTTTTGAATTCAACACAAACTTGAAAAAACTATAAAAATTTAGAAGTATCATATCGAATTCAATATGAATTTGAAAATTGATGGAAACTTTTTTTTAATGTAATATCATTTTGAAGATTGTATTTAAACGAATTTAAATATACAATTAGATCATGAAAAAAAAATATATAAAATAATAGTTATGCTGATTTTAATAACATGATTTTGAATCCCTAATTTATAGAAAATTATATATCAAGTGGTTATAGGGGCAAATTTGATTGAATAATCATAAAAAACTGCTTAGTAACCCACTAAAAAATAGTTTATTTGATAATTTTGGCTTCTTAATAGGATTGCCTAATAAACGAACCCTGCTTTTTTTTCTCTCTCTTTCTCTCTTTTCAAGGTCATCAAACGTCACTTTCTTAATAATCCACTAATTATAGGAATAAACACCAACAAAAGTGAACGTACACAATGGATTAAAGTCATGAAAATTATGCAATTTTAATCTACATTTTATCATCTTCATTTTAATATCCACATTAATTATTTTTGAGTGAAAAATAACCCCGCACATAATGAATGTTTACTAAGACAACCCAACACATGCTAGAACTTAGATTGATAAATATCTCGAGGCAGGGAATTTTGTTGGAAAGCACGACCACCATTTGTCAAGTTTTTTTTTTTTTTTTTTTGTCTTCTCATCATTACTTATGGAACCCTTTTGTTCGTATCACTCATCGGCCTTACTTAGGTCCCTCTCGGTACTCCCCGGGCACATATAGCGGTTGACACCCCCAATGCAATATTACCTTCTTGAGGATTTGCACTTTCTTTGGTTGTAAGACCACCTAGCGATCAAACTCCTTGATGTCCGGATCAGCTGAGCTAGACAAAGATAGATCACAAAAACCTATTCCCATGGCTAGCCTATCCGATCTGAAGAGAAAAGTGAACTAAGGCGTTAGCGTGCATCATTATCGTACAACCTAAGCTACTGTACATAGCTAAGCGCATAACTTTTTTTTTTTCTCTATGTGAAGGGACCCAATGAATTCTCCAGATCAGTCGGGAGTCGGGTAGCCCACTTGCGACCGCTTGTACTAGTTCCGATCCATCAAATGATGGAAGCTATGAACCAATACCTAACCGAGTTTAACTTTCATTCTATTGACTGTCCCTATTTTACTTGATGAAAGACATGCCCATGTATATTAGTCAAAGGATAAAATGAAAATTGGATTCATGGAACATGAGAAAGATTTCCCATTCCTTAATAACTACAACAGGTACATGAAATCAATAAGTGAATCTTTGTTGAAATTAATTACCCCCAACACAAATTGTGACTTATTTTAGTGAACATTCACTAATTCAATCAATCAATACCATAAAAAATTATTTACTCAGTGAGTGTTCACATAGATAATTTCATTAGTAGCCATTCATTTGTTTAGTGAACATCTACTAAAACAATTATCCCAAAACAATACTATTACTTAATTTTGAGTATGTTTATCACATATATTATCCCAACACAGAATGTGACTTAATTTAGTGAGCATTCACCAAATCAACTCCACGTCATAATCCTTTTTTTGTCTTGGTGAATTTTCACTAAGACAATTAACCCAACACATAATTTGACTTAGATTGGTAAACATTCACTAAAAACAACTATAAAATGTGCACGATTTCAATTAGTGAATGTTCCATGAACCAATTTCCCCCAACAAAATATGACTTATAGTAAACATTCATTAAATCAATTCACCAATAAAACAAAATATTATTTGGTGAATAATCATTAGATAATTGCATTAGCAAGCATTCATTTCTTTAGTTAATGTCCACAAAAAGAATTACCCACAAATAACAATATTACTTAATTTTAAGTATATTTACCACATATATTATCACAATACAAAATGTGACTTAATTTAGTGAACATTCATTATATCAACTCTACGTCGTAATTGTTGGTATAAATGTCAAAATTTCAAGATAAATAATTAAATAACCATGGAATAAATTAATAATTATTAAAAATTATTAATGTAAATATTAATTATTCATGTAAGGGTATTAAAAAATAAATTATGAAAATTCTGTGATGCAAATTAAGTGAATGCTAAACTAGAAATCTAACGTTAGCGTTAACATAATAGAAATAAAGAAGAACAGTGACAGAATGTGTTAACGTTAATGTAACAGAAATAGTGTTTTAAATATTATATAAAAACTTACTCGGATGTTCAAACGACGAATTGAATTGAAGTAGATCGAGGTTAGAGTTTGACTCTATGCCCTTAAAGCATATTCACGCTCCCACACTGGTGCTAATGGTTGAATGGACGTCTGCCTCCTAAGGTACAATAATCTTCAAGTTTTTGGTACAAGCACTTGAAACCAAAAACTTTGGCAAACTAGACTTGTGCTTGAACTCTCACAAAACTCTATATGTTCTGTGTTTTTGTGGTAATATGAAATGATAATGTTGTGTATGAGATGAAATAAAATGAATGATAAGTCGCCTATTTATAGAAGACCAAAAGTCACAATTGAATGGATATAACTTTGGAAAGACATCTGTTCACGTTAACGTTAATACGAACTGTCACTAACTTTGAAAAGGCATATGTTTGCGTTAACGTTAACATGAATATTCACCTAATGAACCTTCATATCTATTTATTAGTTCTAATTCAAAATTAACGATTAAACAACTAATTAACTGCCACTAATTAAATTTTAAACTATTCTGGCGAGTCAAGATCCGACCCGATCTGGACCCAATCCAACCCAACTCGGATCCGGTCTAAACCAAATCTATATATGGATTGATTTGCCCCAACCCAAACTCAATCGGACCCAATTTGAGTTTGAATGTTTGATTATTAGTGGCTTGTCTTTGTCCTCAATTTATAAGTTGATGCAAGCTTGAGTTTCTTCTCAACAACCAAAGTGGGATAACTACAACTTACAACTCAAGTTTCCCCTTTCCAAGTAATGTGGGATAACTCATCCCCTTTCCAAGCAATGTGAGATAATTCATTCATTTATATCTTCAATCAATCTCAAATGGGTTTCTTTGAGAATTAAAATCTCATTCATAACTTAATTATTTTTTGCATATAAATATACTACGTTGATCCTCAAATAACGAGGAACGCAACAGAATAATAACCCGATTAATTTATTTAATGTGTCTCACTTTAATTAATCAATTAAAGTAGCCAAAAATTCTAATAATCCCCCACATGAATGAGATTGACTGGATATACATGCATATGCAATGTTGACACACTATAGAGAGTTCAAATAGAAAGTAACTGCATTGAGATAGGTAGCGTTTGGCCTTGAACCTTCTCTAGTGAAAGACTATCGGATTTACTTGGTTAACCAGTGAACGCGATGTCTTGAACTGTTCAGCCGTTTGTGTAAACCAAGACAATAGAATTCACACAATTACTTCCTGACACAGTAAGTTCTCTGGTTGTGTTCATTTTGGCCTTGAACATCCTGGTGTTTCAATTAGTGCGTTAGAGAATTTAGTCTTCTCATTCTCATAGAACAGGCCTTGTTCTTCACTCATCAAGGTGATTAACCTATCAAGAGTATCCCGTATACCCTACTTGAATTTTTCAAGTTATAGGAATCATTAAAAGCAAAGCTTATCCTCAATACTTATATTTATCACTGGTTCACTATAGGAATGAGTATAAGACTTAAAGTCTTCCAGTAATTACTTAGTCTACACATAATTAGGTTATCCCTTTGAACCTGGATCTTGGGATCTCCAGTCAGCTAGGTTGGGTTTCCATTAAGGTGACTATTTAGTTGTAGGTTTTAAACCCGTTCCCCTCGATGAACAATATACTCTCTCTCTAGTTAACCCTTTGGTTAGCGGATCCGTAATATTATCTTTTTATTTCACATAGTCAATTGTGATAACTCCATTTGAGAGTAATTGTCTAACGGTATTGATCGCTAAAAAATAATACCCTTAAAATGGTACCGTGATACTGATGTAATACGGTGTTTAAATAGGATGTCGAACCATAGGGATCGGTCTTGTAATTATCGATTTTAATTATTTGTCTTTCTTTAACTAAAACGAAATTTTGTTTTGAGTTTTGGATTTTAATATAAGAAAAATAAAATACTAATCTGAAATAAATGAAAATAAATAACCGGGTTAGGGATTGTGGATTTCGTATTTTGGCATTATATTTTTCTTATATTTTCTTTTTAATTTAGATTTGTGTAAACGAACGTTCCCAACTACAAGCCGGAACTATTCAGAAAAATTAGATTTATTATTCTTTGTCATGATTTATCTTCGAGATGTAATTCCTATATTACTCTAATCTATGGTGAATTATAATTTAGGCATAAACCATCCAAACCAATAATTAAATTCTGAGAATACGATTATATGATAGTTAGATTTAGACTACAGGTACCAGATCTAATGTTCTAATAATAATTGAATCTAAAATCGAAATCTCTACAAGAACATTTCGAGATTAAATTCAATCACAAATTAAACTATATTTTAAGCACAAAATTCATCATCATATAATTGTTCACATATAAACTAAAATTAATCAAACAATACAATATTACATAAATCAAAATACATATCACAATCTCAACTCGGTTAAGAGAAGATTAGTCGTTCATCGATTTGTTTTCCATTTGATCTTCGATATAATCAACAAGATTCAAAATGACCAAGCTCCAAAACAATTCGACAATCCAACCAATGAAAGCCAAAGAAGAACTAAAATTATAAAATAAAAAGAAGGAAAAAAAAAAAATGAATGATATCAAAAATCCTCACACCAGGTCGGCTACCTCCTTAAAAACTAAAGAAAAATCAATAAAAAATCAATCCCCATTTCCCCACCCACCCCCCAAACTATCCTAAAAGGAATAAAAAATCCTGAAATAAAAGCTCCCTCTACCAACTCTTTCCAAGAAAGGAAGTCCACCATGATGTCTCTCAAGTTTCCCTTTTGACCTCCAAAAAAGATTCATTTTCTTTTGATCGCTAATTAATGGCCGATGAGGTATGAACCGTTACTGCTGATTGCTTGCTAAGAATTAGGAAGGGTAGTTGGGATAGTTTGGGTCAGAGAAACAATAAGAAAAACCCTTTGGGCCTTGGCTTGAAAAGAACAAAATGTAATGTAAGAAAAAGGAATTTGGGCTTTGGCATAAGACATGGGCTTGAGGAAGAACAAAGTGAGGTGTTGGGCCTTAAAAACCAAATTAAAACATAACTACAATGGGTTTGGGTCCAACACATGAGCCCGCGGTGCATAGGGCGCCACTTTTGACATATTAACATGACCAACTTCGGAAGCTTGTATCTTTTTCATATGAACTTTGATTTTTCCATATGACCAGTCATTGGAAAGCTCATAGAGTCTAATTTCATATGAAATTTGTTTCATCCCAAAAATCTAACTGTGTAATTAGTTATGACCAAACAAAGTAGATAGTGATCTTCATTCTTATGCCGCTAAGCGCAACTTCTATCCGCTTTATTATTTTCTTGTGCATTTTACTCCGAATTATATTATTTTTGCTGCAATTCCAAAAATCCACAAAAATAAATAAAATAAAATAATTATACTAATTTAATTTATTCAAAAGAATAACAAAATGTAGATTAGTGATATTAGATCGCGTGAAATGTGGCGCGATCACACCCCCAAGCCTAAATTTTGTTAGTCCTTGAGCAAAACTAAATATCTAATTAAATGAAACGCCTCTTTCGTAGGGAACACGGTTGTATTTAGCGCATGTAACAAGTCTTTAAACTCCTAGGTCACCCTTAGTGGACGAGTATAGTCTTGTGAGGGTTTATAGTGATGATACCTACAAATATCAAAATTCCTTTTTGTGAATTTTATTCCTCACAAAAGATTTACCAATCCTATCCAATACTAACATATTCAGTCGAGATCATACAAGAGTTACTGAAATAGTCATTAATCTCATAACACGTGATTTCTAGCAATATTTATTTTTGCACCCACAACATACATGTAACTCTCATTTATAATGAATTTAGTATAAGTAGCTGGTCAACTAGTTTTAAACAATCAAACAATTTTTTTATTTTTTATTTTCGTATGTATTAATTTTTTTTTTATATATATATATTTTAAATAAGTGATTTGTGCAATACTAATCCCACTGGGCTTTCTAAGATGTCCATATAGCGAGTATTGGGTTAATGTTCCCAATCCAATTGGTTCGAGACACTAGGTGTTGAGATACCCTTCAGACTTAATAACTCGAACATCTTAGGTTTCGAGGTTAACGAGTCACTTATTGTCTTAACAAATCGCTTTCTCATTTTGACGCGAATGCTCAAAGCTTACTGAAGCAAGAGGTCCGATTACTCAGCGAAAGTTCATCATTAAGACAAAGAATCATTATTATTGATACATATTTTTATTTATTATTATTATTTTATTTTTAATTTTAATTTCAGGGTTACGTTATTCTCATGTCAAAACTTAGCAAACCAGCTTATGTATTAAATTTAGAATAAAAGAAAGTTAGTATGCATGTAAGGGTCGAAAAATAAAATATTTTTAAAAATCAGTCCTATGTTCCAATGATTATTTTAGTAAACTAAAGTTCGTACCCGACAGACATGTTATCATAGGATAGATCGAAAAATAAAAATAAAAAATTAAGTACAGAATAAAATATCTGAAGGATTACAAGCATTTACCCCCCCAAACCTAAATCTCGCACTGTCCTCAATGAGAAAACTACGAAATAGTTTTGATAAGTAAGGATACTACCTGGCGTGTCCATAAGTATAGCACAAATGAGTAAGTGTAGAATGCCTGCAAAGTGCAAACCTGTTTACCGATGCACTCAAGGAAAATCATTAAAATAAAGTACAATAACAGTAAAACTATAATAACTAAAATGAAATAACTCAATACTCTAAAATAACAGTGGATTGCCTCCCCCTTAGCGCTAAATTTAATGTCTTTAGCCAGACGTAATAGGGCATAATGAATAAATCGGGTCAACTAAGTTGATCGCCTCGATGACGCCCTGCTCCTCAAAATCTATCATATGTTTCAATCTTTGGCCGTTAACCTTAAGTTTTCGACCGTCTCTCAAGTCGATTATTTCCACTACCCCACTAGGGTGTGCTTTTTCGACCATAAATGGACCATCCTATTTAGATCATAGTTTTCCCGGGAAAAGTCTCAACTTTGAGTTGAATAATCACACCTTCTGATTAGGATGGAAAGACTTCCTATTAATAATGTTATAATGAAATGCTCTCGTCCTCTCCTTATAAATTCTAGAATTCTCGAAGACTTCATTTCGCAACTTGTCTAACTCCGAGAGTTGAAGCTTGCGTTCATCCCCTGCTCATTTCATCTTAAAGTTCAATGCTCTCGTAGCCCAATAAGCATGATATTCTATCTCAATAGGTAAATGCCACGCTTTTCCATACACCAGTCGGTAAGGCGACATACCGATAGGAGTTTTGTAGGCTGTACGGTACGCCCATAAAGCATCAACCAAATGTTCCGACCAATCTTTACGGTCGGGACGTACCGTTTTCTCTAAGATTTGCTTTATCTCTCTATTGGACACTACCGCTTGACCATTAGTTTGAGGGTGATAAGGTGTGGCCACCTTGTGAGTCACAGAATACTTGCGTACCAATACCTCAAATGGCCTATTACAAAAATGTGAACTTTCATCACTAATGATTACTGGGTGTGTCCTGAACCTGCTAAAAATATGCTCCCTCAAAAAGCGAAGCACCACCCTATGGTCATTAGTTCTAGTAGCTATGGCCTCAACCCACTTCGACATATAGTCTACAGCTAACAAGATATACTCGTAACCAGAGGATGTTAGGAATGGTCCCATGAAATCGTTGCCCCACACATCAAAGATCTCAACTACCAGAATAGGTTGGAGAAGCATTATATCTCGGCGGGATATTGATCCCGTGCGCTGACAATTGTCACAAGCCTGACAGAATCGGTACGTATCTTTGAATAAAGACGGCCAATAAAATCCACGTTGTAGCACTTTTGCGGCTGTCCTCTTTCTCCCAAAGTGTCCTTCGTATTCCTGAGAGTGACAAAAATTCAGGATACTGTCAAACTCGCACTCTGGCACACATCTCTTTATCACTTAATCCGCACAATGCTTGAATAAGTGAGGATCCTTCCAGTAAAAATGTTTGACCTGTGAGAAGAAACGGTCTCTATCTTGTTTAATCCACTGGGTAGGAATCTCACTTGTAGCGAGGTAGTTTGTAATGTTCGCAAACCAAGGTTGGGACACTTGGGCTACAGAGAAAAGTTGTTCATCGGGAAATGAATCCCCAATGGGCTTTTCTTTTTTGCTCTCATTGATAAAAACCAGAGATAGGTGATCGGCCATGACATTTTCTACTCCCTTTTTATCTTTAATCTCAATATCAAATTCTTGAAGTAAGAGAATTCACCTAATCAGCCGAGATTTTGTTTCTTTCTTTGACAATAGGTACCTTAAAGCTGCATGATCGGAGAATATGATAATTTTTTACCCTAGGATATAAGATCAAAATTTATCCAATTCAAAAAATGACGGCTAACAGCTCTTTCTAGGGAGTAGTGTAATTCACTTGTGCTTCCACAAGTGTCTTACTTGCATAATATATCATGTGAGGTACTTTATCTACTTTCTGTCCTAAAACATCACCGACAGCATAGTCGGAGGCATCACACATAATCTCGAAAGGTCGAGAGTAGTCCGGTAGCTGGATGATAGGAGCAGAAACTAGTGTGGCCTTAAGCGTCTCAAATGCCTTTCAGCATGACTCATCAAAAACGAAGGACACATCTATAGCAAGTAGATTGTAGAGGGGGACGTGCAATCTTGCTAAACTCCTTGATGAAGCGTCAATAAAATCCTGCGTGCCCCAGAAATGATCGAATTTGCTTCACTGTTGTAGGTGGTGGCAAATTCGCGATCATATCAACCTTAGCACAATCCACCTCAATCCTTTTCTTTGAGACCACATGTCCCAACACAATGCCTTTCTGAACCATAAAATGGCTTTTCTCCCAGCTCAATACCAAATTAGTTTCCTGACACCTTTCTAGAACCTTCTCTAGATTGTTAAGACATCATTCGAATGATGTCCCAAAAACTGAAAAGTTGTGCACGAAGACTTCTAGGAAGTTGTCGATCATATCAGAGAAAATTGCTAGCATGCACTTTTGAAAGGTTGCTGGTGTGTTGCACAGTCCGAAGGGCATAATTCGATATGCAAAGATACCGAAGGGACACGTGAATGTGGTTTTCTCTTGATCTTCGAGAAACACCAGGACTTGGTTATATCCCGAGTATCCATCAAGGAAACAGTAATAAGGAAATCCCGCTAACTTCTCTATAATCTGATCAATATATGGTAGCGGAAAATGATCATTTCTCGTCATGGCGTTGAGTTTTCGATAATCAATACAAACTCACCATCCTGTGGTTTCTCTGGTAGGGACAAACTCTCCCCCAGAATTCTTTACTACTGTGATTCCTGACTTTTTCGGCACCACCTAAATGGGACTCACATACTTGCTATCAGAAATCGGATAAATGATACCTGCATCCAATAGCTTCAAAACTTCTTTCTTCACCACTTCTATCATGTTCGGGTTCAATTTTCGTTGAAACTCTCTCATCGGTTTTGCATCGTCTTCGAGGTGGATTTTATGCATACACACCAAAGGGTTGATCCCTTTCAAATTTTCCACTCCCCATCCTATAGCCCTTTTATATCGTTTAAGGATATTGACTAACTTTTCTTCTTGCTCACCTGTTAGTTCAACCGAAATAATCACTGGTAGTATATCATCGTGGTCAAGGAAGACATACTTGAGTGAATCCGGGAGAGGTTTCAACTCAAGTATCGGTGGGGATTCAATTCATAGTTTTAGTGGCTCACTTGCTAGCAGCGGTAACGGTTCAAGTTTCCTAAACCATGGGGTCTCATCATGGTATATCCCTAACACGTCATGGATTTCCTCGCATAACTCCTCATGTCCTAACCCCTTATCATCCATGTACATGACAGTTGCTTCAAGGGGATCTCGGGACAACATAGAAGGTAAAGACTTCCACTAATTCATCGATCTAATCAACCCCAAAGCAATATGATGAGTTCTCATCAGGGGGTTGGTTAATCGCCTTAAAAACATTAAGTCTCACTTTCATGTTTTCGAATGACACATCCATGACTCCCGACCTGCAGTCAATGCAAGCATTGGCTGTGGCAAATAATGGACGTCCCAATATAACTGGGATATAATGGCTAGGGTTGTAGACTGGTTCCATGTCTAAGACTATGAAATCCATGGGGTAGAAAAACTTCTCTACTCCTACTAGCACATCTTTAATGATTCCCCTCGGTCTTTTAACTGACCTCTCGGCTAACTGGAGTGTCACCGATGTAGGCTTTAGATCCCCCAAACCTAGACGCTCATACACAGAAAATGGCAGCAAATTTACACTTGCACCCAAATCTAAGAGAGCCCTTGCGATGGGCTGGTCTCCTATCACACATGCTATAGTCGGGACTCCAGGGTCTTTAAACTTTGGTGGTATTTCACATCCTAAGATGGAACTTACTTGTTGTGTTAGTAAGACCTTTCTTGACACATGTGTTCTAGATTTTCTTTTCCGTATACAAAGGTCTTTTAGGAATTTTGCATACGCGGGGACTTGTTTAATAGCATCCAAGAATGGAAGATTAATCTTTACTTGTTTGAATGGATATCTTCCATTCTAGCGCAATCTTGACTGAATGGTGAAGGTTGAGTCAAACATTGAGGAAATGGAGCCCGAAGAACTGAACGTATTTCTGTAGGTGTATCAAGTTTGGAGTTCGAACTTTTGGGCTCCTCATCTTTCTTGCTTGGTTGTGGTTCTTCAACCACCTCTTCATTTTCATTCCCATCCTCTTGAATTCTCTTTTCAACACACATCCGATTATCAACCTTTTTGCCACTCCTAAGGGTCATGATCGAATGAACGTGCCTGTAAGGCTCGCTCATTTCTCCGATAAAGTGTTGACCCTGAAGATTATTTATTGGTTAACTAGGTAATTTCTCCTCGTCCCTCTTATTCAAAGCATCAGCGATCTGCCCGATTTGGGCTTCTAGCTTAGCTAGGGTCTAAGAATGCGAATTTACTTTTTGATTTTACTTTTGATAAAGTTTAAAAAATTGTTGCATCTCAGTTGACTGTAAATTTGCTTGACCTTGGGATTGGTTAAATCCCGGAGGTGGGTTCTGGTATTGAGGCCTAGAGGGTGGAACATAAGACTGTCCCTGAGTGGGTGTCTTCCATGAAAAATTAGGGTGATTTCGCCACCCTGGATTATAAGTGTTGGAGTATGGGTTGTTGTCCTGTCGGGATATGTTTGTGCAGCATTAATATATTCTTGAACATATTCAGGAAATTGGCCCCGTGTTGGACACTTGAAGACAGTATGGGATGGATTTAGGCAAATTGAACATGCCGTAGCAGGAGGAGGAGAAGGGGGTGGTTGATTTTATAAAATGATTCGATCTAACTTTTGGGAAATCAAATCAACTTGTGTAGCGAGGTCTACTTGTTTGATCTCGTACATCCCTCATCTTCGTGTTTGTCCAAGGCCCTCTTGCCTACTAGCGGACGCATGTTGCAAAGAGTTTTCACTTAAATTCTCAAACATGGTCCAAGCCTCATCCTCGCTTTTTCAGAGGAACATTCCTCCGCAAGACTCGTCCACCATATAGCGATTGCATTCAATTAAGCCCTCATAGTAACTTTGCACTATTTGCCATTTCGGTACCCCGTGATGTGGGTATTACTTCAAAAGATCCTTTATTCGATCCCAATATTCATGGAACTGTTCAGTAAGTTGTTGGGAGAATGAAGTTATTGCTTTCTTAATTTGATTGGTTTTCCCGATTGGGAAGAATTTTTGTAGGAAAGCTTTTTGAAGCCCTTCCCAGGTAGTGATGGATCCTGGGGGTAAAGAGTGGAGCCATTCCTTTGCCCGATCTTTTAGGGAGAACGAGAAGTCTGAGCTAAACAACATCCTCAGATAGGTGGGGTAATTTGAATGTGGTACAAATTTCTAGAAAATCATTAAGATGTCTATAGGGGTGATCGAGACTAAGCCCAAGAAATGATAGAAGCATTTGGATTGTCGATAGCTTAATTTCAAATGAAGTCGCACCTCCCAATTCAAGCAACTTAATGCATGAAGGCAATATATAAACTGAGGGAACATAATATTCCCTCAACGGTCTAGATAGTTCCGCAACCATTTCGGTGGGTTCAGAATTAACAACGTTATTCGTTTTATTTTCAGTTCTAGGTCTCCTAGGAACGTTTTCTAATATCTTATCAAGGTCAAGGCTTGAGTTTTTTCTCTGAGCATAAAAAAATGAGCACACCCCAAAGACCACTTGCAAAATTTTTCTTTATTTATTTATTATAGGGAGAACGAGAAGTCTGAGCTAAACAACATCCTCACATAGGTGGGGCAATTTGAATGTGATACAAATTTCTAGAAAATCATTAAGATGTCTATAGGGGTGATCGAGACTAAGCCCATGAAATGATGGAAGCATTTGGATAGTCGATGGCTTAATTTCAAATGAAGTCGCACCTCCTAATTCAGGCAACTTAATACATGAAGGCAATGTATAAACTGAGGGAACATAATATTCCCTCAATGGTCTACATAGTTCCGCAGCCATTTCGGTGGGTTCAAAATTAACAACGTTATTCGTTTTATTTTTAGTTCTAGGTCTCCTAGGAACGTTCTCTAATATCTTATTAAGGTCAAGGTTGAGTTGTTTCTCTGGGCATAAAAAAATGAGCACACCCCAAAGACCACTTGCAAAATTTTTCTTTATTTATTTATTATATTATTTTGTTTCTTTTTATTTATTTCTCTATTTACTGTTATTATTACTACTAAGATTTTAATTATTTGACTTGTTTTAAAAAAAAAAAAAAAAAAAATGTTACTGTTCACTATTTTTTTATTTTTTTGGGGGGGACAACAATGGAACCTAAAAAAACAAACAATACAACCAATGAACACTAGAAAAAATAACCAAGCCAAGCTACTGTTTTTGTACGTAACTCAATTTGCTGCTTCTTTTATATATATATATTAATTTTATGTTAATTATCTATTTATCATTACTGTTACCATTATTATTCTTATAGTTATTTGATTTGTTATTATTTTTATCGCAACAGTTTACTGCTTGTGTTTTCGACTTTTTTTTTTTTTATTAGTTCTTTCTTTATTTATTATTTTAAATTTGACCAAAGTTAATGTTTTTTTTTTTTTTTTTTTTACTGTTTTGTTTTGTTTGCCTTTTTTTTTCGAACACTGTTTACTGTTTTTTTTTTTTCTTTTTCTGATTTTTTTTTTTTAAATAGTAAGAGAACGAAAGAATAATAATTAAATTCAACAATTAGCGATGCCGATCTCCAGCAACGGCGCCAAAATTTGATCGCTAAAAAATAATACCCTTAAAATGGTATCGCGATACTGATATAATACGGTGTTTAAGTAGGGTGTCGAACCACAGGGATCGGTCTTGTAATTATCGATTTTAATTATTTGTCTATCTTTAACTAAAACGAATTTTTGTTTTGAGTTTTGAGTTTTAATATAAGAAAATAAAATACTAATATAAAACAAATGAAAATAGATAACTAGGTTAGAGATTGTGAATTTCGTATTTTGGCATTATGTTTTTCTTGTATTTTCTTTTTAATTTAGATTTGTGTAAATGAGTGTTCCCAACTACAAGTCGGAACTACTCAGAAAAATTAGATTTATTATTCTTTGGTATGATTTATCTTCGAGATGTAATTCCTATATTACTCTAATCTAGGATGAATTATAATTTAGGCATAAACCATCCAAACCAATAATTAAATCCTGATAATACGATTATATGATAGTTAGATTTAGACTACAGGTACCAGATCTAATGTTCTAATAATAATTGAATCTAAAATCGAAATCTCTACAAGAACATTTCGAGATTAAATTCAATCACAAATTAAACTATATTTTAAGCACAAAATTCATCATCATATAATTGTTCACATATAAACTAAAATTAATCAAACAATACAATATTACATAAATCAAAATACATATCACAATCTCAACTCGGTTAAGAGAAGATTAGTCGTTCATCGATTTGTTTTCCATTTGATCTTCGATATAATCAACAAGATTCAAAATGACCAAGCTCCAAAATAATTCGACAATCCAACCAATGAAAGCCAAAGAAGAACTAAAATTATAAAATAAAAAGAAGGAAAAAAAAAAAATGAATGATATCAAAAATCCTCACACCAGGTCGGCTACCTCCTTAAAAACTAAAGAAAAATCAATAAAAAATCAATCCCCATTTCCCCACCCACCCCCCAAACTATCCTAAAAGGAATAAAAAATCCTGAAATAAAAGCTCCCTCTACCAACTCTTTCCAAGAAAGGAAGTCCACCATGATGTCTCTCAAGTTTCCCTTTTGACCTCCAAAAAAGATTCATTTTCTTTTGATCGCTAATTAATGGCCGATGAGGTATGAACCGTTACTGCTGATTGCTTGCTAAGAATTAGGAAGGGTAGTTGGGATAGTTTGGGTCAGAGAAACAATAAGAAAAACGCTTTGGGCCTTGGCTTGAAAAGAACAAAATGTAATGTAAGAAAAAGGAATTTGGGCTTTGGCATAAGACATGGGCTTGAGGAAGAACAAAGTGAGGTGTTGGGCCTTAAAAACCAAATTAAAACATAACTACAATGGGTTTGGGTCCAACACATGAGCCCGCGGTGCATAGGGCGCCACTTTTGACATATTAACATGACCAACTTCGGAAGCTTGTATCTTTCTCATATGAACTCTGATTTTGCCATATGACCAGTCGTTGGAAAGCTCAGAGAATTTAGTTTCATATGAAACTTGTTTCATCCCAAAAATCTAATTGTGTAATTAGTTATGACCAAACAAAGTAGACAGTGATCTTCATTCTTATGCCGCCAAGCGCAACTTCTATCCGCTTGATTATTTTCTTGTGCATTTTACTCCGAATTATATTATTTTTTCTCCAATTCCAAAAATCTACAAAAATAAATAAAATAAAATAATTATACTAATTTAATTTATTCAAAAGAATAACAGAATGTAGATTAGTGATATTAGATCGCGTGAAATGTGGCGCGATCAGGTATTATGTCTACGTCATATGTGTCGAGACTTACCGTTATACAAACTACTTTGTGCCCTACCAATTGCAGACTGGCTATCACAATGTATACAAATAGCTGGCATAAGTTTTGCCCATATTAGAATATCTTCTAAAAATTGACGAAGCCATTCTGCTTCTCCACTTACTTTATCTAAAGTAATAAACTCAAATTTCATTGTAGACCTTGCAATACACGTCTGTTTGAAGGATTTTCATGAGACAACTCCTCCTCCAAGTGTAAAGATGTATCCACTTGTGGATTTAGTATCTTTACAATTTGTTATTCAATTAGCATCAGTGTAACCTTCAAGTACTGCTGGATATTTGGTGTAATGCAATCCATAGTTTAAAGTATACCTTAAATATCTAAATATCCTAACTATTGCATTTCAGTGTCCGTGTCCTGGGTTGCTAGTATATCTGCTCAGTCTACTCACTGTGTAGGCAATATCAAGTCTTGTACAATTCATTAAGTACATTAAACTGCCTGTTATACGAGCATACTCTAACTGAGAGATACTTTCACCAGTATTCGTAGTTAGATGACAATTCACATCAATAGGTGTTTTAGCTAGACTAGTATCGTACTTGTCGAATTTCTCAATTATTTTCTCAATATAATGAGATTGCAATAATACTAGTCCTTTAGTAGATTTAGAAATTTTAATTCCTTGAATTACATCAACAACACCTAAATCTTTCATATCGAACTTACTGATTAACATCATTTTGGTAGACTTAATGATATTATTGTTGCTACCAATAATTAACATCTCATCTACATAAAGGCATACAATGACGTATTCGGATTCATTATGTTTAATGTAAACACATTTGTTACATTCATTGATTTTAAATCCATTTGACATAATAACTTTGTCAAATTTCTTATGTCATTATTTTGGTGCTTGTTTAAGTCCATAAAAAGACTTAATAAGTCTACAAACTTTGTTCTCTGTGCTAGAAACAACAAACCATTCTGGTTGTTCCATGTAGATTTCCTCATTTAGTTCCCCATTTAGGAATGCTGTCTTAACATCCATTTGATGGAATTCAAGATTATGTATAGTTGCTATGGCTATCAACATTCTAATGGATGTTATTCTAGTAACCGGTGAGTATTTGTCAAAGTAATCAACACTTTCTCTTTGCTTGTAACCATTAGCTACAAGTCTAACTTTATATTTATCAATTGATCCATCTGCTTTGATCTTCTTTTTGAAGATCCATTTACACCCAAGAGGCTTGGAACCGGATGAAAGATTTACTAGTTCCCATTTATGGTTTTGCAAGATAGATTCTATTTCACTATCTACAGTTTCTCTCCAAAATGGTGTTTCAGGACTTGACATCGCCTCCTTAAAACTCTTAGGATCACCTTCTACCATATAAGTAAGAAAGTTAGGATCAAATGACTTTTTTGTCTTAGCCCTCTTACTACGTCTGGGTTCATTATCTTTCAAAGATATTTCATTTTAGACCTCACCTATCGTAGTATCAAACATTCTTTTTAAAGAACCAGACTCTCTAGAAATCTTACAAGGAAATATATCCTCATAAAAAAATGCATTTCTGGATCCATTATTACATCTTCAATCTCAGACTTGTGAACTAAAAACCAAAAAGCACTATTGTTTTGGGCATACCCAATGAATATGCAATCAATGGTTTTAGGTCCTATTTTAGTCTTTTTAGGAATAGGAACCGCCACCTTAGCAAGACACCCCTACACTTTCAAGAATTTATAAGTAGGAGTCTTACTTTTCCATATTTCATATGGAGTTTTATCCAATTTCTTATGTGACAACTTGTTAAGAACATAATTGGCGGTAAGTAATGTTTCCCCCCACATGTTCTAGGTTAGTCCAGAACTTATCAACATAGCATTCATCATTTCTTTTAAAGTTCTATTCTTCCTCTCAGCTACTTCATTTTGCTGAGGTGAATAAACTGCAGTTATTTGATGAATTATTCTGTGTTGAGTACAGAATTTCACAAACGGTGATTCATATTCACCACCTCTATCACTTCGAAGAATTTTAATATTTTTACTAAGTTGATTCTCAATTTCGTTCTTATATTGTATAAACTTTTCCAAGGCTTCATTTTTACTCCTTAGAAGATAAACATAACAGTATCTTATGCAATCATCAATAAAAGTAATAAAATACTTTTTACCACCTTTAATTTGGACAAATTTTAAATCACAAATATCAGTGTGAATTAACTCAAGATGTTTAGTACTTCTTTCGATCGATTGAAAAGAAGTTCGATTCAACTTGGACTCCACACAAGTCTTCCATTTATGATTTGAACAAATTTTGCATTTTGGCAATAAATCTAAGCTAGCATGCCAAATATCAATTGATTCAATCATATAAACAGAATATATAGCTTTATTAACTTTTGAAATCACACTCATTACATTCAATTTGAAGAGGCCTTAATTCATGTAGCCTCTTCCCACATACACTCCACTTTCAATTATTACAACATTTTCTAACTCAAAGACCATTCTAAAGCCCTTCTTACTCATCAAAGATTCAGAAACTATATTCTTGCAAATGTCCGGCACATAAAGCACATAATTGAGAGTAAGTTCTTTTCCAGAAGTTATTTTCAGCACAATCCTTCCATGTCCTTCAACTTTAGAAGTCGAGAAGTTTCCCATATAAAGTTGTTCATTTTGATCCACCGGTTGATAGGTGGGAACATTATCTTATCTGAGCAGATATGGTGTGTAGCCCCAGTATCCATGTACCATTCTTTCGGGTTGCTAACTAGGTTGACTTCAGACACCACTACTGAAAGGTTCATTTCGGAAACATCCGAAGTAAGATGCTCGACTTCAGTTACGTTAACTTGATGTGTATGCCTCTTTACATTACGTTTAACTCGGCATTCACTTGCACGGTGTCTACCCTTTCCACACGAGAAGCAATTTCCCTTGAATTTCTTCATTTTCTTTCTTGTGGGACCAAAGCTTTGACTCATTCCAAGGTTATGAAACTTTCGTTTCTTATTGGTCTTGTGAAGCTCCACATCATTTGTCTTTGAGCTCATGGAATAACGACTATCAGGATTCTCAACAAATCGATGTTCTTCTTCAATTCTAAGCCTCACAATCAAATTTTCAATGTTCATCTCTTTACGTTTATACTTGAGATAATTTTTGAAATCACTCCAGGTTGGTGGTAACTTCTCAATAATAGAAGTTACTTGAAATGATTCACTTAATGACATCCCCTCAGCGAGAATGTCATGTATAATGACTTGAAGATCTTCGGCTTGATTGACAACAGATGTGGAATCTACCATTACATAATCAGGGAACTTTTCAACTACAAATTTCTTTGAGCCGGCGTCCTCTGTTTTATATTTTTTTATCCAAGGATTCCCATAGTTCTTTAGCGGTTAAAATCCCTCCATATACTTTATACATAAAGTTGCTGAGAGCATTGAAGATATAGTTCCGACATAGATAGTCAGAATCTTTCCATGTTTCTACCACAGTCTTTATCTGATCATTGACATTCTCAGTCACAACTAGAGCATCTTCTTTGAGAAAATGAACCAATCTCAAAGTCGTAAAGTAGAACATCATATTTTGTTGCCACCTCTTAAAGTTTCTCCCATCAAACTTGTCAGACTTTTCAGCCTTAGGCAATGGAGTAGGCACCGTAGTGATAATGGTTTGAGTCATAGGAGACGTCACTTTAGAAGTCTCAATTGGCGTAGTATTTTCACTTGCGCATAGTAGTATATCTACAATTTTAACAAATGTATAATAAATACTTAGAAAATTTTACAACCAAAGCACAAACTAAGGAATCAAATGTTTCACTAACCAGAAACTGGAAGTTAAAGTTCACATAAGAATCATAAATCAATTCAGAACGTTAACGTTCACACAACAGATTCTGTACGTAAATGTTTACAAGACAGATTTAAAATATGAGCATTTACTTATTTATCTTAAAATTTCAGAATAAAAATGAATCTGCTTTAAGATTATTAGTATAAATGTCAAAATTTCAAGATAAATAATTAAATAACCATGGAATAAAATTAAAAATTATTAAAAATTATTAATGTAAATATTAATTATTCATGTAAGGGCATTAAAAAATAAATTATAAAAATTATGTGATGCAAATTAAGTGAATACTAAACCAGAAATATAATGTTAACATTAACATAATAAAAATAAAAACGAACAGTAAAAGAATGTGCTAACGTTAACGTAATAGAAACATTGTTTTAAATATTATATAAAAACTTACTCGAATGTTCAAACGACGAATTGAATTGAAGTATATCAAGGTTAGAGTTTGACTCTATGCCCTTAAAGCAGATTCACGCCCCCACACTGGTGCTAATGGTTGAATAGACATCTGTCTCCCAAGGTACAACGACCTTCAAGTTTTTGGTACAAGCACTTGAAACCAAAAACTTCGGCGAACTAAACTTGTGCTTGAACTCTCACAAAACTCTAAATGTTCCTTGTTTTTGTGGTGATATGAAGTGATAATGTTATGTATGAGACGAAATAAAATGAATGACAAGTCTCCTATTTATAGAAGACCAAAAACCACTATTGAATGGATACAATTTTGGAAAGACATCTGTTCACATTAACGTTAACACAAACTGTCACCAACTTTGGAAAGACACTTGTTTGAGTTAACGTTAACGCGAATAGTTACCTAATGAACCTTCATGTCTGTTCATTGGTACTAATTCAAAATTAACGATTAAACAGTTAATTAACTACTTAACGGGCACTAATTAAATTTTAAACTATTCTGGCGGGTCAAGATCCGACCCAACTCGGATCCGGTCCAAACCAAATCTATATAAAGATTGATTTGTCCCAACCCAAACTCGACCCGACCCAATTCGAGTTTGAAGGTTTGATTGTTAGTGGCTTGCCTTTGTCCTCAATTTATAAGTTGATGCAAGTTTGAGTTTCTTCTCCACAACCACTATGGGATAACTACACCTTACAATTCAAGTTTCTTATTTTCCAAGCAATGTGAGATAACTCATCCCATTTTTAAACAATGTGGGATAATTAATTCATTTATATCTTCAATTAATCTCAAATGGGTTTTTCTGATAATTTAAATCTCATTCATAACTTAATTATTTTTTATATATAACTATACTACATTGATCCTCAAACGACGAGGAATGCAACGGGATAATAACCCGATTAATTTATTTAATGGGTCTCATTTTAATTAATTAATTAAAGTAGTAAAAAATTCTAACAGTAATCATATTTTTGACTTAGTGAATGTTTAGTAAAACAATTAACCAATTATATTTGAGTGATATAAGGCACATAAAACATAATATAATAGGATATTTTATTACTAATTACATAAAAAAAACTCACGGGTTTATCTCATATTATAACAAAAAAAAAAGTATAAATTTTTAAAATATATTCACTTGAAATAATCGACATGGATATTAAAATGAAAAAAAATTACATGTATATTAAAATGGTATAATTTAATGAGTTTGATCTATTGTGGACATTCACAAAAAGTGTTTTTTTTTATTGATATTTATTTTCATAATTAATAAATTATTAATAGTGTTTTTGACCGTTTCAGTGAACATTCACTTTTGATGTTTTTTTTTTTTTTTCACTAAAAAATAATCAATATTGAAATCAAAATGAAGATTGATAATGAATTCCATCATGACATAATTTTCATGAATTTAATTTATTGTGAACGTTCATAAAATAATTTTTTTATTAGTGTTTATTTCCATAATTGATGGATTCTTAGGGAAGTGCCGTTTGGCCATTTTTAGTGAACGCTCACTTTTTAATTTTTTTTCACTATAAAATAATCATTATGAAATATCAAAATGAAATGGGTAAAATGTAAATCAAAATAGAATAATTTTCATGAATTTAATCTATCGTGAACATTTATAAAATAAGTTTTTTTGTGGTTTTTATTTCCATAATTGGTGAGTTCTTAATGACTTTTGACTATTTTTGGCATAGTGACCGACATTAGTTGTAAATTAGATGACAAATGGGACATTAATTTAAAAAAAATATTAGGACTATTTAGTGAATGGTTTTTGAAGACTAAAACTTAATCGGTTTTTCTATAAAATTTACTAATTATAAGGATTAAATAATAAAAATTTCTAAGTTTTATTAAATTAGATATATCATAGAGGAATTAATCCAATGGTTCTACTCTTACATTATTTTTATAATTATCATCGTCTTTTGGACTTAATGTTTAGTCTTTTAATAAATTATAACTAAGCAGTGAAATTAATTTTAAATAAAATCACCAAGAAATTTTTTAGTTACAATATGGGTGGTTTTAGTTACAAAGTAGGTGATAGCGCGTTGTGACGGGAAAGGATTATAAATTAATGGGTAAATTGTCTTTTACCCTCTCTCACTTTCACTAATTATTATTTTATCCTCTGTATTTTAAAAAATTACATTTTCTCTCTTTCTACTAAAATAAATAAGAACTAACATTTTCCATTCAAATTAGTAAAATATTGTTAAAATGGATGACATTAAAATTTTCATCTAATTTTTAAATAAAATTTGCGACATTGTCTATATATTTTAATATTAATTTAATTTTTATCACAAATATTTAAACAAGGAAAAATACATGTTAAAAGACATTTCTATTAAAAATTCCATCCAAATTAATAGAATTAAAGGTCAAAATGGTAATTCTCTATTTTTTTTTAATCAATTTTATATATTTTTTTCTATTTTCTTCCTCCTTTTTCATATCACCGACCTCTCTCTCTCTCCACCGAATTTCTCTCTCTCTCCAACACATTCTTCCTCCGCCACCACTATTGACGCCGCAGCCACAGACACATCCACCACCCTGCTGCCACCAATACCGCCGACGGGGTGAACCACCACCAATAAGTATGATAAAAACCTATGTATAATAAGACACAAATTTGTGCTCTAATATAATTTCTGTTTTTATGGCACTATTTTATGTCCTTTTACATTATATATAGATATTAATTTATTTAATTACTAATTAAATTCTATTGGAACACTACTTTGTGTCCCGTTAAATATTTGATTATAAGACACAATATATATAGTGTCCCGAAAAGTACTTTTATAGGGCACAAGACATATGATGTCCCAACAAATTGACTTTTATGCGACACTTTCAATGTTGTACCCCGAAAAGTATCTTTATAGGGTACAATACATATAGCGTCCCAACAGAAGTGCCCTTAGCAGTTTTGTTGTAGTAAATAGTTGGCAGTGAACAATCGCGTTGGGGTGGTGATGAATCATGTTGTTGGGGGTAGTGATGAATCGCGTCGTGGAAAAATCCAAAATCAAAATTTGAAACATTTTCGCGTTGCAGCATTTGATTGCTAGGTGATTTCAATAGAATCTGAGGCTCTAGTTGAACAATTGCCAATGACCCTATTCTTCATTACGGTGGTAGAGTTCTTCAGTCTCGGTTGTAGAAGAGGGAGAGAAAGAGATGAAAAAGAAGAACAAAGAGAGAACAAAAAGAAAAAGAAAAAAAATTAAAAAATATATATATAAAATAGGGCAAAATACTTTTTAAATCCTGTAACTATTGATACATTTCTATGTGGTCCAAAAAAATTTTAGCGTTTCAATTTAAACCTTGTAATTATGTTGGCAGTTTTAATTGATCAATTTGTTAGTTTTTTATCCAAACTAACATAAGGATAATTTTTTAGGAAATTATAGTATTTTTATATTTTTTAAGGTTTTTTTTTAGTCTTTTATAATTTTATTTATTTTTGTTCTTCTTTTTTTTGTACTTTTTTTTTTTTTTTTTGCTTTCTTGTTGTCCTTTCTCTCCTCCTTCCTTTCTCACTCTTCCGATCTCTCCTCCCCCCCCGCGGAAACAGAGGGTGGGTGTCCACTGCCTTCTCCATAACCATAACCATGGTCGCTACCGCGAGTATCATCGCCACCTGAACCCCAACCCTCACCCTCTCCTTTCTCTACTCCGCCACTGCCTTTTCCACTCCCTTCTCCATAACCATGGCCTTTACTACCACTGCCTGAACCCTACCCCTCGCCTCGCCCTTCACCACTACCCTTTCCACTGCCTTCGCCAACACCATAACCACTTCCATAACCATCACCGCCAGGACCAATACCACGACCTTCACCCCACCCCACCCCGGCCTTCACCACCACCCTTTCCAGTCCCTTCACCAACACAATGGCCGCTACCATAACCATCACCACCATCGCCTGAACCCCCTCACTCTCGCTTCGTCCTACACCTCCCTCACCCTCACCTCTCCATCCTATATATCTCGGATTTACCTCTCTATACACATCCGTACAAGTGTAGATACATATAGGAACAGTTATCGTTGAAGGTCTGAATCAGATCCGAACAAATCTATTAACTAATTTCTGTTAATTAATCAACTCTTAATACTTTTTCCCCCTAAGACCGTGCTCCATAAATATGTACTATCTGAAGTTTCTGAAATTGTGGAATCGAATAGTAGAATTTCTCTATGGATCAAACAAAGCAAACGATTCAGCTTAGCTCGAGCTTCTGCTTTTTCTCTCTAGGAATGAAAATAAAGATGGAATCGCGCAGTTGAGGTTGGCCTTTGGCTTTTTCTAACCCTCTCCTCCTTGTTTTCAATTGAAGCAGTTGGGTTCCGAAGGTGAACCAATTCAACAGAAACGGCGACAATGAACCAATTCGTGGAATTTTCGCGAGTTCTTTGATCGGAATGATTTGCAGAGATGGAGATCTGGAGGTGATTGAAGATGGAGGAGAAGTATCGCTGGAGACAGAGACAGAGAGAGAGAGAAGAAGAAGAGGAGAAAATGAGAAGAAAAATTAAAAAAAATGTAAAAATAAAATAAAATGACCAAACCAACCCCCCTAGAATGGCACGTGCAATGCACATGCCATCATTTCCGTTAGTTTAGATGAAAAATCTAACAAAATGACTAATTAAAACCACATATACCTAAAGGGTTTAAACTGAAATGACACAAATTTTTTGGATCAAATAGAAATATATCAATAGTTAGAGGCTTTAAAATATATTTTGCCCTATAAAATAATTATAGTAGGGATACTATTGTCTTTTTATTTTAATTAAAAAGACAATTAAGGGCCTGTTTGGTAACCGTTTCCATCACATCTTATTCAAGTGGATGAGATGGGATGAGAATTCTGCTTTCTTTTTTAGAGTAGAATCACGTTTGGTAACGATAATTTTATTTTTGGTACTGGTAACAGAATCGCATTTGGTAACGATATTATCCTACAGATCAAGAATTAATCCTAAACCATAATCAAAATCGAAATCCTAAAGCCAAATCGAAATCAAAATCCTAAATCCCAATTAAAATCGAAATTGAAATCCTAAACCCAAATCAAAATCGATTTCGAAATCGAAATTCTAAACCCCAATCGAATCGAAACCCTAATAAGAATTGTTGCTCGAAATTGAAATTGAAATTTTAAACCCCAATCGAAATCGATTTCGAAATCGAAATTCTAAACTCCAATTGAAATTAATTTCGAAATCGAAATCTTAAACCCCAATCGAATCGAAATCGAAACCCAAACAAGAGTTGTTGCTCAAAATCAATTACAAATTGAAATCGCTAATTTTTGGGAGTGATGAGCGAAGCCGATGAAGTTGGAGTGACGACGACGAATGGCAGTGGCGATGGCGATAGCGACAACGATGATGATGAACAACAGTGGCAATGGCAACGACAACGACGATGATGAGTTGGAGCGAACAGTAATGGCGATGGCGACGAGGCAAAGACGATGGTGATGAGAAAGAGGAGGAAAACGGAGGAAGACAACGACGAGAAGGAAGAGGAGGACGAAGGAGGATGATGAACCAGACGTGAAACACAACAACGAACTGATGAAGAAGAAGAAAAATGAAGAAGAAAAAAAAAGGCTTATAAGAGTTGAATGGCAGACGTCATTAACAATTTTATTAATACTGACTTTGTCCTTTTTTTGTTTGGGAATGGAATGAGAATTATGAGAAACAACAAATTTTTGTTTCTCATTTCTTAAAAAAAAAAAAAAAAGGTGGGAATGATTCTTGGTTTTGAGATGAGAATGGGAAGAGAAACAGATTTACCAAACGTTATGTCCAAACAGAAATCCCAAAAATCTGAGAATAGGATAGGATTTTTGGGATGGGAACGGTTACCAAACACGACCTAAGTAATTTCATAATTTTTTTGACATTAAGAAAATTAATTTCTTACTTTGTTTCAAGTAGATGAAGTTAGGCATATGTTTTAAAATGGAAGGGGTAAAGTGATAATTAGTGAAAGTATAAGGGATAAAATGCAATTTATCCTCAATTAGTAGGGAAGTTGATGGAACCACATTAAAAGTTAAAAGTGTAGACTAAAATATGAAAATAACAAACTAAATCTATATCATAAATCAGGACGGGTATATTCACAGCCGTCGGATGAGAGATAACTTCTAGATATTTTCTGACCATCGGATTAATTTTAACCGTGTAAGGAAACTAATTTGCGAAAAAGGAAAAATATTTATGTAAATGGAAATTAAATTAATATAATATTGTTAGTATAAAAGATATTGTTAATGTAAATGGATAATCCCCTCTTCCTCTCTCTCATCTCCTCTACTCGGTCTTCTCTCTTTCGGTCTTCTCTCGCGATCATCACTCCGCTACGATCAATGCTCCGCCTCTTTCCGAACCCTAATACTCTCAATCTCACTCACTCCGTAGCCCTACCTCTTCTTATCCCCCAATCATCGCTGCTTTCTTCTCTTTCCATCACCCACCGAAAATCAAGTTGTTTCATTGCCTAACATTCACCGCTCCGTCATCTCCCCCGATCATCGTCTCCTCCTTCATCTTCGCGACCGTTGGATGGGTTTCAGTTACACCGCTCCTCATCATCATTCACCGAAAATCAAGCTGCTTCATTCCCTACTGCATTCGTGTCCTAATTGTTCGTTTAATTGCAAATCGTCAAATCATGCCCTGATCTTTGCCCTAATCCCTTTTCTTTGCCCTAATTTCTTAATGGAATATCTCTCATCTCTCATCTCTTTATCAATCGCTTATAAAACCCTCATGTCAGCCATTCATCTCACAATCGGTCCACGCAATAGAAGATCAGAGGTCACCGCAATACACGATCAGCTGTTGCTACGGTCAGTTCCGATTTTGCTACCGTGTTTGCTTTCTATTTGCTATTGTTTGCTATTCTTCTTCTTTTTGAAATTGGTTCTTGTAAGCAAATAGCATAAAACTCCTGATTAGTGTTTGATTGCTCTATAATCATATAATCATACCCATGTTGTACGGGTGTTAGGTTTTCTGATTTCTCATTGAATTTATTTTGTTGTTTGATTCTCTATTTTTCTATTTTGAGACCCTTAAAATTGAAACCGCTCATCAACTGAGGTGGAACTAGAAAGAGTTATGTAACTTTGAATTTGTTCGATTTATTTTTTCTACTCTTAATTTGCTGATATATCGAGTGTCTTTATCTCAATTAAGTTTTTTGTGCTCAAGATTGTTTGCTATTCTGTTTCTATTTTTAGTTCCGGATAAAACAATTTTAGAATTTTTCTATGGGTGCTGTTTTTTCTTCTGAATATTCTGTTCCTAGATTTGTGTCTGTTCCCTGATTTCTGTGTCTATTCCCATATTTCTGTTTTTTTTTTTCCCAGGTTTTTAATGAATCGGCGTTGTAATTTGGATTGGGAGCAATAAGTATTAAATACAAGAGTCGGGAACTACTGTGTCCAAAGACCCCAAACAGTAAGTTCATGAAAAAATCACTTTATATTTTCTATGGGTGCTGCTTTTTTTAGTGTTTCTGTTTTTTTTGCGTTCCTGTTTCTGTTTTGTTCCTGTACCTGTTCCTGTTTCTGTTCTGTTTTTATTTCCTGATTCTTTGAATGTGAAACAAGATAAGAAAATTTGCTTGGGATTTCCCGTTTTGTTGTTGTTGTTAGCTAATAACAGCGCATTTAGAAAAAATCACTTAATCACTGGGAGTATTAAAAGTTAAAGACTTTTTCCACTATTTCATTTCACGTTTCTCTCTTTAATTTCCAGTACACTAAGCATCGGCATAATATCATTATTTCATCCCTGATTAATTGCTTTAATCAGTGATCATGATATTAGTGATCCAATTGTCAGTTAAATACTACATATGCCAAACGATAGGAGGACCTAAACACAAGATAGAGTCAAGCCTCTCTTTAAACCCAAATGACACTTCACAAATTCTGAGTGATTGACATCTTTCAAGTTCAAATAGTCTTTACTTGGTTTTTTGTTATACTTTTTCTTGCAGGGTTCAATTACTGTAATTATACTTGCATTACATGTATGTTTGAAATCAATGTTCAATTGTGGCAATTTTGTTATGAATATTGTATGAAAAAATGATCTATCATTTTTTTTTGAAAAAAATTGTTATGTTTATATTATTGCTTTTTGCTTTGTTGCTATGAAAATGAGAGTATTGAACTTGAGAATGTTATCTAAATAATTTGAATTAGGCCAATTTTATCTATATAATAAGTTCAAAAAGACTACCATTGGATTTAAAAATTAAGTTATATTCTGTATTGTCGAATCAAACTATCTCACTTATAAAATGAGAATTAGGATCACTCTAAAAGAAAATTAGGGTTATATGCTAGCATAATATCAAATTAGGTATAATTTTTTAATAGTTTGATACCAGTATTGTGATTGTTATTGTCAATATTTTTGTTTTAATTGGTTGGAGTTCACTGTTTCCGTTCCTGTTTCTGTTTGCGTTCCTGTTTTTATTCTATTCCATAACATATAGGCCAGTTCTGTTTATATCTATTTCTGTTCTTGTTCTGTTTTTGTTTCGTTTCCTTTTTTTTATTCCCAAAATTTCTATATTTTGGAACAGAAACACCAGAAGCTAGGGATATACTGTTTCCATTCTGTTTCCTATTCCTGCTTCTGTTTCTGTCCTGTTCCTGTTCTTGCTTCTGTTTCTGTCCTTTTCTAATGGTTTGCCAATTTGATGCTATTTAGAAAAATTGTGGGATGGGGTTCAAACAGTCTTTGCTTAGATTTTAGTTTTACTTTTGTAGCGTTTGCTTAGATTTTAATTTTACTTTTTCTTGCAGGATTCGGTTATTGTAATTATGTTGGCATTACATGTATGTTTGAATTTGAAGGACATGGGCAAAAATATGATTTATAAGGAAATATCATTTTATCATTATAGAAGAAATATGACTAGGACAAAGGTAAGCTGACCAGGATGAACAAAGTGATGACTAGGACAAACATAAACAAATTAATTCAATTTTCCTTAATTAAAAATTAATTACTTGGGTTTAGTCTTCAGACTTTCCTGCTTCTGTTTCTGTCTGTACATGTTTATGTTCTGCTTGAAAGGGTGTATCTGTTTCTATTTCTGTTCTGCTTCATGTTCCTATTCCTACTTCTGTTTCTGTCCTGTTCATGTTTATATGTTCTGTTTTCAATGAAAATACCAGTGGCGCATTCATTTTGTGTTTTTGTTTCCATTTGCTCCAATAGTGGCATTTATTTTGTGTTTCTGTTCCCGTCTATTCTGAAATGTTAAGACCAGAACATAAACATGATTTTTTGTTTCTGTTTGCATTCTTGTTTCTGTTTTGTTTCTGTTCCTGTTTCTATTTGCGTTTCTGTTTCTGTTTCTGTTATGTTCCTGCGTTCCTGTTTCTGTTTTTTAAAATTTGTGCACGTATTATTAATTTATGTTTTGTTTCCTCCAACATACAAAATGGATTAAGTTTTTTGTGCTTAAGATTTGTTAGTTAGCTTTGATCTGTTTGTTTCTGTTCTAAATTTGTTTATTGGGATTTGTTAGTTACATGAAATTTTATTGTTATTGTATAACAGGGGAATAAATATAATCTTTTACCAAATTGAGTTTTAATTTCAATACTAGAAATATTAAATGAAATTGTTTCTTTGTTATTCTGTTTCCGTTACTGTTTCTGTCATGTTACTGTTTATTTTCTGTTCCTGTTCCTGTAACGATTTCAGCTTAATAATAGATTATTACTTAAAATAATTAGGCTTAAGTTCCGTTCCTGTTTTTGTTTCTATTCTATTTTTGATAATTTTTTAGATTGTGTATGTGGTTTTTTGTTATATTTATACTTTTTAAAGATTAGACATGTTTATATTTGTGTTTCTTAGAAATTACAAACTTTTTAGTTATATTCATATTTTTTGAGATTATTTTTTAGAGAAATATACATATTCCTATTTTTTGTTCCTGTTTCTGTTTTCTGTTCTGTTTCCGTTTTGTTTCTGTTCCTGTTACCGTTTCTGTTCCTGTTCCTGTTTCTGTTCTCTGTTTATGTTGTATTCATTTCTAAATTCTGTTTTGATTTTAATTTATATTTATGTTTTTATTTGGGCTAACAGAAATTAGAAATGTTTTTAGTTTGTGTTTATATTTTTTGATTATATTTGTACTTTTTAGAAATTAGAAATGTTTATATTTGTGTTTTTTAGAAATTAGAAATGTTTTTAGTTATATTTATACTTTCTAGGATTATTTTTTTCGAAAAATATACATATTCCTGTTTCCGGTTCTGTTTCTGTTCCTATTCCTGTTATGTTCCACACAATAGTCTGTTTTTGCCATGTTCCTATTTCTGTTTTTGTTATGTTCCTATTTTTGCTCGATGTTCCTGTTGTGTTCATTTCTAAATTCTATTTCTATTTCTATTTTAATTTTTATTTATGTTTATATTTGAGCTAACAGAAATTAGAAATATTTTTAGTTTGTGTTTGTATTTTTAGATGAAAGCACAATGGATGAAAAAGAATATCCTACATATCGTCATTGCAATAATGAAAAAATTTACAAAGTGAGGGGACAAGATGTTGACAATAGAGATATTGTTTCTTACAATGCAGACATTTCAAAGAAGTTCGATTGTCATATTAATGTTGAAGTTTGTGCTGGATTTCGATGTGTTAAATATATAAACATGTATATCTACAAAGGAGTTGATCGAGCATCATTAACATTGGAAGGAGTAGATGAGATATTTTGACAACATATGTTAACAATTAAAATTCATTATTTTTTTTTTATATTTGTGGTTGTGGGTCCTTACAGTATATTCTCTAATGATATTTTGGTGATGAGTTTGTTAAAACACATGTTAACAATAAAATTTCATGATTGGTTGGACGTTTGTGTTTATGGATACTTACGGTATATTCTATAATGATATTTTTGGTGTTAAGTTTGCTGATTTTTCTTTTTTTTGCTTAGTCTCTTAAATATTAAGGTTTTTTTTTTTTTTTTCTATTCGTGCCTTATTGTTTTCTAACCGAATGAGTGAAACAAATGAAATAGAATGGATAGTGTACATTTAGTAAATCCTAGTCCACTTTTTTTTTTTTTTTTCCTTTTTTTGTGCAAAGGGTTAGGTTAAGATTTTTTAGTGTGCACTTTTAGCAATTAGATCTAATTAATTATTTTGGGGTATATATCTAATAATTTTGTACATTTAAAAAAAAAAGTGTGCAGGTATAAAGATCCAAAAATCTCGGAACTCTTTTATTTTGGCCTTTTGTCTTTTTACGCTTTTTTCCCCTCTCCTTTTACATTTGAATTTTGACTTGTTTATAATCATATGGTCAAGATGGACAATAAAATTATGACTTTTACCCTTTTGATGTTAAAGAGTCTTTTTCATTATATCATTGTTTTTTTGCTTTTATAAGAAAGTTGTTTGTCAAAGAAGTCACCTAATGATTTTTCTTTTAAAAAAATTAGTAAATTTTATTTTATTAATTATTATTATGTTGGTTAACTGGAATATTTGGGAATGTTGTATATATAAAACAAGTTATGTTATTTTTTTCTTAAATGTCGGTTATTATTGTGTTCACTTGAAAAACTAGAGTTGAGAATTTAGAAAACAAAAATTGTTTTTATAAATTTTTACATGTATTATTAATTTGTGTATTATAAAATTGTATAATTGTGGTTCATTGGAATTATTTGACGATGAAAGAAAACTTTAACAAAAAGGGTAACTTTAACTTTGACAAGGGAAGAGGAAGATGATTTTTTTTTTTTTTTTTTAAATAAAAGGGTATTTTTTTATTTTTATTTTTTTTAAAAAGATGAAAATATAATAGACGGTGGAGGTGGCGGGGGGCGGTTATGGTTGCAGTGGCGGTGGGAGGGTACGGTGGCAATGGGCAGTTACGATGGCGGTGGGCAGTGGAGGTGGGCATGGGCGGGTGACGATTGGAGGAGGTGGTGGCGGTGAGCGGTGGGTGGTGGACGGAGACGGTGGGCGGTGAGAGAGTATGGTAGGGTGGGAGGTAAATATAATTATTTTAAAAAATCAAAGTTAAAAATTGTGATTTTAAAAAATATGGGGTTTTAATGATTTTTAAAAAAAATAAATAATTTTTTTTTAAAAAAATATAGAAGTGCATTTATGTGATAGAGGTGAAAATTGGTTGTATTTGTCAAATTATAGGGTTGATTGGTATTTGTCAAATAACATTGGAGGTTTCTGGTATAAGGTCTTTTAGGGGAGGTCTTGGGTATAAACCTTTCATTATTTTGTTTTTATTGTTTTACACCCGTGCCTTCAGGCACAGGTTATACACTAGTATTATATATAAACTAGTAAGTGACCCAGGTAAAAAAGAGGGGATTACATTATTTGGTCCTTATAAGAGAGTGTATTGAGAAAATGATCTTCCAAATGCTTACATTAAGTTTTTGGTCGTTGTAACCTTTTTAGAGTTTAGTTCCTGGTCATTACCCCTTATTTGTGTTATATTTACAATTTATATCATTCTGTTAAAAAATATGAGTATTCACTCTTTCAAAACCCACCAAATTATCAAAATCATCTCACTCAATTCACCGTTAATAGAAATTAAAAATATATATATATACCAAATTAATCTACGAAAAATCTTTTTTTCCGACGATATGAATTTCAATTTTTTTTGGGTAACTTTTTGTTGGTTTGTAAATGTTCATTTTTTTTTTTTAAATTAATCTACCAAAAATTCTCTTTTAACGACATGAACATTCACATTTTTTTTGTTTTTTTTTTTTTTTTTAATATTTAATACATATTTATACTAATTGTATTACTGTGAATGTTTATACTTTTACGAAAAACACATCAAAATATATACTTTCGCCAAAACACAAAAAATATTACAATATGAACATTCACCAAAATATATTAATAAGAACATTCACACAAACAAAATGATCAAACAATCACAATCGCAATTAATAAATTAAATTCCATTAAAATCACAACTGTAACACCAAAAAATAAACAATGAACATTCAACAAAAAACAAAATCTAGCCACATGAACATTCACAAACACAAAATCGATCAACAAGAGGTTCGCCACTGCCGTCGGTAAACTCTATCGGCCAGTGGTGACAGAGGTAGTGAAATGACATAACTGCAGCCAAAGAACATTCACATGAACAAAACTCATGCCAAAAACCTCACACAAATCACAGAGCTGACCAAATGCCAACGATGCTCACGATTTGGTGGATGGGACAATTAGTATGTGTGAACGTTCAGATCACATGACCAAAACTCATGCCAATATACTTTCTTCATATCAATGAGCTAATCAATCGTCCGTCCACCAGATCTGATCAAATCCCACTCTAATATGAATATTCACATATACAAAAAATCTCACACAAAATTGAGAAAACGAACACCTACCTCAAGTGTCAGTTTCTCGAATAAGAACAAATCGATCAATCGAAAACTGAGGATGAATAGATCCGACGTGTTTCAGTTAATCGATCATCAATGGACGATGAACAGATCGATTAAATCTCAAATCGGATGATAAACAGATCGATCAAATCGAATCTCCGACGGTGAGATTTGAGGTCATGATCTGGAAAACAAGAATCTTGAACCACTTCGATCGGCAACGGTGACAACGATCAATCCTCAATCGACGATGAATGAATAGATCTGCGATATCCGAAGAGGAATTGAATCGAGAATCAAAACAGATCTTCAATTTGGTGAAGCAAAACATTGCTTCGATATCACCAAAGGAGAGAGCAACTCGATTGCATAGAAGCAATGGAAGCGACGATTGATGAACATCGACGATTAATGAGCACCGAAACCGTTACCTCAAGCAATCGATAATCGAATCGGATCAAGAACAGAAGAATCGAAACACAATCGATGAATAAAATACCGTCAAACAAATCTCGGATCGAGAACTGACTTGGAAGAAAAACGCAAATCAAATCGCAATGTGTTTGTCGATTATAATTACAGACCTGAAAGAACAACACAGATCTGGAAGAACAATTGCAATTGCACAGCTCAATGTGTTCGTCAATCTGGAATAGTGTTCGTTGATGCAGACCGCAAATGATGAGATCAATCAAAGCAACATCAACGATGATGAACAGAGCAACAACAAAACAGAATGATGATGAACAGAAGCGATCAATCTTGAATCGTGAATTGGAAAGAAAGTGGATTGTTCATTGTCTTTGTTTGCAGGGGTGACGGTGGTTGGAGGCTCTCGTTCGGCGGCGATGGTTGTGGCGGCATAAGCGATGGTAGTCGAAATATGTCTGCCAGTGGTTTGCAACGGTGGTTGGCGGTCGTTCGACGATTGAGAGAGAAAGCTTCAATCGGCGGCTATACGTGGTGATTGATTGAAATGAAAGTATAATCCTCAATTTAGGGTTTCGATTTCATGTATATATATATATATATATATATATATATATATATATATATATAAGGGGCATAATTGTCTATTCAATTTTTTTTTTTTAGAAGGACATTTCTCTAAGAATGTTTAGAAAAAGGTTTAAAAAATAATCTTTTTCAAAAACAGGTTAAATAAGGAAAGAAAAAGCTAAAACAATGTCCAAACAATAAAAAACCCTAAAAAATATTGAATTTAATTTAATATTATTTTCAATTTAATTTTGTAAATTTAATATTTTAATATTATTACTAAATTTAATATCCATATATTATTTCTATAATTTTTGTAAATTTAATGTTCATCATTTTTGTATATTATATCTCTTTTTTATATTATTTTTTAAGTTTATTTTTATAAATTTAATGTTTTAGTATTATTATTAAATTTAATGTCCATATATTTTTCTATAATTTTTGTAATTATATTTTCTCTTTCATATTATTTTTAATATTTTAGTATTATTACTAAATTTAATATCTATATATTATTTTTATAATTTTTGTAAATCTAATATACATACTTTTCGTGTATTATATTTATGTGTTTATCTTATTTTTGAGTTAATTTTTATAAATTCAATGTTTTAGTATTGTTACTAAATTTAATGTTCAAATATTATTTTTATAATTTTTATAAATTTAATGTACATAGATTACGTATATTATACATTTTTTTATATTATTTCTATAATTTAATTTTATATAAATTTAATATCTAAGTATCATTACAAATATAATATATTTATAATTTTTATGAATTTAATATAAATTTTTTTCTTATATTATATTATGTATATTATATTTTCTCTTAAAAATTATTTTTTTAATTTAATTTCATGAATTTAGTGTTTAAGTATTATTACTAAATTTAATGCACATATATTAATTAAATAAATTTAATGTTTAATTTTAATATCCAAGCATTATTTCTATAATTTTCATAAATTTAATGTCCATAATTTTATATGTTATATTATTTCTTTAATTTAATTTTTATAAATTTAATATTTCACTATTATTAATAAGTTTAATATGCATATATTATTTTTATAAGTATTATATTTTCTCTTTTATATTATGACTTATATTTTCTCTTTTATATTATTTTTTAAATTGAATTTCTATAAATTTAATGTTTCAATATTATTACTAAATTTAACGTCCATATATTAATTATAAAAATTTCGTGTATTATATTTTTTATTTTATATTATTTTTTTAATTTAATTTTTATAAATTTAATATTTTAGTATTATTACTAAAATTTTTAGGGATGTCAATGGTTTGGTTTCGGTATAATTTTATATAAAATTGAACACAAAACTGTTAGACATATATCAAACTAAAACTACAACCAAAATTGTTGTTGTTTTTTTTTTTTAACGGTTTTAAAATCGAACCATTGAACTTTATACAAAACTATAATTGCAAAACTGCAAAACCATTTAAAAAAATTATATTTTATAAAAAAACAAAACTAAAACCAAAACAGCGAAACAACCGATCATTATTTTTTATATATAAACCAAAACATAACTAAAATATAAAACATAAATTTCAAAAAATAAAACCAAACCACAAAATTAACCCTAACACACACACACACACACATATATACAGGAGGGATTAAAGTGTAAATTATATATATATATATATATATATATATATATATATATTAGGAGATAAATTGTAAATATATAAAAAAAAAAATAAGGGTATATATGTCATAAAAATATATCTAAAATATCGGTTACATGGTTCGGTTATGCAATTTGGTTTTGTGGTTCAATTTCGCGGTTATTATCTCAAAACCAAAACAAAAACCAAAATTGTTTCGGTTGCAAATTTCAAAGCCAAAACCACAACCAAATTATTTAGTAGGGTTTCAAAATCGGATCATTTGGTTCGCCGGTTACCCGTCGGTTCGGTTTTTACTACCATCCCTAAAATTTATTGTGCATATATTATTTCTATAATTCTCATATATTATATTTATTTTTTTCTTTTATATTCTTTCGTAAATTTAATTACTGTAAATTTAATGTTTTATTATTGTTACTAAATTTAATATCCATATATTATTTCTGTAGATTTTTATATATGAAAAAAAAATATTTTCTCTTCTCAATTATACCAAAAAAAAAAAAAATCTTCTCTCTCCTCCATTAGGTATAATTTATATAAAGTAAAGTACAAATATATTTTTTATATTTATGTTAATTTAGATAATCAATCTGGACCGCTCTTTATGTGGGAGATAAAAAATGGTTGTGATTTATCTATGGAGATTTATGTAGGTCTCGTCTTATTATATTGATAAATTAACCAATAAGATAATTTTTAAAGTCAATAATTTAAACAACCAAGATAAATGATTGTAATCAATTGCTCACTGCATACATGAAATATTCCAAGTTATATTACATGATATAAATATTTGGCATACGCAACATACAAATTTAAAAGAAATACATATTAAGATTTAGCTCAAAAACCGCGATTACATGGGTGTTGGGGCACAATCAACTGGAGATGACGGTTCATCACTTGCCCCTGGAGTTAGAGCTCTGGCGGACACAGGGCCGGCAGCAATTGGTGCCGGACTGACGGCAGACACAGGACCGACTGCTGCACCTGAACTCATAATCTGAGCCATTGCTCGTCGTGTGCTACTTCGTTGTGCCTTACACAAGTTCTGCAAATATACCCCTGTGCCATACCACACATCTTATTATACCCATTTTTTTGTCATTAGAAAAATAAATGCTGATATTTTCTAAGACCACACATCTTATTATACCCATTTTTTTGTCATTAGAAAAATAAATGCTGATATTTTCTAAGATCTTTTATACATATATGTTATACAAAGCGCAAGAGTGAGGCCAGGCCTTTTAACCTGCTCGGACGGAGGCGCAAGTCTCGAAGTCTGAGGCATAAATCCAATATGATTTTTTAGTATATATATAGATGAAAAAAATGGATAATAAACATAAAGAATTTAGGCTAAATTAGCAACAAAATAAAATAATAATTTTTTTTCAAAGAATAATGAAATGTAAATAAGTAAATATAGAAGTCCAATTCTCGCTAATTTAATTACTAAATGGAAAGAAGAGGAAAGATAAAAATAACCACATTATGGTTATTTTCTAATAATAATTTGAGTTATTTTAAATACATATTTTAGTCAAAAAAAAAAAATACGATGACTTAATTTTAATTAACATTAATTTACTGGGAAAAAAACCATTGGTCTTATGCCCCAGGGTCCAAGTTTTACTCCCAAGTCTTGACATAGAAGTGTGGCGGTGTACAACTAAGGAGGTTTTCATCACACAAAAAAAATTACTCACCTTCACCGAGAGCCAAATTATAGTAAAGGTCAATAATGTTGGGACAATTCTGATAACACCACGGAGAGCAAAGCTTGGAGATAAATTCAGTCTCCACTAAGGAGTCTGATGATATTCCAATAGAGTTCCTATCGAGCCCACATGCACCGACACATTCATCACTCTCAATCCATTCTGGCAAGTTGTGGACCACCACCTTCGACGTCTTACATTCGAGTGTTCTACTTTCATCTTTCGACGAAAATGTCTCTAGCGAACATCTGTTCCCAAATGACGAGATTGAGAAAGAACATAATCCAACAGGCAAATTGTCGCACAAAATTTCACCTGTATATGAGAGAAAATATTTATGTTTTTAACGATATATAAATATATGTAAATATTGTTTTGAAAGCACCAAAATCGAACTTCAGAATTAGATTTAGAATTGAACAAACAATTTTTTAGATTTTTTTCCAATTTTGTGCGACCAAAAACTATCTAAAAAATTTTAAACTTCGATTTAAAGTGACAAAAATGAAATAAAAAATAAATGCCCTCAAAATATACCAAGAGCTCCTTGTAGGAAAAAAGAGAGAACAATGAAGACGACAAGTGCCATTTCTTCCTGCTTTGGGCTATGCTTGCTTTGAGACGTTAATTGAATTGGGATGAAAATGTTGGGAAGAGAAGGTGGTGTTTATATAGAGAAAATAATTGTGAAAATTAGTACAAAAAATGACACTCACGAGCGTATGTGTGTTTTGGATTGGAGGTAAAATACTAAATACCAGCTCCTCTTGGTTGTATTGTATTTTGTTTTGGGAAAAATACCAAATAGCCTTTGCTAAAAGACTAAATCTACCACATAGACCCACTAATTTTGTTTTGCACATATTAGTCCTACGAAAAGCGTTTTTTATTACCATAGTCCTGAACTTTTAGGATTGACAATTTTACCCTCCGCCACCATATGAACGATCTCATTCCACCTTTGCTCATCAAGACATCAGATTTGGACAAGCAGGAGGAATCTTGATCGTTCCTCTTCATCCTCGCTGACTCCTTGTTTGAGATCGTCCATTGCCTCGCCGTCGTCCTGCTCGTCCTCTCTCACTCTCTCTCTCTCTCAGATCTGGCTGTCACGGTCAGATCTAGCCACTCTCTCTCCAAATCGCGGCCACCTAATGACCCATCTTCGAAATCCAAAGCTCAGCCACCATTGCTACGAAGAAACCAACAGATTTGAGATTTTGTGTGTGTGTGTGTTATATCAAAGCGGTGACAAACGTGATCGAGCCGGAAATTGCATTCCTGAAAGCCTTTGCAAATCCTCTTGAACAGATCTTCAAGCCGACACTGCCTTTGCAAATCCTCAGATGGGCTAGATCGATTCGGATGGTAGTGGTGGAAATCCTCGATCTCTTGTTCCTCAAATCCTCGGTTGAGTTTGTAAATCCTCAGATCTTAAACAGATTTTGAACAAATTCTCGAATTTTATGTTCTAGGGTTTGTTTTTTTGTACCAATTTGATTTCAATCTTGCAATTCTGAGGCTAATTCAATTTTTTTTTTATGTTTTTTATATGCTTCATCATCTAATTGTGATATGGGAAAGTGCTTACGGAGACGGTCAAGTGGACGGGTTCTTGATTGTATAGATTTGATTTGTATGGTGGTGAAAGTGGAATATAACAATTTGAATAAAAAAAAATTAGAATGTAACACAGCCTCATATTATATTCAACACAAGATTGTGTTCTTGGTTGTATAGATTTGATTTATATGACGGTGAAAGTAGAATGTAACAATTTGAGTGAAAAAATTGGAATGTAACACGACCTCGTATTGAATGTAATACGAATGTAGGATAAATGAATTATCAATTTGAATGAAAAAATTGGAATGTAACACGACCTCGTGTTATATTCAACATGGAAATCGTGTTCAATGTAACACGATCTGAGATTGTGTTGAATGTAACATAATATGAGATTGTGTTGACTATAACACGAGGGGTAAAATCGTCACAAAAGACAAAAGGATTATTTTGTAACATGTTTTTAAAAAATGAGTATTTGGTAATTTTGTCCTCATATGAGAATTTCTTGGTAACTGTCCCTTTTGTTTTCTTAATGAATGTTTTTTTTTTTTTTTCTTTTTTTCCTTTTTTTTTTTTAGCACCCAAGATTTGGGTAGCATTTTACTTTTGGTTATACATTGTTTAGTGTTCAATTTGCCTCTAACCATCAAATAAAATGTGAATAATCGGCCTTTCTTTTTTTGAAATTTGAAAGAAGGGTGATTTTGAATAAAAAAAAATTATGAAATGTTGATTTGTATTAATTTTATAATAATTTAAATGCAATTTCATTAAAATTTAAGGGTCAATAATACAATATTTTATAAAAATAAAAAGGAATTTATATAAAAATTTAAGATTTTTAATAGATTTTTCATCGTGATATAGAGGTAAAATTTTTCTTGTCCAGTAATTATGAGATATATGAGTGTAAAAAGAATTTACGATAAAAAATAACTTCTTATACCTGTAAAAAGAGTGGGCCACAGGAAATAACAAAAATACTCTCAAACCTACGTTATTCTGTCCGATTTTCTTACTAGGAAGTCAAATTAGAACATGAAGGACCAAATATGTGTCACTTTTGAAATCTCATGGTCCATTTAAATATCTCCCCCAAACTTAGCGAGAAAGAACTAGCGCAAATACCTCTACAATCTACACAAACGGAAGTTCATCCAATTATGTTAACAGAATTTGGAATGGATCGAATTGAAATGGATGTGAAACTTGAAAGATCTAATTTTGGAGATCATATGGACAATTAAACATTCACTTAAAACTTTAGGGGATAAATATAAATTTATAGTAATTTTTATCATGCTAATTTAATCCATCTTATTATAAAATTCTAGAAATCTAACTATTTGGCTTGAAACTCTTTTTTTTGGTCGAGGTTTCAAATTTGACTACAAGCAAATTTTATACTTACGAAGATTGATTATATTTACTTTGTTATCTCATTTCATGTGTGTTGGTGTTGAAATATCACTAACACCCACAGTTAGTACAATCAGGTTTCAAGTGAATTATTCTTATTGAAGTAGAGTTCTTAAGCTCGATGATTGGCGCCTAGTGAATGGTCCACTATCAACGATCAGCGATCAAAATTCTTTACATCCAAACTTTTACTTGCACAAAAATCTGTTAGGATGTGTTTAGTGAAATCCTTCCGGCGTGAAAGTAAAAACTCGGTAAAAAGAATAGATATTTTTCTTACGTTGAAATTCTTAGCATTACCTAGAGCATGTAATATCTTCCTATTTATAGGAGTGGAGTTGGATCAGTCCCGCGAAATTAGGGTCTTGAGCGTGGTCAATTAGCATAATCTGACCCGTGACTAATGAGGAGGCGTGTGGCAAGACTTAGGCACATGGGTCTTGTGTTTTGGCCCACCAAGAAGCATGAGTTGACCAAAGGATCAGGAGGTTAGGCTTCCTACGAACATGCATGGGCTCGATTGGTGGCCTGGTGGTCCTGGTTGGTAGCCTCTGGGTAGAGGCCAGACTAGAGCTCGTGGTGATGGACCCCTCAGCTCTGGTCGCTGGGTGGTGATCAGTACGGATGAGATCAGTGACGCCCTAGTTCTGGTCATTAGGCAGTAGTCATGGAGAAATATATGTCCCTTGGCCTCTGGTCGGTAAAATATTATGGTCGGTGTGCATGGTGAGTGCTGACCAGTCAAACAATCTCCTCAAGATCCCCACCTTGCCATGTGTAAAGTTGTGAGCGGCCTCCCGGTGGTTGGTGAAATGCCCCTCATCAAACATGGATTTTCTTATTTCATTTCATGTAGATTATATCTATAACAATTTTTAAAATTTTATGTATATCCATTTTATTGACTAATATAATTATTATTTTATTTGAATGATGAATCCATTATTATATATGTACAAAAATTATATAACAGAAACAAACAATTACCCTGCAAATCAGTTAATCAATCACATGGAAGAAAAACGAGATTTCTTCGTTTCCCACCCACAAGCCACAAATATCAGAAGGTACAAATTTAACTTTGGAGGGAGGTAAAGAACGAGGAGCCGATAATCCTTTAGCATTTCACACCTAACCAACTGTTGGGCCGACGTGAAGAATGGCAAAAAAAATGAAACCAATAGATAATCAAAAGAAAACAAACTGGATACTTAGATTTTAAAATTGACTAAATAAATAATTTAGTTGCAATTTTGGTTTTAAAATTAAAAACTGAAATAATTTTCCTTTTAATGTTGATTTTGATTTTAGGATAATAATTATGAAATCGAACCACAAAACTAATATTTTAAATATATTTTTATGATATATATATCTTATTTTTTATATATATTTTACAGTTTAACTCTTAAACCCCCCCCACACACACACACATATATATATATATATATATTTATTTATTTATTTATTATTTACACTTTAATTCCTCTTATATATATTTATTATTATTGTGACGACTAAATTCTTGCATTTTAATTATGGTTAGAAACATTTATTGTAACAATTAATAGTTTTGTGGTTTGATTTTGTTTTTTCAAATTTATGTTTTATATATATATATAAAACAACAGTTCACGATTTCGCACTTTTGGTTTTTTATAAAATTGAAAATCTTAAATGGTTTTACGGTTTCTCAATTTTAGTTTTGATTTTGTATAAATTTAAATGATTCGATTTTAAAACCTTTTGAAAAAAATCTGTTGTTTTGGTTGCGATTTTGGTTTGATATATATTTAACGGTTTTGATTTTGATTTTATATGAAACCGGACCGAAATCGAATCATTGACATCCCTAAAGTGGAGTAGTGCGACTTTAAGATCGACCGGGAACGTGATTAGTCGAAGTGCGTAAACTAGTCAGGACATATTTTACCATAAAACTAAGAAAGAATTGAAAAAAAAAATGTCAATTTATTTATTTTAATAAGAGAGTGCAATTAACTTTGAAAATTCTCAAATGGATAAAAAATAAAAATAAAAATAAAAAATTGGAAAGAAATATGGATAATAGTGTATATTTTTCGACAGATGATTTTTGTTTTTGGTTTGTTTGTTTGGTTGGTTGGTATGAAGGATGAAAAGTGGTAGTAGATTTTTTCATTTAATAATTGTGAAGATGAAAAGGTAACGAGTGCTTCTAAATCTGCACTCTTTTTTAAGCAAACACTTATTTGAAAAATAATTATAAATTATTTAATTAAATTATTGTTTTATTTTTCGGTTTATTCCTTAGATTTTTTAGTTTTACACATTCCTATCCTCTTTCTTCCTCCCTTCTCGGACAAACCACTATAAGCGTTGCCAGCCGCAGTTGGGAAGTTACCAGTGGAAGGGTGGTTACCGACGGGGGATGGGCTGGAGGTGGGGCGATTTGTGATTTTTTTTTAAAAATAAATGGACTCCAGTGCACTCGTACAACATAAAAAATTTGGCCTAAACGTCCCTCCCAAAAAAGTTGACTTTTTGCGTACAAAAATTGTTTCACCAATAATGTTCCGAAATATCTTTCAATAATTTATTGATTCACTCCATCACTTTTCAAGCCAAGGTTATAAAATTTGCATGATAAAGTAACTTACTTTGGGTCTCAAGAAACACTTCACATTGTTTTGATCAGATTTTCGATAAAATGATAAAGACAAAACTACACATTAACAACATGGTTAGCCATTGCACGATGATAATTGCATCTGAACTGGTGGATCATCAAACCAAACCGAATTGAGTGGTTAAGGTATGATCATGATCAAACGGTTTCAGTTTTAATTTTGATTTTAAAGACGAAGAGGTTTGATTTTGGTTTTGGTTTTTGCATTATAACTGTAAAACCAAACAGTGTAAATGAATCCCAAACCAAACAGCATACCAATTGTTTTAAATCTGTTTCTATATTAAGGATGCTCATCGATCTGATTGGTTGGATTGGGCATGAAATATTGGGCTGGGCCGAACTAATCGGGTTATATATAGTTGAATCTGCCTAAAGCAGATGTTTCTCGAGTCGGGTTTGGTTGATGATCCGCCCACAAAACCACAAGTCAATTTTTTGGACAGGTTCGGGTCTAGATAAAAGTCCAGTGGACATTGTCGGGCTACATTTAGTCAACTTTAAAATGGGCCATAAATACTAGATTTCATTTTTTTAGGGTTAATAGCACTTTACTTCATGTGATTTGGCTCATTTGCACTTTATCCCCCTGAGGTTTAAACGTTGTCACTTATCTTCCCTATGGTCTTGGACCTAAGTGCAAATTTAACATTTTCTGTCAAACTTAACAGATGTGCAACTCACACGCCTGTTATGAGAATGAGCATGTTTTTTTGTGTTTTTTCCCTCAAAAATATTGATTTCTTGTTCCCAATTTACCCTTCATGTTTCTCTATATAATCTCAATGTTTTTCACACATTTTCTACGCCAAACCAAGCAACACAAATTTGGATTGAAACGATAGAGATTCAGTGCTCTTCTACTTGCTTGCTCACTGCATGAGAAGTCGATTTCAAACAGTAGCTCCAAATTAGTACATCAATGGCAGAACTAGTGATAAATTGAGCTCCAATTACCAGTAGTCTTGTGATGATTGAAGATAGGGAGAGAGATGGGGTAGGAGAAAGAGAGAGAGAGAGTCACCATAATTGTAAAACCTAAGTTATAAGACGTACGTCATAAATAGTCGCATCATAGAACGTTAGAGAATTTTAGGGTAAAAATTTTTATCGATAAAAACTCAAATTAAAAGTTGGGGGTCAAATTAGGAATTTGGAAAACGCAAAAATTTAAACTTAAGATTCAAATTGGCAATTAGAAATCGAAAGTAAAAATGTTAGGGGAAAAATCATAATTTTGGAACTTTTAAAACTTAAACTTATCAAAATAAGAATCCTAAAGAAAATGAGGGGAGGAAAGTGTAATTTAAACTTTTTTTTATATATAAATGTCTATACCCACCCGGCAAACGGACGACGATCCATCGGCCAAGGAGGGGAGATCGAGGGACGACGTGGCAAGCTCAGAATTTGTTTAGCCACTAATTTCATGCATTAAAAACCCTTCTACATGCGAAGAATGATGAAATCGGAGGAAAGAAACTCGAAAATTCTAGAGAGAGAGAACCGGAGCGGAAGGAGGTCGTCGATTTTTTTTCTTGAATCGACGTTCCTCCTGCAGTGTGGTCATGTGAGCATTGTAAACAATTCCAGGGAGAGAGAGGGATTGGTTTGGCTGGTGGCGTGGTCCGTCGACGGAGAGGTAGTCCGCGTGTTAGTGTTGCCGGTGATCGGAGTTGCGGATCGCCGTTCGACCATCAACGATCATCAGGCAGGTGAGTATTTATATGTATTTCTCCAATTAATTGATGGATGTATGCATGCATGAGCGTTACGAGTTGGGTCGGTAAGTTTCCGGCGGTGTGGGGATGTGCTCGGTTTCTGTCTTCCGGCACCATGTGGGTTTGTGTGTGTGTGTTCTGATCTTCTGGCCACTGTGTGCTAGTGTGCGTGTGTGTGAAGTGTATATTGAAAAAACAGAAAGAAAAAAAGAGAGAAAAGCCGAGACGGAGAGGGAGAGAGAGAGAGGACGATCACGGCGATGGCGGTGGCGTGAGTGGTTGCGACTGTGGTATGCCGCTGTGCGTGTGGGTCTTCGATGGCAGGGGTCGAAGGTCCCATGGCGTGCCGTCGGCAATGGCATGCGAACGTAGTCGCATGCATGGGGGTGGGGGTGGGTGTGTGTCGCAAGGTGCGACGGTGTGTGAACAGTGGTGGTGGGTGTGCGGTGGAGCTGGTGAGACGGTCGGAGGTGGTGACGGAAGGATGTATGGGTGGTGCGGGGGTTGACAGGCGAGTCGGCAAGGAGAGGGGAAGCCACCAGCGGTCTGCAACGAAAAAGAGAGAGAGAGACCGCTGTCGGGGCTAGGAAGAACCGAAAAAAAAAAAAAAAAAAAAAAAAAAAAAAAAGAGGAAAAATTGCACAACTAACCCCAGAAAAAGGGGAAAATTTCCACTTCAAATAAAAACCCTTTTCGCGGCTCGTAAATAACTCGAAAAGGATCTCGTTTGCCGTTAAATTTATTTTAGTTTTGTTAAATTTCAATTTTAGCCTAAAATCTTTGTAACCGGAGTAATAAATTGGGATCGTTCATATTATGGGATTTCTTATGCAATAAATAATGGAACAAAATTATTAAGAATAATAACAAATCTCATAGATAAAATATGGGGAATGAAAAATGCGGAACTTAGGGCCTGCCTTACATGACTAGGTAATTTTACATGAAATATTAACTTAGACCCTATCATTTCTAGGTTCGCAGACGCCAACACCTCGGTAAGCTTTGGACAGTGAGGTTTTTGTAGATTCAGAAACGAGGTGAGTGTACTGTCTTCTCGCTGAATTATTTGTATATATATATCTGATGAAAATTGGTTATATTTAAATTAGAAGCTTTTAGAAAAATTATGTGGTGATTAGACGATATTATTGGGTGATATTGATCTGCTTCGGCGGAGTGATGTTGATCCATTTCGGCGGAATGATGTTTATCTGTTTCGGCAGAGTGATGTTAGACGTTTGTACTGCGCAGTGATTATCCACTTCGGCGGAGTGATGGGTGTTCATAGGAAGACATATCTTACGGATGGTACGGTACCGTTGCAAACTCCCGATCGTGAGGTTAAAACGATCACCATGGCTAGCCGGTGTGTGTTGTGGTGGAGGTGTGGTTTGGGGTGTGATGTTTTGTTTATATTGGATGATTTATTATTTATTTCAGGCAATTGATATAATATTTATACGGCATGGTTTTAAAAATGAAACTTATATATATATATATATATATATATTACTACAGATATATTACTACATTTTTTTTCTTCTGCATATATGGTGCTTATGCTGAATCCATGTGTAAATGTTGTGTTATCTAGAAGGTATTATTATTATTAAATAAGAATGATTTTATTGAGAAGGCAGTACACTCGCAGGTGGAATGGCTAGGATTCGGTCCCCTACTGGCACGGGGTAGAGTCCATCGATGGTATAGCAAGAAATTAAAATTTTTGGGAAGTGCCGCCTGAGGCGAACCTAAGGAAGGTTCATCGTTTGTTTTTTTTCCTTTTGCTGTTCTAGAAGAGATTTCAGGGACGGGTGTGTCTCTGGTTTGGAAAGATGTTTATGACTTGTATTTTGATTATTTGTATAATTATGAATGCATATCGTCGCTTGCTAGTTGGTTTGTCGCCTGAGTAATGTCGTGTCGACGTCACGCCGGCCCCAAGGGTGACGGGTGTCCGGGGTGGGGTGTGACAATAATGTACCATGGAGTTACATAATTTTTCATCAAAATACTTCAATAGCTATCCAAACAATGAAGAAAAATCAAAGATACGTGGGAAAATACTTTTACAAGCACCTTGGCAAAATAATTGAGAGAAAAATCAAAGATATGTGGGAAGGAAAAAGTAATGAGGAAAACCCATGATATCTTCTTCTTCACTAGTAGAAGTAGCCACATACCTACTGCACGGCGAAGCATTTTGTTATGCGCTCGCGTATTGATTACTCGCAAGTGTACGAGATCAAAGTTTTAGTATAATGTGATCTTTAAGATCGGGTATCATATCCACAAGGATTGGTGTTCGTATTATTACCGAGTACCGCGATTGTCATGACCTAACTTTATCTAGACTAAAAACGAATGTATAAAATTAATTAATACTAATACTAATATAACCTAATTTAATCTATATTAATTATACTAATATGAGATAGTTATGGGATGAATTATCTAGGGATTAACTTTATTTACTTAAACGCGTTTGATTTCGTTTAGTTTACAATAATGGTATTCGACCTATTCGCCAATCTCAGTTCGTAAACTCCCCCGCCACCTCTCCCGAGTGTAAGACGAGGGATATAACATGACTTCGTGTCAACGAAGAACTCCCCCTCAATATCTTAACGATCCTAAGTCACGTGAGTCTCACCCCAATGTCATTGATTGCACACAATCCAGCTCCCGACTGGGTTATTGGATCGTCGCGTTGTGTTTATCCTATCGACAATCTCAGTTCTAAAACTCCACCGCCACCTCTTCCGAGTATAAGACGGGAGAATACATGACTTCGAGTAAAACAAAGAAGTCCCCCTAAATGTCTTAACGACCCTAGGTCACATGAGTCTTACCCCAACGTCATCGATTGCCCACAATCTAACTCCCTCTCGGGTTATTGAATCGTGGCATTTGTTTACCCTAGTTTGAATTTGGGGTTTGTCAAACCCCGTATTCTCCGAATATCATTCTAAGTATAATAAACAAACAATACAACAAACACAATCAAACTACGAAGAACATTCATTAAAGAAACAAAACTACGTTTTCATAAATAATATTAATCTCATACATAATCCACATTTAGCCTATGGCCATAGCCGTTTATACAATTGAAACAAGCTAAAGATGCTCAAACAAATATCGAAGTTAAGAAATAAAAGGAAAAACGGACGAACTTAGCCGATATCTGAAGATTAGCCGCTAAAACAGTCCACCGATCGATTCTTCTTCTCCGCGTGGTAATCTTCTCATTCGGATTTATTTGAGCATTCTCCATACTCTCTCTATATATTAAACTAAGCCCTAAGGGCTCTAATGGCCGTAGGGAGGAAGAGGAAGGGAGAGGAGAAGGGTTTAAATAGGAAAAATATCTAAAAAAATATCTAATCTGCTGTAGAGGCCACCGCCGCGACAGTGGGATTCATCGCCGCGGTGGTGAATAGGTCGGTTGGCTGATCACTTCGGCGGTGAAGAAGGCGGTGGATTAGGTTGACATCCTGCATCTCCAGCGCCGCGGCGGTGGTCTTGCACCACGACGGTGGATGTTCAACAAGGACAAGTCATTCTCTGTATTTTTATCGCCGCGACGAAGGTTTGGACACAGTGGCGGTGGGCTTCTTTCACAATATTGCCTCTGTGCTAATTTTTTCGCCGTTCTTCGACCGTTTTTTGTTCGATCTCGTCGTTTTCACTCCAGATTCTTATATTTTCGCCCCATACACCTGATTTATACAAAAAGTATAAAAACTAATTAAAACATAATAAAATAAATATAAAAACGTTTTAATATTAACAAAACTGGTTTGGAAATATATAGGTAGATCACACCTATCACCTCTTTGCCGACATCACCTACTGCCACCAAAGAGAGAGACAAAACTTGATGTGGGAAAGAGAATAAGGAATACAACAAAAAAGATGAATCTTGAACCAATCAAAGGCAAAGAACCATAATCGAACACAAATAACCTCCTACACTGGTTTCATGAACAAAAAAAATGTATAGCTTGTTTTACGATTTTGTTTGTTTTTCCCACGACTTCTCATCTAATCTACATCCCCCACCCCCGCTGATTCCGTGATGGAAGGCCAATCGAAGGCCGATTTCGTGATCGAAGACCGATTCCGTGAGATCGAATACTGATGTCGTCAGATCGAATAAGAGATAAAGACGAGAGAGCAGTGAGGGTGAGGAACTTAGAGCATCGGTGAAGGGAAAAGAGAGAGTGTGCCACAGACGAAGAGCGATGACTGCGATTTTAGAAGGGACAAAAGGTCGTCATCACTGTGACGGAGAGAGTAGGGCCGAGAGTGTCCAGATCCGACCGCCGCCGAACATCGCAGCCCAAAGACGACCGTTGCTGGAGAACGCCGCCTTGAAATCCGACCACTACTATCGAGATCTACTCATTTCGAGCAAGATGCAGTCCTCCGCAGAGGGATGGGTAGCAAGATCGGGGACGGCGAGAAAGTGGCGAGGTCGGCGGCAATAGAGAGAAAGGTTCTTAGTTAGAGACTAGAGAGAGAAAGATCAATCTGGTTTTAAAAGCATTTGGGTTAATTGCACTTTACACCCCAAAAAAAGTTAATAATTACATAAGGGTAAAATTGACATTTTGACCTTTTCGTCAACAGAGTTATTATTGCACTTAGGTCCACAAACCACAGAAAGTAAGTGGCGATATTTAAATCACAAGGAGATAAAGTGCAAATTGGCCAAATTACAGAGAATAAAGTGCTATTAACCCTTTTTTTATGCAAAGCCAACGTACATTCAAAATTGATTTAATAAAAAACGCATTCTAATTTTCTAAGCAAAATTGTTAAATATTTGTAAAATCTTAAACAAATTGCATTCAATATTCATCGAAAATATATAACTTAACATCTCTAAAATATTTATTTAAAATTCAAAAGCGAAATAAATAAGTACATAAACAAAATAAATAAACATAACCGTAGACTAACCTAGAACACAAAATAAAATGATTACACGATCAATGAACCAATTAACTGAAATAATCAAATCTTTAAAAATAAAAAATAGGCAAAATCAACCCAAAAAAAAAAACTTAAATAATTAATAAAAAAATTAAATCACTTTAATAAAAAAATTGAATCAATTGCAAGCAGTTAGACCATCATTTTGCTCCAAAACCACATCAATCACATGTTTTAAGTTCCAAGTCACAGCAAATAAAGTAAACAAGGAAAGCAAAGCTTTACAAAAATAAAAAAAAATAAAAAAAATACAAATACAAAGAATATATATTTGCAATTTTAGAATTCTTGCCCCAAAAAACTATTAAAGGTAACATCAATCATCAATTACTGTTGTTGCCAGACTGTACTCATCAAGTTCTACAACAAAATGAATAATATGAACCAAAAAAATTATAGTCAATAATCAATACAGGAGACAAGAGTCATTAAAATAAAAATATGACCAGCTTTCAATTTTCTTGTTCCAGTATTTCCGATTTCATCTAGCACAATACTCTTACCACCATCAACACTCTCCATTGGGTATCTAAAGTAAAAACATTTACAAAGATGAAATAGATTCACTAATGTTAGATTTTAAGTCACAAGAATCAAATGTAACCCATTTAATATCTAAGAATCAAATGTAACAAGAATCTTGTCACAAATCATTAATGGTAGAGCAGAGCATAATCAAGAAGCTAAATTGGATTTTAAGTCACAAGAATCAAATGTGACCCATTTAACATCTAAGAAACAAAATACTAAATAATATAATTAGAAATACATAATTACCCAAAACATTGTGTTGATCCTAAAATTTTGATGGACAATTAAATGTTGATGTTTTTTGTAGAACTAACAGTTTGATTACGTGTTTCAATTTATTAGTTCCAAATGATGAAGATATGATGATAAAGATGATGAAGAATTAAAATGTTGAAGAATTTAAAAAACTTAGAGAAAACAATTCAGGTTAAATTTCAACTCTTAATATCCCAATTAGAATCAGACACAACACAAAAAAGATTTTTAAATGATTTTTTATAAATATGTGTGTTTTTAATATGATCTTAATTAGCTAAATTATTTGCTCCTATATGTAATTGAAAAAGAAATATTTGTAATTGATTAAAATTGAATTTAAGTATTTAATGGAGCTAATCAAGAAAAGAAATTGATTAAAGGGGTGAAAACGTAATTGAGAATGAATTAAAAACGAATTTAGAAGAGTGTTCCAACATTTATAAGTGGATTGGTAAGTCGACCGGAACAAAGAAGAAAAACTCTTTGTATCTCTTGGTCGATAAGTAGGTCGACCTATGCTTAAATATGAACTCTTTGTATCTATAAGTCAACAGAGCAGTCGACCTGTAAAGAGAAATGAAACTCTCTGAATCTCTAAGTCGACAGATAGGTCGACCGATGGACACAGAATCTTTGGTTTAGCTACATCCTGAATCCAACGGTCGACAACTGATCTTGGTCAGTTGACTTATGGGTCTGTTTCAGGATATTATGGAATTCTAGATTTTATTCTGAAAGTAGCCATTACTAATCATTTTTTTTTGTTAGGATTCATGAGAGATTTTAGGGATTTAATATTATTTGAGATATGCAACACATATTATGATATCCTTATAGATTTGATTCATTAAGTTTGAATATTTCTCAATTTGGTACATATAATTATTTTTATTCTTCCTGAATTGAATTGTTTTGTGAGAATTTTGTAACGGTTCAATCCTTATCGGGTAAAAAGATATTTGGAGTATTTGTGAGATTTTGATTCTTTAGCCTTTATGTTAAAAAGAATTAGGTTATTCTTGAGCCTGTAAAAAGTAGAGGTTATTCCTTAGTTTGTGAAAAGTAAATTTTGTAAAGGTTGATTCTGAGTCTGTAAAAGAATCTTTGTGAGGATTTGGTTCCTACCTTTAAAGAAATCTTGAGTTTAGTGGGTGCGACTCTCCGTAGGGTTCGGAGGACTAGATTAGCCAATAGTAACTTAGTGAACCAGTATAAATTTTTGGTGTGCTGCTATCTTTATTGATAGGTGTAAAATACCTATCTACTTCCAAATCAAATTTGATAATTTTCGAGTGTTCTATTTATATTTAATTTCGTTTTAGTTTGTTTTTAGTTAATTCAGGTATAGGGACGCAAACAAGCGACAAACAAGCGAAAACGATGGGAAAATAGTGAAGAAACATTGAAAAAATAAGGTTTCAATATCACAGAAGCCACCGTCGAGGCGGTAAGAATGTAGAGGACGTGCTAAAAAATGAACAAGAACCACCGCCTAGGTAAAGAAGCGTTAGAGAGTTGGTGTATGTTGGGGTGCTGAACCACCGCTTAGGCGGAGAACCGTCAGAAAGTTGAGAGTTGTTTCACCGCCTAGGCGAAGAAACCACTGCCTAGGCGGAAAACAATCAGAATGTTTTGTTTTAGCCCATCGCCTAAGCGAGAAAACTACCGCCGAGGTGGAAAGCAAACCGACTTAACCTTCGCCTAGGCGGTAACACTCTGCATAGAAATATTTTTTTTTAGATATTTTCTGAGATATTTTCAAAACCTTTACTTAAAACATTTTCTCACTCAATTTAAAGGAGAGATGTTTTGGAGACCCCTTGCACCTTAGATAATTTAGGAGTAGAATAGATTAGTTTAGGAACTGATCCTTGGCCAATCTTGAAGAGATCGAAGAGGAAGATTCACATGCTGAAGAAGAAAAACAATAGCGGATCGATCTTTGGCGAAAGTGGACCACCTCACTTTAAGATTTGATTTTTCTTTCCTTGTTCTATCTTTGTATCTTAATGTTTTAGTGTGATTTCCTCTTGGTTTAATGATCTAATGGCCAAGATCATGTTAGTTTAGTTAGATATTAGCTAGGGTTAGATGTAATTCGTGTAAATATTTTTTTGGTTGAATATAAGTTAATTTTAATAGTTTGTTATCCAATTCCAATTGTGTTTACCGTTATTTCACGTTTATTATGTTTGTTACGATAAACCAAGAATACCGGGTTTGATATTCGGAAGAGGTAACCCCAGATTCGGATTAGGGTTAAACACAATACGACGATCTAATAACCCGGGAGGGAGTTGGAGAGTGTGTAATCCATAAGGTTGGGTCAAGACTTACGTGGTTATGTGTTCAGAAAGGCGTTCGAGGGGGATTTCGGCGTCAACGCGAAGTCATGTATTCGCTCGCTTTTCACTCGGAAGAGGGAGCGAGTGAGTTATAGATACCGAGATTGTTGGATGTAATAATAACCGTTATTGATAACTAAACTAAGCCAAATAGGTACTAAGTGAATGAAATCGATCCCTAATTAATTAGTGTAATTAGAATTAATCCTTAGGAGTAGTTTTAATTAGTTGAATTTAAATATTAAATTGAATCGTCAAGATAATATGAGACTACGTAAATTGCAGTACTCAATTATTCACACTTTCCCTGTGGACACGATATCCGATCTTAACTGATCCATTATTCTAAAACTTTGATCTCGTATACTTGCAAGTATAAATAGCGCCGTATTCACTCACTATCATTTACATTATTTATTTTTGTTATTTGGTATGCACCTTGTTGATTTAATATTTCCGCTATGATATAAAGATAATAATTAATTTAGGATTAAAATTAATTATTTAGGTTATTAAAGTATTTTTTCTCTGATATTTTTTAACTACCCAATTCACTCTCACTCTTGGCTGTTTCACTGAGCCAACACGTTGAACAATATAATAATATAAACAAAACATTGAACAATATAACAAGAACAAAACACTGAACAATATAACATTATAAACAAAATACTAAATAATATAATAAGAAACAAAACACTGAACAATATAATCACTAATCAAAATTACCATTTTCGATTCAAACTACTATGTTTCGTCAAGTTACAATATAATCAATCTTAGTTAAATATCCTAGCCTACGCAATACACAACCGCATATGCAATCATAAATTCAAAATTGGGAACAAAAGAATCAAGACAAACGAAATCAAAAACTTATCACAATAATATACAAATCAGAATTAGAAATTTAATTAAGAAATTAAAGGAAAAAATTCAAAGAATAAAGTAGCTGAGAATGAGATGAAATATACAGAACTAGAAGGCTGGTGGAATAGAGAAGTAGAAGGTTAAGCGTCGTCGATCTGGTGCAGTACATATCAAGAAACGTCGTGGATTTGGAACTTGGAAGGTAATAAAGGCTCGAACTGGAGCTGAAAGAAGAAAAGAATCCATATATGTAGGATTCAATCCTACAAATATGAAATTTTGGTTTAGAAATCTCCAAAAAATCACAGCAGTGGATCAGATTTCGAAGGGAAATACTGAAGGAAGTAGCCATTTAATTAAAGGGGGTACTATGGAATGGAAAATAGGGAAATGATCGAAGAAGCCTAGGGTTTTCAGTAGTAAAACACGGAACGACGTCGTTTTGTATTTTACAGTTCGGGTCGGGTATATACCCAAAACCTTAACCCATGATCCGCCATCCGAACCGGCAGGTTTGATTTTTGCAGCCACAAAACTGTTGTAGTCAGATTCAACCTCAAAACAGTCTGGTTCAGGTCATTTTTGGCTGGTTTGGGTCGGGTTGGCAGGTTTCTGCATATCCCTAGTTTATATATTACCAATAGGGATATGCAACGGTGTAACGATCCGGTTTCCTAGGGCCGCCATGAGGTTTCTCCCATTGAAGAATTAACGCTAAAATCGATAACTAATTGACAAATATTCATTATTTCATAAAAAATTGTGAAATTAATAATAACCAATAATTTATATCAACACAAAAATTAATAATAATCATTAATAATATAACCATTAATAATAACCATTAACCAAATGGTAATACACCCATTTATTATATAATTAAAAACCATTAATCATACCCTTGAGTAATAGTATAAGCTTAACCAACTTATCAAATTATAAGCTTAACCATTAATCACAGCCTTGAGCAATTATATCCAACAACAGTCAATTATTTCTAATTGTTTCAAATGGTTTACAACTCAACGTTTCTAATTGTTTTATTAATCATCTTGATTAATTCAACCAATAAAACCATAACCGTCAATTTTACAACTGTAAATAATAAATACAATTATTATAAATTAAATAGAAATTCACTAAAATTCATGTCGCCGTTTCACTCTCACTGGTCCTGCAATCAAAACTGTGAGGTTGTGAGCCAACGCTCAGTAGAATTTCAACCTCTTTAATACGTGTATCCAATCAAACCCCAAATAAACACATAAATGTGTATCTCACATAATTTTCACATAGTACAAACTCATAAATATTTCTTGAAAAACAACAATTATGACCGTAATAACATGAACTACAAAATACAGGAGAATAGTTAGAAATTCTATCTAAAATCCGAAACTGGAATCTGAACTGAAATACTATTCTCGCTAAAAAAAAACATTCAAAAGATATATATGCATATAAATAGAATTAATTTGATCAAATCCTCCCTTCCCCATCACTGTTTCGGCATATATATATATATATATATATATATATATATATATATATATATATATATATATATATATATTATCATTATTATTATTATTATTATTATTATTATTATTATGACACATACACGATGTCTTTCTATATATATATATATATATGAAAATGGTTTCCTTCTTATTTACACAATGTTCTCTTAAAATAAAAATAAAAATAAAAATTAATTATATTTCAAAATTCTTAAAAGTATATTTTAAATAATACAATAATCCAGAAATTTCTAAAATCAATTTAAAATTAACATTTAACCAAAAAAATTGTCAAATATTATTTATACCATAAATTTGCAAAATAGTCCCAAAAAATATTAAATTTATATAAAATAATATTTTCAAGAATATAAATTTTCGGGGTATTACAAACGGGTTGGGTCAACCTGTCAAATCCACCCAAACCGTAACACCCACACCGAAATGAAAATCGCCCATAGTAAGCCAAACATTATTGGATGGCCTACGAATCACACTAGCCCAATCCACAACAAAATATGATTTATAGTGAAAATTCATTAAATCGATCCACCAGCACAAAAAAATATATATCAAAGTGTAAATATATATATATATATATATATATATATATATATATATATATATATATATATATATATATATATATTATGCCTACTAACTTTTAATACATTACAAATATTATTTATATCCATCTATAACTATTACAAAAATAAAAAATTGCTTCACTATTTATTTGTACTAAATTGTCATTAAAGATTAAAAAAAAAACTCATATTTTTAATTTTTATTCATGTGAATTACATTTAATATATGTATATTATAAATATTTTATATATATACACAAGTTTTTTTTTTTTCAATATTTTTATTTGCAATATAGAATTACAAATTACAATAAACTAATTTAAAAACAATATTTTATTTTGTATAAAAAAATACTCTAACTACTTAATAGAAACCTAAAAACGTGTACTTAAGAAGAATTTTTAAAGTAAATTTTTGTGGGACTTTTTCATCTAAAATTGTAGGCATTCTTTTATTTATATATTTTAATAAAAAAATATCTTAAAGTATTATTTGATTGTCAGTGTATGACATACTAATTTTGTGAACGATTTTTATAATTTCATTTATGAGTCACAATTTTACATCTTTACGATATTGAATATTATTTTGTACTATATTATACTAAAATTATAATTAATTTGACAATTTGTACCTCCAAGCATTTGTATATATGTATTTGTTTTATTATATTAAGTGTTGTGATTATCATCAATTATTTAAAATTAAAAAAAAAATATAAGAAAAAAAAATGGAATTTCAATAAATTTAGGTTGCTCCATTTAACTTTAAAAGATTCTATGATTTTATTTATTCAATATAGAATTCTAGAGAATTTATAGAGGGATTTTGCGACTTTCAATACAATTATCACATCATTTATCGATTTATAGTTCATCATTATTAAAGTTTCTATCAATATTCATTTGTTTAGGTAGAATAAAAAAATTAAAAATTAAAATTCGTTTTTAACTTTTTTTTAGCAAAAATATTTAATTGATGACAAATATATTAAATCTCACTGATTTTTTTGACTAAATTTGAAATTCTTTTGTTAATTATAACTAACTTAAAATTACTAATGAATGCAGACGACAACATCGATCACCAGCGATGGATACAAAAAATCAATAGCATGTTTTTAAATGGACAATAAGTCTTACTTGTAAGCAATTTTTTTTTTTTTTTTTTTTTAATTTTAATAAAATATATGACATTAAAGTTTTACTGTATCTTTTTTATTATTGATGGACACGGACTTGTCTGTGCTCTCTTCCTAGTATAAAAAAAAAAATAGGGTTTATATGTCATAAAAATATATATATAATATCAATTTCGTGGTTTGGTTTCAATTGTTTGGTTTCGCAGTTACTATCCTAAAATCAAAATTATTTTGGTTGTTAATTTCAAAACCAAAATTACAACTAAATCGTTTAGTTGATTTTAAAATTGAACCGTTTGGTTTGGTTTATCTTGATTAACCATCGATTCGATTTTTTTTTCATCTCTGCTCCACGTCGGCCGAACAGTCGATTAGGTGTGAAATGCTCGAAGGAGTATTGGCTCCTCGTCCTTTACCTCCCTCCAAAGTTAAATTTGTACATTCAGATATTTGTGGCTTGTGGCTGGCAAACGAAGAAATCTCGTTTTCCTTCATGTCATTGATCAACTGATTTGTAGGGTTATTGTTTGTTTCTGTTATATAATTTTTGTACATATATAATAATGGATTCATCATTCAGATAAAATAATAATTATAAAATGGATATACATAAAATTTTAAAAATTGTTAAAGATATAATCTACATAAAATGAAATATGAGAATCCACATTGATGCGGGCATTTTTACCACCCACCGGGAACCCACTCACGACTTTACACATGACAAGGTGAAAATCTTGAGGAAACTATTTGATTGGTCAGAGCTCACCACGCACACTAACCAAACCGTTTTATCGACCAGAGGCCAGAGACATGCTTCTCCATGACTACCACCTAACAACCAAAGCTAGGGTGTCACTAACCTCTTCCATACCAACCATTGCCCAACGACCAGAGATGAGGGGTACATCACCAAAAGTTTCGGTCTGGCCTCTGCCCAGAGGCCGCCGACAAGGACCATCAATTCACCAATAGAGCTCATGCACATTCGTGGGCTGAGCCTAACCTCCTGATCCTTTGGGTGAGCTCATGGGGTCCTCTTGGTGGGCCAAAACACAAGGTCCGTGTACCTAAGTCTTGTCGCGCGCCTCCTCATTGGCCACGTTTTGGATTATGCTAATTGGTTGCACTTAAGACCCTAATTTGGTGGGGCTTATCCAACTCCCCGCCCATAAATAGTAAGATATTAAATGTTTCAAGTAATGCTAACTTACGAAAAATATCTACTCTTTTTCTCGAGCTCTTACTCTCTCGATAGGCACACCCCAACAAATCTTTGTGCAGATACAAGTTTGGACATAAAGAATTTTGACCGTTGATCGTTGACAACGGACCATTCACTAGGCGCCAATCATCGAGCTCAAGAATGTACTTCAATAAGGATAATCCGCCTAAAGTCTAACTAGACCAATTGCGGGTGTTAGTCGTATTTCGACACCAACACACATGAAATGAGATAACAACGCAAATATAATCAATCTTTATAAGTATAAAATTTGCTTGTAATGAAATTTGAAACCTTGACCGAAAACTAAATGTTTCAAGCCAAATGGTTAGATTTCTAGAATTTTATAATAAGACAGATTAAATTTGTCACACCCCAACCCCGAGGCCGGGCGTGACGTCGGCATGACACTTCTTGACCAATCGACCAAATACATACATACATATATATACATATTCAAACGTACACCGCTATCAATATTTTTTTTCAAAAATAATACTTTCCACAGTTCGTCTCTGACCGGCCCACTCCCAAAATGATACTACCTCCGGATTCTACCTAATGCCATTAATAGACTAACTCATAGCCGCGGTACCTGAAACCAAATATTTTTATCGGTGTACTGTCTTCATAATAAAAACATTTAAAGGATCAAGTACAATTGTTAAGTACCAACTTCCAAAATACAATATTTTATAATTATATACCAAGTTGAAAATTTTGTCCCACTATCACCAATGTAATAAGCTAATATATTTAAAACAAGTAGAAGTGTTAAACGTAGTATAATAATATAACCGCACACTATGTTAAAAATCCAGTTTCATTACCACTAATGAAATAAACTAATATAATTAACCCCCAACTCAAATATTTTAGGACAACCCCTCTAAACCTTTTAAAGCAACCACATGGAAACAATTTAAATCAACCAATCCAAATATTTTAAACGTATAATAAAATACACCACACCTCATCTCCTACTAGTCATAGGATCGTTTTTACCTCACGATCAAGAGTTACGACGGTACCGTAACATATACATCTGTGCCATTTAAAGTGACTATCAGTGCCAAGCCCATTTATTATCCCCAATGGTAAGGGTACCACCCGCAGGATTCACTCCTGACAGGTTAATTAAACCACCTGCAGGACTAATCCTCCGGACAAGTCATAATAATCAACAACCTGCACGACTACCCTCCCGACATGTCATAATGTAATCAACCACATGAAGGACTAATCCTCCTGACAGGTCATAATAATCAACTACCTGTAGGACTAATCTTCTTGACAGGTCAAAATATTATCAACCATTTGCAGGACATGCCCTCCTGAGAGGTCATAATAATCAACCACCTGTAGGACTAATCTTCCTCACAGGTCAAAACTATCCCGCAGGACATGTCCTCCTAACGGGATCAAAACTATGGTATAGTCGGACAAAAATCACTTTCTACCTTTAAAACCCACTTGATCCAAAAATCATTTTTCACCTTTCAAAACCAACTTGATCTAAATAAGTCGCAAAATCATCCATTTGAAATAGACCCATTTTTCACAATTTATATGAAAATAAAATTTGTAAATTTACATAGAAGACAGTACACTCACCTCGTTTCCCGCACTACAAAAATACCGACGTCAAAAACTACCGGGACTCTGGCGCCTGCGAACCTAATAACGATAGGCCTAAATTAATATTTTATTTAAAATAACCTAACATGCAATGGAGGCCCTAAATTTCATAATCTTCTCATTCCTCAAATTTCATTATGAAAAATTATTATTTCATTCGTTTTGCTACGTTAATAGTTACTGTACCAATTTATTTAGATTAACGATTAATAAAATATTATTACAATTTGCAAAAATTACTATTACGATTGCGAAACTTTTAATACTAACAATTTAATTTAACAAAAATAATACCTGATTAAATTTTTACCCATTTCCGAATCGCTCGCAAGCTGAGAAGTTGAAATTTGGATTTTGATTTTTATTTGATTTTTCCCTTTTTTTTTTTTCTTTTTTTTTTCTCCACTGCCGCTGCGACACGTCACCGCCGCAGCGATGCCTTCTCTCTCTCTAACTCTCCACTGCCGGCGACACTCTCTCTCTCACTACTTTTCACTTACCGCCAGCCACCCTATACTGATCACACACACGCATAGTATACTGTCGACCCACAATACCCCCACAACCTAATCAAACCACCCCACAATGAAACTCACCGTCGGCAACACATACACGCACACACAGTTTGATCACATACACACACATTGTCACACCCTATCACAGCCGGCCAACCAACGATACCACACACAAACAACGATTAGAACACACGTCGAAACACACATACACTCCTTCATCTGATCGATTGGACACACACACACACACACACACATAGTCGGCAAAAACAGAGCGCACACACACACAGAGCCGACCAACAACATACACACGCCATCGTCTGACCAGCACACCCATACACCGTCAACCCCCCCCCCCCCAACACAATCACCGGCACACACACATAACAATCATATGCACCGACGATGATGGTTGAACAACGAACACACCCACATCACATGACGACGAACGACAACACACATCCACAGTCGACGACACCCCCTCGCCAACATATGAACAACGACGCACACCGGCGACGACAACACGCACATGCAATTCGTCAGACGAATACACCCACATCGCCGGCGATCACAAAACAACACCCATAGCAAACACTGAACCGACCAAACACCTATCCTCCGATCCTTGCTCTCTCTCTTCTCTGTTTTTCATTTTTCTCCTTTTTAGGTTGTTTTGAATTATGTGCATGGGCATATATATATATATATACATGTTTGATGGATCACAGCTTTCCCCCACGATTGTATATATGTATATATATATATTCCAAATTATATTAACCTCCCCTAAATTTTCTTTAGGTTATTGTTTAGGCCCAATTCAAAATTTAATATTCTCAAAATTATAAATCCAACCCTAAATTTTTTTTAATTAAATTAAAAATGACACATTCTACCCCGTTATTTTCTAAATGTTCTAAAATGCGGCTAATAAATATGCACATGTGGAAATTAGGGTCTTACAAAATTAGTGTCGATAAAAATTATTATAAATTTATATTTGTACCCTAAAGTTTAAAGTGAATGTTTAATAGTCCATAAGATTTGCAAAATTAGATCTCTTAAGTTCCACATTCATTTCAATTCGATCCAATCCCAAATTCTATTAACATGATTGAACGAACTTCCATTTGTGTAGATGTATTTTTGTGGGTTCTCTCTTGTTAAGTTTGGGGGAGATGTTTAAATGGACCATGAGATTTCAGAAGTGATAGATATTTGTTCTCTGGTGTTCTAATTTGGCTTCCTAGTAAGAAAATTGGACGGAATTCCATTAGTTTGAAAGTATTTTTGTTATTTCCTGCGTCCTTCTCTCTTTTTACAGCCATAAAAAGCTATTTTTATTGCAAAATTATTCTTACACTCATACATCTCATAATTACTGGACATGAAAACTTTTATCTCTATTTTACAATGAAAATTCAATTAAAAGTAGAAAATTTTATATAAATTCCTTTTTATTTTTATAAAATCTTATGTTATTAACCTCTAAATTTTAAGGAAATTTCAATTAAATTCTTAAAAAATTAATACAAATCAACCTTCCTTATTTTTTTCCTTTTCAAAACCACATGATCAAAAGAAAAATGTGTAAGACCCCGATTTTTTTTATACGAATAATTTAAGTTGCGTTTTAAAAATATTTTAAAAATATTGGGGGGACTACGATATTAATAATGTGAATTAAAAGTTTAGGGGGTTGTTTTGAAATTTTTATAAACATTAAAACATAGATTTGAGTTTAATTGCTACCACAACATAATATAAGGGGAAGATTGTGTAATATTATAAAAATATCTTAATATATATATATAGAGAGAGAAAGAATAGGAGTGGGTGAAAATGATAAGGGGAGGTATGGCTCTTGTCCGGCCGGTGAGCACATACACTTGGATGTGTATATATATACACACACACACACACACACACAAAGAAAAAACGGGAAGAGGGGTCCGAAAAGGAAGAGAGAGAAAGGAAGAGAAGGAAGAGAGAGAAGAGTCGCCGGCGGTGGGCTTGCGGCGTGGATATCTCATCTCCGGTAAGTGAGTGTGCTATTCCATCGTCCGGCCATCGTCGTCGCGTTGTGCGTGAGTGATTGACACTGTTTCGGTGTCGGCGCGAGTATGCATGGGTATGGTTTTCCAGTGGATTTGGGTAAGTTGAGGGTATTTGTGTGGGTGTGCTGCTGCTGTTGTGTGTGTGTGTGTGTATCCCTGTTTCTCTGTTTCTGTTGAGAGGATGAGGTATGTGCCGTGTATATGTGTGTTGTTCCATTTTCCGGCAGTGTGTGTTGTGTGTATATGTTCTATTTTGCCTGCAGCGGCTCGTCACCGTCCGTTCGTCAGGGGTGCTGTTGTGTATGTGTGTGTGTTGCGTGCATGTGTATGGGAGTATTTCTTTATTGGTTTGGCCGTGCAGGGGTGTGTGTGTGTTTTTTGGTTCGGGTTGGTGTTGCCGTCGGTGTGTGTGTGTATTTGATCAAATGTGTGTGTGTGTGTGTGTGTTCCGAATCAGTTGTTCTTGGTGCGTGCGTGAGCTGCTATATATGTATGTGTGTTTTTGCGTGTTTGTGTGGGTGATCGTTGAAATTGGTGGTGGTGACTGCCGGAGTTAGTGAGGAAAGAGAGAATGGTTGGCTGAAAAATTGACAAAACAGAGCAAAAGGGAGGAGGAGCGTCCGCTTAGGCGGTGGAAAGTTCGCCTAGGCGGTGGTAGATCAGTGTACAGAATGAGAGAAAGTTCGCCTAGGCGGTGGGTCATCAGTGTGTAACTCAAAACTGTAAAGGAGCTTGTTCGCCTAGGCGGTGGATCGTCCGCTTAGGCGGTAGACAGCAGTAAGCAAAAATCAAGAAATTCGTGTTGAGGTCGACAATCGATTGGGAGCGGGTAACGTTTCTCGTTAAAATTACATGATTTGTCAATTTAATTACTAGAGTCGAAGTTGTTGAAATGACGAAAAACAAATAATGAGATCGTTTATAAGAACAAAGTTTATATATAGTAAAACGTAACGGAACGATGCTAGCTAAAGAAAAATATTCCTAAAGAAAATACGGGAAACAGGAAAATTTCGGAAATTAGGATTTCATGGCATGGTTAGGATATTTCTACATAAAATATTAATTTAAGTTATGTCACAAATAGGTTCAAAATTATCGGGAGTTCAGTAGTGGTTAGTCGGAGGAGCTTTTGAAAAGCAGAATATCAGATGAGTGTACTGTCTTCTTGCCAAATTATTTTATATATATATGATGGAAAATAATTGTGTGTAAATTAAATGATTTCAAAATAATATGGATCAAGCAGGTTCTTGGAGTGAGTTGGTAAAATGATCTTTTTGGAAAATTATATTGGTTTCTAAAAAGAAGGATTTAAAATAATTTTCGTTGGATTTTGGGTGAGTTGGCTGAAATGGATTTTCGTTAAAATATGGTGGTTTTAAAAGAAAGTTGAAAAATGAGTTTTATTGAATTTTGTGGTTTTAAAAGAGGATAGAAAATATTTGGTTTTCATAAAAATAGAGATGGGGAAAATGGTTCCGTTAAAATTAGACGGTTTTCAATGAAAAGTGAAAAATATGATTTTCGGATTTAAAAGTTGGTTTTGTTAAAAAGAGGTGAACGTTGGTGATTTTGACGATATTGATGAGGTGGTGATTTATATTATGGTCTGTCCGGAGGGTGGTCCGGCAGATGGGTAATTATTTGTGATTTGGTGATAATATTATTGAATTGACTATGCCATAGTTTATGATGTCCTGTCCGGAGGGTGGTCCAGCAGGTGGTGATTTATATTATGATCTGTCCGGAGGGTGGTCCGGCAGATGGATATTTATTATGTGGTGATTTATATTTTTGGCCTTCGGAGACGTCTGGTAGGCGGTGATTTGCGCAGTTAGGTCTGCTAGAAAGGTATATCCTACGGATGGTTACGGTACCGTTGCAACTCTCAATCGTGAAGTTAAAACGATCAATATGGCTTAGCCAGTGGGTATGGGATTGAAATGTGTGTTTGAGTTGGGGTGTTTTATATATATATATTGGGTGATTTATTATTGATTATGGTGTTTGGAAACTTATTTATCCTGCTTTACTTTCATTGCTTATTTAATACTAGAAATTTTATCAACTGTGTGGTGGATATATATTTACGCTTGATCCATTTAAATATTGTATTATTTAGAATATATTATTGTTATGTTAAAAAAAATGATTTTTACTAAGAAGACAGTACACTCGCAGGTGAATCTTTTAGGAGACGGTCCTCTACTGGCATTAGGTGAAGTCATCTGGAAATTTTTGCGTTCAACTGTCAGAGGTGAACTATAATAAAATTAAAGATTATGTTGTCTTGTATAATGAATTGTATAATAATTTATTTAAATTTTGTAATGTATAAAAAGATTAAATGTAATAGGTGATGTCATGTTGTCGTCACGCCGGCCCTGGAATGACGGGTGTCTGGGACGGGTCGTGACAAAATGCTAGTCAAATCTTGGGTTGCTAAATGTTAAAAAACCCATTCATTGAGAAAACAGAGGAAAAACTATACAACCAAGAGGAGCTGGTATTTAGTAATTTACCTTCAATCCAAAAAACATTTCCGAACACATGCTCGTGAGTGTCATTTTTTGTACTATTTTTCACAATTATTTCTCTATATAAACAACACCTTCCCTTCCCAGCATTTTCATCCAAAACCATCACAATTTCACACTTCAATTCACTCAACAAATCCATTTCTTCACAAAATAAAATGCCACTTATCCTCTTCCTTGTTCTTTCTCTTTTTCTACAAGGAGCTCTTGGTATATTTTGAGGGCATTTATTTATTTATTTTATTTTTGTCGCTTTAAATTGAAGTTTCAGATGTTTTTAGATAGTTTTTGGTAACACAAATTTGAAAAAAAAAATCTAAAAATTTATGTGTTCAATTCTAAATCTAATTCTGAATTTCGATTTTGGTGCTTCCAAAACAATACTTACATATATTTATTATTGTTAAAAACAAATATTTTCTCTCATATACAAGTGAAATTGTGTGCGACAATTTGCCCGCTAGATTATGTTCTTTCTCAATCTGATTGTATGGGAACAGATGTTCATTGGAGACATTTTCGTTGAAAGACGGAAGTAGGACACTCGAATGTAAGACGACCACAACCTGCCAAAATGGATTGAGAGTGATGAATGTGTTGGCGCATGTGGGCTCGACAAAAACTCTATTGGAATATTGTCAGATTCTTTAGTGGAGACTGAATTCATCTCCAAGCTCTGCTCTCCGTGGTGTTACTAGAATTGTCCCAATATTATTGATCTCTACTATAATTTGAATCTCAGTGAAGGTGAGTAATGTTTTTTTGTGTGTGATGAAAACCTCCTTAGTTGTACACCCCAACACTTCTATGTCAAGACTTGGGCATAAAACTTGGACCCCAGGGCATGAGGCATAAGACAAATGTTTTTTTCCACAATAAATTAATGTTAATTAAAATTAATCATTGTAATTTTTTTGATTAAAATGTTTATACCCGGGGCATGAGGCATAAGACAAATGTTTTTTACACAATAAATTAATGTTAATTAAAATTAAATCATCATAATTTTTTTTGACTAAAATGTTTATTTAGAATAACTCAAATTACTATTAGAAAATAAACATAATGGGGTTATTTTTATCTTTCCTCTTATTCCCATTTGGTAATTAAATTAGCAAGAATTGAACTTTTATTTTGCTGCTAACTTAGCCAAAAGTTTATATATATATATATATATATAATCATATTTATGGGATTTATGCCCCAGACCTCGAGACTTACGGCCCCGCCCGAGTCGGTTAAAACGCCTAGCCTCTCTCTTGCGCTTTGTACAACACTAATATATATATATATAGAAAATATTCGTATTTGTTTTTCTAATGACAAAATAATGGGTATAATAAGATGTGTGGTTGGGCACAGGGGTATGTTTGCAGGACTCGTGCAAGGCACAACGAAGTAGCACACGACGAGCGATGACTCAGATTATGAGTTCAGGTGTAGCAGCCGGTGCTGTGTCTGCTGTCGGTCCAGCACCTGCTGCTGTCAGCCCTGTGTCAACCGGAGCTGTAACTCCAAGGGCAAGTAATGAACCATCATCTCCAGTTGATTGTGCCCCGACACCCATGTAATCTCAGATTTTGAGCTAAATGTTAATATGTATTTCTTTTAAATTGTTTTTGAGCTAAATATTAATATGCATTTCTTTTAAATTTGTATGTTGCGTATGCCAAATATTTATATCATGTAATATAACTTGGATATTTATATCGTTTAATATAACTTGGAATATTTCATGTATGCAGTGAACAATTTATTACAATCATTTATCTTGGTTGTTCAAATTATTGACTTTAAAAATTATTTTATTGGTTAATTTATTTATATAATAAACAAGACGTATATAAATCTCTTTAGATAAATCACAATAATTTTTTATCTTTCACATAAAGAGCAGAGTAGTCTAGATTGATTCTCTAGATTAACATAAATATAAAAAAGAGTTAATAGTACTTTATCCCCTGTGGTTTGGCTCATTTGCACTTTACCCTTTGTGATTTTAAGTTCGCCACTTACTCCCTTGTGGTCTTAGATTTAAGTGCAAATTTAACACTTTTCATCCAAACTAACCATGATGTTGTGCATGCGCAATTTCCGAGACTGGGCATGTTTTTGGGTTGAATTCTCTCAAAAATTCATAATATTTATTCATATTTTACATCTACTTATCATCTTAACAAAAAATCCATCTTTCTAATATAATTTCTTACCCTTACTTCTTTTATTTTTATTTTTCATGTATTCTTCAAGCGTTTATAGTGGTGATATTGAATGAATTTGGGAGAACAAAAAAATACAAATGTGACTGATTAGCCGACTTAAAAATTGTTCAAAATGAGAAACCTTAATTTTCTAAACAATCGTATTTTTATTTTTTTTTGTTATTTTTACAATTTTAGTTATGTTTATATCAATGAAATATGAATTATAATTATTTTGTCGGTTACCCTATCATTCACGAAGTTAAAAATATACGATCATCCATGGTAATCCAAATTTTTCCATCAAAATAATTAAAAAAACTAAAATTCATTTCTTCTTCAATACACCGTCAACAATATTTTAGTTGATTAAAACACTATACAAGCAATATCCCCAAAAAAAATAAAAATAGCCCCAAAAAATAACAATATCGCCTCTTAAACACCGTCCAAACAATCCTTTCTATCAATAATGTCGACCAAAATTATGAACTCCATGAAATCCATACCGATAACATTTCTTCGCCTCTCTCTATACTCGTCAAACTTGAATTCCTGCAATCACGCCCAAAAACTGTCCTTAGTTGAAGTAATTTTCAAAGAATGAAAAAGAAAGGTGAGCCAAAAAAAGAAATTAATACAAGAAAAAGTAGAGATTTGAAGTTTAAAAAGAGAAAATCATTAAGCTAATTCAAAAAACCTAATTTCCAGTCAGCAAAAGACCTAATTTGCACCCCCAGCCCCAGCCCCAGCCCCACCCCCACCCCAATTCTTCAAGTGGGTTCATTCCGAACTTTGGCTACACAAAAATTAAAAACAGAAGTTGAATTAATGAATCTTTCGTGTTAAAGCACAAGTAAAGAGAGCCCATGTATACAAATTTTCCCTATTCACTTAAATCACATTATAGAGTGAAATTGAGTGTATTATTTGTCTTTTGGAGTGTAAATATCAATGTCCCAAACCCAATTCTAAGTTCTAACACTACATGAAGAAGATGAAGATTCCCAGTCTAGGTTTATTATTTAAATGCAACAACCAAGCAAAAACAGAATCAGTTAAAATAACATCACATGAAATGATTAAAAAAAAAAAAAAGGAGAATCATCAACAACAAGTGGAGATCCGCAAGATTCAAACCACTAAATTTGACCGCTTCCAAACAAATATCAAGTCAACTAAAATTTACAAACAAATTACTGAAAGGGACCAATCCTGAATCTTTTTGAAGAAACAGAACAAAATCCAAGCTAATTCAACATATTCAGAGCAAAATCAGACTAAAATTAAGCATAAGCGAAGAAGAAAATCAAAATCTACTGAAATTTAAACGACGATCTGTGAAATCGGAGCGTACCTAGCGACAGAGAGAGTCCAGCGGGTGACAAGCTGCTCCTCGGTGGCGCGATTCTCACCGTAGACATCCTCGACCCCGCCGCCGACGGTGGACTTAGGGTCCATGTCCAGCACCGATGCACCATCTCTCACATGCATCAACGTACTCTCCAAAGCGTCTAGATCGTCGCCGAGGAACGCCACCTAATCTGACCAGATCTACTCATTTCGAGCGAGATACGGTCCTCCGCAGAGAGGGGGGCAGAGAGATCGGGGTGGCGAGGAAAGCAGCTAGATCTATCGCGATATTGGCGGCGAGGGATGTGAAGAATTGGGTGCCACACCAGAGCCAAATTCTCTGCATGATGCAAGAGACATTCTTGCTTCTTACATTCTTTTGTTCATTTTCGAAAGAACTTGAAAAAAAAAAATAACAAATAAATAAAAAGATGTGGACTTGATATGTGAAAATTGAAAATACCGAATGGAAAAAGAAATTGAAACAGACGACCTCAAGACAAACAACCACCCATTTTTCAATGGTGGGGGATTGTTCGAATTTGAAACACTCACCTAGAATGCCCAATTTTCGTCATCAGCAGTGGTGGAATCAGCAATTGAGACATAGGATCTCAGATCTGGCGTAAAAAATCGAACCATCTGAGGAAATCAAAGGGAAACGAACGGGAAATCGAAGGGAAAATCGAACGGGAAATGACCAGAAAATCTGAGGAAATCGAAGAATCTGAGAAAATCGAAGGGAAACGAACGGGAAATCGAAGGAAAACAAACGGGAAATCGAGTGAAATCGAGAGGTCGATCTACGCTCGCATGAAGACTGTGCTCTCGCTTTCTCCTTCGCCGACAACCGCCGACGCTCAAAGCATTTCGCACTCTCAAAGAGTTTTTAGAAACAGGAGATCTCCATTTAGAGAGAAGGCTTCTCAAGAGTTTTTAGAGAGAAGGCTTCTTCTCAAGAGTTTTTAGAAAGAGGAGATCTCCATTTAGGATTAATTACACTTTACACCCCCAATAATTGTGAATAATTATGGAAAGACAAAATCGACATTTCATGTTTTCCGTCAACGGAGTTAGCGTTGCACTTAGGTCTACAAACTACGGGGGGTAAGTGGCGACGTTCAAACTATAAAGGGGTAAAATACAAATAGGTCAAACCAGGTCAAACCACATGGGAGTAAAGTGTTATTAATCCATATAAAAAATATATTTATATCTTACTTTATATAACTAGGGGTTAATTATATTTTAACCTCTGTAGTTTGACCAATTTGTATTTTACTTTCCTGTGATTTGTAAATCGCCACTTGTCCCCCTATAGTTAGGTTTTCAAACCACATACCCCCTTGATGTAAGGGGTAAGTACACCAAATATTTGACCACAGGAGGGTAAAGTATAATTAATCCTAACTTAGGGTTAATAGCACTTTATCCTCTGTAGTTTGACTAATTTGTACTTTAATCCTTTGTGATTTGAAAATCGTCACTTATCCTCTTATGGTCAGATATTGGTTGCACTTATCCCCCTATATCAGGAGGGTAAATGGTTCGAAAATTTAACCAAGGGGATAAGTGGCGATTTTTAAACCATAGGGGAATAAATACAAATCGGTCAAACTACAAGGGGATGAAATTTAATTAACCCTATAACTTATACCTAATTGAGTGGAGAGAAAAGCGTTTTTTTTTTTTTTTTTAGTACAAGTGAGGAAAGATAATATATATTTTTCATATATACAAATTTACAGAAATAATATATGTACATTAAATTTAGTAATTACGAAAATTAATGGGTTAATTATACTTTGTCCCCTGTAGTTAGGTCATTTTGCACTTTAATCCCTGTGGTATCAACATCACCAATTACTCCCCTCTGGTTGTACACTAAAGTGCAATAACTAAGGCCCGTTTGGTTAGTGTTTCCATTCCATTCCAACCCAACCCAACCCAACCCAAAAAATTTGGGTTTGATTTTTGGGAATACGTTTGGCAAACACAAAACTCAACACAATTTAACCCAAAAAATAAGAATTGATTCTTAAAATCCTAAAGAAACCAGAAACAAATTTTTTTTTTTTTTTTTTTTTGTGCCCAAAAAACTCAGCCCAAAGTTCTCAACTTCTGTCTTCATCCGCTAGTCGATCAGCACCCCCTGCCGCCGCCGGCCACTGTCCGGCGACCGTTGCCGGCAATCTCCGCCGCCACCGCCACCGCTGCTGCCGCCAAAATAAAAAAAAATCTCAAAAAAAAAAAAATAGTTTTAGGATAAAATCGTTACCAAACACGATTCTGTTCTCAGCACAAAACAAAAATTGTCGTTACCAAACTCAATTCTGTTATCAAAAGGAAACAAAATTTTCAATCTAACCCAACCCAACCCATCCCAGTTGGGTTGAGAAAAATGAGAACACTAACCAAACGCCACCTAAGTGTTTTGTTAAATCTAACGATCAACGGGCAAAAGTCAACAAAATTCTGTTAAATCGTGTTAAATGACATTTCTACCCCTAATATATTTTATTAAGGACTGTTTTTATATATTCAAAAACTTAAGGGACTATTATGTATTTCTGTTTCATCTTCTTTCCATGAACAAATTTTTTCTCTCTCTTTCCTTTGCTTCCTCTCCGCCTTCTTGCTCCATTCACCGCCATGGCTCGTCCTCTTCCTCCTCTCCCCAAGACCACTGTGTATCTCTCTCTCTCTACCCACTTTCTCCGGCCTTAAACCCATATAGGGAAGCTGGAGAGTACCGGACTGCAAAGTCTTGGGTCGATTTTGCTAATCCTTTCAATATATTAAGGACCGAAGCTATTGCCTCCATTTCCAAACCTAATCGATATCTTCGCTCTGTACATAGATATTGCAGAGCAAAATAAAACGAAGGCATGAGCTTCTGAGTTTCTAATTTTGGGTAACGGAAAGCGGGAAAATTAATTGGGATGAGACTTGAGATACAGAAGAATCGAAGAGCTTTTGAATTCTGCCTAATGAAGCAAGTCGATTTTATTTTGGAAAATGTAAAATTACCAGGGAAGAGAGAGAAATTTGCACTTGGAAGAGAGATGGGCAGTGGCGACGGCGGCAGGCGGTGGCGAAGGCAGCAGGAATAGATTTGGGATCTATGGTTGATTTGTTTGTTTAAATCTATCTATCTATCTCTATCTTTCTATATATATATACTAGTGTATAACCCGTGCCTGAAGGCACGGATGTTAAAAAAAATACATTTTTTCTTCATTTAAATATTAATAACAATTAACAATTGAACGTCAATATTAACTCATAATCAAGGCAAAATAAGAAGAATTATACGTTAACAATAAATCTATTATAATGCAAATCAATTTCACCTATATTTCACGTGACATTAATTCCTTACTGGAAAACCACTCATTAAATCACAACTTTTTTAACCGAACACTCCACTTTGCACATATATCCAAGTTCATTTATTTTGCACACTAATACATCTATAATGTTGGATAAAATCATCATCCATAAAAAATAATAATAAACAAAACACTTAAAGTCATTGAGAGACCATTAGGAACACAAATTCTCATAAAAGACATATACAACTAACATGACAGTAACAAATAGATCTATTTTTTTGGAGAGGAAGATACAAAAAAAAAAAATACTCGCATTTAAGTGGAAATAAATCTCATATATTAACGAAAAATTAAATTCCATCAAAATTTCAACAAAAGTTGTCAAAAAACATTAAACTAATTCACAAACCATACAAAAGTTACCCAATAAATTAAAATAAATAGAAAATGCAGATTGCCAATTGTTAACATTTTATCAATATCATCTTGGATATAGTTGAATCTAGACATTACAACTAAATTATGAGAGAAGAATGAAAATAAACAAACTCAATATCAAAATTCTCACAAATCAATCATTAAACCAAACTTAAACAAATCATATTGCAAAGTATCGGTTCCATTTAAATGATCCTCACATGGTTCTTCAAAAATAATAAAAAAAACACATAATCATTAATGTAATTATGTATGCAAGGAACCTTTGAGAATAGATTCAGAGTTTGCATTCGGGTGCAACGGGCTTGAAGGCTGCCATTCGTGAGGCACATATTGCAGAGTAGTCCTGAATCACAATTTCTACTTGCCGTACGGGTTTGTCATTATTGTTACACAACAAGCCAAATCTGATTCAATTGAAAGAGTAAATAAACAAATTGAAAATATTGCCATTAATTTTCACTACGAATGAAATATCGAAAATGAAGATCGGTCTTAAGAGCTGCAGTGTATCTGGAAAACAAATTGTGATGAACATTGTTGACAACACTGGAATTCAATATCTATTAAAAATAATTTTGAAGGCCTACAATATCTATCAACAACGCTTCTCCTAAAGTCGCTTGGAAACAACACATTAAACAAACACCACCTATATTTGAGGTTAAGAAATTCAAGTTCTTTCTCATTGGCAAATCAGAACCAACCATGATAATGAATAAAATCAATATCAGGTGATATGGAATCAATCAACAAAAATATAGCTATATGGTAGTACCAACAAAATGAACGAAGACATTTGGGCTTACCAAATCAACCAACATCAGATCTGTTTAGCGATGAGGGTGTTGCGTGAGCAACGAAGATGGTGTTCAATTTGGGTCCGATTAAACAGAAAATAGATTTAAGTAAATGAAAAAACTAACTGAAAATTGCAAAAGAAGAAAATCAAATCAATTAAAAGAAGAAAATTAGATCAATAAAGATTATCTAGCTAATGCTTGAATACATATCGCAATTGGAGTGTTAAGAACCCCAAGTTCCTTCTCATTGACAAAATTAGTACCAACGATGATGATAATAAACAAAATCAGTAATATTCAATCAACAACTATACAACATTACCAACAGAATCAACCAAAAAACACAATGAATCTGAACAAAAAAATAGAGCTTGAAAAAAATCCACAATTATCAGCTATATTGTACCCAAGTTCTTTCGGACACTGATGGTGACGGAGGATGGGGTGCCTGTCTGTGTTGCAGATCTGTCATCAATAGAGACAATGAAGTGAGATCTGGTGGTAGTCGGTAGGCCGCAGCGGTGGCGGTTGTAACGGCCGACGCGCGTGGATTCCGAGATCTGGATAAAGCATGACAGTAGCAGTGGAGATGCGGTGTTTGGTGAGAGTGAATATGGCTTGAAGTATAATGTGTCGTTAGGGAGGCAAAAATGGTGATTGGCGGTGATGGTAGGATTTAGACGACGCGGCGATGGAGCTGTGATTGCGAGGGCGCAGTGAAAACGATGAGTCGGCGATGGCAGAGAGAGAAAGGAAGAGAATAGGGAGTTAAGAGAAAGTCATGTACTGGTGGTTTGGTTGGGTGGGCGGCAGGTTAATGAAAATTAACCCCACAAATAGTTAACTAAGATAAATAGTTAATTAAGGAATGGTTAATTAATCAAATTAGTTTTTAAATTAGAGAAAAATGAATATAAATTAATGCCTAAAATAAAATTGATGCCTTAATCAGTGATAGGCAATTAGGGATTAAGAATTGATTAGTCATTTGTTTCCATAAAATGGATAGAGGATTAGGTAATATATGGAAACAATTCACCTAATCAATATTAGTTAATACTAAGCCAAATTATTAAAGTAATAATTTATTAATTAACCAAAAATTGGGAATATATGGAAACAATTCAATGGTTAATTAATTAAATTAATTTTTTAATTAAAGAAAATTGAGTAAATCAATGCCTAAAATAAAATTAATTTGTCTCAATCTATCCTAGTCAGCAAATTTATTTGGCCTCGTCAGCATTTGTTTGTCCTTGTCATATTTTTGGTTGTCCTAGTCATAAGTTTGTCCTAATCAGTTAAAAAGCCGTCCTATTTTATATAATAGATATATATATATATATATAGAGAGAGAGAGAGAGAGAGAGAGAAAGAGACCCAGATTTGGGTTTTCAGAGTAGACAATGAAAAGAGGGGCTGCTGCCATGGTGAGGTGAAGAAGATGGCCAATTCGGTGGTGGAGGAGATAAAAAACACAAAAAAAAATTAGGGATAAAGAGCTTTTTTTGTTTCTACAAATGTTTTGTGTGTCCAATTGACTTTAACTTTTATAACTCAATACATTTGCTCTTTACATTTCAAAATCGCTCTAAATTGACCCCTGGGTCGGGTTCTATTAGTAAAATTTGGAAATTTTGGACGGAAACACTCACGTGACAAGCACGTGACAATTTGGGCAAGGGTACATGCGTCATTTCAATTATATTAATATAATGGAGTTTATTTGCATATGTTGTTAAACTAAGGGGTCAAAACGTTTTTTTTTCCCACACCTATTCTTCCTCCATTTTTTTTTCTCTCCTTGTTTCTCAGTCCTCTCGACTCCTTCGTTCCTTTGCACCAACACACCACCACACAACCGCCTCCACCATCGCCAACCCAAAGACCACCTCCACTACCGTCTCTACCATCGCCGAACCAAACTCCATTTGCAAACCCATATCCCTGAAGACCCCCAAACCAAAACACCACAACTGAACCAAAACACAACCACCGAACCAAACATCACCACTGCCCAAGAACACCACCAAACCAAACAACAGCGCCACAATATGGTTGACACTTGGTTTGCATCCTTTCTGTAATGTTTTGAAAGCCAAGAGTAGGACTTTTGTTCAAAATGTGAATGCTCCAAATGATTGCTTCAACACCATAGTTATGCTACTGTAAGTTAATTTTGATGCTATCATGTGGGACTTTTGTTCAAAATCTGAAACAACATTTTGTTGTTGCAAATATGTTGCTGTAAGTTAATTTTGATGCTATTATCTGTTTATGTATGAGCCTATATAAAAACAGTTTTATTTGATGAATAATGATATAGACAGAGAAGTATAACCCAAGACTTGTATCCTAATAGTTATCTAGTATACTCAGTGTTTTAAATATCGGCCGTTACGTACCGTAACGGCCGATTCGTACTGGAAAATGGGTAGGCCGATACCGATACACGGCCGATTCCGACATCTAGGGCTGAATCGCCCCGTATCGGGCCGATACGGGCAGTTAACGGCCGTTACGGCCGTTACGGAGACCGTAACGGCCGTTACAGTCTGTAAAGACCGACCGACCGACCGACCGCCTCCTGATTTCGCGCACACTTTTCAGATTTCTTCCAAGATTCTTCATATAATTGAGGAAGGAAGAGAAAAAAGTAGTAGAAGATAACCAAACACTTACCGAACGTTGAGGATTTCGTCGAACGTTGAGGATTTCGTCTGGTTCGTCTAACAGAAACAGCTCATCGCCGCCGAACGTAGCTCTCGCGTCGCCGGCGACATCTCCTCTCCTTCGCGTTGCAGCTCGTCGCCGTCGCCGTCTCGCCTCCGCTCCGGTCTCGCCTCCGCTCGGTTTCTCTCTCTCTCTCTATCTCTCTCTCTCTCCATTCGGGTGTTACCGTGTTAGGGATTTCACGGCAATTGGGGGTGTTTGATTTGGGTGGGGGCTGAAATTAGTATTTTAGGCATTAAAATTATTTAGAAATTGTAATTTAGAAATAATTAAGGGGTTTAAAAATATTTTTTTGTTTACAATTTAGTCCTAAATTGTTAATTAACTTGTTTACAATTACAATTTAGTCCTAAAATTATTAATTAACTTTTTTACAATTACAATTTAGTCCTAAAATTTTTTAACTTATATTTTTGTAGCAATTTTTTTTTTTGTCATTATTATTTATCACATTATATATATATATATATATATATATATATATATAATGGTTAATGTAGTGTTAATTAGCTTCAATTATAATTTTAATAAATAGTATGAAATAAATTTGTGTATGTAAATTGCAGAAAATTAAAATTTAACAATGTCGGGTGAAGAAGGATCACATCCTCCTAGTGATGATATTGGATGGAAATTCGAGATTCCTATTAGTGGTTCTAGACACAAATTAAAATGTAAATTTTGTGGTAGAGAGATAAATGGTGGAATAACTAAATTGAAGCAACACTTGGCGGCCAAAAAGGGTCAAGTAGCTCCATGCCAAAGTGTTAGTGCCAATGTTAGAACGCTTATGATGAAACATCTTGAAGGTAACTTGGAGAAAAAAATGGATAAAAGAAAACAAAGAGAAGAAGTGATTGAACAAATTCGAGCTTCTCAACGTGATCAAGATAATCCTTACGATTTGAGTGATGATGATAACTCGGATGATCCGGATATGGCTTATGCACGAAAAGAAAGTATGAGGTTGCATAGAGAAGAAGAAGATAGGGAGAGATATAGGAGGGATGCAGGCAACCGATATGAGACCGGGAGTAATAGCGGGGTTGGTGAAAGCACCAGACGGGGAAGCACTACTACTCGCATTGCTAATATGTTTCGACGATCTTCTACTGTCCGTGAATCGAGTTCGAAAAAAAGTTGGATTGATTCGTCTTTACCTGAAGCACGGTTGGCCGAGATTGATGTTGATCTACACCGTAGCAAAGCCCCCAAACAACAAAAGATCTCAACAAGGGTAATAAAAGGGTTGAGGAAAAAATTAGGGGTCGTAGTTAGTCAATTTGTGTTATACACACATTTGCCAACAAACGTTGTTAATTCGCCATGGCTTGAGCCAATGTTGGATGTTGCAAGGGAGGTTGGAAAAGGAGTGAAAGTCCCTACTCCTTACGAGGTGACTGAAGTTTTCTTACCTAGAGAATATGAAGAATTGAGAAAGTGGATCGAATCTCATAAACCAAATTGGGAGGAGAGGGGCGTTACGATCATGTGTGATGGATGGAGCGGACCTACCCGGAAGCACATTATCAATTTTTTGATTTATAGCAATCGGGGGACTGTTTTTCATAAATCAGTGGATGCCACCGATGTTGTAAGCAGAACTGCCGATTATTACTTCGGGCTTATGGACAAGGTGGTAGATGAAATTGGTGAAAAATATATTGTCCAAATCGTCACTGATAATGAGCCTGCAATAAAAGCGGCGGGGAAAAAACTTATGTTAAAAAGACCAAATTTATATTGGACAGGTTGTGCTGCACATTGCCTTGATTTGATATTGAAAGATATTGGAGAGAAAACAAATGTGTTGACAGTCTTGGATGATGCAAGAAGAATATCATGCTTCATTTATAACTCTAGTTGGGTTATTGATTTTATGAAGAGATTTACTGAAGGAAAAAGAGTTATTACGCCCCGGGATCACACGTTTTGCCACTAATTTCATTATGCTGGAAAGCATTGTAAGGTATAAGAATGCCTTACAAAATATGTTTAATTGTGATGAGTGGAAAAGCAAAAGATGGGCGAAGGAGGACTGTGGAAAAAAAGTTAGAAAAATTGTGAACGACAATGGTTTTTGGATAAAAGCTTCAGAAATTTTAAAAGTTCAAGAACCATTGGTGAGGGTGCTTAAGCTTGTTGATGGAGATGAGAAGCCTACAATGGGATTTGTCTATGAAACTATGGACAAAGCGAAGATGGCCATTGAAAAAAATTGTCGTTACTACAAAAAATATTGGAAAATGATCGACAAAAGATGGCAATTCCAATTACACCATGATTTGCATGCAGCTGGTAAGTAATTGACTAATTGTAAATTCAATTTTAAAAACTCTTGTTACTTATTAGAATTAAACTTCATTTAACAAAATGTGCTTTTTGTTTTGAATTCATGTAGGTTATTTTTTAAATCCTCAATTTCAATATGGTGGTAAACTTTCTGACCATAGAGAGGTAATGGAGGGAGTTCAAAAAGTGATTCAAAGATTGGAGCCGAATATTGATAAACAAATTCAAGCTATTAATCAAGTTAGTTCTTTTTTTTTTTGTTTTTAAGTAACAACTAGCGACTAACAAGTTACTAAGTTTTATATGTTTTATTTGTGGGTTTTTTATTTGTTACGTTCTAAATATAGATTATGATGTTTCGTGATAAAGAACATTCTTTCGGGACAGTATTGGCACAAAAAGCAGAACACGCACAAATCCAGGTAATACAATGAACAATTAACTATTAATATAAGAATCTCAATCTTCGTATCGTTTTAATTCATATTGTTTCTACAGCTGAATGGTGGATCCACTTTGGTGCATCTGCCCCTGAACTTCAAGAGATTGCAGTTAAAGTGTTGAGCCAAACAACATCGTCTTCTAATTGCGAGCGTAATTGGAGCACATTCAGCTTGATACATACAAAGACGAGAAATCGTCTAAAGTATCAAAAACTGAATAAACTTGTTTACGTGGCTTATAATATGAGGTTGAAAATTAGACATGCTACGAGATTAAGCCAAAGTGAAATTGAAGACAGCTTCAACCCTATAAACTTGGATTATATCTTTGAAGAAGATGATCCACTATCTCCATGGCTTCAAGAGAGAGAAGAACCATTGTTAGATGATCAGGACAACTCCAGATGGTTAGACGTAAGCGATGATGAGGTCACTACTTCCAGTAGCCAAGCACCTCGACGTTGGCAAAGTGATAGTCCATCTGGAGATGGAAGTGATACTGATAGTGGTCGTGGTTTGAGCCCACCTAGTGGAGAGTCTAGTGGTGATGATGGTGGAGGTGGAGGTGGAGGAGACACTAGACAATCGCCGTATCATGGAGAGTTAGGAATGGCTGGATTTGCAGACAATGTCGAACGTGGGGATATTAGTGAGCCACGAAGGCATTCTGTTTCTAGTGCAATTGGATCATCAAGAAGAAGACCAAACCCACAATCCTCAAATTCCGAAGAATATGATGACATGGAAAACCGCTTTGGTATGCTTGGAGTTGGAGGATACGGATATGGATATCAAGTGGATAATTATCATCAGTGGCGTCAACCACAACCATATCCTTACCCTTATTATCCCTCTTCGGAATATGTTTCGGCGTCACATTATGTGGGTATGGGTCCTTTAGGATGCCCACAACCTCCTACTACCGGATACTCATATCCACCACCACCTTCTTACCAATACGGTGTCCCTCCTCCACATCAAGAGAGTTCGAGTTCTACTTTCGGTCACTGCGAAGAAAGAGCAGAATCTAGCGGTACCGGTGGTAGTGACCCTAGCAACACCATTTATGATCATTGCACCTTTAACTACTTTGGTGGTTATGGTGTTGCACAACAAAATCAGAGTGGTGATCATGCCGATGCCGACTATGAAGAGCCTGCGTGCAATTCGTTTTGGTATTGATAATTTTATACGAGTGTATTGTTTTTGTAATATGATGTACAAGTACAATTTAATCTTTTATTATATTTGTGTAATATATTTTTATTAAGTATTGTGTGCATTATCTTATTCTTTCAAGATTGTTAAGTACGATGATTTTTCGTATTTTTTATGTCTTTATTGTGTTGTATATAACCTTAAAATATCATAAGATCTATTATAATGTGTTTATTAAAGGTTAAATGAGTGAAACAATTATTTTTATTGAGTTTTTGGGGATGTTCTAGTGATTTTAAAAAATTCACGACCGTTACGGCTGATTCCCGTTACGGACAGGCCGATACTCCCGAAACCGTTACACCGCGACCATTACCGTTACGTAACCCGATACCGCGATTTAAAACCTTGAGTATATTTTTTTAGTGAGAAATTTAATGAAATTATTTCTAATTTTTTATTTACCTTCTGTAATTATTTTAATCAATACATATGTTAAGGAACAGGTTTGATGGTTGATTTCTGTTTTTTTTATATGTATTATATTTTTTTTTAGGACTTGATATATTGTATAGTTTTTTTTAAGACTTGCTGTATTGTTTTGGTTGTTTATCAAGACCTGATTTATTGTACTGTTTTTTTTAGGATCTATTGTATTGTTCTTTTTTGTTTTTAAGAACATGATGTATTGTTTGTGTTTTCTAAAATATAAAAAAACTGTGGTTTTTTTTTTTTAATATATTGTTCTACTTTTTTTATAGTTCAAAAATACAAAAAAAGTTCTCCCGATTAGTGTTGGAATCGATCAATATAGTGTTTGAATATACTAATTCTTGTAATTATGGTCAATAAATGTTTTTAATTGTTCTGTATTTTTTTAAAGAAATATATATATTAAAAAAAATATAGGGTGGAAATGAAGAATAAATAATTAATATGGGGATAGGAAGAGTATTTAAAAGTTGCAAAGAAATATTGAGTGGGAAGGATCAACAAGAAATAGAAAAAAAATATTTTGACCCTTTGAAGTTTAGATGGCTTTTCAAACTAATCCTATTGAATGAAAAGACTAAAATACCCTTAAAGTAACGTTGACCGTTACTTTGACTTAATGGAATCTACCTCAGGGGTCAATTTGGAGCGATTTTGAAATGTCAAAGACAAATATGTCGAGTTACAAAAGTTAGGGGTCAATTGGACACTCGGAACATTTGTCAGGGACCAAAAATGTCTTTATCCCAAAAAATTACATTATTAAGTGAGAGGGTTAATTACACTTTGTAGCTCACAATTTTGGATATTAGAATAAAATGACAAAATTATCCTTAATTTCAAAATGAAATGACACAATTACCCTTAATTTTAATCATTGCACTTTAATCCACAACCATAGGGAGTAAGCGGTGACATCGATACCACAAGTGGGTAAAGTGCAAAACGGCCTAACCACAAGGAATTAAAGTATAATTAACTCAAAATTAAATTAAAGAAATAATATATATATATACACGAAAATTATAGAAATAATATCTGCATAATAAATTTGAGGTATTGTAATAAAAATCGAACCGACGGGTAATCAAACAAAACCGAACCGAATGATCCGGTTTTGAAACTGATTAAATGGTTTGGTTGTGGTTGTGGTTTTAAAATTAGCAACTGAATTAGTTTTGACTCTGGTTTTGATTTTGAGATAGTGACCGCGAAACTGAAATTCGAAACTAAACCGCGTAATCAAACCGTGTAACCGATATTTTATATATATTTTTATGACATATATATCCTCACTTTTTTATATATATGGGACATCAAAGTCGATGTGATGGGAATCACTTCCTTCCTTAGTTGCCAAAGAGAATGGAGGTTTCAATCCGACAGATCCACCGTCATTGGCAAGTAAAACGAGGCCTCGACGGAGATGGTGAATAGGAATTCCTACTCTGACTAGAGTTGCGATCTCTCAACGGGATTCTGAGTAATCTATTCTTTTACTTTCCCTTGTGAGTAAAGAAGGACACACACACACACACACACACACACACATATATTAATTTATTTACACTTTAATCTCTCCTATATATATTTGTGTGTGTGTATTAGGGTTAGTTTTGGGGTATATGTATGTGTGTGTGTGGTTTCGCTGTTTTGGCTATAGTGTTGTTTTTTTTTGTTTTTTTTTTTAAATTGAAATTTTTTAAATACTTTTGCGATTTTACAGTTTTGGTTTTGTTTTTTGCAATTTATGTTTTATATTTTAGTTATATTTTTGTTTATATATAAAAAAAAACAACAGTGTATGGTTTCGCTGTTTTGGTTATGATTTTATTTTTTTATAAAATTGAAAAATCTTAAATGCTTTTGTGGTTTCGCCGTTTTGGTTTTGTATAAACTTAAATTGTTTGATTTTAAAACCGTTTAAAAAAAACAGCGGTTTTGGTTTGGTATATGCCTAACGATTTTGGTTTTATATGAAATCGGACCAAAACCGAACCATCGACATCCCTAAAAAATGTAATAATAATACTAAAACATTAAATTTACAAAAATTAAATAAAAGAAATATTATTAAAAAAAAAAATATGTAATACACGAAAATTATCAAATAACGTAATTTTCCTTTTAATTGAAATAAAAAGACAATAGTATCCCTATTATAATTCTTTTATATATATATATATATATATATATATATATATATATATATATATTTTAAATTATTTATTTTCTTTTTTCTTTTTGTTTTCTCTGTTTTTCTTTTTCATCTCTTTTTCTCCCTCTTCTACGACCGAGACTGAAGAACTCCACCACCACAATGAAGAACTGGGTAGTTGGCAATTGTTCAACCTCAAAACAATCCGGTTCAAGTCATTTTTGGCTAGTTTGGGTTGGGTTAGCGAGTTAGGCATACCCCTACTTTATATATTACCAATAGAGGTATGTAACGGGTTGGGTAATCCTGTCAAACCCACCCAAACCACAACGCCCGCACCGAAATCAAAATTGTCTATAGTAACCCGCGCATTATTGGATAATCTACTGTTCATACTAGGCCAACCCACACATTATTGGTTTGGTTCGCTATTTTGGCCCAAACCGTGCCAAACCGCCAGTGCCTACCCCTAGTGCTGTTTACTAAGTTTGCAGGCTTAGACTTTATTATTTACATTTTGTAATTGTTTTTATTTATTTTATTTTTGTGATGAATTACAAAGTGCATGGTAGCTTTATTCTTGTTTTCATGGTCACTTTAATTTTGTGGCACTTTTTCTGCAAATTTTAGTAATATAACAATTTTTTTAGCAACATTTATTACATTTCAAAGTCCAACCCAAAAAAACTTGGGGAACCCATGATCCTCATTAGCTCAACCTGAAAATAGGCCTAACTCGCACACTATTGGGTAACTCACGATTTGAACTAGTCAACTCGCACACTCCAACCCACCCCACACATTTTTGGGCGGTCCAAGGTTCAAATTTGCCCAATCCACATAATATTAGTTGTTGTTTGCAATTTTGGCCCAACTTATCCCAACCCGCCCGCTGTCCACCCCTACTTACCAATATTTTTTTTAATAATTTTACCTACAGTTTATTTATATGTATATATATATATATATATATATATATATATATATATATATATATATATATATATATATATGTATGTATGTATTATTGATGAAGCCAAAATTTAGTTTTTCAAGAATAGTCCTCTGAGATTTGGAATAGTAGCTCCCAAGTTTGGTTTCTGCAAAACTAGGGAAGTGCACGGGTTGGGTAGGCCAAAAATTCGACTCACCAGCCACCCTACCCGAAAATTGTCGGGTGAAGAATTTGCAACCCGCTGCCGACCGAAGGTAGGATGAAATCCGACGTTTTTCGAGTCCGTCGGTTGTCGGACGGGCTCGGGTGAACTCGAGTCAGACAAAAAATGATGAACAAGAACAGGTTAAACATATATAATCGACGAACAAGAAGAAAACAAACCATCAAATTGCTTAATCATAATTAAAACAAAATCCTAATCAAAGAACAAATAATTAAACACTAATTGAACTTGGAAACAAAACGCTAAACCCTAATCCATACAGTACAAAATCAAAATTGAAGAACAAATCAAAGAACGAATAGAAAAGAAGAACACTAACTTGTAAGACCCTAACTTCCGCACATGCATATTTATTAGCTGTATTTTAGAACATTTAGAAAATAACGGGGTGAAATGTGTCATTTCTAATTTAAATTAAAAAAAATTAGGGGTCAATTAGTAATGTTAGAAATATTTATTTTAAAATTTGGGATTTAGATAATAACCTAAAGGAAATTTAGGGGAGGTTAATGTAATTTGGGAAAAAGATTATATATATATACACGATTGTGAGGAAATGGGGATCAACGTGGCAACATTTGGGGTCAAAGAAACACCACTTCTATCATGCATATATATATATATACATGCAACCCATACACACACATTTTGATGGAGCCTCAAAAGAAGAAGAAAACAGAAAAAGAAAATAAGAGAGAGAGAGAGTTCGGCCGGTGACTGCATGGGTGAGAGTGTGTGTTCCAATCGTCGCCGGAGTGTGTCGTTGTTCGTCCGGTGGCATGGGGATGTCGTCGTTCGGTGGGTTTCCGTGTTGTGTTCGTCGCGGACGGTGGGTTGCGTTGATTGGTTCGGCGGGTGTGTGTAGGGGTGTCGACGTATGTATGTGTGTTGTCGTCGATTTCAGGTGAGTGAGTAATAGGCCATCGCCGTCGGTCTACTGTGAGTGTGTGGGTGTGTGTTCTGTCCACCGGCAGTGTGTGCATGATCGTCGCCATTCGCCGGCGTGTGTGTTCGGTTCGTCGTCGAGTGTGTGGGTTGCCGACGGTGGGTGTGTTCTGGTTGTTCGGCGATTGTGTAGGGGTGTGTGGTGGCACCGTTTGGTCTGGTGTGTGTGCATGTGTATGATCGTTTCAGTTCAACAGACGTGTGGGTGGTCGGCCGGTTGTGATGGGGGGGTGTGTGTTCTGCTTTGCCGACAGTGTGTGTTTGTGTGTGTGTGTGTGTGTGTGTGTGTGTTTGTTCGCTAGGTGAGCAGTGAGAGGGTCGACGGCGGTCGGCTGAGCGAGGAGTGAGAGTGGTGTCGACGCCGGTCGATTGAACCAGGGAACTCAAAACAGAACCGAAAAAGAAAAAAAAAAGAAAAAAAATTAAAAAAATAAGATAAAAAAATAAAAATAAAATAAAAAAAAATAAAAAAAAATAAAAAAAGAGGAAAAAAAATGATTTCACAAAATAATAATAATAATAATAAATAAATAAAGCCCAAAGACCGAAAAATCAACTTCTCGACCGGCGGGCGATTCGGAACAGGTAACGATTCCTTTGGTTAATATTTTAATCGTTAATTATTATTTTCGTCAAATTAAATTATTAGCATTAAATTTTGTAATCGCTACGATAATTTTGTAACCGTTAATTTTAATAATGTTGTATTGTGAATATTAACGTAGCGAGACGAACAAAATAATATTTTTTTCATAAGTAAATTTGGGGAATGGGAAATTAGGTAACTTAGGGCCATGAATTGCATATTAGGATTGTTTTAAATAAAATGTTAAGTTAGACCTATCACTGTTAGGTTCGCAGGCGCTAGCGTCCCGGTAGGTTTTGGATGGTGATAGTTTTGCAGTGCGAAAATCGAGGTGAGTGTACTGTCTTTTTGCCAAACTATTTTATATATATATATATATATATGATATATGTGTTTACTTACACTGTACGATTTCAAAAATGATATGGATCAAGCAGGTTTTTGGAGTGAGTTGGTAAAATGAATTTCTGGGGAATTATGTTGGTTTCTAAAAAGAAGGATTAAAAATAATTTTCGTTGGGTATGGGTGGTTTTGAAAAGAGAGTGGAAAATATATGATTTTCTAAAAATGTTTGGTTTTCTAAAAACAAAGGTTGAAAAAAAAAACAGTTTTTACTGAAATTGATGGTACTTTTAAAAAGGAGAGTGAAAAACGTGATTTTGGAAATTCTCCCCGAAAGGGGTGTGGTTTATATTTTCCCCATAAGGGGTGTGAGTTTTTGACGATGTGGTGTGAAAATGTATTTCTTCCCGTATGGTATGTGAATTTTTAACTATACTGATGATTTTGACGTTGCCATTGTTGTTCTCCCCGAAAGGAGTGTGGATTATATTTCCTCCCGTAAGGGGTGTGGATTCTTCCCATGGGATGTGGATGTTTCTCCCCGTAAGGGATGTGGATTATATTTCTCCCCAAAAAGGGTGTAGATATTTCCTAGGAAGGCATATCCTATGGATGTTACGGTACCGTTGCAACTCCCGATTGTGAGGTTAAACGATCACTAGGGCTGGCCAGTGTGTGTTTGAGTTGTGTGCTTAAAAAGTGTGTTTGAGTTGTGTGCTTAAAAAGTGTGTTTGAGATATGTGCTCGAGATGTGTGCTCGAGATGTGATGGTTTACGTATATTAGCTGATTTGATATTTATTATCATGGCAATTAATATGATTTTTATATTAGTTGGATTTGAATGGAACTTAATTATGTCGCTTTATTTTTCCTGCTTTTATACTGGGGATTTTACGAGTTATGTGGTATTTACAAACTTACGCTTGATCCATTTTGATATTGTAGAATAAGTTTTTATTATTAAAGATGTTTTTACTAAGAAGGCAGTACACTCGCAGGTGAATCAGTTAGGAGTTGGTCCCCTACTGGCGCTAGGTGGAGTCCTACGATGGAGTCGTGTGGAGGGTTGAGATGAGCTTTCTGAGGCGAACCTGTGAGGGGATTCATGGTATTATATTTTTGCTGTTAGTATATTTGGGGAACGGGTGTGTTCCCATAACAAAATATGTATAGCTTCATGTAGATGATGGTTTATTTATATATATATATATATATATATATATATATATATATATATATATGCATATTGTCGTGTAATAGATGGCTGGTTAGTTATTTTCGGTGATGTCATGATGTCGTCACGCCAGCCCGGGATGTCGAGATTTCGGGACGGGTAGTGACACTTTTGGTATCAGAGCTTAGGTTATAGGTTCTGTAGACGTGCCAGTTGTGAACCTTGAGATAGGGTGTCGATAGGTAGGTTTAGTACGTGAATGATAGTTATTGCATTGCATCAAATAGTACATTGGCATCGTGCATTGTTGTTTATCTGGTTGGCCTTCCCTTAGCATATAGTAAATTAGTAGTAGATAATCGGAGAGCCTGACCACTGATCAAAGCGGTCACATTCTTTCTTTAGTCTCGTTTTCGTTGGCAGGAATAACTGTAAAGTTGGCAATTAATGGTGAGATGAAATTGTGATACTGCTAGTTGATGGGTTAGGTGGTGTTGTCGATAGTGGTGATAGATAGATTACGATTGTGGGAGTGCTAGTGGTTTTAAAAGTTAAATCATAAGTGATAAGTTAATATATTTGTATTACTTGACATTGGGATTCACCGTCAGTAGCACTTAATGTTTTTGTTATTAAATCAATAGTGTAACAGAGCACACTTAAGTTGGATTATTAGACAACACCTTACTGATATTATAGGACGACGCAACACATTGCGCTACTATTTGAGATACATGGATTCTATCCTAGCATACAACCTCCAAGGGTGTGCATAAAACTACCTTCTAGGCAATACTAAGGCAACCTTGTAACTTTATTAGATGAGGAGTTCATATTATTAAAACAAGAAGAGATGACCATTTGACAGTATGAAATTAAATTCGATACCATGTCCCGATTTGTTCCTGATTTGGTAAAAACTGGAAGAGACAAGGTATAGACGATTCTAGGAAAGATTTAATTTAGAAATACGTTCTAGGTTGATGGGGCAGGCAGATCAAAAGTTATGCGAAATTGGTAAACACAACGGAATTGATAGAGAATGATGTGCGGGGAGCAGCCGAGAACTGGGAGTCTGTGTTGATAGTTAGTGCGTATAGGAACAATTCGCTTCAGATTGGTAATAGAGAATTATTAGTAGATCTACTACTCTTGAGTATTCATGATTTTGATGTGATACTGGGTATGGATTTGCTATTCGGTTATCATGCCACGGTGGATTGTTTTAAAAGGGAATTACTTTTCGGATCTTAGGCGAGTCAGAGTTTGTATTTTTGGGAGATGTAATCATTACCCCAGTCAATTTGATTTCAGTCCTACAGGCCAGGAAGTTATGAAAGAAGGGATGCTATGGATACCTCGCGCACGTGATTGACACCAGGCAGAATGAAGTTCAGGTGGCATATTTTCTAGTGGTCAGGGACTTTCCCGATGTTTTTCCAAAAGAATTGTCAGGTTTGCCAGTGGATAGGGTGATGGAATTCACTATTGAGTTACTTATGGGAACTGCTCCGATATCAATTCCACTCTATCGTAGGGCGCCTATCGAGCTAAGAGAATTGCAAATTTAGTTGCAAGATTTGTTAGACCGCGGGTTTATTAGACCTAGTGTTTCTCCCTACGGAGCCCCAGTGTTATTCGTAAAGAAGAAAGATGGCCCGCTGATGATGTATATTGATTATCGACAATTGAATAAGGTGACGGTTCATAATAAATACCCATTACCTAGAATTGATGATCTGTTCGACCAATGGCAGAAGGCCAAGGTGTTTTCCAAAATAGATCTTCGATTAGAATACCACTAGTTGAGAATCAGAGACAGTCATGTGACGAAAATGGCGTTCCGTACAAGGTATAGGCATTATGAATTCTTAGTTATGTCATTTGGACTGACGAATGCCCCTGTTGCTTTTATGGATTTGATGAATCGGATCTTCTAACCCTATCTAGATCAGTTTATTATCGTGTCCATTGATGATATATTGATCTACTCCCAAATAAAGAAGAATATGCATAGCATCTCAAGTTTGTGTTGCAGATTTTGTGAGAAAGGCAACTGTATGCGAAATTCAGTAAATGTGAGTCTTGGTTGGATAGAGTTGTATGCTTGGGGCATGTTATCTCGGGAGATGGTATTCAAGTGGACCCAAGGAAAGTCGAAGCTTTTTAGGATTGGCGGGTCACTATCGACGATTTGTGCAGGGATTCTCTGTTATAGCGGTCCCGTTGACTCGTTTCACCCGCAAGGAATCCAAAATTGAGTGGACTGATAAATGCGAATAAAGTTTCCAGGAGTTGAAGAGTAGATTGATATCGGCACCAATACTATCCCTCTTGACGGAATGGGTGGTTTTGTGATTTATAGTGATGCATCCCACCAAGGGCTAGGATGTGTTCTGATACAGCATGGTCATGTAATCACATACGCATCTCGACAACTGAAGAATCATGAGCAAAATTACCCGACGCATGATCTAGAGCTGGCAGCGATTATAATTGCCTTAAAGATTTGGAGACATTACTTGTATGGCGAGACGTGTGAAATCTACACCGACCACCAAAGTTTGAAATATCTGTTTACTCAGAAGGAATTAAATTTGAGGTAGAGATGTTGGATAGAGTTGATTAAAGACTATGATTGCACTATCCACTATCACCCGGGAAAAGCTAATGTTATAGCGGATACGTTGAGTCAAAAATCAGCGGGTTCGATCGTGCACATAAGAGCCATTCATACTAATCTATATGTCGAGTTGAGATCTTTGCGAGTCCAGTTGGCGGTTGGTCAGACGGCAACGTTGCTAGCGACTTTGACTTTGAGATCGACACTGATCGACCGTATTATAGAAGCGCAGAAGTCGGATACCTAATTGGAAAAGATTTGAAATAAAGTGAAAAATGGTTACAGAGATGACTATTATGTTAGGGATAACTATGAGGCTTTGATAGTGGGAAATAGACTGTGTGTGCCTGATGATGCCAATTTGAAGAAGGATATCTTGGAGGAAGCGCATAGCTCAGCATATGCAATGCACTCAGGCAGCACCAAAATGTATTAGGATCTACGAGCACACTATTGATGGAATAGAATGAAACGAAAAATTACTGAATTTGTTGCTAGGTGTCTCATTTGTCAGCAAGTTAGGATCGAGCACCAACGTCCAAGTGAGTTATTGCAGTCTCTACCTATGCTAGAGTGGAAATAGGAGCATATCACGATGGATTTCGTTTCGGGATTGTGCCGTACTCAAAAGGGGCATAATTCCATCTGGGTGATTGTTGATAGGCTTACTAAATCTACTCATTTTCTGGTCGTAAAGACGACGTACTCTCTGAATAAGTATGCCCAATTATATATTGACGAAATTGTTAGACTACATGGTGCGCCGGTTTCCATAGTATCGAACAGAGATCCGAGATTTACTTCGAAGTTCTGGCCGTGTCTCCAAACTACTCTAGGTACCGCTTTTCATCCTCAGACTGACAGTTAATCAGAGCGTACGATTTAGATGTTGGAGGATATGTTGAAGGGTTGTGTTCTGGAATTTCCTGGTAGTTGGGATGATTATTTGACGTTGATGAAATTTACCTACAATAATAGCTACCATTCGGCAATTGAGATGACACCATATGAAGTGTTGGATAGCAGAAAATACAGGACTCCAGTCCAACAGGCTGAACTGAAGTGGGAAAAAAGAAATTGCTGATGCCGGGTATAGCCCAAATAACGACAGACAAAGTAAAGGTGATTCAGGAAAGATTGAGAATTGCTCAAAGTCGCCAAACGAGTTATGCTGACAAGCATAGGCGGGAGTTGGAATTTGAAGTGGGCAATCATGTATTTTTGCGTATATCCCCGTGAATGGACATAATGAGATTCGGGAGGAAAAGAAAGTTAAGTCCGAGGTATATCGGGCCATACGAAATTTTAGAACAGGTTGGTGCGACAGCTTATCGACTTGCCTTACCCTCAAGATTGTCCAGATTACACGACGTTTTCCACGTGTCGATGCTTAGGAAATATGTGCCAGATCCTTCACATGTGTTGACTTCTCAGCCAATCGAGTTGGAAAAAGATTTGACATACGTTGAGGAGCCAATCCAAATCTTAAGTCATAAAGATTAGGTATTGCGGAAGAAAACGATTCCATTAGTGAAAGTGTTGTGGCGCAGTCATTCGGTAGAGGAGGCGACGTGGGAGCGAGAAGACGAAATGAGAGATAAATAACCGCACTTGTTCGATCAAGGTAACTAAAATTTCGGGACGAAATTTCTTTTAGGAGGGAAAGGTTGTAAGACCCTAACTTCCGCACATGCATATTTATTAGCCGCATTTTAGAATATTTAGAAAATAACGGGGTGAAATGTGTCATTTCTAATTTAAATTAAAAAATTTAGGGGTCAATTAGTAATTTTAGAAATATTTATTTTAAATTTTGGGATTTAGATAATAACCTAAAGGAAATTTAGGGGAGGTTAATGTAATTTGAGAAAAAGATTTTATATATCTACACAATTGTGAGGAAATGGGGATCAACGTGGCAACATTTGGGGTCAAAGAAACACCACTTCTATCATGCATATATATATATATATATATATATATACATACATATACATGCAACCCATATACACACATTTTGATGGAGCCTCAAAAGAAGAAGAAAACAGAAAGAGGAAATGAGAGAGAGAGAGAGTTCGGTCGGCGACTGCATGGGTGAGGGTGTGTGTTCCGATCATCGCCGGAGTGTGTCACTGTTCGTCCAGTGGTGTGGGGGTGTCGTCGTTCGGTGGGTTGTCATGTTGTGTTTGTCACGGACGGTGGGTTGCATTGATCGGTTCGGCGGGTGTGTGTAGGGGTGTCGACGTATGTGTGTGTGTTGTCGTCGATTTCAGGTGAGTGAGTAATAGGCCATCGTCGTCGGTCTACTGTGAGTGTGTGGGTATGTGTTCTATCCACCAGCAATATGTGCATGATCGTCGCCATTCGCCGGCGTGTGCGTTCGGTTCGTCATCGAGTATGTGGGTTGCCGGCGGTGGGTGTGTTCTGGTTGTTTGGCGACTGTGTAAGGGTGTGTGGTGGCGCCGTTTGGTCTGGTGTGTGTGCATGTGTGTGATCGTTTCAGTTCGACAGGCGTGTGGGTGGTCGACCGACTGTGATAGGGTGTGTGTGTGTTCTGCTTTGCCGACAGAGTGTGTGTGTGTGTGTGTGTGTGTGTGTGTGTGTGTGTGTGTGTATGTGTGTGTTCTGTTCGCTAGGTGAGTAGTGAGAGGGTCGACGATGGTCGGCTGAGCAAGGAGTGAGAGTGGCGTCGACGCTGGTCGGTTGAACCAGGGAACTCAAAACAGAACCGAAAAAAATAAATAAATAAATAAATAAAATAAATAAAGAAGAAGAAGAAAAGAAGGAAGAAAAAAAAAAAGAGGGAAAAAAAAATGATTTCACAAAATAAAATAAAATAATAATAATAACAAATAAATAAAACCCGAAGACCGAAAAATCAACTTCTCAACCAGCAGGCGATTCGGAATAGGTGACAAGTCCTTTGGTTAATATTTTAAACGTTAATTATTATTTTCGTCAAATTAAATTATTAGTATTAAATTTTGTAAATGCTACGATAATTTTGTAACCGTTAATTTTAATAATGTTGTATAGTGAATATTAATGTAACGAGACGAACGAAATAATATTTTTTCATAACTAAATTTCGGGAATGAGAAATTAGGTAACTTAGGGCCATACATTGCATATTAGGGTTGTTTTAAATAAAATGTTAATTTACACTTATCACTGTTAGGTTCACAGGCGCTAGCATCCTGGTAGGTTTTGGACGGTGATAATTTTGCAGTGCGGAAATTGAGGTGAGTGTACTGTCTTCTTGCCAAACTATTTTCTATATATATATATATATATATGATGACATATGTGTTTACTTATACTGTACGATTTTATAAATGATATGGATCAAGCAGGTTTTTGAGGTGAGTTGGTAAAATGAATTTCCAAGAAATTATGTTGGTTTCTAAAAAGAATGATTAAAAATAATTTTTGTTGGATATGGGTGGTTTTGAAAAGAGAGTGGAAAATATATGGTTTTCTAAAAATGTTTGGTTTTCTAAAAACAAAGGTGAAAAAAAAAAAACAGTTTTTATTGAAATTGGTGGTACTTTTAAAAAGGAGAGTGAAAAACATGATTTTGGAAATTCTCCCCGAAAGGGGTATGGTTTATATGTTCCACATAAGGGGTGTGGATTTTTGACGATGTGGTGTGAAAATGTATTTCTTCCCGTAAGGGATGTGGAGTTTTAACTATACTGATGATTTTGACGATATCATAGTTGTTCTCCCCCCGTAAGGGGTGTGGATTTTGACGAAAGGGGTGTGGATTATATTTCCCCCCGTAAGGGGTGTGGATTCTTCTAATGGGATGTGGATGTTTCTCTCCGTAAGGGGTGTGGATCATATTTCTCCCCAAAAGGGGTGTGGATATTTCGTAGGAAGGCATATCCTACGGATGTTACAGTATCGTTGCAACTCCCGATCGTGAGGCTAAACGATCATTAGGGCTGGCCAGTGTGTGTTTGAGGTGTGTGCTTAAAAAGTGTGTTTGAGATGTGTGCTTGAGATGTGACGTTTTATGTATATTGGCTAATTTGATATTTATTATCATGGTAATTAGTATGATTTTTATATTAGTTGGATTTGAATGGAACTTAATTATGTCGCTTTATTTTTCCTGCTTTTATACTGGGGATTTTACGAGTTATGTGGTATTTATAAACTTACGCTTGATCCATTTAGATGTTGTAGAATAAGTTTTTATTATTAAAAATGTTTTTACTAAAAAAACAGTACACTCGCAAGTGAATCAGCTAGGAGTCGGTCCCCTACTGACGTTAGGTAGAGTCCTATGATGGAGTCGTGTGGAGGGTTGAGATGAGTTTTCTGAGGCGAACCTGTGAGGGGATTCATGGTATTATATTTTTGCTATTAGTATATTTGGGGAATAGGTGTGTTCCCATAACAGAATATGTATAGTTTCATATAGATGATGGTTTATTTATATATATGCATATTGTCGTGTAATAGATGGTTGGTTGGTTGTTTTCGGTAATGTCATGATGTCGTCACGCCAGCCCAGGATGTTCGGATTTCGGGACGGGTCGTGACATAACTTATAAATCAAAGCGTCATGGAAAATGATGTAACTTACGATTACGAATCAACGATTCGTAATCCATCAAGATTATGAAGCAACGATTTGTAATCCATTACTAACTTGTAAATCGAAGCGTTGTGGATGTACAAATCGAAGCGCCATGGATTTTCGAAGCATCGGGATTGAGGAGTAGTTTGATAAGGCATCGAATGAGAACCCTAAAATCAGAAAATCCTTTATATACTATAGGTGCAGCGGGCGGGTCAGGTGAACTCAGGTGGATCATTCTATTACCCGCTAATCGATCCGAAAAAGTCTCTCTTCAGCGGGTGTACCCGAACAGACCGTTTTTCATGCATCAGATCCCGCATTTTTCAGGTGCGAGCCGAGCGGGTGCAGGGGTGGGTCGGGTTGACGGGTTTTCTGTACACCCCTATGCAAAAGAATGCATCGCAAGTAGGCCTTTTGGCGTTTCACGTCAGGTGTGAGTATGTTCTAAAAGATATTCGATAGAGTGTAGGCTAGTAAAAGTATGTGTACCTGGACGAACCTCCCTCTTAGTATTTATGGGGGGATGAAAGGCTTATTAGTCAAGTATTTCCATAAATCGTGGTTATTTCTCATTACCGTCCTAGATTTAGCGGGATCATGGGATTAATGGATGATTAACACGGAATTATAATGGCTCTTTCCCAAATAGGAAGGCCGTTATGACTATTCCTAAGCACGAATGGCAAAAATCAAGTGTATCTCTTGGATTGATGAACATGCTCGAGGTGACTTAGTGCGGGTCTTTGGCCCGTCATCCCGAGCCAGGACAATGGGCATTTTAGCCTTCAGCTCAGGAGTTGAAATATTTAGTATTGTCGCTTGATTGAACCTCAAGTAGAGCTTCCCAACCAAGAGTCTTCTTACTCAGGCCTTCCTTCATGAATTATCATTAACGCTGTAGTTCATCTGGTGTCACGTGTCTAGCACGTGACTAGAAGGACACGCGGATGAAAATGTCAGGGGAACAAAATTTTCTCATTAGATTCCCCATATTCTTGAGTTTACACCATGGTATGCTCGGGAATATTGTTCGGAAAACAGGCATAGGATTCCAAGATAGTGTATTCGGTGAAGAATTTAAGCAGTTCTTTCTCGATTTTGGCGCCCAATCAAAAATTCAAAAAAACGACATTTCGTGTTTCGTGTTCAAGACCGGCAAGGCATGCTTTGGTATGATTGCATTACTGATTTCCTATCATGCATGTAGTAATGACAGATGTCCCTGTCGAACAAATCCCCTTATTTAAATAAAGAATTACGTCGTTAAGGGCCCTACAATTCCAGAGTTCCTAAAATACTTTTTGAGTTTTCTGGCATTCGTGCTTCAAACTTTGACAATAGTTCCTCCTGATTTTGGTACAACTTTGATATATTTAGTCCTTTTGTTCTTTTATTCTTTGCATTTATCTTATTTGTAAACGTTAAGGCTAGATCCGCATGCTTGTTTTCGCCCATCAAAATTCACTTTACAATAACTTTTGAGAAATCTTGCACGAGCAGCTTTCCCTTGGTGAGGTAAGCGATCATTTTAACTTCTTTGGCTGCATATTCCCTGTTGGTTGGGTGGCCACGAGCAAAGAGTTGTAGTAACGTTTTGCCTCGATTTGCACTGAATTCCTTAAAAATTCTTAATGACGTGATCAACACCTCATATTTGGATTCGTTATTTGAAACTTTGAATCCCAACCTTAAATCATACTCAAGCACGTCACCTTCAATTGTTCAAATCACCACGCCGACCCGCGATCCACTTTGATTCGAATATCCATCAATGGAACGTGATCTAGGTATTCATATCCGGTTGTTCTTGATGGTTATCTCGCCTTCAATCGAAGTCCCTTACTCGGAAAAAAGTGAGTTTGGAGATGAAACCTTTAAGGGCCTGTGGCTTGATCGTTGTCCTTGGGCGATACTCGATGTGGAATTCTCTGAGTTCAATTGATCATTTCAACAAATGACCCGAGATCTTTGGTAAATGGAGTACTATCCTCAACGATTGATTTGTCAATACCACCATCGGGTGTGCATGGAAGTAGAGCCCACGTTTTCTAGCAAATATGATCAAGGTGTATGCTATAAGTTCAAGCTTAGGATACCTGGATTCCGCTCCATTAAGGGCGTGGCTGACATACTAGATCAGCTTCAGAACTAATTTTCCATCCACTAACAATAATGAGCTTGCGACTGTTGATGAGATTGTAAGGTACACAAGCATTTCTTGTTTGGATTTTGGAGTTGTCAGGATCGGAGGGGTCGATATATATTTTTTTAGTGTCTGAAAGGCTTCTTCGCATTCTTTAGTCTAATCAAGGCTCGTGTTTCCTCGAAAGGTTTTGAAGAATGACAATTATTTATCGGAAGCTCAGGATATCAACAAGTCTAGCACCGCGACTGTCACACCCCACCCCGAACACCCATCATCCCGGGGCAGGCGTGACGTCGACATGACCTCCCCTGAACAACCAACCAACTAGAACCCACGACATATATATATACAAACAGATACAGGCACACAACCATATACATCCTCTCAAATTGGGACATATCCGTCCCTGAATATATATACAACAAAAATAGTACAACGAAATAATAATAATGTTGAACCTCTCACGGGTTCACCTCAGACAGCCTATTCCCAAAACAACGCTACAGTTAGACTCTACCTAGTGCCAGTAGGGGACCGACTCCTAACCGCTACACCTGAAACCAAAATTTTTATCAGTATACTATCTTCATAATAAAAAATATTTTTTTGTATATGGATCAAGTATAATAATAATTTAAATACCACATTTCAAATAATAATACAAAAATCTCATACCACCTGGAAAACTCCATTTTCCTATCACCACAGAAATAAACCCGTAGATTTATAACATTTCAACCAAACACTGAAAATCCACCAGAATATTATATCTAACCAAATAGTGTAAAGCAACCAAAATAATAAATACACCAATCCAGTGTAAAGTAATATATATAAATTTATCCAACCGGTTCACCGTATACGATAAAACACCACACTACCCTTCGACTAGTCATATGATCGTTTTAATCTCACGATCGAGAGTTACAATGGTACCGTACCACCCGTAGGGTTTGCATTCCCTGACGGGTCAATCCACATCCCTTATGGAAATAATATCCACATCCCTTATGGGAAGAAAATACTATGGTATAGTCGGACCAAACACCAATTTCCACCTAAAAAATAAACAACTCGGTCCACAATCATTTTCCACCCTTTTAGAAACTAATTAGATTTAACAAATCATTTTCCACCATTTTAAAACCAACATAATCCACAAATCATTTTTTCACAAACACCCAAAACCGCTTAATCCATATAAGTTGCAAATTCGTCCAATTTTTAAATAAACACATTTTCCATAATATATATGAAAATACAATTTGTAATTTACGTAGAAGACAGTACACTCACCTCGATATCCACTCCGCAAAATTGCTACTAACCACACTCTATCGGTACGTCGGTGCCTACGAACCTAATAGTGATAGGACCTAAATTAATATTTTATTCAACGTAACCTAATCATGTAATGCAGACCCTATATTTCACCAATTTCCCATTCCCCACATTTTATTATGAAAAATTATTATTTGGTTAATTTTTTGCTCTGTTAAAAATTACTATACACAATTTATAAATATGAACGGTCACAAGATTTATTATCCTAGTTACGAAATTTTAATGTCAATAGTTAAATTTAACTAAATTAAAATTGGTCGAAATTTTACCCTTTTTCAAATGGTTGAAGTTTAACTGTTTTTCTGATTTCGGCTCACCGCCATGGTCGTTGCCTCACCCCCGCGGCGACACGCTCCTTCTTTCTTTAATTTTCTCACTAACCCACCACCACCTTGGCAAACTTCTCTCTTTTTACTCTATTTTCGCGCACTAACCCTCCACTGCCTAGGCGAGGGTCGTCTTCTTCGTCTTGCTCCCTGTTTGCGTTCAGACATCCCCTCTCTCTCTCTCTCTCTTGCTAGCTCCGGTCATTCCCACACCTCCTACGACAGTCACACTCACATGACGATTACACATGCACACATGAAATTGATAACAACCCACACGCACACAACCACCAAATGCTCACGCACACCTCCGGACCACCAACGACAACCACCCACCCACATGCACGCCAGACGATTGGCAACTGATCACACCCACGCGAATAAACACACAGAACCCACACACACAGTGGCACACACAAGCATTCATCTGAACATACGCACGCACACACACACTGTCGGACACAAAAATCACAGACACACACACACACACACTTATCAATGACGGCCAACACCCCCACACCGTCGAGCAAAACAGTGACGACACAACCAATCCACTATCACTGGATGATCAATGACCAATACCCATACTCACGCCAGAGAACCCACCATCGTCGGCGATCACAAACAGCTCCGGCGACCTCCCTCCAATCCTCTCTCTCTCTCTAGAATTCTGAATGATTTCTTCCTCTCTGAGATTTTGGATTATGAAAATCTTGCATGGATCCCTTTTATATGCATAATTCAAGTGGTTTCAATTCATCCTAGCTTGCCACGTCGCCTCCCACTTTCTCTCATCTCTGTCGCCGGTGGTCTCTTGTCACACACCCACATGTGCATATATATATATATATATATGATAAACTTTTATTTTAATTACTCTTCCCTCCCCCCCAATTTCTGTAAATCCTTATTTTAGTCCAATTCAACCTTTTTGGATTTTCTTAAATTGTAATTTCACCCCTAACATTTTAAATTTTAGATTTTAATCGACAATTTGCATCCCAAGTCTAGAATAAATGTTTCTAAATTTGTAATTTGACCCATAAACTTTTAATTTGGATATGAATTAGCAAAATCTTACCCCGTATGTTTTCAATTACTCTAAAATGCAACTAGAATGATGTACATGCTAAAATCCGAGTCTTACAGCGACTCTTTCAGTTAGGCTATGAACTTCCTTAATCATCCTCGTAGAAAACATCTCCTGGATTGCCCTAATTTGCTCGGGGTTGGCCTTGATTCCCCTCTTCATCACTAAGTGGCCCAGGAATTTTTATGCTCTAACTCCAAAGGCACATTTGATTTAGTTTCATCTCGTGCCTCATGAGGACATTGAAATAGCGTTATATGTGAGAAAGATAGTCGCTAGCCAGTTTACCTTTCACCACCATGTCATCGATGTAGACCTCCATAGTTTTTTCGAGCAAATCGGTAAATATTTTATTCACGAGCTGTTATTATGTTGCGCATATGTTCTTTAGTCCAAACAACATCACTCGGTAGCAATACAAGCCTTTTCGCTTATAAGATTGTTTTCTCTTTGTTGGGAAGATATATGTTGATTTGATTGTGTCCCGAGAATGCATCCAAATAGCTGAGCAATTCGAACCCAATTGTTGCATATCACGTTGATTTTTTAAAGAGGGAAGCAGTCCTTCGGACTTGTCTTATTGAAGTCGGTGAAATCCATGCACATACGCCACTTACTCGTTTTCTTCTTTACCAAGACTACATTTGTCAACTAGAGTATGAAGTTGATTTCCTCGATAGTTTTAGTCTCAAGCAAATTCTTTGTTTCTTCGTCATTCATTTTTTGTCTCTTCAAATTTTCTCTATCGTTGTTGAACTAGTAGATGAGCTATATCCTTGTATAATCGAAGTATTGAGATGTTTAGGTCTATCCTGGGCAAGTCTTCGTGCTACCAGGCGAACACGGCGTGATTTGTTCAGAAAAGCTCGATGTGCTTATGCTTGAAGTCATCTGGGAGCGCCAAGCCAATATGTATAGTTTGATATTCTATAATAGGGTGTATCAAGATGTTATCTAGCTCCTCGTTGGGATGAAGGCGCGGTTAATTTGGTTGTTCGAACCTAAGGTCGATGATTTTGCCTTTACCTAATCGTGCAACCAAAACTTCCCGACAAGATAATTGATAGGTGTAAAATACCTATCTAATTCTAAACCGAATTTGCTAGTTTTCGAATACTTTATTTAAGTTTGAATATCGTTTTAGTTGTTTTTAGTAATTAGGAACAGGAAAGTAAACAATCGGCAAACCGAGCGAAATGGTGCAAAAAGGGTAGCCAAAAAGATGAAAAGATAAGGTTTCAAATAACAGAGCAATTCCGCCTAGGCGAACTTTCCACCGCCTAGGCGGAAATTCAGCAGAAAGATACAAAAACTGAAGATTTGAAATCCGCCCAGGCGAAGTTTCCACCACCTAGGCGAAAATCCGTCAGAAGGTTGCAAGGGCTGAAGTATTGAATCCGCCTAAGTGAAGTTTCTACCGCCTAGGCAGAAATCCATCAGAATGCTGGATTGACTGAACTGCTGGATTGAGCTGCACTGCTGTAAATCCGCCTAAGCGAAGTAGCTACCGCTTAGGCGGAATTCCGTCAGAAAGATAAGGAGCCAAGAAGTTAGTCCTCCGCCTAAGAGAAGATTCTACCACTTAGGAGGAATTCTAACCCACTTGAGCACCGCCTAAGCGAAGTTTCCACCGCTTAGGCGGAAATTGCAGAACAGGTCAAAATATCAGTTTAGATATTTTTGAACCCCTAAGCCTATAAATACCCCTTGGCCACGCCTGAAACTTGTTGTTGAAGAACCCTAACCCCAGTAAAGAGCTCTTAAGCTATATTTTGAAGATCAAGAAGGAGGTTCATCATTCGGATAAAGAAGGATAACTTGCGGATCGATCATTAGCAACAATGAACCGTTTCACTTCTAGATTTGATCGTTTCTCTCTTGTTTTATTCTTTGTAATCACTTTTTCATATCTAAGAATGTTGAATCCATCTTATTTTGCATGGTATATGGTTAAGATCTTGTAGTAGTAGTTAAATGTTACTTAGGAGTAGTCGAAATCATGTAACCGTTTAGTTGAGTAAATTTATGTTACTTTAACATGTTGTTTGTCAAAATCCGATTGTGTTTATCGTTATTCTTGATATTATGCTTGTATTGATAAACCGAGAATACGGGGTTTGACACTCGGGAGAGGTAATCCCGGATTCAGATTAGGGTAAATACAACGTGACGTTCTAACGACCCGGGAGGGCGTTAGAACGTATGCAACCCATGACGTTGGCTCTAAACTCACGCGACTTAGGGTCGTTTAGGCGTTGAAGGGGATTTCTTCGTTGACACGAAGTCGTGTAATCCCTCGTTTTACATTCGGAAGAGGTAGCGGAGGAGTTATTGATACAGAGGTTGTTGGATTAGATAAAAACCGTTATAGCTAACTAAATGAAATCGATTATGCATTATATGAAAGAGATTTATACCTAAGTAATTAGTGTAATTAAAACTAACTTTATAGTTGTCATTTATCTTAGTATAGTAATTAGAAAACAAACAAAATTTGATTAGTCAAGATAATATGAAACTATTGAAATCGCAATACTCAACTGAATGACCTGCCCTTTCCAGTGGAACGATATCCGATCCTAAAAAGATCCATTATATTAAAACCAGACCCCGTATACTTGCGAGTAGTCCAACTACCGCGAGGAGGAAACATGTGTGAATCTGAGCGCGTAGCAATAATCTTCATCAATCTCCCAACTCTTTGAATGCTATTTAGGGATCTCTATTTTGTCCATGAAGTACTCTCAAGCGACGTTTTGGCTTCCTTGGACTCGACCAACCCTGTTTTTGGTAGGTAATTCCATCTAGATGATATGTCAATGTTATGGTGTTGAGCGCATTTAAGCATGGTCTTTTGATAATAGCATTTTTACGCGGATGGTCAGTCGATGACCATGAACCTCGTTTCCATAGTCGAATATCTCGGGTTTGTTACTTGGAGCATGATTGATCCGAGTGGCTTTACAATCTCACCCCCAAAGCCGACCAGATGAGTTATCATTGGCTTAAGTTGGTCATGATTAATCCCCATTTTATTGAACACAATCAAGTAAATAATTTCCATTCCGTTCCCGCTATCAACCATCATGCATCCAATGTAGGTGACAACCAAAGTTTCATCGTGCGATGTGTGTAATCTGCACACGTCTTCTTCGGTGAATGTTATGGCCTTTTTCTTGGCCACAGTCCCTTTTGATACTTGGAACATATATTCATCTGTCTTTCACTTGCCTCTTAAGGCACGCGCTTTATGCTTGTATTTGGTCACTCCTCCCAAAGAAAATCCACCATGGATAGTTCATATGTCACCTCAAACCTTAGGCCTCTCATGCTCTTTGTTTGGGCGTCGACCCTTCTTTTCTATCTTAGAGGTGAATTTATTCAAGTGATCCCCCCCAAATTAGCTTCTCAGACTCATTTTTGAGGTCATAATAGTTATCCGTAATGTGCCTTTGGTCCCGATTGAAGTTACACCACTTGTCAAGGTTAGCCGCTTTCTTTCGATTTTTTTAGGGGTTAAGGCCACTTAGGGCCCATTTGGTTAGTGTTTCTATTCCATTCCAACCCAACTCAATCCAAATATTTTGGGTTTAATTTTTGAAAACACGTTTGGCAAACACAAAACTCAACCCAACCTAAAAAATAAGAATTGATTCTCAAAATCCTAAAGAAACCAGAAATTAAAAAAAAAAAAAAAAAAAAATTTTTTGCCCAAAAAACTCAACCCAAAGTTCTCAACTTCCGTCTTCATCCGTCGGCCAACCACCACCACCCGCCACCGACCACCGTCAGGCCACCGTCGCCGGCCACCTCCACCGTCGCCGCCAAAAAAAAAAAAAATAATCTAAAAAAAAAAACAAATTAGGATAAAATCGTTACCAAACACGATTTTGTTCTTAGCACAAAACAAAAATTGTCGTTACCAAACGCAATTCTGTTCTCAAAAGGAAACAAAATTCTCAACCCAACCCAACCCATCCCATCCCAATTGGGTTGAGAAAAGTGGGAACACTAACCAAACCCCATCCCAATTGGGTTGAGAAAAGTGGGAACACTAACCAAACGCCACCTAACTAGCTTGTTGTCCTAGATTTGCATGAACACAGTGCCTATTAGGGCATGTAGCGGAGTAAAATTTATGAAACAAAAGGGGGATCCAGCTCTAACGGGTTTTTTGTCTATCCTTCTCCTTTAGTTTTTGTTTTTTCTCTTCTTCGACATGGTATCCTCCCGATCAGACTTCTTGTGGCTTGACTCTTCTACTTTTCTCTTGTCTTTCTTGTCTTCTTCCTCTTCATCCTGGGCTCAGTAAACGTGCTCAGCCGAGCTAAACTCAGTGGATAAGGTAAAGGTTGAGGCCAATGTTTGGGGTGGCGCTTGGCAAGCTACCCGTTCCAAATCTCAAAGGACAATTCTTGATGAACCAGATTTTCGATTCATCATATTGGTGCCATGCATGGTAACGAAATATTTCTCAAACTTATATTGTTTTATAATTACCTTGAGATTTGGAATAATGAGGTATGAACAAGAAGGCGAGAGGCAGCCACTCCATACAGTAGACCCTAGAACTGGTCCTTCCAATGAGTCATCGTTAGTGCTAATGGAGCTAATGAGAGAAATATATGATCTCTCTCAAAGTATACAGATGATGGTTAGATTAGCACTTCTTCCTTCAAATTCGTAAGGCTACGTGTCACCCTATAGTGAGGCACAAGCAATTAGAATGAAGGAAGAAGGTTACAAGGAACAACGCCACGAAGAAGAAGAACAAATGGAGCATCTGATGAGGGGAATTTCGTTCCCTTACTCTTTCCAGCCAATGATCGCTCAAATTTAATACCAAATTTAGGTGCCAACTATCGTAGTATAGTGCTTAAGTACATGTGTCAAACCACATGAATTGGATTATAATTATTAATTCTTTTTTTATTTTTCGGTTGAATTTACTAGAGTTGATTTTGTAGTTTTTTTTTTTTTAATTATAAACTATAAAAACAATTAATCTTCAATTATCCTAATGCGATTTACTTCTTTATCTATTTTTATTTTGGGTATAATGAAGTAATTTAACTATAAGAAAAATTACAACGAAGTTTGATCATTTAATCAGCATAAACTATCTTCAAGATTTGGTTCCTAATTTATAGTGAACCAATCCCTAAGTATAATTCATTTTATCAAATACATCGATTAATCGAGCTTTTAATTAGTATGGATTATCTTCGGAATTCAATTCCTACTAATTTAGAGTGAATCAATTTCTAAGCATAATCTATCTTATTAAACTGTATTGATTCCAATAAGTACGAGTTATATAACGGTTAAATCTAAACCACATGTATTAAATCTAACCCACAAATACCAACAATCTATTTTTAACATTTATATAAATAATAAAAATAATAATTGATTAGATAAACGATACAAGAACAATAATTCCTCATTATATAACCTTAAACATAAATCAAATAGAACAAGAAAATAAAACTACATTACAAAAATCTTAGAACGAATATAGCCTAATACAGATTAATCGTACTCGTTCATGAATTATTCTTTCGTTCATGAATTATTCTTTCAAAAGATGTTCAACCAAAAATTCCATTGAAGAAGCACCAATAGAATTCAGCAGAGAAAGAAGTGGAAAAAGATAAAAATAAACTAAAGGTAAAAGATGAACTAAAAGATGACTCCCTAAAATGAATAATGAAAAAGAATATAAAAAGAATCCTCTCATCTCCATACCCACTGCCGATCACCATCCTTCAATTTCATTAATGCCCAATAATGGCTTCCCTTAAAACGAATGGCCATAAAACAAATTGCTCGAGGGCCTTTTGCGCGGGTCGGACCGATTTTTCCTCTACTTTTGGTCCTTTTCGACAATTTTCTTTGTCATTTTTTCATATTTATTTATTTATTATTTTATTTCTGAAAAAATAATAAATTATATTATTACTAATTAAAAATTAATAAAAAGATTAACAAAATTATAAATGGGTTAATTACACTTTATCCCCCTGTGGTTTGGCTAATTTATACTTTACCTCCCTGTGGTTTCGAAATCGTTACTTACTCCCCCTATGATTAGATTTTCAAACTACTTACCCCTGATGTAGGGGGGTAAATGCACCAAATATTTTACCACAGGGGGAGTAAGTGGCAATTTTTAAATCACAGGGGGATGAGTGCAAATTGGCCAAACCATAGTAGGTAAAAGTGTAATTAACCCATTATAAATTTAGGGTTGAATTTTGCTATAAAATTGAGAACGATCAGCCACGCGTTGGTGGTTCTCAATTTTGTACCAAATTTTGACTCCAAATGTATAATTTTGTTAATCTTTTTTATCAAATGTTAATCAGTAATAATACAATTTTATTGTTTTTTTCTGTAACAGCTCAAAAATAAAAATGTCGAAAAAGAATAAAGAATATACCCAAATAAGACGAAAGCATAGCAATATTCGTGATCTGACCCGTAACCTGGGTCAGCAGATTCAGTAACGGTTCCCCAATTTGGGGAACCATTAAAAATTTGGTAATCAATTAGAAGCTTTTTTTATTATTTTTGGCAGTTTTGGGAGCAACTTTAGAATTGAGAGCATTTATTTTCTTTAACTGGATTTTTTTCTTCGGCACTCTTCAAAAGGGGCATTTTCTTCATTCATTTTTCAGCCTTTGTTCATTTTTTTATTCTTTGTTTTGGGGACATTCTTGAACATCTCTTGGAAGAAAAAAACTCCTTGAAAATTTGGGAAAGTAGGGAAAAACATGAAGAACACTTCACTGGAGGGTTAAGGCTCCCAAACTGGGTTAAGGTGTATTTGTTCTAGATATTTTCTCCATATAATTCTATTTTTTGTTTTATTTTGTTTGTGTATGAGGTTGTGTAACAAGAAATTCATGTCGTTACATTTTTCATCTAATTAATTTATGTTATTATCATTTTATAAATGTTATAAATAAATTATTAGTATTTATGGGTTAAATTTAATGCCTGTGATTTAGATCTAGCCATTATGCAACTTGTTCTCATTGGAATCAATTGGGTTTAATAGGATAAATTATGCTTAGGGTTTGATTCATCGTAGATTAGTAGAAATCAAATCCTGAAGATAATTCGTGTCGATTAAACAGTCAATTAATTGATATATTTGATAGGATGGACTATGCTTAGGAATTGGTTCATTGTAGATCAGGAATCAAATCACGAAGATAGTCAATTCCAATTAAATGATCAAACTTTGTTGTAATACTAGCGATATCCCGTGCCTAAAGGCACGAATGTAATTGTTGATGTTTAATTTTAAATTTAACATACACATAATAACAGGTGTATATTGTTTTACTTAAATTAATTTTCTTCTCTTTAGCTAGAGTTAAACCAAATTATCCTTATGTTAAAATTAATGATCTAAAATTAAAAATGAGAAAACATTAAGGGTATAATTGCAATCAGTGTCTTTATTTTCTCATCTTTAGCTAGAGCCCAAATCAAATTATCATTAAATTAAAATTAGAGGGCTAAAATATAATGAGTTAGAAAACTTTATAGGTATAATTGAAATTGGTAATTGTACCTCTCATGTTATTTTTTAATTTTTCTGTTTTTTTGTGTTAGGGTTAATAAGGGCAAAATAGGCAATTCATTAAAAACAAACTCAGGCAGGGGGTCGCCGTGGTAATTTCAAAAATTAGGGGGGGTATGTGGAATATCACTATAATTGAAGGGGCATAAATGAAATTATCCCGACCTATAACCATCTCACATATTTCTAAGCAAGCAGTTATTCCTAAATAGCAGGGTAAATTTGAGTCATTCATTCCTTTAAGATTCATTCCGGACCGTCAAGATGTCCCAATCAGCAAAAACCTTCCTAATTTATTAATAAATATCTTGTAGTTAAATTACTTCACCATACACATAATTAAGGGCTAATTATACTTTACTCTCTGTGGTTAAGTCGTTTTGCACTTTGTCCCCTGTGATATTTTCACCACCACTTTACCCCTTATAGTTAGACTTTATTGCACTTTACCCCTTTATGTAGACCTAACTACGGGGGACAAAGTGTTGACTGAGGGGATAAAGTGCAACAACGGCCTAACCACAGGGGAGTAAAGTGGTGACGCAAATACCACAGCCCACAGGGGGCAAATGTAAAACGGTCTAACCACAAGGGGATAAAATGTAATTAACCCCATAATTAAAATAGGTATAGAGTAGAACGCATTGGTATCAAAAAACAAATACGTGTCCTTAACCCGATCATTTATCATATCGTATTTTAATTTAAATATTTTTTTATATTTTTATAATAAAAAACTTCAAAACAAATTTTATTAAATTAAATAGAAAAATGAGATAAATTTAATAATTACAACCAAATCTATGTGATTCGACATCCTTACTCAAGTGTACTATACTGCAATAATATGCATTTAAATCTGGGTTTATATTTGAGCGATCACGCATTCCTCTAATCATGTGCTCAATACGTGACACTAGACAGACTTCACCATCAGCGATAATTCATGAAGGAAGACCTGGTTGAGAAGACTGGTGGTTGAGAAGCTTAAGCTTTGATCAAGTGATAATACTAAAGATTGCTAGTTCTGAGATGAAAGCCAAAACGCCCAAGGTAACGATTCGGGATGACGAGCCGAAGACCCTTATTACGCCACCTCGAGCATGATCATCAATCCTAGAGATATGCTTGGTTTTTTCCATTTTTGCTCGAGAATAGTCATATGTCCTTCCTATTTATGAAAAGAGCAGTTATGGTTCTGCAATAATTGCCCATTAATCCCATGATTCAACTAAATCTGGGACGTTAATAGAGATTGACCATGATTTATGGAAATATTTTTCTTATAAGTCTTCTATCCCCTATAAATACTATAAGGAGGTCCAATCAGGTACGCATACTTTCACTAGCCTACACTCTGTCGAATTCCCTTCAGAACACACTACCGATTCTCACATAAAAGGTGCAACGCTGTTAGGCACACCTGGTGCATTGCTTTTCAGGAACTAAGGCTTGGGGAGCTACCTGTTTCAAATCTCAGAGGACCATTCCTGACGAATAAGATTTTGACTTCATCAATAATCCATGTCTATAAATTATTGGTAAAATTATAAATAAAAGAAAAGGCATTGGCATAATATAAAGGAATAGATTTAAAACAATGGATATGCGGTTCGGTTTAGGATTCAGTTACTTGGTTCAGTTTCATAGTTATAATACGAAAACCAAAACCAAAACTAAAACATATTTGATTTTAAAATTCAAAACCAAATTCAAAATCATTTGACCATGATCATATCCGAACCATTCAATTCGATTTGGTTAGGTTATCCATCAATTCGGATGCAATTGTAATCCATGTGGCTAACCGTGTTGTTAATATGTTGTTTTATCTTAATCATTTAATCCAAAATCTTATCAAACAATAGTGTATCTTGAGACAAAAAAATGAGTTATTTTATTATACAAATTATATAACCTTGGTTTGCAAAGTGATGAATTGAATCAATAAATCATTGAAAGATATTTCAGAACATTATTTGGTGAATCAATTTTTGTATAAAAAAAGTGAATTTTTTGGGGGAGCAATTTTATTTTTTTTTGGGGGGGGGGGGGGGGGGGGGGACATTTAGGCCAAATTTTATGTCGTACATGTGCACTAGAGATATATGGACCCTGCATACATGAGCAAGTTGCATTTGTCCCTTTCACAAAGTTGCTAATAGAAAATTTCTGAATTAATCCCACTTTATTTGGGCGGGACTCTGATCCTGAAGACATGTTTGTTTGGCATTTTCCATTTTTTTACTTCATAAAATTAATTTATTTTACTTTAATAAAAAGTAAATTACTAAAAGATCTAATGGTTAGGTCATGTTTGATTGGATGGAATTAAGGCGAAATCCAATCACAATTCCACCAGTAATTCAATTCTCATCTTTCGTTAAAATAATGGAATGAAAAACTTTGATTCTGGTAGATTAAGAAATTGTAGAATTACATTCCTTACTTCAAGCAGTGGAATGACTCTCATTCCATCGGAATAATTTTTTCACACTGAAAATAAATTTAAAAATTAAATACAAAAAAATTATTGAGAGAGAAATATTTAGAAATATTCTTTTTAGAGACAATAATAAATTGATGGAAAAAAAAATGTAGAGAAAAAATATGTCTAGATATGAAATTTTCAAAAAAAAAAATATCAGATATAAATTATGTAAATAAATTATATACATTACTGATACATTACTGAGAGAGTTCATTCTAAAAAGAGATGTTAAAAAAAATAATTAGAGTTAGAATTGCTGTAGAGAGGAAAAATTGACATTATAAATTTTGAAAAAGAAAATAGTTAAAGCGAGAAAATATACTTTCTAGTTCATAATTTTGAAAAGTGAGGAACGAAAATTGAAAAAGGGAGAGCTCGCTATTGGCAATTACAAAAATTAAACCATGGACGTTACTAAAATTTAAATTAATAAAGTACAAACTTAGATGAAAAGAGAAATTTTTGAACAAGAAACACAAATTTTGGAACTGCAAACAAACCATCTAAATTTTATTATTTTAACAATTAATTTTTTTTTAAAAATTAAAAAAAAAATAAAAATTAATAGTTTATATTAACTGATATGTTTTAGGTAATTTCAATTTAATTTGTTTTTTTTTAGTTTTTCTTTTTGATAGAGATGAAGATAAAAAACAGAAACAAGAAAGATAAAAAACAAAACAGAAATTAATCAAGGTACATGTCGGAAACCTTTTTATCCATCTTTTTTATGGAGATGAAGATAAAGAACAGAAACAAGAGATTCAAAACATAACAACAAACAAAACAGAAATTAATCAGGGTAAATGTTGGAAGCCCTTTCATTCATCTCTTTGAAGAAAATGTCCTCAAGTTCCGTAGTCGGGGTCTCTAGAATCTTCAACGTACAATCCTCATTAGCACCCATTTTAGCGAGAATATCCGCACACCGGTTTGTTTCTCTTAGAGCGAATTTCAACGTCTAATCGTTTAGAAGGAGGATCCTCTTGCATTCTTCAATTCAGTCTTTAAATTTATGATTGATAGGACACGGGTTTTGGATGAGCATGATCGTTTCTACACAGTCCATTTCAACCATGACAATGTGGGTAGTCCCTATTTGCTGCAATCTTTATACCGGTAACTAGGCTTCTCAGCACAGCTTCAAGAGCAATATAGTTCTCCACAACACCATAGTAACCTATCTTCCATATCCCAAGATTATCCCGGAGACCTCCAATCCTTCCCTTTCCTGGATCTCCTTTGGCGCTTCTATCCGTGTTAAGTTTTAGGAAGCCTATAGTAAGAGGAAACCAATCAGTACAAGGTTTCTTAAATTCAATTAGGAAATTTGGTTCGAAAAAGGATTTTAAAAGGTCCCGAGCAAAGTTTGCAATACGCCTAAGAGTAAGATTTCTAGGATTGCAACTTCCTTCAAAGACGTGTTTATTCTTATTTTTGCAAATGTCTCAAATGATGGCAACAAATAGAAAAAACTTAGGTTCGGATAAACTCCTTTTCAGGTTGATTTTTATCCATTCTTAAATATCCAAGAAGGCTTGATTGGACCTGAAATTGAGTGTACCGACAATATCCCAAATAATCGAGGCCATGTTCACATAGCATAGGTAATATCTTCATTAGCCACATTACATCTTTCACTTTAAATAAAGTGAGAGAGAGAGAGTTGATTACAAGTGTGACATATTGTTGTTGTTTTTTAGTGTTAGAAAATTGGAAATAGGAAGAAAAAAATTGTGGGTCTCCCAAATTTTTATTTTTATTTTTATTTTTAAATAGAAGAGGATTATCTTAAGGATAATATTATAATTTATTTATTGATTTTAATTAATTTCAAGTGAATGAATTCAAAAAAACAGTATTGGTTTAAACTATTATTTGATAGTACATAATTAAAATAGTCAAATCATAAATAAACACATTTTTTTAAAAAACAAATTAATAGTAAGATATGTCCAGGTCAGTTTACGCGTACCTCGACCAAGCATATTTTCGAACGATTTTAAAGACGCATTTCTCCACATTGGCCTATTATTTAAAATTTAATTCCTAAAGTATTTCCCATAAAAATCGAATTCCAATTGACACAGAAATACACACATAAATTGCGTTACCCCCACACAAACAGGCCAAATGTCACTAGCTTCAAAAATTTATAAATAGGCTTTTGAGGAAAACTGAATTTTTCAAAATTGAAATCTTGAAACCATCTCTCTCTTCCCTCTCTCTAAAAACCCAAAGGAAGGAGTGTTACTGCACAGATAGCAGAAAACTATGATGCCAAATGCGTTATTTGGATCATACAATTCGAGGTAAATTAATATTTTTATCACTTCACATTCTAACTAAGTACCATAATATTATATTAATTAACACAAAATTTAATTTAATTTGTATTGGTTTTAACAGAAAGAAGAAAGGAGAGATGATAAGTGAGGAAGAACGACTGAACAAACTACACATCCGATGCTACGTTCCCTCCGGTTCCAAACACACGGCCACAATCCCTCTCCGGTTCCAAAAACACCACCGCAGGTCAATGACCTTACCTCCTGCTCTTTGACGTCAATATTAAGACTCTGTTTGGCTGATTAAGCAAAACAGTTTTTCTTTTTCTTTTTCAAAATAATTGTCTTTATAGAGTAGAGTAGTAATTAAATTATCCAAACAACAATTTATAGTTAATGTTCTTATCTGTTTTTTTTTGTGAGTGTTTTTTTTTAAGTTTAGTTTAGCCCAATCAAATTTTTATGGAATTTTTAATATTTACCTCAAATTTCATATTTTCTCTCCTCAATAAATCTTTAAAGCAAAAAAATTATTATTTAGTTCTCTATCAAAATATTGTTAATATTTAATCCTCTGTAGATATTGAATAGACATATTTGCCCTTTGATATATATATTACAAAACCAAAGAAACCCTAATTATTGCTCTCATTCTCGCCGCTCAATCTACAGTGGTTTCCTCTCTATCAGTTCTCAATTTTCTGCCCAATCTCGCCGCTCAATCTCATTGATCTTAATCTACAGTACACTTCCTCTTTGGAGATTTGGACGACGCCAACACCGCTCAATCTACAGTCACTTGGAGATCTAAATCACCCTCTCTATCCCTCCCTATGAACCGGCGGATGTGGTGGCCCAACGACGGCGGGTGTGGCTTGATGTGGTGGCCAGATGACAGCGGGCAATGGATCTGGAGATCGGGACATCTAGACGATGACAGATGTGGCTTGAGTCGCTTGACGGTGGCTAGATGACGGCGAACGACGGATCTAGAGATTTGGAGATCTGGACGACCCCTGTGCTATGCTTGCAAACATTAAACCTAACATCGCCGCCGTTGTGCAAACATCAAACCCTAATGCCGCCTCTACTCTCCTGCTCTCCTCGCAAACATCAAACCCTAACACTAATGATTTCTCTCTCTCTTAGCCCCCCCCTCTCCTCTCTGAAACATAGAGGTGAATCTTCAGTTTTTGAATATGAATATTCCATTTTCTCCTATTTTAGCCTCCACTCTAGGAGTGCCAGATCCGAATATTCACTTTTCAGATCTGAATGTTTCAAAATCGTTCTCTAGGAGTTTCAAATCTAATTGGCCCTCCATTTCGAAAATTAAGGCCCCGTTTGGTAACCGTTTCCATTCCAGAATTTTCCATTCCATTCCCAGATTTTTGAAAATTTTGTTTGGGAATAGCGTTTGATAATTTTTATTTTCATTCCCATTTGAGAATTGTGCCCATTTTTTTTAAAAAAAATTGAAACAAAAAAAAAATTGTTTCTCATAATTCCCATTCCATTCCCAAAACTAATTTCACTGTTCATCTGCCGGCCGCCACCGTCGCCGGTCACCTCCGGCCGGTCATCGCCGCCGCTGCCCACTTGAAAACTTCCGGCGCCACCTGTCGCCGATCAGCCGCCACCGTTACCCGCCGCCGCCGCCGCCGCCGGCCAAAAAAAAAAAAAAAACTCAAAAAAAAAAATTGATTTTAGGATAAAATCGTTACCAAACGCGATTCTACTCTCAAGAAGGAAACAAAATTCTCATCCCATTCACATCCCACTGCTGGAATTGAAACAAAAACGGTTACCAAATGCCACCTAAATTTTTAGATCTGAAAGTTCATTTTTGGATGTATGGTTTTGGTGGACGTTCATTTTTGTGATTTGGTGAATATTCTAGTTTGTTTTTCGTTGATTTTTAGAGTTTTTTCAAAGGAAAATTTCAATGTTCTTGATTTATTTTTTTTGTAAATGTTCGTATAGGGGTTAGATTTGTTTTAATTTTTCATTGTGAATATTCTTTTTTGTTTGATTTATTCATATCGATTTTTTCAGATCTAATTTTTTGGGGAGTTTTTGGGTTGATTTTTATTGTGAATATTCTCTCAAGTCTGTTCAAATTTTGAAAAATTCCAGATTGAATGTTCATGTTCATTTACAAATCTGAATGTTCATTTTTTGATATGTGTTCTGGTAGATATTCATTTATGATTTTGGTGAACATGTCCTTGTGGGAGGTAGAATGTTCATACCGATTGTATTTTATTGTTTTTATTTTTATTTTTATGAATGTTCCCCGATTTGTGCCAACTCAGTGGTGGAGCCATTCGCCACCTTTCATCCTAGATCTGAAACGATAAAGGTCGTCGATGCTATGCTCGTCTTCATCGTGCTCCCACCTTAGTCTCTCTCTCTCTCTCTCTCTCTCTCTCTCTCTCACACACACACACACACACACAAATCTGAACGTTAGTGATATATTTGGGAACTGTGCACTTTCTATAAGTGCAGCAGTTACACAACACTGAATGATATGGGTTTGTAAATACAATATCAATTGGGGGGCAAATGTTAGGGACTATTTTGTAAGAATTAAAAAAAAATTATTTTTCTAGTTGTGGAGTTTATTTTATGAGTTGTATATCTCTTAGGATCCATATTAAATTTCCCAATTTTTATTGCAAGAAAAATTATCATCGTTAAATTTAAAATTCTAAATTAAAATTATTCAAGAAAATTATTAAGTTGTTCTTTAAGTAAGTCACTTATAATATTTTATTCATAATTTTTTAATTAATTATATTAAATTAATTTCTCTAATTTAATTACATTGTCCTTTTAATTAAATTAAATTGTCTTCGGCTTGGGCGTACGTTACTTGGTGGATTCAGATTCTCTTCCATTTATTTCTTCTTACCTTTTAGGCTGCATGGAATTAAATAGGGATATGTAAGCGATGAAAGATTTTTTGTGGTGTCCACTTGATGATGGAAAATTGATCGGTCCGATTATATTCATTCTCCAAGCTTCAAATGGCCATGATGTTACCATTGGTTGTAGCGGTTAGGTGCTTTCTTTGCCCACCTTCTGGATCCAAATTGTATTATGATCCCTCGTACTCTTAGCAGAAGAAAGATGGCCAATTTGGGACTTTTAATGCCGGGGAGTGCGTATTTGTTTAAAATATTTTTCAAATACCGATTTTACGTCTTTGAGTGCGCGAAGAACCTTTGATTCCTTGCTTCCCTTTAGCGTCACCTGATTGAGAAGTGCATGTCTGCTCACCCATTGCAAAATCGATGAGTGCAAAACTCCCTCTGGATTGGAAGTGATTATCTAGAAATTGCTTGTGATTTTTTTTTCCAAAGACTTCCTTACTGCGAATCATCAAAAACTGTCCTTCCTTCTTATATGATATCAAATTAACGTTTAATATATGTAAGAAAAAAAATAACTAATAAAAAATAGAATAAAAAAATATATATAATAAAAGTCTCAATTTATTTTTATTTTTTTAAAAAATAAGAGATTTCAAACTAATTGAGGATAATTATATTTTTGGTCCTTAAAGTATAGATTGTGTCTATATAGACCCTGCAAGTTGTCAAATTGCACATTTGATCCCTCAAGTTCTACATGTGTTTCAATCCCACAAAATTGAAGACGTTAACAATTTTGGATAGAAAATGGGTAGTCCTCAAGAAGTGAACTTCTAATGGAGATATTTTGTCATTTCATCACTCCATTAAACCCAAGACGTATTCTCATAACAAATATTCAAGCTTCTTTTTTTTCTCGTTTTTCAGAAAAAGCATTGTTAGGGAAATGTTGGGAAACAAATGTTTTATATCTAGTGAGTGATGAAATAACGAAAATATCTTATGAGAAGGTCATTTGCTGAGAATTGTCTATTTTCTATTCAAAATCATTAAACTTTTTAGTTTTGTGGGATTGAAACATGGGGTGCGTATAGAGCAGTCCCTTTTGAGGGTGCAAACTACCATCTTAATCCATTTGTTTTTCTTTGTACCAATCACTCATTTTGTCAAATTGTGGACTAAAATAACCCCACTTAATGATATGATAACTTCCTAATATCTGTGGAATTGCATTTCAATTTACAGTAGCTCCTAAAAACGCAGAACAAATCTAGAAACTTTCAATCAAATAGTTGAAAATGAAACATACGAATTTTATCACAAATCTATTGTTGAAAAATTAATTTTTTACACAATAATCATCAAGGAATCATCCTCTTTAAAATGAAATATTAATAATTTTTGAAGTTGTAAATTGTATTTCATATGAATGTTATATGTAACATCTTTGTAGTATATATGTGGGAACGAATGTTGAATGTAACATTCAGTGATTAACTGTGATGTTAATATTATAAATAATATCACTACGATATGTGTATCTCCGTGAGTGTTAAATATAACATCTAATGTAATAGAAATAACATAAATTAATATTGATAATAGCACAAATTATATGTGTGTTGAAAGTAATATGACTTTATTGATAAAGGTGATTGGAATGTTGGTTGTAATACTTAACTGTATTTTGATAAAGTATAAAAACATATTAATTGTAATACGAATGTAAAAACTGAAAATTTTAGAATTATCATATTGAATGTAATATGAATGAAAACTGAAAATTCTACAAATATCATGTTAAATGTAATAAAAAAAAAATAAATAGTAAATGTGATATAATTTTAAAAATCTTATTCGGACGAATCTGAATATATAATTAGATCGAATTTTTTTTATATGTAATAATAATTATTTTAATTTTAATAAATGATTTTATGTAAAAACGTTAAATATAGAAGATTTCAATTATCATTTATTTAAAAAAAACCGTTAGATGTGTAAGATTTCAATCTCGCGTTTTTTGAAATTGAGACTAAACGGTTCATACAATTTTGTAAAATGTAAGTATTTGGTTCATTTTCAATTAGTTGGCATCCATGGGTAGTTTGATGTTTAATTTAGATTTCCTTGGTAATTTTCCTTTGAAACAAATGCCACATAACCACCTATTCCATGTTAGGGGCCAAAATATAATTATTACAATTAATTGATATCATCTTCAAATTGAAAAACAAGTGAGAAATTTTGTTATCCTGAACCCTCGTGGCGCCATTAATATCGTGCGCACCCCCTTTTCTTCTCTCTCACTTCAATTACGCTCTTCTCAACATTGACCAGAGCACTCTCCTCTTAGATGGAGAATCCGGAGATGGAGATTAATAATTTTTAAACGATTCTCGCCATTGACTCACTGCTTCTTCACTCTCTGCAAATTCACCTCACAGAGACGACAGAGGGATCAAGAAAATGGCGACAAAGGTTTCCAATTTCTCCGATCTGATCCAACGGGTCACCGCTTCTTGCTTGCTCCACCCTCTCTCCTCCAAGCGTCACGAAATCGACGAGATCTCATCGGAGAATCACCCCGGAAACGACTCCGATGAGGAGAAATGGGAGTCGGAGGAAGAGGAGAGCGACGAGTTTGGGGTTTGGGAGGGAAGAGAGGAGGCGAAGAAGGACAATCGAGCGATACAGATGGAAATGCTAATGGGAGAGGTGTTCGATGTCGTTTCGGCGATGAAGAGGGCGTACGTTGGCCTACAGGAGGCGCACTGTCCCTGGGATCCGGACAAGATGCGGGTGGCGGACGCGGCGGTGGTGGCGGAGCTTAGGAGGCTTGGGGTTTTAAGGGAGAGGTTTCGGAGGAGTAGTGGCGGCGGCGGCGGTGGTGGTGGGAGAGGGAGGTGCAGGAGGATGGGGACTGCGACGCTGAGGGAGGTGGTGGCGCCGTACGAGGCGGCGGTGGATGAGCTGAAGAAGGAGGTGAAGTGCAAGGAAGCGGAGATTGAGAACTTGAGAGAGAAGCTGAAAACGGCGGCCAGTCCCGGTGGCAGCGGCGGTAGTAGCGGCGGAAAGAAGGTTAGGTCTCATCAGTCAAGAAGAAAAGTTAGCTGCAGTAGTCAAGCACAAGGTACAACTCTCTCTTAAATTACGTATTTAGCCTCCTACAAACATATTTTTTGTTTCACATTTTTCTTTATTTAATAAATTATCCAAAAACTAGCTATATAGCTGGTGGATATCTAAGAGTTGTTTACACTTTTACAATTTTTTCAAAATAAAATTACTGAGATAGTACAGATCTCAACTTATTTATATTTTTAGTATTACCCGGGTTTGGAACTCCGGGTTTATGGGGCCGGCGGTATACCCGGGGTTCCGAACCCCGGGTATACGATTTTTTTTATTTTTAATTTTTTTTTTTTTTTTGGTATACGGCGTTATACCCAGGGTTTGGTACCCCGGGTTCTATGTAGAACCCGGGGTACCAAATCCCGGGTATAACCCGAATTAAAAAAAATAAAAAATAAAAAAAAATTGTTTTTGCCCAAGAAATTTTTAAAATTTTTGGCAACTTTAAACTGATTAACGGTGATCTATCGATATTTTAAATAAATCTAAATTTTTTGTGCATAAATTAGGTTCAAAACACTACATAATACTTTTTACAACACTAAAAACGGACAAATAAATGAATTTTAAAAAATCGCCAAAGTTGACCAGATAAGTTGTTTCGATAACGGCGGAATTTTTTTCGGTAATTTAGAATTAACAAAAGATTGCATGTCCGTAACAGAAATGAACCAAATTTTTTGTATATAAACTATGTTCATAGCACTATATAACAAAACTTAGAATACTAAAAACGGACAAGTGGATGAATTTTAAATAATCGCCAAAGTTGATCAGACGAGTTGTTTCGATGACGATGCAGTTTTTTTAAAAATTTTGAGTTAAAAAAATAGTCGTCTATCCGTAACAGAAATGATCCTGATTTTTTTGTATACAAATTGCGTTCATAACCCTAAATAATAAAATCGAGAATACAAAAAACGGATTAGTGAATAATTTTTAAATAATGGTTATTATCATAACATTTTATTACTCTTCAACGTTTCAAAAAACACTATATTGTTCTTCAATGTTTGGATGGACATAACTTTGCGCTCAGTGATCCGTTGGGGGCAATTTTTTTTTTAAAGTTGGGTCTGATTTGAGTCATCACTTTAGCTTTTTAAGATTTCAATTTTATCAACAGAACAAGACATATGTTCGCAACGAAGATTACAAATTTATTCACCAAACACTTCGAATCCAAAATTGAAGGTGAAAACGGGTTTTATTTGAAAAAATACTAGACCAAACCGCCTATGGCGGTTTGCGGCGCCTAGATCTCGAAAAAATACTCGAAATCAAAAAAAAAAATCGCCTCAAACATACCACCAAGCACAAAATTATTTCCATTATTTTACGTAAGTTTTATTTTCTCTCGATAGCATATTATCCGTTTTTCGTGTTCTTGATTTTATTATTTAGCGTTATGAACGTAATTTGTATACAAAAAAATCAAGATCATTTCTGTTACGGATAGACGACCATTTTTTGTTAATTCAAAATTTTCAAAAAAAACTGCATCGTTATCGAAACAACTTGTCTAATCAACTCTGGCGATTATTTAAAATTCATCCATTTGTCCGTTTTTAGTGTTCTAAGTTTTGTTATGTAGTGTTATGAACATAGTTTATATACAAAAAATTGGTTCATTTCTGTTACGGACATGTAATATTTTGTTAATTCTAAATTGTCGAAAAAAATTCCGCCGTCATCGAAATAACTCATCTGATCAACTTTGGCGATTTTTTAAAATTCATCCACGTGTCCGTATTTAGTGTTGTAAAAAGTATTATGTAGTGTTTTGAACCTAATTTATGCACAAAAAAATTAGATTTATTTAAAATATCGATAGACCACCGTTAATCAACTTAAAGTTGTCGAAAATTTTAAAAATTTCTTGGGCAAAAACGATTTTTTTTTTTTTTAATTCGGGTTATACCCAGGGTACCAAACCCCAGGAATCCGTATACCTGGGGTTCGGAACCTCGGGTATACCGGCTGCCCCACAAACCCGGGGTTCCGAACCCCGGGTAACACTAAAAATGTAAATAAGTTGAGATCTGCACTATTTCAGTAATTTTGTTTTAAAAAAATTGTAAAAGTGTAAACAACTCGGATATCTAATTTATAAGTTTATAGTTCAATTCTCTTTTCCAATATATGTAACCAAAAAAATAAAGAGTGTTTATGTGATAAGTCCCTTATTTTAATCTTAATTTTAAAAAAGTCATATATACAATTATAACTTGAGTTTTAATCTCATGCATTAAAAAAAATGAAAAACCTAATACACGCATTGTATTTTAACAGTAAGGACATATTTTATAACCACTTAATTTTTAAGTGCTGAAAATTTAAGAAGGTTATTTGATAATATTAAATTTTAAATGCTGAAAATTTAAATGCTTATTTTTTTTATTTGTTTGATAATTACACAATTTGAATGCTGAAAATTATTTAATTTACATAACTACTCTTGAATCAAGATTAAAAAAAATCTGAACTTATAATTTACTTCTCAATCAACCAAATCGATGAAATACGTAGAACATATAAACAATTAAGTATTAACAGATTTCAGCAATGTCAACAGGAATTCGAAAAAATTGCTATGAAATTATACATAATGCAGATCAATCGGAAGAAGATAAAGAAGAAATAGTATCTCATAGAAAGAATCACCGCAAATATCATCGCTCTTCTTAGAACAGTACGTAGATAAAATTAAACAATAAATAATTAAGTGAAATATAAAATAAAATATAAAAAAATAAAACAAAAAAAAATTAAAACTGAAAAAAATTTAAAAAAATAGAGAGAGTTAGATTTTACAAAAAATAAATAACTATTAAAAAAATTCAAAACAAGTATGAGACATTATTTATAATTATTTGCCTTCTATAGAAACAAAATGAAATGAATTAAGTTGAGCAACCTTCACTTAATTTTTTATTTAAATTTTGACTTAATTAATTAAGTGATTTTAATTGCATTTATCAAACAAATTTAATTAATTAAATGCTTAATATAATAAGTTTTAAGTGTTTAATTTGATTATCAAACAAACCCTAAATATATTTAACTTGTGTCTAAAATATTTATTAAATGTAACAAATATTACATAAGTACATATAATATATATGTAATTTATAACATGTAACTAATATTATAAGGATACATATATCTAATATTACACAGGAAGCATATGCGGAATTACATATATAACATGTAACTAATATTATAAGGGTACATATATCTAATATTACACAGGAAGCATATGTGGAATTAATATGCTTGTAAAAACCAAGTTAAAAAATTAAATCAAAATTTATATTTTAAATAAATTTTAAAATAACATATTATATCCGCTATTTGGTAATTTTAGTCATTGAATTGAACTATCAGTCAGTTGTCTCATGTCTGTACTAGGATCTGACTACAATTTACTGACATAATGCTCGCAGCGGCGCCGGCTCCGGTACCGGCACCGGAGCTATTCGAAGCCACCATGACTTCAGTCAAAGAAGCTTCAAAGTCATTCACCGCGCTCCTCCTCTCACTCATGCGCTCAGCCCACTGGGACATCGCAGCCGCCGTCAGATCCATCGAAGTCGCCACCTCCAACTCCACACTTGCCGCCGCCGCCGACTCGATCGTCGGAATAAGCCACGCCAAGTACGCGCTGGAATCGTACGTGAACCGCAAGATCTACCAAGGGTTCGACCACGAGACATTCTACATGGACGGCAGCCTGTCGTCGCTGCTCAACCCTGACCTATACCGCCGTGAATGCTTCACCCAGTACCGGGACATGAAGGCCATGGACCCAATCGAGCTCCTCGGAATCCTCCCCAGCTGCCAATTCGGAAAATTCTGCTCAAAGAAGTACCTCTCCATAGTCCACCCCAAAATGGAGGAGTCTCTGTTTGGAGACCTGGAGCAGCGGCGACAGGTGTTGGCCGGAAACCACCCGAGGAGCCAATTTTACGGGGAGTTCCTGGGGCTGGCCAAGGCAGTCTGGCTCTTCCATTTGCTGGCGTTTTCTTTGGACCCGCCGCCAAGTCATTTTGAGGCGAGTCAAGGGGCAGAGTTTCACCCGGAGTATATGGAGAGTGTGGTGAGGATCGCGGGTGGCGGTGGAGGAAGGGTGGGAGTGGGTCAGGTGGTGGGCTTTCCGGTGAGTCCAGGGTTTAAGCTTGGGATGGGTTCGGTAATAAAGGCTAGGGTTTATCTTGTACCTAAGAATGAGCTTTAGGTAATAAATTGAGGGAGAATTAATTTTGGTCTATGTTGGGCTGTAACATGACTCATGACTAATTGAGTTAGTAGTTTCTACTATTATTTCCCACAATACGGATTAACGGATAATTGATTTAGAAGACACTAATATGATTTGTAGTTATAAAATTTTATTTTATTTTTTCTTATTAATTTGAGAATCTCATCGTAATTAATTCATTTCAAATCAATTTAAACCCGTAAATAGAAGATAGATCGGAAGAAGAGCAGGTTGAGTGGGATAGTGATCATTAAAGCCGATAAATCGTGTTATCGGATTGTATTTTGTGTTGTGTCATGATAACACGTAATACAAATGCAACATGACAAGTTATCATAACATGAAACACGTAACATGAACACGATATCGGTTTGACACAACATGTTAATTTATGGTATTACACAATAACACAAAATATTGACACGATACAACGAAGAGGAGATATGAATTAGATTTTGAGAAAATATCAGTAGTAATATGAATTAAATTACAATATTGATAAATTGGCGATAATGTTTACAAATATTTTTGAAATTATCGTGTGCTTTATTATCTCTCTTTTTATCTGTAACCTAAAAACATGATTAATTATTATTATGTCATTTGTGTCAATTATCAAGTTATCAAGTAAACTCGATATTCGACATGTTTCTTATCGTGTTTACCGTGTCCGACCCGGTAATGATCCACTACCAAATAAGCTAAACTCATACTCAATAATTTTGTGTCGGTTTCGTATCATGTTATTATGTAAATATCCGTTTCACTATCCCAAGTGATGATGGAGTGGAGAAAGACTGAGTTGAGTGATATTAAGAAAATTGAAATTAGTGGTTTTAAAAGTTATAGAAATTAAATCTCAATCATTCATTTTTCAAAATTAGATCTAAATCGTTAAAATGTCTTTCCATATTTTAATCTTAAATTAAATATAAATTTTTTATTTATTTTATACTCAAACGTCAAAAAAAAAATACTTATTTAAGTTCAATTTTTTTTTTTTTTTGGTTAAATTAATATTCTTTATTTTAAGAAGTACTACGAGTGCTTTTAAAATGAAGTCCAACTTACCATTTCTTTCAAATTAAAATACAACACGAGCCTCATGATACATCCAATAATAGCTTAAGCCAAGCCCTTACAATTACTATACAATGCTAAATCCGGAAAAATCGACCCAAACTACAAATAACCATGCACGAGGCATACATTTATACACACATATATACTTACTAAATATAAATACACACAATTCACAAAATTAAAATTTTAGCTACTACAATAATATTTTCGGAAGTCCAAAGTCACTATACAATCTAAAAATTATCGCAATTTTTCACAAAGAAAATTACTGTAACTTTTATATATTACAGTAATTTTGAATTTTTGAAAAAAATATTATAGTTCATGGACTGCATGTGCTAAAATTTTAATTTTGTGAACTAGTCACCAAAACACCCATTTCTATGCTTTAAGCATTACCTCTCGAAATGGATCCCTCCAGTTGAATACATCATTAAGAACTGTGCTTGAGGTTAGAGAAGCTTTCAGCAACTTCAGGGCCTGAAAAAATATATATTCAATGACTTAGTTGAAGGAATCTATTGTTCTAATGCTTTTTCTTTCAAAATGGAGTGCTTTTATTATTTCTGTTCTCGAATTTCTGTTTATGTTCTGAATTACAGTAACAGAACAACAATTATCAGTATGTTGGAATAATTGTCAGTCCCTGAAATTTGTTTTAAAAATCTCAGTAAAACAGGAAAATGCATTTTTTTTTTTTCTAGATCTTATACTTATGTTTCTGTTCTCAGTTTTAAACAAATGGGCCTGATTTCACTTCTTTTGCAATAAATCACAATATATTGGCTTGAAACCAACTTCAGAATCACTTTTTTAGTCCGATAAAAAAAAATTACCTCCAGAAATATGGTTGCAGTTAAACTTACTCCTATATATATATATATATGGGGAAAACTCAATAAAGATGGATATTAATGTTTAATTTGAATGGATCATCAATCACTCCACGAAGCACCTCAAGCTCCTAATGAAAAAGAGAGCACAAATAAAAACAATCATATTCTGATTCGTTATTGAACGAGTTTCAAAACCATATGCATATGTTTGATATTTGAATCAGATTTTGTAACTATTGTGTACGTTTTTTTAGGAATCATCAATCACCAAAAAAATCACCACATTCCCAAAATACTCTGAACAATTGATGGCCAAAAATAAAAAATAAAAATGAGATCTTGAACCGCCGTTAAAAATATTCAATTCAAGGGTTTATACCATTGAAACCCCCTATTATCTGAGACAATGATCACGGTAATCTCATCTTTTGACAAATATCAAGAACATCTCTTGCCGGGAAAAAATAGTGTTCAATTACCTATTTATCCTTATCTTTTAATAGTATAATATTAAAAAATGAAATAAGTGCAATTACCATTTTACCCTTTTATAATTTTTTTCCTTTTTTTTTGTTTTTCTTTTATTTTATTTCTTCTCTCACCCCTCTTCCGGCTGTCCCCCACTGCAACAATTCACGGCCACCACCACCATAATCATCACCTGCCACCGTCATCGTCACTATTGCCGCCAGCATCACCTTTTCTCTCTCTCTCTCTCTCTCATATATATGCGTGTGTGCACGTGTGTACATATATTCACTACACACAATATATACAATGTGTGTGTTCGGATCTACAGAGCTCAACAAAAACACACATACACACATAGTATGTGTATACATATATATATTATAGAAAGAGAGAGGGGAGAGAGATAGAGAATAATTGAAGGGAGTAATGCTAGTGGTGGATCGGGAAGTTGATGTTGGTGAATGTGGCGACAATGGTGGGTGCTGTGGTGTTGGGTTGGATGGTGGTGGTGAAGGGTACAGTTCGTGAGAGAGAGAGGATTGGACAATGATGGCAGTGGCTAGTGTGGATAGGGGGGATGAACGGTTGTGGGCTGGTGGTCAGGGATGAACGGCGGTGGTGGGGTTAGGTGGGGGGTGGGGTTTGGTTGGGTTAGAAGGAAAAAAAAAAGTAAAATTAGAATTTAATGGATGATATCGGCACGTCAACTCTGATTTGAGAGGTCGGGTGCTTCGATAAAAAAAATTAGGGGTGTCATTGGTATTTGTCAAAAAAAAAGTGATGTACCTTGATTATCATCTCAGATAAATGGAATGTCAGTGGTATAAACCCCTCGATTCAATGTCTATATATTTGTTCCTTCATGCTTCGTGAATGCATTTCTTTAAGTGTTGGAGGAATTACATTTTTTATCCTCGTAGTTTTAGAAAGTGTTCCAACGTTCAAAAGAAACAATATTACCCCTTAAATTTGCAAATATAAGTCTATTTGGTCCTATTAAAAAAATGTCAGAATGAATAGAAAAAGCTTCAGCTAAGCTAGACATCTCATATGCACAAACTTATATTGCCTCATTCAAAGATCAATGCCAATTAATAATGAAACTCAATCAATCCATGTCCTTACCTCATCCTTGCCCACGGTTACCACCTGCTCCTCCATATCGCTGATCAACACATTGCACTTGTTGAGTAGGGCAATTGTCGTGGTAGGTGAAAGCGGCGTCATTTGTAAATTATCTGTAATCATGAAAATCACATTCCCCTTCACGCATCCTTTTTCATGGTCCGCATCATAATTTAATTTCATATTTGCGTCCGTCACTGGCCCTAATCCGGCGCTGTCCATCCTATAGCCATCAAACACCTTCTCCGGGAACTCCTCTATCTCGAAAGGATTACTCACAAAACCAAAATGTGGAACCGGTTTTGGATCAAGCAGCATTTTCTTGCACTCCTCTGACTTAATGTAATTTCCACTGCTCAAATCTTCAGCAACCCTGTAGAGATTATCGATACAGCCCAGCCTAGAATTTCTGCCTAAGAGCTTTATCATAGTCCCTAAAGGGAATCTGAGGAAGCTAAATAGGAAATCGACCACATCTTGCCCACCTTCAGCATAGAGAATCCTTTTCTTTGACTTGCTAACAATAAGTTTCAAGCTCATACTAGAGTTGTTCGTGGTAGTACCACTACTATCACTACTTGTAGTGGTAGTAGCCTTCTTACCTTCCTTTTTAGCTTCTTTCTTACTCTCGAACTCTACTGTCTCTTTTGCGTAGGCGACTTGCTTGAGAAATATTGCTTCCGTTAGCGGCGACTTTGAGAGCAACGAACATTTCAGAAGAAGTTGTACCTGAGCAAGGGACGATTGAGTGAGAGTATAACTAAATCAATGATTTACACATTACCATGTGTTTGGAATTGGGTCTCAAATTTCTAATTTGACTAGGATTTTATTTATAAAATTGTATTTTAATTTTGTAATTGCTTGCTGGGATTAAAATCTTTGATCATCAAGAATTAGAGTTTGGGCTCTATAAATCTATTGGTGTTAGAAAATTGCTAACACCCACAGTATGGTCCGGTCAGAGTCCACGTAGATAGTTGCTGATGATCTGGAGGTTGTTTTTTGGGAAAAAGAATTCTTAAGCGTTTTATCCTTGATTCTTTGCTCGATTGAGTTGATCTGGGCATCGTCCGGCCTAAGCTCCAAGTGTGTACCTGCATAAGACCCACTGGGATTGTGCCCAGTGAAACCCCTCCTACGTGAGAGTAAGAGCTCGGGAGAGAAATTATGCAAATGCTTTGAATATTCTAAAAGTCGTTTCCTTGTTCGTTACTATTCACCTTTCCTTTTATAGGAGAACAACTGATTAGTATTTTGGAGATTAGAGGCCTTAAGCTTGGTTATTGACCTTAACATATCGTGTGATGGAGAAAAAGGGCATGCGAAGGGAATAGACCCATGAGCTTAGGCTTTTTAGTATTGATTGAGTATTCCATAGGCAATGCTGCCCAAGCAGATGGAGAATCAGCCTAGACACGAGAACTGACGTTGAGGCAGGTGCATTGACCTGAGTATCGCTGGTTAGACCTCTCTTGATTGTAGGTAGTTTTCGAGTATAATCGCCAATGTTCCGAGAATTGGCATGCCTAAACTAACCAGGCTAGGGAGACTGACCAGAAAATTATACCAACTAGAGTATAGATCTTGATACTCACATTGTTGATGCCTCTTGCCACGTCACACGTTGGATCCACGTGGAAGGCCTAGGTGGGAGGACCCGGGAGTGGTTGATTTTTACCCTCACAAGTTTCCCTCAGCCCCTAGTATTGAGGTGGAACACAAGACGCTAGAGGTTTTTCTTTGCTAGTAATTCGATGAAAAAGTAGGATTTTGTTCTTGGGAAGATCCTGTTTGGTATGGGAGAGTAGCTCGGTTGACTTCCATTTAGCTCTCTTGAGAAGCCTTACTACAACTCTCCCAATGCGCGACATGTGTTACGTACCTTTTGACATGTGCGAGGATCGGGGGCGCTGTCCAATGTCCGATAACGCGACATTTTGGTTGGACAGGGTGCCTATAAATAAAAGCCCCATTTTCGCCCATTTCTTCGTACCAAAGGTCCTTAAGCACTTATTTCCTAGGTACAACCCATCGAGGTCTGGCTTTTTTGAGCGGACTTATTCGGTATCCCTTATCCAGCCAATCGAGCTCAGCTCACCTCTGGAAGAAGTCGATTGGACGTCTTCATCGTCCAAAAGGGACAGCGAGTTCAGCAAAACAGAGCCTTCTCAACCCTCCATTGAGACCAGTAGGGTCGGTCGATCTGGAATCCAAGAAGGGAAAAGTTTCTCTAGAAATCTTGCAACTGAGCTCGTCCCGGGTCCTGCAGACGAGCCCAGTTAAGTAGATCTGACCATCCTAGAGGCTCCTTCCTCTTCTACTTTGTCTGGTTAGGGTGTAGCGTCCAATGTCAACCATGACCGACATGTTTATCACTTCCCTTTCAGGTAGCCCAGTCTGGAGGATTCAGTCCAATATAACGGAAGACGAGGTGAAAAAGGCTAGGAGAACATATTCCTTTCCTAGTTCGATGAAACTAAGGGTTCCCCAAACTGGGGAGCATGCTTGCACCTCCAAAGAAGTATATTACCGTATACACGGACCAGCTCTTAACCGGCCTGTGCTTTCCCATTCATCCGTGGGTCCAGGCCATCTGTTCGAAGCTCAGGTTGTGTCCATGACAGCTCGCTCCGAACAGCATGTGGATGGTTGTGATCTCCCACATCATTTTCTGTGCCGAGAGAGTTGATCCATCCCTTGACCTCTTTTGTGCTCTTTTTTTTGCTAAATATATGCCTGGAGGTTAGGGGTGGTATTACATTATTGCTCGACAATAGTTCCTGGGTGTTTACAACCAGTCGATAAAGAGTTGGAAACTAAAATTCTTTTTTCTTAGAAGAACTGGATGGGAGTTCGGCTTGGGAGAGGACATGGACTACCCCGTCCAGAGGCGCTGGGGTAAAGTAGGTAAGTGTATGTCCTGACTTGAGTTGAATTTTTGTTTGGTACCCACCTCTAACTTAGTGTTTTTTCTTGTTTTCACTAAACTAGAGAAATCAAAGAAGAAAAATATCCTTAGCCTGGAACTTGCTGAGGACAAGGACTGAGTTCTCAAGATGGTCTTTACCCACGTGAAGGAGCTTATCAAGTTGATTCTATATGACTTGTATTTCTGGAGTGACCCTTTCTTGCCTGAGCCCGTTTTTAATTAAGACACCACGAATAGTAAGCTCTTCAACCTTTCTCGGTCCTCTTAAATCACTTGATCTTTTTCTCTCTATTTGATCGTGTTGTTTTCCTTGCAATTATGGATCGAACTGCCCTGAAGAGAATCATGAAAGAGAAGCAGGCTAAGGAGGCTACTGAGGCTGCGAGCTCCCAGTAAGGAGCTCAGCCCAGAGAAGGCGCTCAGGAACGTGAGCACTCCTCTGCCCAGACTACCCCTCATCAAACCCCAAATAGTCCAGTGCCAAAAAAGGGAGATCTCTGCCCTGGGAATATCCCTTATCCCGGTAGAGGGCGATAGCCTGGTCCCGTCTGAGAAGTGGGATAAGGGAAAGAGAAAGGTGACGGAAGTCAAGACTAAACCGAGGTCAAAGAGGAGCAAAAATGACGATCAAGTGAAGCCCAAGGAGAAGAGGAAATCTTTCATGATGCTTAACACTGGCCTGAAGCTCGGGTAATGTATTCTTGACCTCCCTGAGATCCTCCCCAAATTTGTCCATTAGATCACTCCCCCTAATAACCGCCGAATAATAGTCTAGAAGAGCGATGCAAAGTTAATTACCGAGTTCTATAAGGACACCATGGCGGTGAGTCTCCACCTTGTTAAACTCTCTTGACTTCAAAATTTTTTCACCTTCACGCAATAAACTTTTTTCCTTTTGAACATAGAACCTCTTTAATGTAGCCGAGATGGGCCTCCACTTTAATCAAGCCAACGAGAAAAAGAAGGTCCTCACTGAGGAGAAATCTATCGCAGTGAAAGGGCCTTAATGACCTTCATGAAAAAATATGAGAGCTGAGCACCGATGAGTTGAAGATGAAGGGCTAGCTGAGCAGTCTGGCTAGCAAGCTGAAGGCCGACCTTACTTAGATGATCAATTGACTGGGTGCCACTGAAGAGAAGAAGCGAGAAATTGTTGCCCATGCTGAGCGAGAGGCTTTGGACAACTAGAAGGCCAACCAACAGTTCAAGAACTTTAAGCTCAATATTGGGGGCCAACTTGATGGAAAAAGGCTATATGGTCACCATCCGCTCACTCCGATGCCACTATCCTCAGTTCCCCTACCATGAGATCAAGATGGAGTTTTCAGATTCAAAGGAAAAGGGTGAGAAAGTTGAGGCGCCGAGAAGGTAGTTGGTGGGCCAAGCGGCGAGACTAGGGGTGGCAATACCGAGGAGGGAGATGCTCAAGCTAGGCCACCTCAGTTCAACCATGGAAACATTAGATGCTTTTCGCATTCTTTTCTAGATCAGACCTTTATACCGAGCTTAGACCCCAATTGGTATATATATTTTTTAAAGCAATTAAGCCCATGTTTTGCTCGGTATTTCTTCCTCTGATTGGTAGTTTTGTCTGGTCGGTCAATTTTCATCACTTGTATGTTTCTATTTGTTGTTTACATAACAATCGCATTAGCAACTAGGTCCTGTCCAAGCATGCCGGCCTTAATTAATTACCCTCAGAACTAGGACTCAGCTCGGTCATTTTTAATTACTTGGAAGAATTCCGAAACATTTCATCATCTAATCCAACTTGTAACTTTAAGAACTGGGCAGAAAATCACATCGGCCTTATTCTTAACACCGAACAAAATTTGATTAACAATTGGACTTAAAACCACCAAATCACAACACGAAGAAACATTAATCTTTGATCAAGTGCAATACCAAGAAGAGTAAAACTTCAATCAAACGTCACACCAAGAAGAACAAAATCTCGTTGAAGTGTCAAAATTAGGTTGGTCTTTCAATCTTTACCATACTCCTAGTTGTTCTTCCCCCCAACCAACTACATGAGTTCGGTAGTACCAGTCTTGGGAAGTCGATTTGGTTTTGAGGGTGTCCAACCTAAAGTATAGCCTTCTCAGTCCCCAAGACTTACAACACCTCAGTTGTTTCTCTATGCCCGGTCATAGGTGAGTTTTTCGTAGTAGGGCTCACCCCTAAGCCTTTTAAGGTCATCTCAAGTTAGTCCTTGCAGGAGCATCATCCCTTTATGTAGCCTAACTGTGGTCGACAGTGAGAGAGTAGATGCTTAGATATAGGTCTTCAAACCCCATTGATGCCCCGCCCTTGGTAGACTACAGTGGTCTATCCTTATGTAGGGACTACCGACTTGGTGGGAGTCTGGTTATCAACCTCGGTGGTTTACGCCAGGATGCTGTTTTGGTAGGTTTTTGGGAGCTGAGAACACATTTGACCGAACACTTTTTCATTAATAGAAAAATTCATTACATACTTCATAATTAGAAATTTCTACTATCTTTGCATTAATGTTTCTTCTCTACGAAAATATTATTTCAAGTGTTCGACATTCCAGGGATGTCTCATGGGGGCGCTTTCTTTAGTCTCGAGCTTGTAGGTGCTGGGCCGAGCTACACGGATAACCCAGTAAGGTCCCCTTAGGTGGGAGTTAGCTTCCCAAAATTCTAATCCTTTGTGGCCAAAGTTACTTTTCTGGGGACAAGGTCACTAACTACGAATGAACAAGGTTAGACCCTTCTATTATAGTACATGGTTGCTCTTTATTGATAAGTTGCCTGATAGATCTGAGCTATTTTTCTCTTTTCTTCTAAGTGATCCAAATTTATTGTCAATGTTATTTCGTTCTCAGCTCGATTGAAGGCAGCTGGCATTCTCGGTGATAGAATGTTGATCTCAGCTGGGATGACGACCTCAGACCCGAAGGTCATTGAAAATGTTGTTTTCCCAGTTGGGATTCTGGCCATGGTATGATATGCCTGTAGAATGGGACAGAAGTCCTTAACCCATAGACACTTTGATCTATCCAGCCGTGTTTTCAGGTTTTACAAGATGATTTGATTGGTGATCTCAACTTAACCATTCACTTGAAGATGACCTGGGAAGAAAAAGTGCATACTGATCTCCAATAATGAGCAAAGATCGGTAAAAATGGCATTATCAAACTGTTTGCCGTTATCTGAGACGATGGTCTTAGGGATGCCAAATCGACAAATCATACTCTTCCACACGTAATCCGTAATTTTCTCTTCGGTGATCCGGGCTAAGGGCTCAGCTTCCACCCACTTTGTGAAATAATCAATAGCCATGACCGAAAACTTCATCTGGTCGGTTTCCTGAGGAAAGGGATTGACCAAATTGATACCCCACTAGGCAAATGGACAGGAACTAGTTATAGGCACCAACACGGTCGGTTAAGTGGGGGGGGTGAACAGTAAACCTCTGGCAGTTGTTGCATTTATTCACGAATTCTCTTGCATCTTCTAGCATTTTGGGCTAGTAATACCCATGCTGGTGAAGTTCCGGGCTAGGGATTAGCCCCATGTATGGTTACCACATATCTCTTCATGAACCTCTATCATCACATACTAGGCTCCTCAAGTCGAAGACATCTGGAATAAGGGCCCAAGAAGGATTTCCAGTGTTATACTCTATGGAGAACGGTATACCTAGCAGCCCAGCATCTCATCCTCCTAGACTCAACTCGGTCGCTAGGTTGTATGCCATTTTTGAGATAATCTTTGATCGGGTCCAACCAGGCCAGCTCGTTACTAAGCACGCAAATGGTCGCAACCTTATCCGACATCGTCGTGCTTGGTTCGTCCAAATGTTCTATGGGTACAGTTTTTCAAAGTATAATCTACCGCCGAGGCTAGGTTGGCCAGGGCGTCTGCATGCCTGTTCTCATTTTGGGGAATCTACGTGACTTGAACTTTTTCAAAGTCTTTTATCAGCGTTTTTACTCTCTCCAGATAGGTAATCATACTCGAGACTTTGGCTAGGTAATCCCTATTCACTTAGTTAACTACGAGCTGAAAATCACAAAGGACTTGGAGAGTTTTTAGGTTGAAATCCCATGCTAATCGCAGTCTTCAAGTAGGGCATCATACTCTGCCTCGTTGTTCATAGCTTGGAATCCTTATCGGAGAGCATATTCCACTTCTTATTTATCAGGGGCTACGAGCACCATTTTGGCCCCACATCTGTTCAAATTAGAGGAACCGTTTGTGAATAGATTCCAAGAATCTGGTCCCAGGTCGGTTTCCATGCTGGGGAATTCACCGACTTCCTTAGAAGTGAGGGATAACTCATCGAGAGCTTTCTGGTCGGTACCGGTCTGATCGTCTGGGAAGGTGAGCTCAACGATAAAATATGCCATGACCTGACCTTTGATAGCTGTCCTTGGCCGGTAAATGATATGGAATTGTTCGAACTCGAAACTATATTTCATCAACTACCCAGAGACATCAGGAGAATGGAGAATTTGCTTCAATGGCTGATCAGTCAGGACAACAATGGTATGGACTTGAAAGTACTGTCTTAGCTTCCTCGAGGCGACCGTAAGGTGTATGCCAATATTTCAAACTGTGAATCCTTGGTCTCGATATCAGTGAGTACTCTACTAGAGTAGTACATAGGACTTTGAACGTTATTCTCCTCGCTCACCAGGGTCGCGCTCACTGCCGTGGGAGATGCTGAGATGTAGAGGAATAACTCATCTCCTCTTTTCGGCTTGTTGAGTAGAGGAGCCGAGGAGAAGTACCTCTTGAGCTCTTGGAACATTTTTTTACTTTCCTCGGTCTACTCGAAATTTTTATTACCCATTTGAAGAAGGGAAGACAATTCTCAGATGAACGAGAGATGAATCGATTAAGCGCTGCCAACCTTCCTATGAGCATTTGGAATTCCCTTTTGGTGTGGGTTGAAGTCATCCCAAGCACGACACTAATCTGGTCAGGGTTAGAACCGATGCCGCATTGAGACACTATATACCCGAGGAACTTTCCCACAGACACTCCAAATATATATTTGCTTGGGTTGAGCTTCATGCGTGTAGATATTGCATTTTGTCCCGCCCATGCATGATATTTTTGAAAAAATATTAGCCGAGTCAATTATTCATGAATTTTGATAATATCCAAACTAAAATGGAGGGTCGATTATACGATTTCAGGAATTAATTCAAACTTAAAATTTGCAATTGGAAATCTTATTGTCTTCATTGGAGGTTTGAAATAATAAATTAAGTCTCTAAGATTTAAATTAATATCTCAAAAAACCGATTAAGTGAAAAGGTTATCCAATTGTGAGTTTTGAATCAAAATTGTTCCTTTTGAAAACGTTTTGGGATTAAATTAAAATTTTGAAAGATTGATATTTGCACTCAGATTTTGAAATTAATCCTTGGAATGTTCAGCTAATCTCAAAACGAGTTAAATGAAAGTGTCATAATACATATATATGTAAAATATAAAAAAATAAAAAATAAAAATTGAGGTCCATTTTATGGACTGGAGCGGAGTAGAAGTTCAATCATGACTAGAATTTCTCGGACTGAATTGGACTACTAGAGAAGAATTATGTTGGGATGGAATATATTTACTCAATGGTTTTTTTATAATTTGGATTTTTATTCCATTCCACCTCGATTCCGTCCAACCAAACACGCCATAAGTATCTTGACAAAAACAAATAAAAAATAAAATTAAAAAAGTGGGGCGGTGAGGTAGTGCTCTCTGCCCCCCAAAAAGAAAAAAATGGGCTGCCATGTAGCCCCCCATCATATCATTATTAAAAAAATGATAAAAATAAATAAATAATTAAATAAAAATGAATAAATAAATAAATTAATCAGGTGTGGATTGCCTATAAAAGGCAACCCATGCCCCCTATTTGGAGGTTGAAAAAATCTGGGTGGGGATTGGAAATGGCCAAAAAGAAATCAAGAGAGAAAGAGAACTGTAAGTTTTTCTATCCTCCAATTACACCTTTATTTTTGTTTAAACTGCTTGAAAGGAATGACCTAAAATTGGAGAAAATTTAAGAGGACATTCAATAGGAACACTTAAAAACCAATTTATTTTTCTGCATTTATTTCCCTGTTCTGCGCCTTTTCGTTTTTTATTTCTTGTATTTATTTCGTATTCTGCATATTTCCGCGCTTTTACTTATTTTTTATTTTGTGTATTTCCGCAATTTTATTTTGTTACATTAGTTTATGTGCTGCGTCTTTCCGTGCTTCTATTTTCATGTATTTATTTTTCTGTTTTGTACTTTTTCACACTTTTATTTGTGTAATTTTGTATGCTATTGTTACTTCTATTTTCATGTATTGATTGTTTTGATTCTAAAGATAAAATCAAAAAAAAAAAAAAAATGAAAATCGCAAAAAAAAAATAATAATAAAAAAAAAAAACAAGAATAAAAATTAAAAAAAAATCGTAAGTTGAAATTAGAGACATGGATAGTTTTTCGTACCACCGTTTCAAATATCTCAACCAGTGTAAAATTTTTAAATGGTGGGTTTAAAAAGACACTTCTTTAAACCGGGTTTGGAGCTTGGGATAAGTTGATAAAATTGAAGGAATAAAAAATTTATTTCATATATATTTCATTAGAAAAACATAAAATTAATTTTTCATAAAAATGAGTTTTTCTAAAAAATATCAAATCATTTTGGTTTTTAAGAAATACACCAAAAAGAAAAAATATGTGAATGATAAAAATATAATCTTTTGAAAGGGGAATAACAAACATAAAAATAATAAAAAGAAAAAAGAAAAAAAGAAAAACAAAATTAAAAAAAAAAAGATAAAAATTTTAAAGAAAATATTTTGAAATCAAATAAAACATTTGAATTTAAATTTTGATTGGATTTAATTGGATAAGGTACCGTTTTCCGGTGGGCGCCTTGTTGTGCCTAACACCTTTTTCGAGCTTAACTGACCCCCGAGCCCTCGTATTTTTATGTCAAAATTTTACTTAAACTATGTTTCAAATTGTTTTCAAAGAAAAATCTGAAAACCTAACACACCATTTAAACTCAATGCTAGGTGACGACTCTTTTTTCTAAAATTGGCTTAAGTTATTTTATGAGAAAACTGATACTTTTGAAAACCCTATCTTTAATATTTTTCAAAAAACAAAAAAAAAAACATATATATATTTATTACTTCTATCTTGAAAATCCGGGGTGCGTTAGCTGACGACTCCACCAGAGACTTCTTTTTAGGGTCGAGCCTACGGTATCCAAATAAGTCCAATAAATTTAAATCTAAATGTTATGTTTTATTTTGTTATCTCTTCATTTTTGTTTGTAAACAATTATTTGTGTTTGTGTGTACTAGGTTTACTTTTTTTTTTTTTTTTTTGTAATGTATATAGTTATTCCCCCTTCTCCATGTTATTTTTGTACATATATTTGCTTCTTATTTCTTGTATTGTCGTTATATTGTACATTCTTCTAAGACACGAGCACAATTGCATTACATCCACATTTATACCTATCGTAACCCTTTAAAAGGGCCTTTAGTAGGAGTTGGGCTTCGCGGTTCATCCGCTGGGTCCAATTCTGAAACCCTATAGGACTAGAAAGAGGGTGATAGTAGGAACTAGGTCGCGTGTGTTTATCTACCTGATTTACTAACCAACGATGGATGTTCATTCAGGACGTCGGAGGTTTGAAGATCTGGTAACCGGGCCTTTAATAGAACACATCAGTTAGAAACTGTGAGTCTCATATAGTAATCCTAGATTCTAGGAAATGAAAGAAGACTTTATATACTATGTTTGGATGGATGATTTCTTTCGGAAGCCCAAGATTCAAGCAAGCAATGTTTCCAATGCCGGTGAAATGGAGAAAGAATTTACATAAATCTCACAGTAGTTGTCATTGAGTCTGTAATTCTATTTATTGAATTTGTATTTTACTATCTCAACTTGTATTGTAATATTTCGAGTTGTAAATTTTGAGTCATTCGATATGATTGTAATATGTCATAATTTTTTTGGTACGATTTGCAATTAATAACTTCGACATTAATGAAATTTCATTCACCTAATTTGTCTTGTCTAGAAAATCAACACTGGGGTTAGAAGTTTTGAACTTGAGTGAATTTAAGGCATTTTTTAATTCATGTGGAATAACGGTTTTGACCTGATCAACTGATTCCCAAGAAAATTGGTTTTAGAAAAGTGATCCATGTTTCCCCACTCCAAAGTCCAATCTTCACTCACAGGCGAGCTCGAATCGTTCTAAGGATGGCTTTCGAATATAGAGTTGAACCTTCCCGAGCCAACGAAACGGCCAACATGCAACAATCAGTCAATCAACTTAAAGAAATGCTCAGTAATCTCACTCAGCAATTCCAAAAGATAATTGCCTATCTGCCCATCGGGGCTACTGCAATTCCACCTAGCACCGAAAATCCAAATAAAATCCATTTCCCAGCTCGGGAATAGAACATTCTGCGAATATCACTATCGGGCTAGAGGGCATGCAACAGAACAATGCTCTCAACTAAAAGACAAGATCCGAGAGTTCATTCAGAGTGGAGCCGTCACATTTCCCAAGAAGCCTGAGGCCCTTCCTAATTGCCAGCAGAATCTATTACTAGAGCATGCCCCCTTAGAAAGTAGGGGTAAATATGATATTTGTTGAAAAAGATGGTGAAGAGCCAATCTCAACTGGAGAAGGTAGAGAGATAACTTAATCAGGAAAAGTATACACCCCACAGGAATTGGCCCGAGTCCCTAAAAAATATCCTAAAAGAGCCCTTAAGAAACCCTTGACAGACCAAAAAGCCCAAGATTTCTTAATAGCGATGAAGAATTCTGAATATAAGATTGTGGAGTAGTTGAGCAAAGCCCCGATGCAGATTTCGATATTGTCATTGTTTTTATCCTCTGAGGTACACCGATAAGCCTTGTTAAAAGTCTTGAATGAAGCCAACTTGCCAAGTACAAACCCAGTAGAAAGTTGGTTATGTTAGTCGAGTAGATGTTAGGATCAGACACCATTACTTTCATTGATGCCGACATTGATGAATATAGTACTAATCATAACAAGCCCCTTAACATAATAGTAAAATGTTCCGGGATTCTCATATCCCGGGTATTAATTAACAATGGATTGGCACTAAACATTATGCCAATGACAATACTAGAAGAAATTAGAATCGACTTAGCTAACATCTATCCCTCGAAGACAATAGTATGGGCTTTTGATGGAACGAAAAGAGATATCGTTGGGGAAATTGATTTGTCGATTGAGATTGGCCCAACCCAGTTCAATGTGACCTTTCAAGTCCTGAACATACCAGCGTCATCTAATAAGTTGTTGGGAAGGTTGTGGATTCATAGCACTGGTGCAGTGCCCTCAACGCTGCACCAAATAATCAAGTCCATTATCGATAATACATTGTATGTTATCAAGGTAGACCCAGATGTTGCACCTATTCGTCAAACAATAATTCGGTATATCCCATTGGCAGTCAAGAAAAAAAAAATGGAGAAAGAGAAGATTAAGGCCTCTTATCACGTGTTCGACGTTGTAAATGCCACAATCGTGAAGGAAGAGAGACATGAGTATGATTTCTATACAAAACTAGACTATAATCTAATGGGAATGGAAACAGATGATGACTTGTTTCTCCTAGATGATACTGAGATTCGGAAAGCCTTGTGAAATATGAGAATAAGCCAATTTCCAGCACAGATGAGACAGAATTGATAAATTTGGGGACCCCGAAGGACCTAAAAGAAGTTAAAGTTGGATCAGCACTCACTACCTTGGAGAAGAATGAATTGAATGCTCTTTTAGTTTCCTATCAAGATATATTTGCCAAGTCTTATAATGATATGATAGGGCTTGACAAAAGCATTGTGACTCATAAGCTGCCTCTAAAACCAGGATTCATTCCCATCATGCAAAAGTTGAGGAAGTTAAGGCTTGTTGTCAGTCTCGAGGTCAAAGAAGAGATCCTAAAGCAATTTGATGCCCAAATCATTGAGGTTTAAAACTACAATGAATGGCTCTCCAACATTGTTCTAGTGTCAAAGTTTTCCTAAAATATTATAGCCTGTGTGGATTATCGTGATCTCAACTAAGCAAGTCCAAAAGATGACTTTCCACTGCCGAACGTCCATATCATCATCGACAATACTGTTGAGCGCAAGCTCTACTCATTTGTTGATGGATTCTCCGCTATAATTAAATTCTAATGGACAAAGAAAATCAAAAAAATACAGCCTTTACCACGCTATGGGAAATCTTCGATTATAGGGCAATACCTTTTGGTCTTAAAAATGTCGGGGTAACGTACCAAAGAGCTATGATGACCCTCTTTCATGACATGATGCACAAGGAGATGGAAGTCTATGTCAATGACATGATTGTCAAGTTTCGAGAAAATGAGGATCGCCTTTATCACCTAAAGAATATGTTCGATCGACTTCAAAAGTATTAGCTCAAGCTTAATCTAGCAAAGTACATATTTGGAGTAACATTGGAAAAACTCTTAGGTTTCATGGTAAATTGTTATGGGATCTAGATCTATCCCACAAAAACCCAAGCGATTATTGAGATGCATCCTCTAAAGAATGAAAAGGAGATTAGAGTTTCCTGGGTCGATTAAACTTCAATGCCAGATTTATCTTCCAACTTACTGCCACCTGTGAGGTGATCTTTAAGTTACTTCAAAAAGAGAGTGATGGACGATGGAATGTTGGTTATCAAGCTGCCTTGGAGAAGATTAAGACTTACTTGACTAACCCGCCTATCTTGGTACCACATTGTGAAGGAGTTTCGCTTTTGCTATATTTGTCAATATTAGACTCCTCTATGGGTGCTATCTTGGGCCAACTGTATGAATTCAGAAAGAAAGAGCATGTCATCTATTATCTCAGTAAATATTTCACAAAACAAGAAGATAACTATACCTTGCTCGAGAAAACATGTTGCGCCTTACCCTGAGCTGCTCAGAGATTACGCCATTACATGCTTCCATTGACCACATACTTGATAGCCAGAATGAATTGCCTGAAGTGTATCTTTGAGAGGCCGGTCCTATCGAGAAAATGACAAAGTGGTAAATGTTGTTAACAAAATTTGACATCATTTACAAGACCAAGTTAGTAAAAAGTCAGGCCATAGTAGATCAATTGGCTAGTTATCCAGTTGAAACGGACTGCCAGCCCCTAGAAACCCATTTCCTTGATGACTCAATCTATTCGGTGGATAAAAAAGAAGATAAGACAATCTGAAAAATGTATTTCGATGGAGCAGTAAATTCTCGAGGGGCCAGAATTGGAGTTGTCCTCATTTCCCCAGCTAAGAACCATTATCTGATGGATTCTAACTTAAAGTTTTGGAGCATCAACAATTTAGCAGAGTATGAGGCATGTCTTTTGGGAGTTTAATTGGCAATCGATATGAAAATCAAAGAATTGTTGGTATACGGGTGATAGATTGATTTTATCTATATATTTCCAATCCAAATTTGGTAGTTTTCGAGTGTTCTATTAGTATTTTCATTCATTTTTATTTATTTTTATGCTAATCAGGTGTTATGGGAAAAAAAATGGTTGAAAATCAAGCTCGTCGGTAGGATGTCGGTGAAGAAATTAGTGAAAAATTAGCAAAATGGCTAATCTGCAAGCTGGTCGCTGCAGCGCCCAATCCAAAGGGCCACTGGCCCTTACTCGCTGCAGTGCGCAACAACCAGTGGTTGTTCTGCCTACTGCTCGTTGACAATGCATTTTTCAGATATTTTTAGGATATTTTGTTATTCTAAAATATTTTTGGAGCCCTAGAATCAGACCAAGCACGAGGAGATTATCATTTAGAGAAGATAAAACTTTTTTAGAGCAACTTTGAGGACATAGAACCATCCACTCTTCAGATTTAGCTTTTCTTTCTTGTTTATCTCTTTTTTTCTAAACTTTTGTTGGTTGTTTGATCATGTACATCTCATTTGTAGTTGAATATTTGATTATGACCATGTGTAGCTAAACGTTTATTATCTAGGGATTCATGTAGTTCACAAATATTTTGTTTGAGTAAATCTTTGTTTCGTTAACAATTGTTCATCTCTATTCGATTGTGTTTACCGTTTTATTACTTTCATAGTATGCTTGTTATGATATTGTGATTGATTTGAGAATATAGGGTTTGACACTTGGGAGAGGCAACCCCGGATTCAGACTAGGTTTAACACACAACACAAAGTTCTAAAATTTTAGTAGATTATTAGAATGTGTACAATCCGTGAGGTTGGGGAAAGACGCATGTAATCGTTTAAACACTAGATAGGGATATCAGTGTTGAAGTGGTTGCATATTCACTCACTTTACACTCGGGAGAAGTAGTGAGTGAGTTTTAGAAACCTAGATTGTCAAATAGATTGATGTTCGTTAGTGTAAACTAGACTAAATCAAGCACGTATAAGTGAACAAAGTTAATCCCTAGATAATTCATTCTCATAGAATTTATTCCAAGTATTTTAGTTTAATTAGTTTTCATATAGCGAACACCTTTCAAACCTTTATTCGTCTAGATAAAATTGAGTTATGTCAATTGCAGTACTTAGCTAGTTCTAACAATGAATCTCAGTAGATGATACTCGATCTTTGGATCACTTTATTACTTGTTTACCTCGTACACTTGCAAGTAATTCAAAGTGCATTAAAATATGGCAACAAGTTTTTCGCGTCGTTGCCGGGGATTTAAAGTTAGTAATTAAGTTGATATTACTACCAAGTAGCTCAATATTAATTTAGACACTATTTTTTTTTTTTTGTTTAATCTTTTCATTGGTTGTAGTGACTGACAGTGTATGCGACGTAGCCGTATTTTGGAATTTCTTGCTCTTGATCTAGGAATTGAACATACATTAAAGAGGCTTAAGGAGGCTAAAGAGAGAAAGGAGAAACCAAGCTCAAGAAATGGTCAACCGTGGTAATGACCGTGTACCACGACAACCGTCGGTGCCTCAAGCGCTACAAGAAACAACCACCGGAACCCGAAGTATAACAACAGTGGGTCTTTCAGGATTACTACAGACCCATCATGTTTGACAATTATTCAAGGATCCGGAGGCAACCGATCCAAGCCAACAACTTTGAGTTGAAACCTGCCGTGATCAACATGGTTCAACAGAACCAATATGGCGAGAATCTTTATGAGGATCCAAACATCCATTTGGTGACATTCTTAGAAATATGTGACACCATAAAGATCAATTTAGTCACAGAGGATGTCATTTGGCTAAGTCTATTCCTATTCTCCCTTAGAGATAGAGCTAGGGGTTGGTTTCAATCCGTCCAACCAGGGAGTATCTCAACTTGGGAGGAACTAGCTCAATGGTTCCTCACTAAGTTCTTTCCCCCATCGAAGACGTCACAATTGAGAGGTAAGATTGCTCAATTTCGTAATTGGGATTACGAGCCACTCTTTGAGACATGATTCAAGGATTTATTGAGAAAATGCCCCCAACACAGGTATCAAGATTGATTACAAATCCAACTTTTCTATAATGGGTTGGATGGACAGACGAGAATGATTGTGGATGCCGCATCTGGAGGTTCTCTGTTATCCAAAACTCCAGACGAGACTCAAGCACTTTTTTAGGAGATGGTGGCCAATAATTATCAATGACCCAATGAGCGTAATATGGGACGAAAGGTAGCTGCTATTCATGAGGCTGATTCTCTTGTTACCTTGACGACCCAAGTGTCGAAACTCACAGAGCAGCTCATTGCTTTCTCTACCAGAGACACCTCTTCAAGTCGAGAAACAAAAAATCTGGCAAGTACTTCGCAACTGGGGGTCAATAGTGAGTTTGAGGAATGTCATTTCGTCAACAACTAGACCTATACCTTTAGGCCCACCAATAATATCCCAACTCACTACCACCCTGGAATTCGAAATCATGAAAACTTCTCTTATGCGAACAATCAAAACACTTTGCAACCTCATCCCTAATACTCTTCACAATCACAAGGATACCAGCCACAACAACAAAGTCATCATTTGCAACAACAATCGGTGGAAAAAAATAAGCCACCGTTGGAAGATTTGCTCGACTTGTTTATTAAGGAGACGCAAAATATTATGCGAGAAACACATAATCGTCTCAACAAGTATAAGACGCATCTTGACAACATTGAGACGACGTGCACCAATACAAATTCAACTAGTAAAGCCTCGGAAAACTCAAATTGGCTAGCTCGCTAATGCCATAAAGGAGCAAACTTCGGGGAAGTTTCCAAGTGATATGGAAACTAACCCAAGGGATTGCAAAGCTATCACTTTGAGGAGCAGGAAGGAAATTGAAGTAACACACAAAAGGAGGACGAGCCAAAGGATAAAAAAATTGAAAAAGAACCCATTTCCATCTTTTTTTTCGGACAATCCACCGATGATCACTCTACCTTTGCCACATCCGCAATAGTTTCAAAAGAAGAAACTGCATAGCCAATTTATAAAATTTCTTGAAATTTTCAAGAAAATTCATATCAATGTACCGTTTGCCGATGCATTGGAGCAAATGCCCAATTATGAAAAATTCGTGAAGGATATAATGACTAATAAGAAGAAAATGGAAGAATATGTGACCGTCAAGCTTACGGAGGAATGTAGTGTAATCCTTCAACAATAGTTACCCCAAAAGTTGAAAGATCCCGAAAGTTTCACCATTCTGTGCACGATAGGGAAATCTCACTTTGAGAAGGCGCTTGTGATCTTGGAGCAAGTATTAATCTCATGCCATAATTCGTTTATTGGAAATTGGGGCTTGGAGATGCAAAACCCACTACTATTTCTCTGCAAATGGCGGATCATTCATTAACCTATCAGAAAGGAATCATTGAAGGCGTGCTTATAAATGGTGGACAAATTCATCTTTCTGGTAGATTTTGTCTTGTTGGAGATGGAGGAAGACAGGGAGATTCCCATTATACTTGGGAGGACTTTTCTCACAATCGGAAAGGCGTTGATTGATGTGCACAATGGGAACTTAACTTTAAGGGTTAATGACGATGAAGTGAAGTTCAAGATTTTCAATATAATGTAGTTTCCGGAAGAGTATCCAACTTGCAATCGAGTGGAAGTGGTAGACTCGTGCATTAGGGAGTTATTTCATGAAAACTTACATCAGGATCCTTTGGAGCACACTCTCATAAATTCTATATATATGGGGGATTTTGGTGATAAAGGATCAACCACAAATGAAAGTGTTGCGGACTACATCCTATCTCTTGAAGCTGTATCTAAAGACGTAGTGAATTCGGTTCAATTGGAGACCCTTGATGAAGAAAATAGTTCTCCAGATCTCTCAAATCCATCTTACAGTGGGTTAGTTCTAAAGCAATTATTGGATCACCTTCGGTATACATTCTTGGGGGAGAACTCTATCGAGCCGGTCATTATTTCATCATCTTTGACTCAATAAGAAGAATAAAAACTTCTCATTATCCTAAAATAGCACAAGTCCGCTTTCACTTGGTCTATTTCCGACATCAAGAGAATAAGCCCGACTATTTGCATGCACAAAACTCTAAATGGATGACTCATTTAAGCCCACAATTGAGCATCAAAGAAGGCAAAACCCTACGATTAAGGAGGTGGTCCGTGTTGAAGTGTTAAAGTTGTTGAATGCCAGAATTATCTATACAATATCGGACAGTGAATGAGTAAGCCCAGTGCAAGTGGTTCCAAAGAAATGTGGCATGACTGTTGTGAAAAACAAAAGGAATAATCTAATTCCCACACGAACCATCACGGAATGGAGAGTGTACATTAACTATAGAAAGTTGAACAAGGCCACAAGGAATTAATATTTTCCTCTCTCATTCATTGACCAAATGTTAACTCCTCCTGTGGGGTTCGATGATTTATTCCTCACACACAGCCGATCCCGAGCCCGGGTAAATGAGGAGGGTTGCGTTAGGTAGCTGATAGCCAATAAAAAATTTTGTCAAAACTTTTATGACATAAATCCAAATATATTAAACGTTGGGTCACACACTACTAGCGACGCGCTATATTTTCACCGCCCGGATATAGTGAATAATGAGTTCGGGTAGGCTAGGGCGTCGCCCGGAAGCGACACACCTTGTTTTCGCCCGGATATGGTGTCAAATAAACGAGGGTTACCGCATTATGGTGGACGGGTGCTGATAAAGAAGTTATTCTATGAGAATAAGCTTAGGTTGGCAACTTGTAATATAGGAACACTGACGGGTAAGACTCGAGAATTGGTGGATGTGATGTGTAGGAGGAGGATTAATATTATATGCTTGCAGGAAACTAAGTAGGTTGGAGATAGGTCTAGAGAAATCGAGAGTACGAGATATAAATTTGGTATACGGGGAAGGACAAACATAGGAATAAGGTAGGTATCATGATAGATAGAGATTTAAAGGATAGCATTGTTGATATTAGGATAATTGGTGATAGGATGATGGTTACGAAGCTGGTGATTAGAGGGAAGGTGATTAACGTTATTAGTGTGTACGTTTTCCAAATGGGACTGCAAGAAAATGTTAGATGAGAATTTCGAGAGAAGATGGACGACGTCGTTCAAAGTATATCTAACCAAGAAAAAATATTGGGAAAAGTACAATTTAGACCCTCTAACTATTGACACATTTCAAAGTGACCCCTCTAAGTTTCAGAGTTTCATTTCAAACCCTCTACGTATCGAAATGGCTTTAATTGGTCCTTCCGTTAGAAATTCTGTTAAAACTAACAGAATCTCAGGGGAAAAATGGTCTTTTCACATTTTTTAAATTTTTTAATCATTTTTAATATAATATATTTGGGTTTTTTTTTCTTTATCTTCCTCTCTCTCTCTCTCTCTCTTTCTCTCTCTCTCTCTCTTTCTCTCTCTTCTTCTCTCTCCCCGCCACCTCCCTCTCTCTCCTTCCCTCTCCTTCCTACCCTCTCCCCGCTACCTCCCTCTTCCTCTTTCCCTCTCCCCGCTACCTCTCTCTCCCTCTTTCCCAGCCTCTCTCTCTCCCTCATTCCCTCTCCCTTTCTCCCTGTCACCACCGTAACAGGGGGAGTTTTCACCCCCTGTTACGGGGGTGAGTTCCACCTCCTGCAACAGGGGGTGCCACCCCCTAGTCCAAGGGGTGGTTTCACCCTTTGTTTTGGGGGTGGAACTCACCCCCATAACAGGGGGTGGAATCACCCCCTATTACGGGGGTGAGTTTCACCCCCTGCAACAGAGGTTGCCACCCTCTGGTCCAAGGAGTGGTTTCACCCCTATTGCAGGGGGTAAAACTCACCCCCGTAACAGATGGTGGTTTTTACCCCCAAAACAAGGAGTGGTTTTACCCCCCTACAACAGGGGGTGAGAGGGAAAGGGAAAGGGAATGAGGGAGGTGGCGGGGGAGAGGGAGAGGGAGGTAGCAGGGGGAGAAAATGATGGAGAGGGAGAGGGAGGTAGCAGGGGAAGAAAATGATAGAGAGGGAGAGGGAGGTAGCGGGGAGAGGGAGGTGGCGGGGAGAGGGAATGAGTGAGAGGGAGGTAGCGGGGAGAGGGAAGGAGGGAGAGAGAGAGATAAAAAAAAAAACAAATATATTATATTAAAAATGATTAAAAAAAATTAAAACATGAAAAGACCATTTTGCCCCTGAGATTCTGATAGTTTTAACAGAATTTTTAACAGAATGACCAATTAAAGCCTTTTCGATACGTAGGCGGTTTGAAATGAAATGCCGAAACTTAGAGGGGCCACTTAGAAATGTGTCAATAGTTAGAGGGTCTAAATTATACTTTTTCCAAAAATATTTATTGGGGGAGACTTAAATGGACATATCGGGAAGGAAATTGAGACTTTTGAGAAAGTACATGGTGATTTTGGATTTGGAAAAAAGAATGCAATGGGGGAGATGATTTTAGATTTTGCTATGGCATATGATTTAGTTCTTCTAAATACATGCTTCAGGAAAAGAGATGAACACTTATTATATTTAAAAGTGGACATAGGAATAGCCAAATAAATTTTTATCTTTACTAGGGCGAGTGATCATTTAATATGTAATGACTGTAAAGTCATGCCGGGAGAGAATATTGCTACCCAACATAGAGTAATGGTAACAGATCTCAAGTTTCAGGGTGGAAACGGGAGTATAAGATAAGTAGGCATGCAAGGATACGTTGGAGAAATCTAAGAGGTGAAAAGATAGAGTTGTTTAAGAATAAAATTAGCAAATATGAGTTATGGAAGAGACATGAGGATGTAAACAAAATGTGGATTGATATGGCGAGTCGTATTAGAGAGGTAGGAAAAGAAGTTTTAGGAGTTTGTAGAGGATGAGGACCACGATATAAAGAAAGTTGGTAGTGGAATGAGGAGGTCCAAAAAGTCTTTCGGGGCAAGAAAATAGCTTATAAAGAATGGCAAAAATATCGAAGTTGGGATAGTTTGGAGAATTATAAACATGCTAAAATAGAGGCGAGAAAAATAATTAAAGAATCAAAATTTAAGGTGTATGATAATTTATATAAAAAGTTAGATACAAAAGAATAGAGATATTAGAAGTGTTAGATGAATCAAAGACACTGATAAAAAGGTTTTGGAGAAAGATGAAGAGATTATAGAATGATGGAGAAGATATTTTTATAATTTATTTAATGAGAATGACGTTGGGGAATCTAGACTAGAGTTGCCTAGTTTATCTTCAAATAAGATTTATAAGTTTCATAGAAGAATTAGGGCTTCGGAAATTAGAATAACACTAAGGAAGATGCGAATTGGAAAAGCAGTAGGGCTAGATGAAATCTCTATAAAGGTGTGAAAAAGTTTGGGAAATATTGGGATAGAGTAGTTGACTAGGTTTTTCAATGACATTTTGTGAACTAAGAGAATGTCTGACAACTGGAGAATGAGTATCTTAGTGCCCATCTATAAGAATAAAGGGGATGCTCAAAATTGCATGAACTATCGGGGTATAAAACTTATGAGTCATACTATGAAACTTTGAGAGAGAGTGATATAATATAGAATAAGACATGAAACGAGCATAGAAGAGAACCAATTTGGATTTATGCCCAACTGATCAACCACATAAGCTATCTATTTACTCAGGAGATTAATGAAAAAAATATAGAGAAAATAAGAGAGATTTACATATGGTATTTGTGGACCTAAAGAAGGCTTATGATAGGGTATCCAGAGAAATTTTGTGGTGGGTGCTAGAAAAGAAACAAGTATCCAATATATATCGAGGTAATTAAAGATATGTATGAAAGTATAGTTACTAGTGTTCAAACAGGAGGTGGCGATATTTGTGCATTTCCTATTAATATAGGTTTATATCAAGGATCATCTTGAAATCCTTACCTCTTCGTTCTAGTGATGGATGAGCTCACAAAACATATTCAAAATGGAGTACCTTGGAGTTTGTTGTTTGCAGGTGATATCGTATTAGTGGATGAAAGTAGAATAAGTCTTAATATTAAGTTAGAAAGATGGAGAGAAGCGTTAAAGTCTAAGGGTTTGAAAATTAGCAGAAACAAGACAGAATACATGCATTGCAATTTTAGTAATGCCCGGAGAGATGATGGTGCGATCAAAATTGGAGACGAGGAGTTGTCGAAGGTTGATCGTTTTAGATATTTAGCTTCAATTATTTATAGCAATGGCGAAATCGATGAGGATATTACGCATAGAATCAAGGTAGGCTGGTTAAAGTGGAGAAGTGTAGTTGGGGTGATTTATGATCATAGGATTCCGTTAAAATTTAAAGGAAAAGTCTACAAAATTGCTATAAAACCAGCTCTTCTTTATGATTCAGAATGTTGGGCGGTAAAAACGAATCATGTCCATAAAATTAGGGTGACCGAAATTAAGTTGTTGCGGTGAATTAGTGGGAAGACAAGAATGAATAAAATTAAGAATGAAACTATTAGAGAGAATTTAAGGATAGCACCCATCGAAGAGAAAAATAGAGAAAATTCGTTTACGATGGTTTGGGCATGTCCTTAGAAGACCCATAGAAGTATCAGTGAGAAAATGTGATTTAGTTCAAGTTCAGGGGACTAATAGAGGGAAATGTAGACCTAAGAAAACGTGGGACGATATTATTAGAAATGATTTGGTGACATTAAACCTGACGGAGGGGATGGCTCTTGATCGATCTCTATGGTGTAAATGGATTCGTGTAGTCGATCCTACATAAGTGGTCACTCCGGTTATGACCACTACTACCTTCTTGATAGATATTCAGGCTATAATCAAATATTCATTGCATCGAAGGATCAAGAAAAGATAACGTTCACTTGCCCGTACGGCACTTTTTGCATACCGTCATATGCCGTTTGGTCTTTGCAATGCTCCGGCAACTTTCCAACGATGTATGATGGCAATCTTTTCTGACATAGTGAAAGATATAATGGAAGTGTTAATGAACGATTTCTCAGTCTTTGGTTCTTCCTCTAACCATTACCTCTACAATCTATCACTTGTTCTCAAGAGATGTGAAAAGAAAAATCTAGTTCTCAACTGGAAGAAGTGTAATTTCATGGTCAAGAAGGGCATCGTCTTAGGCCACTGGGTCTCTTCCAAGGGGCTTGAGGTGGATCGGGCAAAAATTGAGATAATTGAGAAATTTCCCCCCCTAATCAATGTAAAGGGAGAAAGGAGTTTCCTAGGCCACGCTAGATTCTACTAGAGATTCATCAAAAACTTTTTGAAAGCGGTAAACCCGTTGTGCCATTTGTTTGAAAAAGACTCCCCTTTCATTTTTATGATACTTGTGTATGAGTGTTTAATGCCATAAAGGATAAATTGATCTTGGCTCCAATTATAGTCACACAGGATTGGAATGAGCCATTTGAGATCATGTGTGACGCGAGTGATTATGCGGTTGGATTTGTTTTAGGCCAACGGAAGTAGAAATTTTTTCGGTTAATACACTATGCAAGTAAAACTCTCAATGATACACAAGAGAATTATACCACCACAGAAATGAGATGTTGGCGGTGGTTTTTGCTTGTGATAAGTTTCGATCATACATTATTGAGTCCAGGGTGATCATCTATACGGACCATGCCACCATCCGATACTTATTTGCAAAGAAGGACGCCAAGCCTCGTCTAATCCGGTGGATTCTCTTGCTTCAAGAATTTGATGTTGAGATTTGAGATAAGAATAGGGAGTGAAAATGTGGTAGTTGATCATCTCTCACGACTCGTGTTAGAAGATGTTCGTGATGATTCGTGTATCACAGAAGTTTTCTCGGATGACCAATTATTCAATATTGAAGTTAAACTTCTGTGGTTTGCAGATATAATCAATTATCTCGCGTGCAAGATGTTTTCCCTAGACCTATCTAATGCCCAAAGAAAGAAATTTCTATTTGATGTGAAGAGTTATATGTGGGATGACCCCATGTTGTTCAAGAAATGTGCCGATCAAGCCATCCGGCGATGTGTTCTGGAAGAGAAAAGTGCAAGCATTCTGTATCATTGTCACTCATCGCCATGTGGGGGGGCATTTTGGTGTCACACGACAGCCGCAAAGGTGCTTTAATCATGTTTTTACTGGCCGACTCTTTTCCGTGATTCATATACTTACGTAAAAACTTGTGATCGATGCCAGAGGGTCGGCAACATCTCAAGGTGGCATGAGTTGCCCTTAACATCTATTCTCAAGTTGGAGCTCTTTGACATTTGGGGAATTGATTTCATGGAATCTTTTCCTCCGTCCTTTGGTTAGGAGTATATCTTGCTAGCGGTGGACTACGTGTCAAAATAGGTAGAGGTTGTCGCCACGCCGACCAATGATGCTAAAGTGGTTCTAAAATTTCTTCAAAAGAATATAATGATAAGGTTCGGAACTCCTCGAGCCATCATTAGTGATGAAGGAATACACTTCTGCAACAAAATTTTCAACATTCTACTTACAAAGTATGGAGTCCGGCACAATGTGGTGCTTCCTTACCATCCCCAAACAAATTGACAAGCCGAAGTTTCTAATCAAGAAATCAAACAGATCCTAGAGAAGATGGTTCACTCTAACTAGAAGGATTGGGCGGTGAAACTAGACAATTAATTGTGGGCATACCGCACGGTTTTTAAAAACACCGATTGGAATATCTCCATATCGGTTGGTGTTCGAGAAAGCGTGCCATTTGTTGTTTGAATTGGAGCACCGTGCCTATTAGGAAATTAAGAAGCTTAATTTTGATCCCAATGCATCAAGTCAACAACATCTCCTACAGCTCAATGGGATGGAGGAATTCTGGAACGAGGCATATGAGAATCCCAAATTGTACAAGGAGAAAACCAAGAGATGGCACAACAAACACATCGTTAGGAGAGAATTCTGCCCGGGACAACAAATTTTACTTTTCAACTTTCGACTGAGACTCTTTCCCGATAAGCTGAAGTCTAGGTGGTTTGGACCATTCTGGATTAAACAAGTATTTTCATTCGGTTCTGTTGAATTGGAAAGTGACGAATGACAGATTTTTCAAGTCAATGAGGAAAGAATAAAGCATTACTATAGAAATGAAGAACGATTGGTGGAGAGTATCTCCCTGGTTGATGACTGATGTGGATCGTTGCTAAGTCCAGCTAGGGACGTTAAATTTAGGTCATTTTTTGAAATACAACCCACGAGAATGGTTCTCACCAATTTTTTGTAGGTTGTAATGATCACGGTGTGTGTTTGTTGAGTAAATGGAGGAGCTCGGACGTTCAGGGATGTTAAATGATCTTGAACAAGAAAAAATAACGGAACGACAATGAAATGGTGGCTGACCGTTGGAAACAAATGCAAAAAAATATGAGTAAGGCCTGCAAGACTAAGCTCACTACGGCGCCCAAATGGCATAAAACATTCTGTCTTTTTCTCACTGCAGCGAGAAAGCCTACTCGATGTAGCGAGAACGCCCCTGTTTTGATAAATAGGGGCGCTGCCTCATTTTCTCCCAATTTCAAACCCTAAAAAATTGAAATCTCATCCATTTTTCTCCCAAACCATTTTCTTCCCTCAAAATCATCCCTTCCATCCTCAAAAACCTAAATCCCCACCACAAATCAACAAAAAAATCGTCATTCACAACCCTAACTTCGGTGGTTCTTTGGGTTGGAGTTCAAGATAAAAGATATTCATTTCACACGATTTGGGCACTCAATATTCTTCAAGTAAGTTTTTTCAAAAGAAATTCCACTCGTGTGCTCTTATTTTGATGTAGATTGGCTTGTTGATTTGGAGTTTGGTTGTGAAATAAAAGATTTGGTTTGAAACCCTTGAATTGTCATTGGGGATTTTGTTTGTGCTACTGTGAATGTGGGTCGATTTTTCTGAATTAAACATTGTTTTGTGGTGGTTTGATAGTGGCATTGAAGTTTTTGTTGTGACTCTTATGTAATTTGTGCTGAATTCTTGAGATTATTTGGGGATTTTCTGTTTTGCTGAGGTTGTGGGATCAAATTTTTGAATTGGGAAGACCACATTGTGATTGGTAAAGGGATTTTTGTGTGTTGATTCATAGAAATACCACGCCGCCAAAATCCATTAAGAAACATCAAAGGGGTATGGGGTCTGATTCGCGAATTGGTGATCCCGCTTCGAATTACGATTCATGCCATTTTGTTTCCATGCAGGCGGAGCAACATTTCAATAGGTATGAGCAAAAATGAAATTTCATTTGTGAACGCGGCTTCACAGATATGGATGATCTTCCGGAAGAAATTGCAGATGTGATAAAAGATAGAGATTGGAAGAGCTTCTGTAGACAACCAGGCCCAGGTGATGTCACTTTGGTTCTTGAATTCTTTGTAAACACTGTAGAATGTGACAACCACATGACCATGGTCCGGAATCGTGTCGTGAAATTTGATATTGAAATAAGAAAAGAGCACCTGAGGTTGCCTACTGAGGAGTCTGATGAAGACATAACGAAAGAGGATCTAGAAATAGTCATCAAGATAATATGTCCTGAAAATGTGCTTTGGGTACCAACGAATAATAATTTAGCTATTTTCCCGTCCAAGTACTTAAAGAAATTTCCAAAAATCTGGTTCCACTTCGTCTACGTCAGACTGTATCTAACAGCTCATATGACTGACGTGACAAAAGACAGGGCATTGACTCTATTTGCTATTGAGACAAATCCATCATTGAACGTCGGCTATCTCATAAATTCCTACATCTATTATTCCATCTGAAACACCTATACCAGCATGCCCTTCCTCTCTCTACTCATAGAGCTATTAGGAAATCGGGCATTGCAATTTTAGACGACAACTTGTGCCATCCCAAAAGAGCTATGGATCTCCCAACCATGAAGAGAATTTGGAGCAAGGAAGTTGAGAGCAAAGATAAAGAAGAAGCAAGGCCATCCAGAGCCCAAAGTTTCGGGGACCCAGGTAAAGCGAAAATCACAATGGAAAGTCTTCATCAGCAAGTGGTGTACCAAGAGCAAATTCAGGTTCTACGTCTTGACTCTGCCATGATACGAAATGAGAACGCTGAATTCTGGATGTACCGGGAGTCATGCAACCAAACGATGCATCAAGCACTCCACTACTTCGGAATGACAGTCGGCTATGACATGAGTGGTTATCTCCCCAATGCACTGGCTCCTGGATCATCTTCGGCAATCGCAACAAAATCCCTCCCATCACGACGACGGTGGGGACGAAATGCATCACAACGGTCAGTAGGATGTGAGACTTCAATGTCTCACCTCCCAAAAACATGTTCAAAAACCCCTTCGTCACCATGCTACATATCAATTGTTGAGTTCAATGTTGGGTCATTGTGGACACTACCCATTCTAAGTTTGGAGGGATGTTTGCGTTTTGTATGTTTTCTTGTTTAATAACTTTTTGTTGGTTATGTAGTTAAGTTTAATAGTTGTTAATTATTGTGTTAGGTTAAGTTTAATTGTTGTTTGGTTAATTTCATGCATGTTTGTTTAGTAAAAGTGTGTTTGTAGTAGTTGTTTTTGTGTGTTGAGTTTTGTTGTTCTTCTTGACCATTACCCGATGATGATATTATCCCCTAGTTGTTTATCAAGGTCAAGCGTAATGCTCATTCATGTATGTTCTATGTGTTTGTCATCTCGTTTTGGTAAAAGTCATCGTGGATCCTAATTTGCACGAGCACGTAGACTCAATGCACTAGCTATCCAATTGATTTGACGTCAATTATCCAGTAGCCAAGTTCATGTCAAATTTAAAGGAATCTAAAACCTGATTGGGGGAAATTCGAGGCGAAATCCTAGGCGAGATAGTTCAGAAAAAATGATTTAGGCATTCATTTTAATTGCTTGAGCCATTGAAGCATTCCATGCAAAATGTTTTACCCCTTGTTACCTCGTCGAAGCCGTTTAGCCGTTTCAATTCTGAACACGAATCAAATACCCTAGCCAATTAATTTTTTTCTAACCCATTGTCACTATACCTAAGGCACAAGTCGAGTTGTAATCAATTTAGCATTTGTTTATGCTAATTGAAGAGAGTGAACGAGTTTTGGGTGAACTTTTTATTGGATCAATATTTCGAGTACTCACTTGTTATTTTTCTATCGTAATTCCACACCCGTGAAATTGTACAAATCAAATAAGTTTGGGGTGCGTTAAAAAAAAACATGTTTACTTGTGGTTTTGTTTTTGTTTGGTTAAACAAGTGAGTACTGCATTTTAGAAGTAAGCTTGGGGTTGTATCAGACTTGTTTTTGTGGGTATGAGTGTGATTGAGTGTCAAGCGTAATGTCCTGGGTATCGTTGAGTTAATGACGCTTACCTATTTTATATTCACATTTTATCCTTAGCCAGTTGTTAAAAATTGAACCAAGTCATTTTGATCTTTTAGAATTGCTTAGCCTACATTAGTGGAGACTGAAACTCAATCTGCCTTATGGAAATCCTATACCTTTTTGGTTTTAAGTCATGAACTTTGTTGGTAAAGAATCCAATCCGGTCTTTGGGTGATTGTGTAATGAGAGTCTTCGCACATACACTTGGAAAATATCTAGAATAGCGTTTACCGTTATTGAATGTTGAAATTCTAGAACACCACATGGTGCGGTTTTATTCTTGAACTCGATATGATTGGGGGCCGTTGAGGGGAAAACAATTGGTCGATTAGTTGAAATTCAAAACTCACGCGTCGTTATTTTTAATTTATTTGTGTATTTTTATTTTTTGTATTTGTGTTTGTTAATTCGTTGTGGCAGTTTGTTTTCTTCTGTGGGTGTTTTTGCTCGAGAATTAACAAAATTTCAAGTTTGAGGGTATTTGATAGATTGATTTTATCTATATATTTTCAATCCGAATTTGGTAATTTTTTTAGTGTTCTATTAGTATTTTCATTCATTTTTATTTGTTTTTATGCAAATCAGGTGTTATGGGCAAAAACGATTGAAAATCAAGCTCGTCGGTAGGACGTCGATGAAGAAACAAGTGAAAAAAGAGCAAAATGGCCAATCTGCAAGCTGCTTGCTGCAACGCACAAGACAAAGGGCCATTGGCCCTTGCTCGCTGCAACGCACAACAACCAATGGTTGTTTTGCCTTATATTCGTTGCAGAGAGCTTATGCTCGCTGCAGCACTGATACACCAACTGACAACGATTTTGTGAGATCTTTTTAGGATATTTTGCTATTTTATTTATATCCCCTCATTCTTCCATTGCCTAAAATGTTTTTGGAGCCCTAAAATCAGACCAAGCAAGATGAGATCATCATTTGGAGAAGAGGAAACGTTTTTTTAGCGAACTTTGCAGACGTGGAACCATCCACTCTTCAGATTTGGCTTTTCTTTCTTGTTTCTCTCTTTTATTCTAAACTTTTGTTGGTTGTTTGATGATGTACACCTCATTTGTAGTTGAACATTTAGTTATGACCATGTGTAGCTAAATGTTTATTATCTAAGGATTGATGTAGTTCACGAATATTATGTTTAAGTAAATCTTTGTTTCGTTAACGGTTGTTCATCCCTATTCGATTGTGTTTACCATTTTATTACTTCCATAGTATGTTTGTTATGATATTGTAGTTAATTTGAGAATAAGGGGTTTGACACTCAGGAGAGATAACCCCGAATTCGAACTAAGTTTAAAACACAACACAAAGTTCTAATGTTTCGAGAGATTATTAGAACGTGTGCAATCCGTGAGATTAGGGAAAGACGCGTGTAATCATTTAAATGCTAGATAGGGATATCGGTGTTGACGTGGTTGCATATTTATTCACTTTATACTCGGGAGAGGTAGTGAGTGAGTTTTAGAAACCTAGATTGTCAGATAGATTGATGACCGTTAGTGTAAACTAGACTAAATCAAGCACGTATAAGTGAACGAAGTTAATCCCTAGATAATCCATTCTCATAGAATTTATTCCAAGTATTTTAGTTTAATTAGTTTTCATATAGCGAACACCTTTCAAACCTTTGTTCGTCTAGATAAACTTGAGTTATATCAATTGTAGTACTTAGCTTGTTTTAACGATAAATCCCAGTGGAAGATACTCGATCTTCGGATCACTTTATTACTTGTTGACCTCGTGCACTTGCAAGTAATTCAAAGCGTATTAAAAGATCGCAACAACGGAAATTCAGAATTAATCATCAACTAAGTGACTGATAAGTATGCAACAAAGGATCCAACTTTGGTCGCCTACAACAATCATCTTTTGGATATCTGTAAGCAGTTCAAACTGATCGAGTTTGAGAACATCCCGAGTAGTTTAGATTGGGAAAATATTCATTTTTTTGTGAAGTTTTTGAGGCTATTTTATTTGGCTTCAAATCGATTTTCGATTACTTTGTTTGTTACTTCAAATACTTTTTTGATAAGATAGTTATAATTCATGAAAAAATTAATGAGTTGATTCAAAGTGAAGAACATTTGCTATCAAAAATGGATTTTAATATGAAAGAGAAGTTTGATAAATATTGAGCAGGCTAGAGATAAGATAAAAAAAAAATTCTAAATGTTGTTGTAGTTTTGGATCCGAAGAAAAAATTGTCTTATCTTCAGTTTTGTATCTGCGATATGTATGATGAAGTGTATGCAAATGAGTTAATTGAAAAAGTAAAAGATGCTTTGAATCGGTTGTTTAATCGTTATGCTTATTTTGAATCGCCAACTATTGATAATGTTTTTTGTGGTAGTACTAGTGGCGTTAGTGAAATTTCAAAGAAGTCAGTTGATATGGATATAGATGATTCTCATAGATTAATCGCTTCTTGCTTTCAAAAAATTTTAGTGGGGAAACAATTGTTGGAAGGTAAAAATGAGGTAGAGAAATATTTGGCCGAAAATCTCGAAGGTGCAAGTGATGAGAATTTTGACATCTTAAGTTGATGGAAGAGTAGCAATAGTAGGTTCCGAGTATTATCTCAATTGGCGAGGGATGTGTTGGTTGTACCTGTTTCTACGGTTGCTTCGGAATCGGCATCAAGTACTGAGAGGCGTGTGCTTGATCCATTTCGTAACTTTTTATCTCCATTGATGGTAGAAACCCTTATTTGTTGTTAAAATTGGCTTCAAGTTTCTGTGTCGATTTCACTTCGAAAGGGGATAGATGATATTAAGGAGTTGCAACGAGATTAGGTAATTTAAATTATATTGTTTTTTCATTGTTTTTTTTAATTAAATATTTCATAAAACTATAAGAGTAATATTAGATTGATTTACTCTTTGAATTTTGTATAATTGTAGGGGATTTTGATTTTGAGATATCAAATCATTCGCAAGGCACATCTTCAACTCAGGTAATTTATTTAATTTTTTTTCTCTTATTTTTATATTATTTTAATTATTATTTATTTATTTTAGGTAATTTCTTGAAGTTCCATCTACAATGTGAATGGAGGAAAATTGGATGACGCATCGCCTCATGGGTTTATTTGTGTTGATTTTGATGAATTTGTAATTTTTTATTTTATTTAAGAGTTAAGATTGATTATTATTTTAGATGGGTTATACTGGTATTTGATAGTTACCGTAATATTGGTTTTGATTTATTTTTTTTTAAATTGTGATTTTTTTATTTTTTTTTTTTAATGGTTTGTTGAGATATTATTGAATTTTGATTAATTTTTTGATTGATTTTAAATTTGAAACAGAAAAATTGGCCCAGACTAATAATTTTTTTGTCCAACCCGAGTCTAACTCGGAGCCCATCCCAACCCAATAGCCGACCCAACCTACCCGACACCCAAAAAACCCAAAAAAATCGGATTATAGCCTATTACCAGTCGGCTACGGGTTATATTTTTGTGACCCAACATACTTCAAGTCAGGTGGCAGGTCAACCTATTTTCTGGCCTACCCGAACCCGTTCACACTCCTAGTAGTTTTTTAGTATAATCGCCAGTGGTCCAAGAATTGGTCGACCTCAACTAACCGAACTGGTGAGACCAACTAGAAGATTATACCGACTAGAGCATAAATCTTGATACTCACATTGTTAATGCCTCTTGTCACATCAGACGTTGGATCCACGTGGAAGGCCTAGTTGGGATAACTCGGGGGTGTTTGATTTTTACCCTCATCAAAATCAATAACTAGGGTTCTGGTTAAGACTTATGGGAGTGATGTAACCGTGGAAGACTGGTGAGAATTGAGAGTTAGAAGTTTGAGAAATACCACGGTTATCGGGGATCCAAGAATAGTTGTCAGTGTTGTTTGATGTAAGTGTATCTCCTCCATTGTCTCTATATTTATTTTAGGATTACAGTAAAATTCTCCCCATTTATAGACGTAGGCATATTTTTACCGAACTACATTACTCTATGTGTCCTTGCTTATGGTGATTTGTGATTTCTCTTCGTCAATTTTGTTAACAGGATCTCGTTACAAAACGCATTTTTGTCTGCCATCCAACACGAAGGGATTTGGAAATGAAAAGAATTGAAGCAAAAATCCATTATGTATATGGGTTTGGGCCCACTATGTTAAATTTTGGTTCCACTAGGAAAACCAAACTCTAACTCAACTGATAACACTAGGAAAACCAAACACTAATCCTACCAAAATTACCATAATCGCCTCCCATACATAAACTCCCTATACATAAACTCCCTATACATCTCCGTAATTGTATCTTTCTTATAAATCAATATAAGTCTCTCATGTTGTCTCAATAATTCGCCTTTAACTTATTCTAACAGTTACCGGTATACGAAAATTTATCCAATTATAAATGTCAAAAAGCATAATTGTTCCAATACCACATACTAAAAATGATTCTTGTTATCCATGAAATCAAAGAAAATGTGGTCAATTGAAGAAATCCATTTTTTAATCAATATTTGTTGTGTCTTCAAATTGAAAACAATGTTTTAAAAATCGGACCAAACCACCAGTTCAACTAGTTGAACCGTCAACCGGGCTAGTTTTTGGTCCGATTAACCTTTTAAAAACCATTTTAGGCCCAAAACTGTTGAACCGGCCAATTCACACCGGTTCAACTGCCGGACCGTCGAACTAGAATGAGCCATAGAGAAAAAACCTAAATCCTCAAAGATCGCCGCCACTACTTTGCCTCGTCTGTTTCTCTTCCATCCCTCGTACAACCGCTCAATAGAATCAGCTCCAATCTCTCTCTTAGCATCTCCGACAAAGTTTCCAGTCTCCATTGCAGCCTCTGATGACGACGGCGATAGCAGATAGCCAAGGAAAGATCAACATACGAACTAAGTACTGTATTTTAAAGTCGGTAAATATTCCGATAAAATTTGAGAGAGAGAGTGCGAGAGAAAGAAAAATAGAGATAAGTGTGAGAATTCTAAAGAGAGAAATATTCAGGCAAAAATGAAAAATTTGCGGATCAGTGTGAGAATTTGATAGAAAGAGAGAGAGATAAAGTTTCAGGGAGAAAATATAAGACATGCCATTTTGCTCTGATTGCAATAATTACCTCAATTCATTTCATTGAAATTTATTTATTTATTTTGTTTTTAAATTCATTTAAAAAAAAAAAAAAAATTAACCTTGTGGTAATAAATAGTTCAGGCCATTAGGATTTTTTTTAATATATATATATATATTATTAATGATGTAATTATGACGTCACGATTCAACCACGATTCGCTTCATAATTGAACCGGTGACCCATGATCTGGTAACTTTTTCAGTTCGATGACCGGTCCGGTTTTTAAAACCTTGGTTGAAAAGGTTTCAAATATATACCTAATGATCAAGGAAATCACAAGCAATTAAAAGTTATAAATGACTTAATCTTCTATTAGAACTTAGAAATATGTGTAATGAATCACTGTGGTGTTTTTGTAGACGAGATTTTACCTCCTTGATTCCAATTTCAACAGTCACTTCCTCGACCTCGTTTCCATCTTCGATCCCGAGCTTGCCAAGCAATGCGACGCAAGAAGCAGTGGACGCAGGCAAAACCTGCAAATCATCTGTAATCATAAAGGTCACCGCCCCGGTGTTTACAAACACACCATCTTCACCGCCATCAGTGGGCTTCCTCGGACCGTCTAGTCTGACCTCACGGTTGAACTTGGATGAAGAACCACACCGACATTTTACCTCTTTGTAAGCGCTAAGATTAGTGGCATTGTAGTGATGGCCATCGCACATATAGAACTTCCTACGGACTCTGATGAGTTGAGATTCAGCTTCAACCTGCTGCAATGAAACTCCGACGAATTTCTTGGATGCATCAACATCTCCTTACAACACAGACTACTCAAGTACCGTGGTCCGAGAGACGAGGCACTAGCGTATAATCGGCCGATCGATCCCATGGCGGCGCCATTGAATCCCATGAGCTGAAGCACGGTCCCTAGTGGGAGGGTCAAGAACGATAACAAAGTGTCGACGAACTCGCGGTCGCTCTCAGCGAAAACGACTCGGTTTCTGGAGTTGTCAATCAGAAGCTTCAGGCTGATAACCTTGTGAAACGAATATTTCCGTCGTTTCCTTTATTTTCAGTTTTTGTCTCGGAAGAGCAAGAACACGAAAGAAGAAAAACGGAAGAAATGCTTAGTTACGTACCTGATGATCAGTTTCACCAGCCGGAAAATTGAATACACTGGACATGTTGGAAGAGGTTTTTGGGAACGAAAATGGCGGATGGGAGTTCGAACTCAGTGTGGAGAAGACGATGCTTCGCTCGGTAATTGATCTTTACCAAATCTCACACTAGTTAAATAGTTGACTGGACTGAACTGGACTAGTGGACTTTGTGGCGATCCGATATTTTCTGTCAATTATTCTGAACAGGAGAAAAGTAAATGTTAATTTATCCTGTAAATCCGTTCTCATTTGGGTGAAATGATAGAAAAAATAATTAAATAAAAAGATAATATTTTTATGAGTGATTTGTAGCAAATCTTTTATTCTATCTTTAATTTAAAAAAAAAAAAAAAAACAAAAAAAACTGTGTTTTAATCTCACGCATTAAAAAAAATTAGAAGGTCTAATACGTGCATTGCACTCTCGCAGTTATATATATCTAACTTGTGTATAAAATATTTGTTTGATGTAACAAATATTACACAAGAACACATAACTAATTTATAACATATAACTAATATTATACAAATATATCTAGAGTATATGCAAGATCAATACGTAAGCAAAAATCAATTTAATGGACTAAATCAAAAATTATATTTTAAATGGGACTAATAACATATTACACTCGCTATTTGGGACTAATCACCAACTATCCTTATTTTTATTCACTGTGAAAAGAAATTTATTATTTTTAGCGTTGTTTGATTAGGAAGAAAAGTGAAAGAAGAAAAAATAATTCATTTTAATACAATATATTACTTCATTGCGTATATTACAAAAATAAATTAAAAATTATATTATCAAGGGTATAATTGTCATTTAATTCATCCTACTTCACCTTCCTTTATTTTCCTTCTAAATTTTTGTGGAAAAAAAAATGTTTTAAAAATTGTACATTTTTTTTCTATTTTCGTTTTTCTCTTATTTTTCATCCATACCAAATAATTTTATTTTTTTTTTGCATTTTTCATCCCATTTTTCTTTTTATTTTTCACCCAACCAAACGCACCTTAGTAATTTAATTGTGGAAGGATAATTTTGTCCGTATTTAATTTTTGGATTTGAATTTGACATTATCCAATAATACAATTTTAAATTTGAGAATTAATTAGTTCAATCGAAAAATTATAGGATAATTTGTTAGATTTATTCTCTAATGAGACCATTCGATCATTTTTCCTTATATTTAACCTTCAAAAATTAGTAAGGGACCCTTTGGTAAATTAAAATTATTAATTTGAAAAATAAATAAATTAACATGACAATTTAATGCACAAAAATTCCTACCACTACGGGGTCTAAGGAGAATCAGACGTACGCAGTTAAGAAACACATATATTTTACCTGGAGTAGTTGTATCCGTTGTAAGTACATGGACACTCGTATCAGACACGACATTCCATGAAAACATATTAAATAAGTCTTTTTCACGTATCCCAATTAATGAAAAATATTTTGACATATCCCAATACATCCGACATATATGAAACAACAAAAATATTAATTTTAATACTTCATTTATGTTTGATTGATAAAAGCGAAAAATAAAAATAGCACAATCTAACACAAATTGAGAAGTTAAAAAAAAAAAAAAAAAATGCATTAAGAGCCTATCAAAAGTCCATAATTAAGAGAAAATTAATGGAATTTTAAATGCTTTATACTCTATGAAAAAGATAGTTTAAAAAATCATTCACGTTTTATTTTTAGTTATTTTATTAACTTTCCTTAAACATTGCTTAATTTTAAATTTTTTGTTTAGTGAACATTCATGTCAATGAGATTGTATTGCAATTTTTTTTCTTATTCACACGTAATTTAGAAAGTTTTTGTCTATGGTAAGTTTTGCACGATAAATGTTCACTACTAATGCCAATAGCAATCATAATCTGCGCATTAATATTATCATAAAAAATAGTGAATATTTACTTATTTAATGATGAATCAATCTCTACTATGAGCAACCACATCAAAACACGAAACGCACACAATGAATATTCACTAATAAGAATGCCAATAGTGATTGTGATTTAACTTTTCACAGTAAATGTTCACTATTAATGCCAATGTAGTGGGTGTATTTTAATATTTCACACTGAATATTGTCGTAGTAATCTTAGTCAATATTATTATGCATGTCATGCTATTTTCTAGATGAATTAAATGACATAACCATCTGACACGTCCCGATTTTACGAAAGGAAAGAAAAAAAAATATATATATATTTTTAGGTATTTTTTTAGAACAAACTATGAGATGATTTTTTTAAAAGCACCAATTTTTTTGTAAAATAACTTTAAGCCAATTTTTTAAAAAAGGAGTCGTCATCTAATATTGAGTTTAAATAGTGTGCTAGGTTATTAGAATTTTATTTTTTATTTTTCAAATAGTTTGAAAAATATGGCTTAAGTAAAAAATTTGACTCCAAAATACGGTCCGACCAGATATTCATTTTAAAAGGGTTCAGGGGTCAGTTACGTTCGGGAAAAGTATTAGGCACCCCAAGACGTCCGTCCAAAAATGTTACCTTATACAATTGGTCTAGTAAAAAATTGAGTCCAAATGTTTTATTTTATTTTGAAATCTCTTCTTAAAAAAAAAAAAAAATTCTTTTTGTTTTTGTTTTTGTTTTCTTTATTTTTTTTATTTTCGTTTTTAAGTAAACTGCTTTTTTATTTTTCTAAAAAAAATATTTTTTCCTTTTTATTTTTATTTTTGAAATAAAACGGACAACAAACTTTCTGATTTTTTCTTATTTTCGCTTCTTTTTTTTTTTTAAACTTTTTTTTTATTGAAATGAACTAAAAGAATTTTTTGAAATAAAACAAAAATTGAAAAATTATATTTCTATTCTGTTTTTCTTTCTTTTTTTTTTCCTTGAAATAAAATGGTAAACATTAATTTATTTATTTTAATTTTCGTTTTTTATAAAGTGATTTTTTTTAATAAAGTAAAAAATATATTTATTTTGTTCATTTTTTGAAATAAAACGAAATTTTGAAAATTTAATTTCTATTATTATATTTATATATAAAAACGATTTTCTTTTGGAAATAAAATGAAAATTTTCGTTTTACTTAAAAAAAATTTTCCCGATTTTTCTTGAAATAAGGTGATTTTTTTTTTTTAACCACTCTTGAAACTCATACCAATTTCAACGAAAATTTCTTAATTTGCCAAATTGTTGAAATTATTATAAATTCACAAGACTAACAAGATCTTTTTTTTTTAACAAGCATAATATTAACAAGGATTTGGAGGACATAATAAGGTGCAAAATGTAAATAGCAATCATATAAATAACAGAAATATAAATAAATAATATAAAAAAATGATTTTAAATTTGAAATCACTTACCTCGCTCGAAAATTGGGAGTTTCAACCTGTCTCAGAAGGAGATTTCAACCTCCCCTCTCTCTCTCTCTTAAAAATCCCAACTCTCCTCTTCCTCTCTAAAAACTCCCTCTTCACCTCAATGAAAGACTTCCCCTATTATTTCATTTTTTTTAAATAATTTTTTCCTCGTGGGGGACATCTCTTTTTCTCTTTTAAAAAGCAGGCCCCCACTTTTCTTTTAATTTTTTTCTTCTCCTCCTCTTTTCTTTCTTTTTTTTTTTTTTTTTTTTTTTTTTTTTTTTTTTGGTCTTTTAGCAAAACATAAACCTAAATTTGTACCCACCAACAAAGAAATAAGTATGTGTATATTCTTTCTACCAATAATTTTATAAAATAATGTAATTGACAAATTAATCGAGCATTTTTTATTTTTGATATTTGCCAAATCTTTTTTGGCAATTCTAATCTTTTAGCATTATAACTTATTTTCTTAGGACTAATATTTATATTTATTTCTGAGGTTACTTTTGTTATCTCTTTTGTAATTTTTTCTAGTTGATTTCTGATTCTACTTTTTCTATCAATCAGATCCTTCATTTTTTTTTTCTTCAGTCGGTGAAGAATTTGTCCAATCTGCAAATCCAATTTGACTAAATGATTCATGAATTATCTGATTGATAATTATAAAATTCTTTTTTTTTTTTTTTTTTAGTTTCGATCGATTTAGATATTTCTCTCAATCTAACTAATAAACGAGGATTTACTTTTGAGAGTCTTTTTTTTCTTAAAAAAAAAACAAAAAAACTAGAACTTTTTGGATTATAAATAGAAAACCCATTTTTTTGTTTCTTTTAAGCCCACCAGAAGTAGTTTTCTTCTTCTTCTTTTTAAATCTCTTATAAATTGAAAAGCCTTTTTTTTTTAATTGTTTTTTGAATTCCTTAAAACGGGCTTACAAAAGGAATGTCGTTTTTTAGGAAAACCTAAAGGACATTCAGTTTCTCATTCCCAAATTGTTAAAAAATAAGAATCTATTTTTGTTTTCTTTAGATTTCTACGAGAGGACCATCGTTTAGATTTGTGCCAAGGTTTCAAATAAAAAGAAAATAGATTTTTTATCAGAATACCTTTTATTAACTAATTTCTTAGAAATTATGTTTCTAATAATTGAACTCTTATTATTTTATTTCATTTAAAATATTTTTTTATTTGGTGGGGGACATCTCTTTTTCTCTTTTAAAAAGCAGGCCATCTTTTTTTTTTTTTTTTTAATAGCAAAACATAAACCTAAATTTGTACACAACAAAGCTCGAACCTTAAAAAGAAAATCTTACTGCCAAACCACTTCTACAATCTTGTTATAGTATCCTCTTTGTTTTATCATTCCTTTTTCTTCTTCTTTTTTTTTTTTTATCATTTTTTTAATAATCGAAAATGATACAATAAATATAATAAAAATAAATTACAAAATGAACTAAAATCCTCTTCACTTTTTTTTATACTATTTTTTTTTTAGAAAAAAAATACGATGCACGAACGGAATAAAATGCAGTGTCTACAACAGTTAAATGTTCACTATTGACGAGGGGATTTTCGAAAAGTCCAAAGTTGCAATCACTTGTCACGCATCACAAATCACGTGCTTAGTGCGTGACTCCCAAGTAGAGTTCTCAAACAATTAAAGACAACACACAAAAGCCTGAATGAACAAGTAAATGCTCTAGGGTTTCCATTTAAGACTCAATGTCAACACCTAAGTTAGAGGTTAGTTCGCTTATCACCTCAGCTCAAAAGGACGAGCCGATGATCATTATTACACCTTCCCGAGCACGATAGTAGGCGCTGAGACGAGCTCGACTATAGACATTTATGCTTCGGAAACCGTTATAACAATCTTCTAGCTATGGAAGGAGTATTTACGATTATGAAATAACAACCTATTATTCCATATCTCACAAAATTTACAATATTAATGGGGTTGATTAAGATTTATGGAAGACTTGTCAAACAAGTTTCTCATATTCTATAAATATTACAAGATAAAGGTCTAGCCAGATATGTTCACTGTTTTTCGAAGTCATCACTTTGCCAAAATATTTTGAGAAAACTCCTACTGATTCTCACACATGAAATGCAACGCCTGCAGACCTACCCGTGATGCATTTTTTGTAAGAACTAGAGCTTAAGGAAGATCCTATTTCGAATCCCAAGTGACCAATCTTGACGATCCAGTTTTTGACTTCATTATCGATCTATATAAATATTATTCGTGATTTATCATTTTACTTTTAATATTCGTTTTTCTAAACGATTGAATGTTAACTATTTCATATTAAGCAACATATGTTACTTGCACAATGAATGTTAACTAATTGCTATTAATAAATCAAGACCGAAAGATATTTTAACGGTCTATATTTAAATATAGAAGATGAATAATTGAGATTGAATTTGTACAACATCTTAACCCACCAATTTCAAAGATCTTTACACGACTCGATCCACTCAATGACTTAGACGAAGAGACAAAATGTTTAAGGAGAAATTTTTTCGCTTAAAAATTTCAACCTTCCACTTTCAAAGCAGTTGAATTTAATCATATTTTGTACATTTTAAGTTTCATATATGTATTTTATTAACTATTTTTTATTATTCATTATTTTTTGACACTTATAAATTTAAAAATTGATAGTGCCTTTATGCATGGAGAATTCCTAGTTTAACAACATATCATAAAGATATTCAATTATTCATTGTTAGCGTTCACAATATGAATATCAAATTGAAGATGATGAAAAAAAATAAAAAAATGTATATTTTTGTAAAAAGTTAATAACTTGTTAACGTTTACAAAATTATTTTTTTGTTGCTATTTAGTTTTTTAATTGATGGGCTGGTTAGTGGTTGTAACTTTTAGAGAAATGATTGTTAACTGTATAATTACAAAGGATGATAAAATTTGTAAATGACATCTATACTTTTGTAAGAGTGTGATCATTTGCAAGACTATTTAGCGAGCAGTATTTAACTAAAAATTAATATTCACTACATTTTTCTTTATTATATGCTAAGATGCGATCGGCGCAACTCTCCTCTGTTGACACGGTGTATTTAGAATTAAATTTAAGATTTAGTTAATAAAATTCCCATTAATTAATTTGACTATGTGGTCTTTATCTATATCTATATCTATACATATTATATAAATGAAGATTTTTTTCACTATTCATTTGCATAGGTAAAATTACATGTTTGTCATCAAATTTTGTGAAAATTAAAGGTCAACTTTTTGACCTATTTAATATATATATATATATATATATATATATATATATATATATATATATATATATATATATATATATATATGACAATTAGCTTATTATATAGAACTATAAAATTTTATTTTATTTTTTCTTTTATCATTCATAAGTAAAATCATAAATTTATTCATAAAAAGATTAAAAACTAAAAGTTTTATTTTTTATTTTTTTAAAAGAAATGCAATTAATATTTCTATATATTATAGTAATAATATATATGTCAACATAGATAAGTTTTTTGTACAATGTTTTTATACACAAAGTAGATTTACAAATTGCACTTACAAATTTTAAAAATTACTCTACCCATTTTTCTATTACATACTTGAAAGTAATTCTATTTGGTATAAAAAACACTTAAACTATTTAATAGAAATATAAAAATATAAAAATATTTTTTTTTTTTAAAAGTATGTAACCATAGACATAAATAAGTACAATTAATTTAAGAATTTTTTAAGTAGTTTTAAAACACATGTTGAACATAATAGATGATACTTTTCACTTTATTTAGAATAAAATTTATATTAATTTGCTATTTTTTATAGTTATATATTTTATTTTTTTTCTTTCATAACAATTATAGATTTATTTTTCTACTTTCGTAATAGTTATACATTTTATTTTTCATACTTTCATACATTTGGTAGAACTATTATCATCAATCATTTATTTTTTTAATTATAATATAAAAAATAAATCAACAGGACGATTTAAATTCATGTGACTCTACTACTATTATATGACTTATTTGGTCATCTTAATTGTGATATTTTCAAATATGTCATTTACTGAAAATTACAATCTCAACACTTTGTTGCTAAACTTATTTCATCAATTATATTTATTTTTTATCATAGCACTTGAAAAAAAAAAAAAAAAACAATATATGCAAGGCCATGCATATTAGACAACTTCAAAATCACAATTCTTGTCTATAGAAGTATTCTTCATCTTTTGATTATATCATGTGCATATGCCTATTATTAGTATTAGGCGTGTAATTGGTCAGTCGGATTGGGGTTGAAGGATTTTAGTCAGTGGTCCCAAAGAAACATTTCGGTAGCTCCCCCAACGGAAGCCAACCATGTGGCCTCATTACCCTGATCTGATTTGGGGTTGGTCAGGTCGGTTAGTTGTCAAGTAACAAGAACAAAAAATCAAATATGAAATACTAAAAATTTGTAGATCTGGAAAATTTTGTAGATCTGAGACGGAGATAGAGAAACAATCAAGAAACGTATTAAAAAAAAAAAAAACACTTAAAGATCGTTAAATCGAAGGCAGAAGACGGAGGAGTAGGAGCCGTCGACGGCGGCGAGCAACAACATTGTAGGAATCATTAACGTCAAGATTATTAGGATTTAATAAGCGCATGATTATTTGACGGCGAGATTATTAGATGACGCATGAATCATCATCGCAGAAATTATCAACGCAGAAATCATTGATGAATCATCTATTAAGGTTTGATAGACAACGACGACTCTGTGATTGAGAGAGAGAGAAAGGGTTGGAATTTAGAAATAGCATGATCTGAATTTGATTAGGGTTATATTTATATATACGGTCTTTTTGTAAGATTTCATGTTCTAGGGGGATATTTGGTAAATATATATATTATTAGGGTTGTTCTAAACGGTTTCGGGTGCATCAGGTATGGGTAGATAGGTATCCTAGCCGAAGTGTTTCTGGGTTCGAACAAGTCGAGCTCGAGTGGAATGAACAAAAAAAAAAAAAAAACTATTCATAAACGATCGATCTGCCATCGGGTCGGGAGGGTAGAGTAGGCAGGGAGCTTTTCAAGTAATTAGTAGACACGATATATTCTATTTGCACTATATTTATATATTTTTTTTTCTTATCATTATTTAATTTAGAGCACAATATTTGTATACAATTTAATTTTAATTTTTTAACTAATTATAACCTTGTCATTTACTTAATTTTAATTTTTTAATTAATTATAACCTTGTCATTTATTTACGTCATAATTTTTATTAATTATTTTAAACAAGTTTCAATATTTAATATTATAAAAAATATAAAAAAATTATATACCATATTCCTCCGTTGATTTAAAAAAAATTAACAGTATGGTCTTTAATGGATAAATAATATATTTTTTTTTAATGGGCAAATAATATAAAAGATTATAAATAAGATAACATGCACGTGCGAGGCAACTGCTCTCCACCGAGTAGTAATTTTACGTTAGGGGTTGGTTTGACATTTACCGTCTCGTCTCGCCACTCGCCCGGGAGCCAAGGATTGCGAACGAAGAAACGGAAAAGTCGACGGGGAAGAGTATTGAAGAAGGGTTTTGAAGTTCTACTGTGAGAGCGACCCGATTTAGCTGCCTATCGAGACCTTATCTTTCGGTAATGGCTGCTGAATTTATCAAATTTGCTCTTGAATCCTGTGATTTTCATGATAAATCAAGTTGTGGTTCCTGAATGAACACGTTCACATCCATGTATGTTTATCCAGTTTCGCTTTGTTCTCGTGTTATCTTCTTTAATCATTCATTTTCACCCCGAAAATCGAAACATCTTTGGTTGTATGTAATCACTATAGCTTAGATCGATGAAGATGTTACCGATTTGAACGAAATCAGTGATGGAATTCATTTGGCGATCGCAACTCAACTTTTACCTTAGATTGATGCAATTAAGTACCCTCTAGCTATCAGTTCCTCTCGAAACTTTCATCCTATCTGCAATCACTTTGATATCTGTTTCCTGCAAATCCTTATTTGTTCACTGTGTTGAAGAACCCCTGAACCTGAAGGCATCGAAATGTCAGACTCGGACCTTACTGTGGATGTACTTAGTGACATACTGTCACGACTGCCTGTGAAAACTCTCCTTCAATTTAGGTGCGTATCAAAACCATGGCGTACTCTAATTGACAGCCTGGATTTCGTCAAGATGCATCTCAATCGAGCACTCGAAACAAATTCTTATCTCAACCTTGTTCTTAACGGCGACGAGATCTATTCCTTAGACTTGGATTCACCCCGTGGTGAGGCAGTGGAAATGAATCACCCTTTGAAGTGTTCGAGCAAGAGCCTTGTGATGGGATCTTGTAACGGCTTACTCCTTGTGTTTAACAACGAGAAAGGCACTGCCATTTGGAATCCTTCTACTCGAAAATACTGCAGAGTGCCCTCTACACCAATCCAGTCTCCAGACCGTGCACAAAGTATCAGATACATGACGTATGGATTTGGGTATGACTCGATCCGTGATGATTACAAAGTGGTCAGGATCGTTCAATATTATTACGAAGAGTTAGACACTTTCAGTTCTGAAGTCAAAATTTACAGCCTTAAATCAAATTCATGGAGAAAAATTCAGGATTTCCCTTATTATCTTTGCTTGAGGTGTGAATGGGGTGTGCTAGCTGGGGGTGCTTTGCACTGGATTGGGAAGCAAACACCCAGCCCCGCTATGCCCAAATTAGTTGTTGCATTCAATTTAGGGCTTGAGGATTATCAAGTGATGCCGCAACCTGAATATTCGGATGGCTGCTTTTACCTTAGGGGTGTGGATGTTGCGGGAGGGTGCCTTTCTATAACTTGTTATTACTATAAGGACCATGCTGCTTACTATAGGGACCATGTCGATGTATGGGTGATGAGGGATTATGGAGTGAAGGAGTCATGGTTGAAGGTTTTGTCGGTTGCTCCTTTGAATCGGCTGTCTTGTGAATTTGTGAAACCTTTGGTTTATTCGAGGAGTGATGGTGAGATACTTTTGAGTTATGATGGGAAAAGGCTTCTTTGGCATGATCTCACGGGGAAAGTGGTGAAGGATGTCATGGTTAATGATATGCCTTATTTTTTTCATCAAGAAGTCTGTGTACAAAGCCTTGTTGCACTTGCTGGCTCTGGTCAAATTGTTGCGGGCAAACAACCCAGACAGGAGAAACGGAAGGAAAACGTGAAGAAGAAAAGGTACAAAAACCTGTATCCCTACACGCTGTTTTACATATTAATTTTTAATTATCATTATTTCCCAATTCCCATAGCATTCCGGTGTTATATATCTTCTTCAATTGACAAATTAATGGCCAGTACCAACTGATACTATTGTTTGCAGTTAGCAGCTTAGCCATCGGAAGAATTTGATATTTTCGCAACCTGATTTGTTGTTCATAGCTGGAGATGTCTCCCTTTATGATAAATATACCCCATCATGACTTGGTACTTTATATGTTGGTCTTTGTTTCGTGTAGGGACGATTTCTTGTCACATGGTTTTAAATTGGTGTTATAAGATACGCAAGGATAGATTTAAGAGTGAGGAGTACAAGGAGGAGGTATGTCAATAACTTCGCTTAACATTTTCAGTCTTCTGTTTGTTTCTCTCTTATTCTCTTATCGCTTAGGCACTATTTGGTAACGGGTTTTTTAATTATTTTTTTGCTTAAAAGCCAAAAAAAAAAAAAACTTATTTTCAGTAGTAGCGTTTACTTTACACTTAAGAAAGTGCTTTTAAAAATAAATAAAGTAAAGAACATGATTTTACTTATTTTTCCTTTTTTTTTTTTCCCGGAAAGCAAAACATAGGTTTTTTGTACTTTTGATTTGTATATTATAAGAAATCAATGGACTAGGATCTTTCTACTGAAATGTTTTCAAGCATCTATGAATTTTATTGGATTAAGAGGTAAGTATAGCGATACTGCTACAATAAAATCTCTAAACTATCAGACGCGCTTTTGATTTTTTGCTTTTGCTATTAAGTAGAAGTTATTTTTTATTAAAGTAATTTCTTTTGCTTTTAAAAGTACCTAAAAAAAAAACATTACCAAACAATGCCTTAGTTTTTGATAGTATGATTTTCCATCTATAAATTCGAGGGAAATTTGGTAAAAGATCCCATTCAATAAAATCATCACTTTGTTGGGACCTGTAACAGTGATTTTTTAACATATGTCATGGTTCTTAGAAAGTGGTTTTTTAAGTTTTGAGACCTTTCAACAAGATTCTCTAAATTTTATAGTTATCAAAGGGCGGCATTTGCCCAATTCGAAGTTCAATTATGAACTTTTCAATTCAATCAAATCGACAATTCAAAAATTCATTCTCAGTTGCAGACGAATCAGCAACCACGTAAACAAAAAGCCGATGGGAGTGCATAGGCATTTGGACTATTTCACCGTTTTAGCACAGAAGGATCTTTTTTTTTTCTTTATATAAATAAATTTGTAGCATAGAAGAACTAAAAACTGACAATCTAAAGTACATGAGTAATAGCTATTACAAACAAAGTTAATTACTGAAGATTCAAGTTAGATTCATGGTAGTGGGCACAAATTGCTCTCTCTCTCTCTCAATTACTCACCTGTGTTAAAACGGTTTTCATGTATATTAAGACAACACAGGCTTCAAAGGGAGAAAAACGTGTTCGCTGGACCTCTCTGGTTGAGGCCTGAGTAAAGTAAATCAGCTCCTAAGAAAGACTAACTCTATATCACAATCAAAATGTTTTAAATTATTCACCCCAAAATGGGAACACTCAAAATCACAAGATGTTGACTTTATTTCCCAAGCTTTCTGACTAGAAACATGGAATTATTCCATCTTCAAGACCGAGTTTAGATTTATTAGTCGTTTATAAATCGATGTTCAAATAATAAGATAATGTTTGAGCCTAGGTTAGTCGTTCCTTTATCAAAAAAATGTTTTCAACAACCGTTAAAACTATTTCTCCCATTCTCCTCCGTAGGGTAGGGTGGTGAATGGTGATCCTGCACACGATGCATCTGTGGAGCAAATCAAGCCGATTCAGATATGTTTTCTTTTAACTTTCCCCTTTTCTCGGTGGGTTTGGGGACTTGAATAATGTGAGAAAATGTTGAGAACTTGAAGTATGCTACTCATGTTTACTGATGTAAAGTGTATATTGTATTTGCCTATTCTTCCGTTAAAACTGATGTTGGATTTGCCGTTTCAATGTTCAGATAAATGCTGTTTGTTTACTTTTCAAGGTTGCGTTTGGGTAAGGGATTTGACAAATTCAAGGGATTTGTGAAATGAAGGGATTTCAAAATCCTAGTTCATTTCATAAATCTCTTGTTTGGATAATAATTTGAGCCGAAACATTTGAACGTGTAATTTCAACAAATTATGGAAACAAAACAGAATATAACAGAATTTATGTGAACAAAAACAGAAACTCATCGCCAAACGTCATATCAAACCCAATTCCAAGAACAAATTCAACAAATTCAACCAAATTTAAGAACAAATTCAACCAAATCGAAGAAGCAGATCGTTCGTTCGAACAAGAAAAACCCAAATCGAAGAAGAAGCAAATCATTCGTTTGAAATCGTTCATTCGTTCCAAATCGTTCGTTCGTGTTGAAATTGCAATCGTTCGAAATCGTTTGTTCGTGTTCGCAGTCGCTGTTCCAAAACGTGTTTGTAATCGCCGTTCGTGTTCGTGTTTGTGTTCGCAGTCACCGTTCGAAAACATGTTCGCAATCGCCGTTCGTGTTCGTGTTCAAAATTGCAATCGTTCGCCGTTCTAAATAGGGTTTGATTTCGAAAAACGAAATCGAACCCTGAATAGAAATCGAACTTAAAACGAAATCGAACCTAAATCAATTTCGAACCACCAGCAGAAGAACGAAGCAGCAGAAGAACGAAGAAGAGGCAGAAGAATGAAGAAGAGGCAGAAGAACGAAGAACATTGATAGGAAGGATTTCACAAATTCAGCCTTTCCCAAAATTATTTTGAAATCCTTCCTTTCACTCCAAAAAAGATTTAACAAATCTTTTTTTTTTAAATCTTTTCACTCCCTAAATAAAGAATTTATCAAAAATGAATTTCAAAATTCTTTAACCAATTAAAATTTCTCTTACAAATCTTTCATCCAAACACGGAAAAAATCGTTTTTTAAAAAAAAAGGAAAAAGAAAGAAAGCATAGCATGTTATTGACTTGCATTTTTCAGGAATTGAAAAGTAGTAGCCTTCACCCATTTCAATCAAACCCACCTACCATTCCAGTACACATTGGATAAGCCTTTCAGATATTTTTTCTCCCACCTGCATAGAGAGTGGCCCACAAATATCTAACAAGAAAATATCACCTCCCCAAGCTCTCTATAATACTGCCACTGGATCTCAAACATTGAGGACGGAGAAAAGTTTTTAGAGAGAGAGAAAAAAAAATGGAGTGTCGCAGGAGACCTAACCGCAGCGACATCCACTTGTCGGAGGCGGAAGAGGCGGAGATGGAGGCGGCGACGAGGGATCACTTCGAGGAATTGGCGCCCAAACGGCACACAAAGCCTCAGCGCAGCGAGTACTCCTCTCTCTACACAGATGCTGTGGGTGACAGTCATGGAGACGGTCCGATCCCGGAACACGTCGAGTTCCGACGTCTCGAAACTGATACCCGGGTATGATTTTTATTTTTATTTGGATTTTTGGTAATTTTGTGTCTAATTTATACCGCTGATTCGTTTTGTTGCAGAAACTGGTGTATAATGGAAGTGAAGTGCCGGAGGAATTTGTGGAAACGGAGTACTACAAGGATCTCAACGGTGTTGACAAACAACACCATACGGTATTAATAATTACTAATTGTCTGTGGGCTATATTCTTTAAAATTTGAGAAACGATATTTTAAATTAGGCACTGTATGGTAAGTTTTTTTATGAGCAAAAGAGTACTTAATTGTTAAATCAATTGAAAAAATTATTTTTACAAATTTAACTAAAATATAGTTTTAAGTATTTTTATTTTTTTTTAGGGATGAGGATATCATCTATCTCTACACTATCAAACACAATTGATTTTTTTTGTTTCTATTATATGTTTTTTTTTTCAAATGACCTTTTTTGATTTTAAAAAGTTACCAAACTGGGCGTTACGGTTTTGGATCCGCTGGATTTTTACCATCTCGAAAGTAATTTTTTGTGAATTCAGAAATACTTCCCCACCCACCCCAAAGACTATAATTGTTTCTTGTGAGAACAAAGATGTTTGGATGTCCGTACAAAACAGAAAATTTCACAATGTCTTTATGTTAAAATAAAAACAGACGGGAACGGGTTTCATCCGGGTGGAGAACAAAAATGGGGAAGCCATCAGCTTAGCTCACGAGTCTGCAACCGACCATCATGCCTCTTGCAAGGGCAACCCTGCCACCAATGACTGGATTCCTGCTGATTCCGATATGGTACATCTAAATGAATTTTATCTTAATTTTATATTTGTTCAATAAAAGACCCGAGCCAAGCAGCAGGTCTTAGCAGGTCTTAGGGGCTCACTAATTGCATGTTTTTTTTTCAGGCAAATTTTGTCTCGGACAAGCCAAGTAGGAGTGACAATTGAATAAAAAACTCTACCTTTCCAAGTCTATTATAAAAAAATTCGATTTTTGAAGTGTAAACCAACAATAAATGTGGCTTTGTTGCTGTGTGTTGGATTTCAACTTGTTTCAGTACATGTTTATTTGTTTTGTTTTTTTCCCCCTCACCCTTAACCCTCCCAAAAGGGTTATAAATCATTATTGCACTCAAATTTGTGATTGATTGGTCCTTTTGTGGATCTTGTGGAATGGCATGGCTTTGGCACTTGAATAATGTGGTCTTGGTCTTTGTGAAAATGTGTTTCACAAACTATACTCGAATATGTTTTAGGATATAACATATTTAATCCCAATTAATTTATGACTCAAAAAAATAAAAATTAATATTTAGATAATGAAATGGGATGATCAATAAATTAAAGAAATGTAACAAAATTCAATCTTGAATCTCACAAAAAAATGTAATTAATTAGATTTTGCAAACTCAAATACTCTCTAAATCTGATGCTTGTCCAACAATTAAAAATCAAGAGCATAACTGTCGCATTGAAGAATTCGAGAAGAAATTTGGGGAACACTAAAATCCACTGGAGACCTCAAAGTTTCGGGACATGATGGTTTGCAAACAATTTTCTTTGAAAAATTGGGATACATCAGGTCATGATGTCTACAAATTTGTGCGTGAACGTTTTAGGATTTGTGTCATGCCAAGATCTAATAACAAGTCCCTTATTACCCTTATCTAGAAAGTTGATAACCCTGAAATCATATGCCAATTTAGACGGATTAATTTATGGAATCCCTCCTATAAACTAGTCATTAAAATCCATGTTGCCAGACTCAAAAATCTTCTAAGTGACTTAGTGGGACTTAATCAGAGTGCATTTTTCTCAAGAAGGATGACCATGAATAAAATAATAATAACTCAAGAAGTCCTACACTCTCTTAATAGGAAACAAAACAAGAATAAGGAAATAGTTGTCAAAATTGACTTTGAGAAAGCTTATGAATAAATTAATTGGAACTTACTAGAAGAAACCCTATTTTCATTTAACCTTCCAGATCCCTAGGTTAATTTGATCATGAGTTGCATTAGATTATCTACATTATCTACTCTATTAGTTCTATAGAATGGGGAGGCCACAGAGGAATTTAAGTCCTCTAGAGGCCTAAGGCAAGGGGACCCTTGTCCCCTTACCTCTGTATTATTTATGGAGAGATTCTCACTCGATAATTGATACAGAGAAAAGAGGGAGATGGAAAGGCTTAAAAGTTGGGAAAAGAAGCCTGGGCGTTGTCCACTTGTTTTTTTGCAGATGACCTTATGCTCTTTGCTAAGAATAATGATAAAAATATTGACACGATTTTTGAAGTCTTAGGAAAGTTCTCGCAAGTTTCGGGATAGAAAATTAACCTTAAGAAATCATAATTCTTCATGTCTCCGAATATAAATAAGATATATGCTAGAACAATTACCTGAAAATTGGGTATCAGGCTGAGGGAAGACCTGGGTATGTACTTGGGGGTTATGTCAATTCATGGAAGGAACTTTAAGAAAAATCTTGAAAAGGCTTTCTAATTGGAAAGTGAAAATGCTATTTCTTGTTGGGAGAACTATTCTAATTAAGGCAGTCACCTCTACTATTCCCTTTTACACAATGCAAGTTTTCTGCCTCCCTTAAAAATTCTATGATGAAGTTGATAAAATTAATAGAATTTTTTTATGAGGAGAATCCCAACATGAAAGAAAAAAGTTCCATTTTCTTAGCTGGGAAAGTATCTGTAAAACAAAAGAAGAGTGAGGTCTAGGGATTAGAGAAGCCTGGAAAAGCAAAAGGCCTTCCTCTCAAAAATTGCTTGTAGTATCCCCTCCAAAAAAAAAATTGCCTTTGGAAAAAAGTTCTTAGTAGTAAGTATAATATGGAGAGATGCCCCCAACACTTGTGCCAAAACTTACCCTAACCCCGCCTTGATCAACCACTTAAACTGTAACACTATTCCTGCCCCAAGCCTATCCCCCGTATCCTTCGTCGTGGCCCTCCCACAATTGTTGTCCCTTTGCCCATTCCCCATTCCCCAAACCCCCCTCGCCTCCCTCCAAACCCCAATATGCCCTAATCTCCAAAATGTTCTGCCATGTACACGTCCTCCCCTCCCAGTCTTTTGCACTTTTACAAATTTAATTACTAATCCGAACACACACATACATACATACATTGCCCACACTCGTACACTATCATTAGTTTATTGTTACATTTGGGAATGTCTGAGAGAGAACGCACGCTAGCCACACCAACCTGTGTATAATGTCTATATTTTAGAGAGAAGTTTACCGAACAAAGAGTGCCTCCCTTCAGCAATGGGCTCCCCAGTCCCTTTGTTCTTCAAGAAAACAATGGTTCCAGAATAACCTCCTTTCCGACCCAGAACCCTTGATGTGATCTCCAACTCATCCTGCCATCCCATCCCATACATAGTATTAGTTAAGGAACATGTTTTGTAAAAGTGTTTTTGAATTATGTGTTATTGAAAGGGTAATGGTTGGATTTTGTGTTTTTGAAAAAACGAAAATGTTTTCTGAAAAGTAAACCAAATCGGGGAAGAGCGTGTCCAAAAAGGGATGAATATCAATCAGACCCTCTATCATTTGCAGAAGTAACAACGACCCCCTATCATTTGACATGTAATTACGAGACCCCTTCTACTGATATGAAAAAGTAAAAATATCCATATGATCTTATATATTTCTTATTATTTTCAATTATTAATTATGAAAACCCATAGCACTAAGTTAGCATCAGACATTTGAAGATATCATTAATTTTTTCCATGTAAACTACCTGAAATACCCTCAAATGTTACTTTTAAACTTCCAAGTACAATATTTCGAATAAATATAAAAATGAGAGTGCACAATGTATATTAATCTTGCACTTCCATCCTTTTTTATTTTACGTTTTTACATTTATTTTTGTTTTATCCTTTTTCCTTATTTCCGTTTTATTTCTGCTCTATTTTCTATTTTTTTTCCATATTTCAATTTTCTTCTGTTTTATTTGTTTTTGTTTTTGATTTTCTACTATTTTGGGGGTTTTATTTCTATTTTTCTTTTGTGCTTTTTTCATTTTTTTTTAATTTTCTGCTTTCCATTTATTTTCTTTTGATTTATTTTTTGCTTTCGATTTTTTTTTTCTTTTTGGTTTCTTAGTTTTTGGTATTTGAGTTCTAACTTATATTTTCAAATTTCCCAACCCAAATAGGTAATGAAGAAGATAAAAAGAATAAAACTATGCAATAAAGAATAGAAAAAATATAATGGAAAATAAAAATTAAAAATGAAATCCAAATAGAAAAAATAGAAAATAAAGAAAACAAAAAAGTGGAAAATAAACAACAAAAAAAAGTAAAAAAAAAAAAAAGAACTTTGGAAATAAAAAATAAATATTGAAAATTAAAAACACAAACCAAAATAGATAATCATAAAATAAAATATATATTGTAATTTCTAATATCTATAATGTGTTATACATTATTTAGTTAAATGTTAAAATATCTACTGGAATGTATTTAATAATTTAAATTGATGTTAAAAGAGTTTCAACATTTTAATTTGAGTTTTTAAGAGGTTGCTTCAATTGACTGGTACTTAATATGGAATATCAGAGGAGATGTTTTTTTTTTTTTTTTTTTGGGATAATAGGTGGGAAGTCCTATATTTAGGTTCTAATTGGTCAAAACTCCTAGAGGCGTTAAAAAGTTTTGATTTAGTCCCATATATTTTAAAAAGGTAGAAGTCTTGCACATATAATAGTCACGCGCTAGTTACATGTAACTATTTTGTGTGTAATATTACTGTATTAGTTGTAAGTAACTTTTTCTTCTTCTTCTTCTTTTCTTTTCTTTTCTTTTTTTTTTTTTTTTTTTTTTAAATGTAACAATTTTATATATAAAAAATTTATTTTGTGTCACAAAATATATATAATTAGTTAAAGGTAACTAATTATATATAACTTTTTAGTTACATGTATCTGATATGTAATTAAAAAATTTGATATTTTTTAATTACGTATGTCAATAATGTGTAATTTTTTAGTTACATGTCTCTAATATGTAACTAAAAAGTTTGATTTTTTCAGTTACATGTTCCAATAATATATAACTTTTTTAGTTACATGTCTCTGATATGTAATTAAAGAGTTTGATATTTTTTCAATTACGTCACAAAATATTACACATATATATGTAATTGTAACGTGTAACTAAAGTACATGTAACCAAAAATACCTAAATATGTGTGAAAAATAACAATTATGAAATTGTAACTAACATTAGTTACATGTAACATAATTCATTATAAAAATCCAATGTACTCACTAAAGGTTCCCTACAATTCCTACAATTTTCTTACAATTCCTGCAATGCGGGACTAAAACACAAGTGAAATCTAATTTAAAGGATTAAATCAAAACCTAATAACACAAAAAAACTTTTCACCAATTAGATTTTAAAAATGAGACTTTTCACCAATTTCTCCCTTTTTTTTTTGGTTAAATTATAGGAGATGTTCTTGTTCATGAGTTTCTTTTTTAGGGGCGGGAGTTCCATAACAAATTAATACAAAGTTTCAAAGTAAATAACTATTTTAGTTTTAGTCCCATCTATTAAGGTTTATGGAAACATTAATGTTTTAATTAGGGTTGCGTAACCCACAGCCGCCGCACCACCGCTGGATTCCGGCCATTGTCGGTCTTCGAAATTTCAGTCACCGATCGTCAGAATTATTTTTAGTTACATTCAACTAATTTTTAGTAACATTTTTTTAAGATACATTTAGAATTTTTTAGTCATATTCAACTATTTTTTCTGTTGCCGGTCACTAAAAAAATGACGTGAATGTAACTAAAAGTATACTAAAGTGTAACTAGAAATACACTTAAAAAATATACTAAAAAATACATTAAAAAGAATAGTTACGTGCAACTGAAAAATACAGTACCTAAAATTAAAAGTATTTTATTAAAAATACAAGGGAACATCGACCGTGGGACCAAAACACAAGTCAAAACATAATTAAGAGATTTATACTCAAAGTTAAAATTAAAACAAGATAAATTATGAATTAGGCTTTCGATTTTGGACTATTGACTAATTATCCCTTTTTTTTTTACAAAGTTATCCCTTAAAATGTCGTCAAAATGCATATAAACAAAATAGAACATCATCAAAGCATAAATGTTTTTGTTCAAAGTTTTCTCCAAGAATTAGATAATATATATCAGAAAAAAGATGTGAAAAACAACCAATAATTCAGAAGGAAAAACTCACATCGATCTTCGCAGATGAAAGATATGAGATGGACATGTCGACTGAAACATTCACGGCAAGACCCTCCGCATGGACCATAGCCCCACCAACTTCATCCACCAGGTTCGCAATTGCACCCGCAGACAGATTTCCATTCCTATCCTACCACAGTAATTCCAGAAATCAATTTCGTTCTCTACACAAAGGAAAGTATATAAAAGGAAAAGTGAAATTGGCCCGTATGAGTTCATAATCAAATCACAACGAACAAGATGTCGCAAGACAAAGTTCATAAGAATTCCGAAGAGAAAATATGAAAGAACCAGAGAAAATACGGTTTTAGGAGGCTGCTTACCAAGAGGTGTGGAGGGACTTTGAAAGTGCAGGACACGAATCCGGGCTCGACACGGTCGATCCTGATGCCTTTTAGGCAAAAATCTTCATAAAAGCTGGGATCGACACCGACTCGATGAGGAGGAACGGAGATTTGCAAGACACGTTCAGTTTCTTCGCCGGAGAGTTGCAGAAACCCTTTCGCTTTCTCCATTTGGTGTCGTGGGCGTCTGGGCTTCGCTTTGTAAGTGCTTGCAAATTCCGGATAGGGATGCCACCCGTCCGGGTTGCCTCACTTGTAAAATCAAAATTAAAATCGTTTAAAATATGTAAAATCAAAATCAAAATTTAAACCGTTGATTTTTTTTAATAATTTTAAAATCGGATCGTTTAATTTTAATTAAAACCAAAATCGAAATCGCAAAACTATTTAAAAATTTTAAATTTTATAAAAAACCAAAACCGCAACTGCAACCACGAACCACAATTCACTATTAATTCTAAATATTTTTCAAATTACACTCCTTAAAATAACTACAAACTAATAACAAAACTAATTACATAAAAACATTCTTCAAAATTATACAATTTACGAAACCAACTACATAAAAACAATCTTCAACGTAAATTAAAAATCAACTAAAGTGTAAATTAAAAAGGTTAAAAGTGTAAATAAATAAAAATATAGATGAAACTATAAATATTAAATAAATTAAAAATTATATATATATATATATATATATATATATATATATATATATCAGTTACACGGTTCGGTTCACGATTTGGTTACGCAGTTCGGTTATGCGGTTACTATCCTAAAACCAAAATCAAAACCGCTTCGGTTTCTAAATTTAAAATCAAAACCAAAACCAAAATCATTTAGTCGGTTTTAAACCGGACTATTTGGTTCGGTTTCTCTCTGTTATCCGTCGGTTCGTTTTTTTTTGCCATCTTTAATTCCGAAAGGCAGATGGTCCCGTTTGAAAGTTGTTTAGTTCATTCAATGTATATTTAACACTTGGTGCCATGTTATTTTGCTTAAAAATATAAACATCCATTGTCATTTAAAAATTATCATTAGCTCTCTTATTATTTTTGGTCAATTACAATTGAGTTATGCTCTCCCTCTATTTATAATAAACATAAAAGTACAATATAAATAACACAATGCGATGTGAGACAAACTCACATTTCAACACTCTCCCTCAAATTAGAATATAAACAATGTATATTTCTAACTTGTTACAAATATATTATCTTTAAACCCGCTAATAGTTTAATAAATAAATAAGCTAATTTATCAATTGAATTTACATGTCTGATTTTGATCAACTTCTATAACAGTTTTTCCCGTATGAAATAACAATCAACTCTAATAATTCTCCCATGGAAGATTGGATTAGATGTAATATAAAGTGCTATTTGATTATCACAAACTAGGTCCATCGGTGAGGATTGTTCAATTCCAAGTTCTTGCAATAGATGTTTCAACCAGGTTAGCTCCCAAGTGATGTGGTCCATCGCCCTGCACTCTGATTCTTCACTTGATTAGGGCACAACCTTCTGCTTTTTATTCTTCTACGAGATGAGATTACCTCCAATAAACACATAATACCCTGTAGTGGACTTCACATTTGAGGGAGATCTGACCTAGTCTGCAACCATATATCCTTTAATTTAAGTATGACTGAAGTTCTGATATAGTAAATCACAACCAGTGACACCTTTAAGATATCTGAGAATATGAATCACTACATCCCAGTGACAAGTTATGAGATGATCTATGAACTGACTGATGACACTAACAATAAAAGAGATATCCAGTCTCGTAACACTTGAGTAGTTCAACTTCCATATTAACCGTCTGTATTGGGTAGAATCCATCACTGGTTCTCCCTAGTCTGCTAACAGTTTATGTTGGGATCCATAGGCAAATAAATCGGTTTAACTCTTAACATTCTCGTTTCGCTCAACAGATTAAGGACATATTTTCTCTGAGAAAGAAAAATACCTTGCTCAATCGAACCACCTCAATACCCAAGAAATACTTTAATTGATCCAAATCTTTGATTTGAAACTTACTATGCAAAACTGTTTGAGTTTTTGAATACCGTTGTGGTAGTCTGCGATAATCACGATGTCATTCACATACATAATCAACAACATTCTCTTGACCGTATTATGCCTGTAAAATACTAAATGATCGACTTCACATCATAGAAGACAAAATTCAATAATGACATCATTGAAACTCTCAAACCATACCCGAGGGGATTGCTTGAGACCGTATGTAGACATGTCATTTTGACCGCCCAAAAAAAATAGTTTTATTTTGCAATTTATTTTATTTATTAGTTTTGATTATTTTATTAAAAAAAGAAAGAGGAAAAAAGAGAAAAAGATAAAAGATAAAAAATTAAAAAAAATAATTTAAAAAAAAAAAAAAAAAAAAAGGAGAGGAGAGAGAACGGAGAGGGAAAAAAAGAACAAAAAAAATTAAAAGTTATAAAAATGTGAAAGCTGCAAGAGTGAAACCACAAACCTTTCAAAGACATGAATTGCAACTTACCACATGGCCAAACACAATCTCTAAAATTTAAGTTTATTTATGGGTTAATAGTAATTTACCCCATCTAGTTTGGCCAATTTATATTTTAATACTATGCGGTTTAAAAATTGCCATTTACCTCCCCTATAGTTAGATTTTCAAACCACTTATCCCTTAATATAGGGGGTGAGTGCACTTAAATCAAGACCACAAGGGGTAAGTGCAAATTAGCTAAACCACAGAGGGATAAAGTGCTATTAACCCTTTATTTATTTACACTTCCTGTAAAAAAAAAAAAAAAAAAGCACGCGCCCCTATTTCCGCGTGGACACACGCGCCCCTTTCTACACTTAAAAAATTTAATAGAAAAACAGTGCAACTAGAGTTAGAAATTTTGGTATTTTTTCACCCATACATTTTTCTATTAATTGGACATCCATTCTCATTTGTTAGGGGTGAAGAAAAAAAATTTGGAGGGAGAAAAAAAAAGACTTTGGGAGAGAAACTCTCTTTAAACAAAAAAAAAAAAAAAACCTTTTCCACTTGGAGGGGAGAATCTTTCGAGAAAAATTTTGGAGAAAGACATTTGAGAAGAAAATTTCGAGAGGTAAGGTACCTTTTATTTAACAATTATTTATTTATTTTATTTAACTTCTCTTCATCTCTTAGGCCTTTTCATGATTGTTCTTTTCTTTTGCACTAAGATTTTTTCTTGAGTTAAAAAAAGATAATAATAAATGTTCTTGCAGTAATTAAGTAGATGAGTTTCTTTATAGATACGACGAATACCGTAAAGATACAAAGGCTCAGAATAGACATGATCCATTCATGAGCCTATAAAATGTCGCTAAATAAAAAAAATAAGAGAGAGAGATAAACATGTTTTCTTATCAGTAAGACACCGAGTTCTTGTTAATTTATATTTTTGTATTTTTTTCAAATTATTGTCTCAAAAAAAATAAGAAGTAAAAAAATAAAAATAAATAAATAAATCTTGTTCATTCCCTTAAGCTTGAAAAAAACAAAAACATTGTATCTTTTGAAAAAAAAAATACTTAAGACCCTAAAGTAAGGGAGTGTTTCCCTTACTATTGTTCTTGATTTTCCAACATATTTGAAATTTTAATACAATAGGTTTAGAAGGACACTTCCCTTAGTTGGATTTTAAATTATAATTAGTTGGCTATAAAATAAAAAAGAATAAAAAAATATTTTTTTGACATTCACGTCACATTTGATCAAGTTAATACTTCCCAACTTTAGGCATAAAAAGATGTAAATATTTCAAAATCGTGTTTGTGAGAAACAAATATTTTTTTTTCTTTTAAAAAATATAGTTGATAAGGGAAAATTAGGAGAAATCCTAGACATCGCCACGTGTCCACAGGCACTTGCTAGGCACAGGAAGCTATAGCAAGTCCCTAGTTGATCGACACGATAGCCTCGGTGTGAGCACCGTCCCAAAAAATGTTTCACCCCAAACAAAGCCATCTGCAACAACAACATCAACCAGGGAAGAGAGCCCCCACGGTTTCCATAGTAATACCCTGGTCGGGATTGAAATCCCAAGACAGGATGCCAACGTTATTTATACTCGGGAGTAGCTGAAACACCCTCTACGCATTTCTTACTGTTGGTCTAAAGAGTTACCCAAGAGGGAAGGTGAATTTGGTAGTTACAAAAATTTAAACAATTAAATATTTAAACATAAATTCTCTAAGTAATGGCTCCTCAACTCACGCCTCTGAGATCAGCACCACCTTAATGGTGATAAGCGGAGATTTAGGGGAGAGTTGCCAAACAAGTCCTCCCCCGCCTATAAATACTAGAAGAGGAGTTTTGACCAGGTATACTCATTTTTCCTAGCTAATACTCCGCCGAATTTCACTCAAAACACTCAATTGATTCTCATAATGGAGGTACAATGTCGGTAGGCCCACCAGCAATGCATAGTTTTGCAGGAATCAGAGCTGAAGGAGTAGCTTGAGCTAGGAGATCTCTTGAATTCTGAATCTCAAAGTGACCTGTCAGAGGCTTCATCAGATTAGCACCGTTTGTGGGAACAACAAATTGTCTTTCTCACTACTTTGATTTTTGCAAACATTTATGGCTACTTTAAGATTTGACATCATGACGAATGAGCATGAAAGTGAGAGTTAGCCATTCCGTACAACCAACCATGAAGTTGGCCCTTGAGGGGAGTTGACTACACTTTTGATGGATTTGATGAGGAAGATTCATGGTCTCTCTCAGACTGTTTAACAGCTGATTGGACAAGCCAATTATAATAAACTACCTTTTCCCTGGCGTATCTGCAAGGGTATGTACTGCCACACAGCGAAGCACAAACCATTGCGGATAAGGGATGAATGGCACAACGGGAACAACGCTAAGAGGAGGAATACTGTCATAATCAACAAGACCTTCGGTGAGACTTGGAGATGATATGAAATGAAAGAGACGAACTGCACTGGGAGAGCCAAAACAACCCGCACAACCTGGAGCCTTGCCATCGGAGAGAACCCTCGGTGTGCATTTGTAGTTGGGATCCTGGGGCTCATCAGCGCGAATAGAAAGAATGGGGAATAGAGTGACAACTCCACGATAGGAAATAATTAACTTAAATATTTTAAGGGACTAATAGTTTTATTGAAAAATGATTTCAAGGTATAGTTCTTGTATTTAAATGAGAAGATATTATGAGGAGAAATGATAAAGACCAAGCTGGTTGCAACGGAAGACATTGAAGAATTTTGATAAGATGATTTTTTGTATGATTAGGTAAAACAACTTAATCTCTTTGTTTACACTTAATGCAATCCAATTAGGACCACACACGACACATGATATTAATATTAAAATATTTTTAAAGTGGTCAGGAGTGATAATTCATGTTATAAACAGAGTTTTTCTAAATAATCAACCAAGAACCGTGAAAATTGTGAAAAAATGTGAAAATGGCCGAAACAGTCGACTGACAAGGGGGAATCAATTAACCTCTAGAATCAGTATATCATAAAATGAGGTTTTAGGCATATCGGTCGACTAAAGGGTTAAATTGGAGATTGATGGCCTCAATCGGTCGACTAAATTGTGTGGCAACGACTAGAAATATAGACGTTAAGGACTAATCAGTCAACTAACTAGGAATCCGGTTAACTGATCTGTTCTTTTTCTCTATTTTAACCAGCACGATTTTCAAAGATCTTCTAGTCTTATTTTTAGGTTATGAACGTTATAAATCCTTATTTTAATAACTGAAATATATTTTGAAGATATGGGATAGATTTATGTTATTTTATTTGACCCAATGATTTACTCCTTATATTTTCTAATTTTATGATCTTTTCCATAAATTTTTTTTGATTCTTTAATTGACTTAGATCAAATTATTTTTGAGCTAAATTAAGAGTTTTAAAAGTTATATTTTTAGTCAAATATAGTTGTTATAAATATATTTTATATATGGGGTCTATAGGTGATATTTTTTTATATATCTTTTGAAAACTAGCCGTTATAGGCTATCTTTAAAATCTATTTATATAGAGCTTCGAAATTCATATCAATAAATCAATTAGGAAAAAAAGTTTTCAGATTTTAAAAAGAGATTTTTTTTTTTTTTTTTTGAAAAATATTTCTAAAGCTATATTTTGAGTATGTTCTTGATCAAAAGAAGAAGTTTTTGCAAAACCGAGGCTGCTACGAAACTGTTCATTCTGTCAAATCTTTCTTGAGAAAACTTGGTAAGAACTTTTCAGTTTATTTGTGTGCTCAAAAGAATTTGTGCTTTAATTGATCTATATTCTATATTTTTTAGCTAAATCTTATTTAATATTAAAAAAATCATTATTGTTGAAATACATTGAAAATTATTGAGCGCATATTCTTTATGTGCTCAAATCCTATGTTACAACTTTACCTGATTATATTTTGTTGTTGAGCTTGTAATATTAAATTAAAATATTTGTTAAAAATATTTTTTGAAAATCTTTAAATATTTCTATTAAAAATATTCCTTCTAAAGATAAAAATGATTTGATATATCAGGTTTGCTTGAATCTGTGCTTAAATTGATAAAAATCCATATTATTGATTCTCACATACATTAATTGATATATATTTTGTGAAATCACTTTTATCACTTAGTTTCGGGGCATTAATTGAGTTTACATTGAATTAAGGTGGTAGAAGTTCCTGTGAGAAGAAACTGAATATTCTCTTATATTTGTGAGCTATAGATTATACCTAAACATAGTTAGTATAAGTAAAATGTTGATGGGGCATAAATGAAACTTGCCATACATGTTTAATTCTGAGCTTGGGAAAAGAATTAGGGTTAATCTTGAGTATGTGAAAATTATTGTTGTAAGGGTTTAATTCTTACACAAGAAAAGAATCAGGTATGGTAGTAAATTGCGAATTCTTTGCCAGAGCTTAGGAAAATGGACTTACGCAAGAGTAGCTTTCCAAACTACGATAAATCTGCATGTTAATTCCTCCACCCTTTAATGACTTGTAATCTTAGAGAGAATGATTGGCGGCGGCAACAAGGGCAACAATATGAATAGTGTACGTGATGGCCATGAGAGACAGTGGTACAAATATGGGATAGCGTTGGAGGCACAGTAGACGGTCGTCATAAGAGACCGAGCAACGGTGAAATTGTTAGCCATGGTAGAAAGAGAAGGGGGAACCTTAGGGTGCTCTGCTCTTAGAAAGAGGGTTAAAGAAAAAAAAAAAATAAGGAAAACAATTGAAGAGATACAATATTAACCCAAAGTATGATCATTTGCATGGTAACTTGTCAATTTCCCTCCAAGTTACATAAAATTAATTGAATGACAACTTAAAAGCGAATGGGAAAATGCATGTGGAGTTTGGTATTTTTGCTTTTTGTTTCAACTTCCAATAAATTGTAAAGGAAATTCTATTTTCATTTAGAGTATCTCAGAAATAAAAACATGTTTGGTAACGACAATTGTCCTGAATTTTTATTTTATTTTATTATTATTTTTTTTAATGAGACCAAAAACAAAAAATATATTTGGTTGCGCTATTTGTTCTTTTCTTTTCTTTTTTTTTTTTTTTTTAAATGTATGGTGGCTAGCCGGGTGGTGGTGGCCCATGGTTGGGGGTGATCGGCAGGGTAGTGGTGGTCGGCGGATTGGTGGTGGTCGGTCGGGTGTTAGCCCCTAACAACGCTGAAGGACCAATTAGCATGGACTTGGTGCACTTTGCTACAGGACGTGGTACATGCGGCACAAGTGAAAGCGTTGGCAACAAAGGCACCAACTTGGGGCACGTCGGTGGGCAGTGGCGTTGTGACACAATACCAGCAGGTGTTGGGCAATGTTGGCAATCCTAGGCGCAATGTTAGAAACGGTGCTACGTGGGTGGCATGGCAACGGGTAAGACCTCGGCATGCGACCAAGGCAACGAATGTCATATGCACGACATGGCACACTGTTGGCCAGCATGTGCAAGGCATGTAGGTGAACGTCGGCATGACTAAGGGAACGAGATGGCAACAGGATAAGATGTTGGCATAATGCAAAAACGCTTGAATGAAGTCTAGCTCGTGGTGAGCTGAAAAATTGGGAGTTACCAGGCATATGCAAGGCATGTGGGTGCAGTTTTTGGACAGTTGTGGACAATTTTCAGGTCAAAAAACTGTTTTTTGTAGATAGGACAAATGTCGGACATGTGTCAGAAGTTTGCCTAGGCAGTTGGGATTGTCAACTATTGTAATTCTCTATAAATAGTCATGTTTGTATGTCTAATTTTGACAGTGAATGAGTTCCTGTGGATTTTTCAGTCAGATATTGTAAACTGGTTTCTTGTTTTTCGAGTTATAAATACAAGGTTGAGCGTTGCTCATAAATTGTGTTGTGCCTTTGTGTGTGGGTGCGTTTTACATACTGTCGATGTGGTTCCGTTGCGTTGCATCACACGTTTGATTAGTTGTAAAAACAATTAGGCCATCACTCGGTTATAATTTTTGTAGTGAAAAATTAGTCTTGTGACACCGGGGGTGGTATTGGTAATGAGAATAGTTTTGTGAGAGTAAATAAGAATCAACATTTAAAGTTTTGGGAACATAAACATTTTTATCAAACTCAATTTTGTATATTAATCCCAAAATTTTGAGAGCGGGAACAAAAATCAAAGAACAGAAAATAGTAATCAAATGGGGCCGTAAGGTTCAAAGTGTCATGGACTACAGTTGACGGATAACATAAAAACATGCCAGAACTTAGAAGGACAAAGTGTAATTTGCCCTCCACATTAGTTTGCACAATGTCTATTAATAATCAAGTTTCTTCAATGTCTCTTGTAACTTTCATCTCCACGTTGAGCAGAAAGAAGGATTTTCTAGTATTAGATACGTAAAAAGGATTCATGAAACTCAAGTAGGGTGGTTTGTGTCAACTTAAAAATGATAGATTCAACTCGAAATAGTAAGATGTTAGAAAAAGCTTGATACGGGGCAAATTCGACCTTACCGCGTGTTAAGGAATATAGAGCTCTTGCATCCTCAAGATGAGGGGCAAATGACCCCATCATTGAAGGCGAGACCCAATCCTCACCGATTATAGCACCCCCTTGAGCCAAGAGGTTGAGCTCCACGTGAGCCCTGGCTGGCCTACGAGCAGGTGAGCTCACTTTGCTAACCTACGACCAGGTGAGCTCCCTTTGCCGACCTATGACTATATGAGCTCTACTTGCCGAACTACGAGCAAGCAAGCTCACTTTGCTAACCTACGACCAGGCGAGCTCCCTTTGCCGACCTATGACTATATGAGCTCCCTTTGCTGACCTGACCGACCTATGAGAGGGTGAGATCTCCTTGTTGATCTACGACCATGCGAGCCCTCATTGTCGACCTAAGACCAAATGAGTTCATCTTGTCCTACAACCTACGGCCAGGTGAGCCCTCATTGTTGTCTTGTGAATAGATGAGCAAATAATCGTACAGGCATAGAGCCCCCCCTTCTAACTAGTCGATTAGGGGAGCGTCTCAGGCCTTTATCCTTATCTCATCGGGTTCTCATCTTGCCGCCACCATAAAGCCTTCCTATCGACATTCTTTTTGAATATCACTAAACAATAGTGGCCTTCTCTTCTCCACCTTGGGCCATGGCCCTCCATATTGGCCCATGGGCATAGGAGAAGGCCCACCAAACTCATATAAATACACCAGGTTATTTCATTGGCATTTTGAGCATTCTTTATTCTGTATTCCTTCGAGACTTATTCTCACGCTTGATGAATTTCTCCGGGGAGCACCTCGACAATTCTCTTGTGCAAATAGCAAGGTTGTCATCTCAGCCAAAATGTTGTCCAGTCTATATGCTCGACCAACCCATGTGTCAGCCTACCAAGTCACGGGTTGCAACTGCCAACTCAGAGCCTACCCCAATAATTTTTTCTTCATCCGTTGTTGTCCAATTTTAGGCATCAACAAGTATTATTCTAGGCTAGAAGGAAAGGCGCAGACTGAGATCTAACTAGGGTTACATTTTGAATGCTTATTTTTCATTAGTTTTGCTCTCTTTTCCTTCAACTTACATCATATTTTCAACCATTCTTCATAAATATATATATATATATATATATATATATATATATATATATATAGTAGCAATTCAAGTTGAGAACAATTTCCATATCAGAAAAAGAAATCCAATTTCAATTTTATGTGATCTCAAATTTCAGTAGACAACAAAATTAACAAAGCGAAATGAGGAAACAAATGACCAACATAGAAATGTTTTGTCAAAGTTGTCCTCTCAGTCAAACCCCACCAAAATGTTGTGCCCTATATACTCATATTCCAGAAAATAGGTTGCTAAGGTAGTGTTTGGTGGCCGGTGGGTGGAGGTGGCGGGTGGTTGGTGGCCCAGGGTTGGGGGTGGTAATGAGAATAATTTTGTGGGAGTGAAGAAAAATCAATATTTTTTTTTTATTTCTCAAATTTTTAAGAAATTCTAGAATACTCCCAAATTACTTCTAAAATTTTGGGAACAGAAACATGTTTACCAAACGCATTTTTGTACATTAATCAAAAAATTTGAGAGCAAGAATGAAAATCAGGAAACAGAAAACAGCAACCAAACGGGCCGTAGGGCTCAAAGTGTAATGGACAACAATTGACAGATAACATAAAAACATGGTAGAATCTAGAAGGACAAAAGTGTAATTTGCCCCCACATTAGTTTGCACAATGTCTAATCGAGTTTCTTCAATTTCTATGAAAAACATGTACAATATGTTATTTTTCTAAAAAAGTGGAAACTCTTACAACTTTCTTCTCCACATAAAGCATAAAGGTCAAAGAAATGTCAAGGATTAGATTAAAAAGAATTCATGAAACTCAAGGAGGGGGGTGATTTGTCAACGTAAAAAACATAGATTCAACTCGAAATTGGAAGATGTTAGAAGAGGCTTGATGCCAGGCAAATTCGACCTCACCACATGTTAACAAATATAGGGCTCTCTTGCATCCTCACGATAAGGGGCAACGACCCCAATCATTGAAGGCAAGACCCAAACCTCATCGATCAAAGCACTCCCTTGAGCCAAGAGGTTGAGCTCCACGTGAGCCCTGGCCGACCTACGAGCAGGTGAGCTCCCTTTGTTGATCTACGACCAGGTGAGTTCCACTTCCCGAACTACGAGCAGGTAAACTCCCTTTGCTAACCCATGACCAGGCGAGCTCCCTTTGCCGACTTATGACCAAATGAACTACCTTTGCTGACTTGAACGACCTATAAGAAGGTGAGCTCTCCTTGCCAATCTAATACCAGGCGAGCTCTCCTTGTCAACCTAAGACCAGGTGAGCTCCACTTGATCTACGACCTATGGCTGGGTGAGCCCCCCCTATTGTTTTGTGAATAAACGAACAAACGATTGTACGAACATAGAAACCCCCCTTCTCTCCAACTAGCCAATTAGGGTCGTCTCCGGCCTTTACCCTATCTCCTCAGGTCCTCATCTAGCCACCGCCACAAACCCCTCCTACCGACATTCTTTTGGAAAGTGGTCGTATCTTCTCCGCCTTCGTCCATGGGCCCTCCATATAGGCCCATGGGCATAGGAGGAGGCCCACCAAACTCCTATAAATATACCAAGGTTATTTCATTCTATGTATGGACATTTTGAGCACCCTATTGTATTTATTCTGGCATTGTATATTATCTCTTCCCTTGAGACTTATTCTCATGCTGGAGGGATTTTGCCAGGGAGGACCTCAACAATTCTCTTGTGAAGGTCGTAAGGTCATCATCTCGGCCAAAATGTTGTCCAGTCCATATGCCCGACCAACCCATGTTTCCGCCTACCAAGTCATGGGTCGCAACTGCTAGCTCAGAGTCCACCCCATAATTTTTTATTCATACATTGGTGTCCAATTTTAGGCATCAACAAGTCTTATTCTAGTCTAGAAAGAAAGGCCCAAATGCAGACTGAGATCAAACTCGGATTAGATTTTGTATGCTTATTTTTCATTAGTTATGCTCTATTTTTCCTTCAACTAACATCATATTTTCAACCATTCTTGAAAAAAAATAGTAGCAATTCAAAATTGGGAACAATTTCCATATCAGAAAAAGATATCCAATTTCAATTGTATATGATCTCAAATCTCAGTAGACAACAAAAGGGTATATAGCAAAATGGGGAAACAAATGACCAACATAGAAATGCTTTGTCTAAGTTGTCCCCTTAGTCAAACCCCACCAAAATGTTGCGCCTTATTTACTCCTATTCCGGAAAATAGATTGCTAAGGTAGTGTTTGGAAGCAGGGAATTGAAGTCCCAGAAATTGAAATTGAAATGAACCCATACAAAATTTCAAGTTTTATACAAAGGATTCATTTCAAAGATCGATTCCAATACTTCAAACCCACAACCAAACAGAACACAAGAATTACCTCTAAACCACTGCTTCATCTTCTCCCGGTCAAGTATCTGGAGTTGTGAGCCACAACACTATCCACTTTAGGCCTTTTCGCAGAACCCTTGGAAAAGACAAGCTCGTCCTCCTCACCATCAGTGTCAACTCCTCTACGACCCAACCTTGTTCGAGTACTAAACCGCCTCAAAACATACACATTGAAGTAGTAGCTCACTATGCTCTCCCTGTTATGCGAGGGCAAAATAGTCGACGCAGGTTTCAAAAAGCATTCTTCGGATTTCACCAAAGACTCAAACTTCTTCTCCTCGTCCAAACTCCACCATTTGGTAATCTCCTCACCCATGTTATCAAATTTCATTCTCCAAAAGGCGGGCCCCAGATCGGACTGAAGTTTTATTTTCTTCTCGGTTATATGTTTCTTGACGCATTGTTCAGAACCAGGGGATGAACAAACACAAGTCTCTTGTCTGCCTTTTCCAATTACATCATCCCTTTTGCTCTCTCTGCTCTTACTCAAGCCTTTGATCGGCCAAATTGCAGTGCCCAGCCACCTGGTGGTGCTGTCAGCTCTGGTGACAGCTGTCCTGCGACGCGGCGCAGTCCACTCTGGCACAACAGCCTGGAACCTCGGTCCAACGGGGATCATGAGTTTGAAATCTTCGTTGCTGATGTAGTCCACCCAGTTGGTTGCTTTCTTCTGAGGAGTCTTCTTGTTCTTCTTTTTTTTGCGGGTACCCATGTTTATCACTACTAAGCCAGTTGTTTGTTCTTTCGACGGTTTTAGAGTGATTGAAAAAATCAATCCAACAAATTATCAACAAGATTTCCAGATTATGCAGTTTTTCCTGGATAGAAATGAGAAAGTAAAAATGCAATTTAAGATAATTTGAACATGAAAGAATGCCCTCGAATGAAGAAAACAAATGAAGAAGAATGAAATGAAGCATCTACTGTTCTAAATAAGGGAGCAGACAACAATTAAAATCTAACAATTTCATAATGTACAAAGGAAATTCTCTTGAATATACGATTGAGAGCTCTTAGATTGAAACTCTACGAATTTACAGTGATAAATTTATGCTTTAGTGGTGAACTTTCAGAATTTCATAACCATATCAACAAGTTCATTCAAATCAAGAATATGCAAAGTTAATCCAACTATGCATTTCCAAAAAAAACAAAAATAGAGTATCAGAAATTCCACAGGAACGTACAAAAATGTGTGTTTTGTCATAAGTTCATTAAAATTGGGAAGAATTGATGCATTACAACTTCATTGCTAAGTTATGTCACTGTTTTCCAGAATTAAAGTACCTTGAATTAAAGCACGAGAATACTTTTCTTTCTTGAAGATAAAGGCGTAGATGGCTCCACCGAACGAAAATTTGATATATCCAGAAATTTTAAGACGGGAATCGGGGAAATCGGAGTAGAATTAGGGTTCGTGCCGAAAAATCGCCGGTAATTTCGCTTCTTGCCGTTGTGATTCGTTCGTCGGAAAGTTTTCCGAATCTAACACATAGATTCAGTTTTTCCCCTCCCGTACAAATCCGGATATCCTATCTTCGTCCAAACTTCTACGACATCTCGTTTACGATCATAAACGCAACCGTTAAGATTCAATTTCCACGTCCAATATCCAGACTACGGATTCATATTCCAACAAATTCTAGGGTTTTGAATCGCAAGTTCTTCTCAAATCTTATAGCATTGGACCGAAGGTGGCGAAACCTTTACGGAATTGTTTAGCGGAATCGGAGAAAAACACAAAGAATCGAATGAAAAAAACTGACGAACCTAAACCCTAGAATCAGTTATATACAGTAATCAAGACCACTCAACAGATACTAAGCAAATGAAGGTCGATGTCGGATTGTTGTTGCGAGAAGAATCAAGTGGGAAATCGAATTCAAAATTTCAGAGGAATTTTTACTAATTTTTCAGGAAGCGAAAATCAAAAATATTTTCTCTCTTTTTTCTTCCAAGAGAAAAATGAAAATATTTGAATCAACAATTCCTTTTAAAAACAAAATTTTAATCATTTTTCAAATTTACATATCCTAGGGTATTAACATAATTGTTCAATTTTGATTTTATTTTTGAAAAACAAAATAAAAACAAATATATATATAACAACTCAGATATTTGTAAGAATTTAATTATACCACAATAATTAAAAAAGAAAATCTCGAAACACTGAATAATTTGGAGTTATAATTAATAATATTATACTGAATTATAGAGAAAAAAGTAAAATAATAATCACCTTTTTGATCTATTTGTGATTCGTAAGTTATTGCTGAATCAATTGCTTTTTCAATAAACACCTGTAAAATTTAAAAAAATAAAATAAAATAAGAAAAGTTATAAATTTGATATATTGTAAAGAAACAATAAAAAATAATAAGCATTTTTTTTTTCTTTTCTTTGTGTTTTACACAAATAACAATTTTGAAGAGTAGAGGCTAGAGATACTTCACCAAAAGACCCTCAAGGCAAAATGAAGCAAAAGAAAATGCTACTCTTGGGTTTTATATGGGAAATGGAAACTCTAGGTGTTGGGATCACTTGTTTCACCTTATTCTTCTCATTTTTCCTTCTTGTTTGTTGAAGAATGGACCTCTCTATCAGTATTTATATCAGGTGATTCGGTATGGGTCCCAACCGTCAAATATTTTATTATATCACTGATATTGTGGGTGATTCGATATGGATCTCAAGGCCCATATGACATTTCAAGGTATTCATGCCTTACTTTTTATTTTAACGAAAATCTCAATTTATTTTTACAAAATATTTCATGCCAAAAATGCCCTTGATTTGTTCTTACCATAACAAACATCACCAACACAAAAAACATTCACCACCCATAATTACTGAAAGTAACCACTGTTGATCTTAGATATTTTGATAAACCAACTAATTTAGATGTTTTAAGAACTAATAATTTTATTAAGATATGATTATTGAGTTTTGTTTCAGTACGTGAATGAGAAATAAATTATTTTTTATGAGAAGGGGTGATGAAGATCAAGTTGGTTGCAATGAAGACATTGAAGATTTTTTGAGATAGATTAACTTTTTGTATTACTAGGTAAAATAACTCAACTCTTCTTAACTTCTAATGTAACCCGATTATGACCACACAAGACATATAATACTAACATGAAATATTTTTAAGTGGTTAGAAGTGATAAATTTATGTTATAACTGAGTTTTATTTTTCTAAGTAATCAATCAAGAATTGTTTGAAAATTATGAAAAATATGTGAAAATGGTCATTTCCATCGATTGGCCTCTCAAACAGTCATCTGACAGAATCATGATACCATAAAATGGGGTTTTAGGCTTACTGATCGACTAACTGGTAGGATTGGTGATTCATGGCCTAAATCGGTTGATTGACCAGTCGACCGACATGTGTCGCAATAGCTAAAAATAAACCCTAAACTGTAGACTGATTTGGAAGCCGGTCAATCGACGTGTTCTTTTTTCAATTTTGAACAGAACATTTTTAAAAAATCTTCCACCCACTTTATAAGCTATTGAATGTTGAAAAATTATATGTTTATAGGTTTTGAATGTTTTTCACATATATATCATATATTTTGAAAATCTTATTATTTAGTTCACATATTTTTAACTTTGTGATACCGAGTTAACTTCTTTCAATCCTTTTGGTTTTAATCAAAATGTTTTTGGGATTAAATTGAGACTTTTAAAAGTGCTATTTATGGTCAAATATAGTTGTTATAATTCTATCTTATATATGGGATCTATATGCGTCATTTTTTATATATTTTTTTAAAATAATCATTTTAGATTATGTTTGAAATCACATTAAATAGACCTGTGAATTTCACTTTAAAAATATTCATAATTAAAAGAGGATTTCAAATGTCTAAAAAGATAGATTATAATATTGTATTATCTTTACTTTTGTAAATGCAATAAGTGGTTTTGGATTCTTCGTGTATAGCTTCTGTATTCAATTTTTTTTACTATAACTTTAATATTTGTTCTGCCATTTTATTGTCATTTGTTAATGTAAAATATTTGTTATAACTAATAATCTATTTCTTCTTTCATTAAAATAATATTTAATTTTCCACAATTGATAATTTATTTAATGAATTTCCTAAACACTATTGAAAATAAAGAAGTTGGAGAAGGTGAAAAAATATGAAAATTTGCAGGTAAATATCTTTTTTATTCATCTATTTTTTTTATTACAATCAATAGGAATAGTCTTTTGCTATTTATAGAGATTATATGCATGCGCACACTCTTTTTTTATAAAATGCTAATTATATTTCATATCTAACAACTATCTTTCTATTATACTGAGCTGTTATTCTAGAAGATGTTAGGTTGTTAGGCATAGATTCTCTTTGCGTAAGTCTACTGGTAAGTCTGTTAAGCTGAGGGGGAGTGATAGCCCCGCGAATTGGGCAGTAACTGAGTTGGTGCGGCTGTTATCACCTTTCCGCAAGCTGACCATGGGAGATTGAATGGTTAACTCAAACCTTAGGAGCTGAAAATGAGCAGTAAGAAGGCCCTTAGTAAGAATATTAGCCAACTAATATAGGAAGGAACATGAATAATCTAAATTGTTTTTTTCCCTATGAAGTGGTAGTCAGCCTCAATATACTTTGTTCTAGCATGGAATACAAGATTAACAACCAAAGATAATGCCAATTGGTTGTCACACCATAAAAAAAGGAATGGAAGAGCTTACGATTTGTAAGTCCTTAAGAAGATAAATCGACCAAGTAAGCTCAGATGTAGCCTATGCCATTGCCCTATATTTAGCTTCTGTGGAAGATATGGATACAATTAGTTGTTTTATGAAGGACCAAGAGACTAAATTTGCACCAAGTAACACACAATATCCTCTAGTACTTCTTCTATTAGTGTGATCTCCAACTTAATCATAGTTTGAAAAGGTTTAAAGTTCAAGGGAACTTGGTTTGAACTGAAGATAGAAAGTATGAGTGTCATTTAGATACCTTAGGATTCTTTTAACTGCATCAAAGTATTTGTAAGTAGGGGAATGCATGTACTCACATACACTGTTGACTGCAAATGAGATGTCAGGTCTTGTGGTAGTTAGATAATGTAGTCCCCCAACTATACTTCTAAACTTAGTAGGGTCTTTATAAGGTACATCATCATTAGGGGAAGAAGCATTATAGTTGCTGATGGTAGGAGTTGATGCAAGTTAGCAGTGAATCATCTCAGACTTGATGAGAAGATCAATGCAGTACTTAGATTGATGCAACATGGACTGTATCAATATATTGCATTTCTAGCCCCCAAAAATAGGATAATTTGTCCAAGTCATTCATAGCAAATGTGTCATTCATGACTTGAATCAACTCAGAAGTAATTTCGTTATTATTGCCAGTAATTAAAATATCAACAACATAGACAATAAGTATGAGAATGTTCTCTTAGTTTTATTCACAAGTAGGGATGTGCGTTGTGCTTCTAGCAAATCCATAGGTGTGAAGAAATAGATTAACTTGGCAAATTAAGCTCTAGGTGCTTATTTAACCCTATAAAGTGATTTTTGGAGCTTAGAAACATAGGTGGTATGCCTACGATCTTCAAAACTTGGGGGTTGAGTCATATAGACTTCTTTCTCAATAGCACCATGTAAGAAAGCATTGATACATCTAGTTGATAATGTCCCAATGCTTATGTAGAGTCAATAAAAGGAGGACCTTGATGATGAGATTCAGAATCTGGGCCAAATATTTCAATGTAATTCACTCATTCTTGTTGTAAGAATCCTTTAGAAACCAACTTGGCTTTGTGCTTGACAATGTTCCCATCTGGGTTTTTTTTAACTTGTAGACCCAATTGTAACCAATGGGATATTTTTGAGAAGGGGGGGTATCAGAACCCATGTATGATAGTTAGTGAGGGCCTCAAATTCACTAAGCATGACATTGTGCAATTGTGGGATATGAGTACCCTCAGCATAGGTAAGAGGCCCTTTCTCAGTGTCAAGGTATGAAACATTGTTAGCATACTTGGGATTGGGTGGCAATGCCAACTCTGGATTTGGTAACCATAGGATGAATGAAATAAATTAGAGAAGCAACGAAGTCTGGACTGGAATGATGTCCAAGAGAAGAAGATGACGGTGCTGGTGTAAGAGAATGAGATGATGAGGTTCAGTAAAATGAACTAGTTGTGACTGAGTTTGTGAAGGTGTTGGAGTAAGGTCTTAGAAAGAAGAAATGGTGCAAGGGAGAATACAGGTAGGATGGATTGAGGTCATTGAATCTTGGGACAAAAAAGTAGATGGGAAGAAAAATTGTTCTAATGTGAATTGAGAATGAATGCAGTCCTCTAAAGGAAAAACGTGTTCATGAAATTTGACATCTTGAAATATAATCTTTATGAGTGGTAAAATCAAGGAACCTGTAGCCTTTGGTTATTGAACGGTAACGAAGGAAAAAGTAGGAATACACTTAGGTTGGAGTTTGTGTGTTTGATAAGATCTAATCCAAGGAAAATAGAGACAACCGAAGGCCGTGAGATGATGCTAACTGGTAGCGCGTAAATACGTCACTACTTTCACCGCAAGTGTATGGGTCAAGTTTTAGTATAGATGGAGAAAAGTAAGGATTGTGGTATCTACAGGGATTGGTATAGATTATCGTTAAGTACCGCGATTGTCATAACCTAACTTTATTTAGGATATAAAAATGTAGTTTTTATAATAAAATATACTAATACTAAGTTAATTAACATAATTATACTAATATAGTGGTATGACGTTTATGGGAAATTATTGCCTAGGGATTATTTTCGTTCACTTAAATGTGTTCATTTCGATCTAATTTACATTAACGACGTTCATCCTATCCGATAATCTCGGTATTGAAATCTCATTCATTACCTCTCCCGAGTGTAAAGTGAATGAATATGTGATTTTGCGTCAACGTCGAAGTCCCTCTCAAGCGTCTATACGTCACTTGGTCATATGAGTCTTACTCCAACGTCATAGATTGCACACTTTCTAATTCTCTCTCGGGTTATTAGATCGTCGTATTGTATTTAAATCCTAGTCCAAATCCAGGGTTACCTCTCCCGAGTGTCAAATCTCGTATTCTCTATATATCTAAACAAGTATATAAACGTAGAATAACGGTAAACACAATCGGATAAACACGAACAACCATTAACGAAACATAGATTTTATTCAAACAACGTTTTCGTGAAGTATATTAGTTCCTAGACAATATATGTTTAGCTACACATGGTTGTAACCCTATATACAACTAGAAATGAGCTAAACATATACAAACATTTAACCAACTAAGAAATAAAGGAGAGAAACGATGAGACTAGCCTTTATCTGAAGATCCGTCGCTAAAACTACTCCAAGAATGCTTCCTCCTTCTTCGCGTTGTGATCTTCTGTTGGTCGAATGGCCTCGAAACTCTCAAGACTCCCGAAATCATCCACCTCGTGTTTGGGAGAGAAGGGACAATATTTATTGGATTCAAAATATCTCAAAATATCCTAAAAATATCTGGCGCTAACTACTGCAACAGTGGATAGGTCGGTAAGATTCTGGCGGGTAACCGCTGCAGCGGTGGAGCTCTCTACATTTTGACCGTTGCAGCGATGGAGCTTCAGCAAACTTTCTTTATTCTCACCGCTGCAATGGTGGATGCAGGCTTTGAATATGACATTTTTATCATTTTTCTCCATCGTTCTTCCACCGTTTTGATCGTTTATGGACCGTTTTAGTCCATTTTTACCCCAAATACCTAATTTAAGACAAAATAAATAAAAACGTAATAAAACATAATAAAACGCTATAAAAATATTCGAAAACTACCAAAATCGGTTTGGAAATAAATAGATAAATTACATCTATCAGTAACAAAGATATTGAGCATAGAGACACTGATATGGGGATTTGTAATGAAATAGTACCTTATGGAGTCTATTTATTGAATAGTTGGATATGGAAAGAGAATCTAACCAATATTTGAGTTAGAGATTGGCTTGTTAGAGAAGTGCAACAGTAGTTTCAATTAGGTGTATATGCTTCCTCTCAACTAAACTATTTTTTTTCTGGTGTATGAGGACGAGTTGTTTGATAGATGGTACCTCGTGAAAGGAGAAAATTAGCAAATTGATGGTTCAAATATTCTCCCCATTGTCATCTCTGAATTCTTGTATAACACTTTTGAACTGATTTTTTATTAATAGCAATAAAATGACAGTAATTTTTGTAGGTTTCTAATTTAGTTGAGAGAATAAAGCCAAGAAAATCTAGTAAGATCATCAATGAACAAGATATAATATTTGAAGCCTTTTAAACCAAATAAGTGAAGATAGTCCCCATACACCAGAATGTACCAGCTCAAAAAGACTTGTACATTTGGATGGAGAAAGTGGGAAAACAAGTTTGTGGCTCTTAGTTGTAGCATAAGGCGTGTACACAATTTTGAGAAAAATAAGAAAGTTTCAAAAACTTTCCTAAAAAGTTGTAGGCTTCAATGAATGGATGAACTAGTACTAGGTACCAGAGAGAAGGTGTAGTGGTTGAGCAGGAACATGAGCAAGTTGCCTTGGTCATGAGAGTAGGATGGTTGGATTGAATTGGATAGAGGCCTTGACTAGAGGGGCCCTGAAATAGGACCCTTTTAGTTGAGTTGTCCAATATTTTGAACTCTTTGGAGGAAAAAAAAAATTGAGCAGTCATTATCATGTGCAAATTTGTCTACAGATAGCAGATTGGATGATATGGATGGAAAATGAAGAATGTTAATGAGACTAAATTGATGCTTAGGAGCTAAAATAGTACCATTTCTAGAGTTTTGTATTGTCAAGGTTTTGTCATGTCCAATCATGACCTGATTATTGCTTTTATAGGGTAGATTGCTCTTGAATCTAGAAACCAATCATTTCTAAGATTGTAGGAAGTAGCAATGTGAGCTTGAGCCTCAGGTTTTGAACTTTGATAATTGTCATCATGCCTAAACCATCAATCAAGGGCATTGCGATTAGGTTTTCCACATATTTGACAATAGATTTTTTCTCTTTCATTGCCCTTGTATCTTCTTTCTTCTTGTTGTCTGTTCTGGTAATCATTGTAACCAAATCCTTTATTGTTACTATTTGCCACTTCTTCCCCTCTAACATAACCTTCAGATTCGTTAGTATTTTAGGCATTATATACAATAAATTGTTGTTCGATTGTGTTGAATGCAATTTTCGGCTACACATGATCTTCTTTGGAGATGAACATTGCATTAACTTGTTCAATGGTTAATGGCTTCTTCTTACATCTAATGTAAGTTTTGATGGAAATCATAATTCCTTGGTAGGACATTTAAGGTGTAGCATATTAAGCCTTCAACATCAAGTGGTGGAATTTTGACACTAGAAATACTATCATCAATATTTTTAATTTGCGCAATATATTCCAGCATAGTAGCATTATCCTTTTTGACTAAATGAAGTTTGTATGTGAGTTAATGAACACGTGTCCTTTCTCTCAAGTATAATCCATACTTAAGATATATGAGAAAGATTAAAAACAAGATGCGGTACAAATCCTGAAATGGTAGACAGAATGTAGGTGCGGAGATGCTTGTCAGTTGTGATGTTTTCCATCATTATATATGATATAGGATGGTAGACATGGTGTTTTTCCAGTAGCGAAGTCAAACAAATTGCTTGAATCCAATGCATTATTAACTTGTGTGTGACAAACCATGTAATTTGATGTATTTAATTTGACATTAATTAGAACACTCAAGTTTGAAGCCAAAAAAAGTAAGCTTATGAGGTAGACTGTTCCCAGTCGTGGTTGATCAAAAACATGTCATGATTTCTACTGGAACTGACTTGTAGAAACTTTAATTTGGAAGAACTTTTAATGGATCTTTGCTTACTGATGTGAATTAATAAGATCCGATACCATATTGAAATAAAGAAGATGAGGAATGTAAAAGAAATATGAAAAATTGCAAAGTATAAGGTATGTAAAAATCTCTTTTATTCATCTATTTTTTTTCCGTACAATCAAGATGAATAGTCTTTTGCTATTTATAGAGATTACATGCATGCACTTTGATAAAATGTTAAAACATTTCAAATCTAACAACTATCTTCTATTATGCTGAGCTGCCATTCTTGAAGGTGCTAGGTTGTTATGCATAGATTCTCTACATAAATTCTTTAAGCTAGGTGGGGCTAAAATATGGGCAAGACCTTGGAGAAGAGATATTAGTATTGAGGTGCATGGAAGCCAGTTCAGGGATATTTTCTATTATAATAGAGAGGAAAAGATAATGATTGAAAGAATATTCATAAATCCTTCAATGATTGAATACAAAAAGAAGAGTATATATCGCTAAGATTGCAGCCAATGATTAGCTAGTAGTGCACAACTTACGTACAAAATTCTATTAACCTCTCATCTCTCTTACATCAGCAAATTCTCTAGAACGTTCTTAGGATTAACAACATAATTATTATTCTCTAATAGCTCCCCTCAAACTCAAGGTCCCTAAGGAAACAACTCTGAGTTTGGATCTAAGATCATACAACCTAGAACTAGATATTGCCTTGGTCAAGATGTCAACTTCTTGATCAAGAGCTGGAACATGTTTAACCTATAGAGAACCTTGAACAACCTTCTCTCTAACAAAGTACAGATCAAGTTCTATGTGCTTGGTGCGAGCATGCTGAATTGGATTTGCTGAGAACATTACCGAGCTAAGGTTGTCACACCAAAGTGTTGGGGGTTTTGATAATAACACTTTGAATTCTTGAAGAAGAGATTGTATCCATGTAACATTTGCTGTCAAATGAGCCAGGCTGCGATACTCAGCTTTAGTACTTGATCGAGAAACAACATGTTGTTTCTTTAAGTGCCAAGTAACCAGGTTTGAGCCAAGATATACACAGAAACCCGATGTTGATATTTTGTCATCAGGGTCAGATGCCTAATCAGCATCACTATACACTGTTATGTTCAGATTTGAGCTTCTACTTAGTCAAAGACCAGAATTAATTGAACCTACTAGATACCTCAATATACGCTTAACCACCTGCCAGTGTGTTTCCAAGGGATTTTGAAAGAATTGACACATAGAGTTAATTGTATATTCTATCTTAGGCCGGGTGATAGTAGCATATTAGAGTGCACCTACAATACTCCTATAAAGCTGAATATCCTTGATAGGATCACTACCATACCTAGATAATTTCTGCCCACTTGTCATACGAGTATTAATCCCTTTAGCTTATTGCATCTTAGCTTTGCAAAGGAGATCAGTCACATACATGGTTTGAGAGAGATGCATATCTTTACTAGTTTATGTTACCTGAATTCCAAGGAAGTAGCTCAGCTTCCCAAGATCCTTAAGAGCAAAAGTGTGACTAAGAGCTTTAATGAGGTTTGAAACAGCCTTGGAATCACTTTATATCACCAATATGTCATCAACATACACAAAGATGTATGTGCAATGACTAGATGTGTGTCTAACAAATAGAGATTGATCTGCATTAGCAGCTTCAAAACCAAGATTGAATAGAACACCCTGCAACTTTTCAAACCAAGCACGTGGTGCTTGTTTTAGCCCACAAATTGCCTTATGCAACCTGCGAACAAAATTGGGATGTTGATGATCCTCAAACCCTGGTGGTTGGATCATGTAGACCTCCTCCTTTAAGCTACTATTTAGAAATGCATTGTTTACATTCAACTAGCAAATGTCCCAACCCTGAGCCAAATCAATGGTAAGAACCACTCTAATAATAGTAGGCTTGATCACTGGGCTGAAAGTTTCAGTGAAATCAAAGCCTTCAACTTGGTGAAAACCTTTAGCCACTAAATGAGCTTCGTATTTGTGCATAGTCCCATCAGGGTTCTCTTTGACTTTGAAAACCCATTTACATCATTTGGTATGTTTACTAGGGAGTAAAAGTTCAAAGGACCAAGTGTCATTGTTCATAAGGGCCAAGTACACATCTCTCATAGCTACTTTCCAATTTTCATGTTGCAATGCCTCCTGAACACAAGAAGGTTCCTTGCTTACAATGAACACTTTTAGTTTAAATATGCCAGACTTGGATCTGGTTTGCATAGAATGAAAGGTAGTAGCCTGTGGAGCCTACTGAACTTGTTCCTAATAAGAAGGCTGCTGAACCTGTTCCTAAAAAGTGGTAAGAGTCTTAACAGAATAAGTAGGTATATTAGACACATCAGAAGTAGAGTTGTTAGTAGCAATAACATCAGGTACGGTAGTAAACATTTCAGAAGAATCAGGTAAATAAAAAATATGTTGTTGGTGAGATGAGAGTGTAGGAATAGTAGCTGGTGCAAAGAATAAGGTAGGAGCCGGACTGAGGCAAGGTTAAGAAAATGATTGAGTTTTTGAGGCAAAAGGAAATGAATGCTCATCAAAGAGAACAACCCTAGAGATAATGATTTTGTCATGAGGATCGAGGCACTTGAAGCCTTTATGATTGAGGCTGTAGCCAAGAAATATGCAAGGAGTGGATTTGAATTGTAGCTTGTGGTAATTGAAGGGTCTTGTGTTAGGGAAACAAAGACACCCAAAGACTCTCAAAAAGAGAAATTAGGTGAGTGATGATACAACAACTCAAATGGTGTTTTTTTATTCAAAATAGGAGTTAGAAGCCTATTGATGAGGTACACAGAAGTTCTGAAAGCCTCATCGCAATACTTTAGAGGCATTGAAGCTTGAACAAGCAATGTAAGACCATTTTTCACAATATGTCTGTGCTTTCTCTCAGCAATGTCATTTTCTTGATGAGAAGCAAGATATGAGACACAATGGTTAATACCATTTTTAACTAGGTAATGAGTAAAGGTCCGGTACTCTCCTCCCCAGTCAATTTGAATGGATATGATCTTATGGCCTAGCTAAAATTCAGCTTGCTTTTTAAAATTAAAAAAAGTTTGAACAACGTTTGATTTGTATTTGAGGAGATAGATCCATGTAAATCTTCAATAGGTATCTATGAAATGCACATAGTACCTATATTCATTAGATGATGGTGATGGGGAAGGTCCTCAAAGGTCATAATAGATTACTTGCAATGGTACAGTGTACTAAGTGAGTGAATTTGGGAGGGAAACTTGTGAATATTCCCTAAGTAGCAAGATTGACAAAAAGACAATTCCATTTTATTGATATTAGAGACATTGCATGTTTGCATAACAATTTTTACAATAGAGAAAGAGGGATGTCCTAATCTATTGTGCCAAAGTTAAGCAAGACTACATTTAGAGCTAGTAGTAGTTGGTTGAATTGAGACTGACAAACAACTTGTTGAAGCAGGAAAACTAGTGGAAAAAGTATTGATGTTTGAAGAAGGAACTATGATACTGGAAAGAAACTGAGGTGGAGAGAACACATATAGCTCATCCTTAAGCAGACCTGTCATTAAAACCTGTTTGCTTGCCTAATCTTTGACAAAACAATGATTAGAATACATGGTTGTCATAGGCAAATTTTGAAACACTTAGCAATTTTTTTGTAATAAAAGAAACATATAGAATTTGATTGAGCTTAAGGATTTTAGAAGGCTGAATGTGAGATGGAAAAGAAGAGAAACCAACATGATGTATTGATAACCCTTCTCTATTTCTCACGTGAATATGGTCTTAATTAGTGTAATCACTCCTAGCAACAAGATTGTTCAAATCAGATGTGTAGTGGTTTGTTGCTCTTGAGTCAAGGTACCAGCTAGAATCATAGGTTATTTGAGGTGTTGCAAGCATAGCTGACATAGTTGGTTGATTGTTTGGTTGTGCAGGCTGAAAGGTAGGCTAAAAATGCTCATCAAAGCGATGCCAGCACTAGATTGCAGTGTGCCCTGACCTGTTGCACACTTGACATTGAGGCCTAGGAGAATCCAGCTTTATCTACCACCATGAGAGTAGCCACCTCGAGATTGATAACCAAAACCACGACCGTAGCAATTAGAAAATTTTTCTCTGTTGGGTGAACTAAATCCACAGCCTCCTGAGTTTTGCTGATTGTAGTTACCTTGAGCACCAAAGTTCTGACCATAGATGTTGTTGTATCCTCCTCGATTTGGCTTTCTATTGTTAAAATTAGGGTGAGTAGCAAGATTAGCAAAAGCTGGACTTGAGTCAAGCTCCCCGTTGTGCTTCTCAATCCGAGTCTCTTGAGCTAAAAGCAAATATTCAATTTCTTCTACAGAATAGACCTCAGATCTTGAATTGACTGACACAATAAATGAGTCATAATCTCTTAGCAAACCCTTAAAAATAACATCAATGTGAGTAACATTATGAACATGGTAACCAATGGAAACTAGTCCATCAACACATTTTTTTATGTTAAGCAGATAGTCATTTTGAGTAAGAGCACCCTTTTTCATGTTTTGCAAACGATTTTTGTACTTAGAAATTTTAGCTCAAGTTTGAGTTGTAAAATACCGGTCTAGTGTAATCCAAATCTGAGATAAGGAAACACAGCCTACCATACGAGTGAGAAGGGTTTTTGTCATGGATGAGAGCAGCCATGAAACTAGTAATTGGTCTTGTTGCTCCCAGTGAGAAAGCTCTGGGTTGATGGTTCCAGCAGCTCAATCTGTGTCTGAGAGAAATTTTGGTGGTAGAGAATAAAAAGGATCAAGAAAATTGAGTAGTCGATGTCCACGAGCAGCTGCAGTCACTTGTTGTTTCCAGAGGAGGTAGTTTTCATCGGAAAGTCTGACTGAAAGAGAATGGTTGAAGGTAACAGGTGAAAAGAAAAATGATAAAAGAGTTGTCACTAAAGTTATAACAACACCTAAGCCCGAATAAGCCATTAGAACACCTTAATGCTCTGATACCATGTTACAAAAGAGAGGAAAAGATAATGATTGATAGAATATTAATAATTCCTTAATGATTGAATACAGAGAGAAAAATATATATATATATATATCTAAGAGCTGCAACCAATGATTGACTAGTAGTGAACAATTCACTAACAGAATTCTAACGACTTCTCATCTCTTTTACATCAACAAGTGCTCTAAAACATTCTTAGGATTAACAACATAATAACAACATAATTATTACTCTCTAACCTAACAAATAACGACAAACATTAGCTACAAATAATTTGTTATGTTGTACGTTCGCATTTTTTGCACATATCTTAAGGAATATCTTAAATATTAACTTTAAGATTCAAGTATTTATTATGCATATTGCGTCTCATCCACACTTATCCTTTTTATATTTGAATTTCACCTAGATGGCACATGCTTTCATCACTAGTTATGTACTAAAGTAGTAAGACTCAATTTCTTATGAAAATGAGTTGTTAAAAAAATATACACGTGCATGTTGGTAACAATGAAATGGGTTTCGCGCCCTACAAGAAGGCTCTTACCAATTTTCAAAAGGCCATTTCTCTCTCTATTTAAAACCAAAAATTTCACCCAGATTGTACAAATTTATTATGAATGTGAGAAAAAAAATCAAATCTATGGGTTCTTAAAAAAGAGAGCATATATTCATGTGAAATATTAGATTTGTCATTCGCAGAAAGAAAATTCATGAACAACTCCATCCACCTCAATCCTATTATACCCATTTATTTGCATAGCAATAGATATTCTACAGTAGTATATACACGCCATCATCATCGGTTGCCAATTCAAGTACCTTCTTTCCCACCATTTCGGTTAATATTTCTCAGTTCTTTTTTGAAAATCAAGCACTCAAAATAAACCTCTAAATCACGGTGTCTGTCTTCACTGCATCTGTTCAATCAACTCCAGTGCTTCGTTGAAATGGCCTACTCTCTGAGAAGGTCAACCATGCAACCATAATTGTAATGCCCCTGTGACCCACTGGCTTAGTAACATTTGGACAAGTCCGATTGGACTAAAATGCTGAAACCAAGGTACTAATAATAACCACATAGTACTTTATAAATCATACAATCTTTTTTAATATTTTCGATGTAGGATATCACAGTAATGCTCGATCTTGAGTGTATTTTAAAGGCGGTCCACCAACATGTTGAACAAATTTCCCGCCGTTAACTAAGTCAGAATGGGCAAAATGTGATAATAATAATTTTAAAAAAAAAAAAGTAATTGCATTTGGGGTGGCTCCAAATTCCATGACATGTAAAACCTCAAGTGCGTTGTATCTTCCTCTACAATGAAGTGCCTAGCCTGAAACCATGGTGGTCCATGAGTATAAATCCTTATTCACCATCTCACTAAAGATCAACGTGGGGGCGCCACTCTTTGAATACATGTGAATCAAGACTAATCAAGTATGAATTTTATTTACATATACGTGCATGTTGGTAACAAATAAAATATAACTCATTTTCTTCGCAAAGAACAAATTAATTGATTCTCAAGCCGGTGGTATTTGGTATGGATGGAAAATAGAAGGGAAATTAAAAATAGAAGAAAAAATGAAAAAAAAAATTGTATTTGGTATGGAAGGAAACTAGAAGGGGAATGAAAATAAAAAGGATAAAACACAAATTTGGAGACAAGTTTTTTTTCTCCCCCAAATTTGAGAGTAAAAAGAGAGAAATGGTTTTGGATATTAAAATTATAATTATACGCTTAATAATTGATTTTTTTATTTATTTTTGGAATATATGAGGGCAAAATAGTAAATTATATTAAACTAAATTGTTTTCTATCTTTCATTTCTTTCCCAACCAAACAACACTAGAGAAAATAATTTTCCTTTCACACAGGATAAAAATATTTTCTTTTTCATTTTCTTTTCCCCTCCTTCTAACCAAACATACCCTTACGGTTGTTGCAATTCATTGCTATTGCTTGGTTGAAAATCAATTTCATTTTACTACATCACTTGAAAATACATGTGATCATCACTAATTATGTTGTAGTAAGTCTCAATTTTGCACAATGTACCTTATGAAAATGTTTTGTTTAAAAGAAACTTGTCAAAAATAGTTGTAAACTACTAGATTATTTTTTCAAATAACAGTAGATGAAAAATAAAATGCATGTGATGAATTGGTAACATATTTGTACAAGAGCATCAAAAGAAAAGTCTTATCATCGGAGCCTCGAAAATACACTATCAATCCATACAAAATTACCACTAGTGCTTTCATCACTAGAAACTATGTGTGATTTCATCCGTAGTCACGTATTAAAACAGTAAAACTCAGTTTGACACTCGGTATCTTATGAAAATGAGTTGCAATGTCAAAAATAGTAATAAGTTGTTTAGTTATTTTGCAAAATACAATTGAAGAAAAGTGAAAACATGTGATGAATGTTCATTTTCTTTGTCAATTAAGATTGGACTCTCTTGGAAGTCACTTCAAAAATAAAATCTTGAATTTAATCTTGAATACATCAAGTCGATAAAGGGAGTGTGTTATTAAGATCGTTAGGTAAGATAATTAATCGAGGTAAAAGTAAACTGACTCGAACACACTTTACTAAGAAAAACACCCTCAAATTTGATTGGGGCTAGTATGAGGGCATGTTTTACGAAACAAAGTTTAATATAATATCAAATATATAATTTTTTTTATTACTAAGTTTTTTGGAGCTCTATATTTATCAAGGAGTAATGTGATGACTGAGTCAAAATTAAGTACGACCAATAGTCTCAAACTTAGAGCATCTCCAACCCTATAATTGAACTTGAACCTTTATTTATTCTAGATAAAATTAAGCAAAGCGTGTTATATATCCAATGGACTAGTTACACAATTAGTTATTTATATTTTACTTTTTAAATTAGATATATTGAGTTAACAATGTTTTAAAAATTGGACCAGACATCGAACTGAAAAAGTTGTTTGGTTCTTCAATGACGTCTTAATTACGTCATTAAACTAACTAAATTCAAATAAATCTAATAATTCAATTATTCTTAATATAAAAAACATAATTAGAGTATATATTTTAAATCATACTTAATAAATTAATTTTTTAATTATAATAAAATTAAAAAGCATGATTGGAGATGTTGAAATAGTTATCCAACTCTTCCCCAAACTCTCAAGGTAGAGGTCATGAATTCTAAATTGAAGCCTAAGACTAAGAACTAGAATTAATACACAAAATCTCAAAAATACTATTTATAAGTCATACGTAATATAATAATTTTTTCATGTGAAAAATTGTAGTAATGGGCTATCAATCTTTTTGAGAGATTAGTCAACATAACCTTTCTCTTGAAGCTCGGAAACCACCTCATTCCTCATCCTCAACCACATCTTGAGAGACTCCTGCTCAAGCTTCTTGTCCTGCAGCTCCTTCTGGTAGTTCAACGAATCCCTGTCCGTCTCCACCGTGCCCTTCGGCCCAATCGCCGTCCCTATCATCCCGCCCTTTTCGATGAACTCTTTCATCGCCTCCGAGTCGCCGGGGTATGGAAACTTTCGGCGCTCGTAGAGGTGGGCCAACTCCTTCTCCTCCTTCGGCTTTGGTTTCAGCGTCCACCACCCCAGCGGCGATGTCTCGTTGTACAGCCAGGCGGCGCCGAAGATCGTGTAGGTGCACAGCATCGCCTTGCCCACCTGCTTCCAGAAGTAGAGGTCGTCTTCTCCCAGCCCTATTTTCTTCAGGAACTTCTGGGTAGTGAAAGACTTCGCCAATCCAAGACCTGGACACGAATTTTATACAGACCATGGCGCTCAATTGATTCGTGAAACGAATTTGATTCAAAAACACTTTTGAGTTGAGCAATTAAGGCTTCAATATTTTATTTTATTTTTGAATAAAAGGTTGTATGCTGTTTCTTCCCATTGAGAACTTTTATCGAACACCTAGAAGGCAGGTCTAAACAAGCAACAAAAATACTATTTGTGCATTAACAATATTCATCGCAAAGCTTTTCGATTGATCAAAACGAATCCAATTGACATAAAATTTGGTGATGATACAGAGAAATTCAGCTGCTACATCCAATTGATCAACTATCATACACTATCAACTTAAACCTCCTACATAAATTTCGAGTCCGATTTTACCAGTGAAGATATCATAAATTTCTAGAAACAAAATACCTGTTTTGGCATTCGGAAATCGTTTGCGGAGCATCGAATGGGAGAAAATCGCGAGAGCAGCGTTGGGATCGATGGAGAAAGAGTAATTGAACAGAGGCCGTTAGTTGCTAGAGCAAGAAGATGCCGGAGTTCCGAGATCTCTTTCTCCGGTGCCAAATCAACCCAATTAGCTTTTGCATTAAGGAAATTGAAGGCCCAAATAAAAACATATTCGCTAGGAGAGGCTTCTTTAGACTAAGGATTTTTATTTGAATTTTTTATTATATAATCCCATAGATATATCATTGAGAAAAAAAAATCATTTTCATATGTTTAGTTATGATTCAGACAAAATAATACAATCAATTAAATTTTTAATCCTCTAAAATAACAAAAAGAATACTGAAAAGACACATGTACCCATGAACAAACTCTCTCTCTTATTTACATTAACTATCACTCACTATCTCTCTCTCTCACTCTAAGCTCACTTTCTCTCTCTCACTCACTCTCTAAATCTATCGAGCCTCTTTCCCTTTTGAATAGTAGCTTCACCGTTTGAGCAGCCTCCACCTGCAAACGAGTGCTACCATTTGATGTTCTCTCTCTAGTTTGTGGACTTGCGATGATGAAGACGAAACGATGAAGAGCTTGCGACGGCCTTGCGGTCTTACGATGGCGAAGAGCTTGCGTTGGGCTTGTGGTCTTGTAACGACGAAGACGAACAACAAAGAACTTTGTCACGGGCTTGTGGTCTTGCGACAGTGAAGACGAACAACGAAGAAACCAGATCTCTCTCTCTTTCTCTTTATTTAGAATCTTTGATCTGGGTTCCAAATCTAAAAAATCAACTTTGGAGTTTTCCAGATCTGAAAACCCAAAAGAGCTTGGGGTAGTGGGTTTACTTTTTTAGGAAAATTCTTTGAAAAGTCCCAAAATATAAACCCATCACTTGTAGGAGTCCCATCACCCTTTATTAAAATGGGACCCCTACAAGTGGTGGTTTTATATCTTGAGAGTTTTGAAAAAGTTTCCCAATTTTTTATGGTCTCTACTTTGTTTCTAGCATTTGGGTCTTGTCATTGAACTTGATGGGTCTTTTCTTCAAGATATGTGTATGTTGTGTTTTTTCATTGCTACACATACTTTTCTATGGCCCTGCAATTTCGGCTAATGAGTTTGCTTTTTCTATGGTCTCTCTCTCTCTAAAATGAAATGCATTGAAGGATTGAAGAACAGTCGGTCTTGCGATTTGGGGTAGTGGGTTTGCTTTTTTCTATGGTCTTTACTTTGTTTCTAGTATCTGGATCTTTTTGGGGAGGGTTGTCATTGAAATCAGTAGGTCGTTTGGGTGGTGTTTTTCGGCGGTGTTGATATTCGATTCGACAGGTGTTATTGGCGGTGTTGATGTTCGTTTCGGACTACCATCGACCACCACTAGCCAGATCCGGCAACCACCGCCGATCACCAGCCAAATTCGGACCTTCCCCACTCGCTCTATCTATCTAGTTCATGGTATTTTTTATTTGTTTTTTTTTTTTTTTTTTTCTAGTTCTGATGTTTAAGACACAAAAATATGTATTAACATTAATGTAATAAAATGTGCATTAAAGTTAACGCAAACTCACCCAAATGCGTTAACGTTAATGCACATAAAACAAATAAGGAAAGAGGTAGTAATGTGAAACATACACAAAAAAAAATAAAAAAAAATGCATTAACTTTAACACACACACAAACGGATAAGATGCATTAACGTTAACGCAATTACAACTTAGCATGTGTCACTTAATTGCATTAACGTTAATGCAATTAGAACCCCAACCCCAATAACTAATTGCGTTAACGTTAACGCAATTACAACCCAGCACATGTAACTTACTTGCGTTAACGTTAATGCAATTACAACCTCAACCCAATAACTAATTGTGTTAACATTAACGCATTTAATCTTTCTCTGGAATAACGTGAATATGTTAACGTTAACATAGAAAGACCCTCCAAAATGTGCATTAACATCAATGCAACACGACCCCAACACATATTCAGATCTGAATTGAAAATTTCTTATGGTTTGTTTGGTTTTTGATTTTTTTTTTAGATTTTTCAGATTTGAATTGGAATATTTCATTGAATTTGATTTTTGTTGTGGCTATGAATGAGGGTGGATATAGAGGGGGTGTTAATTTTTACGTTAACGTTGGTGTTGTGAGTGATTTTATTTCATACATTTTTTGAACAACATTAAATGTATTAATGTTTAACACAGAAAGAGGTAACAAAATGTGCATTAAAGTTAATGCAAACTCACCCAAATGCGTTAACATTAATGTACACAAAACAAATAAGAAAAGAGGCGGTAATGTAAAACACAAAAAAAAAAAAAAAAAAAAGCATTAACGTTAACACACACACAGACGGACAATATACGTTAATGTTAACGCAATTATAACCCAACATATGTAATTTAATTGCATTAACGTTAACGTGATTACTAATTCCGTTAACGTTAACGCAATTACAACCCAGCACATGTAATTTACTTACGTTAACGTTAATACAATTATAATCCAGCCCAATAATTAATTGTGTTAACGTTAACACATTTACAATCCAACCCATTTAACTTACTTGCGTTAACGTTAACACAATTAGTTATTTGCATTTATTGTGACAATCCAGCATTAACGTTAGCACAAAAGAAGCACAAAAAATGTGCATTTTTAACGTTAACGTTAACGTCAATGTTTTTTCTTTTTTTACCTCTCACACAAAATGAAAGCAACGTTAACGCACATAAAAAAAAAAAAAAAAAATACAAGGGAGGTGTATTGCTGAAAATAAAGACTAAGTTAACATTAACGTCATGTATTACTAAAAATGAGTAAACGTTAACAGACACAAATGAATTCAAGTTATTTGCATTTTTATTTTTATTTTACTCTTCCTCACATGTTTTGTGTGTATTATGTTAACATTTTAGGTAGAGGTATTGCTTGAAATGTTTTACATTAACGTTGACACACTTGTTATCCAATTTTATCTTGTTGCATGAGACAAAATGACAGTTTCGTAAATATGAGTGAACATAGTGTCTAAAATACAGGGATTTTTTTTCTAAACATTTTAGGGGCCCTGAAAACTTAATTCCATGTGTGAGGGGGTCTGATTACTCTATGCTACCCCTACAAAGGACTAAAAAAAAAAAAAACCCTTTTTCTTTTTGGAAAACATGACAAAATACACCCCTTAAAAAGGATCAATCTACCCAATGAAGTGACAGTAATACCCTACAAATGTGGAATCATATCTTTGACAACATTTCTTTCCATGGCACGAAAGTAGGAATGGTTACTAAATTAAAATTAAACTACTTTTTTGTTCTTAAAATAGTGATAATTTTTTTGTATATATATATATATAGTTTATTTAATTTGGTTACAAATTTATAATTATTTAATCTATTTCTTTTTTATAATTTTTTCATTTAGTAACAAATATTTTTTACAATAAAAACACAACAAATTTATAAATTTTTGTTGAAGTATCATGTTGAAGTCAACCCAAATGTGAAAACTGATAAAAAATTGTGAATGTGATATTGTTTTACTTGATTTAATTATAGATATATGATCATAGTGTCATTTTACTTCAAAACAACATATATTTTGTGTTGATTTCAACAATATGCGTCATTATTCAATCTATATATATTTTTTTAATTATATTCAACATTTTTAAAATAACAACACATTAGGTTTATAAAAATTTGTTGAAGTACAATATTAAAGTTAACATGAATATGAAAATCATGAATATTTAGAAGTTTGTTGATTCAACAAGAATATAAAAGTTGATTTAACAGATAGTAAATATGTATCATTTTGATGATTTTATTCGATCAAATTTGAGTATATAATGAGATCACGAAAAAATATACAAAATGATAGTTATTTTGGATTTAATTACATGATTTCAATTTAGTTTTAATTTAATAAGCCGATCATATTTTTTGGAAATTGTATATCAAGTGGTCATTCATAAATTTAAAAATTTGATAGTTGTTACAAGAACAAATTTGATCGAATATTCACATAGATCGAAATATAACCAGAAAAAAAACATTAGTTTGTGAGGTAATTTCAACTCACTAACCGGAGCATCGAGTAAATGCCCTCCCCCCTCCACAAGTCAACAAACATTGTTAGATTTCATGTCAACTAACCTAATAATTCACTTTAATAATCGTTATTCAGTTTCGATTAGTATCTAAGCCACCTTGCACTCACGACAAACTCAAATTCCTCTTTAACTTTTAAAAATTTATACTTTTGTCTTTTTATTTTTTAAAAAGATCAATTAAAATCTTTAAAATAAAGTGATTCTATAATTTTTATAAATTCATCGTAAACACCTATAAAGAATTATTAGCCTCTCTCAATTAATTTTTTAGATCAATTGCAATCGGAACAAAGAACAACCGTTGACGTCCCTAATCAATTCAACACATTTTAAATTTTAATGTAAATTCCCAATTTAATTTCCACTTACGGTGTCCAAATTCCCAAGGAGTACTTGATATCCCAATATAATATATACATACATAGTTTTTTGTTAAGATATATATGTTGATGAATACAGAATCACCGGAGAGTCCCCACCGGCCTCTTATAAGTGTACCACTTGGCTACCACCAGAAAAACTCCAAAATTCAGCACACTCAGCACCGCCAACAACCCGAAGAAGTAATGGAGGCGGCCGCGATTCAAGTTATCCGGTATCCACCCTGGTCTCCCATTCCTTGTACTGATGTCCATCACGATCGTCACCAGCAGAGAGCTGACGTAGTTCCCCAGCGCCACCGTCGTCAGAGACAGGGCGGAGCACAGGCTCCTCATCGAGTCCGGCGCCTGCTCGTAGAAGAACTCCAGCTGCCCAATGAACGTGAACACCTCCGCGCAACCGATGATGAAATACTGCGGAATCTGCCAGAAAACTGTAATGGGTATGTTTTTGGTGTCGTATAGGTCTTGTCGCCGGACGATTCTGAGCCTAATGACCTCCAGAATCGCGGCGGAGACCATGGAGAAGATGGATATGACGAGTCCAACTCCCATTCTTTGCAGCTGGGTCAGACCCGTTTTGTGGCCGGTGAATCGCCGGACGAAGGGGACGAGGAGCTTGTCGTAGATCGGAACCCAGAAGATCACGCTGAGGGTGTCGAAGATTCCGAGGGAAGCTTCGGGGATATGGAAGCTTGTTTTGCCTAAACGGGTGTCCATGTAGGTGGCTTGCAAGGTGAAGAGGTTGCCCATTTGGCCATAGACGGTGCTGAAGATGATTCCGGTGGCCCAAACGGGGAGGAGCCGTACGATTGCCTTGAGCTCCTCCACTTGGGTCACCGAGCAGAGCCTCCACGGATTTATAGAACTTCCACCACCCTTGTTGTCCGATTGGGCCTCCAGTACTACCGCTGCCTTGTCGAAGAAACTGAAGTCTTTTGTGTGGTCGAGCTTCCGGCTACCAACAATGGCGGACTCAGCAACCGTAGTCTCGTATAGCAGAGACTTATCGTCCGGAACTTCGACTCTGTGTTTCCTGAAAGAAGCCACCACCACCTGGCACAGCCGCGTCAGGGGACTGCCGCTGGGCTTCTGGTTCCGGTACCGCTTCGTACCAGAAAAGAACGAAACTACGGCAATCGCCATCGCCGCGGCGGGAACTCCGAATCCCCATCCCCAACCAATGTTTTCCTGTATCCAGACAATCACGGAGGCGGCGAAGAGAGCCCCAATGTTAATGGAGAGATAAAACCAGTTGAAGAAAGAACCCTTGTGCTTCTTCTCTTCCTCGTCGGCGTCGTCGAATTGATCGGCGCCGTAGGTGGAGACGCACGGTTTTATTCCGCCGGTTCCGAGGGCCACCAGATAAAGCGCCGTGAAGCAGACCGCCGTTTGAGTGTCGGTCGCCGTGCAGACGTCTTTTTGGACACAATTTGGCCTTACTCCGGGGATCGTTGCTGATAATGTCAACAATGTCATCCCCTAACAAAAAAATTACACATTTGGTGCATCAAATTTCACATTTGTTTCAAATCTATTTTTCTTAATTTTTCTCCAATAACAACAATTCATTTGAAGAATAAGAACAAAAAACATTAAAATTGTAGCAAAAAAATGTCTTCAGTTTAGTGGAACAATAAGTGAAGAAAAATCTCTATTGGAATGTCACATGCTAAGCACAATTTATTTTTCATCTAAAATTATTAGAAACGTTTTTAATTTTGTGGGATTGAAATAATTGTGGAAAAGAAGAAATATTCAATTTGGTAACACTCAAAAACCAAAACCAAGTAGACACCCACCACATTAGTGACCAAAACTGTTATTTTCCTTTGAAGTTTGATGGGTTCTCATTTCATGATTTTGTTTTTTTGTTGTTTCTTTTTCACATTAAAAACATAAAAATAGGATGAAAAAAATGATTTTTGGTTTTGTTTCGAGCTTTTTGGAATAAATTTTGAGGATGAAAACATAAACATATTTTCTTTTATATGAATTTTACAAGGGGAGAAAGAAAAAGAGAACCCGAACATACAAAAGTCTCATTTATTTGTTTCTTGATTTCTATTTTTGTTTCCAAATTCTCAAAACAAATGTATTTACGTTTTGCTTCCATAATTTTTGAACAAATTTATGAAAAAGAAAATCAGTACAAAAACATAAATGAAAATATGGGATGGGAAATACTAAACGAACGACACTTTTGTGTTTCTATTTTCCCTGAAAACTTGGATTAGAGAACAAAACAATCAGGTGGCATTTGGTTAGTATTTCTGTTTCTACTTCTAATAAATTGGGATGGGATAGAATGGGATGATATTAGATGAGAATTTTGTTTTTGTTTTAGAGTATTCCAAAAATTAAAACATGTTGGGAACGACCATTATCCTAAAATTGAACATAAACAAGAAACAAGTTTGGTTACAACATTTATTTATTTTTTCTTTAAATGTATGGTGGCCGGAAGGTGGTGGTAGTCAGCGGAGTGATGTTAATTGTAACAGGATGATAGTGGGAATAATTTTGTGGGAGTAAATAAGAATCAACATTTTTTATTTTTTATATTTTAAAAATTTTTAGAAATAGTTCCAAATTACTCCAAAAATTTTGAAAAAAAAAAAACCATATTTATCGAGCACATTTCTGTACATTAATCGAAAATATTGAGAGTTCCCATAAGAATTAGGGAACAGAAAACAAACGGATTGTTTTGCGAATTTATGTTCATGACCTAACTTTTTGTTAGAACAAAAACACTAAATAAATTCAGTCTAATAAACTTACCACAACATATATTATGGAGAAGGCGGCAATAGTCCAATATCTTCCCAAATAAGCATCCGCAAGAAACGCTCCCACAAGGGGCATGATGTAACATGTTCCTGACCAATTCGATAGGTTTCTTGAAGCGTTAGCGTTGTGCTGGTGCAATTGATTCTTGAAATACTGTATCAGATTTGAACTCATCCCATAGTACGCCAATCGTTCCGAACACTCGTTACCTTTTAAAAAAAAAACATGAAAAAAATTATCCAAACATTGTTGGGTACACAAACAATCATCGAACGCCCGATGTTCTCTCTCAACCTAAAAAAACAAGCTCATGAGATAAGATTTTCCTTTATACTTATAACCTGACCATCAGTTTTTCCAGATTTGATGTGGGATAAATCAAACAAACACGTCCAAAAACTAGCATGAGATTTAAAAAATAAATAATAATAATAATAATAATAAAATAAAAATAAAAAAAGGTACCGAGAATGAAAGGACAGGCTTTCCAGGTTCCGGTTTTGTTCCTGATAGCAGGCCTGTTCCGATAGTCCACTGTTCCGTCTTTGGTGTACATATCTTCATCTTCACCCATTGGATTCTTAAACTGATGCAAAATATTTTATGGCATGAAACAAGGATCAGAAACTAAAATTGTTCTCTTGAGTTTCTGTTTCTATTGCAAGTACTCTAGTAAACGAACAGAAACTCTTATGGAACCAAACCATATTGATCTCAAATTTCTGTTTCTATAGCAAGTACTCATAACAAAAACAAAAATCTGGGAATAGAAACACTAACAAGAGAAACCTTAATGCAGGAACACTTTCTTTTTTTTTTTTAATTAGAGAGAGAGAGAGAGAGAGAGGAACAAGAACACTAACCTGGTTTGATCTGAGAAGAGAGAGGAAATGAACTTCTGGCTTTTTAGAATTGGAGAAAGACAAAATGAGGCGTTGAATTTTAAGTCCTCTTGCCTCACTTCCCCCTCTCCATTTATTTGGGCTTCTCAATTCTATCCAAAAAAAGAAAAAAGAAAGGGATTATAAATTCGGCCGTCTTTGTCTCGAGTAATAGAGAAAAGGCAAATAGAAAAAGCCTAGATCCGCAATTAAGTATGAACAAAAAGGTACCTATCATAAGTAAAATATTAACACAATGATAGGCACATTAAGAATTTAAGGGTGCAAGTAAAAATTAGGAAAGAAAAAAATAATTGAACCCAGCCACTTAAAAATAAGGGTTTGGTTCCCGCGAACGAAAATTTTGTTAATGATAAAATTGTTGCATTGTGATTTAGAGATCCCGGGTTCAAATTTTGGAAACAATCTCTTTATATACAGGAGTAAGACTGCATACATCTGATCCTCCTCAGACCTCATAATGGCGGGAGGCTTCGCCCTTTTATGTATATATCCCTAGATCCAAACGGTATAATATATATATATATATCCTAATATGATTGTACTCCATGTGATTCTTTAGCAATTGATCATGAATAAGAAAGAAGCATGTTGGCAACGGAAATTAGTTAACACCAACAAATAGTCTGATCTGAGTTCACGTGGGTTATAATGTGCGGAACTGGCATCTTGTTGTACGGATTGTTTTTGTACTGTGAACTCCTCAGTCAACTCTTTAGGAGTCTGAGTAAGTACCTGTATAATGATCTGCTGGGGTGTGTCCATCGAAATTTATTCGGCGTGAGAGTAAGAGTTCATGGAAAAATGGGAGTTCAAGTGTATTAGTCATGAACTTCTCATTATCTGGTGCATTTATTGTCCTACTACTTACAAGAAATGAGTCGGATTAGCCCCAAAAAATTAGGGGTTTGAACTCGAATTATGAACATAATCTAACGCATGGCGAATTAGGTGACCATGGAGACTGCTCAGTCCTCGTTGTTCATTGATCGGACGAGGACAAGTAGACAAGATCGGACCAGGATAAATTATTATATATTCATTTACAATTTAAATTTTAGCAGTTGAATTATGCGTTAATAAAGGCTAATTAAGACGATAGAAATATGATATTACCTTGGTGGAAAGTGGAAACAACGTGGTGTGTAAAAGTCTACTGAAATTCGATTGGACAAATGGATATTAATTATGTCAAACCAAAGGCGATGTTAATGCTTCGATAGAGAGAGACATATGATTTGGCTGGATGTGAAGATTCACATCATAGTCCTGCTTAACGTAAATTCCACAGCGTTTTCTTTTGATTATGAGGTGTGAACAAAAGACTCCAGCTATTGCACTTTGACTCACCGTAAAGGACGCCATCATCAAACAGATTGCTTGCTTGCTTTCATTAATATACAACTACTATTAACCAAAAAAAAAATTAATTGTATCACTTTAATTCGAAATATAAATTCCGTTTTTATAAATAATAAAACAAAAAAACAAAAATATCAAGTACTTAACATGTGACAGTTAATAAATGACAATATTGTTGATGATTTCAAAATATGAACTATCCGAGATAGATCCTTGATTTATGCAAATAATGTACTACGGGTGAGACTGTCAGCATTACACTCTCACTATGAGAATCAGTTGTTGTTTCTAGTGAAAATTTGTAGAGTGATGGCAGGAAAAAGTGTGTATACCTCGTTAGACCCTCCTTGTAGTTTTTATAGGAGATGAAGGATTTATATTTTAAGTTTCACAACTCAAGCATTAAGTTTTATTTTAAGTTTCACAGTTGTGTTTAATCGATTAATTTTTTTTATTGTGTATTATTTTTTTATACTTATAAAATTAATAAAATATCTTTTGACACCAAAAATTCCTATTGTTTATAAAATTTGAAATTTATTTTAAAATAAAAGAAGATTGGAGTTAGTCCCACTTTTAAGAAATAAATTTACATGGCCATATGACTATGAAATATTTCGATAAAACATTGTTTATAAAAAAAAATTAAGAAAACCCCATTATCTAAAATTGATATCTTAAAATTGAACTTCTTAAAACCAAATAAAAAACCATAATTAAGATAATGGACTTCCACTATATATGTAAAGCACCTACCCAAGCAATGATGAAGACAACCTCAGATTTGTCGAGCACCAATCGCCACCGGAGCACCACCACATGAACCAACACGGCCAGAGTTGAATCCGTTGAACACCACCACAACAACCAACTTGAGGCCACAACGCATTCCTACCACCACCATGAACCTACCACGTCTGACCTCTATGGGCATCTCGCTCTCCCTCTCTCTATTTGTGTATGCGCACACACATCGCAGCCACCACTAGATGCATCGGATGTGGTGGTAGTCGGACCAAATTTGACATATCTGGTTAGATCACTTTCCAATTTGGTCAGATTGCTCCATCACTCCTTCTCTCTCTCTACCTCTCTCAAGATCTTGAAACTAGATTTAGACCAGATATGGTTTCAATTTTATTTTTTATTTTTTTACTCATAGTTTATTAGATATTTATCGTCTACTAAAGTGTGTTGTTCAACTTTGATTTTTTTTTTTTTTTTGGGTACATAGATGTTGGGAAAGATGATAGGAAAATATTTCCACAGTCTCGACATGTTTTCTCAAACCAAAATAGAACAGAAATAACATCACAATTTTAGTGTGGAAAACCTTCCTCAATAAAGGTAATAAATCACAAGACCTGTAAGCCACTTAAAACTTCCACTACCACATATAATAGGATTACAAACTTCACTCTTGGTGGATCTCTTCTCAGTCCCAACATGTTTTCCCAAACCAAAATATAACATAAATAACAACACAATTTTCAATGAAGGTAAAAAGCCACAAGACCCATAGGCAACTTAAAACTTTCACTATCACATATAATGGGATTACAAACTTCACTCTTAGTGGATCTCTCAAACAATATACAAAAATATGTATCTTTAATTTGTAGGTAAAATCTTCAAAAATTGACTCACTATTCCTCTAAGAAATTTTGAGAATTTATCTCTTTTTCTCTGTGGTCTGCTCTTCTTCTATAGAGAAACTTATCTTGTTTCCTTTGCTCATCTCCTCTATTTATAGAGGAGAGCTGAGCAAAATTTTTAGTTTGAACACAAATGATGAACTTCAGGAGAAGTGGGCAAATTCGGTTGCAGCATCTCCCTTTGTCAAAAAATTGTGAGCTTCTTCTTCCTTCTTTCAGTGAGTTGTCTTCTTCCTTCTTCTTCTTCTACCTGCTTCTTCTTTCTTCTGTGCATCTTCTTTGTCTTCCAGTAGAACTTGCTGGATTTTTGTGGAATCACCCAAAGTGGAGTGATTAACCCTTCAAATCTCCCCATCATGACCAATTTGGGTTTACAGCTATACTTACAACTTCCTTGCAAGCTTTTTTACTTTTCTTTAGGTAAAGCTTTTGTCATCATATAGGCATTGTTTTCATTGGTGTGGATCTTCTCAACTTATAGCAATTTATTTTCTAACACATCACGAATCCAGTGATACCTCATGTCGATGTGTTTAGACTTGAAGTAAAAAGTCGGGTTCTTGCAGAGGTGGATTGCACTCTGATTATCACAGTAGATAATATAGTTACCCTGATTCTGTCCCACTCTTGTAAAAACTTCTTCATCCACAAGATCTCCTTACATCTTTCAATGATTGCGATGTATTCTGCTTCTGTGGTGAATAAGGCAGCACATTGTTTGTAATCGTAAGTGCGACGAAACAACTCCCCCTGCAAATGTTATCAAGCATCTGGATATGGATTTTTTCGTATCCACATCGTTAACTATATTTGCATTTGTATATCCTTTCAATACAGGTTTTCCATTTCCAAAACATAAACAATGACTGGATGTTCCCTTGAGATATCTGAGTACCCATTGCTCCCCAATATTTCTTTCTAGGATTTGAAAGGAAACGACTCACAACATGATCGTTCCAGATTTCTTAATAATTTCATCCCTTAAATATATATTTTTCTAGGTTCTTGAGTGTGTATATACTTCTAATAAGTTCATTTTTTATATTTATAAAGATTTTAAGTGTTCTATCAAAATCATATATAAAAGTCACAATTTATTAGCACTAGAATGAAAAACCATTGTTCACTCTTTATACAATTAGAATTTTGAGAGAAACGAAGTTGCATATAAAAGTAAATTTCGTAAGTTTTCCAACGATTGATTATATAACAAAATCGGAATCTATATGAAAGAGAGAAAATTGTAGTTGGCACTACGCATTTGGCTCAGGCGCCTTGCCAGCAGACCATGTTTGGTATGTTTGGACCGTTACATTTAGACATAATGGCCTTAAATGGCCATTTAAAGCCATGGGGTTAAAAAGGAATAGGATCAAGGGAAAATGGTTGTTTTTCGGACAAACCAAATTGATTCCATTTTGTTTTTGTTTGCCTTTTTTTAATTCTTCTCCATTTTTATTGACTTCGATAGTAGGTTGTAGGAACTTCTTTTTTTTTTTTTCTTTTTTTTTTCAATACGAAAATTTTGAAAGCTCAAAGGAACAAAGAAATGAAGAACAACTCAATAAGCAACTAATCTTCCTTCAATCGGGTTAGGATTGGGGTAAATATTTTTAGCATTATGTAATATTGCATTTTTTATTTAATTTCGGATTATGTGTAAATAATTGTATGATGAGGAATATTGTTCTTGAATTAGTTTCATTGTGATTTGATTTATTTTCAAAATGTTCATGTAGAGATTTTGGCATTATAATTGTTTCTAGAACGTTAGATCTAATACCAGTGGTCTAAATCTAATGATCGTACAATCATATTCTTGGGAATTGATTATTGGACTGAATAGTTTATATCTAGATTTTAATTCACCCTAAATTAGAGTAACGCAAAACTTAAATACTGAAGATGAATCATGCCAGTGAATAATCAATCCAATCTTTCTGAGTAGTTCTGGCTTGTAGTTAGGAATACTCGTTTCCACAAATCCAAGTTAGAAAGAAAATGTGAAAACAACATAATCTCTAAAACATGAAACCCACAATTCCTAGCCCGATTCGCTATTTTCATTTGTTTCAGATTTAGTATTTTATTTTCTTGCATCGAAAATCCAAAACTCAAAGTTAAAATTCATTATCGATAAAGGAAAATGAATAATTAGAAATTAATAATTACAAGACCGATCTCTATGGTTTGACACCCAATTTGAAAATCATACTAAATCAGTACCGCGGTACCAATTACGAGGATAAATGTTCTCCTTGTCTCAAGCTTCTATACATGTTAACCACCATCGGTAAAGTTCGGGGATATATTGGTTAAAAGGACCAGTGTGTTGAAAGAGATAAGAGGGTCAATCTATCTAATTATCTCTTATGTTTTCAATTAAATCAAGTTAATTATACCGTTTAATCCCAATTTCAAATCTAGGACAAATGAAGTGAGATTAATACCCCTATAAATATGGAATCATATTGTTGACAACATCTATTGCCATGCCATAAAAGTAGGAATAATTACCAAATTAAAAGTAAATCATTTTTGCTTTCTTAAAATAACAATAATGGTTTTTATATATCGTTTACTTGATTTGATTACAGATCATGAACGTGTGTTATTGGCTTCAAAACAATATCCGTTCATATATATTTTGTTGTATAATTTGTTATTTATTGAATTCAACATGATAATGGAATATGTGTTGAATTCAACCATATGTATCATTGTCTTATCTAACTTTTTAGCATTTTTACATTTAATTACATTCTATATTTTTTACAATAATAACAAAATAGATTTATAAAATTTTGTTAAAATACCACGTTGAATTCACCACGAATGTGAAAACTAATGAAAAATAGTAAATGTGATATTGTTTTGCTTGATTTAATTATAGTTTTATAATCGTAAGGTCATTGACTTCAAAACAACATATACACTAGTTTTAGACCCATACATGGCGCGGGTTTAGAAAAAAAATTATAATAAAATTTTAATATTGAAGCATGAAATACATAGGTATTGTTTGGTTATAGTTTGATAATAATATCTTAAAACAGATACATAAATTTGTGTGATTAATGACATTTTATAAGTATAAAAAATTAATATATTATTGGGAGTTATAAAAATAATTATAAAAGTCAAATAGGATTTCGATAAATTAACTTTAATTAATATGCTACAAATAGACAAACAAATAACCACAAATTAAGATTAATTTATCAATTTATGCAAGTCAACAAATTCTAATTTAATTGATTTATATTGTATCTAGTTTCTTTTTTAGGAGTAACATTTTTTGAATCACACTTATTTTTTTAAGTAATTTAAAATGTGTATTAGGAAAATTAATCATATATTTATGTATTAATTAGAAAAAAAAAATATAAGTAAAAAAAAAGATAAAAAAAAAATTGGGTGGGGGCTACCCTTTATTTGATGTATGAAAAACATCAATAATCATAAAAGTAAAATAATTTTTGTAGAAATAATTTTTTATTGATATGCTATAAAATGGCAAACAAATAACCATAAATTAGGATTAATTTTATCAATTTTTATAAGTCAACAAATTCTAATTTAATTAATTTATTAATCTATATAGTATCTACTTTCCTTTTGGGTAAAAATATTTTTTAAGCCACAAATATTTTTTAAGTAATTTAAAATGTGCATCAGGAAAATTAATCATGGATTAATGCATTAATTAGAAAAAAGAATTAAAGATAACTAAAACAAAAAAGATAGAAAAGTGAGTGTTTGATTTATAAAAAAAAACACAAATAATCACAAAAGTAGAATAATATTTCAATAAATTAACTTTTATTGATATGCTATAAAATGACAAACAAATAATCATAAATTAGAATTAATTTTATCAATTTTTGCAAGTTAACAAATTCTAATTTAATTAATTCATATCAAATCTACTTTTTTTCCTGGTGTATGAGGACGAGTTGTTTGATTGATGGTACCTCGTGAAAGGAGAAAATCAGCAAATTGATGGTTCAAATATTCTCCCGATTGTCAGCCCTGAATTCTTGTATAACACTTTTGAACTTATTTTTTATCAATAGCAGTAACATGACAGTAATTTTTGTAGGTTTCTAATTTAGTTGAGAGAATAAAGCCAAGAAAATCTAATAAAATCATCAATGAACAAGATATAATATTTGAAACCTTTTAAACCAAATAAGTGAAGATAGTCCCCTTACACCAGAATGTACAAGCTCAAAAAGACTTGTACATTTGGATGGAGAAAGTGTGAAAACAAGTTTGTGGCTCTTAGTTGTAGCATAAGGCGCGTACACAATTTTGAGAAAAATAAGAAAATTTCAAAGACTTTCCTAAAAAGTTGTAGGCTTCAATGAATGAATGAACTAGTACTAGGTACCAGAGAGAAGGTGTTGTGGTTGAGTAGGAACATGATTAAGTTGCCATGGTCATGAGAGTAGGATGGTTGGATTGAATTGGATAGAGGCCTTGACTAGAGAAGCCCGGAAATAAGACCCTTTTGGTTGAGTTGTCCAATATTTTGAACTCTTTGGAGGAAAACAAAATTGAGCAGTCATTATCATGTGTAAATTTTCCTACAGATAGCAGATTAGATGATATGGATGAAACATGAAGAATGTTATTGAGAATGAATTGATGCTTAAGAGCTAAAATAGTACCATTTCTATAGTGTTGTATTGTCAAGGTTTTGTCATGTCCAATCATGACCTGATTATTGCTTTTATAGGGTTGATTGCTCTTGAATCTAGAAACCAATCATTTCCAAGATTGTAGGAAGTAGCAATGTGAGCTTGAGCCTTAGGTTTTGAACTTTGGTAATTGTCATCATGCCTAAACCATCAATCAAGGGCATTGCGATTAGGTTTTCCACATATTTAACAATAGATTTTTTTTCTTTCATTGCCCCTGTATCTTCCTTCTTCTTCTTATTTGTTCTGGTAATCATTGTAACCAAATCCTTTATTGTTACTATTTGCCACTTCTTCCCCCTCTACCATAACCTTCAGATTCATTAGTATTTTAGGCATTATATACAGTAAATTGTTGTTCGATTGTGTTGAATGCAGTTTTAGGCTGCACATGATCTTCTTTAGAGATGAACATTGCATAAACTTGTTCAATGGTTAGTGGCTTCTTCTTGCATCTAATATAAGTTTTGATGGAAATCATAATTCCTTGGTAGGACATTTAAGGTGTAGCATATTAAGCCTTCAACATCAAGTGATGCAATTTTGACACTAGAAATACTGTCATCAATATTTTTAATTTGCGCAATACATTCCAGCATAGTATTATTATCCTTTTTGACTAAATGAAGTTTGTATGTGAGTTGATGAACACGTGTCTTTTCTCTCAAGTATACTCCATACTTAAGATATATGGGAAAGATTAAAAACAAGATGCAGTACAAATCCTGAAATGGTAGACATAATGTAGGTGCAGAGATGCTTGTCAGTTGTGATGTTTTCCATCATTATATATGATATGGGATAGTAGACATGGTGTTTTTCCAGTAGCGAAGTCAAACAAATTGCTTGTATCCAATGCATTATTGTGTGACAAACCATGTAATTTGATGTATTTAATTTGACATTAATCAGAACACCCAAGTTTGAAGCCAAAAAAAGTAAGCTTAGGATGTAGACAGTTCCCAGTCGTGGTTGATAAAAAACATGTCATGATTTCTATTGGAACTGACTTGTAGAAGCTTTAATTTGGAAGAACTTTTAATGGATCTTTGCTTATTGATGTGAGTTAATTAGATCCGATACCATATTGAAATAAAGAAGATGAGGAATGTAAAAGAAATATGAAAAATTGCAAAGCATAAGGTATGTAAACATCTCTTTTATTCATCTATTTTTTTCAGTACAATCAAGATGAATAGTCTTTTGCTATTTATAGAGATTACATGCATGCACTTTGATAAAATGTTAAAACATTTCAAATCTAACAACTATCTTCTATTATGTTGAGCTGCCATTCTTGAAGGTACTAGGTTGTTAAACATAGATTCTCTACATAAATTTTTTAAGCAAGGTGGAGCTAAAATATGGGCAAGACCTTGGAAAAGAGATATTAGTATTGAGGTACATGGAAGCCAGTTCAGGGACATTTTCTATTATTATAGAGAGGAAAAGATAATGATTGATAGAATATTCATAAATCCTTCAGTGATTGAATACAAAGAGAAGAGTATATATAGCTAAGACTGTAGCCAATGATTAGCTAGTGGTGGACAACTTATGTACAAAATTCTAATAACCTCTCATCTCTCTTACATCAGCAAATTCTCTACAACATTCTTAGGATTAACAACATAATTATTACTCTCTAATAGCTTCCCTCAAACTTAAGGTCCCTAAGAAAATAACTCTGAGTTTGGATCTAAGATCATAGAACCTAGAACTAGATATTGCCTTGGTCAAGATGTCAACTTCTTGATCAAGAGCTGGAACATGTTTAACCTACAGAGAACCTTGAACAACCTTCTCTCTAACAAAGTACAGATCAAGTTCTATGTGCTTGGTGCGAGCATGCTGAATTGGATTTGCTGAGAACATTACTGAGCTAAGGTTGTCACACCAAAGTGTTGGTGGTTTTGATAATGACACTTTGAATTCTTGAAGAAGAGATTGTATCTATGTAACCTCTGCTATCAAATGAGCCAGGCTGTGATACTCAGCTTTAGTACTTGATCGAGAAACAATATGTTGTTTCTTTGAGTGCCAAGTAACCAGGTTTGAGCCAAGATATACACAGAAACCCGATGTTGATATTCTGTCATCAGGGTCAGATGCCTAATCAGCATCACTATACACTGTTATGTTCAGATTTGAGCTTCTGCTTAGTAAAAGACCAGAATTAATTGAACCTGCTAGATACCTCAATATACACTTAACCACCTGCCAGTGTGCTTCCAAGGGATTTTGAAATAATTGACACACAGAGTTAATTGTGTATGCTATCTTAGGCCGAGTGATGGTAGCATATTAGAGTACATCTGCATTACTCCTATAAAGCTGATCACTACCGTAGTTAGATAATTTCTGCCCACTTGTCATATGAGTATTAATCCCTTTAGCATATTGCATCTTAGCTTTGCATAGGAGATCAGTCACATACTTGGTTTGAGAGTGATGCATATATTTCCTAGTTTTTGTTACCTGAATTCCAAGGAAGTAACTCAGCTTCCCAAGATCCTTAAGAGCAAAAGTGTGACTAAGAGCTTTAATGAGGTCTGAAACTTCCTTGTAATCACTTTATATTACCAATATGTCATCAACATACACAAATATATATGTGCAATGACTAGATGTGTGTCTAATAAATAGAGATTGATCTATATTAGCAGCTTCAAAACCAAGATTGAATAGAACACCCTGCAGCTTTTCAAACCAAGCACGTGGTACTTGTTTTAGCCCACAAATTGCCTTATACATCCTGCGAACAAAATTGGGATTTTGATGATCCTCAAACCCTGATGGTTGGATCATGTAGACCTCATCCTTTAAGCTACGATTTAGAAATGCATTATTTACATTCAACTAGCAAATGTCCCAACCCCGAGCTAAAGCAATGGTAAGAATCACTCTAATAATAGTAGGCTTGATCACTGGGCTGAAGTTTCAGTGAAATCAAAGCCGTCAACTTGGTGAAAACCTTTGGCCACTAAACGAGCTTTGTATTTGTGCACAGTCCCATCAGGGTTCTCTTTGACTTTAAAGACCCATTTGCATCCTTTGGTATGATTACTAGGGAGTAAAAGTTCAAAGGACCAAGTGCCATTGTTCATAAGGGCCAAGTACTCATCTCTCATAGCTACTTTCCAATTTTCATGTTGCAATGCCTCCTAAACAAGAAGGTTCCTTGCTAGCAATGAACACTTTTAGTTTAAATATGCCACACTTGGATCTGGTTTGCATAGAATGAAAGGTAGTAGCTTGTGGAGCCTATTGAACTTGTTCCTAATAAGAAGGGTATTGAACCTGTTCCTGAAAAGTGGTAAGAGTCTTAACAAAATAAGTAGGTATATTAGACACATCAAAAGTAGAGTTGTTAGTAGTAATAACATTAGGTACTGAAGTAAACATTTAAGAAGAATCAGGTAAATAAAAAATATGTTGTTGGTGAGATGAGAGTGTGGGAATAGTAGCTGGTGCAAAGAATAAGGTAGGAGTTGGACTAGGGCGAGGGTAAGAGAATGATTGAGTTTTTGAGGCAAAAGGAAATAAATGCTCATCAAAGAGAACAACCCTAGAGATAATGATTTTGTCATGAGGATCGAGGTACTTGAAGCCTTTATGATTGAGGCTGTAGCTAAAAAATGTGCAAGGAGTGGATTTGAATTGTAGCTTGTGGTAATTAAAGGGCCTTGTGTTAGGGAAACAAAGACACTCAAATAAGAGAAATTAGGTAAGTGATGATACAACAACTCAAATGGTGTTTTGTTATTCAAAACAGGAGTTAGAAGCCTATTGATGAGGTACACAGAAGTTCTGAAAGTCTCATCCCAATACTTTAGAGGCATTGAAGCTTGAGCAAGCAATGTCAGACCATTTTTCACAATATGTTTATGCTTTCTCTCAGCAATGTCATTTTCCTGATGAGAGGCAAGATATGAGACACAATGGTTAATACCATTTTCAACTAGGTAATGAGTAAAGGTCCGGTACTCTCCTCCCCAGTCAATTTGAATGGATATAATCTTATGGCCTAGCTAAAATTCAGCTTGCTTTTTAAAATTAAAAAAAGTTTGAAAAGCGTTTGATTTGTGTTTGAGGATATAGATCCATGTAAATCTTCAATAGCTATCTATGAAATGCACATAGTACCTACATTTATTAGATGATGGTGATGGGGAAGGTCCTCAAAGGTCAGAATGGATTGCTTGCAATGGTGTAGTGTACTGAGTGAGTGAATTTGGGAGGGAAACTTGTGAATTTTCCCTAAGTAGCAAGATTGACAAAAAGACGATTCCATTTTATTGATATTAGAGACATTGCATGTTTGCATAACAATTTTTACAATAGAGAAAGAGGGATGTCCTAATCTATTATGCCAAAGTTAAGAAAGACTACACTTAAAGCTAGTAGTAGTTGGTTGAATTGAGATTGACAAACAACTTGTTGAAGCAGGAAAACTAGTGGAAAAAGTACTGATGTTTGAAGAAGGAACTATGATACTGGAAAGAAACTGAGGTGGAGAGAACACATATAGTTCATCCTTAAGCAGACCTGTCATTAAAACCTGTTTGCTTGCCTAATCTTTGACAAAACAATGATTAGAATGAAATTCAAATAATACATGGTTGTCATTGGCAAATTTTGAAACACTTAGCAAATTTTTAGTAATAAAAGAAACAGGTAGAATTTGATTGAGCTTAAGGATTTTAGAAGGCTGAATGTGAGATGGAAAAGAAGATAAACCAACATGATGTATTGACAACCCTTCTCCATTTCTCATGTGAATATGGTGTGAATTAGTGTAATCACTCCTAGCAACAAGATTGTTCAAATCAGATGTGTAGTGGTTTGTTGCTCCTGAGTCAAGGTACCAACTAGAATCATAGGTTTTTTGAGGTGTTGCAAACATAGCTGACATAGCTGGTTGATTGTTTGGTTGTGCAGGCTAAAAATGCTCATCAAAGCAATGCCAGCACTGGATTGCAGTGTGCCCTGGCTTGTTGCACACTTGACATTGAGGCCTAGGAGAATCCCAACTTTATCTACCACCATGAGAGTAACCACCTCGAAATTGATAACCAGAATCGCGACCATAGCAATTAGAAAATTTCCCTCTGTTGGGTGAACTAAATCCATGGCCTCCTGAGTTTTGCTGATTGTAGTTAACTTGAGCACCAAAGTTTTGACCACAGATGTTGTTGTATCCTCTTCGATTTGGCTTTCTATTGTTAAAATTAGGGTGAGTAGCAAGATTTGCAAAAATTGGACTTGAGTTAAGCTCCCCGTTGTGCTTCTCAATCCGAGTCTCTTGAGCTAAAAGCAAATATTCAATTTCTTCTACAAAATAGACCTCAGGTCTTGAATTGACTGACACAATAAATGAGTCATAATCTCTTGGCAAACCTTTAAAAATAGCATCAATGTGAGCAACATTATGAACATAGTAACCAATAGAAACTAGTTCATCAACACATTTTTTTATGTTAAGTAGATAGTCAATAAAATAACCGAGCCAAGCAACAGGTCTTAGGGGCTCACTAATTGCATGTTTTTTTTTTAGGCAAATTTTGTCTCAGACAAGCCAAGTAGGAGTGACAATTGAATAAAAAACTCTACCTTTCCAAGTCTATTGAAAAAATGTTCGATTTTTGAAGTGTAAACCAACAATAAATGTGGCTTTGTTGCTGTGTGTTGGATTTCAACTTGTTTCAGTACATGTTTATTTGTGTTTTTTTTTCCCTCACCCTTAACCCTCCCAAAAGGGTTATAAATCATTATTGCACTCGAATTTGTGATTGATTGGTCCTTTCGTGGATCTTGTGGAATGGCATGGCTTTGGCACTTGAATAATGTGGTCTTGGTCTTTGTGAAAATGTGTTTTACAAACTATACTCGAATATGTTTTAGGATATAACATATTTAATCCCCATTAATTTATGACTTCAAAAAATAAAAATTAGTATTTAGATAATGAAATAGGATGATCAATAAGTTAAAGAAATGTACCAAGATTCAATCCTGAATCTCACAAAAAATGTAATTGATTAGATTTTGCAAACTCAAATTCTCTCTTAAGTCCGATGCTTGTCCAAAAATTAAAAATCAAGAGCATCACTGTCGCATTGAGGAATTAGAGAAGAAATTTGGGGAACACTAAAATCCACTGGAGACGTCAAAGTTTTGGGACATGATGGTTTTTAAACAATTTTCTTTAAAAAATGGGGATACATCTGGTCATGATGTCTGCAAATTTGTGCGTGAACGTTTTAGGACTTGCGTCTAGAAAGTTGATAACCCTGAAATCATATGCCAATTTAGACTAATTAATTTATGCAATACCACCTATAAACTGGTCATTGAAATCCATGTTGCCAGACTCAAAAATCTTCTAAGTGACTTAGTGGGACTTAATCAGAGTATATTTTTCTCAGGAAGGATGACCATGAATAAAATAATAATAACTCAAGAAGTCATACACTCTCTTAGGAGGAAAAAAAAAAAAAGGAAATGGTTGTCAAAATTGACTTTGAGAAAGCTTATGATAAAATTAATTGGGACTTACGGGAAGAAACCCTATTTTCATTTAACCTTCTAGATCCCTAGGCTAATTTGATCATGAGTTGCATTAGATTATCTAGATTATCCACTCTATTAGTTCAATTCATGGTAGGAACTTTAAGAAAAATCTTGAAAAGGCTTTCTAATTGGAAAGTGAAAATGCTATTTCTTGTTGGGAGAACTATTCTTATCAAGACAGTCACCTCTACTATCTATTCTAGGGATTTTCTTTTAAAAGTCTTTTTTGTAAGGTGAACAACTTTTCAAGTACTATATTTTTTTGAGGATGATGGAAACTCCTATTTTAAAAAATTTGACTTGAAAAATCTTATGCTGAATTGGCAATTTTTTTCCTTTTCCTTTTTTGCCCTTGTTCATTTAAACCTAACCCTAGGAAACTAATTTCTTGATCTCACATTCAGCCATCTCTCTTCCTTCCCCCTTCTCTCTCAGACCTGGAGCGACGACATCGCAAAGCCTCCGCCGCCCTCGCCATATCTCTCCGCCACTGCTCTCGCCATATCTTGCCGCCACCGCCCTCACCCTAATTTCTCTCACTCATTGCCCTAATTTCTCTCATCCTTCCTCGCTCTCTCTGAGTCACTTGCGAATCTCAGCTCCCTCGCCATAGCTCGCCGTTGTGCCACTGATGCTCGTCATCAGTTTCCGTCGTTGCTGCTCAATGCCACCATTGTTATTCGTTGTTATTGTTTATCGCTGCCGTTGCTATTCGCCGCTGCCGCCACTGTTGTTCGTCGTTTTTCGTCGTCGTTCGTGGTTGTCATCTCCATATCTGAGTCGATCTACTCAGATTTAGCCAGATCTAAGTAGATCTAAGGAACGAAACGACGAACAACATAGTGGTGACGAACGACGGTGACGAACAATTACAGGTATTTTTTGGTTCTTTTTTTTTTTTTTTTTTTTGCTTTGAATTTTGAGAGATGATTATGCATTGAAGAATATTGGGTTGAGGAGAATATCTCATTCTTTTGAAAATTTATGATTTATTGACTTCATTTGACAAATGTTGTGGGGTTATACCTCAGTTTATAAGGTATGCTACTGATGGTGTTGTTCTACCTTTTTTTTTTTTTTTTTTTTTTTTCATGTAAAATTAGTTGTAGGGTTGTTCTAAAATTAGTTGAGCCAGATCTGGTTAAATTTTTAGTAGATATGTTTTTCTTTATAAATTTTTTGAATTTCTTGTCCTTATTGTTTGGTGAGGATTCAATTTCTGAATGTTTTTGGTTCAAGTGGATATGTACTTGATTTTTTTAGTAGATATCCACTTTGATTTTTTTTTCGAGCTTCCCTATTCTCTGAATTGTTGTGTTCCACCGTCGGTCAAGTGGATATTTACTTGATAGAATAATTATGCGTTTCAACTGTTTGGTTGCTTGATACGTGAAGGAAGAGAATGAAATTGAATTAGAATTTTGATATTATTTAGAAAAAATCAATTAGATTCAAATAAGTTCTAACAATTTCTTGATTTATTTATCATTTTTATCCTTTATGTGCAAATGTTTTATGTTATTTTTCAATTCAGTGGATATCCACAAATTGTTTAAATTGATTGTTTAGATGTTTGTGTTTATTTTTTAGTTCAGTGAATATCCACTGATTGTTTTTAGTGTATATCTACTTATTGATTTTTAGTAGATATCCGTAATTTTAAGTGAAATTTAAAATAAAATAAAATTGTAAGTCCCGAATATTTTTTCGTCCCCATCAATTTGAATTTTATTCTTTAATTATATTATTTATATGTTTTTTTTAATTAGCTTTGGAGATTGTAACTCAGAAAAAAATCTTGAAATGTGGCTGTAAAATTGATGCGTGAAGACCAATGAAGATGGAGAGAGCGCGACGGTGTGAAGACAACAGACGTCAATAGTCTTAAATTTCAACGGATGTCCACTTAGGGGTTATAAATGGATTTATGTAATTTTCTAGTAGAATGTAACCGAAGATTAATATTCAATAGAATTTTTATTTTCTAATTTTTTATATTTTAAAATTTTCATAGAATATTTACAAAAATAAACTAAAATTAAAATTAAATTAAGTGAAAAATAATATTAGTAGATATCTACTAAATATTATTAACTGGATATCTAAGTAAATATCCACTTAATTGATTTTTAAAAGAATTTTTAATTTAAATAGAATTTAATATTTCATTTTTTTATATTTTAAAATGTTCATAGAATAGTTAAAAAATAAACTAAATTTAAAATAAAATTAAGTGAAATATAATTAGGGTATTTATGATATTTTACAAAAAAATTATTTTTAAGAAAAATAAATTAATAGAAATTTTTATTAAAAAATAAAAATTGATAAAAAATTGAAAACAAGTGAAATTCTTAAGTTTTAAAAAAAAATAGCTAAAATGATATTTTTGTAAATTTTGTAACTATTGAGGGTAATTTAGGAAGATTAAATATGATGGTACTTTTGGAATGAACCCAAAAAGTATGAGACTTAGAAAGTTATTTTTTGAACAAATGAGACCCCTCAAATTTTTTTCCAAAATTCTATGATGAAATGAATAGAATTTTTTTATGGGGAGAATCCCAACATGAAAGAAAAAAGCTCCATCTTCTTAGCTAGGAAACTATCTGTAAAACAAAAGAAGAGTGAGGTCTAGGCATTAGAGAAGCCTGGAAAAGCAAAATCCTTCCTCTCAAAAATTGCTTGGAGTATCTCCTCCAAAAAAAAAATTGCCTTCGGAAAAAAGTTCTTAGTAGTACTAGTAAGTATAATATGGAGAGAAGCCCCAACACTTGTGGTGCAAAAACTTACCCTAACCCCGCCTTGATCAACCACCTAAACTGTAACACTATTCCTGCCCCGAGCCTATCCCTTTGCCCATTCCCCATCCCCCCTCGCCTCCCTCCAAACCAGAATATGCCCTAACCTCCAAAATGTTCTGCAATGTACACGTCCTCCCCTCCCAGTCTTTTGCACTTTTACAAATTTAATTACTAATCCGAACACACACACACACACATACATACATACATACATTGCCCACACTAGTACACTATCATTAGTTTGTTGTTACATTTGGGAATGTCTGGAGAGAGACAACGCACGCTAGCCACACCAACCTGTGTATAATGTCTATATTTTAGAGAGAAGTTTACCGAACAAAGAGTGCCTCCCTTCAGCAATGGGCTCCCCAGTCCCTTTGTTCTTCAAGAAAACAATGGTTCCAGAATAACCTCCTTTCCGACCCAGAACCCTCGATGTGATCTCCAACTCATCCTGCCATCCCATCCCATACATAGAATTAGTTAGGGTACTTGTTTTGTAAAAGTGTTTTTGAATTATATGTTATTGAACGGGTAATAGTTGGATTTTTTGTTTTTGAAAAAACGAAAACGTTTTCTGAAAAGTAAACCAAATTGGGGAAGAGCGTGTCCAAAAAGGGATGAATTTCAATCAGATCCTCTATCATTTGCAGAAGTAACAGCGACCCCCTATCATTTGACATGTAATTACGAGACCCCTTCTCCTAATATGATAAAGTAAAATTATCGATATGATCTTATATATTTCTTATTATTTTCAATTATTAATTATGAAAAATTACATCTAACTCCCTTTAGATATGTCCAAAAGGAAGCTAGACCCCTCGATTGCCATGATTTCATGCAACACATACCCATAGCACTAAGTTCGCATCGGACATTTGAAGATATCATTAATTTTTTCCATGTAAACTAACTGAAATACCGTCAAATGTTACATTTAAACTTCCAAGTACAATATTTCGAATAAATATAAAAATGAGAGTGCAAAATGTATATTAATCTTGCACTTCCATCCTTTTTTATTTTACGTTTTTCCATTTATTTTTGTTTTGTCCTTTTTCCTTATTTCTGTTTTATTTCTGCTCAATTTTCTATTTTTTTCAATATTTCAATTTTCTTCTGTTTTATTAGTTTTTGTTTTTGATTTTCTACTATTTTTGGGTTCTATTTCTATTTTTCTTTTGTGCTTTTTTCATTTTTTTTTTTAATTTTCTGGTTTCCATTTATTTTCTTTTGATTTATTTTTTGCTTTCTATTTTTTTTTTCTTTTTGGTTTCTTATTTTTTGGTATTTGAGTTCTAACTTTTATTTTCAAATTTCCCAACCCAAATAGGTAATGAAGAAGATAAAAAGAACAAAACTATGCAATAAAGAATAGAAAAAATATAATGGAAAATAAAAATTAAAAATGAAATCGAAATAGAAATAGAAATAGAAAAAATAGAAAATAAAGAAAACAAAAAAGTGGAAAATAAACAACAAAAAAAAAAAGTAAAAAAGAAAAAAGAACTTTGCAAATAAAAAATAAATATTGAAAATTAAAAACACAAACCAAAATAGAAAATCATAAAATAAAATATATATAGTAATTTCTAATATCTATAATGTGTTATATATTATTTAGTTAAATGTTAAAATATCAACTGGAATGTATTTAATAAAACATTATAGATATTAGAAACTTGTTCAATAAAAGAACCGAGCCAAGCAGCAGGTCTTAGGGGTTCACTAATTGCGTGTTTTTTTTTTCAGGCAAATTTTGTCTCAGACAAACCAAGTAGGAGTGACAATTGAATAAAAAACTCTACCATTCCAAGTCTATTGAAAAAATGTTCGATTTTTGAAGTGTAAACCAACAATAAATGTGACTTTGTTGCTGTGTGTTGGATTTCAACTTGTTTCAGTACATGTTTATTTGTTTTTTTTCCCCTCACCCTTAACCCTCCCAAAAGGGTTATAAATCACTATTGCACTCGAATTTGTGATTGATTCGAGTGCAATAATATCTATAATGTTTTATTGTTTTGATCTCAATTTTTTTTTTTTCCATATTATCTTGATTCAAAGGTAGTTATGTAAATTAAATAATTTTTAGTATACAAATTTTGTACTTATCAAATAAAATAAAAATAAAAATCAGCACTTAAATTTTCAATACAATTTTATCAAAGAACCTTTTGATATTTTCAGAATTTAAAATTTCAGTACTTAAAATTAAATTCTTAAATTTTCAGCACTTAATTTTTAAGTGGTTATCAAACATGCTCTCAGTGAGTTGTTAAAAAAATATACATGTGCATTTTGGTAACAATGAAATAGGTTTCGCGCCCTACCAGAAGGCTCTTACCAATTTTCAAAATGCCATTTTTCTCTCTATTTAAAACCAAAAATTTCACCCAGATTGTACAAATTTGTTATGAATGTGAGAAAAATAATGAAATCTATGGGTTCTTAAAAAAGAGAGCATATATTCATGTGAAATATTAGATTTGTCATTCGCAAAAAGAAAATTCATGAACAACTTCATCCACCTCAATCCTATTATACCCATTTATTTGCATAGCAATAGATATTCTACAGTAGTGTATACACGCCATCATCATCGGTTGCCAATTCAAGTACCTTCTTTCCCACCATTTCGGTTAATATTTCTCAGTTCCTTTTTGAAAATCAAGCACTCAAAATAAACATCTAAATCACAGTGTCTATCTTCACTGCATTTGTTCAATCAACTCGTTGAAATGGCCTACTCTCTGAGAAAGTCAACCATGCAACCATAATTGTAATACCCCATGTGATCCACTGGCTTAGTAACATTTGGATAAGTCCGATTGGACCAAAATGCTAAAACCAAGGTACTAGTAATAGTCACATGGTACTTTTTAAATCATATAATCTTTTTTAATATTTTTGATGCAGGATATCACAATAATGCTCGATCTTGAGTGCATTTTAATGGTGGTCCACCAACATGTTGAACAAACTTCGGGCCGTTAACTAAGCCAGGATGGGCAAAATGTGATAATAATAATAATAATTTAAAAAAAAAAAAAAGTAATTGCATTTGGGGTGGGTCCAAATTCCATGACATGTAAAACCTCAAGTGCGTTGTATCTTCCTTTACAATGAAGTGCACAGCATCGCCTTGCCCACCTGCTTCCAGAAGTAGAGGTCGTCTTCTCCCAGCCCTATTTTCTTCAGGAACTTCTGGGTAGTGAAAGACTTCGCCAATCCAAGACCTGGACACGAATTTTATACAGACCATGGCGCTCAATTGATTCGTGAAACGAATTTGATTCAAAAACACTTTTGAGTTGAGCAATTAAGGCTTCAATATTTTATTTTATTTTTGAATAAAAGGTTGTATGCTGTTTCTTCCCATTGAGAACTTTTAGAAGGCATGTCTAAACCAGCAACAAAAATACCATTCGTGCTTTAGCCATATTCATCGCAAAGCTTTTCGATTGATCAAAATAAATCCAATTGACATAAAATTCGGTGATGATACAGAGAAATTCACCTGCCACGTCCAATAGATCAACTATCATACACTATCAACTTAAACCTCCGACATGAATTTTGAGTCCGGTCTTACCAGTGAAGACATCATAAATTTCTAGGAAAAAAAAAAACCTGTTTTGGCATCTTGAAATCGCGTTGGGATCGATGGAGAAAGAGTAATTGAACAGAGGCGGTTGGTTGCTAGAGCAAGAAGATGCCGGAGTTCCGAGATCTCTTTCTCCGTTGCCAAATCAACCCAACTAGCTTCAAAATGGGTTGCATTAAGGAAATTGAAGGCCCAAATAAAAACATATTCGCCAGGAGAGGCTTATTTAGACTAACCATTTTTTTTTCCGGAAAAAATGACAAAATGCACCCCTTAAAAAGGATCAATCTACCCAATTATCCCACACATTTTTAATTGAATCAAATTAATCTCAAAATCAAGTTAATTATACCATTTAATCCCAATTTTAAATGTAGACCAAATGAAGTGACGGTAATATCCCTACAAACGTGGAATCATATCTTTGACAATATTTCTTTCAATGCCGTGAAAGTAGGAATGGTTACCAAATTAAAAGTAAACTACTTTTTTGTTCTTAAAATAGCAATTTTTTTTTTTGTATATATATCGTTTATTTGATTTGATTACAAATTTATAATTATTTAATCTATTTTTTTGATAATTTTTTCATTTAGTAACAAATATTTTTTACAATAAAAACACAACAAATTTATAAATTTTTGTTGAAGTACCATTTTGAAGTCAATCCGTATGTGAAAAATCATAAAAAATTGTGAATGTGATATCATTTTACTTGATTAAATTATAGATTTATGATCATAGTGTCATTTAACTTCAAAACAATATATATTGGTAAATTTTGTGTTGATTTCAACAACATGCGTCATTGTTCAATCTATTTTTTTTTTTTTTATATTCAACATATTAAAAATAACAACACATTAGGTTTATAAAAATTGGTTGAAGTATAATGTTGAATTTAACACAAATGTGAAAACCATGAATATTTAGAAGGATCATGTTGATTCAACAAGAATGTAAAAGTTGATTAAAAAAATAGTAAATATGTATCATTTTGATGATTTTATTCAATCAAATCTGAATATACTATGAGATCACGAAAAAATGTGCAAAATAATAGTTATTTTGGATTTAATTACATGATTTCAATTTAGTTTTAATTTAATAAGCCGATCATATTTTTAAGAAATTGAATATCAAGTGGTCATCCATAAATTCAAGAACTTGATAGTTGTTACAAGGACAAATTTAATTGAATATTCACATAGGATCGTAATTTAACCAGAAAAAAAAATGTTAGTTTGTTTGGTAATTTCAACTCACTAACTGGAGCATCGAGTAATAATCGTTCTAGACTCAATATTCAGTTTTGTTTAGTATCTAAGTCCGGCACAGTGAACTCAAATTTTTCTTTAACTTTTAAAAATTTATACTTTTGTCTTTTTATTTTTTAAAAAGAATAATTAAAATCTTTAAAATATAGTGACTCTGTAATTTTTATAAATTCATCGTAAACACCTAAAGAAAATTATTAACCTCTCCCAATTAATTTTTTAGGTCAATCGCAACTGGAGCCAAAAAGGACCGTTGACATCCCTAATAAATTCAACACATTTTAAATTTTAATGTAAATTCCCAATTTAATTTCCACTTATGGTGTCCAAATTCCCAAGGAGTATTTGATATACCAATATATGCATACATAGTTTGTTGTTAAGATATATATGTTGATGAATATGGAATCACTGGAGAGTCCCCGCCGGCCTCTTATAAGTGTACCACTTGGCCACCACCAGAAAAACTCCAAAATTCAGCACACTCAGCACCGCCAGCAACCCGAAGAAGTAATGGAGGCGGCCGCGATTCAAGTTATCCGGTATCCACCCTGGTCTCCCGTTCCTTGTACTGATGTCCATCACGATCGTCACCAGCAGAGAGCTGACGTAGTTCCCCAGCGCCACCGTCGTCAGAGACAGGGCGGAGCACAGGCTCCTCATCGAGTCCGGCGCCTGCTCGTAGAAGAACTCCAGCTGCCCAATGAACGTGAACACCTCCGCGCAACCGATAATGAAATACTGCGGAATCTGCCAGAAAACTGTAATGGGTATGTTTTTGGTGTCGTATAGGTCGTGTCGCCGGACGATTCTGAGCCTAATGACCTCCAGAATCGCGGCGGAGACCATGGAGAAGATGGATATGACGAGTCCGACTCCCATTCTTTGCAGCTGGGTCAGACCCGTTTTGTGGCCGGTGAATCGCCGGACGAAGGGGACGAGGAGCTTGTCGTAGATCGGAACCCAGAAGATCACGCTGAGGGTGTCGAAGATTCCGAGGGAAGCTTCGGGTATATGGAAGCTTGTTTTGCCTAAACGGGTGTCCATGTAGGTGGCTTGCAAGGTGAAGAGGTTGCCCATTTGGCCATAGGCGGTGCTGAAGATGATTCCGGTGGCCCAAATGGGGAGGAGCCGTACGATTGCCTTGAGCTCCTCCACTTGGGTCACCGTGCAGAGCCTCCACGGATTTATAGAACTTCCACCACCCGTGTTGTCCGATTGGGCCTCCAGTACCGCTGCCTTGTCGAAGAAACTGAAGTCTTTTGTGTGGTCGAGCTTCCGGCTACCAACAATGGCGGACTCAGCAACCGTAGTCTCGTATAGCAGAGACCTATCGTCCGGAACTTCGACTCTGTATTTCCTGAAAGAAGCCACCACCACCTGGCACAGCCGCGTCAGGGGACTGCCGCCGGGCTTCTGGTTTCGGTACCGCTTCGTACCAGAAAAGAACGAAACTACGGCAATCGCCATCGCCGCGGCGGGAACTCCGAATCCCCATCCCCAACCAATGTTTTCCTGTATCCAGACAATCACGGAGGCGGCGAAGAGAGCCCCAATGTTAATGGAGAGATAAAACCAGTTGAAGAAAGAACCCTTGTGCTTCTTCTCTTCCTCGTCGGCGTCGTCGAATTGATCGGCGCCGTAGGTGGAGACGCACGGTTTTATTCCGCCGGTTCCGAGGGCCACCAGATAAAGCGCCGTGAAGCAGACCGCCGTTTGAGTGTCGGTCGCCGTGCAGACGTCTTTTTGGACACAATTTGGCCTTACTCCGGGGATCGTTGCTGATAATGTCAACAATGTCATCCCCTAACAAAAAAATATTACACATTTGGTGTATCAAATTTCGTTTCAAATCCGTTTTTCCTATTTTTTCTCTAACAACAATTTATTTAAAAAATAAAAAATTAAAAAATTAAAATTATTGCAAAAAAACGTCTTCAGTTTAGTGGAACGATAAGTGAAGAAAAATCTTCATTAAAATATCACATGCTAAGTACAATTCATTTTTCATTTAAAATTATTAGAAACGTTTTTAATTTTGTGGAATTAAAATAATTGTGGAACTAAATATTCAATTTGGTAACACTCAAAAACCAAGTAGACACCCACCACATTAGTGACCAAAACTGTTATTTCCCTTTAAAGTTTGATGGGTTCTCATTTCATGTTTTTGGGTTTTTGTTGTTTCTTTTTCACATTAAAAACATAAAAATAGGATGAAAAAAATGATTTTTGGTTTTGTTTCGAGCATTTTGGAATAAATTTTGAGGATGAAAACATAAGCATATTTTCTTTTATATGAATTTTACAAGGGGAGAAAGAAAAAGAAAACCCGAAAATACAAAAGTCTCATTTGTTTGTTTTTTTATTTCTATTTTTGTTCCCAAATTCTCAAAACAAATGTATTTACGTTTTGCTTCCATAATTTTTGAACAAATTTATGATAAAGAAAATCCGTACAAAAACATAAACGAAAATATGGGATGGGAAATACTAAGCCCCCGTTTGGTAACCGTTCCCATCCCAGAAATTCTCATCCTATTCTTAGATTTTTAGAGTTTTTGTCTAAGAATAGTGTTTGGTAACCACTCCCATTTTTTTGTTTTCCTTCCCAAATGAGAACCACTCCCACTTTTTCTTTAAGGGCTGAGAAACAAAAAAAAATCACTGCACACAAATCCCATCCCATCCCAATAGGACACGCTTGTCATTTTTGAGTTTGTTAAGTGAGATCTGCCTTCAAGTTTTGTAAGCAACATTCTTTCTCCTTTTGTTCTGTTTTTTTCTTCGTTTTTCTTCTTCGTCTTCTACGCGTGGAGCGGTGTTCTTGATTCATCTTTGTCTAACTTCCTCCTCCGGCCTCCTTCTCCTCGTCTGACTTCCTCTTCGTCTACTTTGTGCCATCGTCTTCTTCGTCTACTTTGTGGTTTGGTTAGAGTTTCGATTTCGAAATTGATTTGGTTACGGTTCTACGTCGTCTTCATTCGTCGCGTTCTTCGTTCATCGTCGTCTTCGTTTGTCGTCGTCGTCCGCGTCGTCTTCGTTCGTCGTCGTCCGCGTCGTCTTGGCCGTCGTCGTCATCGTCGAACCCGATTTCATCGTCGCCATCTTGTTCATCGTCTACGTTCGAAATCGAAACTCGAAATCAAACATGAAACCTATTTCGATTTCAAAAATCAAAATCGAAATAGGATTCGATTTCTGTTTTTTTGGGATTTGTGATTGTTGTTCTTGAATTTGTGGTTTATGGTTCGTTCTTAATTTCTAGGATAAAATTGTTACCAAACGAGATTTTGTTCCTGGATCTACAAAAAAATTGTCGTTACCAAACGCCCTTATGCTTCCAAGAAGGAAACAAAATTTTCATCTCATTCTCATCCCACTACATGAGATGGTCACGAAACGGTTACCAAACGGACCCTAAACAAACAACACTTTTGTGTTTCTATTTTTCCTGAAAACTTGGATTGGAGAACAAAACAATTAGGTGGCATTTGGTTAGTATTTCTGTTTGTACTTCTAATAAATTGGGATGGGATAAGATGGGATGAGATTGGATGAAAATTTTGTTTTCGTTTTAGAGTATTCTGAAAATAAAAACATGTTGGGAACGAGCATTATCCTAAAATTGAACATAAAAAAAAAAAAAAAAAAAACAAGTTTGGTTACAATATTTATTTATTTTTTTTTTAAATGTATGGTGGCCGGAAAGTGGTGGTAGTCAACGGAGCGGTGTTAACTGTAACAGGATGATAGTAGGAATAATTTTTGTGGGAGTGAATAAGAATCAACATTTTTTATTTTTTATATTTTAAAAATTTTTAGAAATAGTTCCAAATTACTCCAAAAATTTTGAAAAAAAAAAAACGTATTTATCAAACGCAGTTTTGTACATTAATCGAAAATATTGAGAGCTCCCATAAGAATTAGGGAACAGAAACCAAACGGATTGTTTTGCGAATTTATGTTCATGACCTAACTTTTTGTTAGAACAAAAACACTAAATAAATTCAGTCTAATAAACTTACCACAACATATATTATGGAGAAGGCGGCAATAGTCCAATATCTTCCCAAATAAGCATCCGCAAGAAACGCTCCCACAAGGGGCATGATGTAACATGTTCCCGACCAATTCGACAGGTTTCTTGAAGCGTTAGCGCTGTGCTGGTGCAATTGATTCTTGAAATACAGTATCAGATTGGAACTCATCCCATAGTACGCCAATCGTTCCGAACACTCGTTACCTTTTTTAAAAAAAAACATGAAAAAAATTATCCAAACATTGCTGGGTACACAAACAATCATCGAACGCCCGATGTTCTCTCTCAACCTAAAAAAACAAGCTCATGAGATAAGATTTTCCTTTATACTTATAACCTGACCATCAGTTTTTCCAGATTTGATGTGGGATAAATCCAACAAACACGTTCTAGAAACTAGCATGAGATTTAAAAAATAAATAATAATAATAAAAAAAAGGTACCAAGAATGAAAGGACAGGCTTTCCAGGTTCCGGTTTTGTTCCTGATAGCAGGCCTGTTCCGATAGTCCACTGTTCCGTCTTTGGTGTACATATCTTCATCTTCACCCATTGGATTCTTAAACTGATGCAAAATATTTTATGGCAAGAAACAAGGATCAGAAACTAAAATTGTTCTCTTGGGTTTCTGTTTCTATTGCAAGTACTTTGGTAAACGAACAGAAACTCTTATGGAACCAAACCATATTGATCTCAAATTTATGTTTCTATAGCAAGTACTCATAACAAAAACAGAAATCTGGGAATAGAAACACTAACAAGAGAAACCTTAATGCAGGAACACTTTTTTTTTTTTTTTTTTTAATTAGAGAGAAAGAGAGAGAGAGAGAGAGGAACAAGAACACTAACCTGGTTTGATCTGAGAAGAGAGGAGAAATGAACTTCTGGCTTTTTATAATTGGAGAAAGACAAAATGGCTTTTTAGAAATGAATTTTAAGTCCTCTTGCCTCACTTCCTCGCCTCCATTTATTTGGGCTTCTCAATTCTATCCAAAAAAGGAAAGGGATTGAAATAATAGTATATTTTTAAGGAACAAGTTGTTATAAATTCGCCCGTCTTTGTCTCGAGTAATAGAGAAAGGCAAATAGAAAAAGCCTAGATCCCCAATTAAGTATTAACAAAAAGGTACCTATCATATTAACACAATGATAGGGACATTAAGAATTTAAGGGTGCAAGTAAAAATTAAGAAAGAAAAAAATAATTGAACCCAACCACTTAAAAATAATGGTTTGGTTCCCGCGAACGAAAATTTTGTTAGTATGTATATATATAAACCTTGGGTATAATGATAAAATTGTTGCATTGTAATTTAGAGATCTCGGGTTCAAATTTTAGAAACAATCTCTCTATATACAGGAGTAAGACTGCATACATCTAATCCTCCTCAGACTTCATAATGGCGGGAGGCATCGCCCTTTTATGTATATATCCCTAGAGCCAAACGGTATACTAAGGTGGCGTTTGGTTAGTGTTCCCACTTTTTTTAACCCAACTGGAATGGGTTGGGTTGAGTTGAATTGGGTTGAGTTGAGAATTTTGGGAATAGAATTACGTTTGGTAACGACAATTTTTGTTTTGTGCTGAGAACAGAATGTGTTTGGTAACGATTTTATCCTAAAACTAATTTATTTATTCTTTTAATTTTTTTTTTTGTTTGGTGGCGGCCAGACGGCGGCGGCGGCGGCAGGTGGCCGGACGGTCGCCGGAGGTGCCCGGAGACGGCGGTCGGTCTCCGGACGGTGGCCGGCGGCGGCGGATGGTGGTGGTCGGCCGGCAGATGAAGTCGAAAGTTGAGAACTTTAAGTTGAGTTTTTTGGGCACAAAAAGAAACAACTTTTTTTTATTTCTGGTTTCTTTAGGATTTTGAGAATCAATTCCTATTTTTTGGATTGGGTTGGGTTGGGTTGGGTTGGGTTGGGTTTTGTGCGTTGCCAAACGCGTTCCCAACAATCAATCCCTGAATTTTTGGGTTGGGTTTGGTTGGGAACACTAACCAAACGGGGCCTAATATGATTGTACTCCATGTGATTCTTTAGCAATTGATCATGAATAAGAAAGAAGCTTGTTGGCAACCGAAATTAGTTAACACCAACAAATAGTCTGATCGAAGTTCATGGATTATATTGTGTTGAACTGGCATCTTGTTGTGCGGATTGTTTTTGTACTGTGAACTCCTCAGTCAACTCTTTAGGAGTCCGAGCAAGTACCTGTATAATGATATGCTGGGGTGTGCCTATCGAAATTTATTTGGCGTGAGAGTAAGAGCTCATAGAAAAATGAGAGTTCAAGTGTATTAGTCATGAACTTCTCATTATCTGGTGTATTTATTGTCCCACTACTTATAAGAAATGAGTCGGATTAGCCCCAAAAATTAGGGGTTTGAATTCGAATTATGAACATAATCTAATGCGTGTCGAATTTGGTGACTGTGGAGACTGCTTGGTCCTCGTTGTTCATTGATCAGACGAGGACAAATTATTATATATTCATTTGCAATTTAAATTTTAGTACATGAATTATGCGTTAATAAAGGCTAATTAAGACGATAGAAATATGATATTACCTTGGGGGAAAGTGGAAACAACGTGGTGTGTAAAAGTCTACTGAAATTCGATGGGACCAATGGATATTAATTATGTCAAACCAAAGGCGACGTTGATGCTTCGATAGAGAGAAACATATGATTTGGCTGGATGTGAAGATTCACATCATGGTCCTGCTTAACGTAAATTCCACAGCGTTTTCTTTTGAATATGAGGTGTGAACAAAAGACTCCAGCTATTGCACGTTGACTCACCGTAAAGGACGCCATCATCATACAGCTTGCTTGCTTGCTTTCATTAATATACAACTACTACTAACCAAAAAAAAAAATATTTAATTGTATCACTCTAATTCAAAATATAAATTCCCTTTTTATAAATAATAAAACAAAAAAACAAAAATATCAAGTAGTTAACATGTGAGAGTTAATGAATGACAATATTGTTGATGATTTCAAAATATGAACTGTCCGATATAGTTCCTTGAGATTCGTGAAGGATATACCGCAGGTGAGACTGTCATCGTTACACTTTTACTATGAGAATCATTTGTTGTTTCTAGTGAAAATTTGTAGAGTGATGGTAAAAAAAAGTGTGCATACCTCGTTAGATCATCTTTTTAGTATTTATAGGAGATGGAGGATTTGTATTTTAAGTTTCACAACTCAAGCGTTAAGTTATATTTTAAGGTAGCGTTTGGTAACCGTTTCTGTTTCCATTCCAGCAGTGGGATGAGATGGATGAGAATTTTGTTTTCTTTTTGGGAGTAAAATTGCGTTTGGTAACATTAATTTTTTTTTAGTTTTGGGAAGAGAATTGTGTTTGGTAACGATTTTATCCTAAAATCATTTTTTTTTTTTTTTTTTTCTGTTTTGGCCTGACGACGGTGGCTCTGGCACCGGCGGACGGCGGTGGCGCCAGCGCCGGCGACGGTCGGAAGTGGCCGAAAAATTTCTGACCGGACGGTGACCGGCGACGGTTGCCGGAGATGGCCGGCGGCGGCGGACGGTGACCGGCGACGGTCACCGGAGACGGGTGGCCGGCGGCGGCGGTGGTCGCCCGGTAGGTGAATAGTAACTATGTGTTTTGAGAATGGAATGAGAATAATGAGAAATAACTTTTTTTTGTTTTTCATTTCTTAAGAAAAAAGTGGACACAATTCTCAAATGGGAATGAAATGGAAACGGAAATAAAAATTACCAAACGCTATTCTCAAATAGAATTCCCAAAATTCTGAGAATGGAATAGGAATTTTTTGAATGAAAATGGTTACCAAACGGGAACTAAGTTTCACAATTGTGTTTAATCGATTAATTTTTTTTTTATTGTGTATCATCTTTTTATACTTATAAGATCGATAAAATATCTTTTGACACCAAAAATTCCTATTATTTATAAAATTTGAAATTTATTTTAAAATAAAAGAGATTGGAGTTAGTCCCACATTTAAGAAATAAATTTACATGGCCATATGACTATGAAATTTTTCGATAAAACATTGTTTATAAAAAAAAAATTAAGAAAACCCCATTATCTAAAATTGATATCTTAAAATTGAACTTCTTAAAACCAAATAAAAAACCATAATTAAGATAATGGACTTCCACTATATATGTGAAGCACCCACCCAAGCAATGACGAAGACAACCTCAGATTTGTCGAGCACCAATCGCCACCGGAGCACCACCACATGAATCTAAATGTTTTTTTTTAGGAGAAACATTTTTGAATCACACTTATTTTTTTTAAGTAATTTAAAATGTGTATTAGAAAAATTAATCATATATTTATGTATTAATTAGAAAAAAAAAATTAAATATAAGTAAAAAAAAAAAAAGATAAAAAAGAAAAAAGAAAAAAAAAAATTGGGTGGGGGCTACCCTTTATTTGATGTATAAAAAACATCAATAATCATAAAAATAAAATAATATTTGTAGAAATAATTTTTTATTGATATGCTATAAAATGGCAAACAAATAATCATAAATTAGGATTAATTTTATCAATTTTTACAAGTCAACAAATTCTAATTTATTTAATTTATTAATCTATATAGTATCTGCTTTCCTTTTGGGTAAAAAAAAAATTTAAGCCACAAATATTTTTTTAAGTAATTTAAAATGTGCATCAGGAAAATTAATCATAAATTAATGTATTAATTAGAAAAAAAAAATTAAAGATAACTAGAACAAAAAAGATATAAAAAAAAAAAAAAAAAGTGAGTGTTTGATTTATAAAAAAACACAAATAATCACAAAAGTAAAATAATATTTCAATAAATTAACTTTTATTGATATGCTATAAATGACAAACAAATAATCATAAATTAGAATTAATTTTATCAATTTTTGCAAGTTAACAAATTCTAATTTAATTAATTCATATCAAATCTACTTTTTTTTTTTTTTTTTTTTTCTGGGTAGAAATAATTTTTTAATCACAATTATTTTTTCATGTAGTTTAAAATGAGCATCAAAAAAATAAATCATATATTTGTGCATTAATTAAAAAAATTAAATATAACGAACATAAAAAAGATAACAAATTGAGTGACGTCTTTATTTGTTGTTTAAAAAAAAAAAAAAAGAAGACAGACTACTAAAAAACTTCAAAGATCCATACTTTAACCTCATTGAACCCCTCTCTCTCCTTATACTTTTAAGTATTAGATTAGATTATTCATTATTATTATTATTATTATTATTACTTTACCAATTTTTGCAAGATAAATTCTCCAACCTAATTAATTTATATCATATTTAATTTATTTTAAATTGAAAATATTTTTTAAATCACAATTATTTTTAAAAAATAATTTAAAATGTGCACCAAGAATGTCAATCATATATTTGTACAATAATTAGAAAAAATTTAAATATAACTAAAAAAATTTGAGTAAGACACTCATTATTTGATATATAAAAGAATAAAAAAATATAGAAGAACTCACCAAAATGCTTGAACCATCCATTCTCCAACTTTACTAAAACATCTCTCTCTCATTCCACTTTTAAGTATTAGTATTAAATTATTCATTATTATTATTATTATTATTACTACTACTACTACTTTACCAATTTTTGCAAGAAATATTTTTCAACCTAATTAATTTATATCATATCTAATTTATTTTTGGTTGAAAATATTTTATAAATCATAATTTTTTTTAAGTAATTTAAAATGTACACCAGGAAAATTAATCATATTATATTAATTAGAAAACATTAAATATAACTTAAAAAAAATTGAGTAGGACACTCATTATTTGATATATGAAAAAATAAAAACAAATAGAAGAATTCATCAAAATGCATGAAAAAATCATTCTCCAACCTCATTAAAACTTTCTTTCTCCTTCCACTTTTAAATATTAGTATTAGATTTGTATATATTTTGTTGTACAACCTTACACACAAAATAAACGAACGAGAAATAAATAAGAAATAAAATTTACATTGATAGATATAAGAAAATATACAGTCCAAACCCGATTGACGTATTTAGTCTCTCATGGAACTGTAAAACACCATCTTTTATCCTCCTTCCTCATCTTAGACCTTCAAGATCCTTTGTAGAGTGTTTTTCTTCCAAGTTATGTCAAGAATATGTGAAGAATGGCCAAAATCTCTTTTCAATTATGAAATCCTCTTCCAATGTAACGGTTCCCCAAATTAGGGAACCTTTAATTCCCTCATTGTTATAAAGGTTATGGACACAACTTGGGCGGTTGCGCCCACAACCTCTCACGTTACCAAGTCGTTGGCGTGACTTGGGGGTCGCAGCAACTGTGATCATGGCCAAAAGCGCTATTTAGCACCTCTAGTTCAAGTCACAATTGCGACCTTTTACAATCGCACACCGATCTTTTCCAAATGATTGGTTTTAGCCCTCTCTTTTAGATCTGTTTTTTTCTATTTGCAACTCCTAAACCTGTATCTTCATAGATTACCAAAATTGCATTACTATCAATCGAATTATGCTTGAAACGCTATCAAAATTATGATTCAAACGGGACAAGAATGATTTATGTTTAATAGTAATCACCATCCACTACTAGGAGAGAACCCTTGGATTTTTTAAGGTCTTCTAGGTGGTTCCCAGCATCTCAAGAAGCCCCATAAATATTACTTTTGACTTGTTCATGTTGAAGTTCACAACGAACTGATCAAAAGCGATTACAAATAAGACCTACAACCAAGTCATGATCATGAGGTAATCCCAATCTCAACTTTTTCAGTCACTCAACTTGACTGATCATCGTGAACATGTGATCCCTAACCGATGATTGATCTGAGTATGCTCTTTTGAGAGCATCTGAACACAAACAGTATCGAATTGAATAAGTTTCGATTCTCTCAGAAACAACACAAATGTCTAACATTTAATATTATATACACAAAGGATCTTTTGGGGAGGGGATTTCTTAGATCAGATCTAATCTTAAAACGCAAGGATAACTCTGTTTTGAAGAGAATTTAGGGAGAGTTTTGAATTTAGGGGGGGCAACAAAATTCAAATCAATAAGCATAAACAGAAAATGAATTCTCACAAACAGAGAAAGAGAGCTCTAAGATAGGACAAGAGGTGACTGAATTTTCTGAGGAGATGGACAACCATACGGTCTTCCTCTCCTTATAAAATCTGTCCAGTATTCAATTTTCTTTTTATTTCTCAAAATTATAATAATTTTGGGATTAGTCACAAAATTTTGAGCACGACATAAAAATGGTTAAAGGACTGTTTAGGCCCAATTCAACTGGGCCTAAGCTAAACAAGAAAGAAAGGTCCACTATACATCACATACGTAAATGGGCCTCAGAGCTGAATAAGACCAGCCCAGTCTTTTTCTCAAGTTTTTTAATGGGCTGATTGAGCCTCGTAGTAATAACAACTCTAGGCCAACACTTTTGGTTAGAAATTTGATGAATTTATAAATGATCAAATTTTAAAGTTTTAAAATTCTATTATTTATAAATTTTTTATTTGGGTTACTTTATTTTATTTGTGTAATTTTACAATTACAGTGTTTGGATGTACAAAGAATTGTAAGAGTTTAAACTCCAAATGTTTCCTGTCATTTCGAAAAATATTAAAGATATCTCTCGTCATTTTAATAATATTACCTTTTATCTTTTTAATTTAGTTATCTAGGTACCCACTATCATATTTTGTTGACAAAAATATTTTTCCAGCGTAATATTCTTTATTGCTTATTTCAAATTTTTTTATTTTCTACTCTTTATATATCTACCTTGTTTTTTTCTTTTTTAGATTTTAAATTTGTTAATTTTTTATTTTGTTTCCCTTTATTTTTTAAATTTTTTTGTAAAAAAAAAATGAAAAAAAAAAATCTAGATAATAGAATACAAAAAAAAAAATGAAAAATAAGATTTGATAAATAAAACAAATTAAAGTCTTCTTTTTGTTTTATCTTATGTTTTCTATTTTTTTCACTTTTATTTTTCTTTTTTAAAAAATAAACAAAACAAAAAAATACACAATAAAAAACAAGAAATAAAAAATAAAAATCGAAAACAGGAGAGAAGATATATAGTTAAAAATAGAAATATAAAAACAAAAACAAGTAAAAGAATAAGAAAAAAAAATATTGCAAGGGTTTGTCAACAAAATATGATAGCGGATATCTTAGATATTATAAAAACTACAAGGAACGACCTTATTATTTATCGAAATAATAGAGGGTGTCTCGGGAATGAACTAATATTTGTAAACAAGAGAAATTTAAAATTATGGAACTACAAAAAAAAAGAAAAAAAAAAAAAAGGGATTTAAAGTACAATTACAAAATAAAAATAGGAGTATTCATTTAATTTTATTAATTCTTTATCTATCTTCGAAATTCCATTTTAAAATTTCAATATATTTTTAGTTTTGGATGAATAGTTGATTGATTGGGACCAATTAGTTGATTAGTTCTAAACTCTTTTTGATGGGCAAATACAATTTAACTAACAAAAATGTTTTTAACACATGGGATAAACATGAATTAAGAATAAGATCTGGATAAACATGAATTAAGAATAAACTAATTAATTGAGATAATCATCCATTGTATACCCGCTGTCGAACTTCATCCTTTCGATCGCCGTATCTGGTCACCGGCAATAAAAAATTATTTCAGTTACATATAATTATTTTTTTAATATGTTTTCATAAAATCTTTAGTGTATTTTTTATTTATCTTGTCATTTTTTGATGACCAATAATTAAATAAATTAGTTAAATATAACTAAAAGTATATTTAAAAATTATTAAAATTAATTAAATGCAACTAAAAAATAAATCTGACGATCAGTAAACAGAGTTTCGATGACCGTGGCAAGCGATAGTAGGGTGGCACAATCATAAATTGGACAAGAGTCTTTTCATGAATTCTAATAGATGAAACTAAAATTAAAATATATATTTGATTTAAGAATTTTTATTAATTTGGAGTCATTATTAAGAACTTTTTTTCAATAATTTTGATTTTTTTTCTATTGTTATTTATATATTGATTAAATTATTAATTTAAAAACTACATAAAATAAAATGATAATAATATAAAATAAAATTGTCTTGAATAAACAAAAAATTGACACAATAATAAGCGTGAGATCATGTATTTTTTTATTTTTTTTATATATATTAAAATATTTTATGTATTATCGACTTTTTTGACTTTTTCTTGAGAGGAGGACAATGAAGGGGGCAGGAATCTTTCCCTTAATGGAAACAAGACTATGAGAAAATGCCAACTGCCTATTGGTTCAACAATTATTATGATTACACCTACTTTTTTTTTTTGAATTTTTTTATATATTTTATTATTATTATTATTATTAAAAGTAAAATATGCAGTCACCATCATTTCCATCCTTTACCCTTTCGAGCATTAAGGACCAATTTCATCTCCAATATTGAGTGGATTTTGGATTTTTAGGGGTCGAAGGGGGCGTGGGGGCAAAATAATTATATATATACATGTATAATTTCTTAAAAAATTAATGTCTATTTTTCTAGACATTATATATATGTGTGTATAATTTATTCCAAAGCATAATGTATTTTAACGTTGAATATAATGAATTTATTGTGCAATTAGACAATACTCATATCAACCCAGGTTGGATTGAAATAGAAAAATAATAATTTTTTTGTCAAATATAGTTCAATCTTACTGTGAAGAAAATTCAGGAGTAAAATTTTGAATATACCAAACCGATTTGAGAGAGTGTGCTTTTAAAATCATCTAAAAAAGTTATTAGTCAAAATGCACGTAACCTGAACCGAACACATCTTACCGTGAATAATAATAATAATGAAAAGAAATGCTCATATCATATATTGTCTAATATTACTTTTGTTTTTTCACATATATATATTTATTGGTAGTAGAAGTTGTTGGTTCATTGCACAAGATAATTGGAGTCAACTATTTTGGTCATATACAATTGTATTCCCAACCCGTTCATTCATGTTTTTGTTTTTATGTTCCGCATACCATGTATTTCAAAAAAAATATAAAAATGATTACTTCAAAAGTGTGAGACACCAAATTTTATTTTTTTATTTTTTTTAGTGGTGTGTCTTCATATAAAACTACAAATTGAAAAAAAATAATAATTTATTTTTGTTGATATATTTAAAGAAAAAAAATCCATAGAAAAAAATATTCTTTTCTATTTTTATTTTTATAAATTTTCTGAAAAACAAATACCACACACATTCCTTTAAAAAACACATAATTATAGGTGAATAATTGAGAAATTATTAGTGACACTCCCTATCTTTTATGCAGATGCCACGGTAATTCTTTGTATTTTAACAAATATCATGACCCTTATTTTTTTCAATCGGAATAATCAACCTCCTAAATCAGAGTTGACCGACTTATGTAAATATTTAAATTTAAATTTTATCTTCACAATATAACTTATTTTTAAAAGTACTAAATTGTCCTTTATTTTATGTGTAAAATGACAAAATTATCCTTAATTAATTCTATTTTTTTCCCTTTTCTTTTTCTTTTTCTTTATTTTCTCCTTCCTTCTTCATCCTCCCACCACCATCTTTTCCCACGATTTTCACCCTTGCCCTCTGTCGCTGGCTATTTTTTTTACTCTCTTTCTCTTTCTCAACACATTTCTTCGCCTTCCCTAGCACCCCTTCCCCACTGGATCTGCCAGATCCGACAAGGGGATCGTTGTGCGAAGGTTTAGGGAGAAGAAGAAGAAGAAGATGTCAGGAGGCGGCGGCGGCAAAGCAAGTAGTTGGCTGGAGGTGCAATGGTGATTTGCTCAAGTGAGTTTGAGAGAGATAGAGAGAGAGAATAAAAGGAAAGGAAAGGAAAAAAAACTTAATTATACATAAGGTAGAATACTAATTGTTATTTTTTTTATGTTAAAAGATAAAGATAAATAGGTAATTAATAATTATTTTTTCCAACATTGTATCTCCATGATATTTGATAAAAATAAGAGACTTCCATGATTATCGTCTTAAGTGTTTGGGTAACTTCCTATGAATAATTTCTAGAAACTTGTTTTTACCAAAACCTCATTCCTTATGTGGGATCACACTTGACTTTAGCAACACTTTTTGTTGGGTGGTTGTTATAAATAATTTGAAGCTATTATAAGTAACAAGTTGTAAAAATTATTATAATACTACATATAAAGAATGAAAAAAATATAAATAGAGGTAATATATATAAAATATTAAATTGTAAATTGCTATGTTATATATTTTATTTTGATTAATGGACATATGTTCTCGTTTTCGGTTTAACTTGTTAATTTTTAAATCGTGTTATATGATGTGAAAGGCTCGTCGTTAAATTTATATTATTTAAGTCCATAAGTACCTTATTTGTATTATCAAGATAGTGTTCATTAACTTTGTGTACTTTATAGGCAAAAGATCGATGTCCTACAAGTGCAATGATTAACCTTCTTTTATATTATTTCATGAATAATTGGAGCTTCTTAGACCCCTAAGTTTCCTTCTAATACACGCATCTGAATTTTATTAATAATTTTACCTTTTAGGGCAATATTATTATTCACCTTTTTTATGTTGGCTCGTTTATTAAATTAATATATTAAATATGAGTCGGATCTACACTTAATTTATTTAACCAAACTAACGAACTTTTCCAGGTAAGCCCATTTTTATCTTGAAAGTTTTATTTTATTTTATTTTATTAGGAAAAGTTATATCAGTTAACTTTTAAGATTAAATAAATAAATCATATCATTTTGTTATGAGAATACATTACAAAACCTTACAATATTAATTTATTATAGGTGAAATTATTCAAAATTTTAATTGTTACCATTTGAATGAATTTTTAACCTAAAATTGTACATAGATGGACTAGTAGCGTTAATAAATACGGCAAGCGACACATTTTAATATATGATCTCTCCAAATATATATTTTTAATTAAAATAATTAAAATTTATTTTATATCTCAATCTCAATTATTTTATTGATAAAAAAAAATTAATTTTATACTTTATTTTATTTTAGTTTCAAATAATTTGGGAAGAATTGGGAAATTACCTGCCTTGTTGCTCAATAATTGACCAAGTGGGGCTTTCTCTTGTCCTCCCCCATGAAAGGACACCTGCGGTATGGGAGCATGGAATAGGGTTAATTTAGTCATTTCAGACAACAATAGTTTTAATGGACACGTGGTCCAATTGAATCGTTGGGGGCGCGAGGGTCGAGGCGTACAGTAAGGAAAGGGCATGGCCGTTGTCAGTCGTCAAACTACAGAACATGTTACGTGTGACTTAAAACAGAATCTTCCTATATAGTTTATGGGCTGGGCCTAGACTTAAAGTTAACTGGGCTGATTCTTTGGATTGGGCATATATGAGTATTTTATTATTTAGTCCTCTATAAAGACCATGTAGAAGAATCAGACTCCCTGACATGAATTATTAAGTTTTCAAATCTCACCAATTTTTCAAAAAAAAATTCTTCATTGTGGCCCTCTATTAAAGTTTATTTACGATTATACCATTTTGTTTTATGCAAAGAGATAAAAATATGCACACATGACGTTAACATTAATTTAAAATGTTATTGTATTTCATGTGTGTTTTTTTGTGTGTCATGTTAACTCATCGTCCTCATCTGTTTTTTGTGTGCGTTAATATCAACCCATTCATGTTCTTGCATTTGACGTTATTTTTTGTGTGTGTTCACATTAACTCATCGTCCTCATTTGTTTTTATGTGCGTTAACGTTAACTCATTTTCACCACCAGACTGTGTTTTTATCGTTAACGTATTTTATTTTTTGCTTGAATATTTACATGGTATTTTGTCCCTTTGACTTGATGTGTGTTTAAGTTGGATTTGCGTTAATGTTAATGCATATTTTTTTGTTATCTTCTGTGTTAAAATGTTAACTCACCGCTTGTGATATTTTTCTTTTTTTTTTTAGTTGGGTGTACGTTAACATTAATCAACATTTTTGGGCTTCTTTTTGTTAAAATATCAAAGTATTTTGGTTTGCGTTAACGTTAATATACATTTTTCTAAGGTCTCCTATTCTAACGTTAACGCATTCATATTGTCTGGAAACTTATATGTGATAAATCAAAAAGCAAACACACTTATGTTAACGTTAATGCACATTTTTTTGGATATCGTATGTGTTAACGTTAACACATTCATGTTATTTTATCTCCACCACTATTGAGCAAAATCAATATATATTTCAACACAATCAAAAAAATATTGAACAAAATCTAGACTGAGCAGCACGAAATAAACAAAATTTGAACGCTACAACAAAATCTAATTCAGATCTCAAAATTTTATAAAAAAAAAAATTAAGAACAACCAAACAAACTCTAAGAAAAAATCAACAAATTAGAGGTTAGGGTTTTCAGCACTAATTCAAACACCCAAACAAGAACAACAAAAATAAAAAATCGAGAAAACCCAGATTTGGAAAAACAGATCTGAAATGCCAGATCTCTACTGTGAACAAGAAGGAGAAAAATCAGACCGTGAACAAGAATGAGATAGAGAGAAAAACCATGAGAGAAATCAAACACAAACAAGAAGTAGATAGAGTGTAAGACCCCGATTTAGCACGTACGTCATTTTAATTTCAATTGAGAGTATTTAGAAAATTTCGGGAAAAAATTGAGTTAAAACAAAATAATAATAATAAAATAAAATAAAATGATTGGATCAAATTGCAAATTTAGAAACTTATTCTAAATTTGAGATGCAAAATTTGTAGTTGAATTCTAGAATAAAAATTTTAGGGATCGAAATGCAATTTAAAAAAATCCTAAAAGATGAATGAGATTAAATAAAGACTTAATGGAAGATAGGGGGAGAAAAGTGCAATTTAATCAAATATTTTTATTTTATATATATATATATATATATATATATATTCGTGAGTTTATGAGTTCGGCTGGCCGACAGGAAGATCGGGAAGAGTGGGGATCGACGTGGCGAGCAACCGATCGATTTCACACCACCATTTCCATGCATATATATACATGTGCCTACCATTTCAATCGCTACAAGGAAGAACAATTCAGAAATCTAGAGAGAGAGAGAGAATCGGAGGAGCGGAGCGGCGGTGCCGGCGTGTAATCGCCGCGCGTGTGTGCGACAGAGTATGTGTGTGTTACTCCAATATGCATGTATGAAGGTGTGTTTGTCCGATGTGTGTGTGCAGGTGATCGGCAATCGTCATGTGTGTGGGTATTCCTCCGACGGCAGTGGTGGCGGTGGTGTGTGTGTGTTCTGTTTCTGTTTGGGCAGCCGAGTACGGGTGTGTGATCAGCTGGGGTAAACGACGAAGGCAGTGGCAGCATGAGTTTGGCCGATGGTGTGTGTGTGGGTCGTTACGGTTGGGCGTGTACGTTTTAGGTAGGTAGATGAGATCGGTGGTGGAAGTAGTCGGTGGTAGTTGGTGAACCGTGGTGGGGGATGGAGTAGGGCCGGCGGTAAGAGCGACGAGGCGTGGGAGGTCTCGGGTGGACGGTAATAGTAGAGAGAGGAGGTGGCCAGCGGTATTTTGAACCGAAACAAAAACAATGAGCACAAACAGAGAAGAAAGAGGAAAAAAAAAAAAAAGAAAAAAAAAAAAGGGAATTTGCAGAAATTATTCCAGGAAAATCCAAAACTCATCTCGTGGTCGCCAAACGGTTCGGAAACAGGTGAAATTTCAATCGGTTATTAATTTTCGTTAAGTTAAATTTTATTTAACGTTACAAATCCTAAAATCGTAATAATTTCGTAACGATTAATTAATTTTAATTACGTGGTACATAAAATAGTAATGATTCGGAATATAGGGTCTGCATTGCATGATTAGGATGTTTTAGATAAAATATTAATTTAAGCTCTGTCACTATTAGGTTTGCAGGCACCGACGTCTAGATAAAGTATGGTCAGTGTCAGTTTTGCAAAACGGATATCGAGGTAAGTGTACTGTCTTCTTGCCAAACTATTTTCTATATATATATATGATGAAATATGTGCTTACATAAACTGTATGAATTTATAATTGATATAGATCAAGTAGGATTTGGGTGAGTGGGTAAACTGAATTTTCGGAAGATTTCGATGGTTTTCGAAAAGAAATTGAAAATAAAATTTTGTTGGATTCGGTGAAATCAGACGGTGTTTTTAAAAGAGAATAGAAAATATCTGTTTTTCTAAAAAATGCCTGATTTTCTATAAATAAAGGGTGAAAAAGTGATTTTGATAAAATCAGACGTTTTCTTTGGAAAAATGTGTGAAATATGATTTTTGGATTTAAATGTTGGTTTAGAGGAAAAGAGATAGACGTGGTGATTTGATGATGTTGAGTAGACGATATTTATTGAGTTGTGATTCGATGATACTGTATTTGATTTGACGATACCATAGTATTTATCTACTTCGGCGGAGTGATGTTTATCTGCCTCGGCAGAGTGATGTAAGATGATTATACTGCGTAGTGATTATCCACTTCGGTGGAGTGATGAGTGTTCGTAGGAAGGCAAATCCTACGGGTGGTACGGTATCGTTGCAACTCCCGATCGTGAGGTTAAACGATCACTAGAGCTGGCCAGTATGTGTGTTTAAGGTGTGTGTTTGAGGTGTGTGTTTGAGATGTGGTGCTTTACGTATATTGGCTGACTTGATATTTATTATCATAGTGATTGGTATGATTTTATACTAGATGGATTTAAATGAAACTTATCTATATCGCTTTATTTTCGCTACTTATATACTGGAGACTTTACGAGCTATGTAGTGTTTATATACTTATACTTGATCCATTTAGATGTTATAGACATGAATTCTTATTATAAAATATTTTTACTAAGAAGACAGTACACTCGCAGATAGAGCAGATAGGAGTCGGTTGGTCCCCTACTGGCACTAGTTAGAGTCATGCGGGACAGGCATTGGAGTCATACGAGAATAAATTTGAGATGAGCTGTCTGAGGATAAACCTAAGGGAGGTTCATGAGATTTGTTTTGTTGTTCTTATTTTGGGGGGGCAGATGTATTCTTATAGTATGAACTTATTATTTATATATGACATGTAGACGAAAGTTTGTATATTGTCGTAATTAAATTGGTTAGACAAGGGTTGTCATGTCGACGTCACGCCGGCCCCACGGTAACGGGTGTCCAGGGTGGGGTGTGACATAGGGAGAAAAACCCATATCTCTACCGTGAACAAGAGCATCTTGAACCTCTTGTCGCCGTCGAAATCAGACTTCTCGTTGCCACCGAAATCGGACCTCTTGTCGACGGCGAAATCCCGATTCACTTCTTAACAGCGTTGGACCCGACGCTGGAGCGGTAATTAGCTGCGTCACCATGGGCCGAAGTCTCCGGCGGCTTTAGGATATATTTGGTGGCGTATGGATTGGGCTTCAACGGCTTGGAGGTGCAAGTACCAATGGTGCAGCGGTGCCTCCCTCCAATTGGAGACCAATGGCTGAGAGATTCAACGGCGTAAAGTCGTCGGCGATTACTGGGTATTAGACAGAGAGAGCACGTTAAGAGAGGTTTATCTCACTAGGAGAGAGAGAGAGAGAGAACTAGGGTTTAGATAGAGAAAATGAGAATTGTGGAATGAGTGATCAGATAAAGAGAAAGAGAGCACGTTAAATAGTTAACATAACTAAAAGATAGGGAGTCTTGAATTATGGGTATGTATGTCGTTTTACTATCCTTTTTTGCATTTGGAAGACTAAAAACTTACTTGATTGTACCTTGAGGTCTGAATCCTAATTAAACTGTTCAAAATGATTTTTTTTTTTATATGATCTCTTAAAGGAGCACTAAATAATAAAAACCTCATAAAATAATATATTATTTTTATTTTATTTAAAAGTTTCTACCTATATTACTATTTTGATTTCTATTCCAAATTTTTTATTTTAAATAATGAAAATACCCCCTATTATTTAATTTTTTTTTTCTCTCATTCTTCCTTGAAAACATTGACAAATATATTATGAGAACTAATCAAAGTTGCATTTTTTTTTTAATTTATACGATAAGGATTGTTCGGGTCAACTTTAATATACCTCGGCTAATTATCTTCCCGGATGATCTTAAGGGCACACTCTCCCACATTGATCTGGTGCATTTAAGATTAAATTGAAACCATTAATACACCTATGTGTAGTTTGAACTGAGATATAGTTCAAATTTAAATATGAGATCTAGTTCAATTTTAAATATGGAGTGATGTAAGGGCCTACAAACAAATATAATTGTTCTTAAAAAGTTATACCAGTTTTTTTTTCCTTGATCACAAATTTTACGACCCACTATTTAGTTTTTTCCAAACCTAATCAATACAATATTTTTTTTGAGAAGTTCATATATTTTGTTAAAAATCAAAAGTTAATGTACAGTATAAATGACATTATATTTTTTTTTTTTATATAAAAGACACTTAATTTTTTACATAGCATATAAATTGCATAAACAAAAAATTTAAATTTGTGAGTTCTTTCCCCAAGAACACCAAAATTATATTAGTTTAATTTGGGTGAATTTTAATTATACTCTCTATCTTTTACAAAAGTAGTAATTAGACCCCATGTCGTTTAAAATGCAATTTGGAGACCCAATTGGGCTTGTATTATCGTTGAATTTGATTTTTTTTTTTTTATTCTTCGTTGTCACTAATTTGGTTCGAAAAAAATAGAACTCAAATAACAAACACAAAAAATAAAGTAATAAAAATTGAAGACAAAATATATATTGAAAGCAGAAAAAAATAAAATAAAATAAAAAAATATATATATAAATAAAAAATAGAAAACATAAAACCGAAAACGGAAACACAGCAAAAAATAAAAAAATGGGTAATTAATAATTAAAATAATAAAAAAATATATAATGAAAAAGGTGTAATTTGCTTTTGTTTTTTCTCTTTTGATTTTACAATAAGACTGTGTTTGGATCAGTTATGTGCACCTCGACTAATCACCTTCTCGGATGATCTTAAGGGTACACTCTTCCACAAGATTAAATTCAAAATTTAATTTCTGGAGAGCTCTTCAGAAGAATTGAATCATGATTGACAAGAAAAAATACATTTCTCCTTATCAACTGGATTCGCACTTTTTGGATTGTAATTTACTTTTAATAAGTTCTTGACTAATTACTTTCTCAGACGATTTTAAAGGTGCACTTTCTTACCAGATTAAATTCGAGATTTAATTTTTGAAGAGCTCTTTAGGAAAGTCGAATTATAGTTGATAAAAAAAGAGACACATTTTTTCATCAAGTGGACTAACACCTATTTACTTATAACAAGTATTAAATAACTACACTTAGTATGTATGGGAGACCAAGAGTTCGAGTTATGCAACATTGAACTCCAATTGTGATTGAGGAAAACGAGGAAGAAGATAAATAAAATTGAAAATATAAAATAAAATTTAAAAAATAAAAATAAAAATAAAAAATTGGCATATATAGGAGATGCTGATATTTTTTTTTTGTTAAAAAAATATATATCTTTTGAATAAGAGCCAAAAAAGAATCTGACAGCTGTCTCCAAGAGGAAGGCATTCACTAAGAGTTTGTTCTTCTCCTGACAATCAATTTTTGACCCCACAATGGCCATTAAAGCAAAAATTGCCCATGTTGAAACTAGGAAAAGGAAAAATTACACTTTTGATCCCTAAAGTATGGAGTGGGTGTTTGTGTGGATCATCAAGTTTGTCAAATTAAATATTTCATAAAATTTTGTTAATTATTTTGGATGGAAAATGAACTATGCTCAACATGTGTTTTTCTAATGAGAATGTTTTTGTCATTCTATCACTCCACTAAACGTAAGTCGTTTTCTGCTAACCTTTTGCTAATAACGATTATTCTGAAGAATTTAAGATAGAAATTTGATTCGTTACTAGGAAAAAAAGTCTTAAATTTTACATTTGTTTCAATCTCGCAAAATTTAAAATGTTGTTAATAATTTTGAATGAAAAATGAATTGTGCTCAACACGTAACCTTCTAATGAGAATATTTTCATTATTTCATCACTTCACCAAACGTATGACGTTTTTCTCTATTTTTTTTCTTTCTAATAACGATTCTTCTAAAGAATTTAAAAGAGAAATCTGAATTATTATTAAAAAAACGTTTTAAGTTTAATAAAGTGATGAAATGACAAAAAAATTCTCTTTAAAAGGGCACGTGTTGAGAACAACTCATTTTTTGTTCAAAATTATTGATAAAAATTTTAATTTTGCTGGATTAAAGTACATGTAGAGTTCAAGGAATCATATGTGCAATTTAACAAATCTCAGGATTCATATAGACACTCACCCTATATTTTAGGATTCATATAGACACTCACCCTATATTTTAGGAACCGAAAATGTAATTTTCCCTTTCCAAACAAACAAAGGAGAATTAAAAGGAGGTTGGTGGCAAAAGCAGAATTTCCATATCAAAAAATTAGAAGGAAAAGATCACTAACACTTGTTCAAGTATTTAGCCAATATTGGCAATGGGCCACTATTTTTAGGCCTACTTAATTAAATTGGGTTTTCCCTTTTATATTGCCTTTATTGAAAAGCCACTCCACCACATGTGAATCCAACTAAAATTTGGAACAAATGTAGTGGGGAGTGGGGAAGGTCAAATTCCAAAAATGCCCATCTAAATTTTATGATATGAGGGCATGCAAGAACACTAATTTGGTAAACACAACTATTTCACTTGACCAAAAATAACATTGCATGTTCAAAATAGTCATGAGGAGGAGAAAAAAGTTCACTCACATTATAAGTTATTTCCTTTAGTAAATAGTAATAGAAGATTTTTAAATTATAATTTCATAGATTGTTATTAAAATTATGAATTTTCAGTGTCAGAATACACTATATCGTTTTTTTTTTTTTTAAATTTATAAGAGTTAAAAAAGCAAATAATTAAAAAAAATAGTTAATAAAGTATTTAAACTTGAAGAGTATAAAATATAATTAAATTTGATTGATTTCAAATTGAAAGTGTGAAAATTTTCAGCTAGAATTTCTCTCCCTTAAATTTTTTATATTTTTATCTAAACTATTGAGCGAGTTGAGTTGAATAGTGTAGAAGAGTTTGAATTTATTGAGTTGAGAGGTTGTAAAAGTTCAATTTCAATTATTTATTTTTTTAAATGAAATCTGCACTGTTGAAATGTATTTCCGTTACGATAAATATTAATAGATAAACTTTTCTTCTTTTTTTTTTTCTTTTTTTTTTTCACATAAAATTAGTTGGACTCTCAAAATTTTAGACAAAAATGCACTCAAATTTTTTTATTTTTAAAATTTAAAATAAAAATATGTGAAATTTAAAATAAAAATAGTGAAAACAAATGGGATTTTTTTTTTTTTTTTTGGTTTTACGGTAAAATGTTGTTTGAGTCTGTTTATGCACAATTCGACTAATCACTTTTTTGGACGATTTTAAGAGTACACTCTTTTACATCAAATTTATATTTTTAAAATTAAATTTAAAATTTAATGAATAAAATATTCATAGCATTTATTGGGGAGAGCCCCAAAATTAGTGTACATTCTCAAATGGGGAGGAGGGAGAGAGACAGTAAAAAGGACAAAAGCAGTGGAGCGGTTGGTAACATCAGAAGGGGGGACCGTTTGGTTGTAATGGGTGATGGGTGGTGACTGAAATTATTTCTCCCCCACTCGTCACTGAAGAGCGTGAAGTTCACAGTGACTTTTCGACCAACAATCTTTTTGCTTTTTCTCCTTTTCATTATTAAGAAAACAGTTAATAAGTCGGCCACCGGTTTGAGTATTATTATTTTCATCGTGTTCTACTTTTCATCAAAAAGGCATAGTATGTGACAATACAAAATTTTAAATTAGGATTCATAATTCAAATTAAAATGTCTAGTCAGGTGGGGCGAGGAATCGATGCACCCCATGTCGACTTGACACCTTGCGAAGGCTGCGTGCCTCCCAGGACGTCAAGGGCTTTGTGGCCATCTAGGAACTGGCGGTAGTCGACTTGGATGAGGTCATGTGACCCTTTCTCCCAGGGCGAACCCGTCATGCGGTCCTGGTGAAAACCTCCTAACGAGAACAACTAAGGTGATGTTTGGTTATTGTTTTTCACTTTTCCCATCATACTCCCAAAACACAGAGATGAGATTATATGAGATTATATTTCTTTTTTTAAATAGAATCACGTTTAATAACGATAAAATTTTATTTTCTTCCGAGAAAAAATTACGTTTGGTAAATACATTATTCTGAAATTATTTTCTCAATTTATGAGAACAGAAATAGAGAACTACGTTTCTTAACGACCACCACCAAAAACATCTAAGCCTTTGTCTCACTTAAATAGAGTCGGCTATATGAATCCGTTTACACTATAATGAACGACCAATGGTCATCCACTCAGTCAGGTTCAATATCATTAAATCAATTCTGATTGTCTCGTTCTACGCATTTTTAGGTCTGCCTCTCTCTCTAGTAGCCTCTCGTACTTGAATTAAATCATATTTTTTCACTAATACTTCTATAAGTCTTCTATGCACATGTCTAAACCACCGTAAACGATTTTATGCCTGTAGGTGTTTTATGCTATATTCTAGGGATGAAAATCGGTCGGACGAGTTGGGGGAATGGGTGTTTTGGCCCCCGACCCGAACTTTTTTTGGAGAGTTGAAACCGCCCGACCCCGATCCGAAATATTCGAGCGGGTTCGGGTGCTTCAGGTGCGGGCAGGTTTCGGGCAGCTTCCGGGTGAGAGAAGAACATAAACGGGGTGCAAATCATCAGAACCAGAAGGTACACCCCTTCAATTCATATCAGAATTTCAGAACGAGAAGTAAAGAATGAACAAATCTAAACAATTATAAACAATTATTATAAAGATTTGAAATTGAGACAATGAAAAAAATACATATCAAATGATTCTAACCTTAGCGACAGTGATGGCGAAGCTGAGAGAGAGAACTGACGGCGAAGTATAGAGAGCTTCATTGGAGGACTGAAATTTTGGTTGAAATCATCGGAGCCATGTAGACAGATCTTCGCCGGAGGAAGAGGCTACGCTGGAGGACTGAGATCAAGAGAAGAAAGACTAAGAGATTGAGAAAATAGGAGAAATGAGAGAAGAGTGAGGCGGCGCAAATGAAAGAGCTAGGGTTATAATTTTCAATATATAGTAGGGGTTTTTTGTAATAAACAATTGCCAGGGGATGGGGAATGTAATGTGACCGCCTTTTAGTCATTTCGGTCGGGTTCGAGCGGGGTGGGCGGAGGAGTGTTAAACTCGATCTCTTTTCTCTCTCTTATCGGGCGGGCAGGTCAGGTGAAAAAACAAAAAATAAAAAGTAAAATCCGACTGAACCCGAGGCAGGTCGGGTTGCCGGGTTTTTCTTTCACCCCTACTATATTCTTTACATAGCCGGTCCCAAACCGGGTAAAGGAGGAGGATTGCATTAGGTAGCTGACAGCCAGTGTAAAATTTTGTTAGAACTCTTATGACATAATTCCGATTACATTAAACGTTTGATAACGACTATTATTCTAAAATTATTTTCTCAATTTTTTGCTCAACAATTGTTCTTTTTGTTTTATTTCTTTAAATTTATGATAATAAATATCAAATTACAAGAAATTCAAAAACAAAAATAATTAAAAACAGATATATAAAAATGCTGACATATTAAATATAAACACTATACATATTTTACAATAGATGTCCAATTTGATGCATATTGAAATTAGAAATAAACATATGAAAAATTTCATGTTTTCGCATGAATTCATTTCAAAATAGCTAAGGTGCATTTGGGGGAAGACGATTTCAAGAAAAGAAAATGACATTTTTCTTCTCAAAATCCAATACTTCACCTAAACAGATCATAATAGTTGAACTATTTTGCAAATATCAATATTTTCACCATCTATAAAAACTGAAAAGTACCAATAATAAGAACAATCTATATATAACAACAAAAATATCTTACAGAATAATTCACGTTTAACATACGAATTATACTATACAACCCACCGGTTAGCTGGAATAGCTAAGTAAATAGGTAAAAATACAACATAAGTATGTTAAGAAATAACCGCAGTAGAAGCCTCCACAAACAGGTCCTTAGTAGGAACTTTGTGTGCTTTAAGAATAATTCTTGCATCCTCTATAACCACTTGACAATTCACATAATGCTCTCTACAAATAGGCATACACAATTCACATAATGTTGTCTACAATTGACATGCTGTTGTCTACAAACAGGCATATACATGTCGAAACTCACCAGAATCAACAACATCACCATCGACAACCTCAATTAGATTGTCTTTATTCTTCCTCTTACACGGTTGAAACGACAAGAAAAAATTCTTGACCGACGAATTCAGCTCCTCATCGTCCTTGAGCATCCATACAAACGAAGCTGATCCTCTAGTTCCATAGACTTCGTAGCTGGTCTTCTGATACGAGTTTAGGAATGCACAGGCCTTGTAAGCCCATTTGGGTTACGATGGGGAAGATGAAGAAGACGGATATCATATGCATGATTTGATTTTTATGCAAAAATATATAAGTTTGCCTAATTGCAAACATAAATTAACATCAGATTAAGTTAGATTAAATTAATAAAAAAAAAACCTTGTCACCCTATATATAAGCAATAAATCTATTGGCATTTGTCACTGTGGAAATAGCCAAATAGGTTAATGAATATTGGGTCGAAGAAAACCCACAAATTTATTCATAAAACCAAGTCTGATTGGTTAGGTTTAAAACTACCTTTCATAGTATTTCCATTGACATCATATATATTGCTCAATTTTGAGATTCTCTTTTTCTTCACAACTGTTTGGAAGAGAGATGATTGTATCTTAGCAATATCATATATTATTTCGCAGCTTGTTTGTCATACATGTTTTTTATTGAGTTTAATTGTTAATTTTTATTCGGAAGAATATTAGTTAGGGAGGCCATGATTTCTACACTGGAACTGCCTCATTTACAAAAACCAATGATAATGATGATGAAACCCCAATTGATTTTAAAATGTTCCCAAGTGCAGATAATGCTTAACAATATATTAAGAATTTATAGTCTATTGACCAAATAATTATATAAAGACATTATATGATAATATATGATGAGCACTGAAGTGTTATACTTTTAGAAAGTACTTGTAAATCTTTCTGAAGTGGACAAAGATGAAAAACTTAAGTATACAGAAGTACAATACCAACAAAGACATTAATACTGTGCATGAGTCCTTATTTGTTTTTTATTTTATTTCCAATCAATTAATTTTGATTATTTTTAATTCTTGCTTTGCTTCTATTAATATTTTTCATCTTTGGAGGTGTTAGGTAACATGTGGGACAAAGACATTCACTATTCCTTCTAGAAAGAAATTGAAGTCTAAAAATTATCCCTATACATACATAGGGAGTAACACATTCTCAAATGCCATGATTGGTGAAAGTCATGATAAAGAACATGTACATTTTCAAGTATTTTATAATATCATGAGCGCTAGAAAATATGCTTGCATGCTTAGAACTTTTAACCATCCAAATATGATCACGCTCTACATGACTAGAGAGAATGAATCCTCATATGTTTTCATCATAGAAAAAGCCTCGTTATCTTTGCATAAATGGATGAAGAAATAAAATTTAAATATCTAGAGTATAGCAAAATTGATGATTCTGGGCCTGAAAAAAGCAAGATATTAAGCATGGGACACGACTTCTGTAGCATATTCAGGTAAGTCTTATTAATATCTTTTATCATTTGGTATATTTTGCTTTCTATTCGTGGTTCACTTTATTATTATTATTACTATTATTATCATTATTATTATTGGTGAAATATGGGGGAATTACCAACGAATTAAAGGAATTTATATATCTCGAGGCAAATGCCACGAGAAATTAAAAAAAGGTGTCCGTTTACCACAATGTGGTGAAGCTAAATTGGTGAATTTTGTTCTCACTGAAGGTAAACAATTTGTAGTGATGTATAAAAAAGTTAATACTTTCTATATTTGCTTTCTTATAAAAATAAAATAAAATGATTGACGTACTTGATATAATTATTTTTTGACTTAACATAAATAGGTGATGTAGAAAGTGATATTAAAAACGATATCAAGAACTTAAGAGACTTAGTTGAACTAGTTGTTGGTCTTTTTCCTTCAGGGAATATATTTGTTCATCCTGTAACATTAGATTTGTTTTATCGCATTTGTAATGAAACAACCCAAAAGACTAAAAAATTATTAAGGTATATTCTTTTTTATTTTTGTTTAGTAGAATTTGAAGTTATAGATTAGTATAGTGGTTGAATTTCTCTTTTTCGGTTAATGTATATTTCAGGAATTTTGTTTCTTTTGTTTTGACAAATGCGTTATTTTTTTATGGAGTTGATCGGTACACTTATATTTTCAAAATATGGGATTACCGATACTTGAAAGTTTCTAAATTTGAGGAACATATGGATATACACATAGGCAAGACTACCACGATGGGATGAGTGTGGGACATAATAGATCCATCATTATGCGAGATCCTCGACTATAGAAGTTGTAATGATAATACTTATATCGAAAAATATGGTGTCGTTTACTTCCACGAACATTGCTATGGTCATCTCCATCAGAAAGTAATAAAAGTATCATATCTTCTTTATTTCGATTTTTATTTCAATTTTAATCCATCACCTATTAAACTTTTTTCTTTTGTCAGTTTCATAATGAATGAATGACATTACATGTGGAATTACTACTTAAATATGATTTGCTTAACGTTATACTGTAGATTTTTCACAAATTCGCAACCACATTTTTAAAAACTGCAAAAAAATATTCCAAGTATGGGTGATGCATTATGTATCTTCTCATTTGAATTTATTTGTTTCTTTTGTAACATGAATGAATAATAACCAAGTAATCTATAGTGGCATTTGGTCTACCTGTTAAAATTAACTTTGCAAGCGTGATCTTGTTGATGTCACAAGGACTAGAGCTTATGCCTGCCTTAGAACAACATGGATGAGTTTTTGCTTGCATTGGAAATATGAAACGGTTGAAGTTTTGATTTTTGGTTATTCGTGGGATGCTCTGGTGTTTCTAGGATTTCATACAATGATGGTTAGATTTGTCATGTTGAAATACACAATATCCAAAAGTTTGTTCTCAAATTTTTTTGTACTGAATTGCGAATTTATTTAAATTGGGTTGGTGGCTATTGAAGTCCACTAGTGTTATTCTTATTTTCCAGAATCCATTCAATAAACTACATTCTTCATCCTTTCCTGGGTATTAAAACATTATGAGTTTATGGTAGTTAGCAATAAGGATAATTATCATAATATCGTTTTAAATCTTATAACATTGTCCTCCTGAATTTTAAGGTAAGATCATTTAAGTTTCCTTAGAACTCTTGTTAATCAGTATATCTTATTAATTAACATTTTAATTGTTTTTTGGATACACAAAAATTAATTAGAACTAGAACCAAAATGGGCATCGAAATATTACAAGAGAGATTATTTATATTGTTTCTAATATTTTCTACTCTCTGGAAGAATATTAGAGTTATATTCTAATTGTTGAGTCCCATTTGTTCATGTGTTAATAATCAGTTGATTGATGTTCATCTTGCAGGGATCGAGTATTCCTGGGTTAAAATCGTTGGTTGTCTTGAAGATGAATGCAAGTTGATCGGAATGTGTTGGGCAGAGCTTCTAATGGTTCGTCTAAGTATGCTTACACCTTTTGGATGGGACTACTTGTTTGTAGTCCTTGAAAATCATGTATATGTTTGTTTGTGTATGTTTCAAATATCCAAAAGAATTAATGATAGATCCCAAATGCCAAATTTGAATAGCATATGTAGAATTTGATTTTTATGCAGAAATATATAAGTTTGCCCAATTGCAAACAAAAATTAACATCAGATAAAATCAGAACAAGTTAACAAAAAGAAAACCATGTCACCCTATATATAAGCAGTAAACCAGTGGGCATTGTCATTGTGGAAATAGCCAAATAGGTTAATTAATAGTGGGTCGGATAAATCCCACAAATTTACCCATAACACCAGGTCTAATCGGGTAGGTTTGCAACTGCCATCCGTAGCATTTTGTATTTGGAATCATATATATTGCTCAATTTTGAAATTCTTCTTTTCATCACAATTGTTTGGAAGAGAGAATAAATATACCTTAGCAATATCATATATTATTTTGTAGCTTGTTTATTATACATGTTATTTATTGAGCTTAATTGTTAATTTTTTGGAAGAGTACTTGTAAGCGAGCCCATGATTTCTACACTGGAACTATATCGTTTACAAATGCAGATGATAATCATGATGAAACTCCAATAGATTTGAAGTGTTCCCAAGTGCAGATGATGCTTAACAATATATTAAGAATTTATGGCATATTGACCATTTAAAGATACAAATACATTATACGATAATATATGGTGAACATTGGAGTGTTTTGCTTTTAGAAAATACTAGTAAAACTTTTCGAAAGTGGACAAAGATGAAATTTTTAAGTATATGAAAGTACAATGTCAATAGAGACATTAATACTGTGCATTGGTCCTTATATGTTTTATCTTTTTCCATCGATCACTAAATTTTCATTATTTTTAATTCTTGCTTTGATTCTATTAATATTTTTCGCCATTGGATGTGTTACGAAACATGTGGGATAAAACTCACCATTTGCTATTTCGTGAGAAAGAAAGTGAAATCCAAAAGTTATCTAAATACATACATGAGGGGTAGCACATTTTCAAATGTTATGATTGGTGAAAGTCATGATAAAGCGAATGCACATTTTCAAGTATTTCACAATATCATGAGGGCTAGAAAATATGCTTGCATGCTTAAAACTCTTAACCATCCAAATATTATTATGCTCTACATGACTAGAAAGAATGAAAGCTCGTCTGTTTTGATTATAGATAAAACGTCGTTTTCTTTACGTAAATGGACAAAGAAATAAAATTTAGATATTTGGGAGTATGAAGAAATTGATGATTATTGATCTCAAAAAATCAAGCTATCAAGTATGGGACACGACTTTTGTAGTATATTCAAGTAAGCCTTATAAATTTTTATTCTTATTTGGTATATTTCTCTTTCCAACCGTGATTCATTTTTATTTATTTTTATTATTATCATCATCATCATCATCATCATCATCATCATCATCTTCTAGGAACATTGCCAACAACTTAAAGAAATTTATATTATCTCGAGAAAGATGCCAAAGGAACTTAAAAAATATTGTCTATTTATCAAAGTGTGATGAAACTAAATTGATGAATTTTGTTCTTACATAATGTAACAATTTGTAGTGATGTATAAAAAGTGAATATTTTCTTTGTTTTCTTATAAAAATAAAATAAAATGATTGACGTACTTAATATAATTGTGTCCTGACTTAACTGACACAGTGGTTGTAGAAAGTGGTATCGAAAAAGATATCGAGGACTTCAAAGACTTGGTTGAGCTAATTGTTGGTCTTCATCCTCCAGGGGATAATTGCGTTCATCTTATAATATTAGATTTATTTTATCGACTTTATGATGAAACAACCCCAAAGACTGAAAAATTATTATGGTATATTCTGGTTTATTTTTGTTTAGTTGAATTTGAACTTTTTGATTAATATATTGATTACATTTCTTTTTTTTGGTTATGCATATTTCAGGGATTTTGTTTATTTAGTTTTGACAAGCGCATTATTTTTCGATGGTTGATCGGTACAATTATATTTCCAAAATATGGGATTACTGATGCTTGAATGTTTCTAAATTTGAGGAGTGTATGGATATACACATAGGCAAGATTAGCATAATGGGATAGGAGTGAGACTTAATTGATTTGTCATTATGCGAGATCCTCGACTATCGGAATATCTATGATAACATTTATATCGAAAAACATGGTGTTATTTACTTCCACAAATATTGTTAAGGCTATCTCCATTAGAAAGTAATAAAAGCATTATTTCTTCTTTATTCTGTTTTTTACTTCACTTTTAATCCACCACCTATTGAGTTTTTTTGTTTTGTCAGGTGCATAAGGTTGCGTTTGGGTAAGGTATTTCTAGGAGGGATTTCATTTGATTAGAGGATTTTGAAATCCTCTTTTGCCAAATCCCTTATTTGGGTTTATTTGGATTTTAGGAATGAGGAATTTGTCAAATCGTTTTGGAAGTGAAATGAAGGATTTCGAAATACTTTTGGGAGATGCTGAATTTGTAAAATTCATTCTTCTTCCCTTCGCTCTTCGTATGAAGCCACCGTCGTCATCTTCGTTTCTTTTTCATTCAGAAGCCGCCTCGCCATTGTCTAGGGTTCGTTAGTCATCGTCGATCATCGAAGGTTCGTCAATCGTCGTCGATCGTCTAGGGTTCGTTGTTCGTTCGTCGATTTTGTTCGTCTAGGGTTCATTGTTTGTCGATTTCGTTTGTCTAGGGCTCGTTGCTCATCTTTCTGCAAATGGATTCTTGATTTAGGTTTCGTCGTTCGGCAAATCGATCATCGATCCTTGTACAAATTGATCGTCGATTCTTGATTTAGGGTTCGTTCTTCTGCAAATCGATCGTTGATTGTTGCAAATCATTTGTCCTTCTGCAAATCGTTCGCTCTTCTGTAAATCGATTGTCGATTCTTGATTTAGGGTCCAGATCTACAAATCGATTGAACGTCCATTGTTGATTTTGTTCCAATTTCTAGCTGAATGTTCTTTGTTCTTTGAGCATTTTGTTCCAATTTCTAGCTGAATGTTCTTTGAGCATTTTGTTCCAAATTGGAAATTTCGTTTACAAATACATCACCTATCCAAACAAAGGAATTTGTAAATGATGGGATTTCAAAATCTAGTATTTTGAAATCCTATCATTTTACAAATCCCTTGAATTTCTCAAATACCTTACCCAAACGCAACCTAACGGATGCATGACATTACATGTGGAATCATTGCTCAATTGTGATCCCACCTAGCGTTATACCGAATTTTTTTCACAAATTTGCAACCAAATTTTTAAAAATTGTAGAAAAATATTACAGGTATGGGTGATGCATTATGCATCTTCAAATTTTAATTTTTGTTTCTTTGGTAACATAAAATAAATAATAATTTTTACTTGTTTTACCTCCTAAAATTAACTTTGCAGGAATGATATTGGGGTAGATAGAACCCAATAAAACCCATAAATTTACCCCAAAAACGATATCTGATTTGGTAGGTTTGCGATTGTCTTCCGTAGCATTTTACATTTGGCATCATATACGTTGCTCAATTTTGAGATTCTCCTTTTCATCACAATTATTTGGAAGAGATAATGGTTGTGCTTTTGCAATATCATATATTCTTTTGCGAATTGTTTATTATACATGTTATTTAATAAGTTTAATGTAATTTTTAGTCGGAAGAGTACTCTTAAGGGAAGCCGCAATTTCTACATTGGAATTACCTTGTTAGCAGACACAGATGATAATCATACTGAAACCCCAATTGATTTTGAAGTGTTCCCAAATGCAGATGATGCTTTATAATATATTAAGAATTTATGGTGTGTTGAACATTTGAATATACAAAGATATTATATGATAATAAATGATGAACGCTAGAGTGTTTTACTTTTAAAAAGTACAAATTAATATTTTCGAAAGTAGACAAAGATGAAAAACTCAAGTATATGAAAATACAATGCTAACAGAGACATTAATACTGTGCATGAGTCCTTATTTGTTTTATCTTTTTCCTTCGATCAACTAATTTTGATTGCTTTTAATTTTTGCTTCGATTCTATCAATAATTTTCACTTTTGGATGTGTCAGGAAACATGTGGGACAAAATTCATCATTTGCTATTCAATGAGAAAGAAAATGAAGCCCAAACATTATCCCAATACATACACGGAGAGTAGCACATTCTCAATTGCCATGATTAGTGAAAGTCAGGTAAAGATTGTGTACATTTTCAAATATTTTACACAATCACGATGGCTATAAAATATGCTTGTCCGTTTAAAACTTTTAGCCATCCAAATATTAATATGCTCTACATGACTAGAGAGAATGAAACCTCATCTGTTTTGGTCAAAGATAAAACTTCTTTATCTTTGCATAAATAGATTAAGAAATAAAATTTAGTTAAATGGGAGTATAGAGAAATTGATGATTGTGGATCTAAAAAAATAAAGAAATCAAGCATGGGACATGACTTATGTAGCATATTTAAGTAATATGAATTTCTCTTCTTATTTGTTATATTTCTCTTTCCAATCGTGGTTCACTTTTTTTTTTTTTTTTATTATTATTATTATTGGTGAATTCTAGGGGCATTTTCAATGCCTTAAAGAAATTTATACTATCTCGAGGTAGATTCCATGGGAACTTAAAAAATGGTGTTCGTTTATCAAAGTGCGGTAAAGCTAAATTGGTGATTTTATTTTTTGTCAATGAAGGTAAACAATTTGGAGTGATGTATAAAAAAAAATTAATACTTCCTTTATTTGTTGTCTTATAAAAATAAAGTAAAATTATTGACGTATTTGATATAATTTTTCCTGACTTAACAGAATTATGTGATTTGGAAAGCGGTAATAAAAAAGATATCAAGGACTTTAGAGACTTGGTTGTGCTAGTTGTTAGTCTTCATCCTCTAGGTAATAATTGCGTTCATCCTGCAGCATCAGATTTGTTTTATCGACTTTGCAATGAAACAACCCAAAAGATTGAAAACTTATTACGGTATATTCTTGTTTAATTTTATTTAGTTGAATTTGAACCTTTAGATTAATATACTGATTGTATTTTTTCTTTTTCAATTAATGTATATCTCAGGAATTTTATTTCTTTTATTTTGATGAACACATTATTTTTCGATGGAGTTGATTGGTACACTTATATTTCAAAAATATGAAATTACCAAAGTTTAAATGTTTTTAAATTTGAGGAGTAAATGAATATGCACATAGGTGAGACTAGTATGATGGGATAAGAGTGGAATATAATAGACCCATCATAATATGAGATCCCCGGCTATAGGAATTGATATGATAATACTTTTATCGAAAAACATGGTGTCATTTACTTCCACAAACATTGCGATGGTCATCTCTATCTGAAAGTAATAAAAGTATCATCTCTTCTTTATTTCAATTTTACTTCAATTTTGATCCATCACCTATTCAGCTTTTTTATTTTGTTAGGTTCATAAAGGATGTCTGAGATTACATGTAGAATCATTACTCAATTATGATTAGTGTAACGTTATAACTGAAGATTTATCACAAATTTGCAAACACATTTTTAAAAATTGTAGAAAAGTATTCCAGGTGTGGGTGATGCTGTATGTATCTTCTTATTTGAATTTTTATTTCTTTTGCAAGATAAATGAACAATAATCAAGTGATCTATAACTTTACTTGGTCAACCTCCTAAATTAACTTTAGAAGCATTATCTTGTTGAATTCATAAGCACTGGAGCTGATACCTTACCTTAATGCGGCATGGATGATTTTATGCTTGCATTAGAAATTTGCACAGTTGAAATTTTGATATTGGTTATTCATGGGATGCCTTGGTGTTGTGCTAGAGTTTCATACAATGATGGTTAAATTTATCAGGTTTTCAAAACACACCGTATCCGAAAGTTTCTTCTTAAATTTTTTGTACCGGATTATGAAGTGATTTAAATTGGGTTGCTCAACATTGAAATCCACTAGTGGTATTCTTACTTTCCAAAATGTATTATGTAAACTAAATTCTTAGTCCCTTTCTCGGTATGTGAAACATTATGAGTTCATGGTAGTTGACAATAAAGATAATCATCATAAGGTCATTTAAAATCTTACCGCCTTGTCCACCTGAGTTATATGGTAAGATAGTTAATTTTTTTTAGAACTATTGTAAGCCAACATATCTTATTAAATAGGGAAAAGTATGTTTTAAACCCTCTAACTATTGACACGTTCTATGTAGTCCAATAAGTTTTTTTATTTCAGTTTAAACCCTCTAAGTATGAAAGTGGTTTTAAAAGGTTTTTCTCTTAGATTTTTCATCCAAACTAACAGAATTAAGGGGCAAAATCGTAATCTTTTATTTATTTTTATTTTTTATTCAAAATTCTTTTTTTTTCCTCCATCTTCACCGGTGAAGCGCTTTCTCTCTCCCCTCTCTTCACCAAACCTTTCTCTTTCTCTCCACTATCTTTTTTTGTCTCCACTACGGAAGTCGCAGTCGCCACCCTCTGTAACAGGGGTTAATTCAGCCCTTGTTACAGAGGGTGATTCCCTCTGTAACATGGGGTGAACCACCCCCTGTTACAAAGGGGTTCACCTCCTGTAATAGGTACGGGAGAGGGGAAAGTGGGAATCACCCCGTAATAGTGGGGAGTGATTCACCCCAGTTACGGGGGGTGACCTCCTGTAACGAGGGTAAACCACCCCTTGTTATTGGGGGTGGTAGCGGCGAAAGAAGGTGGTGGAGGGAGAAAGAATGGTTTGGTAAAGAGAGGAGAAAGAGAGAGAGCTTCATCGGTGAAGATGGAGGAAGAGAAAAAAAGAAGAAGAGAAAATTGAATAAAAAAAAAATAAATAAATAAAAGAGTACGATTTTGCTCCTTAATTCTGTTAGTTTGGATGAAAAATCTAACGGAAGGACATTTTAAAACCACCTTCATACTTAGAAGGTTTAAACTGAAACAAAAAAATTTACTGGATTAAATAGAAACGTGTCAATAGTTAGAGGGTTTAAAATATTTTCTCTTATTAAATAACTATTTTTATTATTTTTTGGCTACACAAAGCTTAATTAGAACGAGAACAAAAATGGGCAGCAAAACATTATAGAGAGACTGCTTATATTGTATCTAATACTTCCTACTCTTTGGAGGAACATTAGAGTTATATTCTAATTGTTGAGTACAATTTGTTCATGTAATATACTTTATGTTCATGTAATAATAATTAGTTGATTGAAGTTCATCTTGCATGGATCGAACATTTCCTAGGTTTAAGCTATTTGTTGTCTTGAAGATGAATACAAATTGTTCGTTATGTGTTGGGTAGAGCTTCCAATGATTCCTCTAAGTTTGCTTACACGTTTTGGATGAGACTACTTGTTTCTAGTCCTCGAAGATCATGTATATGTGTGTTTGTGTATGTTTCAAAGATCTAAAAGAAGTAATAATATATGTCAAATACTAGACTTGAATACCATCTGTAGAATTTGATATTTGTGTTGAGATATATAAGTTTGGCCAATTGGAAACATAAATTAAAATCAGATTAAATCAAAACAAACTAATAAAAAAAAATCATGTCACTTTAAATATAAGAAGTAAACCAGTGATTATTGGTTATTGTTAAAATTGCCAAATAGGTTAAGGAATATTGGGTCAGATAAAACCCAATATAACCCACAAATTTACACAAAAAACCATGTTTAATCGGGGAAGTTTGCAACTGCCTTCTATAGCATTTCTCATTTAGCATCATATATATTGCTCAATTTTGAGATTCTCCTTTTCATCACAACTATTTAGAAGAAAGAATGATTGTAAGCACTCTCGTATACTATTTCACAGTTTGTTTATTATACATGTTATTTATTGAGTTTAATTATTAGTTTTTACTAGGAAGAGTACTCATAATGGAGTTCATTTTCTACATTGGAACGACCTCGTTTACAAACTCAGATGACAATCATGATGAAACCCTAATTGATTTTGAAGTGTTCCCAAGTGCAGATAATACTTAACAATATATTCATAATTTATGATCTATTAACCATATAAATATACGAAGACATTATTCGATAATATATGTTGAACATTAGAGTGTTTTTCTTTTAGAAAGTATCTGTAAATCTTTTCGTAAGTGGACAAAGATGGAAAATTTAAGTATATGGAAGTACAATGCTAATAGAGACATAAATACTGTGCATGGGTCCTTATTTGTTTTATCTTTTTTCCTTCGGTCAATTAATTTTGATTATTTTTAATTTGTGCTTTGATTGTTGGTGGCCCCTAAATAAAGCATTGCCACTTTCACCGCAAGCGTACGGATCAAATTTTAGTATAGTGGACCTTTCGATCGGGTATTGTATCCATAAGGATTGGTTGACATTACTATCGAGTATCGCGATTGTCATAACCTAATTTTATCTAGGCGCTAAAAATGGATTTTAATTAATTACTAATACTAAACTAAAATACTAATTAAGTTAACTATACTATAAATACTAATTTGAGATTGTTTAGGGGAGTAGATTGCCTACGGATTAACTTTATTTACTTAAATGCGTCTGATTTTGTTTTAGTTAATATTAACAGCGTTCGGCGTATTCGACAATCTCAGTTCGTAAACTCTCTCATCACTTCTTCCGAGTGTAAGACGGGGGAATATGTGACTTCGTGTCAACGCCGAATTTCCCCTTAACGTCTTAAAGACTCTAGGTCACGTGAGTCTCACTCCAACGTCATCGATTGTACACTTTCTAACACCCTCCCGGGTCGTTAGATTGTCGTGTTGTGTTAACCCTAGTCCAAATCTAGGGTTACCTCTCCCGAGTGTCAAACCCTATATTCTCTATATATCTAAACTAGCATATAATCATAGAAAACACGGCAACACAATCGAAATTATAAGGAACAACCATAAACGAAACACAAATTCAAGCAAAACTATATTTTTATAAATAATACGTTAATCCCTATTACAATCCATATTTAACTCATGACCCTAACCGTTTATACAATGTAAAACAAGCTAAACATGTTCAACAACTACCAAAATGAAGAAAACAAAGAGAGGAAACGAGCGACTTAGTCGATATCCGAAGATTTGCCGCTAGAAACGTCGAACGATCGTTTCCCTCTTCATCTTCCATCTCGGGTAGAGAGCTCTCCCTCAAAAACCTCTCAAACTAACCCTAAAATATAGCCTAAAGCCTTAGGGGCTGAACAGGAGGGAAGAGAGGAGGAGAGAAGGGAAAAAAATTAGGCCAAAATATCTCAAAATATCTAATAAATATCAAAGCTGTGCTGCAGGATTTTTGCCTAGGCAAAGAAAAATTCGCCTAGGCGAAGTTAGGTCGGTTAACTTTTTGCCGAAATTTCGCATAGGCGAAGAAAACTTTGCCTAGGCGAAGTTATTGAAGGTTTACAATTTTGTTTTGGCTGTAATTTCTTCATCCAAACTCTGATTGAGATGATTAAAAAACCTATGGAAAGCTAAGAAAAAGATATACAACTTCCATGTTTTGAGTATTTCCAAAATAGGATTGCATCATAGTCCAAAATAGCCTTCAAGTTACAGCACCTGTACCGACTTTGCAGGTTTGGTGACCACCTAGGCGAAGAAGTAGGCGGTGAACTTGAAAATATTTCTACTGGGGTTTCCACCTAGGTGGAGGAATTTTCTTCCTAGGCGGTGGGCTGTGAGTAGCCGTTTGTCATTCTTAGCATCTTCACTGCCTAGGCGGAGGTCTGGACGCCTAGGCGGTGGGCTTCCTTCATATTTTTGTCTCGTTACTTGTTTATCCACCGTAACTTTGACTCTCCTACGGTTCGATCTCATCGTTTTCGCTTCAGTTTCCTATCTTTTTGCTCCACACACTTGATTTATACAAAAAGTATAAAAACATATTAAAACATATAAAAATAACTAGAAACGTATTCGAAAACTAACAAATTCGGATTGAAAATACGTAGGTAATTTACACCTATCAATCGTATTAATATTTTTCACCTTTGGATATGTTATGGAACATATAGGATAAATCTCACCATTCGCTATCACGTGAGAAAGAAAGTGAAGTTTAAACATTTTCCCATTACATATAAAGGGAGTAGCACATTATCAAATATCATGATTGGTGAATTCATGATAAAGAGAATGTACATTTTTAAATATTTCACAATATCATGAGGGCTATAAAATATGCTTGCATGCTTAGAATTTTTAACCATCCAAATATTATCACACTTTACATGACTAGAGAGAATGAAACCTCGTCTATTTTGGTCATAAAAAAAAACTTCTTTACCTTTTTGTAAATGGATAGAGAAAGAAAATTTATATATTTAGGAGTATAGCGAAATTGATGACTATGGACCTCAAAAAATCAAGATATTAAGAATGGGACATGACATCTATAGAGACTTATGAATTTCTTTTCTTATTTTGTACATTTCTCTTTCCAATCGTGATTCACTTTATTATTATTATTATTATTATTATTGGTGAAATTTAGGGGCATTGCCAATGACTTAAAATAATTTATACTATCTCAAGGAAGATGCCATAAGAACTTAAAAATGGTATCTGTTTATGAAAGTGTTATGAAGCTAAAATGGTCATTTTTTTTTTCTTATTGAAGGTAAATAATTTGTAGGAATGTATAAAAAGTTAATATTTCTTTGTTTGCTTTCTTATAAAAATAAAATAAAATAATTGACGTACTTAATATAATTTTTTTGTGACTTAACAGAAATAGGTGATCTAGAAAGTAGTATTAAAAAAGATATCAAGGACTTCAGGGACTTGGTTGTGCTAGTTGTTGATTTTCATCCTCCAAGGAATAATTGTGTTCATCCTGTAGTATTAGATTTGTTTTATCGAGTTTGCGATGAAACAACCCAAAAGACTGGAAAATTATTACGGTATATTCTGGTTTATTTTTGTTTAGTTGAATTTGATGTTTTAGATTAATATACTGATTACATTTTCTCTTTTTTCGATTGATGTATAATTCAAGGATTTTGTTTCCTTTGTTTTGGCAAACTCATTATTTTTCGATGGAGTTAATCGGTACACTTATATTTTCCAAATATGAGACTATCGATGCTTGACTGTTCTAAATTTGAGGAGCATATAGAAATACACATTGAAGAGACTAGCATAATGGGAAGGGAGTGGGACATAGTAGATTCGTTATTATGTGAGATTCTCGATTCCTGGAATTGCTATGATAATACTTATAGCGAAAGACATGATGTCATTTACTTCCATAAACAATGCTATGGCCATCTCCATTAGAAAGTAATAAAATCATCATTTATTCTTTATTCAAATTTTGCTTCAATTTTAATCCTTGACCTATTGAGATTTTTTGTTTTGTTAGGTTCATAACGGATGCATGACATTACATATGGAATCATTGCTCAACTATAATGTGCATAGTATTTTACCGAAGATTTTTCATAAATTTGCAACCACATTTTTTTTTTTTAAATTACAGAAATATATTCTAGGTATGGTTGACGAATTATGTATCTTCTCATGTTAATTTTTGTTTCTTTTGTAACATAAATGAATAATAAACAAGTGATCTATAGCTTTACTTGATATTCCTCCTAAAATTAACTTTGAAGACATAATCTTATTGATTTCATAGGGACTAGAGTTCATGCCTTGCCTTAATGCGGCATAAATGATTTTTTGTTTTTTTGATTTGGAAGTCTACAACAGTTGAAGGTTTAATTTTTTGTTCTTCATTCATGCTCTGGGGTAGTGCCAGGGTTTCATACAATAATAGTTAGATTTGTTAGGTTTTTGAAAAACACAGTACCCAAAAGTTTATTCTCAAATCGTTTTTTTTTTTACCGAATTGCGAATTGATTTAAATTGGGTTACTAGACTTTAAAGTACACTAGTGTTATTCTTACTTTCCAGAATCCATTTGATAGTTATTTTATTTTATCAAATGGATTCGGGAAAGTAAGAATAAAACTAATGTACTTTAAAGTCTAGCAATCAAATTTAAATTAATTCGCAATTTGGTACAAATAAAAGATTTAAGAAGAAACTTTCAGGTAATATGTGTTTAAAAAATCTGACAAATCTAACCATCATTGTATGAAACCCTAGCACAACACCAGAGAATCCCATGAATAACAAAAAATTAAATCTTCAACCATTGCAGATTTCCAATGCAAAAAAAAAAAAAAAAAAAAAAAAAAAAAAAAATCATCTATATCGCATTAAGGCAAGGCATGAGCTCCAATCATTATGAAATCAACAAGATCATGTCTGCAAAGTTAATTTTCGGAGGAATGCTAAGTAAAGATATAGATCACTTGATTATTATTCATTTATGTTACAAAAAGAACAAAAATTAAAATGAGAAGATACATAATGCATCACCCAAACCTAGAATATTTTTCTGTAATTTTTAAAAATGTGACTGCAAATTTGTGAAAAATCTTCTGTACAACATTAAGCAAATCATAATTGAGCAATAATTCCACGTGTAATGTCATTATATCCGTTATGTACCATGCAAAAGAAAATAACTAAATAGGTTATGGATTAAAATTAAAGTAAAAATCGAAATAAAGAAGATATAATGCTTTCATTACTTTCTGATTGATATAACCATAACAATGTTTGTGGAAGTAAACGACACAATGTTTTTTGTGTTAGGAAATTAACTATTTTCTATGCGTGCTCATATAAATTAATTAAACATTTATATTATGGGTTATTAATTATCAGGGCCCAAAATAAGTGATCTAATTAATTAGGCTCAAGAAACATTAAATGGGTATAGACTTTACAATGTGTAGTGACCCATTAGGCAACTAGGGTTAATAGGGCCTTAGTTAACCTAATATATAAAGAAATTCTATCAGGGTTATGGTTGCACGAGACTAATCAGATGGCTACTTAACTCCTCATTCCTATCTGCGAGAGAGAACCCATTGAGTAACATTAAGTGATTAAGTCTGCGGAAGAAATCAACCCCCCATTCATGTTCGTCCGTTCGTGGTCAATCGTCGTAGTATTTTTGCAATGGTAGGCGATCGTTCATAATAGATCCAGGTATGCTCATTTACGTGCTTATAGAACTCTTGATGATTTGATATGTTGATTAGGGTTTATAGATTCGATTGAGATATATAAGGATGAAATCCCAACAAGTGGTATCAGAGCCTACTTCATGTTGAATCATTAGAGTTCTCAGGGTTTTCAAGTTCATGGTAGAATTTTAGGGTTTGTATTTTCTCTATTAAAGTTTGATCTCTTGTACAATCGTGGGAAAAACATTAGGGTTATGTGTGGTTTGATTTATTATTATTAAAAACTATGGATTTTTTACGGGTCTAAGGAAAAAAAAAAAACCCCCAATTTTTCGGAATTTTTGGGTGTTTTTCGCTGTAAAAATACAGATCAAAATTCGGCTTTGACCAAATTGGTCAACTAATTCATAAAAATCGGCTAATTGATTCGTGTAGAAAAATATTGGAATTCGGCTTTAACTGAATCGATCAACTGATTTGGTCAGGGGTTCATCGTTTTGGGTTCTGACCGAATTAGTCGATCGACCTATAAGATTTGGTTGATCGACTACTTCGAACAGAAGCGAATTGGCCTCTGTCCAATTCGGTCTACCGAATTTTAAGGACTGGTTGATCGACTATATGTCCCGACATCAGAAACTTTAATCCATTGTACGACATTCGATCAATGGACCATTAGGATGGTCAACTAATAAAATCTTATATCTTTAAGTAAGTTAATATGAAATAATATGTTACTAAAGTAATCTCTGTTGTATAGTTTATTTTATTTTGGGATATTAAGATGTTGATATTTGTATTTATGCGAACAATAACTGGCTCAAAAAAAGGTTATTTTTTGGCCAAATAATAAGTATTGGTGTTTGTTATTTTTGCGAACAATAACAGGCTCAAAGGAAAGTTATTATTTGACCAAATAATGAATATTAATTTGATGGTTGTTGATATTTATTATTTATGCGAGTAATAATCGGCTCAAATGAAGGTTATTGTTTGACCAGATAATGAACATTAATTTGGTGTTTGTTGTTTATGCGAATCATAACCAACCCAAAGGAAGATTATTGTTTAACTAAATAATAGACATTAATTTGATACTGATATACGTATGGTTATTATTTATGCAATCAATAATCGCCCTCAAAGGAATGTTATTGATTGACCAAATAATAAACGTACCTGCGAGAATAAATGTGTGATGATTATCAAGTTTTCATGCGAACAGTAAGTTAGTCCAAAGAAAGACTTATTAATTGATAGGATTTATTGTCAACATTTGATTACTGCATTGAGAGTACCGCTTACAAGTTAATGTTTCTGCCCGAAGGCTAAACATCAATGGTGTGCTAGGTATCTTGTGATAGGGCCCACAAATACAATTATTTTGTTTATGTCGTATGTGTTAAAGTTTTAATTTGACATAAACTTTTATGTTATGAGCTTGTTATTTTTCATTGATTTCTATTTAATTACTGCTTCAACAACTACTATTACTGCTGACATGAATTCTACTTGTGTGCTTAACGACACAAATTTTAACGATTGGAGATAGAACATTTCAATTGTTCTCGACTGTATGGATCTTAACTTTGCGCTAAGGAAAGAACAACCTTTACTTCTTATTGAAGAAAGTTCCCCTAAGGCTAAAAAGAAATATAAGAGGTGGGACCGTTCTAATCGCATAAGTCTCATGATGATCAAACGTAGTGTTCCGAAAATATTCAGAGGCAGTATTTTCAATGAGATAACTGCTGAGATGTTCCTAGCGGAAATAGAAAATCGTTTTTTAAATAACGAAAAGGCAAAGACAAGTACGCTTTTAGCTAATCTTGTTTCGATGAAGTATAAAGGAAAAAAGAATATAAGGGAGTATATTATGTAAATGTCGAATGTTGCTTCGAAACTGAAGGCACTAAAGTTAGTGCTGTCTGAGAACTTGCTCGTATATTTAGTACTCATTTTTCTTCCTACACAATGCAATCAGTTTACGGTGAGTTATAATACTCAAAAGAATAAATGGACTCTTAATGAACTCATATCTCACTGTGTATAAGAAGAAGAAAGAATTAAGTGAGAAAAGACAGAAAGTGCTCACTTAGCCACTACCTCTAAGGGTAAGAAATAATAAAGAGTTAAGGGTTAGGAAGCTGCAGTTGGAACACAACAGTCCAAATAGCAAAAGAATCAAGATCAAGAATTTATCGATTTCTTCTGTAAGAAAGTTGGACATATGAAAAGAGAATATTCCAAGTACGCCGCATGGCGTGTAAAAAATGGTATACTTCTCACTCTGATTTGTTCTGAGATTAATTTAGCTTCTGTACCTAGTCACACTTGTTGGGTAGATTCTGGTACTATTACTCATGTAAATGTGTGTATACAAGGTGGGGTTACTTATGGAGTCAAAAGCTAATTGATGCTGAAAAATGCATCTATTTGGGCAATGGGAAAATAGTTGTTGTGGAGGCAATAGGAAATTTTAGACTATCTTTTAAGACTGGTTACTTTTTGGATTTGAAAGAGACATATGTTGTACCTTCATTTAAACGGAGTTTCGTTTCTATTTCTACTTTGGACAAATTAGATTTTTCTTATTCATTTGGAAATAATAAATTCAGTCTTTTTCGAGATTCAAATATTATTACAACTGGTTCTTTGATTGATAATCTATATTTTTTTGAATTCTATTGCTTCACATAATAAAACTTTGCAGACAACTACTTGTGGTACAAAACACAAATTAACTAATGAGAATTCCACCATACTTTGGCACAAGCGTCTAGAACTTATCTCTAAACAAATAATAAAGGGGCTTGTTTCTGACGGAATTCTTGATCCCCCTGATTTAAAAAAATTTCAAACTTTGTATTGAATGTGTAAAAAGGGGAAACAGACAAGCATAAGAAAATTGGGTACCAAAAGGAGTTCCGGTGTCTTAGAACTAATACTTATTGATATCTACGGACCATTCCCTATGGCATCTTGGAATGGACAACCATATTTTATTATGTTCATAGACGACTACTCTTGCTGTAGGTACTTATATTTGATTCACGAGAAGTCTAAATCCTTGGACGTATTTAAGGCTTTCAAAGATGAAGTTGACAATCAACTAGGCAAGAAAATTATGGTTGTTGAATCTTACCTTGGTGGTGAATACTATGATCGATATGACAGATCAAGCGAACAACGTCCAGGATCCTTTGCTAAGTTCCTAGAGAAATGCAGAATCGTCCCACAATACCATGCCAGAAAAACCTAGCATGAATGATGTTGCTGAGAGACTAAACAAAATGCTTAAAGATATGGTAAGAAGTATGATAAGTCATTCTTCTTTGTCAGAACCACTTTAGGGAGAAGCACTTAAGACTGTAGCATATATCCTAAATAATGTATCAACTGAAGTGGTAGCTAAAATCCCTTTTGAACTGTGGTTAGGCAAAAAGCCTAGCATAAGACACCTACACATTTGGGGTTATTCAGCCGAAGGCAAGGCTTTATAGGCCAAATGAAAAGAAACTAGACTCAAGAATAATTAGCTGCTACTTTGTTAGGTACGCTAAACGATTGAGGGGGTTTAAGGTTTGTGATCCCTCAAATAAGATATTTTTCGAGACGACAAATGGGAGATTTCTTGAGGATGTTGAGTTTGAAGGGTGAGATAAGGTTATTAGGAATGTTGTTCTTGAAGAGGAATTAATTTTCATTCCAGACATTATTATTGACAATGATCAGGTTCCTGACATTATTCAAGTCACAATGCGATATAATAATGAAGAACTCCCCGTTCAAAATCAAGATATTGCTCCTGAAGAGAAAACTCAACAACCTCAAGATGAAGTGCCACTAAGGCGATCCACTAGAGAAATGAGAAGTGCGATTTCAAGTGATTATATCATCTTTCTCCAAGAACATGAGTTTGATATAGGGACACTGGAAAATGATCTAATCAACTTTCATTAAGTCAAACGAAGTCAGACTCTCAAAAGTGGATTATAAAAAGATTTTCTCTCTAGTTTCATCGAAAGACTCTTTCAGAATTATCATGACACTTGTAACTAATTTTGATTTAGAGTTGCATCAGATGGATGTAGAGGCTACGTTTCTCAATGGAGACATTAAGGAAACGATATATATGATGCAGCCAAAAAACTTTGTATCAGGCGATCCAAAGTCTATGGTTTGCAAGCTAAAGAAATCCATTTATGGTCTCAAACAAGCTTTCCGTCAATGGTATCACAAATTTCATCAAATTAATATCTCATATGGTTTTGAGGTAAATGCAGTTGATAATTGTGTATACCATAGGTTTAGTAGGAGTAAGTTCGTTATTTCTAGTGCTATATGTTAATGACTCCATTGATGGCTAGCAACAATATAAGCTTATTGCACAAAATCAAGAGATTTCTAACTAAGAATTTTGAAATAAAAGATCTTGGGAATGCCTCTTTTGTATTAGAAATAAAGATACACCGAGATGGCTCACGGAGTATCCTTGGGTTATCACAAACGAGCTATATCGATAGGGTGCTTGCTAGATTTGACATGAAAGATTGTGTACTATGAGATACTCCTGTCACTAAAGGAGACAAGTTTAGTATCACTCAATGTCCCAAGAATGAGATAAAAAAGAAAAAGATGCAAAATATTCCTTATGTGTCGGCAGTAGGGAGTCTTGTGTACGCTTAAGTATGTACGCGTCCGAATTTAACGTTCATATTTAAAATGTTGGGCAGATACTTGAGTAACACTGGGATGTGTCATTAGAAAACAACCAAACGGGTTATGAGGTATTCACAGAAAACGAAAGATTACATGCTCACTTATTGGAGGACAGATAACTTGGAGATCATTGGGTATTCTGATTCTAATCAAGTTTTTAATTGCTAAAGATAGAATTTAGAGCAAAATAGTATATATAGAATATATGGGAACAAACTCCATGATTGCGGATCCGCTCATTAAAGATTTGCCACCTAAGGTATTTCATGAGCACACTGCTCGTATGAGTATGATTTTATATGATGATATGCTGGTTTAGTAGGTGTTTATGTTTGTTGAATGTTCTTTTATTAGATATATATATATTTGATTTTCGCAAAATAAAGTAGAAGATAAAGTTTATTTATTCTGAATGTGTTCTTTCTATTTGTGGTTTAACATAAGGATAGAAAGACTAAAGATTGATCTCACTATGGAATAAAGAGGGACCAGTTGGAAATAGGCATGTTTGAGATCATATTGCATGTAATTTCCTACAGCACACCCATACTTGATTTATGTTATTGAGTGTATTAGTATGGTGATCATTGTGGTTTAGTCACAATTGTATTGTGATAAAATCCATAGTGGTTCCATTACTAATATATGAGATGGATCAAATTGTAATTAAGGAATGTTTCCAAGGAAGATTGCACTTTTTGCGCACACTAAAGGCTAAGGAATATAAATATTTTCAGAATATCATATGTAACCCAAGTGGGAGATTGTTATGAAATTAACTATTTCCGATGTGGGCTCATATAATTTAATTAAACATTTATATTATAGGCTATCAATTATCAGGGCCCAAAATAAATGATCTAGTTAATTGGGCTCAGGAAACGTTAAATAAGTATGGGTTTTGTAATGTGTAGTGACCCATTAGACAATTAGGGTTAATGGGATCTTAGTTGACCTAATATATAAAGAAATTATACCAGGATTATGGTTCCTTGAGGCTAATAAGACGGCGACTCAACCCCTCCTTCCCATTTGTGAGAGAGAACCCTTTGAGTAGCATTAGGTGATTAAGTCTGCGGAAGAAACTAACTCCCCATTCATGTTTGTCTGTTCGTGGTCGATCGTCGCAGTATTTCCGCAACGGTAGGCGATTATTCATAATGGATCCAGGTATGCTCATTTATGTACTTATAGAACTCTTGATGATTTGACATGTTGATTAGTGTTTATAGATTCGATTGAGATCTATAGGTATGATATCCCAACATTTCGATATAAGCGTTACAATTCCTATATCCGAGGATCTCACATAATGACAAATTTATTATGTCTCACTCCCATTCCATCATGCTAGTTTAGCCTATGTGAATATTCATATGCTCAAATTTAGAAACATTCAAGTATCGGTAATCTCATATTTTGAAAATATAAGTGTACCGATCAACTCCATTGAAAAATAATGCGTTCGTCAAAACAAAATAAACAAAATCTTTAAAAAGAGAAAATGCAGTCACCATATTAATCTAAAACTTCAAATTCAACTAAATGAAAATAAATTAGAATACACCGTAATAATTTTTCAATCTTTTAGGTTGTTTAATTGAAAAATCGATAAAACAAATCCAATAATACTGGATGAACGCAAAATATTCCTTGGAGGACGAAGACCAACAACTAGCTCAATCAAGTCTTCGAAGTCCTTGATATCTTTTATAATACCACTTTCTACATCACCTAATTCTATAAAGTCAAGAAATAATTATATCAACTATGTCAATTATTTTATTTTATTTTTATAAAAAAACAAACAAAGAAAATATTAAACTTTTTATACATTACTACAAATTGTTTAGCTTCAACGAGAACAAAATTCACCAATTTACCTTCATCATACTTTAATAAATAGACACCATTTTTTTAAGTTCCTGTGGTATATTTCTCGAGATAGTATAAAAATCCTTTAAATCAATGGTAATGCCCCTAGATTTTTCATTTTTGTCTACTTTCGAAAAGATTTACTATTACTTTCTAAAAGTAAAACATTCCAGTTCTAACGACCCAGTTTCCTAGGGCCACTGCTCGGTTTCTCCTATAGAGAATTCTACCTCAAATGTTTTACCTTTGTATAAATAAATTAGTGCCACCAATAATTTCGCTCTAATACCACCTGTAACGATTCGGTTTTCCAGGGCCGTCACGCGGTTTCTTCCTTTGGAGAAATAATGCTAAAATCGAATAGCCAATTTTTATAATTATTTAAATCTGATAAATTTTACAATGCGACGATAAGTTTTAATTATCAATTTACTGAGTCGATTTTACAATAATAAATAATAAATGTAACTACTACAAATTAAATAGAATTTATACTAATCATAAATAATAAATGTAACTACTACAAATTAAATAAAATTTATACTTATCGACTGCATTTTTTTTACTACGGTAGAAATCAATAAATAGTTACAAATTAAATAGGAATTCAACTACCATAATTATAATACGTTACTAATACTCTTAACGTGGAGACAAAAATAATAATAATAACCGCACGATATTGAACCTAGTGGCAAGTTTAGCTAGCACGTATATTTGAATCAATTTCCGATAATAAACCGTATACATTAAACTCTTTTTAAGGTATACGTTAAAATAAATATTAAACCTAAATAATATTAACTTTAATACAATATGTTCATTTTGGATGTAATTTCCAAAAAGGTGAAATTGGAAAAGAAAATATAATATTTTATTGGATAAAATTGAGAATTAGAAAATTAAGATTAGAAGCCATCCCAAATCCATAATCTGAATAAAAAAAAATCCAATATTTCATTAGGGAATTAATTTTGATAACTAATATCGATTTATCATGTAAATTCTTCAACAGTAAATATTAAATATAATTATTACAAATTAAGTATAAATTTAACTAAAATCCTTGTCTCTGTTTCTCTCTCGTCGGCCCTGCAATCAAAACTGTGAGGTTGTGAGCCAATGCTTAGTAGAACTCCAACTCCGCTAATACATGCATTTAATTTACGCGATAAATAAAATACATTGGCATAATTTTTACACAATCATAATTATTTCATGCGAACTGACGACTATAATTCACTGAAAATAATAATGTAAATCATCCAATAAATAGATTAAATACAAATATTATAAAAGTTAAAAATTTTACGTGAATTTCATATATATATATCTTTTCTCAAAAACATTTAATAAGCATTTAACTTTTAATATCCTTCGCGCGTGTGTATATATATATATATATATGCGCCAACACCTTCAACCGCCTCATCTCCTTTTCCCCCTTTTTTTCCCTTCTTAATATATATATATATATATATCATATCATATCATATCAGTTCATTGCTTAATATGGGAATAAAAACAGAAATATGGGAACAAAAATAGAAATTTGGGAACAAAACAAAAACAGAAATATAGGAACAAAAATAGAAATCTGGGAACAAAACAGAAACAAAAATATGGGAACAAAAACAAAAACATAAATCGAGAAGAAAAACATAAATATGAGAACAAAAACAAAAATCTAGGAACAAAACAAAAACAGAAATCTGGGAACAAAAACAGTAATATGGGAACAAAAATAGAAATTTGGGAACAAAAACATAAATATGTTCCCAGATTTTGATTTTTGTTTTTGTTCCCAGATTTCTATTTTTGTTCCTATATTTCTGTTTTTGTTTTGTTCCTAGATTTCTGCTTTTGTTCCCATATTTCTGTTTTTATTTTTGTTCACAAATTTTGTTCTCATATTTATATTTTTATCGGTCATTCTAATACCATATGTTAATGTATTTCGTAACCAAACGTAAGAATGGTAATGACCATTCCAATACCATGTTTAATCCCGTTTGTCACCAAACATAGGAATGACAATAGTCATTCCATTCCAATACCACATTCATTGCAATACCACACTTATTCCATTTTATTCCAGCGTACCAAACGTAGCGTAAGGATATAACATTATTATTATTATTATTATTAATGCATGCACACGTGTAATTTATATAAGCATATGTATAAGTGACATTTATATATGTATGTGTGTGTACAAACCATGGCCACATTTATTTATTTATTTATTTATTTTTTTTTTTCATGGCCATAATCGTGTAGCTTCCCTCACAAGATTTGTAAATATTACACTTAGCACCCCACATTTATTTAATAATTCATATTAACCCAAAAATTATCAAATATTTAATATAAATTTTATAAAACAATCCAAAAAATTAAACTCGTGTAAAATAGTATTTTTAAAAAATATAAATTTAACATCCAACATAAAAAATTAACAAATATATATTTATTCCACAAATTTACAAAATCATCCCCAAAAATATTTAAACATATATAAAATAATATTTTTAAACATATAAATTTTCTAGGTATTAAACCAGTGTTCATTTTATATTATCATATAATATCTTTGTATATTCATATGATCAATAAATCATAAATTTTTAATATATTGTTAAGCATCATCTACATCTGGGAATACTTCAAAATAAATTGGGGTTTCATCATGATTATCATCGGTGTTTGTAAACGAGGTAGTTCTCGAGTAGAAATCGCGACCTCCCTTATGGGTACTCTTCCGACTAAACATTAACAATTAAACTCAATAAATAACATGTACAATAAACAAGCTGCGAAATAATATATGACATTGAGGCACAATTATTCTCTCTTCCAAACAGTTGTGATGGAAAGGAGAATATCAAAATTGAGCAATATATATGATGCGAATTACAGAATGCTATGGAAGGCAATTGCAATCCTACCCAATCAGATCTGGCTTTCTGCATAAACTTGTGGGTTTTATTAGGTTTTATCTGGCCTAATATTCATTAACCTATTTGGGCTATTTCCACAATGGCCAATGCCTACAGGTTTGCTGTTTATATATAGGGTGGCATGGTTTTTTTTTTTTTTTTTTAATTTATTCCAATTTTATCTGATGTTAATTTATGTTTGCAATAAGACAAACTTATTTATTTTTGCATAAAAAAACAAATTCTACATATGCTATTCAAGTCTAGCATTTGGGGTATATCATTTTATTTTTTATGTTTGAAACATACACAAACACATATACACATGATCTTCATGGACTAGAAACAAGTGGTCTTATCCAAAAGGTGTAAGCATGTAAGCATATTTAGAGGAACCATTGTAACCTCTGCCCAACATATACTGAGCAATTTGTATTCATCTTCAAGATAACCAACGGCTTAAACCCAAGAAATACTCGATCCCTGAAAGATGAACATCAATCAACTAAATATTTGCACATGAGCATAAAGTATATTACATGAACAAATTAGACTCAACAATCAGAATATAATTCTAATGTTCCTCCACATAGTAGGAAGTATTAGAAACAATATAAATAGTCTCTCCTATAATATTTCGTTTACCTTTTTGGTTCTTGTTCTAATTAAGTGGTGTAGTCAAAAAACAATAAAAATAGTTAATTAACAAAATATACTGGTTGACAAGAGTTTTTGAGAAACTTTAATGATATTATTATATAACTCAAGAGAACAAGTGATAAGATTTTAAATGATCATTTATCGTCAATTACCATGAACTGTTGAAACAAATGAATTTTAATTTAATTTTTAAAATAGAAAGTGCCAAATGTGAAATTGGTTTTTCCCTCAAAACCTTTTATCCCACATTGGTTGGGAGAGGTGAAAATAAAGTGGTTATCTAGGGGTATGTGAGACACTTGGGGTGTGCCCCAAGGGGTACCCATATTTTGTGGAGGGGAGAGGAGTTACATGCCTACCGGTTTACCACACACGCGCGCCACCGCCGCCGTCTGTCCGTCCGAGCCGAGGTGGCATTTATTTACTTTTTAGAAAAAAATTATTTAATTTTTTTTTTTTAAAAAACAGTTTAATTAAAAAATAATTATTAATAAACGTTTGGAATGTTAAAATTTTTTTTAACCGTTAGAATAAAAAAAAAAAACGTTTTTAATTAACGTTTTAACGTTTATTTTTAATTAAAACCTTCTAACGTTTTTTCTTTTATTAAGTTTCGGTTTCAAATTTTTTTTTTCAAACGGTTTGATTGAATTTTTTTTTCCTATAAATACCAGATTTGTTTCCTCAATTTTCAGAGAGAAAAAATACCAGAATACTGTTTCTGTTTCGGCTTCAGTTCTGTTTTTGTTCCGGTTTTGTTTCTGTTTCTGTTCCGGTTTTGTTTCTGTTTCTGTTTCGGTTTTGTTTCTGTTTCTGTTCCGAAACATTTTCGGTTTCATCTTCCGGAATTGTTCCGATCTGTTCCGGTACTGTTTTTTCAGTCCGATTTTGGTTTCCGAGCAGTTTGTTCGTTTTGCGAACAGTGTGTGGGAGTGTTTGGTTTTCGGGACTTCTACAGTGCAAAGAACGTCCTAGACAGAGGAGAATTCTGGGCTGTTTTATCCTAGGGACGACGGGGCTAATACACTGCTTGCACGTTCTTGGGCAGAGCCGCGAAACGTCTTAAAGAGAGCGACCTAATCCGCGACTAATCCCAAAAAATTTTGGTAAACTCGTTCTTTATTTATTTTCTACAACAATATGAACTCATAATGTTTTAATACCCAGAAAATGACCAAGAATGTAGTCTACGACAATACCCTTGAATGTGTTATGCTATAGGTGAACTACAGAAACAGAAGGGTTTGTTATGACTCCTAAAGCCAAGAGGAGAGAGAATAACAGGGCGGTGCTGATAGGAGGCGGTGAAGGAGAGACCCAGTGTCGCTTCCGCAATCTAGGTATGGCGCATGGGGTGGAGTGAGCAAAAGCGGAGTCCAGCCTAGCCTGTGTTCGAGAGAGAGAGGAAGACGAAGAATGGAGAAGGACAAGACAACTCGCGATGGAGAGAAAAAATGCAGAATATAGTTTTGCCTCTGTTCGACCTTTCTCGTACAAGTTTTTTTGTCCTTCCCACGGCTAACGCAAATAACGAAAAGCAGATTAATTTAAATTTACCCCTTATAGTTTAGTCTTCTTTCACTTTCCTCCCATATACTTTAAAAAAAATACACATAACTACCTTTCTAGTTTACTCCAAATATGAACATAACCTCTCGTGTGTGGGGGTGTGTATGTAAACTTTTTTTTTTTTTTAAATATAAACTCTATAAAATAGAAAATATATATTTGAATCGAAAATTAGCTCACCCTTGTTTCCATTTTCAGATACAAATTAAATACAAAAGAAATCACTTTCCCAATATACCTAAAATCATTGAAGGCTAAAGCCATTGGATTGATAATTTTGTACACTATACTATTACTACTACCCAAATTAAGTGTCCCTTCCTGGCCACCGTAACGAAATTGAAATAAGTTTATATTTTTAAAAAATTAATTATAAAAATTAATGAACATATTAAAAATAAAAATATTCTCAAGTTTTTAGTTAAATCAACATGAGTATTATTAGTTATTGAAACTAAAGATCAAACTCAGTCGACATTCTACTAAACCTAAATAATATTGATTCTCACATTAGAAGTACAATGCTACCAAACCCACTTACGATGAATTATTTTGTAGGAACCTAAACTTTGGGAGATCACAATCTAGTTCGGAGGTGCTCCATATGAGATGATCCAAATCCAAGCATCATCAGATTAATGTCATCTGAGGAAAACAACTAATCGTTTCTCACGCTTTGAAATTTCATAGTTATTCTTTGATCCCGAATCATGATCAATGATCCAAAAACGAAGAGACAACGGGTTCATATCGCATATCCAATCATTGACCTGTTCGGTGAATCGCATTTTTTACTACTGAAGTTGATGAGGGATATGGGAGATATCTCGCAAAGGAATCTCCAGAATATCCAATAGCTCATTGACAAAGTCAATTGTCACCACCGCCATTATTACCGCAGGACTACGTGCCTCCTTACAGCGAGGCACATGCCATTGCAGATAAAGCTTAAAAATCACAATGGGAATGACGTTGAGAAGAAGAATAAGGAGAGAGTGACAAAAGTTAAGCCGCAAACTGGAACGACTTCAGAGAGAGTGAGAAGAACTTTGATGCGAAAATCCCGTGCCCCCGAGATGAGCAGAGGGTCCCGTAGCCTAAGCGAACAACTAGTGTTCACTCTAGGCTCGGTCCATGGATGCAACCTGCTCAGTCTCAAGAAAGGAGGAGTCTCGCACCGAACAATGTTTCAGCTCTTGCAAACGTTCGAGCAGGTAGTTGATTGATTGATCTATCTCCCTACAACTACTCTACTAGGTGGAAACGTCCTTGGGGTCCCCATCAAGGACTTATAGATCGGGGAGACACCTCCAGGGAAATAATGACCTCTACGATAAAGTTAATGTCATAAACGAGAAGGTGGGGGCAGATGGAGAAGCATAAGCCTAATATGCAAGACATCGTGAAGAGAAGTACGCTCCTTTTACTACTCAGGTGCTTAAAGAGAAGATCTCGACCAATTTTAAGCTACCATTGCAGATCAAGATCTATCAAGGAACAACCGAGCCCAATGCGCCTTGATTCTTACCATGCTCACATGGACTTGTACGGGACATCCGATTTTGTTAAATGTCAGACATTTCAGGTAACACTTTGACACAACTAGAAAGTGGTATAAAACCGTCAAGGCGATGGCATTCGATTCTTTTGAATCCTTAAGCACTGCTTTCGTCCAAAGATTCGTTAGCAATAAGAAGCAAGCAAAAAAACCCCTTTCCCTTGCTTTTCTTCAGGCCAAGGAAGGAGAAAAGTCTTGACACTTGCCTAAGAAGGTTCAAACAATAGCCCAACTAAGTAGAATATCTCGACGACGAAATGGCCATAGTAGATTTGATGAGCGGGTCAAGAAGGGACCTTCCTCTATGAAATGGGGTGGGCTCCACCCAAGACACTGGCCTCGACTGTTGTTCTATCAACAAAGAATCATCGTTGAGGATGTCTACAGGGCCCAAGCAGAAGAGGATGACTAAAAAGAAAAATGGAAGGTCATGGAGTCAACCTACGACAAGTCAATTTGGGATAAATCTCAATTGAAAAAGTGCTTAGATCAAAGCATGTCTGATAAACAGCTTGGAAGGCCAAAATCCCCTCTTTGATAACCACACAATGTTGAATGAACTATTGGGGATAGTGTTTATGTAGATAGAGACAAGAAAGTGAAATGGCCACAACCCTTAAAAATAAGGGCAAGGGCCATACGTTAAAAAATAGTGTGACTTCTATCAAGATCACAGGAACACCACCAATAACTACTACGAATTGAAAAACTTATTCGGAAAGATCACCAAGTTACTACCACTTGAAAAACTAAAATGATAAGAAATTGACTGAAAATGTATGATTTTGGATTATGTAAAAACCCTTTATGGTATACTGTGTGTTAGGGTTAATTAAGAATTTCGATTTTAAGAAGCGAGGGTGTTAAGTGTAGAGACAGTGCGCGTGGAACAGTGTCGATATTCTCCAACTCAAATTCCACTGACCAACTATGTTTAAAAAAAGTGAGAGACGGTTGAGAGGGGTGTGACCCCTTATGGTTGCTCTTTTTAAAAAGAATTTCTTATTCTTGCGTGTCCAAAAACCATTGGCTAGTGATTGGGTCTACAGTTTTGGGTAGAGAAACCTTAGTTTAGTACAAATCGAGTGACCAATGAGTTATTAGCCAAATGTTGCAACCCAATTAGTCTTATTTTACTCAATCCAACGTTTGATCATTTACAAAACACACACATATATAGGGGTGAGGTATATCCGGATCAGTTTACGTGTATCTCAATTAATTATTTTTCTGAATAATCTTAAAGATGCACCCTTCAACATTAGACCGATGCATTTAGAATTAAATTCAAAATGTAATTCCTAAAGATTAATTACATTTGTATCACTAAAGCACTTTTAATCATCCCTCTTCACTTTGATTTTTTCACAAGCAAATATGAATATCTAAACAACAAATAAAGAGACAAGAGAGATTAAAACTTAAATCTAAAATAACGCATTTAGGCTTAGGGCATTCCTTAATTTTATGACATAGACAAAGGAGCTAAAAATGTCCAAATTGTACTGTGTTCGAATCTTAAATTCCTCAATTTTAATCCCCCAAGTGCAGCTCAACATGTTCCCCCATGTCTAAACTTTACTTGATTTCGGCATGACTGTGTGTTTCTCACTACAAGGTCGAAAACTCAAATATCATTTGATATTGTCGCTTTTATTACATGTAATAACATGCAATGTCCTCTTTCATACATGTATTAAAAAAACCAAACAAACTATTTTTTCATAGTTTTTAGGAATAATTAGTCAATAGTCTTGATTAGACAGTTTAATTCATATTTTATACTATTTTAATTTTGAGTTCAATATTAATCCTTTAATTGTGTTTTGCATTGTGTATTTAGTACCAGGATCAATGTTTATTTACATCTCCAATACTTCCAATTAAGGTTTACATCTCCAATACTTCCAATTAAGGTTTACATCGTTAGCCATCAACGCCACCCTCTGCTACCACCCGCCATCCTCCGCCGTCGGACCTCAGATTTCTAATCAACAAAGTCCAATTACCGGCCGTTAGAATTTTTTATAGTTACATATAATTATATTTTAGTTACATGTTTGTAACATACCTTTAGTTATATTTTTTAAGCATATTTTTGGTTATATTTAATATATTTTTAATTCATACAACTTCTCAAGACTGATAATCAGAAAGTTAGTTGAATGTTACTTAAAAAAAAAAAAGTATAAAAAAATTATTACTAAAAACTTAGTTGAATGTAATTAAAAAAAATCAACGCCAGCGGTCATCGCGGCCAACACCGATGATGATCAAAGAATTTTTAGTTGCATTGACGGATTGTGCATAATAAGAGAAAGGAGGTTAACACAGTGGATGATAGGCTCCACAATTATATGGGAAGCTGCCCAAGGAGACGAGCTCGAACATTGAGATGCTTAATGTGGTCCCCACGACATAAAGTTTCAACTGGAATCGACAAAATAATCAGGACCGTCCAACTATGTGGCTTCTATAATTGATCGCACGTATGACCTACTTAATCGCTCTCAAAATGTTTTTAACCTTAAATAATTTTAAATTACGAATTAGTAACATTTAATTATTTTATTTTATTTGGGGGGTTAAAGGTACGGAAGTTGATTACAATTTTGAAGGTAATTGACTTGTTAATGTCAAAATTGGACTGGATTAACATTGGGAACATTTCAAAGTCAAATTGCTCGAATATTCTTTTATTTTTGTTATTCTATTTCAAAATTGTAGATTAACAAAAAAGTGAATAAACAGTTGTAATTATATATATATATATATATATATATATATATATTCTAATTTCTTAATCAGATATAAGAAAAACTAATATGAAGTAACCTTGGAATTGTTTGTTTAGGGCTTTTGTTCCTATATTTTCTAGTTCTGTTCTAAAAAAATTAGAGACAAAAAATGAAGTATAAAATATTTTCATGTTCCACTATTGATTTGTTTATTTTTTTTTAAAAAGTTGGCAACACCACAAAAATTGTTCACAAATTTGAGATACTAAGGTCCTATTTGGTTACTATTTTCATTCCTTGATTTCTGTTCCAACTCAAAATTTTGGGATTAACATACAAAAATACGTTTTTGTTTCCAAAATTTTGGGAATATTTCTTGATTTCTAAGATTCTGAGAAACAAAATAAATGTTGATTCTTATTTACTCCAACAAAATTATTCTCACCACCACCTGTTGGTCACCACTGCCACGTCGGTTAAGAAATATGTATATTTGTTGTCATAAATTTAAAGAAAAAAATAAGAATAAATGTTTCAACCAAAACATGTTTCTTTGTTTCTGTTCTCATAAATTAAAAGAATCAATTTCAAAACAATGATTGTTACCAAACATTTTTCTATTCCCGAAATACTCCAAAATGAAAACAAAATTCTCATCCCAAAATACTCCAAAACGAAAACAAAATTCTCATCCCAATTTATTGGAAGTGAAAACAGAAAATCAAAAATACTAACCAAACACCACAAGGAGATTATATCTGCCCCATCCAAAAAAGACAAATAAAAATATTAAGTCGTAATTAATTGAAATTAAGCCAAATTCTAATATTTATTTTTTGGAAAAAAAACAAAAATAATTATTAACTTAAGCATATATTTTAGAGCATTTTCTACCAATATAGGGGGGGTGTTTTCCCCCTCTTAATTATTTTATGGCAACATATAGTGGTGTGCAAATATGTCACAGGAGTGGTAGACAGGTGAGCTTCCATCAATGATCATGAGGTGCCTCACCATGCTCATTCATAAATTCAAAAAAAAAATAAAAAATATATATATATATATATATAATACCAGCCTTATTATTAAATGATAAAAAAAAAAAAAAAAAACAGACAGCAGTAGCCTATATTATAATAGCGAAGAACTTTTCATTAGCTGCAGTATCCACAAACACCTTAGGCATCCAATCACATCCCAACACCCTCCTCCTCTCTCTTCTTTCTCTCTCCGCTTCCCTCTTGTTCTTTCTCTATAGACCCAGTAGATCTCTCTCTCTCTTCAAAGATTTTAGCAAACTTAGATTCATTCCTTGAAGCTTGCTACTCTGCTTTTCCTTGCCGCTCAGACATCAAGAGAAAAGGAAGAAAAAGCACTAACCTTTTTCAACCCACTTTCTCTCAACGGTCCCAATACTACTCTGTTTTCTCACTTAGGTTGAGTCTCTCTGTTTTTTGTACTTTCCTGGTTCTTCATATAACTATCATCCCCTTTTTTTTTTTTGGGTTCCTAAAGAGTTCAATTGCTTGGATCTTGAAGTGGGTTTTAACTGAAATTTAATTTGGAATTATCAATAATCGTTTTTTTTTACTAAGATTTTGTTTGATTTAGAAAAAGGTAGTTCCTTTTATAGATTCCTTAGGCAGGAGGGGGGGTTGGTTACAGAAGGGAAAAAAAAAAAAAAAAAAAAAGGTATTCCGATTCCCTACAAATATGCCTTGTTGATTTAACCTTCATTCCCACCATTCTAAAAACCTCCACCTGTCTCTACCTCAAAAAATGGAGAGCTTCAACCCAAATACAAAGAATTCCGATCTCTAAAAAAAAACAGAGTAATTTGGCTGTGTTTTCATGCGGGTAGATCCTAATACGACGGGGTGGGGTATGGAGATCCTATCACCGGCCTCCTCCTACCTGTCGAACTCGAGCTGGATTCTAGAAGAGAGCAAGACCACGAAATGGACGGCGGAGGAGAACAAGCTGTTCGAGAATGCTCTGGCAATGATCGACAAGGACATGCCGGACCGGTGGCAGAGGGTGGCGGCGATGGTCCCCGGCAAGACCGTGATGGATGTCATAAAACAATACAAAGAGTTGGAAGATGACGTCAGCAGTATAGAAGCAGGCACTTTTCCCAGTCCTGGCTACAGCACCACCTCTCCTTTCACTTTGGAGTGGGGAAACGGTCATGGCTACGACGGATTCAAGCACTGTTACGGTGCCGGAGGAAAAAGATCTTCCTCCGGCCGGCCGTCGGAGCAGGAGAGGAAGAAGGGTGTTCCGTGGACTGAAGAAGAACACAAGTCAGTTTCTCTCTCTCTCTCTCTCTCTTTCTCTCTCTCTCTCTCTCTCTCTCTCTAAAATCAATGTCTGTTCATGATTATTGACATGAGATAAGTGAAATTCAACAACTGCAGGTTGTTCTTGATGGGGCTGAAGAAGTACGGGAAAGGGGATTGGAGGAATATATCGAGGAATTTCGTGATTACTAGAACCCCTACACAGGTGGCCAGCCATGCCCAGAAATACTTCATCCGGCAGCTTTCAGGAGGGAAAGATAAGAGAAGAGCAAGCATCCATGATATAACCACCGTTAACCTAAACGACAACCAGACTCCATCGCCGGAAAACCGAAAACCGCCATCTCCGGCCCAATCTGCCTCCCTCTCCCGGCAGTCTAATTCTTCCAACATGGTAAGAACAGCTTTCCAGTGGAACAATCACCAGCCAAACAGCGGTGCGGGGGCAGGCATGGGTTTCAACTCGGGACAAGTGAATATGTTCTTGTCCCCTTATGAGATAAATTCATATGATCTGCCAAGAGGAGGTAGTATGCACCATGACTCTTATTTCGGAACAACCCAGAACATGTTCTTTCAGATGCAACCGGCGCAACACTACACTCATGGCTGAGATTTTCACAGATTTTAAGGATTCAGACGTTTGGCAATTTAGCAGGTTTTTTCGTGGTCTTTTTTGCTGTGTGAATATGTGTTGTTTGGCAGGTAATTAGTTTGTAATTGAACTTTTGGAGGAAAACAGGATTATATATGTATTGATGGGAGTTCATAAATTGATGAAAATGTAACCTCCTCAATTAGGATTTTCTTTGTATTTTAAGGTTCAATGTTTTCCTACTTTGAATTTTGAGGATTTCCAACTAGGATTAGAGCCAAAAAAAAAAAAGGGGTGGGGGTTGAGCCAAAAGAAGCAAAAAATTTACAACTTAATCAATCGTGTCATCAGACTCTAAGGACCCGTTTGGTAAAAAGGGATTTCTACAGTGCCACACTAGGTTGTGGTTCATAACCCCACCACCATGCCAAACGTGGCCTAATTTTAAGTAGGCTGACTCACTGTGCAAATCCTTATAAGATTGCATACTCCTGGTATCTGACTGGTGGCATTTTCCTAATATAATCCTTTCGAAGACAACATACTGATATTATGAAAGAAGTCATAGCAATGTTACCTAGTTGACGATGCTGAATCCTCAGTCGGCGCTGAGTTTGAATTCCACTATCACCAAAGCATGATATGCTTCAACATCTCCTCCTCCCCACCCCCCCTCACCCCCGGGATAATCTTGTCTCCTTTTCAAGATTTTTTCTTTCTTCTCGCAATATTTTTCAGAAAGAGAAGATCCTACATGGTAAGAAGACCATAGATTAATGAATAAACTAAGGCGATGTTTCGAACAAAAAAGAAAAAGTAAGATTCATGTAAAGATTAAACAAATATTAAGTTATTAATGATGGGTCTGATACGTATCAACCGTCAGATTTCCTACATTCCTCTTCACAACAAGAAGTGTTGTGTTTAATTAATCATTTATAAGTCCAGTCCGATGTTGAATAAGACAACGAATTACAGGCAATGCATCAAGTTAGGACAAGTGAGAATTTTTCCAGCATCTCTAGTTGAATTCAACATATGGGTAATTTCATTTAAATATCATGTACTCTTTATGGGCAAACCAATCAGCAAACCACAGGCTTGGGAGTTGGTAGTGAAGTTAAGGGAATGACAAATGTTAAAGAACAAGAATTTGGGAGTATTGTATTTTGTTTCCATCTCTCACATGCAAAAATAATACACCAATCAGTTCAACCCAATAACACCACACTCTTTCATTTTCATATAGTATATTCAGCCCCACCCAAAAAGCAAAAAATTCAAGGCAACATGAGCAATATGTCATCACAATTTGCCTTTTTTTTTTTTCAATAGTAAATGACAAAACTAACCACTTTCTTCCCCCCCCCCCAAAAAAATAAATAAATAAATAAATAAATAAAAATAAAAATAAATAAAAAATAAAAAGAAAAAGAAAAAGAAAAAGAAAAGAGGAACAGCATTTCTGCAAGTTGCAATGGAAAGCACCTTGGGGGTGCTTTATTCCAATTTTCTCATCTCAGCCTAACTAGTAGCAACCACATACACAATATCACGACTGCACACCTTTCGGTCATCTAATCGCCTACTTGTGCAGTTTTTAGACAATATTCTGATTCTTTTTTTTTTTTTTTTTGGTAATAAGAAGAAATTAAGAAATATACCCTTTTTTTTCCCAGACCTGATGCCCTAATTCACCAAGGTTAAATTTCTCAGCATGGGTTTCAGTGGCCCACTGAGATCAGTGAATCTTGTGGGGACTTCAATTGCATAATAGGAAAAAAGAATACAGGACGGAAAGCAAAAGATGCATAATATCACCATGGAAATTTTAACCCATGGAATCTTTTTTGAAAAACAGAAAATGGTACAAGAGAAAAGACATACCTTCGCCACAATCATCAGGATTCAGGATTCAGTAGGCAACAGGAGCTGGAAAAAGTATCAGTCTGCTTCCTATTTTTCTGCAAAGAAAAGTAAAAAAATAAATAGAAATTAGCTTCAATTATGAAATGAATCCAGAAAAGCTCAAGCTATATGCAGAAATTCTTGATCACCTGAGAAAATTATAGATGGCCTGCAATTCTGAAGAAATAAGCTTATAATTTCTCGAACCCTTAACAAACAAGTCATCTAATGATGGATATTTTTATAGATTTTTTGTCAACAAACTTTTCCAAGCTTATTGTGAATCATAAATCATAATGGACGAAACATTTGATTAGCAGTTTTGTTTAAAATGAAAATTTAAATTTCAAAATCATTCCCAAATCTGGAAATATATACAGACACACTCAGAAGCACCAAATTCTCAACACTTGCCATGATTTTTCTCTGCCAAAACATGAGTGAGTATAGTGTACACAACGAAAAACAAAATCATCCTGGCAAATCAATCAAATCTATCATCAAACCCCAACTTGACTCGAACTAGCACCATCATCACTCTTCGAACAACAACCATCACCATTGCCATGATTATGGTTATGACCTCCTTTGGTCTGATCATTGCTGTCATCGTCGCTTTCATCTTCATCGAAGGACTTCTCCTTGTGGAAAATGCAGCATTTTTTCGAACTCTTTTTCTGGAGGAACTCGTTGTCAACAGTGCCTTCCTTCCATGTCACTTTCTTCTTCTTGCGACGCAATTCCAAAGTCAAGATTTGTGGTTGGGGGGGTGCTTCTTGTTCTTGAGATGGAGACGGATTTTCTACGGTTAGGGTTATGGTGGTCGTGCCGGTTCTCGTCGATGGACTCAATTCTCGCATCTGTCTCGCCATGTCACACCCAAAATTGGATGGTGCTTGCCCTCGTCTCCTCCTTTACGAACAGGGTAAAAATCTAGGGAGATTCTTATTGTAACAACTGCTTCAACAAAAGCACCTACAAAGGAGGTGACATGATAAGATTATCACTATTTCTCTTGAGACTTCCATTTAAGGGAAAAGCAAAGTAAATCATGAACCAAGATACCATCAAGTTAGGCTTCAGCACAAACCTCAGCATCAACAGCATAGTAACTAGGAAAGAATGATGTAAGCATGAAGGATTGTACGAAAACAAACCATGAGAGATACTATAAACAATAAACATCTGAAGTAAAAACGGAAAAAGGAATTTAAGATGTGATAATCATTGCGGCAGCAAGACAAACCATTTAGAGAAAAATCAGGGGAAGAAATCCCCGATTAGCAAGACAAACCAACATTCTTTCCAAAGTGGAACATCTAGCGTGCGAAAATGAGGTCAAAGCAGCTGTAAAGATTAAAAAACTATCACCTCAAACACCTTTATTCAGTATCAGTATAAGTAAAAGAATCCAGTAAGCCATTTGAGACTTTACAACCTGACCAAATTGCCACCAATTTTGCAAATTTTCAGTAAATTATATTTAAATAAATAAAGTAAAGAGCTCCACATGCATTCCAGACACGAGTCAATAACAATAAAATTGTTCAAATCCTTTCAGGCAGACATTACAAGTAATGCCTCAATATCTGTTGACTTTGTGCTCTTCAAATTTAAAGCTATTTCATTATTTAAAAGCCATAAGAAACCAAATGGATACACAGTCACAAATAACTTGGTAATAAACCCAGATCCTTATAAAAAAAGGAAAAGAGAAGTTGGCCATATCGTTCCAAGGGCATGATAATCTAAGAATTGCCGACACGGATGTGTGCAGCGGTAACTGCAAGACACAGACAGGGCAACACGCCAAGTTCTAAAAAAATAGGATATGAAAGCGGATAGGATAGGATACAGAAAAAAATTATATATATATATCCATACACATCAAAATATTGAACTAGAGTATAGAAAAAATACAAACTAAACTTCTAATTGCTCCAAACAAAAACTCAAGTCTCATTAATACATCATAAACTAAACATAAAAAAGAATATCTCCCTCCATTCATTGCTAAACTAAATTTGGCCTACAAGGAGCTAAAGGAAGAAAAAATCAAGAGAAAGGAGAATTCTAGATGGATATGCATATCCCTAACGTGTCGAAGAAGTGTCCAAATAATAAATTAATTATAAGCTTTAGGACATGGATTTAGACTTGTCCATTATGTATCCAGGCGTGTCCACAATATTGTTGGACACGGATACTAGAAGAATCCGAGCCTAGATGATAATTCATACTTGTTCGCCTAGCAATAAAATAGACGCCTAAACTATGATTTAAAAAAATTGCATTAACATTGTAATCAAAACTGAAAGTTATATAGTTCAAAAAATGGAATTTATCATTTCATTCCTCTCCTTTGGGTGTCTTAATGAATTGATAATATATTATGTCTTGCATTATGGCTACCATTACAACCCAAATAGTATGCGCTCATCCCCTCAAGTAATAGTTTCTGGATCCACCCTTCCTCCCTCATGCTGGAATATGATGGCAAAGAAGTGGAAATTCCCTCCGAAACACACTCTGCATCAGATGCCAGTACAGTCACTCTGTATTGACAATATATTTTTCTCACTCATTTACATCATTCTAATACATCTATTCTCCAAGAAATGTCAGCCTATGGAACAAAAATGTTTCGACCATCAAATAGAGACAGAATGAATTCAAGCATTGTACCATGGATCTGGAGAGGCAAATTTTAAATGCACCTCTCCATACTATGAGACCAGAATCATAAGCATCAAGCAAGCAAACTAAGGAAGCTGAAGATAGCATTCCTAAAACAAGATAGCAGGTAATTTATCAAACAATTACTGGAAGAAACAAATCTCAGATCCATATAATCATGTAAAAAACAGCAAAGCATAAATTCAATCGGATAATCTCTAGAATATTTCTAGTTCATGTTTGATAACAAAATTAACCTACAAAGTAATACTCCAGATTAAATTTTGAAGATAATTAACGAAAAATCATCTGCAAAGACACCGTCCTTACTATGAATTGCGTCCGTGCCGCGGAGAAGACGAATCTGAAAATCGGAATCGGCGTTTTTTCTCAAATTGTTGGCTGATAATATGTATGGAACGAGTGAATTGATTCTCGCTTCGTTGAATTGGTTAGGGTTTTTCTGTAGTTGATGCAATTGAATTTGGGGATTTGTTCGTTTTCACGCGGCAGAAATTTTCGGCTGTCGAAATTTTTAGAGCCACTTTGTATGTACGAAGAAGGGTGGGTAACCGACGCCGTGTTCGCTATATTGTTGGCCATTTAACATGGGAGTTGTTATCTCCACTCCTGACATTGCCATTTGCGCTCTCCTTTTATTTAAAACATGTGAAAAGTCAAAACTACCCTTCTTATAACTAATCGGATTCCGATCGACTCACCCTTGACATAACCCCAACCCGATTTAAAATATCGATACGACGATAATCCGACGGATCAGAGAATATTTTCTTCGAATCCAAATCCATTTAATTTTAGATATCTAATTTGATTTAAATTTAGTAATTTTTTTATATGGGAAAATTATATGTTTTTGTCTCTCAACTATGAAGATATGAATTCTAAAATTTGGTAAATTGTATATTGAGTGTTTACATTTATTTTAATCTTATAAAATTAAAAATATTGTTAATAATTTTAAATGGAAAATAGATGTTAGTTAACACGTGATATTTTAATGGAGATATTTTCATCATTTAATTTATCCACTAAATTCAACTCGTTTTTTTTATTCTTTTTTTTTTTAGTAACTATTCGTCTGAAAAAATAAAAGAAAAAACTAAATCAATATTATAAAAAAATGTCTTAAATTTAGTAAAGTGATACAATGATGAAGATATCCCCTACTGGAAGGCCACGTGATAAGCACAATCAATTTTTCGTCTACAATCAATGACAACGTTTTTATTTTTGCACGATTGAAACAAATGTGAACTTAAGAGATAAAATATGTAATTTGATAAATCTCAGTTTACCTAACAAAGTTACTAACAAATTGAAAGTGCTAGTAAACAGTAAAAAATTTCAAAAAAATAAAAAATCATATTTATAAACATTAGTCGGACCACATAACATCCGTATCTCATTCGTTTATTTTTTGGGTAATCGAGTTGGGACTGCTAACAGATAGCCAGTGACATATCTAAAAAATTGATCGAGTTTTAGAGGATTTACACTGTGACCATATGGCTTATATTAGAGGGAGTTGATATAAATTTTTGAGAGTTTTTAGGGAGCTTGAGTCATCCCACAATGGACTAAAGATCAAACACATGAACATAAATACCAACATGAGTTGGCTCAAGTGGAAGAGACTTGAGTTCCCTTAAGCAACGTCCAGGGATCGAAACCTGGGGTTGTGTATGGAGATTGCTCTGTTGGGAGAGGTGCCCACTTCGGCGCCCGACAATACCTCGAGGGATTAGTCTCCGCCGATCGTGGTGCGGGAATACCCTGGGTTTACCCTAAAAAAAAAAAAACATGAACATAAATATGATAATAACCACCTTATTAAACCCTTATTCATATAAAAAATTCCACCATCCACACCCATTTGAATGGTGAAATCCACGTTTGGGTAGATGCTAATTCTACATTCTTACAACAACAATAATCATCATCAAATTCCACATTTTTTCCCACCTCGGAGTCTCAGACAACCTTGTTCTCCTTGCTGCTTCTCAATCCATACCCAATCGGAAACAGAGGATCGTATGAGTTCGACTCAGCCTCCAATGGCAACTGATCGACGGTCTTAAACCAACTCACCGGCAATTTCCCACTAAACTCATGATCTCCGAAAATCACGTCGGTAATTCCGCCGCCTTCGCTTCCCGGAAGCCAAGCGGCGACCAGAGACTCGATTTTCTCCAGCAAAAATGGCTCCAGAACCAGAGGTCTCCCGGAGATCAGGATCATTAACGTTGGGATTCGTTCGGCGACGAGGTTTACTGTGTCTGTTCCGTTGAAGGGTATGGTCAGCTCCGAGTTGTCTCCCAGAGATTCGGCATACGGAATTTCGCCGACGGCGACGATGGCGAATGAGAAGTCTTGGCCCGCCAAAGTGTCGGGGGTTGGGTTTGGATCGTATACGACTTCTGTTTCTTCTCCCACCGCTTCTTTAATGGCGTCCAGAATCGTGGTGCCTGAAAATGAAAGATTATGAAGTGGTGTTGTTTGGTTCAAACAAATGAAAATACTAATGTAGTGTTCAAAAGAACGATTTTTTCGGAATAGAACCGAATCATTCCCAGAATCTTGTTTCTGTTCTGTTCCCACAATCATTGCCATATTACCTATTACTTTCTCTGTTTCCAGAAATGAAAAAGAAACATAAACCTGGGAACAACTATGTTCTGTTCTGTTAAAAAGAAATTTGTTCTTGCAATCAGGCAGCAGAAGAGAAACAGATTTATTTTTTGGTTTCTGTTCCCAGCAACTTCAGTGCAGAAACAGAAATATGGGAACAAATTTGTTCAGGTCCAACATATCCGTTCGTAAAATCATGGGAACAGAAACACATTTTTTGTTCCTGTTCTAAAAAATAGGGGAATAGAAACACTAAAACAAACCCGTTTATATCAGAAATCAAATCATACCGGTTGTGATTCTGCCGCTGCTTCCAGCCCAAGTGATAGTCCAACCTCCACATTGATACCCTAAATCATCAGCATGTGTTCCGGCAACAAGAATTTTCTTGGCATTTTTGTTTAACGGAAGAAACGGTTTTTTTCGGATCGTTTCCGTTCTTTAACAGAACCAATGATTTTCGAACAGCTTCTCGTGCTAGGTCTCTATGTTCCTGTTCTCCCAAAAAAGAAAAAAGAAAAAAACAATATAGTTTAATCTCTCATTCAAGTTATAGACACGAGTTGTTTTGCATTGCCATATTACTGTTTCTGTTCCCAGAAATTTTGGAACAGAAACATCAATGTTGGAACAATATTCATTTTTAATCTAGGGAGAGAACAGAAACATAACTCGGGGAACGAACTATTCTGTTCCGCAAAATTTGTTCATAAATTATGGGGCAAAAACAGAAACAGATTTTTTTGTTCCTGTTCTAAAAAAAGGAGGAACAGAAACATCAAACAAACGGATTTTAAATGTTTCTGTTCTCACAAAACTTGAAACAGAAATAGAAATTTGAAAACACTTTTTTTTTTCTGTTCCAAGAATTTTGCTTTAAAATCTGGGAATGGAACAGAAACCGATTTTTTGTTCCCTGTTTCTGGGTGAAAAAAAGAAAAGAAAATAAGAGTTCTGAGTTTTCGGAACAAAAACAGAAACACGGGAACAGAAACACAAACCAAATGCCACCTTGATAGCAAAACATTCCAATGGTGTATATAAATTAAATAAAAGAAATTCAGCAAGTTTACCTTGCACCCAACTAAATCTAGTAGGGATCGATCACTGAGGGGATGTTCAAATAGCCCGGCAACAAATTTGACTCGTAAGATCCGCTCAACAGCATCATCGATCCTGGACATGGGGATTTCCCCAGATTCCGCCAGAGCCAATAAATCTTCCAAACATAATTCATATCTAAAAGGCACCATCACCTGCAAATTTCAATTCATAAAAAAATAATACAATAATAAAATAAAATTATGCGTTTTCATTTAGTGTTTCCGTTCCCAGATTTTTGTTTCTGTTCCAAAAAAATTATCAGCTGACAATTATGTTCAGTATCTCTTAAATTCGTTCCCAAAAACTAGCTCATGAGATAAGACTTTTCTTCACACTTATAACCTGACCATCGGTCCCTTCCACATTTAATGTAGGACAAACCCAATAACCATCCACTCACAAATTGGGCATTTGGTCGGTTAACCTTCGACCAATCTCTCTCTATTTGTGGCTATTGAGTCAGAGTTATTGTAACTTGGGCTTTGATATCAGTGCAATGTGGCCTTGTCGCTTTCAACCCCAAAACGTAGATCATAAGGTGAGGTTTTTCCTTATATTTATAATTTGACCACTAGCCCTTCAACATTCAACGTGGGATAAACCCAATAGAAATGTAGAAACCCTATGGGCCTAACTTACTCTCAAAAACGCCTTGCAAGATGAAGATTACCCTACGCTTTATATATAGCTCAGGATTAGGTAACACAAGCGTAGTGGGATTCAACAAGAAAAACCCATTATTTTCCTTGTTTCTATTCCAAGATTATTAGGAATAGAAACACAAATTTGGGAACAACAAACACTAACCGAACGGGGCCTTAGCAAGTGAAGTTTAATTATCTCTACCATATCTATTCCTGCATTGATTGTGGATAAAATGCAGGCTCGGTAGTTTGAACCATAAGGATCTGACAGTCTATCGAGCGCTTCCCAATCTGAAATAACAAGACCCTGCATCAAAATAATGATTTCAGAATTGATCAATTTCTAGTTCCGCCTCTGAGAATCATTAATCGACAAAGAACGCTACCTTGAATCCCAACTTCTCTTTCAAAACTTGGGTCAACAGAAAGTGATTGGAATGCAATTTGCTGTCGTTCCAGCTAGAATACGACGCCATAACTGTGCAAACTCCTTGATCGATACAGTCCAAATAAGGTGCCAAATGGATCCTCTCCAAATCACTGTACAACGATATGTTATTCCCCTCGTTTTTGCCCGTGTGAGTACCCCCGTCCCCAACAAAATGCTTGGCACATGCCATAACTTTGGTTCTGCAATCAAATCCGCAAAATGTAGAAAATGTTTTATTTATATACACACACACAACAACAACAACAAAATATTTTATACTCTTCGGATTCATGTCATAAAAGTTCTGACAAAGTTTTATGCCGGCTTTCGGCTATCTAAAGCAACCCTCCCCCTTTACCTAGGCTTGGGACCGGCTGTGTAGTGTAAAGAATAAGGCATAAAACACCCACCGGCAGAGTTACATCTAAATATACACATACATATATATATAAATATTCCTTTTTAAATAAAATTTCATCGAAATGTTAGAATGGATATTCTTCATTTTTACCTGCCACCTACAAAAGGGTAGCCTGTTGGATGCCCTTCAGGTGGTTGTCCCTGCAAGCCTGATACAATGGAAGTCATCTTTCTGACTAATTCGGTGTTTTCACCGTAACTTTCATAGCATCTTCCCCATCTAGGGTCTCTGCACACCTGATATATACAATTAAACTGTTATTTTATAAAATGAAAAACAAAAAAAAAAAATATCATTCAAATAGTATAAAATTTAGAGAAAAAAACGGTGAAGAAATAAAAAGGAATAAGAACAGGAATTGACATCCTGCGTGGTTGTGGTTTAATTCCTAAAGTCATCAATTTACAATTAGTGTAGGAACCCAATGGCCCTAACTCACTCTCAAATATGCCTCGAAAGGGAAGGATTACCCCGAGGCTTTATATCCGGTAATACAAGCGATGTGGGAATCAACAGGCCCCTTCACGTGAGCGGTGGACTTTGACAAAAGATTTGGCTTTGATACCATGTAGAAACTCAATGAGCCTAACTCACTCTCAAAAGACGCCATGAAAGAGGAGGATTATCCCTAAACTTATATATAGCTCAGGATCAAGTAACACAAGTGATATGGGATTCAACACTCTTCGTGCTCGGGAACGGCTACCCCATACGTCTACCCCAGGATCAGTTACATAAATCCTGCTATTAATGGCAAAATTCTGTGTAGCAGCCTGCAACTTCTTAATCCTGTGATTTCGTGAGCATCAATGGGGAATGGCTGAAATTTCTGGACTACATTCTGCCCGATTTCCCTCAAAACAATATTTATTCTCTCACTGCAACACCAGCAGCCCCACGGCAGTGCATTGTTTTGCAGTAACCCAAAACTTAAGGAGAATCAGATTCCGAATCCCAACTATCCATTTTTTTGGGTATCATCATATAATTAAATGATCATATTAATTTATATCCAAACTAAAAGAGAATGAAGATCAATAAGCCTGGGAATGAACAACTTACAGCCACACAGGGAGCAAAAGCATACTGAACTCCACTTGCCCTAACTTCAAGAGCAGTGGCCTCACCAATCCTTCTTACCAAATCTGCATCTCTATATGGAAATTACAGTTTCAACCCCCACATATATAATTTCCAAACTATTTATTTTACTGAGATTTATTAAAAAGAAGCAAAATGTAGAACTAACCGCGTAGCTCCAAGGCCTACATTGTGAGGGAAAATGGTGGCACCACAGACATTGTTGTTGCCGTGAACAGCGTCACTGCCGTAGAAAATGGGTATACCGAGCCGCGACTCCAGCGCCGCCGTCTGAAACCCATCGACCATATCGGCCCAGTCGGCGGACACCGCCTTCTCCATCGGCCTGCTACCACCACCGCTCAGTACACTTCCTATAAAACAGGACAAAACCCACTCATTAAACAACTATAAAATAAATTTAAAAAAAATCGGATCCCCATTTGGTATCGCCTCGCCGGTGGTTGTTTACCGATACAGAGGTCTCTGATGACGGAAGGAGTGGCGACGCTGCGGTCGATCTGGGTCATTTGGCCGATCTTCTCTTTGAGAGTCATCCGAGAGAGGAGGTCTTTGACTCTAGCTTCGATTGGCTCATTTGGGTTCTTGTATACGCAATCCATGAGTTCGAATTTGCTCTTTTTTCCTTCAAATTATGGTAGCAGTGGGACGATCTGAGCAATCGCGACGTTGTTGAAGAAGAAATAGATCGTTAATTAATTATGTTTAAATAGCTGGAATGTGCTATAGTTGATGGGAAGCGGGTCCCACCTTTTGGAATTGAGGATGACGCTTAGGTGGCCATGACTCGACTTGTTTACCAAATGAACAAATGGCTATTTAAACAGTAATATGTCTATTCAAAATCAAGAAATTATTCCAACCATCCTAGTCATTCTATGTAGCGATTTTTTGTCTATTAATTTTTATTTAACTTTTTAATCAATAAATTAAAATATTTTCTTAAATGATATTTTTTTAAAATAAATAATAAATTATTAAATAAAAATTCAATTAAAAATAAATTAGAGCTAAATTACTCACACCCAATTCATTTAATTAAAAAACCTAACCCAATCTACAAAACCCATTTAATTAAATACAAATGAATTAAAAAACCTAACCCAATATGCCAAACCCATTTAATTAAATACCTAATTCAACTCACTTGCCCAAGCCTAACCCACCCACTAAAACACCCAACCCTAATTATAACACAAATACAGCCGCAAGAAGCAGAAGAGAAACTGGAAAGGCTACTACTGAAGAGAAACTGGCAACACAGCCGCAAGGACAGGCAGTGCTAAGGATGAAAAAACAGTCGAAGCTCAAGAGGAATGGAGCTCTCCAACATCCAATTTTTTTACCACTATTCACCAACGGTAATTTTTACCCGCCATATTTTTTTTGGCTAGAGGAACAAAGCACGCCAAATTTGGCTACGATTTGGGGGATGAGCCATTTTGCCTAGTGCAATGGCTAGTGCGTTGGACTTGGTTTTTTTTTATCTTGGAGAGCTAAAATAGCAGTTGAGAGTTTTGCCTAACCATTTGGCTACTCCGTTAGAGATACTCTTAATTATGTTTAAATAGCTGGAATGTGCGATAGTTGATGGGAAGCGGTTCCCACCTTTTGGAATTGAGATGACGCTTAGGTGGCCATGACTCGACTTGTTTGCATCAATAATTAAAAAAAAAAATTAAAATTAACTGACTAATACTATTTTCAACTTATTTATAAGTTTAGATTAAAAAAATCGAAGTGTGGCTAATTTCTTAAAAAATACCACATCTCGACCGCTTTCTAAAAATAAAAATAAAAAATTCCACCCTCAAAACCAGCTCTGCCAGAGCCAATTTGTAAGGTGCAAATGTAGTTGCATATATGCAGCTGTAGTAGGAGGCAGTCTGTTGTCCCCCCCCCCCCCCCCCCCCGTCCAAACTTAATATTGTTTTTTTTGTTTTTTTTTTTTTCTAAATTTAATTTTTTTAAAAATCATATAAAAATTATTTTTTCAAACAAGTTTAATTTCTAAAAATTAATTAATTTATTTGATTTTTATCGTTTTTTAGAGATGTTAACCGATAATATGTATATATATTGTTCAATACATTAATTAATATTTATTTTCGAAGTAAATTATTATATTGGATATTATATTACAAAATAAAGTAAATTATTACATTACATATTAAAAATTAATTAATTTTAAAAAAATTATATAACTTGGACAGTTCACTCCGAGCAGGTATTGTTTCTTCATCTATAATAAAATTGATTTTTTCTTTTAATTAATGAGAGGGGATAGACAAAGAAACTCTAGTTTTGTAGTACTTTTACGACATGTTTGGTTGGATGTAATTGAGGGCGGAATGGAATCGCATTCTGCCTTCGATTCCTATTCCGTTGTTTGATTCTCCAATGAAATCACTTTCGTGATTCCATTGGAATGAAATTGGATAGAATGAGATTCTATTTGAGATGAGGTAGAATGAAATTACAATCCAATAGAATCAATATCTTAAATTACATGATAGTCCTTGTAATTAAGCCCTTGAAAATTGAGAACAAAAATAGAAATTAGAAAACATAAATTAAAATTAGAGAACAAAAAGTTGGGAATAGAAATAGAAAATTGAGAACAAAAAATTGAGAACAAAACTAGAAAATTGAGAATAGAAACTGAAAATTGAGAATAGAAACAGAAAATTGAGAACATAAACCGAAAATTGAGAACAAAAACAGAAAATTAGAGAATAGGGCCCCGTTTGGTAACCATTTCTATTCCAGAAATTCCCATTCCATTCCCAGATTTTTGGGAATTCTGTTTGGGAATAGCGTTTGGTAATTTTTGTTGTCGTTTCCATTTCATTCCCATTTGAGAATTGTGCCAACTTTTTTCTTAAGAAATGAAAAACAAAAAAAAGTTGTTTCTCATTATTCCTATTCTATTCCCAAAACACATGGTCACTGTTCACCTACCGGCCGACCATTGTCCGCCGCCGCCGGTCACCGTCCGGCCGGAATTTTTCCGGCGGGCGCCATTGCCTTCCGACGTCACCGGCGCCACCGCCGTCTGGTCATCGCCGGCAGGGGGGCCACCGCCATCCGCCGTCTCCGGCGCCGGAGCACCGCCGGCCGGCAGGTGACGGCACCACCGTCGTCAGGCCAAAAAAAAAAAAAAAAAGATTTTAGGATAAAATCGTTACCAAACACAATTCCCTTCCCAAAACAAAAAAAAAAATTATCGTTATCAAACACGATTCCACTCTAAAAAAGAAAACAAAATTCTCATCCCATTCCATTCCCATTCCACTGCTGGAATGGAAACAGAAACGGTTACCAAACGCCACCTAGGAAATTGAGAACATAAACTAAAAATTGAGAACAAAAATATAAAATTAGAGAACGAAAAATTGAGAACGAAAACTGAAAATTGAGAACAAAAACATAAAATTAGAGAATAGAAACAGAAAATTGAGAACAAAAATATAAAATTAGATAATAGAAAGTTGAGAACAGAAACCGAAAATTGAGAATAAAAATAAAAAATTGAGAACAAAAACAAAAAATTGAGAACATAAACTGAAAATTGAGAACAAAAAATAGAAAATTAGAGAACGAAAAATTGAAAAAGGAAACTGAAAATTGAGAATAAAAACATAAATTAAAGAATAGAAACTGAAAATTGAGAACAAAAACTTGAAATTGAGTTGAATAGTGAAATATAATAAAATGAGGAAAGGAATAGAATAGTGAAATATAATAAAATTTTATTATAACCAATCAAGAAGAGAATGGAATAATAATTTTATAAGGGTAAAATGAAAATTTTACTCTATTTCACTATTTTTTTTATTTTTTTATTACATACCAACCAAACAAAAGAATGAAATAGTGATTCCATTCACAATTCTATTCCATTCCTTCTCTCATTCCATTCCATTTTACCCTCATTTCATTCCGTCCAACCAAACATGCCTTTATAGTGTTATTTAAATCTTGGATTAATATCATTTACACCCCGTATAAATCCCACTAAGTTCCCAAATTACCACGAGAATCCCTTATTGAAGTAATTTGTAATGAAATGACCATACTACTCTTACTCATTCATAGATAAAAGGCAATAAAAATGATAAAATAACCCAACTTGGTGAATTACCAAACTGCCCTCATCCCCTTCCTTTTCAAAACACATAAACGTTGCTCTTGCCTTGGAAATCCAAACGACGTTCGTTCGGTTGAGAGTTTGAGCTTCTTCAAACCATTGAAGAACACTATGATCGACTGAAATTTCAAAGGATTGGAAGCCAAAGATATAAGATTTTAGTTCGATTATGCAGTATTGTGGCATACCTTCACTCGCACTCAAGGTATGGAACATCCATGACTAGTTTTAAAAACCTTTTTTTTTTTTTTTTTTCCATTTTGCACTTCAAAATTTCGATTTTGAAGATTTTTGTTTGCATTTATGTTTCATCGTATTAAATAGCTCTGGTTCGTACCATTTGTTACTCTAGTCCTGTTTTGTTTCTAGGGTTTTTAGTTTTGTTGTTCGTTTTGTTTTTCTTTTTTGGTCTCTTACCCAAATGTTTTTTTTTTGGTTGCGTAACGTTGAAGGTGCTGGTTGCTTATTCTATTCAAGTGTTATTTGTGTTTCATTTTGTGTTGGTATTGTTCCTTCATTGGTCACCTAGGGTTTTGGTTTTACTTGTAGGTCTGTTTGTGTGTTATTTTATTTTTCTTCTTCTGAAGTTCTTTTCTTTTTGTTTACATTATGCATGGTTTACATTATGCAGAGGTATGGATGTGAGATTTGAGTTGAATTGTCACTTTATGACATAAGTTGGTACTATTGGTAATGTTGATTCCAATAGATTTTGCTTGTTACATCTGTTAGATGCCATAGATAAATTGTTTCATTGAATGATACCCATTGAACAAGGTGTTGTATTGATTGTTTATGCTAGAGTGCCTAAATCTGAGGGAGTAATGTTTGTGATGACTAATGGAACTATTTCACAAATGTTTCAGTTGTATGGTAAATATAAGATGGCTGATATTGATTTATTCATCGAGTCAGAATTAAATGTGCCATTAAATATGGCTCCACCAGAAGGTGTTGAAGCAGTAATAGTAGACAATGATATGGATGGTAGTGTTGAAGAACATGGCAGTGGGAGTTATTTGAGTGGGAGTGATAGGGGTAGTGACATTGAGAGTGAGGTTGAGAGTGATAGTAGTATCGAATTGTAGACTACTGAAGAGATGAATACAAATATTAGTGAAGATAAAGAAATTAGTTATGATGAGGAGCAATCTCTGGACAATTCTAGTAATGAAGTTGATGCAAATGACCAATCTGGGGATGATAAGTTTGGAGATGGTGGTAATGAGGAAGATGTGTTTGGACTTAGTTCAGAGGATGAGGAGTGGAGGCCTGCGGGAGACCTTGGGTTGTTAGAGTTAGAGGATACAGAGTTAGAGCCAAAAAATATTAAAGTTAACAATGATGACGAGTTGTCTAATTATGAGTCAAGTGATAACTCTGGGAAGGTTGGTGATGAGGAGGATGCTTGTGATTATAATGTATGATGGGATAGATGTCATTTGATGTAGTTTGATGTAAATATTGTTGGTCCAGTGGAATACCCAAGAAGGGGAGGGGTAAATTGGGTAATTAAAAAATATCAGAGAGAAAATACTTTAATAACTCAAATAATTAATTTTAATCCTAAATTAATTATTATCTTTATATTACAACGGAAATATAAAATCAACTAGGTGCACACCAAATAATAAAAATAAATAAAATAAAGATTGCAGTACATCAGAAATTTATATTGGTTCACCAAGCTACTCTTGGTTAATCCAGTCCTACGAGTTCCACGGAGAGTCGCACCCACTAATACTCAAGATCCCTTTAAGGGTAGAAACCAAACCCTCACAACGATTATTTTACAGGCTCAGAATCAACATTTACAAAATCCTTTTTACAGGATAAAAAAAATATCTACTTTTTACAAGTTCAAGAATAACCTAATTCTTTTTAACACAAAGGTAAAAAAATCAAAACCTCATCAGCACTCTAAATATTCTTTTACCAGGTAAGGATTGAACTGTTACAAAATTCACACAAAATAATTCAATTCAGGAAGAATTACTACCTCAATCTCTTTACATGAAGAGATTGAAACCGGCTACCCTCTGATTAAATACACCCAATAGTATTTAATCCGTCACTCAACTTACCAATAAAAATTGACAAGTAATTTTTCTCACTCGGAGTTTCTACCACCCCAGACAAATTAAAACTTAATTAATATACCAAAATTAGTGATAGAAATGTGAGATACTCAAAATCTGATTTTTAAAAAAAAATGGGTAGCACGTAATTTAGTACGTAATCAGATTCAAGAAATTGTTTATAAAATATTTTCTTTAATAAAAAATCAGAAACAATTTTTAAAGATTAAATTCCAAAAATAATACAATATAGAAAGTAATTGGAAAGATTTCACCCGGAATCCACCAAAAAAATAAATAAATAGAGCGATGTTACTTTAAATTCGGTAGCAGCAATAATTAACAGTTAATGATTCTCAAGATTGTCTCTTATAAAAACTCTCACAAAAATGCAATATTTCTCTTAGAAAAGTTCAATGTGATCTCTTGATCTCTTAATGACTCTTAATGATATGAAAACAACACAGGTCTTTATATATGGGATTAGAAACAACTCTCTAACGGCTAGTTCCCATTTATCATGATACTTAATTGTTCTCTTAGACCCCTTATATCATTATGACTTCATTTTGGTTTAATTTATTTAATTATAGCTTTTAAATCTCTCAATTAAATCCTCCAAATATTTCTTAATCTCAATTAAATAGAATAGAAACAATTATATGTACCAAAGTGAGAAATATTCAAATTTAATGAACCAAATCAGTAGAAATTAAATATAAGTGTAGCATATCTTAAATATCATAAAATCCCTAAGATCTCTCATAAATCCCAACAAAAAAACGGCTACTTTTAGATACAAATTCGGAATTCCACAATATCCTGAAACTGACATACCAGTCGATCGACCAAGATCAGCAGTCGACTGCTCGATTCAGGATGTAGCCAAGTCAAAGATTCTGTGCCTATCGGTCGACCTATCTGTCGACTTAGAGATTTAGAGAGTTTCATTTCTTTTCACCGGTCGACCTAGAGATTCAGAGAGTTTCATTTATCTTCACCGGTCGACTTACCAATCGACTTAAGGATACTGGATCTCTTTTCTAAACTCATTTTTAATTCATTCTCATTGATGTTTTCGCCCTTTTAACCATTTTCTTTTCTTAATTAGCTTCACTAAATATTTAACTCCAATTTTAATTAATTATAAATATTTCTTTTTCAATTACACATAATAGCAAATAATTTAGCTAATTAGGATTCTATTAAAAACACACATATTTATTTAATTTTTTTTTGTGTAGTGTGTGATCCTAATTGGAATATTAAGAGTTGAAATTTAAATCTGAATTGTTTTTCCTAAGTTCTTCAAATTCTTCAATCTTTTAACCCTTTATCATCTTTATCATCAAATTTTCATCATACAGAACTAATAAATTGAAACACTTAAACAAATCGTTAGTCCTACAAAAAATATCAACGTTTAATTGTCTATCAAAATCTCAAGATCAACAAATATGATGTATGAACCACATTTTCTCCAAAAATATCAAGTGCATAATTCTTTTGATTTATTTTGATGTCAAGTGAAAATAGTAAATGTGATGTATGTATGAACCACATTTTCTACAAAAATATCAACTGCAGTACATAATTCTTTTTATTATTGTTGAGTATTATTGAATATGATTAAGTAGTGTTGAATATTAGTTGTGGATTGGACATTGTGGTTTTCTTTTTTTTTTTTCCTAGTTTTGTGCATTGTGGATGAGACAAACCATCAAGTGCACAATCTGTTTGTAATTTGGACACAACAAAAGTACCTGTCCAAAAAGAAAACAAATGGAGGACCAGCAGATGGAGCACCAGATGGAGGGGCAACAGATGGAGTACCAGAGGTAAACTATGCACCAGCAGATGGAGGAAATCCTACACAATCAGGTGGAGAGGTAGCTCAAGCCTTTAGGCAATAAAGGGTTTAGTCACTTTGATTAAGCTACAATTTTTTTTTGTTGTTGAAAAATTATAATGTATGATGGGACAAATGTCATTTGGTGTAGTTTGATGTAAATGTGATGAATGAACCACATTTTCTGAAAAAATATCAAGTGCATAATTCTTTTGATTTATTTTGTATGTATTTTGATGTCAACTGAAAATGGTAAATGTGATGTATGCATGAACCACATTTTCTGCAAAAATATCAACTGCAGTACATAGTTCTTTTGATTATTGTTGAATATTAGTTGTGGATTGGGCATTGTGGTTTGGGTTTTTTTTTTTTTTTTTTTTTTGGCATATTGCTGCCATTTTCAAGTTTCCAGTCCAGTCCAAATTGCATTTGTTCAATTGTTTAGATTTTTTTTCTTGTTTTTGCACATTTTGATCCTTGAACATTCATTCCAGATTCTAGTTTGCATTTGTTTAATGATCAAGAATTTTGTTTTCAGATTCTAGATTCCAATTTTGCATTAGTTTACATTCCAGTATGCATTTGCACATTCATTCCACTTTGCTGTATTTTCTTTCAACCCAATTTCAACAAATCCATTCCAGTTTGCATTTTGTTTAATGGCCAGCAAGTGTAACACTTTCAAATTTAAGCAAATCTATTTCTTTATCTTCCAAATTATAGCTGCACTTTGTTTAAGCACACTTTCAAACTAATTTTTTTTCTTCAATTTCAATTCATAAATATGATTACAACTTGCACAATTACACTTCCAAAAGTCAAATTACAATTTTCATCCCACTACCACAATCAATTCAAAACACCAATTTCATTACAAACAACAAACTTTAATTGCAAGAAATAAGAATACAACAAAACAAATTGAAATCTATTTCTTCATCTTTCCTACTGTCAATTCTAATTTTTTAAATCTCAAATTGTTTTCACACTTCAATGCAACAAACTCCTCCGTCGGTTCTAGATACAAATCATCTCTTTTCATAGAAATCCTATCATCTTCAACAAGATAATCTTCTGCTTCAACTGTCTTTATTAAATCCAGAACTAGCCAATTCCAAAGTCTACATGTTTTAGTAGCATAACAATAATAAAGAAGACCTTTGGTCGATTTTTTAGATTGAACAACCCTAATGTTTTTTTTTTTCCCACAAGTACAAAATTTGGGTATAAACTGCACATTTATTTTTGAACACCTCAAATTGTTGCTTAATCCACCAAATAACATACTACAACATGACATTGTTCAAAATTGAAGATGGGAGGAGTGGTGAGAACACTCGTAGATGAATAAGACGGGGAGATGGATGAGAAAGACAAAATAAAACGAAAAAGAGAAATGAGAGGAGGAAGTTTTAGTTGTGCGTTGTTGCGGCTTAGGGGTGATGACCAAGGAGAGAGGGATTGAAGGTTCAGAGCTTGGCCGTGGAGGTGGATCTGAAATGGAGGTGAAGGAGATGGTAAAGGAGATAGAGAGATGAATGAGAGAGAGAAAAAAATATGGGAGGGGGAAGAATCACCTTTGTCTTGTGGCTGGTTAGGGACGACGACGAAGGAGAAGATGATTGAAGGTTGTGATAATGGCCATGGAGATGGATCTCAAATGGAGGTGAATGATTTATGGTATACGATGGTTTCTAATGAAAAGGTGAAGAGAAGGATAATTTGGTAATTTTACATGTACTCAATTGGAGAGAAAGAAATAAGGGCAATTTGGTCAATGAAAAGGGCAATAAAGATATTTGAGTTGAGAAGAAAATTGTCGAAGTGGTCAAGAAATGAGAATTCTAACTTTCAAAGGGTAAAATTAAAATTTGAGACGAACATGGAGTCTTAGTCTACCCTAACAAAAGAGTACGAGGGGCTTCCAATACTTTTTTAAAATTGAGGGGAATCTTGTGTTTCTAGTAAAGACTTGAAGGGGTGTAAATGGTACTAACCCTAGTTATCTTTTTATCTTTATCTTATTTCATTTATAACTTTTAGTTTAAATTAATTTCATTTATCTTAACGTTTGGGTGGGGGGTGGGGGAGGGGGTTGCACAGCATGCCAAGCCCCCCTCCTTCTGCAACATTTGCATAAATAAAACAAAAAATCAACTCTGCCATAGCGGATTTTTTTTTTTTGAAAACTGCCGAGATGTGGCATTTTTTTTTAAGAAAGCGACTACACTTCAACCTTTTTACTCCAAAATTGTAAATAAATTGAAAATAACACTAGTTAGTAATTTCGATTTTTTTTAATTATTCATGTAAATTGTAAGAGTTCTTTATATATTTAATGCTTAAAAGATGAAAAATTCCCTAAGTAATGCACATGTCAACTTTATTATACTTTTAGAACAAAACGGCCAAAACTCGCCGGTTTCCTACAATTCCCGCTCCCCCATTTAATCCGGGGGTGGTATGCGCTAAATGTGTACCCCTTTTAATTTTTTTTCGGGTTTCCCCTACCTTTTTTTCATATTTTTTTCTTTTATATTTTGTATTCTTTAATTATTATTACCATCCTCCTAAATTAATTGTAAAAAAATAAAAATTGAATTATTCAAAGTTCAAAAATAATTTCTCATTGTTTGTCAATTTCATGAATTTATAAAAATACCTAAATTTTAGGATCAAAATTAAACTTTTTTAAAATTTTGATTTCATCTGATTGACTTTTAGAAATTAGAATTGACCAAATAAAATATGTAAACTTTTGAAGGTTTATTTTAATTTGATCAATTTAGTCCAAAAATATATTAACTTTTTTATTTTGATATCTTTTATAATTTTTTTTTTTATTTTGACACCCAAAGTAATTTTTTTTTTTTTTTGAATCCTCATCCAAAAGGGGTCATGAAACAATCTAAAATTTACATGCCTTTATTTACAATTCTAATTTTGGGACATGAATTCCGCACTTCCAAATGCAACCCAACCCAAACAAATGCCACCCTTATTCATCATCATCTTTGTTTATTCAATCATTGAACTCTGGATGAGGCCAGAGGAAGTCAATGTGATAATATACTTTAACGGCATGTTTGGTTGGATGGAATCGAGGGCGGAATGGAATCGCATTCCGCCCTCGATTCTTATTCCGTTGTTTGGTTCTCCAATGGAATCACTGTGATTCTATTGGAATAAAATTGGATGAAATGTGATTCCATTTGAAATAGGGTGGAATGAGATTCCAACCCAATGGAATCAATACCTTAAATTACATGATAGTCATTGTAATTAAACTCTTAGAAATTGAGAATAAAAATAGAAATTAGAGAACATAAATTGAAATTAGAGAACAGAAAGTTGGGAATAGAAATAAAAATTGAGAACAAAAAATTGAGAACAGAATTAGAAAATTGAGAACAGAAACTGAAAATTGAGAATAGAAATAGAAAATTGAGAACATAAACCGAAAATTGAGAATAAAAACAGAAAATTAGAGAATAGGAAATTGAGAACATAAACTAAAAATTGAGAATAAAAATAGAAAATTAGAGAATAGAAAATTGAGAATAGAAACAAAAAATTGAGAACATAAACTGAAAATTAAGAACAAAAATATAAAATTAGAGAACGAAAAATTGAGAATGAAAACTGAAAATTGAGAACAAAAACAGAAAATTGAGAACAAAAATATAAAATTAGATAATAGAAAATTGAGAACGAAAACCAAAAATTGAGAATAAAAACAGAAAATTGAGAACAAAAACAAAAAATTGAGAACATAAACTGAAAATTGAGAACAAAAAATAGAAAATTAGAGAATAGAAAATTAAAAATTGAAAAAGGAAACTGAAAATTGAGAACAAAAATAGAAATTAGAGAACAAAAATTTAAAATTGAGTTGAATAGTGAAATATAATAAAATGAGGAAAGGAATAGAATAGTGAAATATAATAAAATTTTATTATAACCAACTAAGAAGATAATGGAATAATAATTTTATAAGGGTAAAATAAAATTTTTACTATATTTCACTATTCCATTCTTTCTTTCATTCTATACCAATCAAACAAGATAATGGAATAGTGATTCCATTCACAATTTCATTCCATTTCTTCTCTCATTCTATTACTTCTTCCATTCCATTCCATCCTCATTCCATTCCGTCCAACCAAACATGCCGTAATAGATCCAAATTGACCTCCCCTTGCATTATACCAGATATTTTCTATGTTATTTTGTAAATACCAAAAATTTCCTATGTCTTTTTGTTCAAACATTACTTACCTTCCTTTGGATAAAATTGTCCTTAAGTTATTTAAAAAACAAAAATCATTAGCACCTTTATATTTTTAAAATTATATTGTTTACCTTTAATTTTTTAAATAATTATATTTACTTCTCACCACCACCCAACTCCCACCGCCAGCGCCACCGCCACTGCCCAACTCCCACCACCCACCACCGCCGCCTCCCACCACCCACCACCACCTCCCACCACCCACCGCCCAACTCCCCCGTAACCACCACTACCCGCCGCCGCCACCACCACCAGAGAGAGAGAGAGAGAGAAAAAAAGTTAACGAAAGGGTTAAAAAATATATATATTTTTTAAAATGGGGGTGATAGTGGTGGTGGGAGGTGGCGGAGGTTGGTGGCGGCGATAGGAAGTGGTAGAGGGTGATGAAAGAAGGTGGTGGAAGGGGGTGGGTGGTGGGCAACGGCGATGGGAGGTGGTGTTAGGTGGGTGTGGTGGTAGGAGGTAGTAGTGGCGGTGGGTGTGGTGGTAGGAGGTGATGATGAATATATATATATACTAGCGTATAACCCATGCTTGAAGGCACGGGCATAAAACATACATCATCTATTTGAACAATTATATCAATTTATTTTATTATTCAACTTTAAATGTTGCATCAACAGAAACAATTACAGTTACAATAATACTTTAGGATAAACAATATTTGTCGTGGATAGAGATTCATATTCGGGAAGAAGTACACTTAATCGATAAAATGATGTACACCTTGATAAGGCCACATATAGTTGATCGTGACTAAAAACTGGTATAGTCAAATCAACTCCAACAAATTTCACTGATTGTCCTTGTAATTTATTTATCGTCATAGCATACGCCAAATGAATTGGAAACTGGCGCCTTGTCATTTGAAAAGGAAATTCAGAAGACGATGGCATCAAGGATATTCTCGGAATGAACGCCAAATTTCCTGCTTTATCCCCTGTCAATATTCGAGCTTCTATTACACGTAAAGAACACCTGACAACCATTAATCGTGTGCCATTACAAAGTCCATCACTTGGTGCGATATTTTTCAACAACATAATTGGACATCCAATTTTCAAATCTAATTTGAGCGGAAGTAATCTTGGAGGATCTAAGGAATTCAAGTACTCGTTAGGATAACGATTTGTAATTTGACGATCAGCTCCATCATCTTCAGACATTTTATCTGCGGCCAGATATGTGATCATTTCTTCGGGAAAAATATTTAAAGCAGCTGAATTAATAGCACTAACATCGTCATTTCTTGCAGAAAGAATAGAACGTTCAGTTATAAATATAGGGGTAACAACACTGGGTGTGCCTAGATGTGGATAAACTGAAGATATTAGTTCAATCACATTACGACACTTGTGTATGGTTGAGGGCAACTGTACGATTTCATGCGGATCACTGCCAACCTATTTAAAGAAAAAATAAATGTAAATGAATAATTTAGTATCAAAGCATATATAAGTAATCTATTACAAAATGCTAAAATATATTTAAATGAAATATTACCTGAAGTAAATATCTCGAAAACTCTGCATTTTCAATGTTCCTACTATTTAGGCGCATGTTTAAATTCAAAGTTAAGACATGCATATCATTCCAAAGGTATGAACGTCTCAACGATACTGCTACAATTTGTTGACGGACACCTTTAGGTATAACAGGTAAAATTTGCCGAAAGTCTCTTCCAAGAACGACCGTGATACCCCCGAATGGATTTGGATTACTGCAAATATCTCGTAGCGTGCGATCCACAGACTCAACGCAGTACTTATGTTGCATCGGAACTTCATCCCAAATGATTAACTTTGTCTCTCTAAACAATTCGGCATGCAACGATTGTTTACTGAAATGACAAATTGAATTATCAAGAATATCTAAAGGGATGTGAAATGTGGAATGTGCAGTTCGACCTCCTTCAAGTAGTAGCGATGAAATACCGGACAATGCCACAGTAATGACAATATGACTGTTACTACGACATTTTGCTGCTATGGTATTATATAGAAACGTTTTTCCCGAACTAGCACCACCATTCAAAAAAAACATTTTTCCTAAATTTTCGAACACTGATGAAGTGATTGATTCGTATGCAACACGTTGGTCTTCATTGAGACGATCAATATTACACTGCACATTCCTTTGTTGTGCTTCACTTTGCATTTGACGATGTTCCCATATCAATCTATTTCCAACTACCATATTCTAATTCTGGACATGTTGTGGAATCGAAGGAAAATCTACTAAGATCTTGCCCGATTCTTGAAGTAATTGATTCAAAAGGTACAAACCGTAGTCTTTAATCTGTGCCTCGCTTGGGACGGGTATCGAAAACAATGTGCGAACTTTATGTGAGAGATCATCACATATATGCATCCAAAATTGATCCCACAATTCACACGGATTTAAAGGGGAACATTGTGTAAGAATGACACAAAATAATCTTCTCAGTTGATATCCAGTACTCATAATAGACGCCTCTTGAAGACATTGTATCCATTCACTATCATCTTCCAATAGCCCTCTTGCTACACATGCGGCTTTGAACGTCGCATGTTCAACATTGTTTACAATGCATAGACACCTAAACGATTGCGGCCCTTTGACTGCAGTCAATAGTAGACGTAGATAAAATCGTTCACCCGAATTGGGAGGTGCAAAATACATTCTGCCGATGGCAAATCCCCTCTGTCGTGGCTTCCAAAATTTTTCAGTTTTATTCCAAACAAAATGCTGGGGAAACTCTTGATAAGTATACATACGTGCAAAAGCATGTGTATCACAATATGAAAAAAATTCTGTTAGAGTCGACTTCTGTGACTGAGCTCGAGAAATGATAGACTCTATTGTTTCAGTAGGATTGAAGACAACCTGATGCATTCCAGGAAAATGGAGCGCCAGTCGAACAACTGTTGGATTCTCATCGTGCAAAGGAAAACTCAACAATCTCCAGGCTACCTTAGAGGGTCCAATGTATCTTGCATCAAGATATTGCTTGATCTCATCCATCATTCCCAAAATCAATGTCGTCATATTACCTCCTTTATAGATATCCTTGTGGATATATTTGACGTACCTAATCCTAGCGCATACTTCAACATTAATATGACAGTCGAACATCTTGGAAAGGTACGGATTGTATGGGACGATGTCTCTATTATCAACTTGTTGCCCCCTCACGGTATAAACTTTACCATTATCACGACGACGGTAAATGGGATATCCATCTGAATCCATCGTTGTATACTCCGCGAAATCTCGTGGATACCTCTTAGTGCATCTGCCATTCTCTATGCACAGGGCTTGACAATTTCGAGCACCACATGGTCCGTGAACCATGCATTTTTTTATAGTCTCGAAAAGTTCTGACTCTTCATTTGGATTTGGAAATTCAGCACAAACTATTCTGTCTACTTGGTCGCACGTTTGAATTTTATCTTGATTATCAAGAAATATCAATAAGTGCATGTGCGGCAGACCTCTTTTCTGGTACTCAATTGTAAAAACATGGGTAACTTTTTTTCCAAATACTTGAGTGCTTTCAATCTCTTTCATTAGAGCAATTCTTTTTAACTCGAAAACGCGAACAATTAAGTCTGGACGGTCAGTTGGTTGTTGATGAGGCAATAAAGCTTCAGTAATTTCTATCCAAGTTGGATTCGCAGTCATGGTAAGAAACACATCAGGGTGATGGTGGTACCGGGTTATGGCCATTGAATCTTGGAAGATTCCAAACATATGTCTTGGACTACCAATAAAAGGTGATGGCAAAATCATTCGTTGACCTATTTGATTAGGTTCCATCCCATCTAATGCCACATCAGTAAGACTTTGATAGAGTTCACTACGAAGATTTGGTTGATGTTGCCTAAAGTAATTCAACCTATTTTGCTCGGTCGCAGCCCAAGCATCTACCATGAACTCTTGAAATAATTTTCCTCCCCTTAGAATTGTCGAATACTCTGTCGGCCTTTCAAAAATACAGTAGCTATAAAATTGAATTTGAGTTAGTCGAGCATTTGTGTGTCGACCGTGAATCACATCCCACTGTCTAAATTCAGGCTCCCATCCAAGCTCACCAAAAGGGAACAACAAAACGTAATGCAATGGTAGATAAGCAGGATGACATTCATTGATTTTCATTAGTTCATTTTCCCCCCTTAAATGTATAACAATATCTCTCATCGCGCTAGTTTCGGTTTCATCCCCTGGTAATATGACGGCCACGTCATCAGTTGTCGGCAAATTATATCGCCGACAATCGGTAGATGCTGTGTAGTGAAGAAAAACAGGCAACGTTTGTTGTTCCAAATTCAATTGATTTAAAATTGCAAACGCTTGACGAAATTTATCTATGAATGCGTTATGTTGCAACAATGTATCTTGAATAGTTTGCAAAACATCCGTTCTCAAATGAGGATTTCTACGGCTTCTCACGCCAAAAGCGAAATCAGGATCGTAGATGTACAACTGAGAATAAATGGCATCTTGTCACGGTTTTGGGATTAATGCTCTTATCCGATAACACAACTCTCCATGTATAGTAAACGTTGTTGGGCCTCTTCCGGAAAGCAACCTTGTATCCAAGTTGGCACCGGGGCTTGTAAAAGCATTGCTTGCATTGTACTTTCTAGCATAACGTCGGAATGATTTTGATCTATCATCATTACCATCGTATAACGCTTTAATTTGCGGAGAAGGTGTGAGAAGTAATGGAAGCCTAACTTTTCCTTGTAAGCAACATGTACCGAAGAGAGGACGTCGTTCGGATGATCTTGCTAATCTCTCATCCATCCAGTATAACGCAGAACAATGAGGGCACATGACATTCATTCTACCAAGCGAGTGTCGATTTTCACTTGTATGAACATCACGGTCGGCAGTTGGATTGTTCAACTCGTCAATATCTTGATTATCGTAAAACTCATCATTGGTAGTATTTGGCGGCCTACATTTGATAAATAACAAAATTATTATGTAGATTCTAACAACATATTTGTGAATGCCGTATTTAATTAGATGAATAAGATAAAAAAGAAACTCACCATCTACTCCCAGAAGGTAGATTTGTTTCTTCAATTGCTACGGTCGAGCTTTCATTAAGGTTCGTGGAAACAAAAGCTTCTTGGTTACCGCACGCAGAAGGGCATGCATCGTCAATTATACCAAGAGAATGAGGAATCAAATTTGTAACCATCCCATCGTCAATAGATGAATTTCCTGCATGTTCAGTATCTTGATTCTCGGCAAGGTGTTGATTTGTTGAAGCTGACCTATGGTTGGCAAATATTAAATTTTACACATCAAACACTTTTAAACATTTAATACTTAATAACATGAATAATGGATTAGTATAATACCTTATACCAGGTAATACAATTGGTTCCTCAACTTCAGGCGTTGAGCATTTATTCGGAAGTGTTCCCTATTTCTTTTTAAGCGTTTCTGTTCTAACGCATTTTGCGAGTTGAATGCGTTCTTACTTATAGCACATCGAAAGGTTTTTTTTTTTTTTTTTTCACAAAACCTTGTTGCAACCAAACAGAACATGAACAGAAACAAAAAACAAGAACAAAAACAGAAACAACAGGAATAAAAACAGAAACAGGAAACAGAAATAGAAAACAGGAAACAGAAAACAGGAACAGGATCCGAAACAGCAGGAACACAGTTTTTTTTAAATCCTCACATATAATAATCACAGTTTTTGTTCGAAAAATAGAAACACTAAATTGAAACATAAATTAAGAACACAATGAACACAGTTTACTAATTCTCTTTATAGAGTGTTTATGTTCTAAGAAGAAACTAAACTAAAACACTTAACAAATGCTAAACAGGAAAAAAAAAATAGCACAAATTTCAGGAACCAAAAAAATAATATGTTTCGATAGTGTTCCCTATTTCTTTTTAAGCATTTCTGTTATAAGAAAAACCAAACGCTAAACAGAAACAACAAACAAAAACACTAAACAAAAATAGAAACACTAAATTGAAACATAAATGAACACAATGGATGGCTGAACTGAAACTGAATGTGAACAAAGCAACAAACTTGGTGAGCTCAATCAAAATAATGTCAGCAGCTTTTGGTGTTTTGTCAATGTTCTAACGCACTTTGCGAATTGAATGCGTTCTCACCTATAACACATCGAAAGGTTTTTTTCTTCAAAAAACCTTGTTGCAACCAAACAGAACATGAACAGAAACAAAAAATAGGAACAAAAACAGAAATAGCAGGAACAGAAATAGAAACAGGAAACAGAAACAGAAAACAGGAACAGGAACCGAAACAGCGAACGGAACAGAAACAGGAATTGGTCATTGTTTGGTGTTCAATCTTGTAACCAAAGTAGCTTTTTGTCAGTTTTGGATATAGTTTTTAGGGTAAATTGCACTTTTGGTCATCTAATTTGCACGTTTTTATGTGGCTAAATCATACTTTGCACCCCTAATGTTTGGGTGCAGTCTTAGTTTACCCCCTGATGTTATAGGCCCCATTTGGGTTTAATGTACAAAAACACGTTTAATAAACTCGTTTCTGTTCCCAAAATTTATAGTTATTTGGGATTATTTCTTGAATTACTTGAGAATCGGAGAAACAAAAAAAATGTTGATTCCTCTTTGCTCCTACAAAATTATTCTCATACTATCCCGTCGATCACTATCACCACCACCATCACCACCCGCTGACCACCGTCATCCCATTGGCCACCACCACCCACCGACCACCATACATTTAAAGGAAAAAAGAAGAAGAACAAATGCCGCAACCAAACATGTTTCTTGTTTTTGTTCTTATAAATGAAAAGAAACAATGGTCATTATCAAACATGCTTCCATTTTCGAAATACTTCATAACGGAAACATAAAGTTTTTCAAAAAACCTTGTTGCAACCAAACAGAACATGAACAGAAACAAAAAACAGGAACAAAAACAGAAACAGCAGGAACAGAAACAGACACAGGAAACAGAAACAGAAACAATTCATAAACAGAAATAGAAACCGAAACCAAATGCTACCTTGCGAGGAGCGTTGAGATCAAATTGTTTGTATTTAGGTGACGCATTTGGTTAGTGTTAACTGTTTCTGCTCCCAGAAAACTTTGAATAGAGAGAAAAAACGAAAATAAACCAAATCTGAGATATAAAATAAAACATTTTTTATTTTTTATTTTCCAATTTTCGTTCTAAGAATTAAGGGGGGAAAAAACTAACCAAACGCCACCTGAAGCCTATGTTTTAGTGTTTCTGTTCCTAGATTTCCATTTCAAGTTTTCTGGGAACAAAACCATATAGGAAAATTTCAGGAACCAAAAAAAAAAAACACTTAACAAATGCTAAACAGAAAAAAAAAATAAAAATAGAACAAATTTCAGGAACCAAAAAAATAACACATCAAAAGTTTTTTTTTTCAAAAAACCTTGTTGCAACCAAACAGAACATGAACAGAAACAAAAAACAAGAACAAAAACAGAAACAGATGAATAGAGAGAGGAGAGTACCTATGAATGGAGATGATGAAGCTTTGGGCGGCTGACGACCATCCAAATACGACCGTCGGCGACCTTCACCGTCCAAGCTCTTGACTGAAATAGAAACAGAAACAGAAACAGAAACAATTCATAAACTGAAACAGAAACAGAAACCGAAACCAAACAGAAACAGAACAAAAAAAATAGAATAAATTTCAGGAAAAAAACCTAAGCAAACACTAAACACTAAACATAAACAACAAACAAAAACACTAAACCAAAACATAAACAGAAACAAAAAACAGAAACAATTCATAAACAGAAATAGAAACAGAAACAGAAACAGAAACAGAAACTGAAACCAAATGCTACCTTGCGAGGGTTTTATAGATGCGAGGAGCGATTCCATTAGGGCAGAGAGGATTCGATAGGCACAGATTAGGGCACGGCAAACAGAAATCTGATTCGATAGGCACAGTGAGGGAGATGATGGTGAGGAACGACACGGTTACGAAGATTAGGGAGGCGACGAAGAAGAAGAAGAGTCTGATTCGATAGGCACAGTGAGGGAGATGATGGTGAGGAATGAAATGGTTACGAAGATTAGGGAGGCGACGAAGAAGAAGAAGAGCACTCGGATTAGGGCACGGAGAAGCAGCGAACGACAGCTACAGGTCTATTAGAGTAGGTAGGCGACGGCGACTGCTTGACGGTAAGGCTCTCTGCCTTTTTTTTTTTTTTTTTTGATAAATTGACGGTAAGGCTCTCTGCCTTTTGTATATTGTGTATGTGTCTATCAGAGTAGGGAGGCGACGGGACTGCTTAGGTTCTCTGCCATTTTCTCTTGTCTTTTCTCTTATCTATATGTGTGTATATTGTGTATATTATATTATAGAATATATATTGTATATAGATGTTGTATGTTGTATATATCAAAAGACATCCAACGGTTACGAATATCCAGAGACATCCAACGGCCCTGGATGTAAATGAGCTGATTTATTATATAGATATTAAAGGGTTCTTTATGTAATTTAGTTCTTCATTATTTAATTATTTTTTAAAGAGTCAAGGGTAAAATTTGTATTATAATAAAAATTTTATTATTTTTTAATTAATAAAGGAGATAAGTAGTGTTTGAGTAAAAAGATATGAGAGATATTTGATATTTGCAAAATAACAGGAGAAGTAGCCGATATAATGCAAAATGAGAGAGGAAGTCAATGACATATACCCAAACAAAGAAGTAGAAAAAAAAAAAAAAAGCATTAGTGTTATTTGATGCGTTATATGAAATTGATGGTATTTGTGTTACAAAAGCAGCACATCCTACATACTGAAACATTAATTATGCCTTTGGGAGGATGAAACTTTCAGGGACATGAGAGACTCTAAATGCTCAATTAAAAGTTGGGGTGGGAAAGTAAAATTAACTATAAACATCCAGGAGGTAACTGTATACTAGAAGATGAACCTTTGACATTAGAACAGAGGACTGTGGCAGTTCCGGTGGCACCTGTGTATCTCAGGTCAATATTAATTAGTTATATACACAATTTGATAAATGATCATATGTGTGGTGTTACATTCCGGACATTGAAGAACAAAAAAAATAGGTCAGACGTTACATCCAGTTGTTTGATAGATGTGATGTATGAAAAACCAGAAATATGACCTATTGATGTTGTTCAAACCTTTAAAAAACAATATGGTCTTGAGATAACATACTGTCATGCTTGGCTTGCTGTGGAAAAAGGCTAGAAGCAGTGTACTTGGAGACCATTCTTCAACATATGATCAGTTACGATGGTACGTTGCGACATGTAAGAGAACAAACCCTGGCAACCATATTTTATTTGATTACGAAACGAGCACAAACCATTTCAAACGTGTTTTTTTGGCATTCTATACATGCATATATGGTTTCAATTATTGTTATATTTTTAGATGGCACAATTATCACGGGGCGATACAAATGAACTTCACTGGCAGCATATACAAATAATGGGAATCGAGGTAAGTAATGAGATATTTTAAATCATGTTATATTCAACACATAGTATGTTATATTTAACATGATTTCTGTTTGGCAGGAATGTTCCCAGTTGCGTTTGTTATCAAGGATGCGGAGAATGACAATAATTGTGAGTGGTTTCTTTTGGAGTTCAAAAAAATTATAGATCCAAGTTGGGTAATAACGTTTATATCAGACTGTCACAATAGATTTGTAGAAGAAATACATAAGGTGTTTCTTGATTGTCACCACTAATATTGCTTGGTTCATTTGAAAATGAATTTAAGGGCAAAGATGTCTAGAAGGAATACAACATGGAAGGAGACAATGATCTACAAGCTAAATGGCCTAGCATATGCGCATAATAGGAATGTGTACATGATGCTATATGATCAAATAATATTAGAGAGTGGTGAAAAAGTTCAGAGGTTCATGAATGAGTTACATGCCTTGAATTATAGTAACACATTTTTCAGGAGAATGCGCTATAGAGAGATGTTGTCAAACTTGGCATAGTGTTTCAATTCATGGAAACTTGATTACTGACATTTGTCCACAATTTTATTGATTGATAAGATTAGGGTACAATAGATTGAAGTGATGACGAAGATGAGAGAATTGATGAATGGATGAAGGGTGAGATAACACCTTATTGAGATAACAAAATAGATGAAATAATAAGTGAAGGTAGGAAGTGGAATATAAGTCTTTTGGAAAATGGTATTTTTGAAGTAAGTTCATCCCTATCAGTGTTGGTAAACACTATAGAGAAAACATGTTCTTGTTGCCAATGAGAGTTAAAGGGATTTCTGTGTGTCCATGTAAGTACCTTGTTACAACGTAGTGGATTTCCTATATATTCATCTATTGAAGATTATTTCCACACGTCATTCTATCAAGAGACATATTCAAAAGTAATATATCCAGTACCAACAATGAAACGACTGATAGATTTTGAGAATGAAACAGTAATAGTACCTCCGATGACAAAAAAACAACCTAGACGACCTAGAAAAATAAGGATTCTGTTGAGGGAAGAAATATAAGAAAGAAAATGTGGTAGGTGTGCGAAATATGGACTCCACAATAGAAAAACTCGCAAGGCTCTATTAACGTAGAGATTTGTATTTTTTACACGAATTTTATGTTTTTACAGTTTTTTTAGATTACTTTTTTTAATGCATTTGGTTCATTTGTAACAGTGGCACAATTAATTTATTAATTTTGATAGTGTTGGTGTAAAAAAATGGTACACACCTCGAGTATGATCTAATCGGATGATAGGTGGGTCCTCTTGCTGAGGTGGAGTCGGCAGTTGAAAATTATTCACGTGAGCTGTGTTGGGTCCTAGGAGGACTGACCTGCTGTGCCGAGAGTCCTGCTCCTTAGGGAATGGTACCTACAAAAGACTCAGACCGAAATTTATCTCGGTAAATCCCCTCCAGCGTGGTAATCAGTGCTTAGAGATAAAAAGGTATAGTAATGCGTTAAGTAAGAAAGTGAACTCAATGCATGCGTGTAATAAAACGTATCTCGGGCTTGCATAGCCCCTGATATATATAGGCATTGAAGATGATTAGTCGGGCCTAAACATGATTAATTAGTCTAAATCTTGTGTTTAGCCGATAATCTGGGGCGTTTAGAAGATAATCACTAGGGTTGGGCTTTTGGGCCCATTTGGCGATGCCCGTAGGCCTTTGTTAGACTTATGGTGGTAACCTGGGGGAGGAGAGTGGAGATCCGTAGAATTTTGGAGGAGAAACGAGTTAGAATGAGGAGCTGGTCGAGGTGGACGGCAAAGCCCCATTCCACGACACGAAGCTCAAGGAGGCACGTCCCTACAGGGCACCTTGCTCCGCCCTGGGTGTAAATAAGATTCTAGGGATGAGTCATGGTCGTCATATGCTCTATCGTGGTGCTCGAATATTGGATATATCCATGTCATTACGAGGATGGACACGTGGCTGAGTCCCAAGTTCTAACTCAGTGGTGTCCGAAAATACCCTCATCAGCTATCCTTTAACCCTGGGGAACGAGAGAAGCGAGACGGTCAGGGATATCAATTCCTAGTTGGAATGGATGTCCTAGGGATTCCAAAGCAATAGAAATACCTCTGATAGACATTTTTTCAAGGGTTTAGTTTTTTCCTGATTAGCTTATTCGAAATAGACCTTTATACGGTCGGGGTCTGGGGTCAAGTAGCACAACAGGGCGAGCCCAAATTTTCTCGATATTCAGGGCGGTGTTAAACTTTTTAGAGGAGCTAATTTGAAATAGGCTCCCATACGGCTGGGGTCCAGGGTCAGGTAGCACGGCAGAGCAACTTCGAATTTCTTCGATTTTTAGGGCGACACCCATTCGCTGTGAATAAACACAAAGCATGTGCTGACCTTCACCCTGGAGACAATAAAGGTACACCACAGGGGGGTGCACACCGCGAACTGACGGGGGGCCGAGCCAGAACCTGTCCCAGAGGGTGTCCGATACCTGCGCTAGTTGTCCGTTTCCCCAAGGAGGCTACTGGCCTCTTTCGGGCCAACACCCCAAGAAGGGCGCTGGCCCCCTTAGGGGCCAGCATGGAGGAAGAGGGAGGGGGGGGGGGGGGGGGAAGGGGCAGCCCACCTCTTTTTTCCTTATTGGCTGGCCCTTTGGAGGGGCCAACATGTAGGGGCCAGCGCCCCCTTCTTCTATTTCTTTAGGGGGCAACTTTGCCCCCTTAAATTTTTAATTTTAATATTCATTTGGCACCATGCCTAGCCTTTTGGAATCTTGTACCCTACCTAGCCCCTTGAAATTTTTGCACCCTCTTTCACTTTGAAAAATTTTGGACACTTAGAGAATTTTTCTCCTTGCACAATTTTGTGATGAATTTTTTTGGCACACAGTATTTTCTACTGTTACTTTCTTGATAGGTGAGGCCTGGGGGAGAGCGCATTGAGCACGTCAGGGTATTGATCGCCTGGAATCCTGGTTGACATATTTGGGGAAGGCCTTCCTCTATGCCCTGGTGGCCAGAGGTAGCACAGTAGGGCGGTGGGCTCAGAATAAAATGACGTCGGTCAAAGGAGATGAGACGAAGTTTCTAGACAGCACTCTTGGATAACATTTTTGGAGAAGGTCGCTGATGACTGGTTTATTTACCAACAAATTAAATACTTTTAACTTCAAATATTTGTGTGTTTTTAAGTATTTTTGTTAGTTTAATGCGTTTTTGTGTTGTTTGGTAGGAATACAAATAAATGGGAGAAACGGTTCAAAATGCGTACAGGTAAAGTAATTTCAATGCCAATTTTGACCACAATAAAATCCAATTTTGGAAAAACGCAAAACATGGAAGTTGTAGATCTATATCGTAGATTTCCATATCTTTTTAAATCATCTCAATCGGAATTTGAACAAATAAGTTACAACCAAAATATGAAACTAGTATCAACACTACCCTTTGCGCACTGTAGGGCCCAAACGCGCGCTATAACATGCTCCTGTCAGTGTATTAAGGCATAGCGTGCTACAGCACAATAAAATATGCATTGTAGCGTGCTCAGTCGGATCTGAATCGATAAATAGGCATTTAGGGCTCATTTTGACGGGGAGAAAAAGAAGGAGAGAGAGAACGAAGGAGGAACGAAAAGAGGCAATTTTTGGGAGAGATTGGAGGCGATTTTTGGTGAAACAACATCGAGTGATTGCGTTTTGATACAATATCGAGGAAGAAAATATCATTGGTGGCATGTGGAGTTGAAAATCCGAAGCCCAAACCCACAATAAGCTTTTCTCTACCTTTTTCTTCTCCCTAATATTTTATTTTAAGTTTGTATTTGTAATATTGTGTTAAACTACTTACATTTATGAATTTATTGAGAAGATTAGTCATGGATTTGTCTATGTTGTATTCGTAATCTAGATCTAGGGCTTGATGTAGTCTTGTTTGAACCATGTTGTGAATATTTTGTCAATTGTTGGATTTAATTTCATTTTATGCATTCCCTAGGCCTAATGTGTTTGATTTATGTGGCCAATGATTTAGACAATATTAGATTGCAAATTTCATACTCAGGAGAGGTTGAATTCATAACCGAAATTGAGAGTGCATAATGTAGGTTGTTGTGAGTCCAGGAGGAAATCAACACCTAGGTGTTTGAGTTGGAAATTTAGGATCTCGTGAGATCGGGAGGTAATCGAGTTCTAAATTGATCAATTAGAATCGATATTAAATTGTGTTTATCTTTATAGTGCTTTCAATGTGTGATTTCACATGATATTTTGATTGAATTAAGAACTTGGGATTTGACATTCGGGAGAAGTAATCATGGGTTCGGACTTAGGTTGAACACAACGTAAGTTTTAATAGATCGGGAGATATTTTGAGTTTGCGTAATCTATAAGGTCGGGTATAACTAATGTTTTCACCTAAATACGGGATAGGGATATCGGTATTGAAGTGATTATATATTCTTTTACTTGACGCTCAGGAGAGGTAGTGAGAGAGCAATAGCACTGGGGCCTTGATTATTGAATGAACGAAATTAACTAATAATTGCTTAATAGGATAACACGGGAATAACGAGATGAAATCAAACCCCTAAAATATTAGTGCATAGAAAATCCATATTGTATTTTGTTTTTGTATTTATTTTAGTTTACTTTTTATTTTTACAAAAAACCAAAATTGGATCGCCTAGATAAAGTTAGGTTACGATAATCGTGGTACTTAGCGATGATCTAAACCAATCCCTATGGATACAACAACTTTTTCTAATCACTACACAATTAAAACTTGACCTGTACACTTGCGGTATTGTAGCGACGAAATAATTCACTACCAGCCACCATTTGGACCCTACCAGCTAGGAGTTGCATGATAGAGCGGTACTCGTCACTACTTGGACCCTGTTAGCTAGGAGTAGCGCGGTAAGGCGGTGCCCGTCGCCAATCGGACCTTGCCGGCTAGGAGTAGCATGACAGGGTGGTGCTGATCGCCATCTTGACCGTACCGGCTAGGAGCAGCGCGGCAAGGCGGTGCCGGTCGCGGGGCACTGAGGGTGAACCCATAGACAGTACCTTTGGGGAAGACTACCATGAAGGCTATCCACTGTCTGCATTCAGATTTTTCCTTCGGCCATGTGGAGATAGAGTTCTCAGAGCTGAAGACTGGTACCGAGCATAAAGGCGTCGGGTAGAAAAATGTTGGGGAGGACAATGCTGATGAGGGAGCCCCTGAGAAGGGCGAGGTTGATACTACCCCTCGCATGGACACTTCTCATATTAAGGGCGCATAGAACTGAGCTTCAAATAGTTTTTTCTTCAACACCTAGGATTTTATAGACTTTTTTTCACTGATTCCTATTTTTTTGCACACGAGCGTGTAAGCTTCTGAGTGGCATGGCCAGGGTACTTCAGGGTCTAGTACTTCCTCCCGATATTTTTGCCAAGTCGTTTTCTACATGGTATTGTTTTCAGAGTTGTAAAATTTTGATTTTTTTTTGAAAAAACTTCTTGTCTCCACTCTAGACTATGGACCACTAGCCCCCTAATCTGGGACACGAGTTGGTTGTGAGGACATCTTGTTATGGACTTAGGATAAGGGTTTCCCATGGTGTCTAGTCCTCTCGATACGCAAGGGCGCAACACTGTGGTTGGTCCTCTGTAGCCAGTAATTGGGGAATTCTTTATAGTCAGACTCATTCAAGAGCCCTTTCAGATTATCTGCATTTTATCCGTGTAGGAGCACCTTCCTCTTTAAAACCCCAGACTTAAAGTTGACTAGTAGAGATAGGTACTTAGTCGCAGGCCCTCAGACCCGATCAATGCCCCGCCCTTGGTCATCACCTTGGTCTTTTCCCAAGTACGGACTATTGACCTCCGAAAAGGGTCTGGTTGTCACTCTCGATGTTGAGCACTGAGATGAGGCTTGTGGAGAGTCACTTTTGATGCCGAGAGTTGGGATATTGATTTGGAGAATCATTCGAGACTCAGGGGGTCGGAATGCCGTTGAGGAAAATCATTCGCGAAGCTAAGAGTTGGGATGTTGATCTAGAAAATCATCCATGACTTAGGGGGTCGGAATGAAGCCATGGAGAATCATCCGCAACGCAGAGAGCTAGGATGCGACTCAAGGGGTCAGAATTCCATTGAGGAGAATTATTCACAATGCCAAGAACTGAGATGTTGATTTGGAGAATCATCCACGACTCAGGGGGTCGGAATGTTGTTTACTGGAGAGAACGCAAGGCACATTGCATAAAACATTCTTTATTTTGATAAGCAAAACTGCAACACTTTGTACAAACTGAAAGTTGTTCACAAGAGTGGATTTTCCCTACAGAAGTGGCGCTCCAGCTGGTCAGCATTCCGTGGGTTCTTGAGTGGCACACCTTTTTTTTTTTCAAGATTGTATGTACCCGGACGTGTAACCCTGGTGACTCTGTGTGTCCCCAGAGATGAATTCTCCGTGGACGGTGTTGATTACACCATCCACACGCTGGTGATCGTCCCAGGCCTTAGCCTCCCAGGGCGGTGGAAGGTTGCGATTTTCGTTTCTTCTTTGGGCTTAAGGCTCTTCTTGTGGTTCATTCCCGTCAGGTTGCTCCTAATTTTCTCTCTGGACATAGTTTCTGAGATATTTTCTTTTGATGAGAGATTTGATCTTCTGTCAGAGCTGGAAGCAGTTCTCTGTAGAGTGCCCTCGGTCTTGGTGGAACTCGCAGTACTTTGTCATTGAACTCCTGACCGACCTTTCTCTCAGGGGCGGCAGATGAGGGAAGAAGTGCTACACAGAGTTTTCTATGAAGATGGTGGCCACCAAGATCGTAAAAGGAGTGAACTTTAGTTGGTGACGCCCTAGAGGAGAAAGTGGCCTTTTGTCTCCGAGCAGGGGTCTGAACTTCCCTTTAGTTTGCAATCTTCTTGAGACCTGGGCTTGATTTGAACCTTCATCTCTCGGTCCCTTGTGCTTGTTCACCCATTCTCTCTCTTTTCCAGCTGCAATACGTAGATCATTACTATGGAACCTAGTCCCGCAATCCAGAGCTTGATCGAGAGTAGGAGCAGGATTAAAGCAGAGGTCATAGGACAACCTCTGATGCCAGAGCCCGTCAACAAAGGCATTTAGTGCTACATTATCAAGGAGGTCATCACATGCATTTGCTTCCTGGTTGAAGTGCTCAACGTAGTCTCCCAAAGATTTAGTGGGCTCTTACTGAAGAGTGAGGATATGAGCTATAGTCTTTGGCCTTCTCCGGGAGCGATTGAAACGAGCCAAGAACAATCGCTCGGGTTCCATGAAGGTGGAGATGGATGTCAGCTTTAGACCCTGGAACCAAGACTTCGCTGCAACTGTGAGGGTGATGGGAAAGGCTTTGCACCACAAAGCTATAGAAGCCACTTGCATGTTTATATGAGACTTGAACATATACAGGTGGTCAACGGGATCCAACATCCCATCATACAGATTCATCTGGAATTGAGTGAAATGTCTCATCTACTTCTTCCATAACTTTATCCACAAAAAGTGATATTACCTCTAGGATATCACCTGGTCCTACCTGACCTCTTTGCACCCCCTGAAGGCGAGCTTCCATGTCATCCAGGCGATGTTCCACAGCCTCCTCCACACATGACTGCCCGTAGCTCGGGCCGTAGTGTGACGGGAGAGAGGTGCGTAAGAACCAACCTTATGTTCACTTTGGCCTCTGTGATCAAACCTGGCTGGCCAATGAAGAGATCAACCATTAGGAGATACTGATAGATCCTTTGGCAAAAATTTGCGTGGCGGAGGAAATAGAGATCTTCATTACCAAGAGGGCCCTCTTTTATCCCGCAAGCTCAAGGTTGCGAGGCAAAGGGCAGCTATCGGGCACAGGCCCATTCGAAATGGTCATGAGAACATCACCGTCTTAAGGTGGCTCTTCGAGTGCTACAGTCTAGAGAACTGGTCCATCCTAAACAGGAGGCAGCGACAAGCACGCGAGAAGGAGTTGACCACACGACTTGAACTCACATATTTGGCATTTAAGGAGATCAACAGAAGATGCCTCTACAACTCCCAAGGTCTGCCTCGCAGCCCCAGGTAGTAGAGTGAATGGTCCTGCCTTATCCTGGAGGGGCCGTTATCCTCGTTGGTGGGAGCTAGGGGTGTGTCTTTGGAGTTCGTGAAATGTCTTATGTTTCTTCTGTTCGGGGTCTGTTTGACTGACCAGACCTTATGATCATCTAGACTCAATTGAGCAGAGAGTAATGATCAGGGAAAGACTTTTTGCATGGTTCCCACAGACAGCGCCAAACTGTTGGTGCATAAAAATGGTATACACCTCAAGTATGGTTTAGACAGACAACAGATGGGTCATCTTACTGAGGTGGAGTCGGTTGTTGAAAATTATTCATGTGAGTTGTGTTGAGTCCTAGAGGGACTGACCTGTTGTGCCTAGAGTCCTGATCTTTGGAGAATGGTACCTGTAGAAGGCTTAGACTGGGATCTATCCCGATAAAATCTCTCTGGCGTGGTAATTAGTGCTCAGAGAGAAAGAGGTATAGTAATGCGTTAAATAAGCAAGTGAACTCAATGCATACACGTAATAAAGTGTACCTCGGGATTGCATAGCTCTCCATATATAGACGTTGGAGATAATTAGTTGGATTTAAACACAGTTAATTAATTGAAACCCTATGTTGAGTTAATAATTCGGGCCATTTAGGAGATAATCACTGGGTTTAAGCTTTTGGGCCCATTTGGCGAAGCCCGCGGGCCTTTTTTAGACCTGTGTTGGTAACCTGGTGGAGGCGAGTAAAGATCCGTGGAGTCCTGGAGGAGAAATGAGCAATAATGGGAAACCGGTCGAGGTGAACGGTGGAGCCCTAGCCCATGGCGCAGAGCTTAGGGGGGCACGTCCTTGCAGAGTGCCTTGCTTTGCTCTGGGTGCAAATGAGATTCTATGGAAGAGTCATGATCGGCGTATGCTCTAGCGTGATGTTTGAATATCGAAATGCGTCTATGTCACTATAAGGACGGACACGTGGCTGGGTCCCAAGTGCTGACTCAGTGGTGTCCGAAAATACCCTCATCAGATAAGTTTTTGTTTGATTTTTAACATTGCAAATAGCCACGTTATATTCAATATAAAGTCTTATTATATTCAACACATCATATATTCTTGTTATATTGATCAAAAACCAATAAAATAAGATAATTAATGGTTATATTTGTGTTATATTTAACATACAAATATAATAGTTAACAAAAATATGGTGGTATTATATTTAACATCATTATTTGTAAACAACAAAAAAATGAAACATTTAATAGATTGGAATATACACAAAAAAATAAAAAACATGTGGTAGTTGTCTAGTAGTAATATATATATATGAAAGAAAAAAAAACCATCAACCGAACATTGTATGAAATATTATATCTAAGATATAAACAATAACAACAACAAAAATAATTGCCTTTGGTTTTTTGTATTCATTGTTCGGGTTTTACTGACGTGCCAAATATGAGTCAAGGGTCCAAGTTCTAGCACCATCATTCAAAAAACTGTGGACAATTCTTACTCTTTCCGATCTAAAGTCGTTAATGCCTATGTTTGTATTGATTTTTAAACCATTGCATATTTGTGTCATAAGATGAATAACTGCTATTCCACAATCAACCCTGCCAATAGATTTTAAGAGACCATTAGTTTGGTATATATAATAGTAACAACTTGATAAGTTGAAGACAATGTTCATTAATCAGAAATTCCTTGATCATGGACATCTTGCATGTTGACGACATCTACCCTTTTTGATCGAGCAGTCTTTAACTTTTTTGTGAGGAGCACAACAACATATTTCGCCTACATTTTTATGGATTAGGGGTGTAGTATGACAGATGAATGATTATATGTATAAAACATGATGACAAATATAAATATATCACGATGGTGAATACAAGATGATAGCATGTTGAATATAACACGATCTGGTGTTATATTCAATATGATCTCTTCTTTTTTGCTGCATTATGTTTTTGGGGCGCACACTGAGTACTCCCAAAATTGGCATTAATTACCAAATGTGCCTATCTGTTTTACAATGCACCGATGAGTACTTTTGGCCATTCGTGGATGATTTTACCCTTCATTAATTAGGCGGCTCATTCTTATGCTAACTGACTCCCTATAATCGTGGAAACCATTCAATTCGTCGTACAAAAAAAAATAAAAATTGAAAACATAACTTGATCAATTTCATGCCAAATGTTAATGAAAATCCGTGTTTTGATTTAAAAAAAAATAAAAATTCTATAAATTCTAATATTCAAAATGATATATCAATGTCATTTTTTGAACTGCTATTTTATAATCTGCGTTCATGTTATATATAACATTAAACTCTGTGGATATTATGTATGACATGGAGGATAATTTGTGCGTTTTACCATATTGAATGTAATATTGACTTATGTTCCACACTTGATTCACAATGCACCAGATTATTTCTAAAAAAAAAATCATTAAATTTGTGTCTCTTAATGTGTTGAATATAACATTGGCTTATGTTTTCACACCTGATCTGCAATACACACGATTATTTCCCAAAACCGCCAATTTTTTAACTTTTCAGAGATACTCGGACTGACGAGCCCTTTTTTTTTAAAAAATGTGACCTCATAATCACCGATTTCTTTTTTCAATACTTTCCATCTTCTGCTATTCTTTGTTCACAAACCCCAATATGCAATCCAAAACTCCTTTCTGCTCTGCTCTTTCTCGTTTTACTCATTCTCGAACCGGCGACAATGGTGAGACTAAGAATCCTAACACGGCTCATGATCTTGTAAATCTGTTAGATACAGGTAGTGTATTCTCTGTCTAATTTTTCCTATGGCTCAACGATGTATGTTCGATACACAATCTCTATTTTTCGAACATTATCCATACGAAACTCTGTTCTTCTTCGCATGCATACGAAAAAATAGTAAAAAATTCAAGAAAGTAGATTTTTTATGGTGTAACATGTTCATAATCATCTATTGTACTGTTTTGCGTGTTGTATTGTCATATTATCTCCTTATCGTGTTCGTAATTTTATACGGATTGTTATTGGAGTTTTGTTTGTCTATTTCGTCGCTGACTTTCAATTGTCTTCTTATGTGTGATATCAAATATGTTGAATATAGTGTCTGTGTTGATTGTAATACTTTATTGACAAACTTATTATGATTTTATTCAGTGTAATTCACTTTTCAAACGATTTTCATATAATGTTGAATGTAACACCTTTATCATATTCAACAAAAATTGTATTTTGTGTGGAAATAATGTTGTTTATAACTTCCATTTTGTTGAAGAAAATATGCACAAGGTGTTAAATATAACACCTTAAAGTATTATAACATATATTGCTTGCGTTTGCTCTGAAAACGATGTCCTTATTGTGTGGTTATGTTGAATGTAACATTCGTGTTATATGTAACACCATTATTGTTTATGAATGTAACGTCTTAATGATTTGTTCAAATGAGATCTCTTTTGTTCCGGCACACAAAATACAACATCAACAAGTGAAATCGATGAAGTTAGTGGTAAGTAATTTTATTTCTTTCATTAACTGTTGTTTGATGTTCATATCAAATTATCTATTATTGTGGGGTACATATCTTTAAAATCAACTGCATTGCATTTCTTTTTTTATAGATTCGCAGTTGGAAAACGTTGAGCGACCACTAACTATTAAATACCTCTAAAATCTGTCACAATTTTATTCGCTGATCAAATATCGTCCTCTTCAAGCATGTCATCTTGCGGTTCTACAAACGACTCTATTTTGGAACACTATAAGTGCGCTCCAATGGTGGGAGAGTGGGATCAGTTCATTCCATAAAATAGACTTCCTTATAGCAAATATCATTCGCTCATGTCAACTATATCGCAAGGCGTTTAGGATTGGATCAAAACTTGTTAGATTTACAAGCAATGACGTCCGATTGATATTCGAATTACCACCATGGATTGTTTAACTTCCAGGATGTTATGCGAAAAATGGAGGTTCTAGATTCTTGTCACGCCGGGGCTTAGGTACTAGGGATGGCAAAAAAATCGAACCGATTGGTAATCGAGAAAAATCGAACCGAATGGTCCGAGTTGAAACCGACTAAATGGTTTTGGTTTTAAATTTAACAACCGAAATAGTTTTGATTTTGATTTTGGTTTTAGTATAATAACCGCGTAACCGAATCACGTGATCGAACTGGTTTTAGTATAAGCGAGCGACTACTAGGGTTTATTTCATTATGCAGTTGGTTTTGCAGGATTAAAAATTAATGTATGAGAATGATTTAGATGTTGTTTGTATTATTTGTGACTATTATGCATGATTTTATTGTTTTATTTTATTTATCGTTAGGAATTTTTACAGTTAATAGTTTTGTGATTTGGTTTTTGTCTTTGAAATTTGTGCTTTATATTTTAGTTATGTTTTTGTTCCTATATAAGAAACAATGGTTTGCGGTTTTGGTTTTAGTTTTTTTTTTTTTAAATTAAAAAAATTTAAACGGTTTCGTGGTTTTGATTTTGGTTAAAATTAAATGGTCAGGTTTTAAAATCATTTAAAAAAAATCGGCGGTTTTGGTTTTGGTTTTATACATGTTAAACGATTTTAGTTTTGATTTTATATGAAACCTAGTTGAACCCGGACCATTGACATCCCTATTAGTTACAAACAAGTTGAGTGTTGTTGAGATAAAGAACGAAATTCAAAAAGCTATGGCCAATGATAACGAGAATGGTGTGTAAGATGTGGTTCGTCTAATCTACATGCATTTGATAACAACTTATTTTTTTACAAACAAATGTCAAGCCGCCCGTGCGTCCGATATTATTCTTGTTGAGAATTTAAGGACAATGGCGAGTTATAACTGGGCAGAAGGAATTCATTCAGCTTTGATGTCCTCCATTGATTCTGATTACTGCAAACCAGAGTCTGGTACTAGATGTATAATCACATTGCAGGTTATGTAATTCCTTGTTTTATCCCTCACTCTCCAATATACATTTTTTTCCCCGATGTTTGTTCAACTTTAGTGATGTGGTGCATTTTTTATTTAGTTTTGGCTATACGAGCACACAAATTTGATCACCGAAGTTGCGGGAAGGGAGTTTTCTATTCCACGCTGGGAAAAATGGGACATGATGAAACTTATGGAAATTGCACCTGGTTTGCAATTGTTCTGTCTGTTTGATGATCAGGCATATATGTTATATATTTGTGTTATATATAACATAGTCATACTTATATATTGTTGAATGTAACACCTCTGAAATGTTTGTCCGGGTTAAGGAGGCTGAAATCAAAGAAAGTATTGATGAGATGCAAATGGGTGTTGCACTTCCAATTCATGGTGATGCTTAAGGAGAATCGTTTGGTCGGCCTGACGCACGTAAAGGAATTCCCATCTTTTGATCTCAAGATTTTGCAGCAGTTTACTACTGATGTTGTAAAGTTTTGTGGGGGGTCCCAAAACTTGTCTGAAATTGTTGAAAGAAATCAACAACTTATTCATGACTGCGAACATTTGAGGGCGAAGTGCAAAGAGTTGAAAAGGAAATATAGGAAAAAAATAAAAAAAAATTGATAGAAGAGATTGAAAATTTAAGGTCTGAGAAAACCCCGATTGACCGATTCGCTAGTTGAAACAGAGGTGCATTGCATTACGTAAGCGGTAGAACATGTTAGTGAAAAAATAGTACTTTAAGAACATTTAGAAGAGGTTGTTGTGCACTCTATAACACAATTCATTCGAAAGGAGCAGAAATTCAAAGAACAAGTTGTGGAGATTATGAGGTTTTATCATACGGAATTAGAAGAACGTGGTTCTGTTATTGTTCAACAAGCGCATAAGATAGCCAGATGTGAGGATAAACCGTTATTTTAATATCAAAATCCACATGAGAAATTGGTTACACGACGAAATATATGTCGTAAGACTTGGACGACAACCCTTACATCACTTATGAAAAATGTGAAGAGCCGTTTGAGGACACGGAAAATGGATGAGGGGTCTGTGCACGAATATAAAATTCTCTCCAAACGGATAATGAGACTTATAAAAGCTTTTGAGATCGAAAATCTAGTGAGAACCAATTAGACAAAAGATATTGTGGTGTACCAAGGAGAATCCAACTATCCCAACTGTGATTCGAATGAGCTTCGCGTGCTACCTCCACGAGATAGTGTTGTGGCTATGATGTTATACCAAGCTGACTGGGAACTTCTTCAACTCATTATGCAGATGAAGGGGTCTTTGTAAGTCTCATTCTCCCATTTTTATTACGTTTCATCATCATTTATGTGTCCCATATTACGTGCTAATCCATTAAAAAATGTTGTCTTCTCATTATACAAATAGTACATTCGTTTGGGGGTAGAAAATGGACGTTTGCCCAGGTCCCTACTGTGGACATTATTGGTCTATTATGAGAAAAACAACTGACAAACATTGTGAGTTAAATCATACGGTGTTCTTTTTGTATGTGTTGGACACGACATAAGTAAAATCCAACTGATGTTACATTCAACACATGTGGATGTTGAATTTAACATAGATTGAATGTAAAAAATCAATTGTTCTCTTAGTGTTATGTACTACGTTAGTAACATCCAACTGATATTATATGCGACACGTGTGGATGTTGAATGTAACATGAATTAGAGTTACATTATATTCAAAAGTGTGTGTTATATTCAACAATGTCATGTGTTGAATGAAACATCAAGTGTTCTATTAGTTTTACGTAATGCTAAATTAAAATCCAGATGATCTTACATTCAACACATGTGGATGTTGAATATAACATGGTGTGACATTACAATGTACCTTGCACATTCCGGTGGATATTATAACATATTTATGCTTTTCCAATCAGATCATCAATGGTGTTATGGAGCTGATGTGGATTGAATAGACAAAAGTGGTGAGTAATTTAAAAACGTTTGGGGACAATCTTCCAAATCAATCTTTTTTTTCTTTTTTCTTTTTTTTTTTTTTTTTTTTTTTTATAAATAGCACATGTTGGGTGAGTACACTTGCTTCTTACCCCTTTGACTATTATACATCGAACAAAATTTTTTCTGATACATTAAAATTGTTGTCTACAAACATGGATTGTTTAAAGGGATGAACTCACCTTCAATTTTTTTTGAATCTTGAGATAATTCGTGCCTTCACCTCTAAATGTCGTTATGTTCATTTCCCCCATAAACATTACTGGGCCTACTCTAACAACTGGTCATTAGATCTTGGTTGTATGCGTTAAGGAAGAGTCAATATGGCGGCATTATAATTTTGTTAATTTGAGACAAAGAGACACTGTTGACCCTTTCCAAAACGTGAAAAAACTTGTTTGCTTGTATTTTCCTAGAATATTTTTTTATTGCTGTTATAATTGACATCTATTGATGGTATTGTCCACCTATAGATTGCATACGTGGACCAATTACTGACAGAAAATTCTGTGGAGCATCAATGGGCTAATTCTTCAGAAAATCAGATGTTAAATGTTGCTGATGTCTCGAATCAAGGTTTCTCATCGTAAGTACTGTGCATAAATCTTCCTAATGTGTGTGAAAATTATTTCCTTACGATTTTTTTTTAAAAAACTATTGTGTTACGCATTTGTACAGAGTTGACTGTGGGATAGTAGTCATCTATGTCATGAAGTAGATCTTTAGAAAGCATAAAATCCGTATTAATATGGGCTTGCACAGTTTTCACAAGAAAGAGCTACAATCATTCATGACTTCCTAAATGATGTACCCATAACATGAATGCTTGATTCGTATCAAACTCGGACAACAAATGAACCCAAACAATGAATTCATCTACCCTCCCCCCATCTCCCCCATAACTACTCAATCTTAAAGACAATTGTCTTGAACTTCTGGATTGTTACACTGCTTTTGTTTTTTTGGTACACTGTTTGGTGCTTGGGGTCATTCTTTTGATTTAATTTTTGATTAATATGCTAAGACTTCAATGGTACTGTAATTTCCCCCCATTCACCGAATGTTGGATATATAGTTTTTGACGTTACATATTGAATATAATCCATTGTATATGTACATTGATGTGTCATACACACTTTTTGTTGTCATTTTTTTGTACTTGTTAAATGTAACACTGATAAATATATGACATTATTGGATGCGACACGAACAACACTGTTTGAATGTAACATGACATTTGTTCTATGATCATGTTTAATGTAACACACCCCTAACAAATATAAGACAAAAATATTGGTCTGTGTCAGTGTTGAATGTAACACAAAACAATGTATGATAGTGTTAAATGTAACACAAAACAATGTATAACAGTGTTAAATGTAACACAAAAATAATGTAAACACACAGGCTCACACAATTTGAATCACTGCTTTTTATTTGTATACAGAGTTAATGTGTTGAAGTAACACAAGTACCAAACTTAATCCAAACAATGCACTATTTTTTTTTTTTTTTTTAAAATCTATAAGGAATAAAACATTATTATTTGAAAAAAAAATAGAAAAAATCAACGTCCATGATGATCCTGTGTCAAGCGGTGCTTTGCATGATTTTCTATTGTGTCTCCTCATTTGCCCACGTCTACCACACCGTCTTTCTTTTACCTCTCCCCTTGATGGGATTCTTACTTTCCTGGGCCATCTCGGATGTTTCTTTGATAAATGTGGCAATCTCATATCACTGCTTCACTCTCGACCCACATTGGTCGTTCTACTGTTGGAATTGCATATATACCTCTCGAGTATGTCTCACGGTAAAAATAACTCTGAAAATGGTCCTCTATGTACTTATATGTTGACAATCTACTCTTATATATAACTGCAAACCCATGCATGCATAAGAACCCTTTTATCTGCTACTATCGGTATAAGCATGTACACTCCTCCGTATCAACTAGTACGAAAGAGACATAATGAACCTTGACTACCCCATTTCCTGATGAACTGATGTTCCACGTTCATCCCTCGTTCATCAATTCACACATCATGCTCTCCTAAATTGGAATGATCTCGCATTGTAATTTGTTCGCTTCATCTTTCCTCTTCGCCGTTAAATCCATCAATCGTATCCTTATCTTTTCAATCAACAAAATTGCAGGTAGATAGCGATATTCACTTATCCATGAATTGAAGCATTATGCTAAGTTCGATGTCATCTCGCTATATCGTTTGCCTCTAAAAAATGCATTACTAAGTTTTAGCGCTGATAACTCTTGAATGAATCTCTGCACCTTTGTACCCCCTTTGTATATTATTTGATCTTATAACATCTTATACATTTTCGGTGAGTGAGCATATGCCAATCCATTCAATTTCTGGACCATCGTCTCTTTAAATGTCGTGCTTACCAGTCGTTGCAACTCTTAAATGCATCTTCAAGTGATGCAAATAGTATGCATAGTGACAATATGGAAACATATCCCATGCCCTTTCCAAAATCCCGTTATGACGGTTAGAGACGTATGTTATGACAAGATCCGGCTCAACAATTTTTTTGAATTCTAATAAAAACTAGAACCAGTTGTCATCATTCTCCGCATCAAAGATAACGAATGCAACTGGAAACATCGCTGCATGATCTAAAAAATATCCAAGAATTGTGATATATTTCATTTCATGTTGAATATCACATTGTTACATGTAACAAAACAAAATTTACGATGGTACCTTGATTTCCATAATTTGCTATTGCCGCTAACAAATTCCCTTTGTACCGACCAATTAGGAAAGTTCCGTCAAGAAATACCATGGGGCAGCAAAACATAAACCCATGTATGCATGCTTGAAACGTGATGAATATTCTCTTGAAATTTCATGTATCCGTATCGTATTCTAATGCAACATGGCTGTCCAGATTTGTCTCCTTACATTCCTCAACGTACTATCTTAATTGGTCATAAAATGACGAGTAATCCCGAAGACATTATTCCTGGCCTTTTCTACCCCCATCCATGTATTCTGGTATGATATTTCTAAGCTGTATTGTTTTCTAAAATTGTCAACAACATCTACTGGGCGAGTTTTTGGGTTGGCGCATACCTCATAAACCAAACACTACAAAATAATGTCTGATGTACTCATGAACTCTGACATTTTTCATTCTCTTTGATTTTCGATGTCTATGGTAAGAAAATGCAACATGTATTGATCAACATGCATGAACGAAATTACAGAATAAAATAAGCATAAAAATCAAGATGTTTGAAACGATTCAAACCATTTTTAGAAAAACAACATTTTCCGATAAACTTATTTTCAGAAAATAAGGAATCGCAAACACAACTCATGGATTGTAAACATAATTTTTAGCAAAAACTTGAAAAAGAAAAGTGTACAACTTTCATTTTCTTCACAAGTAATAGATGGAAACAGAAATCGCTACGATTTTTATACGAAAAACAAACATGAGTTGGGGACGATTACGAGATCAGACGCTATGTTCGGGTTCTTCGTTTTGAATGCTCTTCTTGTGGTAACCATTTTGTCGTATTTATAGAGGAAGAGGTGAGAGAAATTAAGGTTTTTGATTGGAGCGGTTGGGGAGGGGGGGTAAGAGAGTACTATGAATGGAGAAGTAGAAAGACGGTATCGTGCACGTTCTCAAATCACGTCCTGTAGGTCTGAGATTTCGAAATCTGGTGGTTTAGGGTGTGTAATCCTGTGCGATGCAATTATCAGTTTATTTTATAATGGGCGTGTTGAATATAACAGGGAATGAAGATTGTGTGTGGTAATTTTCCAAAAATAAAAAAGTAATCATGTTGAATATAACTTGACCTCGTGTTATATTCAACACGATACTATTTTTCAACATTATTTATTTTTTCATAATATTTTTCTAATATAAAAGGATGACCGTGGTGAATAAAACATGATATCATGATGAATATAACATGGTATCGTGTTATATTCAACATGATTTTATTTTCAAACATTATTTATTTTTTAAAATATTTTCGTAATTTTGCAAGGATGACCATTGTGTATACAACATGATACCATGTTGAATATAACACAACCTCATGTTATATTCAACATGGTATTATTTTTGAACATTATTTTTTTAAAAAATATTTTGCTAATAAATAAGAATGACAATAACAAATAGAACATAATATTATGTTGAATATAACATGGTATGGTGTTATATTCAGCACGGTTTTATTTTTAAATATTATTATTATTTTTTAAATATTTTCGTAATTTAGAAAGATGACCATGGTAAATATAACATGATATCATGTTGGATATAACACGACCTCCTTTTATATTCAATACGGTATTATTTTTCAACATGAAATATTTTGCTAATATACAAGGATGACAATGGTGAATAGAATATGATACATGTTGAATATAACACGGTATCATGTTATATTCAACACAAGGTCTCGTGTTATGAATATTATAACACGATCACAAATCGATATATTTGGATCTAAGAAATTCAGATCTTATTGTGTTCATTAGTTAGAATTGAACAAGAATATGGTTTTTTTTTTTTTTATATTTATGCAACGAATCGATGTGTTTTTGTTGATTTGAGGATGGATTTTGAGTTGCGACGGTAAGGGAATTGATCTGTTCGGATCTTATTTGTGTTCGTTAGTTACAATCAATCACGAATATATATTTTTTTCCAGATTTTTGCAATGAATCGATGTGTTTTTGTTGATTTGAAGATAGATTTTAAGTTGCAACGGTAAGGGAAAGAAGTTTTATGCGAAGATAAATGATTCGTCAGTTACACAATAATGGAGGGATAAAATTATCTAAAAAACGAAAAGGATTATCCAGTAATATATTTTTAGAAAAGGTTTATACGATAGTTTGGTACTCTTTTTGAAGACTTGTTAGTAAATGTCCTTTTTAATAAATGAAAATGAACTTTAGTTTAAATGGTCAGTTTAAGTAAGCTAAAGTTGATCTTAAAAAAAATCTCAAAATGATATTTGGACATAACTTCACGAAGATGTAAGAAATATCTGAAGGAGTCATAGATGGTGATATGCAAATATGCAAAAAGGAAATAAATGAACAAAAGTTAAGGTAACTGATTTGCCTTAAAAATCGCCCAGAAGACAATAATGCAACTAGCCACCTTTTTAATCAGAGTTATCCCACTACTAGAAAAAAGATTTTTTATCATGGTTAAAAATCGTGATAAAAATGTTTTTACAGTTTTTGGCTCTAAATCTGACCGTGATAGTATGCGGTGTGATTAAAAGTAAATTTTTTTATCATAGTTAAAAATTGAGATGGTATATTTTTTATCACAATTAAAAAATGAGATGGTTAGCCCATCTAATATCTCGGTTTTCAAATGTGATTAAAATGTCATATATGCGTGATCAAAATAAAAAACCGTGATTATTTAGATAATATTTATCTCAGTTTTGTATTAAACTGAGATGTTTATTCTTTTCTATCACGTTTGAAAACCGTGATTGTTTCTCTTATTTTTTTTTTTTAAAAACATTGAAAATAATACCCTACAATTCTATAAAAAATATTGTCAAGAATAAACATACATAAAGTTCCAAAACAACTAAATTATTAATAACACAAAATATTACATTACCATAAAAAATACAAATAACTTGATTTTTTAATACAAATATCATAAACCTGAATTTCTATCGTGAATAAATGGCTATAAGCACAATACCATATCATCAACATCATTTTCTTCATCAAATGATCTAGTATAATCAGCTGCAAATTAGAAAATCAACAATGGGAATTTCAAATAAAAAGATAGCAACGGTTTCGCTGCAAAAATATCAAAACGGTACTTTGTTTTGTTGTTTCTGAGCAAAATAGCTGTCGTTTTGCTACGAAAACAACAAAACATTGTTGTGTTTTTCTATTTTTGCAGCAAACAATAATGGTGTGCATGAAACAGGAAATTGAAATATGGAAACAATTCCAATCCATTCCCACCAATTTGTTCTTAAAATCTGGGAACAGAACCAAAATGAATACATTAAATAAATGGTGTTAAATTAGGCATCATACCTCCTTGAGGATAGATAGAGTTGTAGTGCACCTCTGCCCAAAAACTCAAGTAGAAAACTGTGCCAAAAACACAACAAAAAATGAGGGAACATATTTTTATGTCAAGATTAGTGAAGCAATTAATCATTCATACAAATTCATAAATTAAATGAGATGAAAAAAATTAACAATAATAAAAAATATGAAAGTTCAAGCATAAGAATGAAACGACAGCCAACACATAAATAAGGAAACAAATATGAAAAAAAAAATGGCTGGAATCATACTTGGACACATGTATTTCATGTATTCACCATATGGCATGGGAAAATGTCACCTTTAGTTCTGAATCCTCCTTAATACGTACACTGCATTCTATATAATAGGTAAAATTTGTTTCCATAATAATACAAATGAATAAACATAATCATGTCAAAGAGTTTCAACACTTCCTCATTTCAGGCCATGATACTTACATTCATTATTCTTATATGTTCTCTCGTTGGAAATTTAACCTAACATGCAGTCATGCAGCCTAATTCAAGAGACAAAAGCAGAATAATATCAATCAATATATGGTATCTAACTTATTTTCAGTTCTGAATTTCAAACATTTTGAACAACCATTAAATGATGTTAAAAGATCTTAACACTAACAATTATGGTATTTATAAATTAAAACCCCGAAGTAGAAATTAAATTTCAGAAGAAGGACCTTACAAAGATAGAGTTCGGCGTCCTAATTTGAAGCCAAGGATTGAACCATGAAGCCCTGGGTCAGCCAACTGAAGGTTATATCGTACGGATGATATCTATTCGCACAATGAAAAGACCGAACCACAAGATTTTACAAAGTAAAATCAATTCACAATTCAGTGAAATACAAGGTCGACATTCTGCACTTTCGATTCAAAATGTAATTCATACAAGGTCATATACTTATATGACCAAGTTGGCTTCTCCAATGAAAAAATTGAATCTGCGTGGGGTAAATCTGGCCGATCACCAATCCACAGTCGATTCATTTTTTTTCAACAAGAAAAGCAAATTGATTGGGATTGATTTTTTGTTTCTTGGTATAAGCAATTCACTTATTGAAGTTAATTTATACTCAAAAAATCCCTCAAAGTGACTAACAAAAATGTCAATATTCTAGTTAATAGTTCTCATTTATTAACATAGAAACAAGAAAAGACAATGGGAACATAACCAAAACAATGCACAGAAACAACACAAAATCTAAAAAAGCAGTTGCAGCAGAATGAGAGAAACATAAACAAAACCTGGAATAAAATAGATTCCTAGACAAAAATAGAGAACATCAACAACACTGGATGATATATTGTCTTTCTTTTTCAAATAATATTAGCACATAGCCTTTGATATTAAAAATCAACAACACGAAGGGCAAATAAAAAGGTAAGTGGTCTGAGAGACACCAAAGGGTAAATGAACAGAAATAGAAACATAAACAGAAACTTCAACCGGAAACAAAAAGAAAGCGTTAACCAAAGTGTATAAAAATTGATTCAAAATTTGAAAGAAGATGTTACTTGTTTCCACAAACACATAAGAAAATTGAGAGAAGATGTTACCTGTGAGGGCAAATAATGGCTCAGATTTGCTCATGGGAGCGTGAATCATCATCGCTAATGATTCAATACCGTCGAACCAAACAATACACTGCCCAAAAACAACACCACCATCGCCATTGCCGATCGTGTGGATTTCACAGAGAAATCGCGAGAGGAACATATATATATATATATATATATATATAGAGAGAGAGAGAGAGAGAGAGTTCAGTGGAGATTTGGCCGGATCTGGCCAAATTGAGAACTCATATTTGGCCAGATCTAACTAAATAGAGGGAGATCTGGGCCGAGATGGCAATGATGGAGATGGCAATGACGACGATGGAGGAGTGGTTGGCGATAGAAAATGGGACAGCGAAGGAGATCGATTCGGCAACGATGGCGTTCTGATTTGAAGTGATGAAGATGAGAAATCTGGCCGGAGATGGGGACGGCGACAGTGGAGGTGGGAGAGAGAGAGGAAGATCGATAGAAGATCGGGTGAGAGTGAGGGTGAGGGAGAGAGTAAGACAGTAGAGAGAGAGAGTGTGAGGGCTGGTGAAGAAGATGATTTCGATGGGAGCGAGAAAACCAAAATTTCCACCGTCTTTTTTCCCCAATTAATCTCAGTTATAAATAATAACTGTGATAAAACTCTACCTCCTATTATCACATATTATAAAAATAGTGAGATAAAAAATATTTCTTATCACATAATAAATTTTAAACAGATTACATCTCATTTATATTATTACAATCGCGGTTTATTTAAAAAGACAAGATGAATTAAATTTAGTAAGCGTGATAAAAATGCCTTTTTCTAGTAGTGTCTCAACATGGCAACGATAAACCTACACATCTTTATCTTCAAAAGATTTTATCTCGGTGTTACCTACTTTTTTTTTTTTTTTATATATATATATAGTTTTGAATTTTAAATTTGTGATAAATACCAAATACTTCGTTAAATAATTATGTTGAAACAATTTTTATGGAATGTGAGGAATGTATTGGCATATATAAGTAGCCCTTTTATTTAAATATTTAATTATTATTTTATATTCTTATAAACAAAAAAAAAGAAAGAAAACTATTATCATAAAAAAGAATCAACTGGATATGATTTATAATTTATTTAGTATTCACTTTTTAGCCTAAAATTTTTATAACATCAAAATTATATTATTAAAATATGATAGTAAATCATAACTAACTTGTAATTAAAAGTAATCAAAATTATACTATTAAAATTGATAGCTATCATAAATAATTTACAATTGAAAATCAAACAAAAACTTGAATTAATTTTATAGTAGTAGGCATGCTATTGCATATCTTTAAAACATTAGTAGTATTTTTTTCATTTTATAATAATTACTTATACTATGCTGTGATTGAAAGAATAAAATAAAATAAAAAATTACTACTTAATCAACTCTAAATAGCATATAGGCTCGATTGAGACAATGGGGGGAAGGAAATCATGTATTGAAAGTAGAGAAGGCAAGACATGCATATATATATTAGAAGACATAGGGAAGGAAAACTCTTGATTTTTACAAGTTTCTAAAATATTTTAGAGCCATTTAGAAAACTTTACAGTTCTCAATAGTTCTCTACATAAGTTTTAGAATACGGTAAATTGCCTTTTACCCCCCTTTTACTTTTATTAATGATTATTTTACCCTATGCATTTTAAACATCTACATTTTACTCCTTTCTATTTATATTAAAGTGAGAAATTAACTTTTTCAGAATGTTCTTAGTAATGGATGGAATAAAATTTTCCATTGAAATTTTTCTGCAACTAGACAAAATTACCCCTTGTAATTTTCATTTTATTTTTTTAATCTTCTCTCTTTTCTTTCTTCTCTTCCTCTTTGCATCGCTTCTTATTCTTACGCTTCTGCTTCATTTTTTATTCCAGAGAACCATACCGCTATGCCAGCAGAGCATGACCCTACTACCTCTACTACTGCAATCACCATTCCTCTGCTCGCCGTCATTGTTTCCTTTGCTCGCTATCGATCCACTACCAGAACTATTGCCGCCGCCGCCTATCCGACACATTTTTTTTTTGTTCCAGGTTTGCGATTTTGATTGTTCTTCCAATTCGATTTTGGGTTTGCAATTCTTTTTAATTTATTTCTGTTCTTTTGGGGGTTGCGATTTGGGTGAATGATTTGGATTTTTTGCGATTTGGGTCTCTCTTCAAACTCACCACCGGTATCCTCTATCATCTTCTTGTAGAAAGAGCATATGGAAAGTGTTGCCTCCATCATCTCCTTAGCCTCGTTGTCATCGTAGTCGACATTCGTCTGCACCAACACAGTAGAGAAGGGCTAAAAAGGGCTAAAAATGCTCTGGTGTCAGTAGAGAAGACAAACCGTTGGGTATTAGATGCCATGGTGTATTTATAGGCGTTGGGCTCAATTAGCATCGCGAAATTAGGGAGCCGAGCTTGGGTTAATTAACCTAATCCGCTGAGCAGCCAATGAGCAGATAAATTAGTGCTCTGATAATCTGGGTTGGGCTTTTGGGCCCACCTATAGAGGCCCATGGGTCGAAGCCTCAAGGCGACCTGACGAGACTCTGAGCATGAAGATGACGGGCAGAGGGTGTCCGAGTTCGTCAGCCTGGCCCGGAGTCTGCTGGCTCGGTTCAGACTTCTTCAATTCGGCAAGACAATTCTCAGCTCTGCTCGGGGAGAATTCTAGCTCCCAGCTTGGCTGTTTTTCCACACTTGGAATGATATTGTCCATGTGGTATCTGTGACGAGATTCTCACATATTAGTAAGTATCGGGGGAAGAAGGCAAAATGTGCTCTAGAGTAAAATAAAAACAAGTACCTTGTGGTAGTGGATGTCAAGGGGTATATATAGGGCGCAAGACTCAATTAGCATCGTGAATTTAGGGACCTCAGCCTGGTTAATTAGTTTCATTCAATTGATAACCAATGAGCTTGTAGATTAAGGTCATAAACACCTAGATTGGGCTTTTGGGCCCATTAGTAAAAGTCCATGAGGCGACCTACTTGAAATGGAGACGAAGGGCTTATTTTTAGTCCCTTCAACTGATCAGGAGGTGGAGAGGATGCCAAAACGGCATTAGGAGCTCTATATGGAGAGGAATCCGAATTGAGGGTGCTCGGATCCCTCAGCTCGGCTTGCTGATCTTCGGTGCGAACTAGGAGGGCCCAATTGGAGAAAATTCGAGTTGAGGGTGCTCGGACCCCTTAGCTCAAACACTCTGCTTCAATCGTATGCTGGGAGGTTCCACTTGGAGGAAAACCGAGATAAGGGTACTCGGATCCCTCACCTAGGCGCTTCAATTTTCATTTTGGAATTGAGGGCCCAGTTTGGGAATAATCCAAGATGAGGTGCTCGGATCTCTCATCTCGACTTCTTTGATTTTCTTCTCAGATTTGGCAGCTCTAGGAAGCTATGTGGCAGGCAATTCGAGATGAGGGTGCTCGGACCCCTCAAATCGGCTTCTCCGACCTTCATGGTGGCTTTAGGGAGCCACTTAGAGAATGAACTGAGTTGAGGGTGCACGGATCCCTTTTCTCGGACATAACCTTTTTGGTTTCAGTGGTCCATTTGGGGGTGATCCGAGATGAGGGTGCTCGGACCCCTCATCTCGGCCCTTTAATCTTCATAGCAATTTGGGGGCTTCAAATTGCAGGCCAACCACTTCGCGGATATCCGAGCTGAGGGTGCTCAGAGCCCTCAGCTCGGCCCATTTTTGACACTTGGACTTAAAGGAGGCTTGGATGATTTTAGGTTCTCCCTTTTGTATATGTCCAAGCTAAGGGTGTTTCGAGCCCTCAGCCCGGACCATTCTTTGTGCTTGGGGTTTTTGGATGAACCTTTATGCACGTGTGGGCTTCACGACCAAATTTACCTCCATCAGAAATAAATGTGGAACTTAAGAGACCAAATGTGTAGTTTAACAAATCTTAAGGTCTAAATAAATATCCATACTTTAGGGACCAAAAATGTCATTTTCCCTATATTTAAGGATAAAAACAAAAGAGGTTTTTATGGGTGAAATTTTGAGATGGCTTCATACCATATTAGAATAGATATAGAGGATTGCTACCCTGAGAATTAATTTTAGATATAGAGGATTGCTACCCTGAGAATTCATTTTCGAAGTAATTATGATTTTTGCTCCATAGGTCCAGCTGGTACATCCAATACCGTGAATTTGGGACCCGAATTGAATTTCGAGAAATTCCTTCAAAAATTCTACTCCCTAAAAATATCAATTTGTAAAAAGTCATCCAAGTAATTTTTTTTAACTTTTGGATGATCTGATTTTTCTAAAGAGTGAAACCTCTCGCCAAGATTCTTTTGAATTTTTGGTGGGGTGGTGTTACACTTAATACAGCTCACCCCACCAGATCAAGAAATTTAAAAGTTGAATAAAAAAATATATTAAAATTAAAAAAATTATGATAATGCGTTTTAAATATTTATTGAAAGAAAAGTATATTAAAATCAACAAATTAAAAAAAAGTCACTCTTAAATTGATTAAATAATATAGGCTATATAGCCTATAGGTAACGTGATATATGCGTCAAGTACTCTAACGATTTAAAAATTTTAACCAGTGATCCATTTTATATATATATATTTTTTTGTAATAGGTCCAAATTATTATGTGCCAATGGTGTATTTGTCCTCTTATTGATTTTCGTCCTGATTCATTTATAGTTCTTTTTATTTATTTATTTATTTATTTAATTTTTTTTTAAAATTTTGACTACCAAAAAAATTCGAGTTCTTAATAAACGTTGACAAACTTAATTTTTTTGTTCATATAACTACGCACTATATTAATTTTTTTTTAGAAATTCAATAGTGTTGTATTATATGAAAGTCAGCACAAAAATTCAAGGCGGAAGAAGAGTCAAGAGTTAATCAGGATGTTAACCATGATGAACCAAGGAAAAATGTTGAGGAGGAAGTTGACGAAAAAGTTGTTGAGAGAAATGATGAGAAGAATGAAGACATGATGGAGGAGAAAAATGAGAAGAAGAAAGAAGAGAAAGTTGAAGAGAAGAGAGAAGATCAAAGGGTGATTCCCGGGAGAATTACATTCCCAGACAATCCACCGATTCTCACCACACCTTTACCTTATACGCAAAGATTCCAAAAGAAGAAGTTGGATTTTCAATTCGCAAAATTTCTTGACATTTTCAAGAAAATACAAATCAACATATCTTTTGCGGATGCGTTAGAACAAATGCCCTACTATGGAAAGTTCTTGAAAGACATAATGACGAAGAAGAAGAAGTTGGAGGAGTGCGAGATGGTCAAAATGACGGAGGAATATAGTGCTATACTGGAAAGGAAATTGCCTGAAAAGTTTAAGGATCCCGAGAATTTCACGATTCTGTGTACTATCGAGAAATCTCATTTTGACAAAGCACTATGTGATATTGGTGCCAGTATCAACCTGATGCCATCTTCTGTCTATCGGAAGTTGGGACTTCGTAATGCAAATCCAACCACAATTTTCTTTCAAATGGCTAACCGATCGTTGACCTATCCGAAAAGTATTATTGAAGATGTCTTGGTGAAGGCGGACAAGTTCATTTTCCCGGTGGACTTTGTCGTGTTAGAAATGGAGGAGGATAGGGAGATTCCAATCATCCTTGGGAGGCCTTTTCTTGCAACGAGAAAAACTTTAATTGATGTGCATAATGGCAATTTGACTTTGCGAGTGAACAAAGATGAGGTAAAGTTCAACATTTTCAAAACTATGAACTTTCCAGATGAATGCTCTAAATGCAACCGAGTAGAAGTGGTGGACTCGAGCGTTAGCCAATTCTTTCATGAAAATGTGAATCGGGATTCAATGGAACATACTATCTCAAATTCCCTATCTATAGGGGATTTTGGTGAAAAATGCTTAACCACGCAGGAAGGTGTTGTGGACTACGTCCTATCTATGGAAGCTGTACTGAAGGATGTACCAAAAGCCGTACCTAAAGCCGGCACACCTTTTGTAGATCGTCTGGACCGTTCTGGATCAAGCAAATTTCTATTAGGCTCAGTCGAACTGGAAGGTGATGAGGAGGGGATCAAACGCTATATCGAAAATGAAGAACGAGTTGTGGAGAGTATCCCCCTCATTGACGATTGATCTTGGAATTCGCTAAGTCCAGTTAGGGACGGTAAATCAAGTACACTTTTTGATGTGAAACCAAAGGTATGATGTTTGCTCGTCTTTTGGTATTATTTACTTTTTGAAGGCCAAAATGGTCTCGGAACGTGTTTGGAGGTGAATTGAGGAGTTTGGATGCTCGGGGTAGTGTTTCGTACTTAAAATCGTTAAAGTCGCGAAGTGGAAGCGAGTGGTGTGGAGCCTTGTTGTGAAAAAATGAAGAAAACAAGGAAAACTAGCAGAGAGCCTGCCACTGCCGTGATAAACTCACCGCCGCAGCAGTGAAACTCCAGTGAGCAAGATTTTAAAAAAAGGTGCTTCACCGCCGTGGCGGTGAAGCCCCTGTTCGAATTAAATAGGCGTCGCTTCAGAGAACATCCGAAAAAATCACCCAAAATTTCCAAAACCTCTCAATTTTCATCCTCTCAAACCATTGCCAAATCCAAAAATACATCCTTTCATTTTCCAAATTAAAGATTTCCACCATTTTTATTCACCAAAAACTCAATCTTCAACCCATTTTCGGAATCTAGGGTAAAAGCAACCAAATTGGCGATTTCTTCCATTCTCAACCCGTTTGATCCATTTTTTTTTTTTTTTTTTTTTTTTTTTTTTTTTAAAGTAAGTGTTCTTGATCTTATATTTCATGTTTATGTTGAAATCACGGGTTGATTTGGATTATTCCCTAAACCCTTGAACCCCATTTTTGCGATTTTCTTTATCACTTTGGGGTTTCGGATTGATTTTTGGTGATGAACGTTATTTCTATGGCTAGTTACATTGTGTGATACAAGATTACATGCTACATTGTTGAAATTTTGTTGAATCCATTGTGATTAGTGTGTGCCCTTTGCGATTGCGTCGTGTTCTTGATGGTTTTGATTCATGGGATTGCTTTGCATTGTTCATATGTGATTGGGTTGCCGTGTTTGTGATTGTGATTGATAGGGACAATGCCAAAACGTGCCGTATCAAAATAACCAAGGGGAGAAGGATCCGATTCTCAACCCGGGGGTTCCGCTAGTGACTTTAAGTTGCTCACTACCCCGGGGTGAGGTTGTTCTAGTCCAGGAATTTTATGCTAATATTGTTGAAGCTTAGAACAACCGGACCAGGGTCCAAACTCGTCCCATCCTCTTTAGTCCCAAGCGAATAAATGAAGTGTTGGGGTTGGTTGCTCCGGAACGATCTCAAGACCTGTACGGAGATAGTGACCCAAGCATGAATACGGTGATCCGGGCCCTAATCGCTAGAAATGTCGAATGAACTCATACAGAGCTGAGTCTAGCCATCTTCCCGTCCAAGTTCCTGAATCCAATTCCAAAGATATGGTCTCATTTCGTTTATGCGAGCCTTCTCCCGACGTCTCACTTGTCCGACGTCTCGAAAGAACGAGCTATGACACTATATGCTATTTAGACAGGGAAGCCGTTGAATGTCGGATTCTTGATTTATTCATTCATTCTTCATCCCGTCCAGACGACCAAGGTCAGCCTTCCCTTTCCATCACTATTGACTGAACTTTTCAGACGGGCCGATGTAGCAATAGTCGGGGATAGCCTTTGTCCTCCTGTCGTGCCACTCAATCTCACCGTTATTACTAGCATGTGGAAAGGCAGAGTACAAGGACTGGAGAGCAAGATGCCGAACAAGAAGAAGAGGCAGGGCCATCTGAGGCCCCTGTTCCCGAAGCTCCCAGTCGCCCCGCAATCACATTGGAGAGCGTACATCAAGGGCTCCAGGAAAATCCGGCTGGAGCAGTACAACATCAGAAATGAGAATGCCGAGCTCCAAATTTTCTTGGACCATTATACTCGCCAACAAGATCAGGTCCAGTGGCTCTTTGGCGCGCACATCGATTTCGATATGAGCACTTATCCACCAATGCCGCAATTCCAGCCACACCAATTGTAACCACCACACAATCCTTTCCGACAAAACGGTGGTGGCGATGCCGTTCCCCCCGGTGGACGGTAGGAGGTGAGGCTTCTACATCTCACCTCCAAGGTATATGTTCGGAACCCATTTTTATCATGATTGCTATATATTTCTATTGGGTTCGCTGTTCAATCAATGTGGACACTGCCTATTTTAAGTTTGGGGAAGATGTTCATCCAATTTTGTTTTTGTTGAAGAAGGATGAAAATTTTTGATGTATTATATTGGACTAGATATGTTTAGTATGTATGCTTAGTTTTATGCTTTATAGACATTTTGATATATGTTGTAGACTTTAAGTTATATTTAAGTTTTAATTTAATTTTTTGTTTATGCATGTGTAATGCTTAGTTTAGTGTATGTATGCTAGTGTTTAGATTTAGTCTAGATATGTTTATGTATGGAGTAGTAATTGGGTTGTTGAGTTCATCTGGACCATTACCCGATGATGAAAATTATCCTCTAGTGAGGTAGTTGAGGCGAAACTTGAGGCAAAATCCTAGGTGAGGAAGTTCAGGAGGCATGATTTAGGCCTTCATTTTTATCACTTGAGCTTTTGAAGCTAACCTTGTAAAATTCTATCCCTCGTTACCCTGTCAAAACTGATAACCTTTTCAATTATGAACATGTATCAATACCTTATCCAATTAAAAAATTTCCACACCACTGTCACTAAGCTAAACACACAAATTGAGTGAAATCAAGTTAGCATTAGTTTATGTTACTTGAAGTGAACGGTCGGGTTTCAGAAGAACTTTTTATTGGGTCAGTTTTAGTGTATTCACTTGTAAGACCCCAATCGTAGCACATAATAGTTGCATTTTAGAGTATGTGGGAAAATACGGGGCAAAATGGTGTTAATTAAAATTCAAATTAAAAAGTTTAGGGGTCAAATTGTAAATTTAAAAATATTGTTCCAAACTTAGGATCCAAATTGTCATTCAATTTATAAAAGTTTAACTGTTAGGGATTAAATTGCAATTTAAGAAACTTATAAATGGCAAATTGAACTCAAAAGAAGACTTTAAGGAAGTTGGGAGAGAAAAGAGCAATTAAATAATATATATATATATATTTTTTAATATATATACATATATACATCTATGTCTGTGGGTGTCGAGCGTTGAACCAGAGGCCGGAATCAGAGAGAGAGGAATTGTGGGCGACGTGGCTTGAAGAGAAAACAGGCTGATCCACTACTTACATGAATATATATACATCATCATACATGTAGAGATCAACAAAAATCTAAAATCAAATCTGAAATCAAAGAAAAATCTAGAGAGAGAAAGAGAGAGAGCAGGCCGGAGTTGGGGTCAAAGAGCAATCGTCGGAGAGGGAGTCAGAGGTGCATGGGGGTTGATCCCCGATGTTGAAGGCTTGGTGGTTTGGCTAGAAAGAGAGGAGCAGTAATGGAATTTAAAGAGAGGAACGGTGGATCGTTCTTGGTGATCGTCGGCAATGGGTATTTTTTGGGGTGTGGGGGATTCCCGTGCCAGCCGATGCAAGACAAGTCATGGTCGGCCGGAGAAATTGGGTTATCGACGGTGACTATTGGTAAGTGTGTGTGTGAATACTCTATTCTGGTCAATTGGGTATGTGTGTGCTGTGTATGAGCATGCATGTGTGATGCATGTATGGGTGTGTAATTTGCAGGTAGTGTGTGTGTGGGTGTGCGATTGTGTGTGGGCGTTCTGATTGGTATTGTGCATGTATGTGTTCCGACGGTCAGGTGGGTGTGTGGTAATTTGTTCTGTGTGTGTGTCCTGTTTTTCGTTCATCGTTGTCGGAGATGTGGGATCGTCGTTGTTCGTTGCCGTTGTTTATGTGCTACGACGTGTTTCGTTGTGTGTGTAAGTGTTCGTTTAGTCGATTTCATGGGTGTCGGATTGAATGCGTATGTGTGGCTCGGTTGTGTGGGTGCCATTCGTCGGTGGGCTGTGTGGGTTGCTATTATGGGTGTGTGTGTGATTGCAGTGTGCATGTGTGTGGTTTGATATGTGTTGTGGGTGCATATGTTGTCCAATCGCGCGTGTGTGTGATCGTCGTGGGTGTGGCGTCGCCATCATCCGACGAGTGTGGGTATGCGGTTCAGCGTCGTTGGTGTGGGTGCGTGTGTGTTTCTGCTTCTCTAGTGGTGGGCTGCAACGAAACTGAAACAGAAATGGCCGTGGGGGTGTGTGACCGGATGTAGCATCGGCCGGCGTGTGTATTAGTCCGGCTTTGTTGTGCGTGTGTGGATGTAATTGATTGGCGATCATGTGGGTCCGTGGGTAAATTGTGATGGGTTGGCTGAATCGATAGCGGAAGCAGAAGAGAGAGAACTGGTGGGGGCGCGCGAGAATTGATCGGTAGCAGAAAACCCAACAAACAGAACCAAAAGAGAAAAAGAAAAGAAAAAGAAAAAGGAAAATTTGCACAAACCACCCCACTAAACTTAATGATCCAATCTCGCAGCCGACAAAAAAATTTGAAAAAAAAAGTAGAATTTCGAACTTCTTTAATATATGTATTTAAATGCCTAAATTGAAAATGACGATAGGAAATAGATCGATATAGTAATTTTATAATAAAGTGCGGGGAATAGGGAATTACGAAATTTAGGATCTACAATTCGTGATTTAGATATGTTTACATAAAATATTAATTTAGGCCCTATCCCTATTAGGTTCGCAGGCACTGGAGTACCGGTAGAGGATAGTTGGCGAGAGTTTATGGAAACGGATATTTAGGTGAGTGTACTGTCTTCTTACCAACCTATTTTTATATCTATATATAATAGAAAATGGTTGTATTTACATTAGATGCTTTTAAAATTTTGTGGATCAAGCAGATTTTGGATGAGTTGGTAAAATGGATTTTCGTGATATTACGATGGTTTTCGAAAGGAAGGTGAAAACGGTTTTTCGTTGGATTTGGTAGTTTTAAAAGAGAGTGGAAAATATCTGTTTTTCCAAATATGTCTAGTTTTCTAATAACAAAGGTGGAAAAATAGTTTTTACTGAAATTAGTGGGTATTTTAGATGAAAGTGAAAAACATGATTTTTGAATTAAATTGGTTTTGGTTGGTTGTGGAATTGTGGAAATGTGGATTTCGTTGGTTTTAAAAGAAGAGGGAAAAATCATATTTAAATTAAATCAGTTTTGGGAGATAGAGGTTGATGTTATTGATTTGACGATGTTATTAATTAGACGATGCTATTGATTCGTAATTTAACGATGATGTTATTGATTTGACGATGTTATTGACTTCACGATACAATAGTATTTATCTGCTTTGGCAGAGTGATGAATTATCTGCTTCGACGGAGTGATAGATTATCTGCTTTGGCAGAGTGATAATTATCTGCTTCGGTAGAGTGATGGATTATCTGCTTCGATAGAGTGATGGGTGTTCTTCAGGAAGGCAAATCCTACGGTATCGTTGCAACTCCCGATCGTGAGGTTAAAACGATCACTATGGCTAACCAATGTGTGTTGTGGTGGAGTGGTGGTTTGAGATGTGTGTTTGAGATGTGGTGTTTTACTTATATTGGGTGATTTATTATTTATTATGGTGAATGGAACTTATACTTATTGGTTTATTTTCACTGCTTATATTATAGAGAATTTTACTAGCTACGTGTTGTTTATATACTTACGTTTGATCCATTTATATGTTGTGAATATGAATTGTTATTATAAAATATTTTATTAAGAAGATAGTATACTCGCAGGTGGAACAGATAGGAGTTGGTTGGTCCCCTACTGGTACTAGTTAGAGTTATACGGGTCAGGCATTGGAGTTATACGAGAGTAATTTGAGACGAGCTGTCAGAAGATGAACCTAAGGAAGGTTCATGAGTTCTATTTATTGTTTCTATTTTTGGGACAGATGTGACCTAAAGTATGAAGTTATTATATATATATATATGATGTGTAGATGAAAGTTTGTATATTATCGTATTTAAATTGGTTAGTCAAGTGATGTCATGTCGACGTCGCGTCGACCCCACGGTGACAGATGCCCAGGGTGGGGTGTGATATCACTTGTCATTTTTCGATTTTATTTACACGCCCCTTTAATTGTACAAAATCGAATAAATTTGGGGATGTGTTATGTTGTTCTAAAAAAAAAACAAAAAAAACTATGTGAATATAGTTTTATTTTCGCTTCTTTTGACAAGTGAGTACAAAGTTCTTAAATTCTTGTTCAGGGTTGTGTTTTAAATGTTTGGGGTTTCGAGAGTGAAATAGCGAAAAGCGTTTGTGCCTTGGGTATCGTTGAAATATAACGATTACCTGTTTTCTAGTCTTGAGATACCTTTGGCCATTCTCCAAAGCCGAACTAAGCTCTATTGAACTCTGTGAATTTCCGAACCTACATTAGTGGATAGTCGAGCCGAGTTAAGCATATGGTTTTCCTAATCCTTTACGGTTTAAGTCATGAGCTTAGTAATTGAATAATCCAATCTGGTGTTTGGATAGTTATATATTTGAGTTCTCACACACACACTTTGAATAGATCTAGAATGGTTTGTACTGACATTGAGTGTTGAAATTCTAGAACACCACATGGTGTGTTTTATTCCTGAACTTGATCTGATTAGGGGCTGTTGAGGGAAGAACAACTTGGTTTCTTCGATTGAGCTTGGAACTTGCATGCGATTACTGCTTATTTGTTATATTTTATTTTATTTTCATTTTTTGTTTAGCATTTAGTTAATAGTACTATTAGTTTATTTTAGTATTAGGATGTTTTGCTCGACAACTAGCAAAATTTCAAGTTTGGGGGTATTTGATGGGTTGAAAATACCTATCTACTTCTAAGTCGAATTTGGTAGTTTTCGAGTGTTTTAGTAATATTTTATTGCGTTTTTGTTTGTTTTTATGTAAATCAGGTGTAAGGACGTAAACGAGCAATAAACAAGCAAAACGGTGGGAAAGCGATGAAAAGAACAACGTTTCAAAGCAACAAACCCACCGCTGAAAATGTTGGGAATGCAGAAAAACCACCGCAGCGACGGTCACTCTGCACAAATTTTAGATATTTTTAGATATTTTGGAGCCTTGTATTTAATCCACTTGTTCTCCCATTTGCACAAAACGTTCCACACTTGATCAAAATCATATTTTGGAGAGCTTGAAGAGGAGATTAACATTTTGGAGAAGAGGAAACACTTCTGAATCGATCTTTGGCGACAGTGGACGACTCCACTCTAAGATTTGATATTTCTTTCCTTGTTTCTATCTTTGTAACTTAACCTTTTATTGTGAATGATGATGAATCCTTCTTGTTTTAATGTTTCAATGGTTGAGATCATGGTAGGCTAGATAGATATTATCAATGGATTGATGTAACTCATGTAAATACATGTTTGATTGAATATATGTTTCTTTAACGGTTGTTTGTCTAAATCCGATTGTGTTTACCGTTTTATTACAATCTTGATATGTTTGTTAAGGTATTAAGGTTAGTTTTGAGAATATGGGGTTTGACACTCGGGAGAGGTAACTCCGGATTCGAACTAGGGTTAAACACATCATGACGATCTAACGACCAGGGAGGGTGTTAGAAAGTGTGCAATCCATGAGGTTGGGTCAAGACTCATGTGACTAAGGGTCATATAGACGTTGAGGGGGACTTCGGCGTGACGCGAAGTCACATATTCGCTCATTTTACACTCGGGAGAGGTAATGAGCGAGTTTAAGATACCGAGATTGTCGGATAGGATAAACACCGTTATTATTAACTAAATGAAGTCAAACATGTATTAAGTGAATGAAATCAATCCCTAGGTAATCCATTTAATTAGAATTAACGCAATAGTTTTTAGTTTAACTTAGTTTTTAATTATTCAAATTCAAACATTTCTTGAACCGTCGAGATAATATAATATTATTTAAATTGCGGTATTCAATTAATCAAACACGTTTCCTAGAGGACAATAACCGATCGAAAGGTCCACTATATTAAAACTAGACCTCGTGCACTTGCGAGTAAATTAAGGCATGAAAAAAGTCGCGTTCAACTCCCTCTCAAATCTCACGCCCCTCCTGTTTCCTCGGACTGGTTCAGGCCTTTTTTGACCGGTTTTCTGTGAAGTTGGACCGGTTCTTGGGGGTTTTTTAGTGTTCTGATTCTGTTTTTGGCCTCTGGTTTATGATTTAAGGCTCACATAATATATTTTCTGTTATATCCTTGTGGTTCTTACACCAGTTCATTCGTTTTTCACCCAATCCTTGAAGATTCAATATTAGTTCCTAGACAACTTCAGGATTTTAGATGTATCTATGATCTCCGTCAAATCAAATTCAGATTATATAGTATAGTTATCTTTATATTGTTGATTTGGTTCATCAAGGAGATTTGGTTGTTTCAAGGGGCTCTCAATCGGTTCTTCGCGAGTATAGATCGGTTCTTGGATAATTTCAGCAACCTGAATCCATCCGTGACAATAGTTTCTCCAGGCTCAATAGCGATGTCTGTTGGTTCTTCGCTCATTATCAATGTCAAAGAGGGTTCAGATCCTACCTCCACTACTGTCACCATGTCTATTGCAGATTTGACCTCACTCCTCCTTCATATCTTCTCCAACATTGGTAATGGTACAAACCTTTCCCTTGCTCTCTTACTTACTACAGGTAACTCTTTTTGGTTCTTTGATTCTGCTTGTTACAATTATATGACATTCGATCCCCATATTTTTTCAACCAAACTCTCCGCTATGAATATCCATAATATTCATACCGCTAATGGTTATCATATGCGTGTTACTTATACCGGTCAGGTTTCTACTTCTCATCTTTCTATTCTTGACACGTATTTGATTCTGAAACTCACCTTAAATCTCTTGTCTGTTGGGCAACTTTGTGAATTGGGATTTGAAGTCATATTTTCTAATAGTGGTTGTCGTGTGTAGGATCCTCGGACAGGAGAAACTCTTAGGACTGGTCGTAAGATTGGACGCCAATTTAAAATTACCAGTTTGCACCTTCCATATCCAACTCCATCACCACCACAACCCCAAGTCCTTTTATCAACCTGTGTAACCTCACCACCACTACCGGTATCCTCATTCTTATCTCCACAACCACCAACTGATCTATCTCTATCCCAAATATGGCATGGTCGGTTAGGTCACACTTCATCTAGCCGACTCAAATCGCTTATCTATAGTGGTCAGTTAAGTTCAGTTCAACATGAGCCCTTCAAATGTATCTATTGTCAACTTGCCAAACAACCAACCCTACCTTTTAAAGAGAGTCAGTCTATTTTCCTTGCACCCTTTGATCTAATTCATTTTGATATTTGGGCGCCTTCTCCTCTTTCCTCGATGGGTGGCCTTCATTACTTTGTTATCTTTGTGGACGACTACTCTCGATATACATGGTTGTTTCTTATGAAACATAGATACGAACTATTTCAAATATATTCTTAGTTTTCTTCTATGGTTCAAACTCAATTTTCTAAAAATGTCAAAGTTTTTCGCTCAGATAATGTAATGGAATACAAGGATCGTGTCCTAGTACATCCCAACAAAATGGACGAGCCGAACGCAAACATAAACATATTCTTGACACAGTTCATGCTCTTCTCATTTCTTCATCATGTCCTGAGCGTTTTGGGGTGAGGCTGTCTTCATAGCCGTTTACACAATAAACTGTGTCCCTTCCGCTACAATCCAAAATCAGTCTCCATTTGAATGCCTTTTCGGTAAAACTCCTGATTACTCTGAACTCAGAGTCTTTGGTTGTGCCTATTTTGTTCTTCTCAAACCATATGAACACAACAAATTGGAACCAAGGGCTCGTCTATGTTGTTTTCTTGGATATGGCATCGAACACAAAGGGTATCGGTGTTGGGATCCCATTTCTAAAACCCTTCGTATCTCGCGACATGTTATATTTTGGGAACATCAAATATTTTCTTCCTTATAGTCATTTGACATGTCAACCCTCAGCAACTCCAAATTCTTTACTAATCTATCTATTGAGTTATTTCCATATGATACAGTTCTAGGTATTGTTGAGTCCACTCTAGCACCACCTGTTGCGCCCAGCCCTGCACCTTATGTTGAGTCCACCCCAAACCTACCAATTAAACCCACTCTAGAATCACCAGCTAATCTCACCTCTCCAGCTCCAGCAACCATGCTTGAGATTTCTCTTGTGGCTGATGATGCTATACCAACTGCCTTTGAGACCCACACTCCAGAACACTCTTGCCGCTCTACTAAGGTAACTCATCGTCCACATTACCTTACTGATTTTTATTGTTTTTCCACTATACTTCATCTGCATGAGCCTCAATCCTATAAGGAGGCTAGTATTAATCCTCTTTGGCAGAAAGCAATAGACAAAGAACTTCAGGCCCTCGCTAAAACTTATACTTGGAATATTATTGATTTGTCCTCTGGAAAAACTCTTATTGGGTGCAAATGGGTGTTTAAAATCAAGACGCTTTCTGATGGCTCTGTTGAACAATATAAAGCCCGACTTGTTGTTAAAGGATTCGCTCAGGAATATGGCATTGACTATGAAGAGATATTTGCTCTAGTGGCGAGGCTAATATCTGTCCGTACACTTCTTGCCGTCGCCATCATTCGAAAATGGTCTATCTTTCAAATGGATGTACAAAATGCATTTCTCAATGGTGATATTCTTGAGGAAGTCTATATGCATACACCTCCCGGTCTGGTTGCCCTTATAAATAAAGTTTGTCACCTTTGCCGTGCCCTATATGGTTTAAAACAAGCCACGTGCCTGGTTTGCTAAATTCAGCACTACTATTCATTGTTTTGGGTTCACATCTAGTTCTCATGATTCAATTCTATTTATTTACCATTTTGCCAACGGTATTATCCTTCTTTTACTGTATGTGGATGATATGGTTATTGTAATATCTAGAAAATTTATATATTTGAAAAAATATTATTTTATATAAGTCTAATATTTTTGGAGGGCGGTTTTGTAAATTTTCGGTACAAATACATACTTGGTAATTTTTTAAATTAAATGTTAAATATATATTTTTGAAAAATATTATTTTAGATAAGTTGACAGTTTTGGAGACGGTTTTATAAATTTATAGTATAAATATATACTTTATAATTTTTTTGGGATTAAATGTTGAATTTATATCTTGATAATATTTTAGACTTAAATGTTATATTAATTTTTAAAAAAAATATTATTTTATATAAATTTAATATTTTTGGGGATTGTTTGTCAATTTGTGGTATAAATAGATATTTAATAATTTTAGGGAGATAAATATAATTATTAAATTTAATATAAATTATTTTATAATTAAAGGATATCAAGTGTAATTTTATATTCCTTATGTATTAAGGAAGTGTTTATAGCCACAAAATTGGAGGAAAACAAAAGGGATGGACACGTAGCAAGCATAAAAAGAAGAATAAATAAAAAAAGAATAAAGGAGAAGAAAGTGATCAAAGGCATGAGGTGTAAAAAGGATACGGGTATGTGTGTTTCTACTGGAACCGAAAAAAATAAATAAATTGCTGAAACAGTAACCTCCCGACTCCTCAATTTCGGCATTGATTTTGGTTTAGATTTCGATTTCGGTAGAATTTTTAACTCTCTTAAGATATATATATATATATATATATATATATATATATATATATATATATATATATATATATATATATATATATATATAATTTTTCTATTGTAAGATTTATGTTGTTATTGTTGTTGAATTTTAACTGTTAAATTTTATGAAATAATTGTAATTATGTGAAAATCATGTTTATATGTTTTATTTGTTGTAGTAATTAAATACATGTATTAGAGAAGTTAAAGTTTTATTGAGCGTTGGCTCACAATCCCACAATTTTGATTGTAAGGCCGGTGAGAGTGAAACGACTACCGGAATTTTATTCAAATTACTATTTAAAATTGTAATAGTTGTATTTATTATTTACTGTTTGAAAAATTAAGTCGATATATTTGATAAATATAATTGGTCGCCGAAACGTTGAAGATTTGTCAGATTTTATAGATTAAAATATCGGCCGCACACACGAAACGGTGACCGAAAATATATTTGAATTTTTATTTGTAAAAATTGTATTTATTATTTATTTTTGTAATCGGTGAATTCGATAATTATAATTTTCTCCGTCGCATTGCAAATTAAAATATTTTCATAAGACAAATTATTAATTACTGGACGCCGTCGTATTATAAATTTACCAAATTATATAGAATAAAAAGATTTGGTCAATCGGTTTTGGTATAGATTCTTCAGTGGGAGAAACCGAGTAGCGGTCCTGGAAAACCGAGTCGTTATAGGTGGTATCAGAGTCAGTTTGCGACTGCCCTAGGCTTGGGTTATGGTACCCATTAGCCCATTATTTATAATAATTGAAGTAATACTTAAAAATAAGTTTGTATAACTTATTAATTTACAAAAAAAAATAAAAAATAAAAAATAAATAAAAATAAATATTAATATGGAAAGTGATTTAGAACCATTTGTATATTTTTAATAATAAAACCAATATTTGGGGTTTAGTTAATATTGGTCCCTGAATATGTACTTGAATTTATATCAGTAACTATTTATAAATATTATTTCACATATAGGTGGTGAATTCCCAATATGTGATAAATATAATATTTTGATAACCTGAATAATATTAAGGTACCGAATATCACATAGATATTATGACAATACCTCTAAGTGAAATATTTCTATAGAAGAATACAATCGTTACAGAGTGGTCGCTTTTAAGGTAGCTGTAATATTTCTTAACTTGAAATATTATAGCTCATAGTATACATATGAGCTTATTGTATCTTATTTCTTTCAAAACCTCTTCAGGTGTTTAGAAAAAATGCATTATGACAGTATCTCATTTTCCTTCTACTTCCCCCGTCTTGCTAGTTCCGTCATGACAAGGGCTATTTAAGTGTTGTTTCCTCTCGCTGCTTGCAAGCTTAAAGGAGTGTGTGTACGAATTTACCTGCCTTTAGACACACGCACTCTCTTTTTCTTTTTGATACTTGCTGAGTATATTATTTAGGGAAGATTAATGGAATAATTGGTGTGAAATATTAAGCCTACACAAATACAAAGTGTACTATGGTACTTATTCATATGTGCAAGGATTGGGATTTGGTCCGTATTTGCCTGCATTGACATCTCCGTTATGTTTTTCGGTGGTTTGACACTATGTACCCATGTGTTGTTACCATTATTTCACTTTGGTCGCTACAGTTTCAATTTGAATATATTAACATTTTAAATTGTATTTGATTCATATACCTTACCAATAATAAGTTAAATAAGTCTTGGTGAGTGTCGTGTTAGCCGTGGACCACATGAATTATCGCTGAATTGAAAATATTAATTTAAAGATATTTACTGTCTTCTATATAAATTATCAAATTATATTTCCGTATTAAATGGTGGAAAAAAAAATGTTGATGGAAATGGATTGTTTTATGACGATTAATGGATCAAGTAACATTTTAAAGGTGAAAAATGATTTTTATTAGCCTACTATGCCATAATTGTTTTCTCGTTAGGAGGGTATATCCTGCAAGATGTGATTGGTCTTTACAGGGTGTGTATGTTTTGTAGGACGTTGTTGTTGTGACTTGTCAGGAGAGCAAGTCCTGTAGGTGATTGATTATGTTGTTGATATGTCGAGACCTATCAGAATTGCAAATCTTGTAGGTGGCTGCCCCTACTATTAGAGATATCGAATGACCCTGACACTATTGGCCACCTTAGATAACACAGTTGTACAGGTCACGGTACTGTCGTAACTCCCGATCATGAGGTGAAATGATCTTATGGCTAGTAGGAAAATATGTGTCTGGTATTTTATTATATATCAAAATGATTTGACTGGTGGATTTCAATGCATTATTTTATTGCGATAGTAGCAGTGGAATTTTATTTTGGATTAGTGTGCAGTTATAATTATATTATATTTTGAAAGATAGTGTTTGATAAATATACTTGATCGGTAAATTTTTTTTATATTATGAAGACAGTATGTGCATGGTCTTTTATGTAAATTGTCAAATTATATTTTCGTACTAAAATGTGGAGAAAAAAAAGGGAGTTTATTAAAATGGATTATTTTATAACGTTACGCGGATCAAATAGATTTTTAAATATGGACAGTGGTTTCTTTTATCCGACTATGTCATAGTTGTCTTCTCTTCAAGAGGGCATGTCCTGTGAGATGTGGATTACTTGGCAGGCAAGACCTGTAAGGTGGATATATGTTGTTACCTATCAGGCAAGATCTGCAAGGTGGATATATGTTGTTACCTGTCAGGCAAGACTTGCAGGGTGAATATATGTTGAGACCTGTCAAGAGTGCAAATCCTGCAAGTAGCTGCCCCTACCATTGGATATATTAAATGGCCTTGACACTGATAGCCACTTTACATGAAATAGCCGTACATGTTACAGTACCGTCGTAATTCCCGATCATGAGGTAAACGATCTTATGGCTGACAAGGAAATATGTTATTTTATTATAGACAAGTGAGTTGACCAGTTAATTTAAATTTGGTTATTCTGTTACGATGATATTTTTGTTGGGATTTGGATACTGTCAAGTGTGGTCATATTTTACTGGGAAATGGATTTTGATAAAAATACTTGATTCATAAAATATTTTTATACTACGAAAACGGTTCACCGGTAAAATATTCAAATAAATATTGGTTTACTACTAACGATTGGTAGAGTCGAAGCGTGGGGAAATCATTTAGACTTTTTGAGGACTTTATGAAATATTGGTATATACATGTTTTGCGTGAGTATTGTCCTTTTAGAGACATAAATATGGTTGAAATGTATTTGTATGTTTGAGACATAATTATGTGATTAAGACACAGTTATATATTTGGAACGTATTGGATCTTTGTAATTGGACACGTATTTATTTGATTGACACATACGTATGTGTTTCAAGATGTATTTATGCGGTTGGAAGGTACTTATGTGTTTTGAGATATATTTATATGGTTGAGACGTATTTGAGTGTTTTGAGACATATTTAAGCGGTTTAAAGCGTATTTACATGTCTGAAATGTATTTATATTTTTCGAGATATATTTATATGGTTAAAACGTATTCATGTGTTGGGACGTATTTCATAAAAATCCGTTATTTGAGGTTTAGATTGTGTTGATATTTTATAAAAAAAGGTTTACAAGATTATTAAAATTTTAATATGGATATTGAAAATGATTACTTGTAGTCTCACGGGATAATCTTTAAAGAATTGGGTTATCTAATCATTTGTGAATATGTTGACTTGAAATGTCGGACGGAATTGGTAAATACTGGTTATGGGATGTGGCAGTAGACTTGAAAAATCATGCCAAGTGGAAAAAGTTGTTGAGGTAGTAGACCTATTGGAATTGAGATAGACTCAATCCAATTGAGACTACTGTGATATTTTAAAGATATATTATTATTTTTATCAGAGTAGCGCAACCGAAACATTTAAGAATATAGATTCTTTGGCAATTAGTTACATATGTTAGGTGTTATCGACCAAAGTGCACCTTGTCCATAGGTTGTTGGATATAATATGAGCCACTGCGAATACGGATGTAGCGATGAGTGAAATGAATTTTGACGGTTGTATGGGTGATTTTCGGTGATGAGACACTACATAGAGAAACATTATTCTAGAATCGAATGTGACTAACATGACCGTGCGGTGCATTCTGAATTATTATTATTTTGAACGAAATTTCGAGGACGAAATTTATTTAAGGGGAATAGATTGTGAATTTGCGGTACAAATACATACTTGATAATTTTTGAAATTAAATGTTAAATATATATTTTTGAAAAATATTATTTTAGATAAGTTAACAGTTTTGGAGACGATTTTATAAATTTATAGTATAAATATATACTTTATAATTTTTTTGGGATTAAATGTTGAATTTATATTTTGCTAATATTTTGAAGTTAAATGTTAAATTTATTTTTTTGAAAAATATTATTTTATATAAGATTAATATTTTTGGGGATTGTTTGTCAATTTGTGGTATAAATAGATATTTAATAATGTAGGGAGATAAGTATAATTATTAGATTTAATATGAATTATTTTATAATTAAAGAGTATCGAGTGTAATTTTATATTTCTTATCTATTAAGGAAGTGTTTATAGCCACAAAATTGGAGGGAAACAAAACGGATGGACACGTAGCAAGCATAAAAAAAAAAAAAAAAAAAAGAAGAAAGGAGAAGAAAGTGATCAAAGGCCGGGTGGAAAAAGGATACGGGTACGTGTGTTTCTAGTGGAACTGAAAAAGAAAAAAAAATGTTGAAATTGTAAGCTCCCCGACTCCTCAATTTCGGCATTGATTTTAGTTTTGATTTCGATTTTGAATTTCAGTTAGAATTTCTAACTCTTTTAATATATATATATATTTAATTTTTCTATTGTAAAATTTATGTTGTTATTGTTATTGAATTTTAACTGTTAAATTTTATGAAATAATTGTAATTATGTGAAAATCATGTTTATATGTTTTTTTTTGTTGTAGTAATTAAATACATATATTAGAGGGGTTAAAATTTTACTGAACGGTGGCTCACAATCCCACAATTTTGATTGTAGGGCCGGTGAGAGAGAAACGACGACCAGAATTTTATTCGAATTACTATTTAAAATTATAATAGTTGTATTTATTATTTACTGTTTGAAAGATTAAATCGATATATTTGATAAATATAATTGGTTGCCGAAGCGTTGAAGATTTGTTGGATTTTATAGATTAAAAAATATCGGTCGCACACACAAAACAACGACCGGAAATATATTTGAATTTTTATTTGTAAAAATTGTATTTATTATTTATTATTGTAATCAGTGAATTCGATAATTATAATTTTCTCTATCACATTGGAAATTAAAATATTTTCATAAGATGAATTATTAATTACTGGACGCTGTCGCATTATAAATTTACTAGATTGTATAGAATAAAAAGATTTGGTTAATCGGTTTTGGTATAGATTCTCCAATGGGAGAAACCGAGTGGCTGTCCTGGAAAATCGGGTCGTTTTAGTTATTATTGGAGATGATCTACGTGGCATTTTTGAACTCAAAAAGTTTCTCAATGGCCAATTCGAGATGAAAGATTTTGGCGTGCTCACCTATTTTCTTGGCCTCGAAGTCTCATCTGGTTCTGATGGATATTTTCTCTCTCAGGCCAAATATGTCTCAGATCTTCTTTCCAAGACTGGGATTACTGACTCAACTACTCCCACTACTCCTCTTGAGCCGAACGTCAGACTTATCCCACTCGATGGTTTACCTCTTCAGGATGCCACTCTATATCACCAATTTGTTGAAAGTCTTGTATATCTTACTGTCACTCGCCCTGACATTGCCTATGTTGTTCATCAGGTCAGCCAGTTATTGTCCGCTCCTCGGACCACTCATTATTTGGCTGTTCTTCGCATTCTTCGGTATGTCAAGGGTACTTTATTTTATGGGCTTCATTTCTCAGCTCAATTCTGCTCCCGTCTTACAAGCTTATTCTGATGCTGATTTGGCCACAGACCCTATTGACAGACATTTAACTACTGGTTACTGTTTTTGTTTTTTGGCAATTCTCTCATTTCTTGGCGTAGTAAGAAACAAACTTTGGTTGCTCGCTCCAGTACTGAAGCTAAATATCATGCCATCACTGATGCAATTCAAGAGCTTCTCTGACTTTTATGGCTACTAGCTAACATAGGCATCTCTTCTCCTGCAGCCACTATCCTACATTGTGACAACAAGAGTGTTATTCAAATCGCTTACAATGATGTATTTCACGAGCGTACAAAACACATCGAGACTGATTGTCACTTCATCTGTCATCACATTTTACAGAATACGATTTGTTTACAATCCATCAGTTCAGCTGATCAAACAACATACATTTTCATTAAGGCTCATCCACCCGGAAATTTTCACTCTTTGGTTTCCAAACTCATATTCACCTTCCACTTACCGCCTCGAGTTTGAGGGGAGATATTAGTGTAATAATGAGCTTAGCCCCTATTCTGTATATTCTTAATACATGTGATTTTCTATTTCTTTCTCAATATATCAATACATGGTTCATTTATCACTTCTCAATTATCTTAACACACACATACATACATATATATATATATATATATATATATATATATATATATATATATATATATATATATATATATTACTATGTTATTATCTGAATTTTGAAATGATTATAAAACTATTGTGATATTCTCTAAATTTTGAAATGATTATAAAACTTCGCTATTTTCTCCTATATTCTTATTTCAATAGGAGAAGTCAGAAATCATTTTTTTTTTTGCTTATGTATACTTTTATTGGCTAGAATATTTTTTTCTTATGTTTACTTTTAATATTTTTATTATGTTGACTTGAATAGTTGAAGATATCAGTGTAAACCTCGTCTCATCTCACTCCGCCTCTCTATTGCAGGTTTTGTAGCCCTTCGATCTCTGTCACCTTAAACCATATATCATCACTATAACAAAAACGGCCTATCGGGGTACAAAAAATATCATGACAGAGTCCCTATTATGACACTTAGGCTTTTTAGGACATTTGGACTGGTGCTCCATAAAAAGTCGTCCCAATAGGTTATAAAGACACTATATATTGCCCTTTTGGTTGAACTTGTTATGATAATAATAATTATCCTATAAGATAGTTATTAGGACACCATATATAACCTTTATAATATTTTATATTTTTTAAATTATATATATTATAACACTATAAAGTGTTGTGAAAAATCTTTATTAGAACACAAGAATGTGTCGCGAAATTGTAAAAAAGAACCAACATTTAAGGACAATTTTTATTGTCCTAAAATGTATCTAAATTATTTTTTTTTATAAAGTTTAAAATTATTTTAAAATATCATAATACTCTAAATCCAAACAATAAAAACTAAAAATTTCTCACGATACAAAATACATAAAGAACTCAATTTTTTGCATTAAAAATGGAGAATTAAAAATCCCAAAGAAACACAAAATTATACATGTCATGAGTCACTACTTCCTTTCAACATCTAAGCTACCATTCGTAAATAAAAACAAGGTTTAAGTACAAAAGGTATATACATACTAAATATGTGTTAAATGCATTTTCCATGCAATACTCTGCTTTCCTTCTCGACTAATCCAACATAAAGTAAGTCAATCCCGTCATTTCCTACAAAAAAAAGAAAAAGAAAAGATGTGCAAGATATAAGGATGCAAGATATACGTAGGGCCATGGGGGTTATTTAGTGTATTTTCTTTTCTTTTACTCCACCACAAGTTTTTTATTTGGTTTCTAAAACCTTTCCTTGTTGCAGAAACCTAATCAAGAAAAAATGAATCAATGAGAAGCGAAAGACAAATAACTTCAGTTGCACAAATTGCTATTCATGGGAGAAATCAGATCATGAAATCAAATACCTGTTGGTTAAGATTACAATTTTTTTTTTCCATGTGTGGAATGATATGTTTGGTTGATAAACTTTACATCATTGCATGGCATCCGTTTTAAGTTCATAAAAGAAATGAAAAACATTAAGAGATAATAGGTGAGAGATCCTACATTTAGACTTTAATTGGTTAAAAGTTCTAGAGGCGTTAAAAACTTTTGATTTACTCCTATTTGTTTTAAAAAAGTGAAAGTTTTGCATATATGATAGCCACGTATTAGTTATATATAACTATATTGTGTATAATATTACTGTATTAGTTGCAAGTAATTTTTTTTTTTTTACATGTAACAATTTTGTGTATAAAAAAATTGTTTGATGTCATAAAATATATATAATTAGTTAAAGGTAACTAATCGTATATAACTTTTTAATTACATATTTCTGATATGTAATTAAAAAATTTGATATTTTTCAGTTACATGTGCCAATAATGTGTAACTTTTTAGTTATATGTTTCTAATGTTTCTAATATGTAACTAAAAAATTTAATTTTTCAGTTACATGTTCCAATAATATGTAACTTTTTAGTTACATGTCTCTGATATGTGGCTAAAAAATTTGATTTTTTTAGCTACGTCACAAAATATTACACATATATATGTAATTGTAATATGTAACTAAAGTATAAGTAACCAAAAATACTTAAATATGTGTGAAAAATAACAATTATGAAATTGTAAATAACATTAGTTACATGTAATCGAATTAACTATAAAAATCCAATGTACTCACTAAGGGCTCCCTACAATTCCTACAATGTTCCTACAATTCCTGTAATGCGGGACTAAAACACAAGTGAAATTTAATTTAAAGGATTAAATCAAAACTTAATAATACAAAAGGTCTTTTCACCAATTTGATTTTAAAAATGGGACTTTTCACCGATTTTCTCAAACATTAACGTTGTAGTTAATTCTGAATTTGGCGTTTGAAGATTCTAAAAACAAGAAAAGTACGACGCTTGGATACATCCCATATTTGATAACTCTATCCAGGTCCATGTTTCATAGAATTTGAGGTTTTGCTTTACACTCGTGTGTATCATTTTAGACTGACTTTATAAATTGTTTAAACTTATTCAATACGTACTAAACAACATTGAAAAATTTGAACAAAGTAAAAACACAGAGTGATCTCTGTGTTTTCAAACGAGGAGACTACTATATCAAGTTTTCCATCACTGAAAAATATCAAAAGAATATCAACAATATATTCACCACAGACTTGAAGACAAAATACAGTAAATCAGTATTTCCAACTAAGTTTTCATCACATGTAACAATAGTTTCCTAGAAGTATTTTCACTAAATCTCTACCAATACTAGATTAGTATCTTGAAATTTTTTTAGCACATCTCATCAATCATCATAGAAAGAAAGTCATTTTAATACCTAAGATTATATCTGGAACAAATTAGGTTTGTATCCATCCCCAAAAACAAAAACTTCAATAGTTTAACAACATAGGAGGATGAACAGAAACATAAACTTCAACTGAAAACAAAAACAAAATGTTAACCAAAACATATATATGCAAAAAAAAAATGCAGAAAATGAAGAAATTTATGTTATTTTTAGCTTGCAATTCTAGAAAATGCAAAAAATTATCTCAGTGCCATTCTAATTTCAAGCTAAAAGAAATACTTATCAAGTTATCCACAGATCGGACACGAGATTGCAGATCGTTGCTAGGGATGAACCTGAAGAGAATCAGATTGAAACGATTGTAAGCCCACATTAGTATATTTAATGGCAATTAACGATAAACTGAAAACTGATGTTGTGGACTGTATATCCGATTGGATCAAGAGGAGATTTTAAATGTTCTGGAGCACCACATAGGAAAAAAGGCTTAAAATGGTCACAGGCAACCATGATGAAGTGCTCCAGTAAGAAGTAATAAAGAAAAATGAAAACGAGAGCAATGTGCGGCCAGACTCAAACTTCTTGGCTACAATTTCGATTTTGCTTATATTGAAGGGAAAAATGTAGCATGATGCAAAGAAAAGGGTGATGCAACTTAAGCATGGATGCGTATAGTTGTCCCTCATCTTATATTTCTCTAAATTGACCAAGAAGTTGAAGGGAAACATATAACGTCCCTTTCAAATTTCCAATTCCTAGTTTATTTGTAAATATTCCTTTAGCTCAACAACCTGTGCCACCAACTAGGGCTCTCCAAAAAGCCCAAAGCCCGCCCGAAGCCCGAGCCCATAAGACTTCCTGTCGGGCTCGGACTTTGAATATTTTATAGGAGCCCGGGCCGGAGCCTGAGCTCGAAGCCCGATTTTTGGGCTACCCGAGGCCCGAATCTAAGGCCGTTAATTTTTTTTTTTTTTTTATATATATATATATATATATATATATATATATATATATATATATATATATTTAAATTATTAGATTTTAAAATAGTTAAAATATTTGTTTTACAGATAGTTGAGGAAGAAGAGATTTGAACACTAGACTTCTCATTAAAGAAACAATCTTACTAACTACTAGGTTACAAATCTTAGTTATGCATTAGTATATTGTGGAAAGAGTTAAAGAGTAATGTTCAATTGTCAAAATAATTTTAAGCTTTAAAACATTTGTTATCATTTTCTAAAAATATTTCTCATTTAATTAAATCTATTTTAAACTTAAAAATTATATTTTTTTTTTGACTTTATTAATGTAAAACTTTATTTTATATATATATATATATATATATATATATATTATTCACCTAATATCTAATATCATCATTGTCTTCAATTATTTGCTCTGTTTTGATAATATTAATCTAATTTTTTACTATTATATTATTGATTATTATTTTTAATTGTTTATTTATTCATATTTGATATTTGATAATTGCTAACATAAATTTCAATTTGTCTCATTCTTTAAATGATGATCAATAGTTTCAAGAATTTGAAGTTGGATTCTCATAACAAATTCAATTATATTCAACTCATATATGACTTTATTTATATAAAACTTTTTTTTTTTTTTAACTTTTATATATATATATATATATATATTTATTTATTATTATTCTCTTAATACCTAATATCCTTCATCGTCTTCAACTATATGCTCCATTTTTTGTAACATTAATTTGATTTTCTACTATTATATTGTTGATTATTATTTTTAATTGTTTATTTATTCATATTTGATAATGACTGCATGAATTTCAATTTGTCTCATTTTTTAGATGAGGATCAAGAACTTTGTGAATTTGAAGATTGATTCCCATCGTAAATTCAATAAAATCAAAATGATATAAGACTTTATCAATATAAAACTTAATATTTTTTGATTTTATGTATATAATATATACATATACATACACACACACACACACATATTTATTATTATTCACTGAAAATCCTTCATTGTTTTAAATTATTAGCTCCGTTTTCGATAATATTAATTTGATTTTCTACTATTATATTGTTGATTATTATTTTTAATTATTTATTTATTCATATTTGATATGACTAACCTGAATTTCAATTTGTCTCATTATTTAGATGAGATCCATGAGAAAATAAAAAATTTCATGAATTTGAACTTGGATTCTTATCGTCAATTTAATTAGTTCCAATTGAAGTACAATTAATACTCCAACTACTATAATATGTGCATCAAGTCTTATATTCAATTCTCAATTTTCATTCATTAAGTTTGAAATTTTTAATAGAATACTTATTTTATTTTTTAAACTAAAAATAAATTTTAATAAAGTAAAAAAAAAATTAAGTCTTATATTAATTTATATAAATTTAATTAAAAAATATTTTTTAAAAAAGGTTAACATGTTTTAAAACTTAAAATTATTTTGACAATTGAGTATTACTCTTTAACTATTTTCACTTGATAGATATATATAACCAAGACTTGTAGTCTAGTGGTTTGTATGGTTGTTCTTCTTATAAGAGGTCAAGTGTTTAAATCCCTTTTCTCTCAATCATTTGTAAAAAAAAATATTTGAATTATTGGGCGGGCTTGGACTTCTTCAATTCATGCCCGGCCCAAGCCCGACAAGCCCTTTGACAAGTCAAAGCCCGTTGGGCCCAGGCCCGGCCCCCAGTCGGGCTTCAGTTATTTCGGCCCGGCCCGACCTGGCCCATTGCCGACCCCTACCACCAACCAAGCAATTGGCAACATAATGGGAAAATTAGGATTTAGAATTGTGATTTAAGCAGTCTCCACATGTCAGTTTCAGCGATCTAATGCTTCAGATTAGTAGACTACGTACGTCTAGTTCTAGTAAAAGAAGAACAACGGGGTGTATGAGACAAAAGAGATGCTTACTCACCAATCCATAAAAAATTAGGAGTTCATTACTTACCAGTCCATTCAAAACAAGAGCAACCACCTAAAAACAACTTCGATAATTTCAAGCGAAATATGAAAGATAGAGGTAGTGAACGAGTTAAATCAGAAGAAATAAGAATACTTGAACTAGAGAAGTGTTGGAAACCCAACAAAAACAAGCAGGAGAAGTAAAATCATACCTGAGACAACACATAATCGTGAGGGTTGTGATGAATCGATGACGATTGGTGGCAATTGCTGCAACGGTGGAGGAAGAGCAATTTGGTTGTGACGGTGGAGGATGAACAACCTGGGTGTGGTGAGCGTGGTGCGATGATCGTGGCTACGAGAACGAGTTAAATCAGAAGAAAAAAGAGTACTTGAACTAGAAAACAAGCAAGAGAAGTGAAATCATACTTAAGACAAAGCAGAATCGCGAGTGTTGTGATGAATCAATGACGATTGGTGACGACTGCTGTGATGGCTGGCTGCGACGGTGGAGGAGGAGCAATTTGGTTGCGACGGTGGAAGATGAACAACCTGGGTGTGGCTGCGATGGGCGTGGTGAGCGTGCTGCGATGGTCATAATGGCTGAGATGGTCCTGGCTTCAAAAACGGTGGAAATGGATTTGGGTGAAATCAGAAATGAGATGAGAAGTAGGCCAGTAGGGCTTTTGATGAAAAACAATTCTATGGCGGGATAGGATTCTCTCATTTTTCGCCTATTTAGAGATTTTTTTAGCTAATTATTTATTTTAATTTTTAGGAAATTTTTTCTAATGCTTTCAAATTTTAATTGTGTCCTAATAAAACTTCTCTTTACAACATTATTTTTTGTCTTTAGATTTTTTTTTTTTAAAATTAATTTTTTAATAAAAAATATTAATATCAAAATTTAGAACAAAAATTATAACATTTATCGGCAATTAAATAATTTTCCATTAAAAACGTATCATTAGTGGCTATTTTTTAACTGTCGCTAAAATAATTGCCTCTACTGGTCGTTTTTGTTGTAGTGATTTCTGGAAGGAAGTGAAGCGGTGAATATTAGAGCTCCATCCTTCCACCAAAAAAGTGAGCGGGATGTTCTTTTTTTTGTTTGGCGCCAAGACGAAACAACGTCGTTTCTGAAGACGATTATCACATTTTTATTTTCAACGCATTTTATTATATCTTATTATACATATTAGGGCACAATTAATTGACCTCTAATTTAATTTTTTAAATTTATTTTAATATATGTATTAGGGTATCATTAATTGACCTATAATTAAATAATTAAATTATAATAGGACATAAAATTATGCCCTAATATAGTTTCTGTTTTTGAGGCACTATTTTATGTCCTTTTACATTATATAAATATTAATTTATTTAATTACTAATTAAATTCTATTGGGATACTACTTTGTGTTTTTTAAATATTTGATTATAGAGGCACAATACATACAGTGTTCCGAAAAACATCTTTATTGGGCACAAGACATATAGTATCCCAACAAATTGACTTTTATGAGACACTTTCAATTTTGTGTCCTGAAAAGTATCTTTATAGGATACAATACATATAGTGTCCTAATAGAAGTGCCATTATAGGCAGTTTTTGTTGTAGTGCGTGCAGGCTACAAGATGCATTTGATTGTGGTGGGGGAGATCTACAAATATGGTTGAGGTAAAACTGAGATATTAGTAGATTTTATTTTTTCATTTTCAAATATTTCTTCACCGACGAAGTGCAACATTAGTAAATTTGTCATTATCCCAAGGTTTATAACCTTATGAATATATAGTTTACTTCTTTAGTGAAAGGTCTAGAGTTCAACTCTCTCTTAACATACATACATACATATATATATATATATAGAGAGAGAGAGAGAGAGAGAGAGAAGTAAATTTGTCATTCACTACAAGTGTAGTTAATAGTTCTTGTGCATTTTTGAATGTGATATATTGTCATTACATTAAGCATTTTATTTATGACTGTTGTGAGATAGAACACAATGCATTAATTTGGTCATACTTTTTTATTTACTTAGATAGTTAAGGGGCATTTCTAAAATTTTATTGATCTCAATGGGTGATAAATTATATAACCTTAAATATTTATCTTTTTTTATGAGTTATCCATATTTGAGAATTATTTGAGTTATTTTCAATGAGTTACTTCTCTTTTCTTTCAATGTAATTTTTCATGTCTAAATTTGTTTCTTTCGTATTTTAGATTTTTTTTAGGGTGTAGATGAAGCAGAAAAGAAAATTTATTGGAAATTCTATGTAGTTATATAAATATATCGATTTTTTTATTTTTTATTTTATATATATTCCTCTATCATCCCATTGGATAGAAATATGAAGAAACATAAATAAAATTTCAATTTATATTCCTCAACCATCTCATTGAATTGAAATATGGAAAAATGCAAATAATTTTTTTCGAAGAGACAAAAATATACCTTTTTAAAAAAAATGATATTTTGAAAATAGTGGATTTCCACATTTTATAAAAATGAATGAGCTGCCATATTTCAAGACGTCAATTTTCGAAAACAATGAATTTTTACATTTTTGAAATACTTTTGAAACAACTATATAATGTGCATCACCCTATGGCTAGAGCAACATGCAATGGAAACCCATATAAAATATACCTCTGTCTATGGCCGGGGACTCGATCAATGAAATTCTATAAAATGTGCCCCCAATCCAACGCTGCGTGGAGAGATAATAGCTTAATGAGAAATGTCATTTGTAGCTATGATGAAAATGTACAAATGGAGTATGAATGAAGTCCAACCGAACTCTGAAAATATTTGCCTATGTATCTTGACATTGTAAAAAATCAAGTGACACATAGTTCAGTAAGACCTCTGAAATCGACCCATTGGATCGCCTAATATGACATGGCCCATCAGACCGAAAATGTCAACAAATTATCCATCAGCTGAAAGAGACCAATATGGTCCATCGGGTTGAGAGATTTTGCAATATCTGGCCAAATTTGTTCTCACTTAATGCTGTTACATACCGTAAATTCCAATTAAATATGTACCAAAAATATATATTCCGCAAAAAAGGGGCAATTATCAATTAAATTTTCATTTATCATCTCTTATTATAATCATAAATTTCTTGATTTAATGACACAAACACATCCTCCGAAACAATAGCTTCAAAATGACATCTCAATCGACAATTTTAACAAACAAAAAAAACTTGTATGTAATTCAAGAAACTTTAATTACTAGAATTCAAAACTAGTGTTGAGTTCAGCATACAAAGTATTACGTTGTCATTTAGTTAAGAAAGCTTGCGTTGAATTCAACACGGTCTCTTAATTACGAACGTTTGTCATCTTTTAATAACGTTACATACCCTAAATATCGATTAAATATGTGCAAAAAATATATCTTCCGCAAAGAAGGGGTAATTACCAATTATAATTTAATTAATCATCTGTTAATATAATTATAAATAATTACATTTTGATTACTTTGCTTGATTTAATTACATCAACGCTTTCATCTAAAAAATAGCTTCAAATTAAATAACATGTTAATCAACTATTTTTACGAACAAAAACACCCCGTGTAGAATTCAACGTGGTCGCTTATTTAGAAAATTTTGATTACTAGAACTCGCTCCTAAGTCCCATCGTCTGAAAGAGCACCGGAGCATGGAACATTATCACATTTATTCCCGTGAACTATTAGAAAACCAACACGCATATTAATGTTTCAATCCATACACAACGAAAAATATTCAAATTCATATCACATACTAAAATGAAATTAATCCAAAAAAAAAACATGTGTACTTTTCAAATTATTCTATATTTTAAATTTAAAGACTTTATCTATAAAATAAAAGTTTAAAAATATTTTAAATTTAAATATGAATTAATATTAAACTTAAATAAATAATAATTATTATCAATAAATTATTATTTTATAATAATTTAAAATAATTTATTAAATATTTAATTTAGGGAGTTTAAAATTTAAATTTTGAATAAGATAATAAATCCAATTTGATAAATTTTCAAAAATATTTTTAAAAAATCAAACCAGGATTTGAAATACAAATATGATAGGTAAGTCAACTTCTTCCTAAATATCCAAAACACCAAATCTCGTAGAGTTCGGACAGAAACATAGGTAACTAAAATTTACCAAAACAAAAATGAACCGCCTCGAAAGTTAAACGAAAATTATTCAAATTCATATCACATATTAATTTTATTGTCCATGCCAAAAAATTTTAAATAGTAATTCGACCAATGTTATATAGAAGTTTTGAATTTTTCTTAATATTTGAAAACACAGTGGTTGAAAAGACGTATATTTTAAGAAAAAGAATTAAATATATGTTTAAAAAATAAAAAATATTTATTATTGATAGCCACAATTAAGTTTTCAGCCTCCAATAATCTTTAGGAAAAAGTCCTTGCATTGTGGAGTAATTATCCCGAGAGAGCACGTTAACGGTTATCGTGAATGAGAGAGATATGGGTTTTGTTTCAAGGGTATGTGTGTCTTTGTACTACCCTTTTTTGTCTTTGGAGGACCAAAAATTTAATTGGTTGTACCTTGAGGTTTGATCTCTACATGAACGGTTGAAAATATTTTTTTTCTTCTAAATGGTCTATTCAATAAGGACTAAATAATAAAAACCTCATTTCTTATTTTAAACGTTTTTTAACTTTATTTTAGAACATTTTACAAAGAAAATTTGTGCTATTTTTTAAGGGACAATGAAATGCATTGTATTTGGGTAAGGTAATTTAAGGGAGGATTTCATTTGGACAAATAATTTCACAAATTCTATTTAGATTTTTTTTTTTGTTTGGGTATTATGAAGAGGAATTTATTAAATTCATTCATTTATAAAATAAGAGAATAAGAGAGATTTGTAAATTCTTTCAAAACACATGTTTTTTCTAAATCCTTGGGAAATTCACTATTTCTTTAATTTTTTATCCATTTCACTTCAATCTCATGTTTTATTTTGTAATTATATGAAATTCAAAATTCTATTTTCTCTATTTCATATAATAAAAATATATTTGTAAAATAGGTATAAAAATCATAGCATTTAAATTATTAGAATAATTGAAAAGTGGAATGGTGAACATGAAACAATTGTATTGATATTCAGAAAAACAGTGTATGATACAAATATATAGGAATATTTATAGGGGACCAAGGGAACCTTAGGGTTAGAGTTTTGACCTAATGGGCCAAGCCCATATATTACATTAACATTAACATCATCTCTCAAACTCAAGGAGGTAAATGAGACGTGAACTTGAGTTTGAAAATAAGAGAGTGAAAGCGTCTGGGTGGATGAGCCTTAGTGAAAATATCTGCTGTCGGATCGGCTGAACTAATGGATTGTAGACGAACAGTATTCTGGAGAACGTGATGACGGATGAAGTAGTAATCAATCTCGATGTGTTTTGTATACATGTGAAAGACATCATCGTGAGTGATCTACATAGCATTCCTATTGTCATACTGTAAAACAATAGTAATAAGACAAAAAGATTCCCATGTTAGTAAGGAGACACTGAACCCAAAGTAGTTCTTGTGTTGCATCAGCCATAACACGATATTCAGCTTCAGTGTTGAAACGAGAAACCATAGTTTGTTTTTTATTGCGCCAAGAAATGAGGGAGTTGCCTAAGAAGAAATAATAACCAGTAGTTGATCGTCGATCGGTAGGATCTCCAGCCCAATCTGCGTCAGAATAAACCTATAGAGTAGGAACAAACTGAGCTAAGAAATGAAGTCCTTGAAATAAGGTACCCTTAACATAACGAAGGATACAAAGAACAACCAAGTAATGAGTGGTCCGAGGAGTGGACAAGAATTGCCTGACTTGATTAATGGCATAGGCGATGTTCAGGCAAGTAACAATGAGGTATACCAGACTTCTAACTAGTTGGTGATAGAGAGTGACATCCAAAAGAGGTGAAACATCTGTTGGAGTGAGTCTGATATTCAGCTCCGGAGGAGTAGTGGTAGTACTGGAGTCAGTGATGCCAGCCTTGAAAAAAATATCCGAAGCATATTTGGCTTGAGGGAGAAAATATTCATTTGAACCAAACGAGACTTCGAGACCAAGAAAATAGGTGAGCACGCCAAGATCTTTCATCTCGAATTTTCCACTGAGAAACTATTTAAATTTAGTAATACCGCGTAGATCACCCCCAATAATAATTATGTCATCCACGTACAATAAAAGAATAATAATAACATTGTCAGTATGGAGAATAAACAGGACCGAATCATGAGCACTGGTTGTGAACCCAAACTGATGAATGGAAGTGCTGAATTTTGCAAACAAGGCACGTGGAGCTTGTTTCAAACCATATAAGACACAAAAAAGGCGATAAACTTTATTTTGAGGAACAACTAGGCTAGGAGGGGTATACATATAAACTTCCTCAAGAAGATCACCATTAAGAAATATATTTTTGACATCTATCTAAAAGAGAACCCATTTTCGAATAGCAGCAACGATAAGAAGAATACGAACAGATGTAAGCCTCGCCACCGGAACAAATGTCTCTTCGTAGTCAATTCTATATTCCTGAGAAAATCCCTTAGCAACAAGTCGGGTTTTATATTGTTCAACAGAACCATCAGAAAATATTTTGATCTTAAACACCAACTTTCACCCAATGGGAGTTTTCATAGGGAAAAGATCAATAATATCCCACATGTGAGTTTTAGCGAGGGCCTGAAGTTCTTCGTCCATTACTTTCTACCAAAGAGGATTAGTACTAGTCTTCTTATAGGATTGAGGCTCATGCAAATGAAGTATAGTAGAAAAACAATGATAATCAATGAGATAAGGTGGTCGATGAGTAAACCTGGTAAAGCGGTGGAAGTGATCTGGAGTGTGGGTCTCAGAGGTAGTCGGTATAGAATCATCGGCCACAAGAGAAGTCTCAGTCATGGTCAATGGAGTTGAGGGGTGAGATCAGTTGGTGATTCTGGAATCAGTTCAGCTTGTGGTTCTAGAGTGGACTCAACATAAGGTGCAAGACTAGACTCAACTGGTAGTGCTGGAATGGACTCGACAGTACTTGAAATTGTATCCTCAGAAAATAACTCAATAAATAGATCAGTAAAGAAACTCGAGTTGGTGATGGTTGACATGTCAAATGACCGTAAGGAAAAAAAACATTTGATATTCCCTAAAAACGACATGACGAGAGATACAAAGAGTTCTAGAAATAGGATCCCAGTATCGATACCATTTATGTTCAATGTCATATCCAAGAAAACAATACAGATGAGCCCTTGGTTCCTATTTGTTGTGTTCATGTAGTTTGAGAAGAACAAAACCAACACAACCAAAAACTTTAAGTTTAGAGTAATCAAGAGGTTTATCAAAAAGACTCTCAAATGGAGACTGGTGTTGGATTGTAACAAAAATAATACAGCGATGAAGGCAGCATTACCCCAAAAACGCTCAGGACAAGATGAAGAAATGAGGATAGCAAGAATTACGTCAAGAATGTGTCTATATTTGCGTTCGGCTCGTCCATTTTGTTGGGATGTGCTAAGATACGAGCGATGGGAGAGCGTACCATTTTTGCGAATTAGGCTGAGAAAGGCATGATCCTTATATTCCATTGCATTATCTGAGTAACAAACTTTGATATTTTTAGAAAATTGAGTTTGAACCATTGAGGAAAACTCAACATATATTTGGAATAGTTCGGATCAATGTTTCATAAGAAACAATCATGTATATTGAGAGTAGTCATCCACAAAGATAACAAAGTAACTGCAACCACACATCGAGGCATAAGGAAAAGGCCCCCAAACATCAAAATGAATTAGATTAAGAGGTACAAGGGAAATAGACTACCTCTCATTGAAAGATAGGGGTGGTTGTTTTGAAAGTTGGCAATGGATATATTTGAAGAACTCATGCTGAACTAAACCTAATTGACCGCTAGAGATAAGTGTTTTGAGCCGACTAGATGAAGTGTGGCCTAACCGAGAATGCCAAATATGAGATGGTGATAGCAATAATGGTGGCCGTGGAGATAAGGATGATGATGAGGAGTAGAATAATGGTGGTGGTGGTGGTGGAGAAGTTGCACAGGTTGATGAAGGGACATGTGGTTGTGGTTGTGGTGGTTGTGGGGTTTGAGATAGAAGGTGCAAACCGCTTAGTTCAAATAGACGCCCAACTTTACGACCAATCCTAAGGGTTTATCCTGTCCGAGGATCCTGCACACGATAACTATTATTAGAAAATATGACTTTAAATCCCAATTCACAAAGTTGTCCAATAGACAAGACATTTATGGTGAGTTTCAGAATCAAATACGTGTCATGAATAGAAAGATGGGAAATGAAAACCTAACCGGTATGAGCAACACGCATTTGAGAATCAACAGTGGCATGAATACTAGGGGTAATCATAGAGGATAGTTTGGTTAAGAAAATATTAGGATCAAATGTCATATGATTACAACAGACAGAATAAAAAAACAAAGAAGAGTTATCTATAGTAAGTAAGAGAGTAGGAAAAATATTTTTACCATTCTTGGAGAAAATATGATGGAAGAATGAATCCATATCTGCAATAGACAGTGGTGGAAGTAGGATTTGAACTCTCTTTGACATTAAAAATGATCGAAGAAGTGCAACCCGCAGACATTTTTGTTAAATCGGATCAACAATATACAGAAAAGTATATTGTACAATATGAATCTAGAAAAACTGCTTCCACGGATAGATTAAGAATGCTAAAATTGTCCAAGAACCAGTCTATACTTGTGAAAAACCGATTGAAAACTCCTTGAACTGATCAAATCTCTATGATGAACCAAATCAACAATATAAATAGAATTATAATGTATCATTCAAATTTGATTAAACGGAGATCATAGATAGATCTGGAATGTTGAAATTATCTAGGAACCGATATTAAATCTTCAAGAACCGACCGAAAAATGGGTGAATCGGCATAGAAACCATACAAATATAAAGGAAAGTATTATATTCTTTAAGTCTCAAATCACAAAACATAAGCCAAAAAATAGAATCGGAACGTCTAAATATCCTAGAAACCGATCCAACTTTGTAAAAAACCAGTCTAAAAAGCCCTAAACTGGTCCAAAGAAGATTACCTATCAAGAACTGGTGACGTGGCTGAGTGGACACTAAAGTGGCTGAGTCAACAAATGTCGTGGCAAAGTCAATGCTGATGTGGCGCTGGCGTGACATTGACCGATGTTGACATGTCGTTGACTTGTGCTGATGTGGTGCTGATTGGCAAGGATTAGGGTTGACGTGGCAGATAAATTAAGCTGAACAGAGCTGCGTCGCGTGGATAAGAGAACCGAAGCTTATTCCCGCGTGTGCAGGCGCGTAACGGCTTGGAATGAAATTCTATTTGTTGGGTTGGAATTGTCTCGTTGAGAAGGTTTTGATGGTATTTTCATTGATGAATTTTGAGCACCGGTTATTGCCGTAGAGCTCAGAATCCGAGATGGTGAGGCTTAGTAGTACTGTAGGGTTTAGGATGCGCGTGCGAGCGCATGGAAGCTCTGGTGGCGATGATTTTGATGACGTTGTGCTTGTCTCTTCGATACAAAGGTTGTGGTGTGATAATAGTTGATACCAAAGCAGTGGTGAAGGTGTAGCAGTTATGAATACCACTGGAGAAAAGTGGCCGCGGAAGACTTTGAGAGGATTAGGGTTTCAAATTTTAATAGGAACAAGACCAAAAAATATTAGCTCTTGATACCATGTTAGAATAACTGAGAAGTAGAATGGTGAATATTAAACAATTGTATTGATGTTCAAGAAAACAGTGTACGATACAAAGATAAATAATATGAATATTTATAGGGGACTAAGAGAACCCTAGGGTTAGGGTTTTGACCTAATGGGGCCAAGCCTATATATTACATTAACATTAACAAAAATAATTCTGTATAATTAAAGTGATATTATTAAAATTATATTACTAAAATAGGCATAAAAATATATCATTAAAATTATATTATTTAATTACTAAATAAAGATATATATATATTTATATTTTTTATTATTAAAATTTAATAGAAGGCAAATTCTATGTACGAATACTTGTCTATACAAATAAGTGAATTATGAAATTACACAATCAAATTCTTCATCTAACAAAATTATCCAAACAAGAATTTTTTTAAATAATAAAATTTCAAAATTCAAAGTTTTGTAATTAATCCTATCATTTACAAATTCTATAATTTTATCAAATTTCTCACCTAAAGCAAATGTCGTGTTCTGTTTGGTTTACCAGAAATCTTTAAAAAGAAAATCTCTTATAAAATGTATTAAAAATATAATATTTACTTGTTCCTACCGAATTGAAATTTAAAATTAAAACTGACCCGAAGAATCGCACTGCAAATCAGTTGAGGGTGACACGATCTCTTCATCAATTTCCTAAACGGGTGCTTAATCTTGTTCGTCACCTCGGTGGCATGCAATATCTCCTCGAACTTATTGTCCACGATATCAATCCCATGGATCTTCTTGAGAATTTGGAGGCCTTTTCTTCTTGTGGTCACACTTCGATGAGGCTGGTGGGGATCTTGTTAATGAGGAGGAAGCCGAAGCCGAGGAAGCATCCAAGGATTTCCCGGGGGTGATTCTCCTGCACATATCCGGTCCAGGGGATGTTCTCGGCAGAGTCCTAGGACTCTAGTGTTGAGCTCGAGCTCATGTGTGTTGCACGTAAATCTTTAGACTTGACCAATGTAGTCCACGTGAACTTCTTTTTACATGTGGTATATTATGTGACTTCCCAAAATATCCCCTGTCACAATAAAAAATGAAAAAAAAACAAAAAAAAAGGAAGAATTCCACGGGAACCAGGAAGCATTTCCAAATAAGAAGCAATGCCAAACAGACCTCAATCTAAAGAACACGCCATCCTAATTGTGCTCTTATCCAAGGTAGAAGCTTTAAAAGGGTATTCTTCATTCGCAAGAAATGTAACAAATATACTCTTCCCTCCTAGCAAGCCAGCAAAAGGATCTTTTATGTAATAGAAATGCATACATATATCCGTTAAACATTGCAAATTGTGAAGAAAGATGGGTCAAGCCCTAATGAAACTAGGTTCAAGTGGTCTGTTCTTTGTCTATGTTTCCATGCTCTTTCAGATTAATTAATGTACTTTAACGTAGCTTTTTTTTTTTTTTTTTTTGGTTTTAAACATTGCAAATTGTGAAGAAAGATGGGTCAAGCCCTAATGAAAGTAGCTTCAAGTGATCTGTTCTTTGTCTATGTTTCCACGCTCTTTCAGATTAATTAATGTACTTTAATGTAGTTTTTTTTTTTTGGTTGTAGGAGGAAGCGAGGAAAGGAAAGAGAGAGAAATTGGTCCAATAATCGAAAGCTGCTACGATACATATATTGGTGAAGCAAATAAGGATGACTTTTATCATGCAGTTTGCAAGACCGTCGAGTACTTCTACTCACTTTTTTTTTTCTTTTTTTTTTTTTTTTAATTTTTTAATTTTTAAACCAATTAAATAGTTTTAGTTACGATTTTGGTTTTGAAATTAAAAATCAAAGCGGTTTTGGTTTGGGATAGTAATTACAGACCGAACCGTGTAACCGATATTTTAAATATAGTTTTATGACATATACAATTTTTTTTTTTATTTTTTATTATTTTTTTTTTTACAGTTTAATCCCTAGTTTATTTAAATATTTTTTATTTATTTATTGTTTAACCCTTAATATATATATAGGGTTATGGTTTTATTCATTTGTGTTGTTTCCAAATCCCAATTCCCAATTTCTCCTGTTCTCTCATCTCTGAATCTTTGAGCTCTCTCTCACTATACTTTGGCGTTGAGCCACCATTTGTGTTTTGGTTTTTTATAAAATGAAAAAAATCTTAAATGGTTTCGTGATTTCGTTATTTTGGTTTTTGTATAAAATTAAATGGTTTGATTTTAAAACCGTTTGAAAAAAAATCAGCGACTTTGGTTTTGGTTTTAGCATATGTCTAACGGTTTTGAATTTGGTTTCAAGTGAAACCGAACCAAAACCGGACTATTGACATCCCTAGTTCCACTTGAACAAAATACAATAAAAAAAATTAATATTAATTACTTATGGTGACAGAGAAATCAATCGAACGCTGGGTAGCACGCAGTTTAGGGTGCCAAAGAAGACGACGCTTGAGGAAGCATTCCAGGTATCTAAGTTCTCGATATCTCATCTTACTGATCCGTTCGAGTTGGAGTCCGCATCAGATTTTTTTTTTTTTTTTTTCTGTGTGCGTTTGTGTGAATGAATTGGACAGAAACACCACAAAGGAAAAGGAAAAGATTTGACGAAGGAAGAATTTCAGAAGATTCTGCAGGCTGTGATTCTGGACACTGGGTTTACAGGCATTGCAGCAAAAGATATACTCTTCTATATCTACGGGGTTCCGGCCAGTGCTCTATTCATCAAGCAAAGGATATTGCCTAAAGTAATTCCTAATGAAGTTTTCATTCCTTGTGTCACTTCTGCCACTGTTTTTCTTCTTGCAAAACTCAACAAGATATAATCGATTTGCAGCTAACTGTGCATAATATGTATGTGTGTAGTTATATATATTCGTTCTGTACCCATGTGTACTATTATGAAAAGTTTGAATGATGTTAGTGGGGAATGGAATGAATTACTTGGGTGCTCATCTTTGGATCGATAAGAAAATGAAGATAAAACATTAAGAGACGAACATTTACCTCGGACAAATTAGCGAAAAGTTTTCAGAGTGAGTTTTTATGTCTTTTCATGTTTGTTTTTTTTGCTTCCATATATGTGGTGGAGGATGCTGGTGCAGGAGGAATTAGACGGAGTAGAAAAGCGAACAAGATGATGAAAATGAAAATGAAAAAGAAAAATACTTTTTGACACTTAATTTTTTTTTTTTTTTTTTTTTTTTTTTTTTTAAGTTAAGAGGAAAATGTTAAAATTATCCCTAATTTTGAAGTGAAGTGTTGCAATTTCCCTTAATTTTAGATTTTTATGTGTTGCACTTAAGTTTGATGCATAAGGGGTGTAAGTGCTAACGAATAAACTACAAGAGTGTAAAATACAATTCGATCAAATCATATAGGGCAAAGTGCAACCAACATTTTTTTTTATTGATTAGTATTCTAAATGTATTTGTTGTTGATGATATTAATATTAATTTTTTTTTCTCTTGAAATATTGATACTTCTAGAACGGATATTATGTGTGGATAACTATTCAAAAATAAAAAATATCTTTATATAATTGTTATTTATTTTGATTTGCGCAACGTAAATTAATTTATTGTATTGTTCATTGAAATGATTAAAATCAAATATTTTTATTATTTAATGTGATATTACGTATTATAAAAATAATTTTTTTAGTTTCATAAATAATATTTTACTATTTTACTATGCCTAAAAATAAACTAAATTGTAAAAATTGATAACATTTATAAACTTTGTGTTTATATATATGGAATTAATTGTTACAATTCAATTTTTATTTATTATTTATTATTTTTTTTAAAATAAATATAAGTGATAAACATTAATAGCCTTAATTAGAGGTTGACATTATTAGTTTTATAGGTTACAATTTTATTTTTATTTCTCAACATTAAATTTATTTTTGCTCTGCTGTCGTAAAATATATTAAATATAAAATTAAACAATCAATTCTACACGTGCAATATCAAATTAAAAACAAATATTTTAATATAATTTTTTCTAGATTCTCATAAGTCATAATATGCCGGTCTAAAATTAGTATTTTTTATTTATTTGTGAGGAAAAAAGTTATCAAGTAATTAAATATACTTGTTTTATGTGTTTACGAACATTCAAAATTATTTTGAGTCCAACATGAAAATGAAATAACAATATTGATGGTTGTATTTATTGGAGAGAGAAAAAATTAGGCCACTGACCATTTTCATATTTCGAAAATATTTCCTAGTAGGTGAAAACATTATTATTGCTTGGTTCCAATTAAGTAGGTTATAAGATTTCTGACCATTATAATTGAGTAGTTCTTAGAAGCAGGCTACTGATTAAAAAAAAATTATGATTCTGGGTAGTAAGACAACTGACTAAATATAATGACGTTAAGCGAAATATATATTATTTTGACTAATGTTAAGTATGCAATAAAGTATTAATATTTTTGTGTTACAGTACAAAAATAATTTGTCTGCCTCAATATATTCTAAATATTAGAATTAGCATCTGCAAAAATTCTTAGGAAAAAAAATTATTTAATGGAATTCCTCTTGTATTTAAGATAGAATGGTGCCAAGAAAATTTTGGTCGATTGTTGAACGCAACTTTTTCTTCTCACGTTTTTACCTTACTCGCAAGTGCACAAGGTCAAGTTTTAATATAGTGGATCTTTCGATTGAATATCGTTCCACAGAGAAACGTGTTTGATTAATTGAATACCGTAATTTGCATAGTCTTATATTATCTCGACGGTTCAAGAATTGTTTGAAGTTTTAATTACAAACTAAGTTAAACTACAACTATTGGGTTAATTCTAATTAAGTGATTACCTAGGGATTGATTTCATTTACTTAATATATGTTTGACTTCGTTTAGTTAGCAATAACGGTGTTTATCCTATTCGACAATCTCGGTATCTTAAACTCGCTCACTACCTCTCCCGAGTGTAAAGTGGACGAATATGTGACTTCGCGTCAACGCCGAAGTCCCCCTCAATGTCTATACGACGCTTAGTCACATGCTTCTTGACCCAACCTCATGGATTGCATACTATTTAACACCATCCCAGATCGTTAAATCGTCATGATGTGTTTAATCCTAGTCCGAATTCGGGGTTACCTCTCTCGAATGTCACACCTCGTATTTTCAAAGCGAACCCTAATACCTTAACAAGTATATTAAAATTGTAGTAAAACGGTAAATACAATCGGATTTAGACAAACAACCGTTAAAGTAACATATATTCAATCCACCAAGTATTTACATGAATTACAACAACGCCTAAATAATATTTATCTAGCCTACCATGATCTTAGCCATATAAATATTAAAACAAAAGAGATTCATCATCATTAGATGTGGAAAGTTAATTACAAAGACAAAAATAAAGGAAGAACGATCAAATCTTAGAGTGGAATAGTCATCTGTCGCCAAAGATCGGTCCGGAATTGCTTCGTCTTCTCCAAATGATGAAGTCCTTCTTTCAGCTCTCAAGAATGGCTTTTGATCAAGTGTATAGTGTTAGGAACGCACTTGACAAATTGAGGGACCAAGGGATTAAATACAAGGCTTCAAAATATCTAGAAAATATCTTTTTACTCTTGTAGAGTGACCGCGGTGGCAATGGGATCACCGCTGCGGCGGTAAGTATGTCAGCTGGTTCACCGTTGCACATGCGGCGGTGAAACAGTGCATAAACTCTCTGGGCTTTCACCATCGTAGCAGTGGCCTGACCGCTGCAGTGGTGGGTCTTCAGTGTTTTCAGTTTTCTCAACAATTCTCAGCACCGCAGTGGTGGATCTGCTATCTTGAAACCTTGTTTCATTTCATTATTTTCTTCACCGCTTTCCCACCGTTTTGCTTATTTAACTAAACCACATTGACACTCACCAAAACAACCCAAAAACAATAAATAAAGACATTGAACCTTCCTAATATCAACAAAAACAAAGCCAACATGAACATTCACAAAAAAAATACCCCAGTATGAACAGTCATAAAAAAACAAACCGAGTAAACAAAAATAATCACCAAATGTTCACAAATCAACGAAAACAACAAATCAAACATTGAAAAAAAAATAAAAAAATTCTAAATCAACATTCACAAAAGGTTAAAATAAACTCTAAGATCAACAAAAATAAACTGGTGTGAATATTCACACCAAACTGTCTCAAAAACATTGACCACAAACACAAACTGGTGTCAATATTTCACCAAATCACGTGAACATTCAGCTGCCTAACGAGGGCGATGAAGGTGAACATACTAGATCCAAAAAGAATGAAGGTTGTCGTATGTTCAACTCTTATTGAATATTCCAGATTTAAAAACTCCAAATTTGTAATTTTTCATATTTGAGAGAGAGAGAGAGAGATGCAAGTGTTCATTTGGATTCAAATCTAGATCTGTGAATGTTTATTAATATACGATGAACAATGAAGGCTTACATCCTTGTTGTTGTCGATACTGAATCCCAAATCCCTAGTTTCCAGCCCACATATCCCCGTCGCCGATCCTAATTTGAACGCCACCCATTGTTGTCAGTTCATGGCCGCCAGATCTGAACCCCATCGTTGTCGTGGTGGTTGAGAGAAAGGCGATCGATGATGGAGAGAGAAATAAAGCACGAGAGAGAGAGAGAGAGAGAGAGAGAGAGAGAAGGTTGTGGCGGTTGGCTGAGAGAGAGGCAATTGGTGGCAACACAAGAGGGAGAGAAGAAAGGTTGTGGTGGCAAAGAAAGAAAGAAAGCACGAGTGGGAGAGGAAAGGCAGTGGCTAGATAAAATGGAGAGGAAGTGTTTAAAGAGAAGGTTAGAGTTTCATATTTATATAGAGGTATAATTGTTTGTTCATTATTATTTTTAACTGTCAAAAGACTATATAATAAGAGAGCGATTAAACAATATTTTTTTTTGTTTAAAAAGTTCATTGAAGAAAGAGAACGTAAAATTTGGACTAAACAATTAAAAAATCTTAAATATTTTATCAACTTGTAGAAATTGAATTTTTATGAGTTAAATATAACATTGAAACTAGTGTATCCGATCTATATAAATTCTAATTTGGAATTTCAATCTTACAATTCATATAAGGAAATTTGTAGGTTTTGGATACTAGTCTCCAGGTCTGAATCTTAAATATCTACCCCAAAGGACTAAATAATAAAATCTCGAAAGTTATATAATTGAGTTATCCAACAATTGGGTCACACCACAATACAAATTTCCACATAATTGTTGCTCCCTCGGGGATCCATATAACGTATTTTTAAAAAAAATAATGAATTTTTTAAAAATTAAATTACAATTACTTAAATAATTATATGCTTTTTTATGAGCTCGGGCAGGCCTAAGAGTTTTTCTTTTAATTATCATGGATAAGTATTTTATGCAAATTTAATATGGCATACAAAGGCAAAAATAAAAATTTAAACCATATCATTTGCTAATATTTTCTTTCACTTAACTTTACGATTAAAATTTAATAATTTGACAGAAATTTACTCTTACTTAGAAGAAATAAATAAAAATAAATAATACATTCCCAATTGCAGAAATTATATCTTAGTATCTATATAATGAAACGGGATGGACATAAATTATCTTAATAAATTTCAGTTGTTCTTTGTCTCCAAAGATTTTTTTTTTTTTTTTTTTTTTAAAAAAAGGGTCCAGATTGATTAAAAAATTAACATAAGTATAACAAGTATATTTTTTTTCTAACTTTATATATCTTATACCTAATTGAGAATAGAGAATATATATTTTTTGTATAATTAAGGAGAGATAATATATTTTTTCTACATATATAAATCAAAAAAATAATATATGGACAGTAAATTTTAGTAATAATATTAAAATACTAAATTTATAAAAATTAAGAAATAATATAAAAATATAATACACGAAAATAATGAACATTAAATTTACGAAAACTTTAGAAAAAATATATAAGATATTATGTATATTAAATTTATAGAAATTATAGAAATAATATATTGATATTAATTTATAAAAATTATAGAAATAATATATGCGCATTGGATTTGGTAATGATACTAAAACGTTAAATTTACAAAAATTAAATTAAAAAATAAATAAATAAAAAATTTAATATACATAAATCTCGGAACGAAAATTATAAAAATAATATATGGATATTAAATTTAATAATTGATAAGGGTATTTTCGGGTATCACCAAGTCAGCATCAAAGCTCCAACCACGTGTCTACTATCACCGTGACAAGGACACATTCAGGAATCCAAAGTGCCATGTAGGATTATACGCAAAACAAAGTTCCTTCCCTGGAGTTTGCTTTGCACCTAGGAAAAAGTAATGTGTCCTGCATGGACGCTACTGCCTAGAACTCTATGTCGTGCGTCTGGACAGTCCAATTCAGGGACTTAGCAGTTTGTCTCGACGGGCTCAACATTTCAATTAGTTTCACCACTAGGACTCTACAGATCTCCGTTCTCCTGTACCAGCTCACCTTCATAGGCCTGACAGAGGCCCGCTGGTTTTTCCAAATGGGCCTAGAAGCCCAATCCCGGTGATTATCTCCTAAAACGTCCCAAATTATCGGCAAAACACATGATTTTGTCTAGTTAATCTTATTTAGACATCATTAGGTAAGGTTAATCATCTTCAATGTCTATATATACTAGGGGCTATGCAAACTCGAGGTACGCCTGAATCGCTAACGCTCTAAGTTTATTTGTATATTTGACGCGTTTCTATATCTTTTATCTCTGAGCTCTTATTCTCATGACGCTAGAGGAGCTTCACCGGAACAACTCTCAGCTCAGACTTGTGCAGGTTCTACTCCTAGATGAGAAAAACTCTGGATTTCAGCTGGTCACTCCCCCCAGGTTGTAAGACTCCGATTCCGCACGTACGTCGATTTAGTTGCATTATTAAGCATTTAGAAAAATACGAGGCGGAAATATGCAAATTAAAAATTCATTTAGGGGTCAATTTGAAAATTTAGAAACTTTCAATCCAAACTTTGGGAGGTAAATTGGCATTTAACTTTTTTCTTAAAAATTTTAAGGGGTGAAATTACAAATTAAGAAAATCATAAATGATGAATTTGGATTAAAATAAAGATTTAAAGAATGAGGGGGAGAAAAGACAATTTAACAAAAGATTTATTATAAAACCTATAAGTATATATGCACATATCGCGCGTGTGTGTGCAGTGAGCTCGCCGGCGACAGAAGAGAGAGGAACGAGGTGACGTGGCAGGGGGAGATCATTTCACAAACTACTAATTACATGCATATATATAATTGTTCATGCATGTAGAGATCAGAAAAATCTATAAACGGGGAAGAGAGAGAGGAACCTGAGCACGGAGTGGGTTCGGCAGTTTGATCAGCGATAGTGAAGGGGGTGTGTGTATTCCGTTGACGGCAGGTGTGGGTTCCGTTCTGAGCAATTGTGTGTGTGTGTATTCCAGTGTTTGATCCACCATGCATGTGTGTCAGTGTATGTCATCGGTATGTGTTTCGCCGGCGTGTGCGTTCGGTTCGTCGTTAAGTGTGTGGGTTGTCCGGCGACGGTGTGGCGGTGTGTGTGTGTGTCGCCAGTGGGAGTGATCGGCGTGTATGGGTACGCTGTTATGTTTTGTTCCATCCATGGTGTGTGAGCGTTGCCATTCAGCGTGCGTGCGTATGTGTGTGTGTAAACAGTGCGTGTGTGTTCATCTGGGTATGTGCGTTTGTGCGCCGGTGTGTGGAGGTGAGGTCGTTGACAGTTGGTGGGAGACGGTGAGGGGACCAGCTGAAGCAGAAACGACAGTGTGTATGTGTTGATCGACGGCGAGCGAATGTCGTCGGCGATGGGCAATTGAAACCAGAACAGAAACAGAGAAACCGAACAAAAAAAAAAAAAAGGGAAGAAGAAGAAGAAAAAGGAAAAAAGTAAAAATTACACAAACACCTCAATACAAATCCAAAAATTTATCTCGCGGCCGACGGACGATTCGGAGCAAGTAAAAATCTAAATCGATTATCATTGTTGTTAAATTGAATTATTAGCAAACATGATTATAATTTGGAATCGTTAATTCTAATAATTTTTGTCACCGTCCATATTAACAAATGCGTACCGTAATTATTAACGAAATGAAATTTACCGAATAACAATTTTTTTCGTAATAAAAATGTGGGTACATGGGAAATTACGGAATTTAGGTTCTGCATTGCATGATTCGGTTATTTTACATAAAATATTAACTTAGGCCCTGTCACTATTAGGGTCGCAGACACTGGAGTATCGGTAGAGGATAGTCAGTAAAAACTGTTCAGAACGGGTAGCCAGGTGAGTGTACTGTTTTCTTACCAAATTATTTTCATATATATGTATATATATATGTATGTGTGTGTGTGTGTGTGTGTGTGTGTGTGTGTGTGTAAAATGGCCTTACTGAGACTAGATGATTTTATAGACGATATGGATCAAGCAGGTTTTGGGGTGAGTGAGTAAAAATAGATTTTCGTGAAATTATGATAGTTTTCGAAAGATAGTTGAGAATGATTTTCGTTGGATTTGGTGGTTTTAAAAGAGAGTGAAAAATACCTGATTTTCTAAAAAATAAAGGGTGAAAAAATGGTTTTGGTGAAATCAGACGTTTTTCTTTTTTGAAAAATGAGAAATATGATTTTGGATTAAAAATCAGTTTTGGAAATAGAGGGTAATATTTGAGATTTGATGATGTTGATCAGATGATGTTATTGATTTGTCCTTTGATGATGACGTTATTGATTTGATGATGCTATAGTATTTATCTGTTTCGGCAGAGTGATGATTATCTGCTTTGGTAGAGTGATGGTACTGATTTGATGATGTTATTGATTTGACGATGCCATAGTATTTATCTGTTTTGGTAGAGTGAGGTTATCCGCTTCGGCGGAGTGATGTTATCCGCTTCAGCGGAGTAATGTTTATCTGTTTCGGTAAAGTGATGTTAGACGTTTATAGTGCACAGTGATTATCCACTTCGGTGGAGTGATAGGTGTTCGTAGGAAGGCATATCTTACGGATGGTACGATACCGTTACAAATTCCCAATCGTGAGAGTAAAATGATCACTATGGCTAGCTAGTGTGTGTTATGGTGGAGTGGTGTGTTTGAGATGTGTGTTTGAGGTGTGTGTTTGAGATGTGGTGTTTTACTTATATTGGGTGATTTATTATTTATTATGGTGATTGGTATGATTTGATACTAGATGGATTTGGATGGAACTTATCTATATCACTTAATTTTCACTGCTTATATACTTATTCTTGATCCATATTTAATTATGGTAATATTTAGAATGTACTATTCTTTTAAAAATATTTTACTAAGAAGGTAGTACACTCGCAGGTACAACTGTTAGGAATCAGTCCCCTACTGGCACTAGGTAGAGTCCGGTGATGGTGTAGTATGGAAAAATTTTGGGAGGAGCTGTCTAAGGCGAACCTGTGAGAGCTTCATTGTTGTTATACTTTTGTTGTTACTATAATTCAGGAACGGGTACATCTCCAGTTAGAGATGTTGTATATGGTCAGAATTTATGGTTGTATATTTTGTATGCATTTTGTTGTTTACTAGTGGGTTTGACGTTAAGATGAGGTCATGTCAACGTCATACCGGCCCCACGGTGATGGGTGTCTGGGTGAGGTATGACACCACGACCCAATTTTAGCTCACTAGAAGAATTTCCAACTTATCAACTCTAACTCAATAAGAAGACTCACCTGTCACCTGACTGGATCATATTTGAGATATGTACCAATTTTATACACTAACAATAATAACACTGAAATATTAAATTTATAGAAATTAAGCTGAAGAAATAATCTGAAAGAGAAAATATAATATAGACAAATTATGGACATTAAATTTACGAAAATTATAGAAATAATATATTGAAATTAAAATAATTAATAATTATAAAATATTGAATTTTATAAAATTAAATTATATATATATATATATATATATAATACATGAAAATTATGGACTTTAATTTACAAAAATTATAAAAATAATATATCGTCATTAAATTTAGAAATAATGCAAAAATATTAAATTTATGAAAATTAAATTAAAAGAATAATATAAAAGATGAAATATAATATACGAAAATTATGGACATTAACTTCATGAAAATTTTAAAAATAATATATGAACATTAAATTTAGTAATAATACTCAAATATTAAATTTGTAGAAATTAAATTAAAAAAATAATATAAAATAGAAATAATATACAAAAATTATGGACATTGAATTTAAAAAAAATTATATAAATGATATATTAATATTAAATTTAATAATAATATTGATGTATTAAATTTATGAAAATTAAATTAAAGAATAATATAAAAGATGAAATATAATATAAAAAATTATAGATATTAAATTTATGAAAATTATAGAAATAACATATTGACATTAAATTTACTAACAATAATAAAATATTAAATTTACAAAAATTAAATTAAAAATAATATAAAGAGAAAATAATACACAGAAATTATATACACTAAAGTTATGAAAATTAGAGAAATAATATTTGGACATTAAATTAATAATATTGAAACATTAGTTTATAAAAATTGAATTAAATAATACATTAGTTTTAATTTATTTTTTTTACATCCTTCCGACATACGCTAATTTTCCTTTAAATCATCTCTAAGTACCTAGATGATTGACAAGAAATGCTAATCAATTGATTTTTATTGATCTCTTATGATATAAAAACTAAAAAAAATATAAAAATAAAATAAAATTATTGATATATATATATATATATATATATATATATACTTAAAATTTTATTTTTATTTTGTTTTTAATTTTAAAAACAATTTTCTTTTTTAAATTCAAAACCAATATGAGGTCAATATTTTATTAACTGATTTTTTAAGATTTTCAATAATATAGAAACTAGTGTATCTTATCTATATAAAATTTTGAATCGGATTGAGTTATCTAATAATTAGTCAAAATACAAGTTTTCACATAACTATTGCTCCTTAAAACAAGGAATATTTATAACGTTCCAAAAAAATAAATTAACAAAACATTTAAATCAACTTTTAACTTTATTAAATGATTTTGTGGTCTAAATAATTTACATTTTCATTTGAATTTATGGGTTAAAAACCCAAAAAATTGGAGCATAGAACATTTTATTAACTTATATAAATATGAAGTATAGAATATTTTATTAAATTATATGAATTGAATTACATATTATTGAAAGAATAATTCAATTATTTAATATCTTAATTTAATTTTGACTCTCCCAAAAAACACTAGTATATTTATTTAATACCGTCATCATACACAAATCATTAAAAAAAATTACAAGAAAAAAAATAGATTTATTAATTACTTAAACAATTATATATGGATAAAGATATAGTCAAATATATATAACATGTGGTGGATTCCTTCTTTGAAGGGGAAGTTGTTTCAGTAGAGTGGTAAATTAAGGCCCCGTTTGGTAACCATTTCCATCCCATTCCATTCCCAGATTTTTGGGAATTCTGTTTGGGAATAGCGTTTGGTAATTTTTGTTTCCGTTTCCATTTCATTCCCATTTGAGAATTGTGCCCACTTTTTTCTTAAGAAATGAGAAACAAAAAAAAGTTGTTTCTCATTATTCCCATTCCATTCCCAAAACCAATGATCACTATTCACCTACCGGCCGACCACCGTCCGCCGCCGCCGACCGCCGCCGGCCACCGTCCGCCGCCGCCGCCGACCGCCGCCGGCCACCGTCGCCGCCGCCGCCGACCGCCGCCGGCCACCGTCCGCCGCCGCCGCCGACCGCCGCCGCCGGCGGTCACCGCCCGCCGCCGCCGCCGGCGGTCACCGTCCGGCGACCGTCGCCGGTCACCGTCCGGCCGGAATTTTTCCGGCCACTTCCGGCAGTCGCCGGCGACGGCGCCACCGCCGTCCGGTCATCGCCGGGGGCACCGCCGTCTCCGACGCCGGAGAACCGCCGCCGGCCGGCGACGGCGCCGCCGGAGCACCGCCACCGCCGGCCGGCCAAAACTGAAAAGAGAAAAAAAAAAAAAAAAAAAAAAAAAAAAAGATTTTAGGATAAAATCGTTACCAAACACAATTCCCTTCCCAAAACAAAAAAAAATTATCGTTACCAAACGCAATTCTACTCCCAAAAAGAAAACAAAATTCCCATCCCATCCCATCCCATTCCCATCCCACTGCTGGAATTGAAACAGAAACGGTTACCAAACGCCACCTAATATTACCGTTAATACTAGAACTCACCATCCAACTTCAACCATTCTCTATAAATAGCATACTTATCCTCAATAATCTCATCCTCATAATTTAACGATCTTCTTTTCTCTTTCTCTAGAGGCTAGAACTCATTATCTATCGAACTCGAACGAGTCTTCTCTCTTCCTAGATTGTAATTTTTCATCATGCACTACAACAAAAATTACTTTTGAGGACACCTAAATGTGTCCTAATATATATTCTTTTCGGATACATTATGTATTGAGACAATTAAAATATGTGTCTTACAAAATATTGTCCCAATAACTTATAAAGACACTTATTTTTTTGTTGCATTAGTTTATATTTATTAGGACACTATTATGTGTCCTAATAAATCTTTTGAGCATTTGTATTAGAAAAGACTTTCGGAACTTAAATAAGTGTTCCAATAAATCTTTAATAGGACAAAACAATACATCCCTTAAACCATTAATAAATAATATATACAACAATTTAAAGTGCCCCAAAAAATAATTTTTTTTTAAAAAATAATAAATATATTTAATTTGGCTAAAACCAATAATCCAAATTTATCCAATTGAAAATCAAATATTACTAAAAATTGTGAATCAAAATCTGGGAAGAATCGAAACAGAAACAAAAAATTTATTTACTATAACAAATATGTTTACTATGGAATTCACATTTTTGTTTGAAAACAGAAATAGAAACAAAAATAAATTTCAAACAAAATTTTTTGTTTTTTGTTTTCTGAGAATAGAAACAAAATATGTTTTCTAGAGAAACAATTTTTTTTGTTTTTTGTTTTCTGAGAACAGAAACAAAATATGTTTTCTAGATAAGAAAAACAAATTTTTTTGTTTCTGTTTTTTGAGAAACAGAAACAAAATGCTGAGAACAGAAACAAAATTTGGAAACTTTTGAGAACACCGCCTCTCGCAAAATTAGCTCTCTTTACAAACCTCTCTTTCATTCGTGGCCTCTTCTCAGCATTTAGTTTACGAACCTCGTACCTTATTTTCTTTAAAAACAACCTCGTCCTTCTCTTCTCTCCATCTGCCATTGCACGTTTCTGTTTTCTGTTTACCGTTCCATATTTTCATTTTCTGTTTACCACTCCGTGATTGTCAAAATCTTCATCAAACACGACAAACAATAAACTAAAAAAATATGTTTACCTCATTAAATGTGAAATTCATACCTTGTCCTTTATTAATTGCCAAAAAATACGACTTATTTCAATCTTCAACCAATGCAACCAGTACAACAAGGAAATGCACAAATAATAGGAGTATAACTAAATAACTCTTATTCAATATAGGTCAATGCATTGGCTAAAAATAAAAAATAACTTACTAAAGATAAAGGCCAAACAATAGGTGCTCCAATCGCATCACCAACGGTCTTAAAAAATCCGTAAGATCTAATTAAATTTTCATCACTTCTTAATTAAAAAGCAAGTAGTATATCTTTATGAATATACTGATTCTTTTTCTATAGATTCACTGGTATTCTTTCTGTTCAATCAAATTCTTATTAGACTGCTACAAAAAAAAAAAAAAAAACTTAAAATTTAATAAAAAAAAAAAAAAAAAACAAAAAAAAAAAAACAAAACATACCTTGTCATTGTCAAGGGGTGTTAGTTGCTTTCCCTGCACATGATGAACATGGATAAAAAATGTAAGGAATTTAAATAACGAGTTAGTGACTATCAATAAAATTCATATGAGAGTAACACATACTAACACTCGATCTTAGCATCAATAGGGGCATTTGGGTGAAATACAGAGAGGGCACGTGCAAATTCTTCAAAACCCAAGATTCCATTCTGTTTTGTGTCAAACAAGTCAAACACCTCAAAAGGAGAATAGAAGCATCAGAGTCTATTTTGAAACTCTTTCAGGCTGTTAACCAAAAACCGATATTGATCACTGGCATTTAAAAAAAAAAAAGGAGCAACATAGTCCACTTCCATATGAAGAAAAACCAAGCAGCTACTAATCCCTATTATGTTTGTTCTTAAAAACAGATGAACAAAGTGAGACAAGTACTTTGTTCTATGTAGGTTCTATGATTGAGAAGTAATCAACAGCAATCCGAATGCTTGTGTAGAAAACGCTGAGAGCATTGTCAACTACGCCAAATGCTACAGAAATATAATATGAGGAGAAAGTATCCGATCAACAAACAAGCTCTCTTTTTTATTTGTCTTGAAGAGCGCCAATTGAAACTCTTCCTGCAAACAAAAATTGAAAATCCATCAGTTCAGTTAGATTGATAATGTGTAACAATTCCTATACAACTCAAAGGAATTGTACAGAATAAATGCAACTAGGATTGCAATTCAACACATAAACTGAAAAAATCTGAACTCTGGTGGAATAATGATATATTCAAACCTTGTTGATCAGTCCGTCATCAATTACTGCACTGCTAATCTTCTTGAATAACTCATAGAGTGCTTCTAATTCACTTACACTAACTGCACCCATGTGATACAAAATAACAATTTCATGTATAGTGCATAGGTTGTTCATTCATCGCAAGAAGAAATAAAAGATCAAGAGTTAGCATGAATGGGTAATTGAAAAATAGAAATGCTAAATCAAAAAAATGACAAGTTATACGTTATAAAGACAGCTTCTTGTTGCCATATGTTTACATATTCGACAATGCAGTTAAAACAGGTAAATGCAAATCATTCTACGATACTTCTTGTTAGTAATTCATTATGTAAATTGTGAAGCAACGAAAATCATTTTGTTAAATTATGAAACTTCAAACATACAAACAAAATAACATATGCACATAGAAAATGATAACTAAATGATCCCAGCAAAAGCATAGTATTCGCCAAAAGAGGTAAATAGAAAAAAAAAATAGCAACATTCTAGATAAAACACGCATCAAAAGTACACTAATTTTCACATTGTCCATTGGATCCATGACATGCATAATGCATTACAGATATGAAATGGTTAAAATAACAAGCTATGACAACAAGGGTAAATAGCATACACACAGTCTCTCTGGCAAGAATTTCAGGATCTTCAAGGCCCCTTGCTTGCTTATCTAGATCACAACATTGCAGCAGGAATGCACATAAATGCTTGATACCGTCTAAGCAAGGCAACATGGTCGTGTCAAGGAATCAAAACTCTCCATACCTGCTCATAAACGAAGGGTCACAACATTTCAATAGACTTCTCAATGCCCAAAAAAAAAAAAAAAGGCACAATACCTTTTGACCATTTCCGTCTACTAATCCGGATACAGAGGATCAATGGAACGTGAGTGTCCAAAATGCAACTCCTTCTGAAAATGAATTAATATAGTTGATTATCATATACTACGGATAAGAATTAGAAAATTCATAATAATCCAAAAGAAGACGTTTTGTACTCATATATTAAGAATTATCACATTCTTCTGCTGGAACACACATTTTTTTTTCCACCAGATTTTTCTCCATTACAGAGGGATAAGAATAACTGCGCATACATCATTGGGGTAATAAATAACTGCGCATACATCATTGGGGTAATAAAATAAAAAAATTTACTAAGGTATGGCAGAAAATTTAAACCTAAAACATAAACATACCTAAAACGCAGCAACCAAAGCCGAGCTTGAAGAAGAACAACTTGAGATTGAATCGATTGCTTGAGAAATTGGATCGATTGGAGGTATACCAGAAAATTATATTAGTCAGCTTAAGATGAATGGATTGAGCTTCAGGTCGAGCTCATTGCCTAGCTCAAGCGTTTGAATGAAACAAGGAATTCTGCCATTGAATAGATGACCGTGAAATAAGACCAAATGAAAAAGTAGCATTTACATCTAGGTATATCTAAAAATTAATATTTCTATTTTAGGTCAAACTCTTTTAATTGAAACTACCAAGGACCAAAGTGAAAATAAATAAAATGGAAGAGAAGTCTGAAAACACTTTAGTTCATAATTATATATACAAATAGTTTATACTTCTTTTTCAATTTGATTCATAATTGTACTTTTCTAATTAGAGATTAAAAATGAAATTTTTATTTGTGCCCTTAAAACTCTTTTTTCTCTCTATTTTATTATATATATAATTAGACAATAAAAATGAAATTCTTTTTGTCTATTTTATTATTTTAAAAAATATAATAATTTTGAGTCCTTAATAGGATACTTTTATATGTGTCCTATTAAATTTGTTTATAATATTTTTATTTTTTATTATATATTTTTTAAAATATGTCCTATTAAATAAATATTATAAAGATATTATTTTTTGGGGGGGGGCAAATTGTAAGGATACTAGGATTAAGTGTCTCAATAAGGTTTTATAAGGACATTATTTATGAATTGTCTCTAAAAAAAATCCTATTAAGTCATTTTTGTTGTAGTGATGCCTGTCGCCGTAATGACTGTCACGGGCAACGCCGCTGATTTTTCGGCGAAACTCACCTGTCAGGTGATGATCTGCCTTCAGTGGCCTCATGTTCGGCTACGATATTGGTATTTTAGGTACGATAAAAGAAACAGCTAGGGTTATTAGATTTGAGCTTTTGAAGGAAAAATTATTTAATCTTTATTGGGCTTGATCAATGTTCTTGTTATATTTAACATCGTTATATCCACAACAGAATATATATGCTTCAAGCAAAAAACAAACAAAATTAAAGATCGAAAATCTGAACGAAATTCTTATGTTCAATACGAGTTGATATTGAATATAATACGAGGTCATGCTACATTCAACATCATTAAATTTTGAATTGAAAATGATTTAATATTTTCATATTACCATATCTGTATTGAATATAATATCATATTATATTCAACATAATATCATCCGGTTTTAAACTATGATAATTCTTAAAAAAATATGAAAAATATTTTAGAAAAATAAATAATGTTTGTAAATAAAACTTTGTTAAATATAATACGATCGTGTTATATTTCAACATGATATCATGTTGTATTCAAATGAAAAAATGAACACAACAAATCAACATTATGTTGAAAATAACATAATGTTATATTCAACATCATATATTATCATAAAAACACAAAACAATCATTGCAAAACGCTTTTAAAAAATGAATGCATCACATTAAAAAAATAATATCATGTTATATTCAACATCAAACTGTTGTATAATCAAATGAAAAATCTTGATCCATGCAATTAGAAATCTTAGAAACTCTACAAGTATTCGAATCAGTGTGATGTTGAATATAACATTATGTTATATTCAACTTCACACCGTTATACAATTTATTCAAAAATCTTGATCCACGCAACTAAAATCTTGATCAACACAATTTAACGCAATTTCCTTTGACAATGATACCGTGTTGAATATAACACGAGGTCGTGTTATATTCAACATAGTATCATGTTGTATTAAACAATCTCAACACAATATTCAACTACATATATAAATCCATTCGGCAACGAAAATCAAATCATCAATAAACAAAGAAAACAAGCCAAAACTTTTTGGAAACAAAAGAAAAAACGAAAATCAGATCGGCACGGGTAATGATAACGAACCTTCATCAATCGGGAAATTTAAGCATCAACTCTTGAAATTGAGAAGTGAATGCAAATAGTAAGTGAATAAACGAACGTACAGTGAGATCTACAAAGATTTTTCGAGGTTGACGAAGCGCGAAAAAGCAGAAGTTGACGATGAATCAATGAATTGTCAATGCCGACGAAGACGAAACCTGAAGTTGACGATTGATGTGAAGTTCACGGGAGGACAAAATCATCCAAGGAAAAAGCCTACTTAACAAAAAAGGACTATTTGGTAACAACTACCGCATACTATAGGACTATTCGGTGCAAAATAAAATTAGTGGGGCTATTTTGTAATTTGAGCCTTTTAACTGGACTATATGGTATTTTTCCTTAATTATTATATACGTTTCTTTTTTTTTAAAAAAAAGAAAGGGGTTTCCATCAAATAATTATGAACATAATCTTAACCATAGATTCGGTTTGTATAATTTTGAATATCATTTTGTAATAAATATCGAGTATTCATTAAATATTTTTTAAATAAATTTCAATTATAATCAACTAGATAAGTACCAATTATTTCATTAAATATCTTTCAAATAAATTTCAATTGCATTCAACTAAATAAGAGTTCTATTTTACTTGATCAATTCTAATATTTAATTTTGAATCTCATAATTTTATAATATCAAAATATGATACTAAATAATAAATTAACTTATAATTAAAAGTCAAACTATAACATAAAATGAACAAATAAAATCCAAAAAATATTTAAAATTCAAGTATAAAACGATTTTTTTTTTTTTTTTTAAAGTAACCAACTAGTTCTAGTTATTAGAATATTCCATATATACAAAAGAAATGTTTTCTTTTGTATATTTGGAATTATATAATTACCTAATTTAATTTAGTATTTATTTTGTTTCCATATTTGAATATTATGTTTCCTTTCATAATTCATCTCCCAACTTGTATAATTAGGGGAGATTGTTATCAATAAACATATACAAGTCATTTCTCTATTTGATATGGTATCAGAGCATTCGATCCAAAAACTCTAGCTGCTTATAGAGAGAAAGTTTACAGCCGCTGCTGGCTTTCATGGCCTCTGGCCACGAACTCTGACAACGGCTGCCATGAAACAAGCTCTATTGTCCAATTTTCATTTTTTTTCCTACTATTTTCTCTTTTGAAATACCCACTTTTTTTTTTCTACTATTTACTGTTTTGAAATACCCACTTCTCCATCACCACTATTTCCAAAAAATCCTCCCTCTCTCTATCCCTCTCTCTTTCTCTCTTTGTAGATCTCGATCTCGAGATTGACTCCTTCCTCCGTCTTCCCCCTAAAGTTCCTTACGACTGCTCTGATACCATATAGAATAGAGAAATGACTTGTATATTTTTATTGATAACAATCTCCACTATTTATACAAGTTGGGAGACGAATCACTACAACAAAAACGGGTTTTAGCGACAATTCTATCAGCCGCTAAAAACTCATTCTTTAGCCGCTAAAAATTTTAACAGCAATTCATACAACTGCCGTTAATACTGCAGTCGTTATAGGTTATACCGGCTAATTTATAATTTCCGCTAAGAATTAGTCGCTAAATATAAAAGATTTAGTGGCTATTTAGATTTCATATTGCGGCAAATTTAAATACCACAATAAATAAATAAATAAATGGGTTAATTACACTTTATCCCCATGTGATTTGATTCATTTGCACTTTACTCCCCTGTGGTTCAAACATCGCCATTTACCCCTCTTGTGGTTTGTGGACCTAAGTGCAATAGTTACTCAGTTAACGGAAAGATCAAAATTTCAATTTTACCCTTATGTAATTATTTACTTTTGGGGGGTGTAAAGTGCAATTAACCTAAAGGCTTTACTCTCTTTCTCTCATCTTCACTGAGAGAGGCTTTATTCTCTCTCTCTCTCTCTCGTCTCCGCTGAGAGCCTTCGCCGCCGACCTCGCCATTTCGTCACCATCCTCGATTTGGTCACCTCCCATCAACACCACCACCATCTCCATCGCCAGACCATCACCATCGCCTACCATCGACACCACTAACCATCGCCATCAGTCTTTTTTGTCTAGTGTCTGTCACTGCTTCTTCATCTTTGCCGTCACCGACACCGTCTTCCCCATCTTCGCCGTCGTCCTTGTCTTTCTCTCCATTTCGATTTCGATTTCGAAATCGAAACCCTTACAGCGAAGACGAAAACGTGAGGGTTTCAAAATCGATTTCAAAATCTGTCACGGCGAAGACGAAAACGAGGGTTCGAAATCGATTTCGAAATCGAAATGGAAACCCAGTTTCGAATTCGGTTTCGAAATCGATTTTGAAAACCACCCAAGCTCAACAGATTTGAAACCATACCATGATCGGGGTATGAAATTCGATGGCGGCGACGGTATGAAATTCGAAGAAATCGGAATCCGGAGGCGACGATGGCGGTATGACATTCAACATTATTGTTGTTCGTCTTGGTGGTGTTCGGCGGTAGTATTGTTTTTTGTTTGGGAGGTGTTTGTGGTGGTAAAAATGGTCCCTGGTGGCAGTGGTGGTGTTCCTGTGGTGTTTGGCAGTGGTGCCCCTGGTGGTGGTGGCGGTGGTGGACATGGTCCCTAGTGGTGGTGGTGGGGATTTGGGGAAGATGAAACGGTAGAGGTGGTGGAGGTGGAGAAAGTGAAAATCAGTGAAAATCACGGAAATCTATCACCAAACTTCTAGCGACAGAGAGAGAGAGAGAGAGAGAATGTGGGTTTGGTTATTTTAAAATGAAATTGAATTCAATTGAAAATATTTTTACTTGAATTCAATTAAAATTAAATTCAATTAAAATATTTTTAGAAATTGAAATTAAAAATATTTCTAATTGAATTCAATTAAAAATATTTTCAATTGACTGAAAATATTTTTAATTTCAATTTTTAAAATTTTTTAATTGAATTTAATTTAAATTGAATTCAACTAAAAATATTTTCAATTGAAATTAAATTAAATTTCATTTAAAAATATTTCAAGAAAAAATAAATAAAATACATAATAACCCCTCAAGATATTGAAGATGAACTGTATCTCCAAATTAAGTATTCTGAGTATGGAAATAAATTACATTATCACCTTTTAATTTATGTTTAAATTTTGAATTAATCACTAGAATTTTTATTTAGTTATCCTTATATTCGGATTCAATAAATTAACCCTTGACCTTATTTACAAATGCATTTAGCGCTAAAAATGGATTTTTAATAAATAAATGATATTAATTAACAGACATGAAAATCAATAAATACTTAAATAAAAAAATGTGAGATTTGAATAATCAAATGAAATTAATAAGATTGATTTTAAATAAAAAAAATTGCATAATTTGTTGCTACTTCCATAGTACCATTTTCCCTTTGAAAGTTTCTCACTTTGAACGACTTTCAAGTGGATTATTCGATCACATTTGTATTTTTTTTTTTCGAAATCACCACCAAAAACACTTAAAGAAGACATCAAAAATAAAAATATTAATTATGGATGAAAAAAAAAAACAAGTGAAAAGTGTTGGTTTTGTGCAAAAAAAAAAATGAGTGAGAATATGTGGACTTATATAGAGAAATGTGGGGGTAAAATGGGAAGAAATAAAATGTATTTTGGAGGGAAAAAGCACAAAAAACAAGCCCAACCTCGCCGCAAGCGCGTGAAGCTCAATTCTGTCAACTTTGACAGAAAATATTAGTTTTACACTTAGATCCAAAACCATAGGGGAGTAAATGGCGACGTTTGAACCACATGGGGGTAAAGTATAAAGGGGCCAAACTACAAGAGGTAAAGTATAATTAACCCTAAATAAATATTAAATATTTATTTACATATTTAGTAGCAAATAACGATTTAGCCGCTAATATAAAAGATTTAGCGGCTATTTAAATTTTGTATAGCGGCAAATTTATATGCGACTAAAAATACATAAAAAATATTAAATATTTATTTTTATATTTTGTGGGAAAAAAACAATTGAGCCACTAAATATACAAGATATTTAGCGGCTAACTTAGATTTCGTATAACAGCAAATTAAAATGCCGTCTTTTTATATTTAGTGGCAATTAATGATTTAACCACTAAATATTTATAAGATAATCTCAATGAAATAAGATAAACTTTAGGGAAAATTATATTTTAAAGCCTCCGGGTATTGACACTTTTCTAATTGGTCCCTCTTCGTTTGAGCGTTTCATTTTAAACCCTTTAGGTATCAACATGTTTTTATTTGGTCCTTCTGTCAAGAAAAGTGTCAATACCTGGAAGGTTTAAAATGTAATTTTCCCTAAACTTTAATATTAATCACCAACAAAAATCCGATTGAAAATATATACAAATAATTGAAAGCGTAGATCTAGTATCCCCAAACAATGCTAAAAACAATACTTCAATGAAATATTATTAAATTGAACTCCTAATTTAACATAAATCAATCATCTAAATTAATAATATCTCCCTTGGAAGAGTGCAACGAATATCAAACGCCTAATTAGCCAAAAAAAAAAAAATAACATCTGCACGTATATGAAAACAGAAACATCAGACAAAAAAAAAAAAAAAAAAAACAGAAACAACTTAAATAATAAATGGCGTTTACGCAAAATTTCGACATACTTCCCTTTGTTTACCCAACATTCTCAAAGTACTTGTCATTTAAATAACACTATCAAATATAACTAACACCAAACAAGATAATAACCAATCCAACCACAACAATCAAAGTGGTGTTTAACAATTATTTTCAAAATTAACAATATAAACGTTATATAAGTCTATCACTCAGGACACCAGAGCCCACCACCCAGTGCTACTGGAACATACCTTGAGTACGGATTATCAAAACCATAAGATCGCTCTTATATCACTTACGAAACACTTGTCTCTTTTTCTTCGTTTTTTCCATCTACAATTCAAAATGAAATAAAATCGCAAATCCATAAAGATTATGAAAATAATAATGTTTTATCAATAAAATATCACTCAATTGTTCAGAACACTTGCTTGTTTTACCTTGTATTCTTAAACATGAAAAATCGTTTTCAATTCCAAAAAATGGCATAATTAAACCTCAAACTAAGTTATAGATACGAAAAATATTTAAAAATTTAGAATAAAAAAAATATCAACAGTAATTTTTTATATTCAGAACATAACAAAAAACAGAGAGAACAACTATTTGTTTTGTTCTGCGGACATAAACAGAACATCAGAACAGAACAATTGTTCTGTTTTGTTTCTGTCCACAAAACAGAACAGAACAGCTGTTCTGTTCTGTTCTGTTTCTGTTTTGTTTTAACAAAACACCATGTTCTGTTCTTTTTTTTTTTTTTTTTTTTTTTCAAAATAGAACAAAACTTCTGGAACAATTTTGATAAGAAACAAAACATTTTAGGAAAATTTCTTTATCACCCAATTCAACACAATGATTTCAATAAACAATCAAAATTTTAACACAACGATTTCAGCACAATTTTTTGTATCATCTAATTGAACGATAATTTACCGATTGAACTTATAGGACGAAGTAAAAATTACTTACAGAATTTTTGGAAGGTTGAGTTGGATCATTCAGAATATAGGTAACTTGAACCTATCAAAATTAAGTAAAAAAAAAATGCACATGATAATTACAGCATAACGTAATAGAAAAGATAAGAGTTAATGATTTCATTACCTTCTTTAATTGAGACCTATAGTTTGATGATGATAAATTTTTGCGAGATTCAGTTGAATCATTCGAAGTATAAATAGCTAGAACCTATAAAGAAAAAGTAACATAAACACACGATAATTATATCAATAAGGTAACGAAATAAATACGAGTTAATTAGTTTTTTACCTTTCTAGTTTGAGACCCAAAATTTGATGATGTCAAATCTGACTGTTTTATTACCTGCTCAATTTGATACTCAGACAAATTTGTTCGAGATTGATTTGAGGTATCTGTATTTTGTGAAATTCCATCAACCTATCAAATAAATTCACATATATGTATTGGTCAATATAAATAACATGATACATTGATAATGGTAAAATCAAACATTGACATATAAAATATTATTTGAATTAATCGTGTTATTACCTTCGCCATTTGAGACTTACAATTCCACGATGACAACTTTTTAGAATTTTGATTTAAGGCATCCCAAGAGTTAGAAGTGACTTGAACGTATCACCATATAATTCACATATCCTACATGATATAAATACAAACATTATAAAACAATTCACAATGAAAAACTACGATAAATTAAATAAGTACAAACATTCACCTCAGGTGTCCTTAACATGATATTAGCTTACAAATTTTTGGAATTTTGATTTGAGGTACGCTGAATGTTAGAAGTGACTTGAACCTATCAACGTATAATACACATATCCCACCAATACACATACAAACATATAACATTATAGAATAATCTACAACGAAAAACTAGGACAAATAAAATAAGTACAAACACTCACCTCAGTTTTACCTAACGTGATGTCACCTTGCACTTCTGGTCCTTGTTGCCTTGAAACAAATTTTTCAAACAATTGCAAACAGTTGTCCATTTTTTATTCCATCTCTGCATTCTTATGTTTCATTTCTTCTGGCTCTTTCCCCAATTTTTCATTTTCTTTATTAATCGGATTATTCGATATTACAATATTATCTATTATATTAGATTGTTTGCCACATATAACTGAACGAGTAGGCCCTAAGCCATATGTACGCACATGATTATATCGATCTTTTCCAATTGCTCAAGCTACAACATCATCCACTAAATTATCTTCTAACATTTCTGTTTGCTAAGACATCATACTCTCAATGTTTGTCTGTAACCCAATGTGCAACAATTAGAGTATATATCTCATTTCACATATATGTTATGTAACTATTAAAAACTCTTACATACAATTGCATTTGATATTTCTGTATTTGTATGTTTCTCCGGATTTTGTTTATGAGTAGCTAAAAAAATGTCAACTCAAGTTGGTAAAGAACCATCACCATGTCTTGCAATCTATTATGATCAAATAATTTTAAGTCTAAATAAATAGAACTTTCAAAAAAATAATAATTAAAATGCTTCAATAAATACATAGTTACCTCCTCTTCATGTACTTGAGCAAAACTTTTTGTGCCAGCAGTGTGAGCAATCTTTTGTTTTGAGCGATTTTTCTTATAAGTAGCACTTCCCTTCTATAATTCAAGTAATTAGTTTTTACGATCAAACGGAACCTCGCATAAAAAAAGTAAGCAATAATTCTACAATTTACAAACTTTTGTAATTACCTTAGCTTCATCAATATTCCAATATAGAACTAATTTCTCCCATTGAGATTGCAACACCCTTTCGGGTGGATTTTCGAAACACCTTAGGAACATCGCTCGCATGAAAATATTTATATTTCAAGCTTCCTTTCCATTCCTTACATTTTTTCCCTAATGATTTCATTACCCATATCTTACCATGCAGATCAGCCACAAATGTTTTCAACCAAAAATGTTTTCTACAACAAAATGTTTATAATTTCATACCAATAACAACATAATAAATAATTACATTGAAATAATAATATAAGTTGTACTACCTCAGTTAATGCTCACATCTCATCCTTACTATTTCCTAGTACGAATCTCCAACTTTTATGATGGATAGGTGCAATGTCCTCATTATGTGCAAGTGTACCAAGAAATATAACTAGTACTTTGTAATTCACACCAACTGGTTGTCCCAATTCATTGAGTTTAACGTTAATTCGTTTTTCCTCAAGTAAGTTCCACACATTAGTTGCACGTGTTGGGCCTCTAAGTTGCTTTTTAGAAGAATCTATAAAAGAAGATATAATACGTTTAACAATAATATAATTTACTATGTGCAAGATAATAAAATTAAAAGTTCAGTAAAAGTTCTATTGATTATTTAAAATATAGAAAGGGAAATTTACCATTTTCTAAGTTATTCAAACTCTCATCATCTGATGTCAACAATGAGCCATTCGATATATCATCGGCATCTTATTTACTTTCATATTCACAACGCTCTATGTGTAAATGTTTCTATATCAAGAATAAGAAAAAACATGTCAACAATTTAATATAAAATATAACATTAACAGCATTTTAAGTTGGCAAATCAATTTTTATACCTGAAATTACAATCAAAACTAAAAAGGTAAAGACAATTTTTACATACCTAGAATCTTCAGACTTTGTAATAATATATAGGATAAAGTGAAATATGCTGAAAACAAATACGACCAATAGGGTGAAACCCAAAATTTAATGAAAGGACTAATGACTTTCCTCCAATTCAAAACCAAAACAAATTAATGTACTAATTAAAGAAAAAAATTATTCTAGGGAAGAATCAGACATCACATCATATTCAGTTGAATCATCTTCAGAATCGTCTATAAATTCTCTTTTCCTAGTATTCTTGTCATGAACAAAAGGGTTTTCTATCTCAGTGCCAATCATATCTTCTCTGGCCCATCTCAATGTATCACTGTCATCCCTTGCATTACTTATAGCTTCATTGTTGTATGCTTCAACTTGCCAATTCTGGTCCATTTCCTTATCAAGTTGTTCATCGCCCATATCAAACAAGTCCCTAGGAGTTCTCTTTATTATAGTGTGCCAATCTTTATCCGATGAGTCTTGCACGTAGAATGCTTGTTGAACTTGTGATGCTAAAATGAAAGGTTCATCTCCTAGTCGCTCACCAGACCCTATTAACTTATAGAGATTCACAAGAGTAAACCCAAGTTCGCCCTTTTTTATTCCTCTACCTTCGAGAACGTCAACCCAATTGTACTTAAACAAAACCACTTTCAGTTCCTCATAATAGTTCAACTCAATGATTTCTTTTATTACACCGTAATAAGTGACATCTCCATCAACAGGATTAATATCTCTTGCATTTGCAAAACTATTCGTCTTAGCAGTTAGAACAACACCACTATTTCAAGTTCCCCCCCCCCCCCCCCCCCCTCCCTATCTCTCGTGTGGAATCTAAATCCATTCACAAGAAACCATTTGTACCTCTTAGCCATATTCAGTGGACCACGAGAAAGCCATTTAATTTCTTTACTTATTTGATCATTTCCTTGCAAGTCCAACATAGCAACCTGCTCATATATCCTTTGTTTTTCCTTGGAAGAAGAAAAGTATATGGAAGTGTTAAACATTCCAAATTTGATACGTACATGGGATTTAAACCAATCATGAAAACTTTCTTTTCGAATCCGCTCAATCTCTCTTTCTCGCAATCTTAAATTTCGATTCTTTCTCTTAATAACCGTAAGGTGTTCCCTGCATAAGCAATTCCCATGTAACTTATTTGTGAAGATAAACTAATTCAATTATTAAAATAATACTTACTCAAGAAATAGGGCAATAGAATCAAAGTTGAAAAGCACAAATCTATGTGCTCGTATCTTCTTGATCTCATCCAACACAATTAATTCTGACTTTCCTAATGGTCAACCTACTTGCAAAAAAATAGATTGCACTTGTCGTATTTCACTACCATTTGCTTCATAATTTCTTGTAAGCCGACTTAATTTTGACTCCACACCATTAAGATATCTTGAACAAAAAATAAAACATTCTTCTACTAAATACCTTTCCGTAATAGAACCCTCTAGATAAGCCATATTCAGCACATATGATTTTAGGGTAAAAAGGAACCTGGAGATCCACAAAATTTTATTGCATATTAGATATTAAAATCTTAAATATAATTGAAAAAAAAAATACTAAAACAATATAACTTTATTTAACATACCTCTCAACTCTATAGATCCATCGATAATATACAGGCCTAACAACCTTTACCTCTAATGGTAAATGAACAGCCAAATGAACCATTACATAAAAAAAAAAAGAGGAGAAAAATCATTTCCAAATTTGATAAAATCAATGCAATCTCGTGTTCTAGTTGTTCCATCTCGGGAACGCTTATCACTTTGCAACATAATATTCCAAAAAAATCACAAAATTCTATCAAAACAGAACTCACTTCTTTTGGTAGCATTCTACGCACAGCCAGAGGAAGTAGTTGTTCCATCAAAATGTGATTATCGTGACTCTTCAGCCCAACTATTTTACGTTGCTTTTCTTGCACGCATCTTGATATATTTCTTGAATATCCATCTGGAACCTTGACATTTTTCAACACTTTACAAAATCTATCCTTCTCACTTGGCGTCATTGAAAAACAGGTAGGTAGCAAATACATTTTATTTCCTCTTTGTTGTGGGTGAAGATCATCTCTAATTTTCATATCCACCATGTCAAGACGAGCCTTTACACCATCCTTTGTTTTTCCTTCAATATTTAGAAGTGTCCCCAAGATGTTATCACATATATTATTCTCTATATGCATCACATCCAAATTATGACGCAATAAGTTATTCTCCTAATATGGCAATTCAAAAAAATATACTTTTCTTCTTCCAATTGTAAAGCGGACTCCTATCTGTGTTTCCTTCAGTTTCACCTCTTTTCCTTTTACTTTTCTTTGGGATAAAATGTATTTTTCTAAGAGTACAAACAAAACCATGCAACTGAGCTAATACCTCAGACCCACATGAAGGAACAGGGGCTAAACTTTGTTCCTGCTTTCCATCAAAAGACCTCTTGTTATATCTGTACTTGTGGTTGATACCTAGAAAATGACGATGACCCATGTAACAATGTTTCTTACTATTGTATAACCATTTGCACCAAGTATGTTTGTTACAAGTAGGATATGCCATTTTACCCTTAGTGCTCCACCCGGATAAATTTCCATAAGCTAGAAAATCATTTATTGTCCATAATAATGTTGCCCGCATCTGAAAATTTTGCTTAGTTGAGATGTCATAAGTGCGAAATCCGTATTCCCACAACTAGTTGAGCTCATCTATCAAGGGTTGAAAATACACATCAATCATATTTCCAGGAGCAATAGAACCTGGTATAAGTAGAGATAATATGAATGAAGGTTGTTTCATGCATAACCAAGGTGGCAAGTTATAAGGCATTAAAATAATAGGCCAAGTACTGTGCTTTATGCTCATAGTTCTGTAGGGATTAAAGCCATCACTTGCCAATCCAAGTCTCACATTACAAGGGTCAGAGGAGAATGACGGATATATTGAATCAAAACCTTTGCAGGCTATTGAATGTACATGATGCCTTAAAATCCCATCATTTGTACGGTGTTCATTATGCCATCTCATCAACAAAGCCGTCTTTGATGACATAAAGAGCATTTGCAGCCTCGGCTTTAACGGGAAGTATCGCGATACTTTAGCAGGAACATGATGACTTTTTACAGAAGAAACAATTGAACTATCTTGATCTTCATTTTCATTTGACTTCCATCTAGATGCGCTACATTCAGTGCACGTTTGAAGTTTCTCATTTTCTTTTCAATACAATATACAATCATGAGGGCATGCGTGAATTTGTTCATAATTGAGTCCTAATTCTTTGATAATTTTGTTAGTATCATAAAAGGTTTTCAGCAATTTTTCTCCTTCTGGTATTGCATCTTTAAGCAATTCAAGTGTCATAGTAAATGACTTGTTGTTCCAACCAGATAGACATTTTATATGAAATAGACGAATAACAAAAGAAAGTGCGGTATATTTGTTTCATTCTGGATATAGCTCCTCGTCTGCCTCTTGAAGCAATTTATAAAATTTCTTAGCTTCATCATTAGGCTTTTCTGTAGACTGTGTTGGTTCTCTAATTGACATCTCTCTAACTTCACATTCATCTTACTCAGCTCTTCCAAACGCCTCAAATAATAAATCATGAATATCATCATTCCCACTAAAACACATCCTCGAACGAGCATGATTTGACAAATCATAATTTGTTACAGATTTTCCATGGAATACCCACTCCGTGTAACCTTTAGAGAAACCATCACATATTAAGTGGTCTTTTACATCTGCTCTATTCTTTCTTAAGACATTAACACACTTAATACATGGGCATAATATCTTCCCTTTATTCGATGATTTTTCAAAAGCAAAATTAAGAAACTGATCCACCTGAATAATGTATTCATTGCTACACCTGGACTTGTACATCCAACTTTTATCCATTAATGTTGTTCACGAATTTAAATGTTTATATATCTGTAAAAATAAATAAATAACTTAAAGAATATTGATTAATAATTCAAAAAAGAAAGACATTTTAAAGGTCTAAATCAAACAATATTTTCAACTCTTATAATCTTTTGTCACATAATATCTCTATAAAACTAACAATCTATCCGACACGGTTACCTTCGCATGTCCACGCCGTGTCGGAATTTCACTTTTATTGTTTGCGCTCATATATTTTTCATATTTCATGCCCCTTCCTTCCTATTCCTTTGTTGTTTCCCAATTCAACATGTCAAATAGATTGAGGGTATTCGAAAATCGCATTTAAACCATTACTGTTCACCCAATTTATTGGGTTTGGATCTATCTTGCTTTTAGAATCAAAAGCATGAGAGAAGTCTATTAATATCTATAATATGTTCATTGAAAATACTGATCCCCCCAAAATCATTTAATCAGTGAACTGAAATTCTCTAATATTACCAACTTGAAGATATCTAGAATTTGATAATATATTATGAGATTTTATAGTCAATTGGAGACAATCACTCAATTTTACTACAAGTAGCTTTATCACCTATATGTCTGCAATCCTAAACAAAATACATCCTTAATCTTCAAATAAAGCTTTAGGATACTACTAGATACTATTATATAAACAAACATGGTAATCTATCAGAATGTATGATTTCACATCCTAATTTTCTTGAGTTTGTTTTTTTAACGAAAATAAATAACACTTCTACTTCTCTCTCCCACTTCACCCACTAATAGACTTCTACTATAAATAAACTTCCTGAATATTAAAACTACAACCGCCCCACGTTTTTTAGATTTTGTATTTCTCAATGTGAAAAACAAGTAAGCATGCTGTAAAATTAAAATAAATATTAATAATCGTCTTCACTGCTAGTTTATAAATAAAAAAAAATAAAAAAATCAATGATTTTCTATGAGACTATTTCAATGTACTGTTTAAAACATTGTATAGTTCATCCGAATAGCTTACCAACCAATATCATTTAAAGTCCACTTTTGAGTTAGATTTTTTGCTAGGTGGCCAACAAAATTAATCAGCCCTTCAGGAATTTGATAAAGAGATCGAGTCGCCCTCAACTGGTTTGCAGTGTGATTCTTCAGGTCTTTTTTAATTTTTAATTTTTAATTTTCAATTATTTTGTTTTGGAATTAGTTTTTCCTTGACTTTTTCTTTAATAATGTAAGTAGTATTAAGTTTTTTTTTTAAGAAATAAATAAATAAAAATAGTTGGTTTTTAAATTGTGAAATTTATTATATTTTTCTTTTAAACAATTCACTTTTAATTATTATAATTTTTTTATATAATAAATTTATTTGAGATTCTATTTTTCAATGTTCCAAAGTAAGTTAAAAATATTTAAATAGTTAGTCTCTTTTATTAGTTTCTTTACTTGATTTTCCATGAAGATATTAATAATCACTATTAGTACATCTGATTTTTTTTTATTTTTTTTTTTCATTGCATATGGATTTAACGTGTTTTAATTTATGTGCAGGTTTTCCAGCAATTCACTAGAATAAACGTGATCATGTTCTATGCATCGGTGCTTTTCCAGATAATGGGGCTCGGGAGTGACACCGCACTTATGTCGGCTGTGGTGACCGGTTCCGTCAATACGCTGGCAACTTTGGTTGCTGTATTTTTCGTTGATAAGGTGGGGAGGAAGACTCTGCTTATTGAAGCTGCCTGCCAAATGCTCGTCGCCCGGGTTTTCCTTTGCCTCCTAAATTGAGCTTTTTTAATTATGGTTATTACAACCTCATTTAAACAATAATAAATTAAACTCTAAGATTAACTCTATTTTTCTCCCTTTAATTAGTCTGATTTTAAAAGTAAAATATTAACAAAATTATTTTAATCCAGACATTTTTTGTTATAAGAATCTAATCTAGAAACTAAAATTTTAAAATTATAAAAATTATTTCTCACAAAAATAATTATTTTCAATTTGAACTAACAATAAATTAGTAATATTTTTCAAAATTGTTTAAATGATATTTCTAAATTATTAGAAAAATAAATGGCGAAATACATTTATTTTCTTGTGTGTTTAAATAGTTAATAACGGTGGAATTCTGGCAGTTTACTTGAAATCCAGCAATGTCATTCCCCAACATTATGCCTACGGTGTCCTTGTCATGATCTGAATCTTTATTGCCGGTTTTACTTGGTCGTGGGGCCCGCTCGGCTGGCTTATCCCTAGCGAAATCTTCCATCTCCAGACACGTACCGTTGGGTTCTTCTAGCCATCAGCACGAACGTGACCTTTACGTTCATCATCGCCCAGGCTTTTCTTAGCATGCTATGTACCATGCTCTCTGACACCTCCTTCTTCTTCTCCGCCTAGATTGTGATCATGGGCACTTTCGCTATGTTTTTTTTGTCGAAGACTAAGGGTATTCCACTCGATGAGATGGACAACAGGGTATGGAAGAAGCATTGGTTCTTGAAAAGTCAATTTGATGAGGATGAAATTGATGTCGAGGGAGGAGACATAAAAGACCGTCAAGTTTTGTAGCTTTCCCTTTAATATTTTGATTTTTTTTAAAAAGAAAAAGAAAAAGAAAATTAAGAAAATAAAGTTCTTAGAGGGCAGGTTAGAACCAGCAGGTATAGACTGTTTGTTACCTACATCTAGGTTGTCTACTCTTGGGTAGAAGAAAGAGCATAGGAAGCCGCCCCAGCTTTCCAAACTTTTCATTCAAAACTTTCGTCTCGAAACTATGTGTAATATCTCGAAAATTTATATGTTTGAAAAAAAATAAAAAAAATATTCCAATATTCATGGAGGACGGTGTTGTGGTACAAATATATAGTTGATAATTTTTTAAATTAAATGTTAAATTTATATTTTTGAAAAATATTATTTTATATAAGTTTGATATTTTTTTTGAATTTGTTTTATAAATTTATGGTATAAATAATATTTTATAATTTTTAGGAGTTAAATGTTTACTTTAAATTAATTTTAGAAGTTTTGGGATTAATGTGTTGTTTAAAATATATTTTTGAGAGTTTTGGAGTATAATTAATATATATATATATATTTTTTTTAATTTTAAAAGGGGTCTTAACATAAATAAATAAATATATAAATAAATAATGGTCAAAATGGTTTCCTTCCTTGAGGAAGGAAACTATAATGGCCATATATATGTCTTTATAGGTGGCATGTTGCATGTGTTTAGATATAATAATAATAATATGCCAACAACATATCACTTAGAGATAAAGAAATAGGGAGGGATCAGTGGGGCAGTCAGTTGGGCATGAATTAATAAAAACCCTCATTTTCATCTAAAAACCAATATAGTTATTTATTTATTTATAATAGGTTTTGAGTGTTTTTAGTGTTTCGACTTCAATTCGGATTTCGGTTTTTGATTTCGGTTCAGGTTTCGACTTCGAATTTTAGGTAGAATTTCTAACTCTTTTAATATATGTATTTAATTTTCCTATTATGTAATTTGTGCTATTATGGTTGTTGAATTTTAACTATTAAATTTTATGAAATAATTGTGATTATATAAAAATTATGTGAAAATCATGCTTATATTGTTTATGTGTTGTATTAATTAAATACATGTATTACAGGGGTTGGAATTCTACTATGCGTTGGCTCACAACTCCACAATTTTTATTGCAAGGTCGGTGAGAACGAAATGATGACTGAAAATATATTTGACTTTCTATTTGTAAAAATTGTATTTATTATTTACCGTTGTAAAACTGAATTGATGTATTCGATAATGAAAATTATTGTTGAATTTTTAATTACTAAAATTTGAGAATTTACCCGGATATCATAAAATTCATACTAACAATTTTTATAAATTATCATGCGATATTATAACATATTCGATTATATCAAGTAAATTATAAATATCATATGATTATCGTAATATCATAAAATAAATATCTTACTATATCATATACATTCCCAGTATATGGTAATATTTGAATGTGAATGTAATTATATTATATTAAATTATTACAAATATATAATATCATCATATATTTATTTATTATCCTAAACATCATTTATTATTTATAGTTGTAAAAATCAATTGCTGCCGCATTGTGAATTAAAATATTTTCATAAGATGAATTATTAATCTCTTGTCACCGTCGCATTATAAATTTACCAGATGTTATGGAATAAAAATTCGGTCAATCGATTTTGGTATAAATTCTCCAATGAAATAAACCGAGTGATGTTCCTAGGAAACCAGATTGTTACACTGTGGCTCACTATCATGGATGAACAATTTGTGGAAAGAATTTAAGTGTCAAAAGTTTTTATTAATTGGATTTTTTGTGGATATTGATTATAGGTTTTTTTTTTTTTACTTTTTATTTTTCTACTGGATGATATATTTTATTTCTGATCTTTTATTTTAATGATCATTTACTTATGGAAAAATTATTTGGTTTATATTTTTTCTTCAAAAAAATTGTTTGTCTTATAATTAGATGAAAATTATAAAAATCATTAATAAGAGTTTTTCTTCACTTGGAGAGGAAACTTTTAGAGAAAATATCATTTTGTGGGAGATAAAAATTGAGGGACAAAACTCATTTTGATTGGATAACTTAGAGAGAAAAAAGAGTCATGAGAAAAATAAATTCCTGGAGTGGAATTTGGAATGATTGGTTTGAGAGATCACTTCATTAAACATGTTTTTTGATAAATTTGACCAAAAAAAAATAAAAATTAATTCTTAAAAAATAAAAAATATATATATATATTCATTTCATTTATCCATATAATAGGGGAATAAATAAATAACCTTAATCTAAGAAATAATAATAATAGTAATAGTAAAAATATTTCCGCAAGGCATACAGAATACATAGACACTTTAGATGCATAATTATTTCATATTATATTAATCTGGATGGTAAAATGAGGTATTCTTTCTTCTTTATTTATTTATTATTTATTTTTTATTTTTTTAAACTAGGGTTTGAACATCCTGGGGAGCACTTCAGAAGTAAAATCCTAAATACACCAGACCGATATGTAGGAGTGCGCCCTTAGATGATTAGGTAAGGTGTATGTAAGCTGGGTCAGAGAAAAAGTTCAAAATGGTTCTGAGGGTTCGGTTATGCTCAGGAAAAATGTTAGGCACCTCAATACACCCAATTAAAATGTTATCTAATATCCATTTGAGTATAATTAATTAAAGTTAAGTGAGAAGAAATAAAAGAAAATTTATATATTTTTTTTTTAACCAAGAGAACCCCTCAAGTGTGATATGTGTATTCTATGATCTCGCTATCTGTGTGCCCGAAATAACCAATGAGATATGATTATGTCAGAAATCCCTAGAGGTTGGGTGAATTATACTAATTTGAATTATATGGGTCACGTCTCCTTTTACTAAGAGTCATAGATCATTTTTTGCAGACTCATATATTTTCATGTATATCTCACTATACCCAATGAATACATTTGAATGCTCGTGGCTAGAAAACAACACTTAGTATTATCAAAATATAAGAACTCATATAAGTAATATATAGTACCTCAAGTCCAAATGTCAAGAATACAATCACTCCTCAGATATTCTATTTTGACTCGAGCAAAACTGCTATATAGGACATCAAGAATGATCACGTTCGGTCTCTCACTACTTTTAGTAAGTCAATTTGCAGATGTTTTAGTACCTCGTACTAATGGATTGAAACTCACAACTCTCAAAGAGAGAACATCGGATTAAGGTAGCCTAAGTTAGAATATCGAGTTACCAAACGTATGTAGTCTCTTCCTTTTCGGTCATATTAAATACCTAGATATTCTAATCAACATCTAAGGTCTACAATGAAAACGATACAATTATAAGAATAATATCAAGAATATAAATTATTCATACTTGAGATTGTCTTACATATACAAGTTTTAAATGTAATATTACAAGATTGACTCTAAGACTTACATCAAACATTTGAAGTGAAATTATTTGTGTGCAGATTTTCTAGCATTTCACAAGAATAAAGGTAATCAAGTTGTAATCACTATTAGTACATTTGAATTTTTTAAAATTGTATACAGAATTAAAGTGCGTTAAGTTGTGTAGATTTTCGAGCAATTCACAGGAATAAACATGATTATGTTCTATGCACCGGTGCTCTTTTAGACAATGGGGCTTGGAAGCGACGCCGCACTTATATCGATAGTGGCCACCGGTTCCGTCAATACGTTGGCGACTTTGGTTGCCATATTTTCGTTGATAAAGTGGGGGAGGAAAACTCTGATTATTGAAGCCGCGTGCCAAATGCTCGTTGCCCAGGTTTTCCTTTGCCTCCTAAATTGAGTTTTTTTAATTACGGTTGTTACAACCTCATTTAAACAATAATAAATTAAACTTTAAGATAAAATATATTTTTCTCCCTTTAATTATACCCCCAAAATCGGTCTGATTTTAAAAGTAAATAATCATATTTTTTCTTTGAACAAAAATATTTTAATCCATACCTTTTTGTCATAAGAATCTAATCAAGAAAGTAAAATTTTAAAATTATAAAATATTTCTCACAAAAATAATTACTTTCAATTTGAAATAACAATAAATTAGTAATATTTTTCAAAAGAATTTAAATAATATTTCTAAATTATTAGAAAAATAAATGACGAAATACATTTAGTTTCTTGTGTGTTTAAATAGTTAATTACCGGTGGAATTCTTGCGGTTCACTTGAAATCCAGCAATGTCATTCCCCAACCTTATGCCTACGGCGTCCTTGTCATGATTTGCATCTTCATTGCCGGTTTTGCTTGGTCGTGGGGCCTGCTCAACTGGCTTATCTCTAGTGAATTCTTCCCTCTCCAAACGCGTATCGTTGGGTTCTTCATCGCCCTCAACACGAACATGATCTTTATGTTCATCATCACCCAGGCTTTCCTTAGCATGCTTTGTACCATGCGCTTTGCCACCTTCTTCTTCTTCTTCTCTGCCCGGATGGTGATCATGGGCACTTTTGCTGTGTTTTTGCTACCAATGACTAAGGGTATTCCAATCGACGAGATAGAAGACAGGGTATGGAAGAAGCATTGGTTTTGGAAAAGTTATTTCGATGCGGATAAAGTTGATGTTGAGGGAGGAGACATAAAAAACCGTCAAGTTTTGTAGTTTTTCCTTTAATATTTTGATTTTTTTCTAGTCATTTTCATTTTAAAAAAAAGGAAAGAAAAGAAAGTTCTAAGAGGGCAAGTTAGAACTAGCAGGTCTAGACCGTTTAGTACCTACATCTAGCTTGTCTACTCTTGGTTGGAAGAAAGAGCATAGGAAGCCGCCCCTACTTTCCAAACCTTTCATTCAAAAATTTTGTCTCGAAACTGTAGCTGATTATCATGGATGAACCATTTGTTGCAAGAATTTAAATGTCAAATTTTTTTATTAATTGGATTTTTGGTGGATATTGTTTATCCGTTTTTTTACTTTTTATTTTTCTATTGGAAGATATATTTTATTTTTGGTCTTTTATTTTAATGGTCATTTACTTGTGGAAAAATTGTTTGGTTTATATTTTTTTCTCAAAAAAATTATTTGTCTTATAATTAGAGGAAAATTATAAAATGAAACTTTTAGAGAAAATATCATTTTGTGGGAGATAAAAATTGGGGGGCAAAACTCATTGTGAGATAACTTAGAGAGAAAAAAAGAGTCCTGAGAAAAATAAATGTCCTAGATGGAGTGAATTTGGAATGATGGAATTAAAATTAATTCTTGAAAATAAAATAAAAATGTATATTCAATCTAAAGAGATAATGTAGGAATAAATAAATAAATAAACCCTTAACCTAAGAAATAATAATAGTAGTAATTGTAAAATTATAGCTTCACGGCATGCAGAATACATAGACACTTTAGATGCATAATTATTTCATATTATAATACCCAATAAGATTAGTCTGGATGGTAAAAGAATAAAAAAAAAATTATTACTTAATCAACTCTAAATTGCATTTGATTGAGACAATGGGGGAAGGAAATCATGCATTGAAAGTAGAGAAGGCAAGACATACATATATATATATATTGGAAGACGGGGGAAGGAAAACTCTTGATTTTTAAAAGTTTCTAAAATATTTTAGAGCCATTTAGAAAATTTTACAATTCTCAATGGTTCTCCACATAAGTTTTAGAATACGGTGAAGTGCCTTTTACCCCCCTTTTACTTTTATTAATGATTATTTTACCCCATGTATTTTAAACACCTACATTTTACTCCCTCCTACTTATATTAAAGTGAGAAATTAATTTTTTCCGAATATTCTTAGTAATGTATGGAATAAAATTTTCCATCGAAATTTTTCTACAACTAGACAAAATTACCCCTTTTAATTTTCATTTTATTTTTTTAATCTTTTTTCTTTTCTTTCTTCTTTTCCTATTTGCATCACTTTTTGTTCTTATGCTTCTACTTCATTTTTTATTGAAGAGAACCATACCGCCGCGCCAATAGAGTATGACCCTACTACCTCTACTACTGTAGTCGCCATTCCTCTGCTTGCCATCATTGTTTCCTTTGCTCGCTATCGATCCAGTACCACTATGACTATTGCCGCCGCCACCTATCCAACACAGTTTTTTTTTTCTAGGTTTGCGATTTTGATTGTTCTTCCAATTCAATTTTGGGTTTGCAATTTATTTTTGTTCTTTTTGGGGTTTGCGATTTAGGTGAATGATTTGGGTTTTTTGCGATTTGGGTCTCTCGTCAACCTCAACGCTGGTATCCTTTATCATCTTCCTGTAGAAAGAGCATATGGAAAGTGTCGCCTCTAATATCCCCTTAGCCTCATTGTCGTTGTAGTCGATATTTGTCTGCACCAGCACAGTAGCACCATAGTTGCAGACCCTTTACTTTGTTAAATTAACCGGCGCCGAAAGAGGATATGTAGCCCAGATTAGGTTCAAATAAGAGGGGGGAATAAAGAGGGGAAAAAAAGGAAAAAAATAAATTATACCGAGATTTGTATTGTCATTTTTATTCCAATTAAAATGATAATTGAGTCATTTTCGACTTTTTCTAACACGATGTTAGCTTATCAAAGTAGAATGGATAAAGTGATAATTAATAAAAGTAGCGAGAGTAAAAGGCAATTTATCCTTTAAAATACTCGATATAAATATTTATATTAGAATACTTTAGAAAATTAATCATAGATGATTTGGAATATCTGGTAAGATCCTGATCCATATAAAATAAGTGGGAAATCATTTGCTTCTCACCATCTATTTTCTTCCAAATTCATTAACAATATTTTAAATTTTGTATGATTGAAATAAATGTGGAACTTCACAGATCAAATGTGTAGTTTAACAAATCTTGAGGTCTAAATAAATATCCATACTTTAGGGAACAAAATTGTAATTTTCCCTATATTTAACTGAGAATTAATTTTAGATATAGTGGATTGCTACCCTGAGAATTAATTTTCAAAGTAATTATGATTTTTGCTGCATAAGTCCAGCTGGCACATTGGGACCCAAATTGAATTTTTGGTGGGGCGGCGGTACACTTAATACAGCCCACCCCCACCAAATCAAGAAATTTAAAAGTTGAATAAAAAAATATATTAAAACTAAAAAAGATTATGATAATGCATTTTAAATATTTATTGAAAGAAAAGTTTATTAAAATCAACAAATAAAAAAATGTCACTCTTAAATTGATTAAATAATATAGCTAACATTATTTATGCCTCTAGTCCAACTATTTAACAATTTTAATCAATAATCTATTTTTTTATATATTTTTTTGTAATAGGTCCAAATTGTTATGGTGACGTATTTGCTCTCTTATATTTTTGTCCTGATTCGTTTATAGGTTTTTTTTCTTTTAAATTATAAATTTTGACTACCCAAAAAATTTAAGTTCTTAATAATAGTTGAAAAACTTAATTTTTTATATAAATACGCGTTACATTAATTTTTAAAAAAAATTAATATTATTATATTATATGAAAGTCAATATATTTTTTTGATATAAAAGAATGTAGTGATTTTTAACATAAATATTGAGTTCCTCAAATCATGTTTGAATGGATAGAAAAAAACATTTTTGACCTTCTAAAGGTGCCAAAATCTGATGTGTGTAGGTGAGCAACCAAGTGAGAGTGATGTGATGCAGAGACGTGCTCTTCCAAACCACTTGTTCTGGGGCTTATGGGGGATAATATCGAAACGTTACATTTTTTTTTTTTTTTGGAGTGTTGAAAATATTCTATTTTTAAGGCTAGTTTTTTACTCAATAAATATAATTTAAAAAAAAAATTACTAACAACACGTATTTTTCAACGTATTTTTTAACTTATTTACAGAATATGAATATCTCGATGTTGCGAACATCGGAATCATTATTTATTTTTATTTTTTAAATTGAATGGTCTCAGCATTGTGAACGCTTAGACTATTTTTTTTTTTTTTTTCTTAAGTTTCACCAAATAGTCCCGGTTTTTAAAAGCCAAGGATTGTCATCTTTATGAAGAGAGAGAGAGAGAGAGAGGAAAGAGAGGGGCCAAGGTCAGAAAGTGGGTTTTATGAAATGAAAAGGATTTTTGACACCTTATATGCTTAAAATTTGACCATTAATTCTTTTATTTTTAATAAAAATAAAACATTTTTTTTTTGTTTTTTAATTTTTAGTCTTTTTTTTTTATTTTGTTTTTTTATAAAGAAAACTTTTTTTTTTTTGTTAATTTTAATTTCTTTGATTGTTATAATTTGAATTTAAAAATGAGGTCAAATGGTCGATCAAATAAGTTAAACGTTAGACTGGTTAAAGTAGTGAAATAAAAAAATTTAAAAATTAATCCAGTCGGTCGACTAACTTGACAAATCAGTCGACCGTTAAAAATAGTGGGTTTAAATTATATGTCTTGATCTAATTCGTCAACCGAATGGGTATCCTGTCGATCAAATTGAATTTTTATTTGAATTGAATAAAAAAGGTATTTTTACCTTATTAATAATAAAAATTTAATAAATAATAAAATATTAAAATATTTTCAACAAACTTTGAAAGTCTGTGTCTGATGGTACTTAACCATTACACATCAAAGCCCTTTTCTACTTTGTTCCTTTGTTTCAAGGAATAATTTCACTTTTACCCTTCAAGTTTAAGATGGATATTCCATTCCTTTCGGTATTTAATAACAATCCAACAAGATGATTGAATAGTGATTTAATTACTAAATTCGTTATATTTCTTTTCAATAAGGATTTAATATACTATATATTTTTTTCTTATTTCATTGCACTCTAATTCTATTTTGTTCAACCAAAAAGTGTTGTATTTAAAAATAAAAAATAAAAAATAAAATCTCTTGCACTCAAGTTCTAAAATAAAAAGTTAATCGTTAATTCTGTAGAAAATTTTAAGCTCCAAAGTTTTTGGTTAAATTTTTTTGAAAGTTTTTTTGAAAGTGTTCTATGCCTTTATCTTTTTATTCAAACTAGTCTTCTTTGTGTGTTTTGTATCTCTGACGACAATCCACGCAATAATATTTGAAAAAAAATAAAGATTTTCTCCATGTAATGTCCACGTTGTCATCATATATAGATTTGGTTATAATAAAATATCACTACAATTTTTCTATTTTAGAATATGAAAAATTAATTTATAATTGGACCAAATTGAAATAAAAATAGAACTTGTATTGCAAATTATGAGTCCCTTAGAACTTGTATTACAAATTATAAGCGTCAAAAGTAACATTCCAGGATTTGTTTTTTCTTTTCTTTTTTTGGACGCGCAAACAATAATCATGAACACGTGGCAAACTCTCACTGGATAGAGTCCCTTAGATGCCGAGATTGATCAATCTTATAGGTACCTCCGATCACAGGCAATCACTACACTCTATCCGCTCCTCCTCAACGGAATTAAAATAATAGAATGGTCGGAAATTAATTTTTTTTTTTTTTTAAGTATACTTTTATTGGCTATAATTTTTTTTTCCTTACGTGTACTTTTAATATTTTTGTTATGTTGACTTGAACGATTTAAGACATCAGTGTAAAATAATATCTCACACGCTCCCTCACTCACTCACATGCACCTTTGCACCTCAAGAACCTTAAACCTCCTCTCATCTCAATCTGTCTCTCTATTGCATGTTTTGTAGCCCTTTGATCTCCCTCACCCTAAACCATATATCATGTTGGCTGCAAGATGTATTTGATTGTGGTGGGGGAGATCTATGAATATGGTTGAGGTAAAATTGAGATATTAGTAGATTTTATTTTTAATTTTTTGAATATTTCTCCACCAAAGTAGTGCAATATTAGTAATTTTATTATTACCCCAAGGCTTCTAGTCTTGTTGATATCCAGTTTATTTATTTTGTGAAACGTATAGAGTTCAACGCCCTTCCCTAACATGTGTACAAAAAAAAAAAAAAAAAAAAAAAAAAAACATTTTGACCCATTATTCAATATTAATTTCATAAAATCTCCATTATTCATTTTGATTTAGGCAAAAACTCATCTGTCACTAATATTTTGTTGTATAACAATCTTTTGAACCATGTTGCAACATGTTTATACCGAGTTTTCAAATATTTACTGTATAATAATGAATTAAACTATATTGAAGTAATTACACCTGTACAATAACTTTTTTATCATCTATCGATAGTACAATAACTTTTATATCACATATCGACACTCGCATTAAGAATAAAAATTGGGTAACAAATATTTAGTTATATGCATACAAAAAAAATGTTGCAAAGTAAATATTTACAATTCAGATGTCGTTGCTGTAAAATACCGTCGTGACACTCTACGTGAACACCGTTGCCTCTGGAAAAACTTGTCATCAACTATCTTTCCTGCCATAAGAATCTTGTTGCCAAGAAACACTTGTCGCCACAATACTTGATCTCCACCGAATAAGTACACATTTAACAATGGTGTATTTTGCAACTTAAGGCAATATGAATAAAAAAGAAAAATTGAATCAAGTAAACCCTTCCATTTGTGACACTTGATTCATGTTGTTTGAGCAAATGATTTTATTTTTCAAGTTCTGTTATTGTTTCCATTTTGGTCTTGCAAGATACGTTTTTCTTCATCATCGAAGTGCGTGCGTGTGTTTTGCTAAAATGATTTTTTATTAAAAATAAATAAATAAATCAATGGGTTTAAGATGGTATGGGCTTTTCCCTTGAGACCCATTTTAATATGTTGATTAATAATGGGTGTAAGTCTAAAAATCTAAAAAATAAATAAATTTGTCATTCACTTGTAGTGTTGTAACGACCCTGTATCCCAAGGCTGCCAGTAGGTTACTCTCTTTTTATTCTTACGGAGAAGTAGATGTAAGACAAATAACTTCACCACCACGCCTTCGCTGTGCCACTAGGATGAAAATAATAATAGGTGTGCCCTCGACTTGATGTTACCCAACTAGAATGATACATACATAACTGTTTGAAATTTTAATATTATAAAATAAAAATTCTGAGATTAGACATATCCAAAAATATTCCATAGCAAAAGTACAAAATCCTAACCCTTCCTGATCAACTCTAAAAAAATAAAACAACACCTCCCTCGAACTCTACCTAATGTCAGTAGTGGACTCGCATCTAGTTCAGGAACCTTAGATAAAATATTTATTGGTATACTGTCTTCAAAATATAAAAACAATTTATAAATCAAGCATATTTCCAAGCACTGTTTTTAAAATATAAATATAACCGCATACTGAGTAGAAATAAAATCGCACAACTATCATCATAATAAAATAAATGCATTTAAATCAACTAATCAAATTACCTTAATATATAATAAAATACCACATACATATTCCTATTAACTATATGATCGTTTCACCTCAAGATCAGGAGTTATAACGGTACTGTAACATGTACAACTGTGCAATCTAATATTGATATCAGTGTCAGAGTCATTCAATATCTGAGCCAACACGTAGTATAAACTACCATATAGTAATGGTAATCATTATCGTCAACAACAACTCCCCCACTCATGGCTGGGGATTTGTTGTTGGCCCTAGTGGAAATGGCCAACAACTCCCACACTTGTGGTCGGGGATCAATTCCCCTCCCACGCATATATGGGTATGGGTCACCAATCCCATTCGTGTGTGTGAGTCGGGTGCGTGAGTACAAAGATGTAATAACCAAAAAAAAAAATAACATTAACAACAATAACAATATATATCAACTACCTGCAAGATTTGACCTCATGTTAGGTCACAACACAACACCCTACAAGATATGCCCTCCTGTTAGGACCGACAACAATTTATAGAATATGCCCTCTTGTCGGGATCATATTATTGCATAGTCGGATAATAATAAAAGTTAATTTCTACATTTAAAAATTCACTTGACCTATGTAATGTTAAAAAAATGTCCATTTTAATGAATATTTTCTTTTTCACAATTTAGCATAAAAGTATAATTTGACAATTTACATAGAAGACAGTACACTCACATCGATAATTACAAAGTGAACACGCAACTGTTAAAAAACTGACATAGACGATGTCTCTTGAAAACCTAACATATTACAGGGTGTAAACTAAGAAGTTAACTAATTAAATTTCAAATGCGATGCATGAAACTAAATGCGATTTTTGTCATTCCCAATTTTTTTAATTAAATAAAATTTATTAAGATTAAACATTCTATTTTCTCAACCCAATATTAATTTTACGACTAAAATATTATAGTTAAATTTATAAAATTTATCATGATCAATTAATAATTTAATTGCAAAAAAAAAATATTAACTAACTATTTAGAATATTATTAGGCAATGAAATACCAAAAATATCATTATAAAGTTACAAAGTTAACATGCAACTGTTGAAAAACTAACATAGATAACATCTGAAATCCTAACATACGATAGGGGCGAAAACTAGGAATTTAACTAAATAAATTTAAAATGCGATGTATGAAACTAAATGCAATTTTTCTCATTCCCAAATTTTTTAATTATATAAAATTTATTAAGATTAAAGGTTCTATTTTCCTAACCCAATATTAATTTTACAACTAAAATATTATAGTTAAATTTATAAAATTTATAAATTAATAATTTAATTGCAAAAAGAATATTAACTAACTATTAAGAATATTACTAGGTAATGAAATACCAAAAATATCATTATAATAAAATTTACAATTTTTTCTTTACTTTAAATTATTCATAAATTAAATATATCTCTATGTATGTATGTATATTATCTACATGTATATATAGGTTAAACACACACATATATAGTAACCATCTATATATATACACACATATGTGTATATGTAAACACTTAATAACATGGAAAGAAAAGAGTGAGAGGAGACTTACATGAGAAAGTGAGCTAGAGAGAGGGAGAGAACAAATGATGGCTTGAGTTATAGTGAAAACACACATGTATATAGATGAAAAACAAGATCTATCTCAACCCATTTTTCTATGCATGTTTTGTTTTTGTTTTGGTTTTTTTTTTTTTGGCTTCCACATTCCCTCACTACAAGAAAAAAAGTCTTTCTATCACGCTTACTAAATACAATTCATCTCGTTTTTCAAATAAACCGTGATTGTAACAATATGAATGAGATATAATCTCACTTAAAAAATTTTATGTGATAAAAAATATTTTTTATCTCACTATTTTAATAAACCATGATAATAAGTTGATAGCTTTTATCACATTTATTATTTATAAGCATGATTAATTAATTTTTAGCGCTGAAATGAACTTAAAACAAGCCGAAAAAAAAAAAGCGTTGGTCTAATTTGGTGTTCCCGCTCCTCGTGGATCTATCTCCTTTATCAACCCTAGCAGCCACCCTTATTTCTGTTCTCTACTCTTATCTGAACCGAAGTCTCTTTCTCTCTCTCTCTCTGACACACACACACACACACACACACAATCTCTGCCTCCAATCTGAACTGAAGCATTCTTCTAGATCTCTCTCTTACGATCTCTGCCTTCTCTCTTTTCCCTGCTCTCACAATCTAACCTTGGCCAAAACCTAAAAATCTCACGCCGCTGCTCTCGATTCGCGGGCCACTGCAATTTTCTACTCGATTTGCCACTGTGCTCACTAATTAAGGTTCATGGTTATACATGAAATAGTAGGTGTGGCTCCTCATGCTTAGCCTTAATTATCTCTCCTCCACGATTTATCATCATTGTAGGTTTTCTATCTTTCCCGACTGAACAGCCATAAACTGATAAAATGGCACCGATTTAGGGTTCCTTTGACTAAATCGATAAAAAAATCCGATCAGGTGAAGGCAATCGAGAGTCCATCTCAGCTCCTGGTATTGCTCCGATGGTAGAGAAAGACCCCAGTCGATTCGCGATTGCGAATCATCCGCATGACAATGGAAAGGCATCGAAGCCTGGAGAAGTAGACGAAATCTTGTTGGTATCGAAAAGGCGAGTGAGAGAGACCTGTAAGTGCTCTCTCGATTTTTCCCAATACAGTACGTCTTTCCTCTAGAACCCTAACTCTGATTAGTTGTATTAACATATACTATTGTTGATTCAAAAATGGATTTGGTAACCCTAATTTTATGTTCTGAAATTACTACTGCTATGGACAAGCCTTCTGCTCAGTTCTGTTCCCTAATTCTATTATGTTCCCAATTTATGTTTCCAGATTTATGTTTTATTTTTGCTATGTTCTGAGTTTCAGGTCTGCTTTGTTCTCAATTCCATTGATGAAGTTAATAAATTTACTAATTTGTTTGTTTATTTTTCAATTTTATCAGAAATTTGTAGCACAATTGGCTAATCAAGAATACCTAAAGGTAAAATGTTCATTTCATTACAAAATCTAATTAATTTGAGTTGTTTTGACATTATTGATTGCAATCAAATGTAAAATAAAATATCTTCTACATATTTTGGTTAGGATTGTTGCTCTTTGAATTAAAATGTTTGTTTAATATCTTCTAGTTGCTACCTGTTGAATGTCTGCCGAAATAAAACATCTGATAATTATTGACATCTCAACGATTCAACAAAGCCCAGCTTATGCTAAAGAGTATGTTTGTGAACTCAAATTATTGACTTCTTATGCCTAGGGATGATTATGTGGTAATTGGTGGTGTTTTAGAGGCTGGATTTTGAAGCTGGATATCGAGACTTCAAAAATTGCCTTGAGAATTATGAGAAATTAATTTCTGAAACATACTTATGATAATTATTATTCGTGCGATAAATTATTCTATCATAATTACTATTCTTTTGCCATCAGATTTATGAGCCAATAAAAGAATGATCATACATCAGTTTTTGGTTTTAAGTTGAGATTGTATAATCTTATGGATTTTCGTGTGCAGGGAAAATGATACCGAGTTGTCCAATGAGCTACACCATTTCAGACAATGCTGGTATGCATGTGTCTGTGTCTATACTTCTGCAATTGACATTTTGAAGTGAATTTAGAAATAAATTATATCCTGGCTGTGGCTGATTTTGTAGAATCCAAATGGTTTTTGTGCTTTACGTGGTTGTCTTGTGTTGAATTAAGGGTCAACATTCATTTTTCACCCTCTCATTTTTTTTAATTCAAGAATTTGGACAATGATTTTGACATTTTCGTATTCTTATGAATTCATATGCAGTAATTTCAATGTTCCCTAACATTGAAGTAACATGTGATTAAGTTTAGGTATTTAGATAATTTAATACATATGTTTGGCTTAATACTTATGTTTGGTTCATGTTTTTCTTGTGTTTTGAACATCGCTAGTGTCCTTACTAGCCTGCTGTCCGAGTTTGGTAAACTTTTACATTCAACCATAATATGATGTTTCTTCTTATCTACCACTTACTGTGCATGCAACATTTTATTAAATGTGATTATAATGACATTTTTTTAGCTGATTTTTTTTCCAAGCATTTTGTTTTTGTAACTGCAATTTTATTTTTTTCTAGTTGTGTTTTTTTTTAAGTTGCAAGTGTATTTTTTAACTTGATATTTTTTTTAACTACAGGACTTCATTTTTGAATCACCTGATGACAAAAGTTAGTTGAACTTCACATTTGGATGCTCTACGACCGAGACATTGGTAGATTAGTTCACCATAAGTTAGTTATTATTATTTATTTTATACTTGATATTATTTTTACATTTTAGACATTTATATTTATAGAAATTCAAGTTTATGAATTTTATATTAAACATAATGTTGTGTTTTTTATGTTGACGTAGAATTCTTATGTAATGCGCAATTCATTTTTAGTAATTTTTGTAGTATTTTTATAAAATTGTGGGTTATTTTTTTTTTTTTTAATATATATATGAGAAATTATCACAGTTTTTAGATGTGATCGAAAATAGGGTAACAATCTCGGTTTGATACAAAACTGAGATAAATAATGTCCAAATAATCACATTTTTTTTTTTAATTTCATCACATATATATGATTTTTTGATCACATTTGAAAACCAAGATATATAAAAAGTCTATTGTCTCTGTTTTTAATTATGATAAAAAGTCTTCTATCTCAGTTTTTAACTGTGATAAAAAGTCTACTTTTAATCACATTGCATACTATCACGATTTGGTCTGGGACCAAAAACTGTGATAAAAACCTTTTTATCATGATTTTTAACCGTGATAAAAAGTTTTTTTTCTAGTAGTGCCTTCTCATCCTTTCTTCATGTTGAGGTGGCTTCATAAAAAAAATCCACTCACCATTTCATATTTTTGTTTTAGTTTATCTCAATTTCAATGGATAAGAATAGAAGGATACTTTTATTTTAATTACATATATAATCCTAAGATAATGTTATAAATATTTATTCAACTCTAAAATTCTTACCAATAATTCTTAAATTACATATTAACCCCAAAACTTTTAAAGTCAAATTAAAATTAGCATACTAATCCCAAAAAATTTAAATTAAAACTTTAAATAACATATTAGACCCAATATTTTTTTAAATGTTGTAAAATAGAAATAAAAATATACACATACAAAAATCAAGTCTTATAAGTGTAGTTAATAGTTGTGCATTTTTGAATGTGATATATAGTCATTACATTCATCATTTTCTTCGTGATTGTTGTGAGATAGAATTGCATTAGTTTGGTCATATTTTTTGTTTACTAAGATGGTTAAGGGGTATTTCTTAAATTTAATGATTTCAATGGGTGATAAATTATATAACCTTAAATAGTTATCTTTTGTTATGAGTTATTCATATGTGAGAATTATTTGAGTTATTTTCAATGAGTTACTTCTCTTTTTTTTTTTTCAGTGTAATATTTCATGTCTAAATTTGTTCTTTTGTATTTTAAATTTTTTTAGGGTGTAAATGAAGCAGAAAAAAAAATTTATTGGAAGTTCTATGTAGGTATATAAATAGTATGTATTTGCAAAGAATGTATATATCTTTTTTTTTTTCTTATTGGGAATCGATAATATAGGTGGTGCTATGTCTCATTGGGTAGAAATACAAAGAAACATATTCATTATACATTCCTCCACCACCTTATTAGATTGAAATATGAGAAAATATAGTCGGATTCTTTATATATATATATATTCCTCTATTATCCCATTGGATAGAAATATGAAGAAACATAAATAAAATTTTATTTATTTTCATTTTAGATTCCTCAACCATATCATTGGATTGAAATATGGAGAAACGCAAATAATTTTTCTTGAAATCGAAGAGACAAAAATATACCCTTTTTTAAAAAAAATTATATTTTGAAAATAGTAGATTTCCACATTTATAAAAAATGAATGAGGTACCACATTTCAAGATGTCAATATTTGAAAACGGTAGATTTTTACATTTTTGAAATACTTTTGAAACAACTATATAATGTGCGTCACCTCATGGCTACGGCAATATGCAACGAAAACCCATATAAAATAGGAAAACTTTTTGATTGGCCCAAAGATTTCAAAAACCACTTTATAGGTCCTATCTCATGTGTAAAAAAATTACTGTTACAGGATCCCGTAAAGTGATATTTTTATGAGATGGGACCTTTGAGGGATTTTCTCTATAAAATATGCCTTTGTCTATGGCAGAGGACTCTATCAATGAAATTCTATAAAATGTGCCCCCAACCCAATGCTACGCGGCGAGATAATAGCTCCATGAGAAATGTCATTGTAGCTATGATAGAAAGGAACAAATGTAGTATGAATGAAGTGCAACCAATTATCCGAAAGAGTTGTCTATGTATCTTGACATTGTAAAGAATCGAGTGACATATAGTTTAACAAGCCCTCTGAAATTGATCCATTGGATTGCCTAAGATGACATGGCCCATTGGACCGAAAGCGTTGACAAATGAGCTATAGGCGGAAAGAGACAAATATGGTCCATCGGGTTGAGAGATATTGTTGGGAAAAGTTTCACATAATTATTAAAATTCAAATTAAATAATAAATATATTTCATATGGAATTTCAATTTCCTTAAATAACTAAGAACATTAACAATTAAATAAATAATAGAATAGAATAGAGAGAAAATATATATCTGGTGGATCGAGAAATGTAAACACTGTGCAAAGAAGAGATACGTTCACTCTATGCACAAGGTTGAATGACGAGTTTTTTTCCAAGATACGACGATTCAGGAAGTCAAAGTGTAGCAGGACATCCCTATATTAAACCGAATGCGAATCTTATTTCCTGTAAATTATCAAGTATATAATAGACATGAAATATTACAAAATACCATTTCTCTATTTTTATTTTTCAATAAAAACATATTATTTCATATACTATCATCATATAGTATTGCACTATTTTATCTAAATTTCTCTACATCATTTTTTTTTTTTTTTTTTTTTTTTTTTTTTTTTTTTTTTATAGTTTCTTTCATCATTTACACATAAATATAGAGTATAGATTATGTAACTCTTATTATAATATTAAATACTCATAATATTATAATTAATAAAATCACTAATTATAAACATAAATATTATTATAATATATATATATATATATATATATATATATATATATATATATATATATATATATATATATATATATATATATAATGAAATTCATAAAGTCATTTAATAAATTATAAAATTTTATATTAATCACAATAATAATGTGTAATAAACATGTAATTAGAACACATAATTATAACCATTATGTAATACCTAAAAATTTATATTTTTGAATTTTATTTTATTTTGTTTTATTTTATTTTATTTTATTTTATTTTTAATTTTTTTTATATATATAAGTTTAATAGTTTTAAGACGATTTTGTGAATTTGTGGTATTAATATATACTTAATAATTTTTGGGGTCAAATGTTAAATTTATATTTTTGAAAATATTATTCTAATATTTTGGGTCGTTTTGTAAATTTATGATATGAAAGATATTTGATTATTTTTGGGGGTTTAATGTAATTACTAGATTTAATATAAATTATTTTATAATTATGGGGTACTACGTGTAATTTCTCAAAATCTTACCAATTAACGAAGTGATTTTGGAAAAAACAAAAACAACAACAAAAAATGACAATAAAATAAAATAAAATAAAATCGACCACATGTTTAATCACAACATATTTAGGCCTCGTTTGGTAACTGTTTCTACCCTAGAAATTCCCATCACATTCTCAGATTTTTGAGATTTCTGTTTGGGAATAGCGTTTGGTAATTTTTGTTCCCATTCCCATTCCATTCCCATTTGAGAATTGTGCCAACTTTTTTCTAAAGAAATGAGAAATAAAAAAAAGTTGTTTCTCATTATTCCCATTCCATTCCCAAAAACCATCACCAATCCGTCGCCGCATGCCACCGACTGACCATCGGCCGCCGCCATCCACAGCCGCTGGTGGCCGCAATTTATGCGCTGTCACTTTCACCACAAGCATACAGATCAAGTTTTTAGTATAATGGATCTTTCGGTCGAGTATCGTATCTATAGGGATTGGTTGAGATTACTATCGAGTACCGCGATTGTCATAACTCAACTTTATCTAGGCAATAAAAATAAAATTTAATTAATTAATACTAATACTAAAATACTACTTTAACTATATTAATTACTAATACGAGATAGTTATGAGATGGATTATCTAGGGATTAACTTTATTTATTTAAATGCGTTTGATTTTGTTTAGTTTATAATAATGGTGTTCGACCTATTTGATAATCTCGGTATCTAAAACTCATTCCCTACCTCCCTCGAGTGTAAGACATGGGATATAACGCAACTTCGTGTCAACGAATAAGTCCCCCTCAACATCTTAACGACCCTAGATTGTGTGAGTCTTGTCCCAACTTCATTAATTGCACACAAAACCTTAATTCCTAAACTCCCTCGCCACTTCTCCCGAGTGTAAGACGAGAGAATATATGACTTCGAGTCCACGAAGAAATCTCCCTCAACGTCTTAATGACTCTAGGTCACATGAGTCTCGCCCCAACGTTATTGATTTCATGCGTTGTGTTTACCCTATCGATAATTTCAGTTCTAAAACTCCCCCGCCACCTCTCCCGTGTATAAGACGGGGGAATACATGACTTCGTGTCAATGTCGAAGTCCCCCTCAACGTCTTAACGACCCTAGGTCACGTGAATTTTTCTTCAACGTCATAAATAATCCACAATCCTAACCCCGACTAGGTTATTGGATCATGGCGTTTGTTTATTCTAATCCGAATCCAGGATTTGTCAAACCCCGTATTCTCCATTTATCGTTCTAAGTATAATAAATAAACAATATGATAAACATACTCAAACATTGAAGAACAATTATCAAAGAAATACAACTCAACCAAAATTACGTTTTTATAAACAATATGTTAATCCCATACATAATCCACGTTTAACCTATGGCCATAGCTGTTTATATAATTAAAACTAGGCTAAACATGCTCAAACAAACATAGAAGATAAGAAATAAATAGAAAAACAGATGAACTTAGCCGATATCCGAAGATTAGCCGTTAAAATCGTCCTCCAATCAATTCTCCTTCTCTGCGTGTTGATCTTCTCCTTCGGATATGTTTGAGCACTCTTTATACACTAAACTAAGCCTTAAGGGCTCTAATAGCCGGAGTGTGAAATGAGAGGGGAGCAAAGGGGTATAAATAGACAAAATATCTAAAATAAATATCTAACACCGCCTAGTGGCCACTGCCGTGGTAGTGGAGTACGTCGGTTAAGGTTTGCGAAAGCGGTGGGTGTGGAAAATATTCTGCTAGTTCACTGTCTAGGCGATGAGGTTTCAACAACAATGGTGCCTTCTCAGCATCTTCACCGCCACGGTGGTGGGCTTGTTTGTAGAATCGTGCCGTCTTGCTAATTTTTTCACCGTTCTCCGACCGTTCTCGATACGATTTAATCGTTTATGCTCCGATTTCATATATTTTCACCCCACACACTTGTTTTAATACAAAAAGAATAAAAACATATAAAAATAACTATAAAACTGCTTAAAAACTAACAAAATCAGTTTGAAAATATGTAGGTAGATCACACCTATCAGCCGCCATCCGTCGCCGCCGCCGATAGCCATCTCCGGCAACCGTCGCAAGTAACCTCCGGCATCGTTGGCCGCCCACCGCTGCCGTCGGCCACCATCTGGCAATTTTTGTCCCCACCGGTAGCTTGCCAGCCTGCCACCCGCCGGTCACCGACCGAGCGCCGTCGTTGCTGTCCAGCCAAAACAAAAAAATGTTCTCAAAACAAACTTTTTTTTTTTTTTTTTTTTTTTTTTTTTTTTTTTTTTTTTTTTAAGGATAAAATTGTTACCAAACGCGATTCTGTTCTTAAAAAAAAAAAAAAAATTATTGTTACCAAACGCGATTCTACTCCCAAGAAAGAAACAAAGTTCTCGTCTCATCACATCCCATCCTATTCCTATCCCACTACTGGGATGGGAACAGATATGGTTACCAAACGCCACCTTACATTTTGAGACATTTTGACCCGTCGGATCAAATATCTTACGGTTGAGATTATACCTGGAGACATTTTATATTTGAGACATTTTAGACCCTTATATCGAATATCTAACGGTAGAAATTGAATGATACAATAGACATTTTCATCTGTCAGGTTAGATAAGATCTAATGGTCAAGATTAAATTTGTGGATTATTATTCAATTAAACTCTTAATTAGTACGGTTAGTTCCATTGAAGCCCCCAACGCCATATCCCTCTGCCATTGTTCCATCATCACTATTGCCGCTGTGATTGTAGTCGCCGTCGCCATTGCGATTGCCATTGCCATCGCCGAAAATCGATGTCTGTAAATCTACCGAGTTCACTCGAGTTAGGGCTTGATTTGGGCTCAAATTGTCAATCAGGTCCCCAACACCATATCATTCATGCCCCCAATGCCTATCCCTATGCCATCGCCACCATTATCATCACTGTTCTATCATTGTCATCCCCATCGCCATTAATTGCCATTGTAAGAAATCAGTGTCTGTAAATCATCGAGTTCACTCGAGCTTAAATAAGTAATAGGGTTAGGGCTTGATTTGGGCTCGATTTGTCAATTAGATCAAGTGATTGAGATGTCTAGAGCATTGATTGCGTGGTTTTCTACTCACCCTAAGTATTTGCGCCGATTAGGTAGTCGAGGCGGTGTTAACGTATCTTTATTTTTTAAGATTTTGTGTATTAACATTAATGTGATTATACTATGTTTGTTGTTTGGGTGTTTAAGTTGGGTGTGCGTTAACTTCTTATTGTTTGGTCTCTTTGTGTTAAAATTAACGCATTTTCGTGTGTGTGTGTTAACGTTAATGAAAGAGAGAGAGAGAGAGAGAATAAGAGGCAAAGAACAGGTCTGCCTGAAGACGAACAGACAGCCAAGACAATGGCAGATGGTGCTAAATTTTTTTGACAGAACAGCCTGTAAGATGGACTCGCCGACGTTGTTGCATCGCAACACATGTTTTTTCAATCTCCATTGCCTGTTATACCACAAATATCTTTTGGGAAAAAACAGAAAAAAAAAAAAATCTAAATTAAGTTTCAGATTTGATAATAACTAGTCCAGTACAGAAACATCAACTATAATACCTAAATCTTTTGAAGATATCTCATTCGAAAATCCAGAGCTTCTCAAAACATTAACAAATTTAACCCTAATTTCAACAAAATGGATGTTTAAAAAAAAAGTTCGAAGAGGGGAAGTAGAGCGTAAAAACACAACATTATATTTCTAAACTGAGAATAATCTGCATAAGTCGAGAAATCAAACGGTAAACAGAACGAAGGTTGAATTTAATTCAGAAAATTAAAAGATAGGCCATGATAGGCCTCATGTTAGGAACCCTATCAACACAGACCATCCCGATCTGAAGCATCCGCGCCATATGATTTTGTGCTTTCAGACCTGGATTTCCAGATTTAGAAATCCAGATATAGGAGAGAGAGAGAGAGAGAGAGAAAACCATGGGAGGAAAATATGAACATGATGGCTCCATGGATATTGGCTTCAAACTGGTTTCTCAATTTTCGCCGGTGTTTTCTTCATAATCGGTGTTGTTAGTTTGCAGTTGGTTTCAGATCCACCGTCGATTTCACAATCGACGCCATAAAATACACAACCCGATTGGAGAATCGGTGTTGGTTCTCAGCACCGGCTTTCTCTTGTAATCCCGGTCGGCGAACATCATCTGGTGAAGTGGTCGCGTCACATTTTACGCGATCTAATATCATTAATCTAAGTTTTGTTATTGCTTTGAATAAATTAAGTTAGTCGAATTGATTTATTTTATGTATTTTTATAGATTTGAAGAATTAGATCAAAAAACACTTTTGGAAATAAAATAGGTAGTAAAATGATCAACCGGATAAAAGTTGTGGTTCCTTGCCCTAAAATGGAAACATATGTTTACCCTTTTGGCCATAACTAATTTCACATTTGTATTTTTGGGATGAAACAAGTTCCACATTAAAGTAGACTCTCTAAGCTTTCCAACGACTAGTCATATGGAAAAATCGGAGTTCAAATGAGAAAGATACAGATGTCCGAAGTTGGTCATATCTCTCCACCAAATGTGCCGAACAAGTAATGCGTTGGGCCAAGGCCCAACTCCTTTTCTTCTGAGGCCTAGCTCCTTTTCTATTCCCGAACCACAATCTTCTTTTTTATTTTAATTCATTTGATTTCTTAAGCCAAAACCCAATGCCCTATTTTAAACCAAGGCCCAATTTATTTTATTTCAATTTTTGTTTCTTTGGCCCAAAGTTCGCACCAAACAGCAGGCCCAACATCATTGTTTTTGTGCGATCAACGCCTCACTAATACTTTTTGACTTTGGCCAATTAATGGTCATTAATTGACCATTAAAAATGGAAAGATATTCTGCAAATTATGGGGGGAGATTGATACTTCTATTGAATTATTAGAAGGCTTGACAGTAGGTTTAGGGGGGTATCATTATTTTTACTTTTCTTTTTCTATATTTTTTTTTCTTTTTTGGCGCTGTATTTTGGTGGGGAATTCTTATTTAAGCTTTTGTTGAATATTATTGAGGAAAAACACCACTTCATGGACGACTAATCTCTCTTCAATTGAGTTAGGATTCAGGTAAGTATTTTGGATTTCATGTAATATTGTATTTTTAATTTAATTTTGGATTGTGTGTGAACAATTGTGTGATGAAGAATATTGTGTTCGAAATAGTTTCATTGTGATTGGATCTATTTTCAAAGTGTTCTTGTAGATATTTTGATTTTTAGATTCAATTACTTCTAGAACGTTAGATTTAATACCTGTGGTCTAAATCTAACGATCATACAATCGTATTATTGGGATTTAATTATTGGTTTGGATAGTTTATGCCTAGATTGTAATTCACCCTAGATTAGAGTAATGTAAGAATTACATACCGAAGATAAATCATGCCGAAGAATAATAAATCGAATCTTTCTGAGTAGTTCCGCCTTGTAGTTAAGAATACTCGTTTACACAAATCTGAATTAAAAAGAAAATACGAAACCCACATGAGTCAAAAATACAAAACCCATAATTTCTAACCCGATTATCTATTTTCATTTGTTTTAGATTAATATTTTATTTTCCTTATATTTAAAACCCAAAACTCAAAACAAAATTTGTTTTAGTTAAAAGAAAGAAAAATATTTGAATTTAATAGTTACAAGACCGATCCTTGTGGTTCGATACCCTACTTGAACACCGTACTATATCAGTATCGCGGTACCATTTAAGGGTATTAAATTTGAGCGATCAAATTTTGGCACCGTTGCCGGGGATCGGTATCACTAATTATCGAATTTAATTTATATCTTTCTTTTCCTTACTTGTTTAATATTAAACCAAAAAAAAATTAAATTAAAAAAAATTAGTATTAAAAATAACGAATAAAGGAAATAGCAATTAAAAAAAATATAGAAACTGTAACAAAAAAAAAATAAAAAAATCAAACAGTGTCCAAAGAAAAAAACAGTGAAAAATAAAACTGTAACTTGGCTTATTTGTTTTATTTGAGGTTCATTAAATTTTTTTCTTTTTTTTTTTTCACTGATTTTTGGAGAAAAAAAAAAGTAAAAAAAAACAAAGATTTTTTTAATTAGACATCCAATTCTACACTTGATATTTGAATGGGCCCCAAACAAATCAGCCCATTACATATAATACCCAAGCAATTAGTTTTATTTTGAGAAAATCCCATTTTTATATGCACAAGACTCACGCGAGGCTTTGGATTGCTCTTGCTATTTAGGTATTTTTGGAAATAAGGTGAGGACGGTGATAGGAAAAGCCCTAAATCGTGAAACCCATTTCCACGTTGGCAGGAGGTAAAGACAGCGACGAATCGGGGGCAATGGCAGCAACTTCGGCTGTGACGGCAACAACTTCGGTGGCGATGACAACAGATTCAACGGCATGATTGACTAGCAGCTCAAGAGTTACAGGTTTGAATCTTTAATCACCCTCCATGTTTCAAGAGTTGTTTCGAATTTTGAAAAATTAGGAACATAAAACAAGAACCATTTCTCGATTTTTGCTTTTGCTATTGGTTGGATTATCTTTTTGAAATCATGAACACCATCTTCTTCATTATTAGTTTATATAGATATGACAGATGCTATCATATATATATGAAGGGAAAATGTGTTTTTATTTGGTTTACACTTGTTTTAGAACAAATCACTAGAACCATTGAGATTAATTTAGTTGCAGTAATTGTTACTTTGTGGAGCTTGATTATCAGAATATTTAACTAACTCTTTCGGCTAAGCTATGGCTATCCGTAACTTAGCCCCAACGCGCTCGCACGTGAATGTATTAATGTACAGTTTATAATTGGTTCAATATTGCTGTACATTTATAATTTACTAAATATTTATTGTTCAATTATAATTGGTTGAATTTTTTGTTTTACAACCTCATAGATATTCCGAAACAACGTTGAATTGATTGAATGTTGTTGTACAATTATAATTGGTTGAATATTATTGTACGATTATAATTGTGTTATTTTTACTGCATAGATTTCATGAATTGAATATCGATGTACAGTTTTAATTAGTTGTATAGTTGTTGTGCAACTTATAATTGGGTAATTGTTTTTGGATTTTTTACTTTTTTTTTTTTGGTTGGGTTATTTGTTACTTTTACCAGGCCGATATGGATGAATATTTACTGCACAGTTACAATCAGTTGAATAATTGATATACAACTTATAATTGGTTAATTGTTTTGATATACAGTTATAATTGTTGAATATTTTTTTATTTTGATCAGCAAATGAAAAATTGGACGACCATACTTGTGATAAGTATACGGGGTTGCGCAGTCGCTGCGGTGGGAAAGGACACAACAGGAAAATATGCAAAGAACCCATTTGAGATGACATCATTTATTAGACTTTCATTATATTTTTTGGAGCACTAGTTTCTATTTATTTTTGAAAAATTCGACATTCTTGTGGATGTTTTCATGACTAGAATTGTTTTATCAATAGGTTTCATTTTTTCTAGTTTGTTATGTTAATTTTATGTTTTGGTTATATTCTTTCGTGATTGTTGTTTGTTTGTGGAAACGATTTTACTTTGATGTTCAAGTCTGTTGTTGACTTCATTAATGTCCATATATTGTGATATTTCACTTCAATTTGGTTCATTGGGCTTTATTAGTTTATACTAAAACCTCCATTCTAAATTTCTCATGTTTATGGTTCATACGTTCTTAAGAGATTTGAGCTTCTTCTATCTCTCTCTTTGTTAATGTACGTACATTATGCTAATCACTTTTATTTGCGTTTAAGAATAATCGATTAGAACAACAATCAAAATCGAAATTCAATCGATAATTAAAAAACATATACACGAACACCATAAAGATGAATTAAATGCTTAGAAGCCATGATTTGGCGAGGATACAATGATTCTTTAAGTAAATCAAACATGGAGTAATAGATGAATATTACTTCACAGTAAATTTTATTGTAGGGGAATAATTAATACATAGTAATTTTTTGTTCAACTTGAATCCCGGAAGATCCCCCATAGATAGACGTGTATCCATGGAGTACGATATGAATATTACTTCACAGTAATTTTTATTGTAGCGAAATAATTAATACACAGTAATTTTTTATTCAACTCGAATTCCAGAAGATCCGTATAGATAAATGTGCATCCATATCGACCTGTTAAAAGTAACAAACAACCAAACTAACAAAAAAATAAATTTTTCTCTGTCATTTAACTAATGTTAAATGATATACATATACAGAAAGATGGATATAGCTGACCTATTTCGTCGGCCTCAACGGGACTTTCTCAATGAGAACCTCCACGTTCATGCACTTGCTCACCATAAGGGTCAAACAGGACAGGCTCATGATCCTTTTAATGTCAATGTGGATGGATTAGTGTGCTCAGGAGCAAGAACATTTAACATGTGACCATAAGCCTCTCCATCCTGTTGAAACATGCGGGCTACTTAGTTGCCTCATTTTAAAAATGCATCAAGTAACATGAAAGAGGTAGAGACTGATTATACCCATGTCCCTTAATAAAGCGGACTTTATCCTTACAAAGTATGAGACACTATTCCTTTGCATAATTTCTAAGAGACAGATTATGAATATTACTTGGCAATTGGCATTTGCATCAAACTAGTATTCACTATAGAACTTTGGAATGGCCCAGTAGAGAAGATGGTGGAAACCTGTAATGCAGCTGGATGTGCAAGTCAATTAAGAACATTTTCTCTACATCATAGTATGAGGAAATATGAGGATCCCATGGTCTTTAAGAAGATATTGACCCAAGCAAAAATGTTATTTTGCATTCCAAACATTAACAGTTGCTAATTTCTCCCTTCAAATATGAATACTACGATTGGGGTTTTATGGAAAAAAGCCGATGCCCCTTACCAGATTTGAACTATGACTTATGCCTTTCCATGGAGGCGAATGGCAAAAGCCAGTGGAATTAGGATATTTCTTCACTAACTTCTTTGAAAAAAGTACATGAATCAAACCCATTTATAGACTGAACGCTCAGTATCTTAAAAAAAAAAAAAAGGAGAGAAAGAAAGAAAAAAATACACAAATCAATCAACTGAATCATTAAAAAACAAATAAGACCCCTAAATAACATCCTAAATCCAAACAGACCATCAATTTTAGTAGCTGCACTTGGAGAGAACCATTCAACCAACAAATTGGAACTCAACTCAAAAGAATACCAGCTCATGCATAATAGATGAATATTACTGCATAATTAATGTCCAGTAATTATTTATTCAACTCGAATTCCGGAAGGTCCCCATAGATAGATGTGTATCCATATCGACCTGTTAAAAGTAATAGACAACCCAACCCGAAAAAAAAAATGTGTCTCCATCATTTAACTAGTGTTAAATGATATATATATATATATATATACATACATGAAGATGCAAAATAATATCAGCTCACAACAATTACTATGAATATTAATTCACATAAAATTGATAGTTGTTTCCAAATGAAAATAGAATGTGATCAATAATACCAACCAAAGTCCTATGAATTCAAACGGGATATCGATGTTAACTTGGTTGCAGTTCAACAAAAGATACACATGCAAAACAAAAAGGTTGGCATTAACATACACATGTATAACACAACGATTCTTAGGAAAGGGAAAAAAACAAAAGACAATATATGATTGTCTCAGAGTATCTGTGTATGAAAGAGGATTATAGGAGATAAACTTTGAAACTCACCAAAATGCATTCCCTCGTGCATTATCAGTAGTAATAAGCCAGCAAAGAAATTCATTGCCTGAAGGAGTATTGAAACCAAGAATAAAATGGGCATGAGAAATATCTTCTTAAGCTTATAAAATTGTTTGATCAGAGGTTGCAAGAAGTGGTGTAATACCGATAGCAGGGACTAACAAAAGCACTTTTAAGAAAATAAGCAAATATCTGACCTGTTTCGTCGGCCTCAACGGGACCACCCCGATTAGGAACTCCAGGTACATGCACTTGCTCACCATAAGGGTAAATGATATATCATTTAACTAATATAAGCAAGCAACAATCCACCTAATTTCTCATCTGAATTCTTACCAACAAAACTGAGGGCCCTCCCCTGGCCGCAAAATAATATCAGCTCACAACAATTACTATGAATATTAATTCACAGTAATTTTTACTGCACCGGAATAATTAATGTACAATAATTTTTAATAGAACAAATAATTGTGTCCGATAACATTATTCGACTTAGACATTTCATGCACAAATTTGATTACGTAACAAGAAATACACCCATACATCAAGATTAGTCATAAACCACATCCATCATAAAATGTCAAAAAGTTTAGAAACAAGTAAATCATTTAATAAAATAATATAAAAAAGGAATAAAACATTTTGTCAATGAACCCATTACGCTCAACTACTCTGCGCATAAAATGGATCAAAAGCCCAATAGCCATGTTTGTCATTTATTATGTCCTCGATAAGATCCGCCCTTTCCACTGTTGATATTCTAGCTTTGCACTCACGGTTAACGTTTTCTTGTTGCCCAAGGATGAACTGCCTCATTATATACGTAACAATTACTCCACAGTCAGGTCTGAAAAAAAAAAAAAAAAACATACAAATTTCTAGTATGATATCGCATATTCTTACAAACCTAATACAAACAAATATCCACACTTACCGATCAACCCTTTGCTAAGGCGTGTCATAAACAGGCTCCAACAATTTTCCATTGGAAACATAAATTGATAACAGGAGCAATAGCCATCTCTATTTGTGATGAAACTAAAGCGAAATGCAATAACACAACAACAATATATAATTTTTACTGCACATTAACTATCTCAACACTCAAAAATCAACAATACAATGGGGGAGATAGGTTTTTGCTACACAGTAATAATCTCTATAAATCAAACATATGTTTTTTAACACACATTAACTAAACACCAATTCTAACACCACAGTAACGATTCAATCAAAAATCCGCATCAACAGTGAAAACATTACAAAACGTGAATCCAAAACAAGACCTTAAATATATGATTTTTGCTATACAATAAAAATCTCAAGATTGATTGCTACACAATAACTATTCCAAAATTTGTTACGTTGGGACAAGAATTGAGAATAGAAACACTAACCAAACAAAGGGGAATACAAAGAACATGATTTCATATATGTGATTCATGCTACAAATCAAAAATCCTAAAAACCGAAACCGTAAATATTTCAAGATATCAAGCATCAACAAACCAAATTTGAAAATGAATAAACACACATATCAAAATTCGAATTTCTACACAATAGTGAGCAAACCCTAAATTCGAACAATGATCTTTAATGCACAACAATCGAAATCCCTGAAATCCAAAAATGGATAATAGATGGGGACAGAAAAAACATATCGGAGTACGGGATGGCGACGACGTTTGAAGGAACGGCGACGGGGATTGGGCTTAACAGCGATGGCGTGGCACAGGACAGGGTTGGAGTGGAAGATGACGAAAACGGCGGCCAGTTTGTTGAACAGCGACGGGATGTTATGAGCTACTTCAGTATGGCGAGAGAGAGGAATGGGAAGAAGATTTGTGGTTGCAATGTATTTTGTTTCAAGAAAATTAGCACTTTCCCTCGAAAACATCCCTCAAGAAAATTTGGGAGGTTAGCTAATGTACTCGAAAAAATATATCAGCTTAACGCCTTCAGACCGCAACATAACCCATATTCATGCAACGTATGTCATAGTCGTGCCCATCTCACTAATCAATGTCCTTACAATTACCAAAATTCCACATATCCCTATAATAATGCCTATTCTGACCCATATTATCCGCCACTCGATTATAATCAATACTCGAATAATTATGGATGGGATCAACAATATTATACTGAGCTTTCGTGGTTACACTTGTACAATCAATCCTACTACCAACCCCAATATCAATCATTGTTTCCCCAAGAGGATACGAATGTTCAATCCACTAAACTGCAACAAATCCTTAAACTCGTAGAGGAACAACAAGTTCTTAAAACCTGGGAAGAGCAAACTGAAAGGATAGACCGACTAATAGCCCAAGTCAATGGAATGGTTGAAATATTAAATAAGGAAAATGAAAAGAGTGATTGGCTAGGTGTTGAGGAGAGTGTTCTAGAGCACGAGATTGAAAACGAAGAGTTGTTAAAAGTACCACAGTTGAGCGAAACTGGTGAGGAACCCAAATGCTATAATACCGAGTTTGAGTCGCTTTTGGCTCAACTATCACTGATTAGTAAGGCAAAGAAGGAAGTGGGATACAAAAGTGTAGGTAAGTTGGTAAGCGTAGAAGTTGAGAATACGTACATTGAGCAGGTCAGGGTAGAAAATCATAAAGAAAATGAGATTGAACCATCAGTGACACATTTAGATTATCTCCCTATGATTAAAAACATCCATCATACCCATGCTACCGCATCCCAAAATTAAGGGGTATCTTTTTGATGTAGTGGACCAACCGTCAACCCTAACCAAAGATAATTCATTTTATATTCAATGGGTTGACGTAACTCAACTTCTCTTTGGGGGCTTAGCAAAAAGACCACAAAATACGTCTCAGAGAAAAGAGATTTGATCTGGGAAAGAAGTTGAGAAATGTGAGTGTCGCCCGCAACTCTTCCCTAACTGACTGAAGAGTAACTCAACAGAAGGTGAGGAGTGGGTTACTCCACTACGGATAGGGGGTTTAAGACATTCAACATCCGACTGAAGACATTAAATTTAGCGCTGAGTGGGAGGCAACCTAATGTTGTTTTAAATTTAGGGTTTACTTTTATTTTTGACTTGATGAGTTTCCTTGAGTGTTGTTTCAGGCAGGTTTACAAGCATTGCGTACTAATTTGGTCAAGATTTGCAGTTTCATTATGTTAGGTTGTATCTCTCCTTACCAAATTAGTTTTGTATTTATCTCATTGAGGACAATGCGAAGTTTAGGTTTGGGGGGTAAATCCCTGTATTCCTTCAGATATTTTATTTTGAACTTAATTTTTTCAATCTATCCTATGATAACATGTCTGTTGGGTATGAACTTGAGTTTGCTAAAATATTCATTGGAACATAGGATTGATGTTTAAAAATATTTTATTTTTTTACCCTTACATGCACGTTAACTTTCTTTTATTCTAAATTTAGTACATGAGCTGTTTGCTAAATTTTGGAATGAGAATAACTTAACCCTGAAACAAATAATAAAAAAAAAAAAGTGTGTTAATAATAATAATAATTTTGTCTTAATGATGAACTTGCATTGAGTAACTGGGTTTCTTGCCTCAGTAAGCTTTGAGTGTTCACGTTAAAAGGGGAAAGCGATTTGTTAAGACAATAAATGACTCGTTAACCTCGAAATCTAAGATGTTCGAGTTATTAAGCCTGAAGGGTACCTTAACACCTAATGCCTTGAGCCAACTGGATTAGGAGTATTAGCCCAACACTCACAACACGGACACCTTAGAAAGTCCAATGGGATTAACATTGCAAAAGTCATTTTTTTTTTTTAAAAAAAAAAAAAAAAGTTTGGTTTATATATATATATATATATATATATATATATATATATATATATATATATGCAGAAAACAATATATAGACAAATACATTTTTTATTTCAGGAAAAAGTTGATTGATTGTTTAGAAATAGTTGACTAGTTACTTGTGCTAAATTCATTATAAATGAGAGTTGCATGTATGTTGTGGATACAAAAATGAATATTGTCAATAATCACGTGCTATGAGATCAATGGCTATTTCAATAACTCATGGGTGATCTCGACTTGATTTGTTATCATTGAACAAGACTGATAAATCTTTACTAATGAATAAAATGCACAATAAGGAATTTGAGATATTTGTGGGTAGCATCACTGTAAACCCTCACAAGACTATACTCGTCTACGAGGGGTGACCTAGGGGTTTATAAGTTATTGCTTACGCTAAATGCAATCGTGCTCCCTATGAAAGTGGCCTTTTCATTTAATTAATATATTTAGTTTTACTCAAGGACTAGCAAAATTTAGGCTTGGGGGTGTGATCGCGTCACATTTTACGTGATCTAATATCATTAATCTAAATTTTGTTATTGCTTTGAATAAATTAAGTTAGTAGAATTTATTTATTTATTATTTTTTTTTTTATAGATTTGAAGAATTGGATCAAAAACACACTTTTGGAAGCAAAATAGGCAGTAAAATGATCAACCGGATAAAAGTTGTGATTCTTTGCCCTAGAATGGAAACATATGTTTATTCTTTTGGCCGTAACTAATTTCACATTTGTATTTTTGGGATGAAATAGGTTCCACATGAAAGTATACTCTCTGAGCTTTCCAATGACTAGTCATATGGAAAAATCAGAGTTGAAATGAGAAAGATACAGATGTCCGAAGTTGGTCACATCTCTCCACCAAATGTGTTGAACCAGTAATGCGTTGGGTCAAGGCCCAATGCCTTTTCTTCCAAAGCCTAGCTCATTTTCTATTCTCAAAACCCAATCTCCCTTTTTATTTTAATTCATTTGATTTCTTAAGCCAAAGCCCAATGTCCTCTATTAAACCAAGGCTCAAATCTCTCTTTTATTTCAATTTTTGTTCCTTTGGCCCAAAGTTTACAGCAAACAGCAGGCCCAACATCATTGTTTTTGTGCGATCAGTGTCGTTGTAATACCTTGTTGACTTTGGCCAATTAATGGTCATTAATTTACCATTAAAAATGGGAAGATATTCTGCAAATTATGGGGGAGATTGATACTTCTTCTGAATTATTAGAAGGCTCCGCAATAGGTTTAGGGGGGTATCATTTTTTTTTTTTACTTTTCTTCTTCTATATTTTTTTTTTCTTTTTGGCACTGTATTTTGGTGGGGAATTCTTCATTAAGATTTTGTTGAATATTATTGAGGAAAAACATCACTCCATTTACAGCTAATCTCTCTTCAGTTGGGTTAGGATTCGGGTAAGTATTTTGGATTTCATGTAATATTGTATTTTTAATTTAATTTTGGATTGTGTGTGAACAATTGTATGATGAAGAATATTGTGTTCGACATAGTTTCATTGTGATTGGATATATTTTCAAAGTGTTCTTGTAGATATTTTGATTTTTAGATTCAATTACTTCTAGAACGTTAGATCTAATATTTGTGGTCTAGACAAATGATTATACAATCGTATTATTGGGATTAAATTATTGATTTGGATGGTTTATACTTAAATTGTAATTCACCTTAGATTAGAGTAACGTAGGAATTACATACCGAAGATAAATCATGCCGAAAAATAGTAAATCGAATCTTTTTGAGTAATTCCAGCTTGTAGTTAAGAACAATCATTTACACAAATCTGAATTAAAAAGAAAATACGAAACCCGCAATTCCTAACCTAATTATCAATTTTCATTTGTTTTAGATTAATATTTTATTTTCCTTATATTTAAAACCCAAAACTCAAAACAAAATTTGTTTTAGTTAAAAGAAAGAAATATATTTGAATTTAATAGTTACAAGACCGATATATGTGGTTCGACACCCTACTTGAACACCGTACTACATTAGTATCGCGGTACCATTTAAGGGTATTAAATTTGAGCGATCATGAAGCCTTCTCTCTATGTGTGTGTCTGCAATCGATACGAAGGTTTTTGTGCTCTAAATATTGTTATCCCTTTTCAACAGATTTCTCAATCGCGATTCGATTTGTGATAGCTTGTAGGAGTCGTCGATCGATGGATGAGGATGACGGCCCTAATCAATTTTGAGAGGGGCAATGGAATAAGGGTTTTTGAGTGAGGGATACGGCCGTGAGGAAGAAAGGGTTTAGAGAGAGGCGATAGAGTGAGAGAGAGTGAACGGTGAGGAGGTTAATGTATTAGGTTTGTTCATTATATATACAATGGTAAAATTGTTCAAAATGATTTTTTTCTACATGATTTCTTGAATGAGAACTAAATAATAAAAAATCTCAAATTTTAATATAAAGGTAAAAATAAAAATAAAATTCGTACAAATTAAGACACTGTTTGGCTATATTTTTGTTTAAGGGAAAATTACCGGTTGAACCCATAATTAGCCTTAATCTACCAATAAACCCAGCTCATGTTTTACCGAATAGCGCAGTCCCTCGCCGGATTTACTGTGCACTGATCAATCACAAATTCGCTTACTGTACATTTTTCGGTGATCGATTTGCCCCTACGTTATACGCGCAAACAATTTCCATTTTTAAATCTGATTTTTCAGTTGTGAAAACATACTATAACTACCAAATCATGGTGATTTTTTTTAATATACGTTGCATTTCGAATTTTAAAATTAAGAAATCGCCGTGGACACAGAGAGAACGATCGAATTAGAGTAGCTATGGAAAGGCAATTGATGTATCATTCTGAGCCGATCAACAATAGGTAACACACATCCTCATTTGATATATGCCAATCGTAGTGATTTTACAGACATCTTGATATCAAGTTAGGGTTTTTCAATAGTAACGTTTATAAAGACCTAGTTTTTGGTCGATGAAGGTTTTGTTGTCGAACATACGTGTACGAAAATGCTTTATGAATGGATGATACAGTGTTTTTAGTTGTGGATCAACATACGTAGTAGTCTTTTGGATGATTCAGGTTGATTCACAAGCACACACAGCATATGCGAAATGGAATGCAATACATAACGCAAAGAACATTGTACCTATAGCGTGTTACATGTAACATAAGCATAATTGTGTATTGATGCACATAACGTTGTGCATATAGTGTGTTACATTCTTAGGGTGTGTTACATTTTTAACAAGAAAAGATGTGTGTTACATGTAACATAAGCATAATTGTGTGTTGATGCACATAACGTTTGTACCTATAGCATGTTACATTCTTAGGGCATGTTACATTTTAACAAGGAAAAATGAGTGTGTTACATGTAACAATAAACATAATTGTGTGTTGATATTACATTGTAACATCATTTTTTAAGAACAGAGGCGTGTTACATGTAACATTGATACATAACGGTGTGTTATATGGTGATATTATATGTAACATATTTATTTTTCCAAAAGAGGGGGGATCATGTGTTCTGATGGTTATTGGTATGTCAATAAGGAGCATTTTTCAATTCCATGCATGTGCAAGTACAAGGGGGTGAATGCAGTTTTGAGGATTGCCAACTATAACAACATTAGTGATTTGTGTAACGAGATTGTAAGCAAATGGCCAGAATTAGTTAAGTCAAATTTTACCTTGTCATACGCATTGCATGGCCATTCTAACTGTATGCTTGCTGACCAAAGCGACTTTGAGGAGATGATGTTGCTAACAACGCATCAAAATATTAAGCTGTTAGATATATGCATCAAGAGAAGACTGAACGATTCTAGTGAATCGAATGGTGCATCAACAAGCGTCATTGCACTGTTAAACAATAGCAGAGATAGCGAAGATGAACTTGACGACATACGTAGTTACGGCAACATATTGCAGCGGAGTAATGACAGGGTATTATTGTCATATCAGTGGGCTAATGGGATCCAAGAGGAGGGTAAAAAATTCAGAGGAGAAAAAAGGGAATTCTGGGATGTATTGAAAAAATATGCAATTGAGATTGGATTCAATTTCTGTTATTTAAAAAATGACAAAGTGCGTGTGACAGCTGCATGTGTACTTAGAGAGGAAAATAAATGCCCATGGTTTGTGCATGGACGTGTAATGTGGGAAAATGATATATTCTACATCCAGATTTTGGTAAACAAACACATATGTGGGTCTGCTTTCCGCAAAAACAAAAACAAACGAATGAGCTCGAAGATTGTTTCTGGTTGTTTGACTGATGACGTACGGACAAACCCAAACACGCGCCCCATTGATGTAGTTGACAATTTCAAGAGGCAATATGGTATTGAGATCTCATATCGCAACACGTGGCTTGGTGTAGAAAAGGCCAGAAACAGCATGTTTTGGGATTATTCAACATTATACGACCAATTACGATGGTATGTTGATAAATGTAGACAGACGAACCTCGGGAGTCATGTTATACTCGACTATGATGAGGACACGGGACATTTCAAACGTGTGTTTACGCATTTGAAACATGTATTTACGGTTTTCGCTACTGCTGACCAATGATGTTCCTTGATGGAACATTTCTTACCGGCCGATATAAAGGGAATTTATTAGTTGTGACAGCAAAAGATGGTAACCAAGGTGTTGTCAATAAATGATTTACATATTTAGTGTATAGTATAACATTTTTTTGCCTGACACTAAACACTTAAATGTATGTTATATGTAACAGGATATATTACATGTAACATATGTTTTATTGATTGAGGTTTTTGTGATTAGGTTGATTTTGCAGGGATGTTCCCTATCACATTTGCAATTGTGGATGTCGAACATTATGAGAATTGGAATTGGTTTTTGTCTGAGTTCTTAAATATTGTTGTGGCGGATCTTGTGATCACGTTTATATCAAATCAGCATAATGGTATATTAGAGGGAGTACGAAATGTATTCCCACATTGCCACCATGCATATTGGCTATTGCATTTAAAGATGAATCTGAGGGCTGCAATGGTTGGGAGAAACACCACACTCAAGGAATTAATGATTCAGAAATTAAACAGGTTGGCGTATGCGCACACACCAGAAATTTATAAAATGTTGTATGATCAGATAATGTACGAAGGTGGAGAAAAAGTTCAGCGATTCATGCATGATCTTTCTGCAATGAAATTTAGTAACGATGTTTTTTTAGGGAAAACGTTACGGTGAAATGACATCAAACATTGCAGAATGTTTCAATTCTTGGATAAGTGAATATCGTCATTTGCTTGCAACATTATTGATTGACAAAATTAGAATACGGTAGATGGACTTAATGTCTGATAGGAGACAAAATATATATATACATATACATATATATATATATATATATGTATATACATATACATATATATGTATATACATATACATATATATGTATATATATATATATATGGATGGTGAGATAACACCGTTTTGGGATAACAAGTTGTGTGAGTCGATTAATGAAGGAAGAACATGAAATATCAGCTCGTCTGGCGATGGCATTTGTGAGATTCATTCATCCCCATCAGCGCTAGTTGATACGTTGGGACGATCATGCTCGTGTAGACAATGGTAGATAAAGGGGTTCCCTTGCGTACACGGTTGTGCAGTGATTAACAAGGGTGGCTTGCCGACCCATGATTACATAGAAGAATACTTCATCGTCAATTTTTACCATGAGACCTATTCTAGGAGAATATATGCAATCCCGATAATTGAACGACCTATGTGGGTTGAGAGCGAAGCAATTATATTACTACCATTGTCAAAGAACCAACCGAGTCGACTGAAGAAAGTAAGAATACCGTCAAGAGGTGAGATAAAAGAAAGAAAGTGTGGGAGAAGTGGAAAAATGGGGAGACATAATAGGGAGACATGCAAAGCCCTGTTGGTGTAAGACTGAGTTATATCGAGAGATTCTGTTTATGTATTTGAGAGTAGACAGTTGAATTTCATTTTTTTTTTAACAAAAATAGATTTTGTTATATCTAGTCATTGACACCACATTCAACAATGGAATAATAAATGTTTTGTTTGCATTTTTTTGTAATTATGTTTGGTGAAGTCGTTGATGCTATTTTTTCAACACGACAATAATGTGATTTGTTACATGTAACATTATTTGTATTTTTAAACGTGTTTTTTTTTTTTTTTTTTTTTTTTTTTTTTTTTTTTTTTTTTTGTGGCAGATGCTAAATGTAAGTACCCTTTTTTTCATACAAAATAATGTTACATACAACATGAATACAACACTAAATGTTACATGTAACAATGTTACACTTTGTTACATATTGTGTAGGTCACATAATAAAATGCATAACACAGGATTATACCCCAAATTAAACTGCCATCTGATAACTTGTCAAGGAAAAGACATTTTTTTTAAATGATGTGTTTTGGTATTCACGTCTCATTAGCATAACCAGTCCTTAGTTTTGGAAAGGAGAACCTTCCATATTCCCTAAACGATCGAAACCCTAACGTTCTGCAACACCGTCGCCTATCATTGGCGGTCTCCGTAACCTTGATTTTTGTATCAATTAGTTCACAATGGTTTCTACACGGCAGAAGATGATCACTAAGAACCCCAATACTGCATACGATCCCGTTAACATTTCCGACGCAGGTAAAATTGATGTAATTTTTTACGATGCTCTCAACTATTTCGGTGTAGAAATCAGACAATAGGTTTTAGTCTACGCGTTCGAACTTGTAGTTTACGTCATGCAACCGTATATTAAACATTTAGGAGTGGAAATTTTTAGTTGTTGTTGTGCGTGACAGAGTCCTGTTTTGCATATCGCGTTTTGTGATTTTTACGCACGATATTGCGAATTTTTAGTGTAGCTATATATGTCCGGTGATTTCGCCATACAAGTACATCAACATGATCTGGATCGATATTTTTCGTGCACAGTTATGTGATTTTGCGGTACATCATGATTTATTTATTGTCGTGACAATACGCCAATCACAAATCACATATATTTGGTGTAGATAATTTTTTAGCGGATATTTGAATAACTGATGCTTAGTGTGTCAATTTTTTTGGTTATTTTGAAGCACGTCTCTTGTTTTTCTATGCTATAGTAGTGGGAGAAACAATTTAGTACTTCATCTTTGTCGATGTTTTTCAAAATTTTGTGTACAAATGTTACATGTAACATTTCAGTTTATTATTGGTTTTGTGTACAAAAGTTGGATTATCTGTTGTTGGAAATATAACATCAGTGCACGAAATGTAACACCAATGTACTTCAAATTCGTCGATGTTTCAAATTTGTTCACAGATGTTACATGTAACATTTTCAGTTATTCTTGTTTTTTGTGTACAAAAATTTTGATTTAGCTGTTGTTGAAAATGTAACGTCAATACATGAATGTAATATTAATGTACTTTCATTTTTGTCGATGTTTCAAAATTTGTTCACAGATGTTACATGTAACATTTCAAGAATTCTTGTTTTTGTATACAGAAAGTTTGATTATCTGTTGTTGGAAAGAGAATTACAATGCACGAAATGTAACATTTTTTGTCACGGGGCTTTATGCATTAATATTCATTGCACAGATGACATAATACCTGCCGTTGATACTCATGACACGCCAACAAGCGCAACTAACATCGAGGATGGTAAAAAAAATGATTTTGCACAATTGTTTTTTCGCTTTATTTTTAGAAATTGGAACAATTTAGTATCTATTGATTTATGTGTCTTCCATTTCAGGGAAACATGTTCTAGATATGCCAACAGTGTCGACAAGCAAAGTAGCAGTAGCGACAACAAGCTAAGCCCTATCAGGACCGATCAAATATCAAGGTAACCTTTCACAGGTCTCATTAGTCATCCATGATTTACACCTACGTGATGAACATATATTTTATTTACGTTGCATCCCAATCTGGAACACCATCAATGCACTGATGAATGATCAAGATGACAAGGTTTTCTCCCATTGCATCGATAGTCTGATCGTGAATATTATCCAGTGCTATCATTAGAAGAAAAAAACATTCAAACTGGGACCACGGTTTGTAGAGTTTACAAGCAATGATGTGCAATTTATTTTTGGGTTGCCACACGATGAAGTACAACTACCCGGTAAGTATGCAAAGAAGGAAGTCTGTGTATTCCTAGCACAACAAGGTTTGAACACGAACAAGGTAAGTGTTGTACAATTAAAGACCATGTTACATACTGCCATAAGACAAAAAGACGAAGAAAATGTGAAGGGTGTTGTTTGACTACTGTGTCTTATTTTGTTGACAACCTGCTTCTTCAGTAATAAGGGGCTGTATGTTCGAGTATCAGGCTTGAACATTGTTGAGAATTTGGATGTTATGGCAACTTACAAATGGGCTGATGCCATTCATTCAAATTTGATGTCATCAATCGGATCTGGGTATCAGAGACTGAGCTCTGTAATTGTTTGTGTCATTGTTTTGTAGGTAATAACAATCGCGCTAATTTTTTGTAGTAATTATGTATAATACATAAACTTTTCTACAAAATGCATTCATGTGTTTTTTTCAGTTTTGGTTGTGCGAACACTCAAGGTTGATCTCGCCAGTGGCATCAAGAACGGTTGTAATCTCTCGTTTTTTAAAATAGGACACGATGGCGTTGACATCAGTTGCTTCTAGATTAGATTTGTAAAATTTAACTGCTAATCAGGTATTTTTTTTTCCCTAGTTTTCTGAAACGCGACATGACGACATCGACGTCGGCTGACCCAGGATTGCACAATTTAACTATATATCAGGTGGGTTTTTTTTGTTGATGTACAAAAAAGAATGTTAAATGTAATACCAATTGGTATGATGATTTTAACAAAAAATAAATTTGTTAAATGTAACACAATCGGGGGGAGGGGTTGTTTTAGTGTATTTCTAATATATGACATTTTTTTTTGCACGTTTTTACTAATGAGTTTAGGTTATTCGAGGACTAACGTTAGAGTCCGTGCCGGAGCTCAAGGCAGGTGTCTTACTACCTGTCCACGGTGACACAGAGACCGGTTCCTCCAATTCGAGTGCTAAGATTAAGGAAAAATAAGAGGTGTCTGTTGCTGACGATATGTCGTCCTTTGATTTGTTAATATCGCAGCTCTTTGATGAGGATGTTGTTAAATTTTGTGGAGGTTCACAAAATTTAATAGAGCTTGTCGAAAGTAATCAGAAACTATTATAGAAGGTTGATAAGGTGAGGGCGAAGCGCAAGAAGATGAAGAGAAAAATGACAAAAGAGATTCAACATTTGGAAAGTGAGATAGAGCAGATTGGTGATGAGAAAAACCAATTACAGGATGAGATAGAGAGGTTGATGGAAGATAAAAATAAAATAGACGAGAATTTGGTAGAAGCCAAAGTTCACAATGTTACACAACAGGAGAGGATGGTGGAAAAGCTTGAAGAAGCCGTTGTGCATTCGGTAACGCAATCAATAGAGAAAGAGATGGAACATGTTAAAAAAATGACTGGTCTGACAGATTGTTACCAGTATGAGCTCAAAAACAGAGACAACGTGATTGTCAGACAAGAATCAATCATTGGTACCCATAATTCACCGCCAAGGACGTCAATTCCAGCAAAACTAAAGCTTAGGCGCAATACGTATACAAAGGTTGAAACCAAGACACCAACATCGCTTGTAAAAAAAGTCAAGAGCCACGTCAAGACACGGAAGACTGATGATGACTCAATCCACAAATACGATGTACCTGTCAAGAAACCGTGACGATTGAAGAAAAAGTATGATGCACCAGTCCTTGATAACCAAGGAACGGATGATGTGAACAAGAGCAATGAACAAAGTACATTCGCCCAAAACGGAAATGAACCTCAAGAATTGCCTCCACGCAATAGTGCCATTGCAAGAATGATTGCAGACGATGACTGGGAGACACACAATCTGATTATATGGGAGGATGGACGTGGGTAAGTTTAAGTGGCAAATATGTTATTTTGGAACAACGGACATGAGGTGTAGATCATTTTTGTTTTGCTTTTTTCATTTTATTGCAGAGCATTTGTCTGGGGAGCAGAATAGGTGTTCACTCAAGTATCCATTCTTGATTTGATCTGGTTGCCGTGGGAGACTCAACTTTCAAATATTGTGAGTCACTTTTAGTTATAACAGGCAAAATATTACATGTAACATTTGATAGTTTACTTAAATCCCGCGATGTACTTTTTTTTTTTTTCTTTGGCAATGTTACATATAACATAACAAAGCCTAAAATTTTATGTTACATGTAACATGCAACACAACTGTCATGTTACTTACACTTTCTGTGTTTATTTAGAAATGTGTAGATGATTATAACATTATGTGGGTGATTAATTAAACGTTTTTTAGGTCAACAATGGATGTATGGAGATGATGTCTATTGATCAAGCAAGGGTTGCAATTTCTTTAAAAGGGATTGGTCATGATTTGCCAAATCAGTCATATTTCATCAATAGTTGTTGTTGGGTAATCAAATTGTTACATTTTTTTAAAAATTTTTTTATTGTGTTTTTATGTTTTTTATTTGATTTGCATGCACACATTACGTGTTACTAATTTTTTGAAATGTTTTACAATATATACAGTTTTGGATTACACAGGGGGACAAGAAAGTATTGGTTGACAATCTTAACCCAAAAATTATAGAAGCATTTTCCGACAACTACAGATTCGTGCATTTCCCAAAAAATACTGTAGGATTGACATCATCAACAGGACACTGGACACTGCTTGTTTGTGATAAGCAGGAGCAGAAGTGGACACACTGCAATTCGATCAACCTCCGACGTCCCGGAGATGTTGATAAATTTTACGAGAATGCAAAAAGACTTGTGAGTTTCAATACATAGGTTTAAAGATTTTGTTGCTAGTGCAATGTTGAATAAATAATCCTCACCATTTTTTTCCATGTTCAAATGTAGGTTCGTTATGTTGATACATTATTGTCAAAGGAAGTCAGTGAATATCAGCTGTTGGATGCTGAAATTTCAAACTCCAATAATGTGCCAGATTAGGGATCATCTGTGTAAGTGCACTTCATTTATTACTAATTAATTATGTTACCCAAACACAACCAGTTATTGATGAATTATCTTAACATATTATATTTTGCAGCGTTGATTACGGTGTTGCTATAATCCATGGCATGAAGAGCATATTCAACAGCGTACAAATCAACGTTAATTATGGCATTGAAGGTTTTAGAAGAGAAAGAGTAGCACTCGTGCATGAATTCCTTAATAATCCACCCAGATCTTAGACTTTGGATGACTTCCAATCAAGAAAAAATAACGAAACACGTCGTGTTGAAGAAGTATAGAACAACTAGAAAATTAGAGTTTTTATGTGTCTGGATTAGAACAAATTGCTTTTTAATCTGTCTTTATTTAGTTTAAACATCATACATAACTAGATTTCATTTTGTATGAAAGGTATACTTGGTATGGTTGTTTGTGCTGTGTAAAATGCAACACAACTATTTTTGGATGCACAGACTATTATTTTGGTGGGTTGATACTTCTTTCTAACGTTTGGGTTGCATCTCAGAGACACGAACTGAAAAAAACTGACAATTTTAAGAACTAACGATTGAATGTTATATGTAACATTTTCCAGATACAATCACATTCTCAGTTTCAAAAAGTATGTTACATGTATCATTGTCATAGACACACATATTTAGTAATGTTTACATGGATGTTACATGTAATATTTTATAATCCCACACACCCTGGATATGGAATTATTGGCATGGACACAACGTGCAAATGTTACATGTAACATGAATGAAATCATTGTCATGGATACATACTCAGTAATGTTACATGTAACATTATTTTTTTTCACACCATGGATATGTATGCAACGTGTGAATAGATGTTACATGTAACATGATTTTGGGGATGTTTAGCGTGAGGCACAGCAGACGGGGCATTCTCGCCACTGAAATGGCAAAAGGATCAGGCGGTGCAAGAAAATGTGAGAAGGTTTAATTGGTTGTTTCTTGCACCTTTTAGGACTATTCGGTCAAAAAAAAAAAAAAAAAGGAAGAAAGAAAGTACATTTTAAACCCTCTAGGTATTGCCACATTCTAAATGGTCCCTCTCTGTTTGAGCGTTTCATTTTAAACTCTCTAGATATAAGTGCGTTTTTATTTGGTTATTCCGCTAGAAATTCCATCTAAACTAACTGAATTTTGAGGGCAAAATTGTTGTTTTATATTTTTTTCATTTTTTTTTCTTTTGCTTTTCTTTTTACTTTTTCTTCTTTGATTCCTCTCACTCTATCTCTCATGCTCAACTCTCTCTCTCTTCCTTCCTTTCTCGCTCTCTCCTGCTCAACTCCCTCCCTCCCTATCGCAGCCCAAATAGGGGTGAACACCCCCTGTTAAGGGGGTGAGAACCTCTTGTTTTGCAGACAGAAGGTAAATACTCGGGGGTAAAATACCCCCATGCAGTAGACCCCTTGTTCCATGGGGTTGTTTAACCCCCTTACGGGGGTGTTTTCATAGAGAGGGAGAAAAAGTTGAGTGGAAGAGAGAGAGAGAGAGAAAGAGAGAAGAGAGAAAGTGAGGAAGAGGGGATGAGGAAGAGAGAAAGTTGAGCGGGAGATTAGGAAAAAGAAAAGAAAAAATAAAATAAAAAAACATTATAACATTTAAAATGTGTAAAAAGACTATTTTGCCCCTTTATTCCTTTAGATTTGATGTATTTTTTGACAGAATAATCATTTAAAACATACTGATACTTAGAGGGTTTAAAATGAAACGCTCAAACAGAGAAAGAACATTTAGAATTGTGTCAATACCTAGATGATTTAAAATGTATTTTTTCCTATAAAAAAAATATCGAGATGATTGACAAAAAATTGTTGCAGAGATGCCATTCAATTGATTTTCATCGATCTCTGTAAAAAATTTAAACAAAAGAAACCGTTTTTATATTTTCGAAAAAAAAAGTTCTTAAAAATTATATTTTTTATTTTAATTTTTTTAAAAATTACTCCTAGGCGCTTTGCTTCCCTATTGACTTAAATCTCCTTTTTTTAATTTTATAAGTTTCTACGGGTTAAATATTTTATTAACTTGTATTAATTCAATTTTTATGAGTTAAAAATAACATTGAAACTAGTGTATCCTATCCATATAAAATTTAAATTGGAATTTTAATTTAACAATTGATATAAGGAATGTTAAGATAATTGAGGAGTGGAGAACATGAATAATATATTGATTTTGTGAAAACGAAATACTAAATACAAATATATACACAACTATTTATAAGAGAAGTGGAAGACCCTAAGGTTAAATTTTGTCCTAATGGGTCAAGTGGACCAAACCCATATATTACATTAAATCCCCTCTCAAACTTAAGGCAATAAGTTGAAGGTGAACTTGAGTTTGGAAACCAGAAAGTGAAAGTGTCCGGGTGGATGAACCTTAGTGGAAATGTCTGTTATCTGATTGGTTGAGTTGACGGATTGTAAACAAATTGTATTCTGGAGAATTTAATGACGGATGAAGTGACAATCAGTCTCAATGTGTTTTTTAGGCTTGTGGAAGACATCATTGTGGACGATTTGAATAGTACTCCTATTGTCGTAGTGTAGGGCAGTAGCAATAAGAGAATAGATGCCTACGTCAACGAGTAGTCATCGAAGTCAGAAAAGTTCTTGAGTTGCATCAGTAATGGCATGATATTCAGTTTTAGTGCTTGAACGAGCAACCACAGTTTGTTTCTTACCACGCTAGGAAATGAGTGAATTACCCAAGAAGAAACAGTAACCAATGGTTAAACGTCTGTCGACGGGGTCTCAGGCCCAATCGGCATCGGAATTAATATTTTTAAAATCGGACCGGTCATCGAACCAGAAAAGTCACCTGGTCATGGGTCACCCGTTTAATTGGTAGGTGAACCGCAATTGAACTAGTGACGTCATAATTATTTTTGTATATATTTATTTAAAAAAAAATACAATATATATATATACATATATATATATATATATATATATATATATATTGTATTTTTTATTAACTTTAAAGACTCAAACTTAAATAGACTAAATTACAATATAATTTTTGAAAAGATTTTTTTTTCTAAACTAATTCTGAAATAAGAGTTTTTAAATGCACCACAATTATTTTTATCCCTCTCAGGGCTTGGGCTCAAAAGTATGGGCTCAAAAGTATCGAAGGGGCAATGTGTTACAAACATTCAAACATAAAGTGTAAATACGACAAAGATTGGGAGTGAAAACATAATTATTCTCATATTCTATTCACCCCCTACTTTAAGGTTTACGTTATCGTGGCCCAATTTTGCAGAAAGCCCAGAACTTCTCTCTCTCTCTTTTAAACCCCCATATCAGCAACCAGTCGTTCCACAACCCTAGTCTCACAACGAGAGAAAGAGAGAGTAGAGATAGATAGGTCATGTGATCAGAGCACAACGTAAGGGTGTCAGTTTTGTCTTCAAATCCCACACTACCACCGCAAGGGTACCACCCGCTTCCGCAACCTCGACTTCAGTGACCGGAATGGCAACCTCAAGGGGGTGATTACCAATATCATCCGCAACCCCAGCCGTAGTGCTCCCTTAGTCAAGGTTACCTTTTGACACCCTTTCCGTTACAAGATGGAAAATGATGAAAACCCGGCTGGTTTGACAAAAACTAGAACAGTTAATCGCTTCACAGTAGAACCGGTTTGAATCGACTAGTTCGACAATTTTTAGGGGTAACCGGGTTTTAGTTGTTTTTTAGACCTGAAACACGACCGGTCGACGGTTCAACCAATTCAATTTTTAAAATATTGATCATAATAAGCTTGTAAGATGGGATCAAATTGAGCTGAGAAATTAAATCCGTAAAATAAGGTACCCTTGACATACCAAAGGATGCGAAGAACAATCGAGTAATGAGTGGTTCGAGAAGCGCACAAAAACTGGCTGACTTGATGAATGGCTTAGGCAATGTCGGGGTGAGTGATAGTGAGGTATACAAACTCCCAACCAGTTAGCGATATAGAGTGTCATCCTTAAAAGGTGAACCATCGAGTGGAGTAAGTTTGATATTCGGCTCGAGAGGAGTAGTACTAGTGGTTGAGTCAGTAATCCTAGCCTTGGAAAAGATATCTGAGGCATATTTGGCCTGAGAGAGAAAATATCCACCTGAACCAGATGAGACTTCAAGGCCAAGAAAATAGGTGAGCACGCCAAGATCTTTCATCTCGAATTGTCCATTGAGAAAGTTTTTGAATTCTAAAATACCACGTATATCATCCCCAGTAATAATTATGCCATCCACATATAATAAAAGAAGAAGAATACCATTGTTAGTCCAGTGAATAAACAGGGCCGAATAATGAGCACTGGATGAACCGAAACTGATGAATGGTAGTGTTGAATTTTACGAACCAAGCACATGGAGATTGTTTGAAACCATATAAGGAATGACGAAGGAGACAAACTTAATCTTGAGAGGCAACTAGGCTAGGAGAGGTATGCATATAAACTTCCTTGAGAAGATTGTCATTGAAAAATACATTTTTAACATCCATATTGGAGCAAATGTCTCTTCATAGTTAAATCCATATTCCTGAGTAAATCCCTAGGTAACAAGTCGGACTTTATATCGTTCAACAGAACCATCAGAAAGTGTTTTGATCTTAAACACTTATTTGCACCCAATGGGAGTTTTTCCAAGGGGAATATCAACAATATCCCAAGTGTGAGTTTTGGTGAGAGCCTCAAATTCTTTGTCCATTACTTTCTTTCAAAGAAAATTAGTACTGAGATCAGTTGGTGGTTCTGGAGTAGGTTCAGCTGGTGGTTCTAGGGTGGACTTAGTATAAGGTGTAGGACTGGGCTCCAATGGCGGTGTTGGAGTGGACTCAACAGTACCTGAAATTGTATCCTTAGGAAATAACCCAATGGATGGATTATTACAAATCTGGAGTTGTTAATGTTTAACATGTCAAATGACCATAAGGAAAAAAATATTTGATGTTCTCAAAAAATGACATGTCAAGAGATACAAAGAGTTTTAGAAATGAGATCCCATTACTGATATCATTTATGTTCGAAGCCATATCCAAGAAAATAACACAAACGAGTCGTTGGTTCCAATTTGTTGTCTTCATGTAGTTTGAGAAGAACAAAACAAGTACAACCAAAGACTCTGAGTTCAGAGTAATTGGGTGGATTACCGAAGAAATGCTCAACTGAAGACTGGTTCTCGAATGTAGCGGAAGGGATACGATTTATTATGTAGATGGCTGTGAAGACAGCATCATCTCAAAAACGCTCAAGACATGATGAAGAAATTAGGAAATCACAAACTGTGTTAAGAATATGTCTATGTTTGCGTTCAGCTCGTCCATTTTGTTGTGATGTACTAGGACATGAGCGATAAAGGAGGATGATATTTTTGCGAAGTAGGTTAAGAACGACATGATCCTTGTATTCCATTACATTATGTGAGCAAAAAACTTTAATATTTCTAGAAAATTGAGTTTGAACCATAGAGAAAATCTCATAATATATTTGGAATAATTCGGATAGATGTTTCATAAGAAACAACTATGTATATCAAGAGTAATCATCCACAAAAATAACAAAGTAACGATAACTACCCATCGAGGTATGAGGAAAAGGCCTCCAAATATTAGAATGAATTAGATCAAAGGATGCAAGAAGAATAAACTGACTCTCTTTGAAAGGTAGGGCTGATTGTTTTGCAAGTTGGCAATGGATACATTTAAAGGACTCAGGCTAAACTGAACCTAACTGAATGCTAGAGATAAGAGATTTGAGTTGGCTAGATGAAGTGTGGCCTAAATGAGAATGTCAAATTTGAAATAGTGATAGAAATACTGATAGCTATGGAGATAAGGATGATGATGAGAAGGAGGATAATGGTGGCGGTGGTGGTGAGGTTGCACAGGTTGATGAAGGGACATGTGGTTGTAGTTTTGGTTGTAGTGGAGTTCGAGATAGAAGATATAAACTATTGAGTTCGAATGGACCTCCAGTTCTATGACTAGTCCCAAGGGTTTCTCATATCCAAGGATGTTGTGCACAACAACCACCTTTAGAAAATATAACTTCAAATCCCAATTCAAAAAGTTTCCCAACAGACATGAGATTTAATTGAGTTTCGGAATCAAATACGTGTCAGGAATAGAAAGTTAGGAAGTGAAAACCTAACTAATATGAGTAACTCATATTTGAGAACCATTAGCAATATAAATACTAGAAATATTCATTGCAAAGAGTTTGGTTAAAAAAATATTAGGATCAAATGTCATATGATTGCAACAAACTTAATCAAATAACCAAGAAGAGTTAACTACAGTAAGTGAGAGAGTAGGAAAAATGTTTGTACTATTTTTGGAGAAGATATGATAGAGGAGTGAAACCAAATCTGCAATAGACATGGTAACAGTAGTGGAGGTAGGATCTGAACCTTCTTTGGTATTGATAATGAGCGAAGAACCCATAGACATCGTTGTTAAACCTAGAAAAACGTCTTCACAGATGGATTCAGAACGTTGAAATTGTCCAAGAACATGTGAAGAACTAATTGAGAGCCCCATGAACCGATCAAATCTTTGTGATTAACCGAATCAACAATATAAAGATAACTATACTGTATAATCCGAATTTAATTAAATGGAGATCACAGATAGATCTAGAATATTGAAATTATCTAGGAACCGATATTAAATCTTCAAGAACCGGTTAAAAAACAGGTGAACTAGTGTAGGAACCACACGAATATAATAGAAAATATATTATGTGAGCCTCAAACTACAAAACAAAGGCCAAAAATAGAATCAGAATGTCCAAAAACCTAGAAACTAGACCAAGTTTGTAGAAAATCGGCCAAAAAAGGCCTGAAGCGATCCAAGAAAGGTTACCTCAAATAAACTGGTGACGTGGCAAAGTACGCTGACTGGGGTAATGACGTCGCAGGTCAACAGATGATGTGGCAGTCAAATGCTGACGTGGCTCTAATATGGATACTGAATGGGTGCTAACTAGGCTGATTAGGGCTAATGTGGCACAACGTTTCAGTGATGGCGAATAGATCTCAAGCGAGAAGGATAGGCAACCTCTAGCCGCGTGTGAGGACACGTGAGCAATTGGACCGGGCTGATTTTTGCGTCATTAGAATCGTCTCGTTGAGACGGTTCCTATAGTATATTGTGAGATTGATTTGGAGCCCTAGTTGAGGTAGTAGAGACCAAAATAAGTGACAATGAATCTTAGTGGTGCTGCAGGTTGTAGGAGACACGTGAGAGCGCGTAGATAATTCAGTAGCTGTGATTTTTGTGGCGTTGTGTTCGTCTCTGCAAGACGAAGGCGGTGGTGTGGTGGTTGTTGATACCGAAGCAGTGATGAGGCTTGTAGTAGCGACGAAATCCATGGGAGAAAAGAGAAAGTGGCGGCAAAAGCTTTAGGGTTGCAAAACAAAATTAGGAAGAACAAGGCCAAGAAAGACTTGTTTTTGATGCCATGTTAAGATAATTGAGAAGTAGGGAACATGAATAATATATTGATTTTGTGAAAACGATACACTAAATACAATGATATACACAACTATATTGATAGGTGTTATTTACCTATGTATTTCCAAACTGAATTAAGTTGGTTTTCGAGCGTTTACATAGTATTTTATTATGTCACTACAAGAAAAATAATGTTTTATCACGCTTAGTAAATATAATTTATCTCGGTTTTTAAATAAACCGTGATTATAATAATATGAATGAGATTTAATCTCACTTAAAATTTATTATGCGATAAAAAATATTTTTTATCTCACTATTTTAAAAAATTGTGATAATAAGTTGTAGGTTTTATCACAGTTATTATTTATAACCGAGATTAATTGGTATTTGCGCTAACCCACCAAAAAAAGGTGCTAGAAATTTCACGTTCCCGCTCCTACTGAAATTTCCTTCTACCTTTTCATTTGTACTTACATCATTCTCTATTATCTCTTCATGCTCTACCCTAGCCATCACTCAAGGCTCAACCCTAGCAGTCGAAGCCGCTTTCTCTCTCTCAAGATCTTGAAATCGCTGAGATTTCTCCATTACTATTGCCAAGCCTTCAGCCTTATTGTCATCGTCGTCTTTGGCTTTCAGTTCGTTCTCTCTTCTCCGACCGTTGCCATTGTTTTCTTCTTCAATCATCACCATCGTCGTCTTCTCCAGCCTCTCTCGATCTCGAGGTCCCTCTTCTCTTCTTTCTCATAGTTTTGTATCCAAGCCACCCACTGCTTTCCTAATTGCATGATCTTCAAGCAAAAACACCAGATCCAAGCAACGATTTGAACTATACTTCCTCAATATCTCCTGTATTTGCTAGGTTTATTTATTTATTTAATTAGGGTTGGATTAACCCTAGATTTGTTGATCCAATTGCACGATCCTCACTCTCTTCCCCAATCGTTCGATCCTCACTAGATGGATTAACTCTAAAATCCATCCTAGATTTGTTCGCATCGTTGAGTCGGCACTGCCGTTCACTTAGATCTAGCCAATCGAGGTCCAATTTGGCTAGATTCGGCCTGTTAAAGGTCCTATCAATCCAGTCCGGCCCCCTTCTCCCGCAACGACAATAATTGATGCTTGGATGAAGAAGGATGTCGTCAATGGGGGAAGTGATAGGGTCCATGGGGATCGGACGGACCTGGTGCGGGTTATCTATTCAGTGTTTGTATGAGTTATATTATTGTAGTTTAGTTTTAGTCTTCAATTTTGGTTTATCTTATGAATTTGACTGTCGTCATGAATCTGATTGTTTTTGTTCTAGGCCACCTTCAAAGCACAACTGTTGACAGCATCCCCTACCTACAAAGCACAACGGTCCAGTAGTAGGCTTGAATCCAAGTTTTCGTTCTTCCTCTCTCTTCGCTGATCTGTTGAGTGTGTTTCTGAATTAATTTTTGTTCATCGCAACTAATACTTGATTCGCTACTGATACTTGATTTGCTACATTTTATTCCAAGTTGGGTTTTCTATTTAGTGTACAAAATAAGTACTTAGTTTATAAACGATTTCAATTTGCTAGTAGTGTATATGATGGAATGGAATGCATGATTAGTGTTCCTGTTTCTGTAGTAGCTTTGCATCTAAAAGATTAAAATTGGGGTCTTAAATGTTTATTTTTTTGGGTAAATTTTTTTCCAAAATAAAGTTTACATTTACCGATTTGAGGATGCCAAACCATGTGTACACCAATACAGTTTGTGTGTGCTTCGTCAGCTCACGAATAGATTATGTTACATAGTGGCTTATTTCGCTTCTTATTATCAATTAATGAGGACACAAGGTAGACTTGGGTTCTTTTGCATCCTGTATCCCTCCATTACGTTCGTCTTTAGCTATTTTCCAATATATTTTGGTTTATCTGTTTTACGTCTGCGATCCAATTGTTGTGTATTCTGACAACAATTAAACCCTTACTTTGTATTTATGCCGGATGAATAGTTTAATATACCTTTTGGTATATCCTCAACGGCCATTATTGACGATACAGACAATTGAGCTTGTTGGTAAACTCAATTCTCAAAGCTCATGTTTATACTAGAATTATGGTTTGGGAATAGAAACACTAAACAAACGAGGTTTAATTTGTGTAACCTGCTGAATCTCCTAAAGTGAAGTCCGTACATTGTTGATTTGTTGATTTCTGCAGGTAATTTCTTCGTTGATTTGTTCTACATTAGCTAAAAGAAGACGAAATTTCATTAGCTAAAAAGAGTTGAAATTTCTGCATTTTTTGCATTGTTTAGGTTTTTATTTTATTTTTATTTTAGTTTATTTTTTTTTTTAGTTTTATTTCGAATTTCATTAGCTATTTTTGTTCTGTGCACTGCTATGTGCATTTTTTGCAGGTTCCCTTGATGAAGTTAATGAAAAAGAAAATGAAGATTGAATCACCATTTTTAGACATTTGTACAAAATTCAAGTTTATGATAGTGCTGTAATATTTTTGTAAAATTTTTTTATTTAATTTTTGGTAGTATTTTTTTAAATAATAGCCCTGTAATTTTTTTGTAATTTTTTTTAATATAAATATGAGAAACTATCACAGTGTTTAAATGTGATAAAAAAAAAAAAAAAAAAGAAGGTAAACTGAGATAAATAGTTTGAATAATCACGTTTTTTTTAAAATTTCATCACATATATATGAAGGAAGCCCACCGCCTTGGCGTCCAGACCTCTGCCTAGGCAGTGAAGATGCTGAGAATGATAAAAGGCTACTAACAGCCCATCGCCTAGGCAAGAAATTCCTCCTCCTAGGCGGAAACCCCAGTAGAAACATTTCCAAGTCTACCGCCTACTTCTTCGCCTAGGCGGTCACCAAACCTGTAAAGCCGGTACAGGTACTGTAACTTCAAGGCTATTTTGGACTATGATGCAATCCGATTTTGGAAACACTCAAAACATGGAAGTTGTATATCTTTTCTTATATTTTCATAGATTTTTGAATCACCTCAATCGAGGTTCGGATGAAGACGTTACAGTCAAAACAAAATGCAAACCTACAGTTCCTTCGCCTAGGCGAGAATTGAACCACCTAGGTGGAAAAGCGGCAGAAAGTTAACCGACCTACCTTCGCCTAGGCGAAAACCCCTGACACATCCTTGATATTTATTAGATATTTTGAGATATTTTGGCTATAAATACCATTCCCTCTCCCCTCCTTGTGAAGCCCTTGGCCATTTGGGAACCTTAAGCTATATTTAGGCTAGGGTTTAGGAGTTTTAGAGGTGGAGCTCACATCGCGAAGTAGAGAAGACGGTGAATCGATCGTTGAGCGTTCTTAGTGATTTATCTTCGGACGAGGCTAAGTTCTTCGATTGTTTTTTCTTATGTCTTTATCTTAGGATCATGTGAGCATGTTTAGCTCGATTTCATTGTTTATATAGTTATGATCATGAGTTAAATATGGATTGTAGTAGGGATTAACGGTATATTTATAAATATGTTGTTTGGATGATTTCAGTGTTGCATTTATGTTTGTTTTTCGTAGTTTAACTGTGTTCATCGTATTATTTGTTTATCATATTTAGTTAAATAAATAGAGAATACGAGGTTTGATAAATCCCGGATTCTGATTAAGGTAAAGAAACACCATGATTCAATAACCTGGGAGGGAATTGGGTTGTAGATAATCGATGACGTTATGGCAAGACTCACGTGACCTAGGGTCGTTAAGACGTTGAGGGAGACTTTTTCGTTGACTCGAAGTTGCGTTATATCCCCTGTCTTACACTTGGGAGAGGTGGCGAGGGAGTTTTAGAATAGAGATTGTCGATTAGGTAAATACAACGTGACGATTCAATAACCACGGAGGAAGTTGAATTGTGTCCAATCAATGATGCTGAGCGAGACTTACGTGAACTAGGGTCGTTAAGACGTTGATGGGGACTTTTTCGTTGACTCGAAATCATGTATTCTCCCATCTTACACTCGAGAGATGTGGCGGTGGAGTTTATGTACCGAGATTGTCAAATAGGTCGAACACTGTAAACGTGAGTAAATCGAGATCGAACACGTATTTGTAAACACGTTAATCCCTAGGCAATTCTTTATCCTAAAACATATTAGTATATTAGTGTAGTTAATTTAAGTTATATTAGTATTAGTTTAATTAATTAAATACATTTGTTTTCCACTTAGATAAAATTAGGTCACGACAAACACAGTATTCGATAGTAACGACATCAATCCCTGTGGATAGGATAACTAGATCTTAACAATCATACTATACTAAAACTTTAACCTCGTACACTTGCGAATAGTCATATACTTCGAGGGTGTAAATCCTCGGCGTACATATATATAAGAGAAGTGGGAGATCCAAAGGTTAGGATTTTACTCTAATGGGTCAAGGGGTCAAGCCCATGAGAAAAGTTATATAATTGAGTTATCCAATAATTAGCTCACACCACAATACGAATTTCTACATAATTCCTGCTCTCTCAGGAATCCATATAACTTTTAAAAAAAAAATTAATAAAAATAGTTTAAAATAAATTATAATTTCTTAAATAATTATATGCTCTATGAGCTCGGACAGGCCTAAGAGTTTTTCTTTTAACTATCATAGATAATTAAACCATATCATTTGCTAATTTAATATGGAATAGAAAGGCAAAAATAAAAATTTAAACCATATAATTTGCTAATATTTTCTTGAATAGAAAGGAAAAAATAAAAATTTAAACCATATCATATGCTAATATTTTCTCACTTACTTTTTAGAATAAAAATTAATAATTTGACAAAAATTTACTCTTACTTAGAAGAAAAAAAAAATAAAAAATACGTTTCCTGCTGCAAAAATAATATCTTAGTATTTATAAAATAAAATATGTTGGCCCAGTGGAATACTCAAGAGGGGAGTGAATTGGGTAGTACTAAAAAATTAATCCAAATAATAACACTTCAAAAATTAAATAATTAATTTTATCTTAAAATTAATTATTATATTTATAGTAGTGGATAAGTGTAATAAGCTCTAGGTGCACACCCAAACAATACAAGATAAAATAAAGGAAATAAATAATGCAGTACACACCAATATATCTTGGTTCACCAAGCTACTCTTGGCTAATCCAGTCCTCTGAGCCCCACGGAGATTCGCACCCACTAAACTCAAAATTCTTTTACAGGTAGGAACCAAACCCTCACAATGATTTTTTTACAGGCTCAAAATTAACCTTTACAAAATCCTTTTCACAGGCTAAAGAAAAACATCTACTTTTTACAAGTTAAAGAATAACCTAATTCTTTTTAACACAAAGGCAAAAGAATCAAAATCTCTCCAACACTTCAAATATCTTTTTATTCGGTAAGAATTGAACCGTTACAAGATTAACTCAAAATAATTCTATCTAGGAAGAATTACTATCTCAATCTCTTTATAGGAAGAGACTGAAATCGGCTATCATTTGATTAAATATCCCCAATGGTATTTAATCTGTCACACTACTCACCAATACAATTTGATAAGCAGATTATCTCACTCGGAACTTCTACCACCCCAGATAAATTAAAATTAAATTAATATCCCAAATCTAGTGATAGAAAAGTGTAAAATTGAAAATCTGATTTTAAACAAAAGATGGGTAGCAAATAATTGAACACGTAATCGGATGCAATAAATTATTTATAAAATATTCTTTTCAATAAAAATCAGAAACAATTTCTAAATATCAATTTCTAGAATTAAACAAGCAATGTAATATAGAAAGTAATTGGAAAGATCTCACCCGAAATCTGCAGAAAAAATAAATAGAGTGATGTAACTTCAGATCTGATAGCAGCAAAGATTAATAGCTAATGATTCTCAAGATCGTCTCTTAGAATAGCTCTCACAAAATCTCAATATGATATATCTTAGAACAACTCAATATGATCTCAAATCTTTAAGCTATCTTAATCTATGTTTTTTATATATGAAAAATGCAAGGTCTATATATATGGGAAATAAATCAGCACTCTAATGGCTAGTTCCCATGTATCATGACACTTAAATACTCTCTTAGATCTCGTATATCATTATGACTTCTTTTTTATTCAATTCACTTAATTACAACTTTTAAAACTCTCAATTAAGTCCTCTAAATATTTCTCAATCTCAATTAAATAGAATAAAAACAATTTTAAGCACCAAATTGAGAAATATTCAAACTTAATAACAAAATCAATAGGAATTAAATAATAGACATGGCATATCTTAAATATCATAAAATCCCTAAAATATCTCACAAATTCCAACCAAAAATGGCTACTTTTAGATATGAATTTGGAATCCTCAATATCCTGAAACTGCGCCATCAGTCGACCGCTCAATTCAGGATGTAGCCAAGCCAAATATTTTGCGTCCGTCGGTCGACCTATCGGTCGACTTGGAGATTCAGAGAGTTTCATTTTTCTGTATCGGTCGACTTACCTGTCGACTGATCAATTTAGCAAGTTTGTCTTATACGCTTCGGTCAACTTATCAGTCGACTCCTCATTGCTAAACACTTTTCTCTAATTCGTCTTTAATACATTCTCATTTTCGTTTTCCCCCCTTTAACTAATTTCTTTTCTCAATTAGCTCCACTAACTTTCTCAAATTCCATTTTAACCATTTTCAAATATTACTTTTGAATAACACAAAGGAGCAAATAATTTCACCTTATCAAAACACACATAAACAATAATTTTTTTTTGTGTCGTGTGTATTCCTAATTGGGATATTAAGAGTTGAAATTCACCTGAGTTGTTTTCCCTAATTTCTTCAAACTCTTAATTGTTCATCATCTTTGTCATCATCATTTAGCATCTATTCATAATTTGTCATCACATCTTTATCACTGGAACTTAATTAACTAAAACATTTAATTAAACCATTAGTTCCACCAAAATATCAACACTTAATTGTTTATCAAATTAAATCTTAGGATCAACAATATGAATGGATATTAAATTAAGTAATAACACTAAAATATTAAATTTATAGAAATTTAACAAAAGAAATAATATGAAAGAGAAGATATAATATACAAAAATTATGGACATTAAATTTACGAAAATTATAGAACAAGTATATTGAAATTAATTTATTAATAATACTTAAAACTTTATAAAAATTAAATTAAAAAATAGTAAAAATATAAAAATATATAATACATGAAAAATATGGACTTTAATTTACAAAAATCATAGAAATAATATATTTTCATTAAATTTAGGAATAATGCAAAAATATTAAATTTATAAAAATTAAATTAAAAGAATAATATAAAAAATGAAATATAATATACAAAAATTATGGACATTAACTTTATGAAAATTATGGAAATAATTTATGCGCATTAAATTTAGTAATAATACTCAAATATTAAATCTATAGAATTAAATTAAAGAAACAGTGTAAAAGATTAAAAAATAATAGATGAAAATTATGAATATTGAATTTATGAAATTTTTAAAAATAGTAAATGGACATTAAATTTAGTAATGATATAGAAATATCAAATTTACAGAAATTAAATTAAAGGAATAATATAAAATAAAAAATATAATATACAAAAACTATGGACATCGAATTTACAAAAATTATAGAAATAATATATTAATATTAAATTTAATAATAATATTGATATATTAAATTTATGAAAAATAAATTAAAGAATAATATAAAAGAGAAAACATAATATAAGAAAATTATGGATATTAAATTTACAAAAATTATAGAAAAAATATATTCACATTTCTATAATGAAACATCAAATTTAAGGAAATTATATTAAAAAATAATATTAAAATAAAATAATATACAAAAATTATAGACACAAAATTTATGAAAATTAGAGAAATAATATGTGGACATTAAACTAATAATATTGAAACATTAGTTTAAAAAAAATAAAAAAATATAGCCTTTAAACACAGATCATACGCTAATTTTCCTATAAATCATCTCTTGGTACCTAGATGATTGACAAAAAGTTGATAGAGAGATGCTAATCAATTGATTTTCATCAATATATAAAAACTAAAAAATATATATAGAAAAGTATTGATATTTTTTTTATTTTTTTACAAAAATACTTAAAATCTTATTTTTATTTTGTTTTAAAAACAATTTTCTTTTTTAAGTTCAAAACCAATATGAGGTCGATATTTTATTAACTAATTTTTGATGATTTCAATAATATAGAAACTAGTGTATCTTGTCTATAAAAATTTTTGAATCGGATTGAGTTATCAAATAATTAGTCAAAATACGAGTTTTCGAGTAACTATTTCTCCTTAAAACAAGGAATGTTTATAACGTTCCAAAAAAAATAAATTAATAAAACATTTAAATCAACTTTTAACTTTATTAAAATATTTTGTGGTCTAAATAATTTACATTTTTATTTGAATTTATGGGTTAAAATCCCAAAAAAATTGGAGCATAGAATATTTTATTAACTTATATAAATATGGAGTATAGAATATTTTATTAAATTATATGAATTGAATTACATATAATTGAAATAATAATTCAATTATTTAATATATTAATTTAATTTTGACTCTCCCAAAAAACACTAGTATATATTTTAATACACGTTATTATACAAAAATCACTAAAAAAAAAAAAAAAAGGATTACAAGAAAAGAAATAGATTTAATTAATTACTTAAACAATTATATATGGATAAAGATTTAGTCAAATATACAAAACATGTGGTGGATTCCTTCTTTGCAGGGGAAGTTGTTTCAGTAGAGTGACTTTCGGTGGAGGAGGGTAGATACCGTTAATACAAGAACTCACCATCTAACTTCAACCATTCTCTATAAAAACCATACTTATCCTCAATAATCTCATCCTCATAATTTAACGATTTTCTTTTCTCCTTCTCTAGAGACTGGAACTTAGAACTCATTATCTATCGAACTCGAACAAGTCTATTCGCTTCTAAGATTGGAATTTTTCATCATGCCTGCCGCCGTAATGACCGTCATGGGTAACGCCGCTGATTTTCCTGCGAAAGTCACCTGTCAGGTGATGATCTGCACCATTATTGCAGCTTTCGGTGGCCTCATGTTCGGCTATGATATTGGTATTTCAGGTATGATAAAAGAAAAAGCTAGGGTTATTAGATTTGAGCCATTAGGGTTTTGAAGGAAAAGTTAATTAATATTTATTGGGCTTGATCAATGTTCTTGATCTCAGTCAATGAAAAAATAAGATTTATATTGAGATCCGAATAATCCGGTTTCATAGGGTTAGATTTCTATTTTTCTGGTTATATTGTTAGTATTTTGAGAGCAAAAACATAGAATCAAAAAATTATATTTTTCTACTTTCCTTGTATTAAAATAAAAAAGAGTAACAAAAGAATTTGGTTTTTAATTTTTTCTGTTTCAGAAAATAATGGAAGACAATAAATTTCTTATATTGAAACAACATATACACGCATATGTTTGATATGCTTATTAAGTAATCTTTTTCTCAGATTTATATTTTTACTCCTAAAAAACTGGTTTTGTTTTCTTTTTTTTTTTTCTTTCTAGATCTCATTTATTTCAAAATTTCAAGATCTTCGGTTCTTGTTTTAGTTCTTTTTTTTTAATCATTTGGTATTTTTTAGGGGGAGTAACGTCGATGGATGATTTCCTGAAAAATTCTTCCCGGCGGTGTATGAGAAGAAGCACCACACTAAGGATAACAACTATTGCAAGTACAACAGCCAGAGACTCCAGCTTTTTACATCTTCATTGTACTTGGCTGCCATTGTTTGTTGTTTCATAGCCTCCAAGACTTGTCGGAGATTAGGCCGAAAACCCACCATGCAGTTGGCTTCCCTCTTTTTCTTCATGGGTGTCATTTGCAATACCGCGGCGATGAACCTTCCCATGCTCATCGTGGGAAGGCTTTGTCTTGGTGCCGGAGTCGGATTCGGTAACCAGGTAAAAAAAAAAAAAAAGGGTTTCCATCAAATAATTATGAACAAAATCTTAACCATAGATTTAGTTTGTATGATTTTGAATTTCAATTTTGTAATAAATATCGAGCATTCATTAAATATTTTTTAAATAAATTTCAATTATAATCAACTAGATAAATACCAAGTATTCCACTAAATATCTTTCGAATAAATTTCAATTGCATTCAACAAGATAAGAGTTCTATTTTACTTGGATCAATTTTAATATTTAATTTTGAATCTCATAATTTTATAATATCAAAATTATATTATCAAAATATGATACTAAATAATAAATTAACTTATAATTAAAAGTCTAACTATAACATAAAATGAACAAATAAAATCCAGAAAATATTTAAAATTCTAGTATAAAACGAAATTTAAAATTAATTTTTTTTTAAGTAACCAACTAGTTATAGTTATATGGTTATAATTTTTAAAACCTAGACTTCTTGTTTGTATATCCTTATATATACGTTGGACTCTTTTTTAACAAATTAAAATGACAGGCGGTGCCGTTATTCATATCAGAAATAGCGCCAGCACGTTACCGAGGAGGATTGAACATCTGCTTCCAACTCCTAATCACAGTCGGAATCCTTTGCGCGAACATAGTCAACTATGTGACCTCAAATATCCACCCCCACGGTTGGCGGATCTCCCTCGGCGGTGCCGCCATCCCAGCCATATTCCTCGGCCTTGGCTCCCTCCTCGTCCACGAGACCCCCACCAGCCTCATTGAGCGCGGTCATAAGGAAAAAGGTCTCCAGATTCTCAAGAAGATCCGTGGGGTTGATAACGTGGACACCGAGTTCAATGAGATATTACATGCAACTGAGGTGGCCAACAAGATTAATCACCCCTTCAGGAGTTTGATGAAGAGATCGAGTCGCCCTCAACTGGTTTGCAGTGCGATTCTTCAGGTCTTTTTTAATTTTTAATTTTGAATTATTTTATTTTGGAATTAGTTTTTCCTTGACTTTTTCTTTAATAATGTAAGTAGTATTAAGTTTTTTTTAAGAAATAAATATATAAAAATACATGGTTTTTAAATTGTGAAATTTATTATATTTTTCTTTTGAACAATTCACTTAGAATTGTTATAATTTTTTTATAATAAGTAGTAACAAGTATAATATATTATATTTTTAATAAATTTATTAGAGATTCTCTTTTTAAATGTTCTAAAATAAGTTAAAAATATTTTAAATAATTAGTCTCTTTTATCAGTTTCTTTACTTGATTTTCGATGAAGATATTATAATAAATTAAACTATACTTAATCACTATTAAAAAATTGAATAGGACAATAATTTTAGTACATTTTATTTTTATCATTGTATATGGATTTAAGGTGTTTTAATTTATGTTCAGGTTTTCCAGCAATTGACCGGAATAAACGTGATCATGTTTTATGCGCCGGTGCTCTTCCAGACGATGGGGCTTGGGAGTGACGCCGCACTTATGTCGGCGGTGGTCACCGGTTCCGTCAATACGCTGGCGACTTTGGTTGCCGTATTTTTTGTTGATAAAGTGGGGAGGAAAACTCTGCTTATTGAAGCCGCTTGTCAAATGCTCGTTGCCCAGGTTTTCCTTTGCCTCCTAAATCGAGATTTTTTTAATTATGGTTATTACAACCTCATTTAAACAATAATAAATTAAACTCTAAGATAAAATAGATTTTTCTCCCTTTAATTAGTCTAATTTTAAAAGTAAAATATCACTTTCTTTCTTTGAACAAAAATATTGTAATCCATACATTTTTTGTTATAACAATCTAATCAAGAAAGTAAAATTTTAAAATTATAAAAATTATTTCTCACAAAAATAATCATTTTCAATTTCAAATAACAATAAATTAGTAATATTTTTCAAAAGTATTTAAATAATTGTTCTAAATTATTTGAAAAATAAATGACGAAATACATTTATTTTCTTGTGTGTTTAAATAGTTAATTACCGGTGGAATTCTCGCGGTTCACTTGAAATCCAGCAATGTCATTCCCCAACCTTATGCCTACAGCGTCCTCGTCATGATCTGCATCTTCGTTGCCGGTTTTGCTTGGTCGTGGGGCCCGCTCGGCTGGCTTATCCCTAGTGAAATCTTCCCTCTCCAGACACGTACCGCTGGGTTCTTCATCGCCGTCAGCACGAACATGATCTTTACATTCATCATCGCCCAGGCTTTTCTTAGCATGCTTTGTACCATACGCTCTGCCACCTTCTTCTTCTTCTCTGCCTGGATTGTGATCATGGGCATTTTCGCTATGTTTTTGCTGCCGGAGACTAAGGGTATTCCGATTGATGAGATGGACGACAGGGTATGGAAGAAGCACTGGTTTTGGAAAAATTATTTCGATGAAGATGAAGTTGATGTTGAGGGAGGAGACATAAAAAACTGTCAAGTTTAGTAGTTTTTCCTTTGATATTTTGATATTTCTTTTTTTTTTAGTCATTTTCATTTTAAAAAAGGAAAAGAAAAGAAAATTCTTAGAGGGTGAGTTAGAACCAGCAGGTCTAGACCATTTATTACCTACATCTAGGATGTCTACTCTTGGGTGGAAGAAAGAGCATGGGAAGCCGACCCTGCTTTCCAATCCATTCATTCAAAACTTTCATCTTGAAACTATGGCTCATTATAATGGATGAACCGTTTGTTGCAAGAATTTAAATGTCAAAAGTTTTTATTAATTGGATTTTTTGTGGATATTTTTTTATCGGTTTTTTTACTTTTTATTTTTCTACTGGATGATATATTTTATTTTTGGTCTTTTATTTTAATGGTCATTTACTTATGGAAAAATTATTTGGTATATTTTTTTTTTCTCAAAAAATTGTTTTTCTTATAATTAGAGGAAAATTATAAAAATCATTAATAAGGAGTTTTTCTTCACTTGGAGAGGAAACTTTTAGAGAAAATATCATTTTGTGGGGGATAAAAATTGAGGGACAAGCTCATTGATAGATAACTTAGAGAGAAAAAAGAGTCACGAGAAAAATAAATTCCCCATGGAGTGGAATTTGGAATGATGGGTTTAAGAGATCACTTCATTAAACATGTTTTTTTTTTAATAAATTTGACAAAAATAAAATAAAATTAATTCTTAAAAATAAAATAAAATAAAAATGTATATTCATTTCATTAATCCATATTTCAATCCAAAAAGATAATGGAGGAATAAATAAATAAATAAAACCTCTTAACTGTAAAAATAATAATAGTAGTAATAGTAAAAATATATCTGCATGGCATACAGAATACATAGACACTTTAGGTGCATAATTATTTCATATTATAATACCCAAGAAGGTTAGTTTGGATGGTAAAATGTTATATCTTTTTTTTTTTTATCAATTAGGGTTTGATCATCTTAAGGAGCACTCCAAAAGTAAAATCCTAAATGCACCAGAGACTCCAGCTTTTTACGTCTTCATTGTACTTGGCTGCCATTGTCTGTTGTTTCATAGCCTCCAAGACTCGTCGGAGATTAGGCCGAAAACCCACCATGCAGTTGGCCTCCTTCTTTTTCTTCATCAGTGTCATTTGCAATACCGCGGCGATGAACCTTCTGATGCTCATCATGGGAAGGCTTTGTCTCGGCGCCGGAGTCGGATTCGGCAACCAGGTAAAAAAGAAAAAAGGGTTTCCATCAAATAATTATGAACAAAATCTTAACCATAGATTTAGTTTGTATAATTTTGAATTTCAATTTTGTAATAAATATCGAGCATTCATTAAATATTTTTTAAACAAATTTCAATTATAATCAACTAGATAAATACCAAGTATTTCATTAAATATCTTTCGAATAAATTTCAATTGCATTCAACTACATAAGAGTTTTATTTTACTTGGATCAATTTTAATATTTAATTTTGAATCTCATAATTTTATAATATCAAAATTATATTATCAAAATATGATATTAAATAATAAATTAACTTATAATTAAAAGTCTAACTATAACATAAAATGAACAAATAAAATTCAGAAAATATTTAAAATTCAAGTATAAAACGAAATTTAAAATTAGTTTTTTTTTTTTTTATTTTAAAAAAAGTAACCAACTAGTTATAGTTATATGTTTATAATTTTTATATCCTTATATCCTTATATATGTTGGACTCTTTTTTAACAAATTAAAATCATAGTCGGAATCCATTGCGCGAACATAGTCAACTATGTGACCTCAAATATCCACCCCTACGGATGGCGGATCTCCCTCAGCGGTGCTGCCATCCCAGCCATATTCCGCGGCCTTGGCTCCCTCATCGTCCACGAGACCCCCGCCAGCCTCATTGAGCGCGGTCACAAGGAAAAGGTCTCCAGATTCTCAAGAAGATCCGTGGAGTTGATAACGTGGACACCCAGTTCAATGAGATATTGCATGCAACTGAGGTGGCCAACAAGATTAATCACCCGTTCAGGAGTTTGATGAAGAGATCGAGTCTCCCTCAACTGGTTTGCAGTGCAATTCTTCAGGTCTTTTTTAATTTTTAATTTTGAATTATTTTGTTTTGGAATTAGTTTTTCCTTGACTTTTTCTTTAATAATGTAAGTAGTATTAATTTTTTTTTTAAAAAAGAATAAATAAATAAAAATTCTTGGTTTTTAAATTGTGAAATTTATTATATTTTTCTTTTAAACAATTCACTTATAATTATTATAATTTTTTTTATAATAAGTAGTAACAAGTATAATATATTATATATTTAATAAATTTATTAGAGATTCTCTTTTTAAATGTTCTAAAATAAGTTAAAACTATTTTAAATAATTAGTCTCTTTTATCAGTTTCTTTACTTGATTTTCGATGAAGATATTATAATAAATTAAACTATACTTAATCACTTTTAAAAAATTGAATAGGACAATTATTTTAGTACATTTTATTTTTTTCATTGTATATGGATTTAAGGTGTTTTAATTTATGTGCAGGTTTTCCAGCAATTCATAGGAATAAATGTGATCATGTTTTATGCACCAGTGCTCTTCCAGACGATGGGGCTCGGGAGCGGCACCGCACTTATGTCGACGGTGGTCACCAGTTCCGTCAATACTCTGGCGAGTTTGGTTGCCGTATTTTTCGTGGATAAACTAGGGAGGAAGACTCTACTTATTGAAGTCGCTTGCCAAATGCTCGTTGCCCAGGTTTTCCTTTGCCTCCTAAATTGAGATTTTTTAATTATGGTTATTACAACCTCATTTAAACAATAATTAATTAAACTCTAAGATAAAATAGATTTTTCCCTTTAATTAGTCTGATTTAAAAGTAAAATATCACTTTTTTCTTTGAACAAAAATGTTTTAATCCAGACATTTTTTGTTATAAGAATCTAATCAAGTAAAATTTTAAAATTATAAAAATTATTTCTCACAAAAATAATTACTTTCAATTTGAAATAACAATAAATTAGTAATATTTTTCAAAAGTATTTAAATAATATTTCTAAATTATTAGAAAAATAAATGACAAAATACATTTATTTTCTTGTGTGTTTAAATAGTTAATTACTGGTGGAATTCAGGCGGTTCACTTGAAATCCAGCAATGTCATTCCCCAACCTTATGCCTATGGCGTCCTCATCATGATCTGCATCTTCGTTGCCGGGTTGGCTTGGTCGTGGGGCCCGCTCGGCTGGCTTATCCCTAGCGAAATCTTCCCTCTCCAGATGCGTACCGCCAGGTTCTTCATTGCCTTCAGCACGGACATGATCTTTACATTCATCATCGCCCAGGCTTTTCTTAGCATGCTTTGTACCATGCGCTCTGCCACTTTCTTCTTCTTTCTTCTTATTCTCCGCTTGGATGGTGATCATGGGCACTTTCGCCATGTTTTTGCTACCGGAGAGTAAGGGTATTCCGATCGATGAGATGGACGACAGGGTATGGAAGAAGCATTGGTTCTGGAAAATTTATTTTGATGCGAATGAAGTTGATGTTGAGGGAAGAGACAAAAAACCATCAAGTTTTGTAGTTTTTCCTTCAATATTTTGATTTTTTTTAGTCATTTTCATTTTAAAAAAAGAAAAGAAAAGAAAGTTCTTAGAGTGCGAGTTAGAACCCGCAAGTCTAGATCGTTTATCACGTACATCTAGGTTGTCTACTATTGGGTGGAAGAAAAAGGATAGGAAGCCACCCCTGCTTTCCAAACCTTTCATTCAAAATTTCGTCTAAAAACTGTGGCTCATTATCGGTTTTTTTTACTTTTTATTTTTCTACTGGATGATATATTTTATTTTTGGTCTTTTATTTTAATGGTCATTTACTTATGGAAAAATTATTTGGTATATATTTTTTTTCTCAAAAAAATTGTTTTTCTTATAATTAGAGGAAAATTATAAAAATCATTAATAAGAGTTTTTCTTCACTTGGAGAGGAAACTTTTAGAGAAAATATCATTTTGTGGGAGATAAAAATTGAGGGAAAAAGCTCATTGATAGATAACTTAGAGAGAAAAAAGAGTCACGAGAAAAATAAATTCCCCATGGAGTGGAATTTGGAATGATGGGTTTAAGAGATCACTTCATTAAACATGTTTTTTTTAATAAATTTGACAAAAATAAAATAAAATTAATTCTTAAAAATAAAATAAAAATCTATATTCATTTCATTAATCCATATTTCAATCTAAAAAGATAATGGAGGAATAAATAAATAAATAAAACACCTTAACCATAGAAATAATAATAATAATAATAATAATAATAATAATAATAGTAATAGTAAAAATATATCTGCATGGCATACAGAATACATAGACACTTTAGATACATAATTATTTCATATTGTAATACTCAAGAAGGTTAGTTTGGATGATAAAAGGAGGTATTTTTTTCGGTCAACTAGGGAGCACTCGAAAAGTAAAATCCTAAATGCATCAGACCAATATGTGTAGGAGCGCGCTCTTAAAATCGCTTGATGAGGTGATTAGACAAGGTGCACGTAAGCTGGGTCGGACACAATCAAAAGTTCAAAATGGTTCTGAGGGTTCGGTTATATTCGGGAAAAGTGTTAGGCACCTCAATACATCTAATTAAAATGTTACCTAATATCCATTTGAGTATAATTAATCTAAGTTAAGTGAGTAAAAATGAAAGAAAATTTATATAATTTTTTTATCCAAGAGAACCCTTTAAGTGTGATATGTGTATTCCATGATCTCTTTATCTGTGTACCCGAAAGAACCAAGAGGATATGATTAAGTAAGAAATCCCTAGTCCAATTATATGTATGTTTTACTGATAACATAATTCCTTGTAATACTTGATTGAAATCTCATCTCAATTATCACGCTACTTTGACCAGATGTTTGAGTGAATTATACTAAAGCGATCACATGGGTCACGTCTCCTTTTGCTAAGAGTCATAAATCATTTCTTGCATACTCATATATTCATATGTATATCCCAATATACTCAATGAATATATTTGAAGACTTGTGGCTAGAGAACAACACTTAGTATTATCAAAGTATAGGAACCCATATATGTAATATACAACACCTCAAGTCCAAATGTCAAGAATACAATCACACCTCAGATATTTTATTTTGACACGAGCAAAATTACTACATAGGATATCAAGGATGATCACATTCGGTCTCTCACTACTTTTAGTAAGTCTCGTTGCAGATGTTTTAGTATCTCGTACTAATGGATTGAAACTCACCACTCTCAAAGAGAGAACATCGGATCAAGGTAGCATAAATTAGAATATCGAGTTACCAGATGTCTATAGTCTATTCCTATTTTGTCATATTAAATAACCGGATATTCTAAGCAACATCGAAGGTCTACAATGATAATGATACAATTATAAGAATAATATCAAGAATATATTTTATTTGTACTTGAAGTTGTTTTACAGGTACAAGTCTTAAATGTAATATTACAAGATTAACTATAAGGCTTACATCAAACATTTAAAGTGAAATTATTTGTGTGCAAATTTTCCAATAGTTCACGGGAATAAACATAATCATGTTCTAAGCATCGGTGCACTTTCATACGATGGGGCTTGGAAGTGACGTTGCGCTGATGTCCGCGGTGGTCACTGACTTCGTCAATAAGACGGCAACGTTGGTTGCCATGTTTTTTGTTGATAAAGTCGGAGGAAAATTCCACTTATTGAAGTCGGCGACCAAATGTTCGTTACCCAGGTTTTCTTTTATCTCCTAAATTGAGCTTTTCTAATTATAGTTACTGTAACCTCTATTAAACAAGGGTTAATCACCCTCGACCCCATGGTGTAACCCCCTCAATGCGGCCCACTAGCCAAATGCCTTTTGGACAAAATCCTTTAAATGGTATAATCTCAGAGTTTAATTTATTATTGTTTAAATGAGGTTGTAATAACCATAATTAAAAAAGATCAATTTAGGAGGCAAAGGAAAACCTGGGCAACAAGCATTTGGTAGGCGGCTTCAATAAGCAGAGTCTTCCTCCCCACTTTATCAATGAAAAATACGGCAAAGTCGCCAGCGTATTGACGGTACCGGTCACCATAGCCGACATAAGTGCGGTATCTCTCCCGAGCCCCATTGTATGGAAATGCACTGGCCCATAGAACATGATCATGTTTATTCCGGTGATTGCTGGAAAACCTGCAAATCCATATACAATGGGAAAAAAAAATCGGATGTACATTATTAATATCTTCATGGGAAATCAAGTAAAGAAACTAATTTTAAAATATTTTTAACTTATTTTAGAACATTTAAAAATAGAATCTCAAATAAATTTATTATATAAAAAAATTATAATAATTATAAGTGAATTCTTTAAAAGAAAAATATAATAAATTTCCCAATTTAAAAACCAACTATTTTTATTTTAAAAAAAAAAAAAAAAAAAAAAAAAAAAAAAAAAACAAAAACTTAATACTACTTACATTATTAAAGAAAAAGTCAAGGAAAAACTAATTCCAAAACAAAATAATTGAAAATTAAAAATTAAAAATTAAAAAATACTTGAAGAATCGCACTGCAAACCAGTTGAGGGCGACTCGATCTTTTCATCAAATTCCTGAAGGGGTGATTAATTTTGTTGGCCACCTCAGTTGCATGCAATATCTCATTGAAATCGGTGTCCACGTTATCAACCCCACGGATCTTCTTGAGAATCTGGATACCTTTTTCCTTGTGACCGCGCTCAATGAGGCTGGTAGGGGTCTTGTCGACGAGGAGGGAGCCAAGGCCGAGGAATAAGGCCTGGATGGTGGCACTGCCGATGGAGATTCGCCAACCATAAAGGTGGATATTTGAGGTCACGTAGTCGACTATGTTCGTGCAAAGGATTCCGACTGTGATTAGGAGTTGGAAGTAGATGTTCAATCCTCCTCAGTAACATACTGGCACTATATCTGATATGAATAGCAGAACCGTATTAGAATATTTCATATATACAAAAGGAATGTTTCCTTTTATATATTTGGAATTATGTCATTACCTAATTTAATTTAGTAATTATGTTGTTTCCATATTTAATATTATGTTTCTTTTTATAATTCATCTCCCAACTTGTATTAATAGTGAAAATTGTTATCAATAAAAATATACAAGTCATTTCTCTATTTGATAATAGTTATATGGTTATAATTTTTAAAAACTAGACTTCTTGTTTGTATCCTTATACATACATTGGGCCCCCTTTTAACAAATTAAAATGAGAGGCGGTGTGTACCCGCAAGATAGAGCTCTATGAGGAGAATCCAATCTTGGATCTTGAGTAGAAGAAGAAGAGCATGTGCTCGTGGCTTGGTGTTGTTAGCGTCTAGTTGTTGGGAGGCTCGTTGGAGTGCTTTCTTGAAACATTTGGGGCTCGCTGTAGTGAGTTGTGGTGCGCCGTAGATCGTAACAAGCGTTGTCTCTCCAAACTAGTGTTTTGTCATAGGCACAAACCCTTGACTTGCAGATGTGTGGGGTTATTCTTGCTGGGCACAATGGGAAGTCATGGGGAATATGTACTTTTTTTTTTTTTAAAGGGTAGTAAGCAAAGATTAAGACAAACAAGGACAATCTCGAGACCGAAATCTACAAAGAGAGAAAGAGTGAGGGACAGAAAGAATGAGGATTTTCTTCTTCTTCTACTCAAGATCCAAGATTGGATTCTTCTCACGGAGCTCCATCTTGCGGGGGCATATTAGAATATTCCATATATACAAAAGAACGTTTCATTTGTATATTTAGAACTATGTCATTACCTAATTTAATTTAATATTTATGTTGTTTTCATATTCAATATTATGTTTCCTTTTATGTTTCCCGTCATGGGTCACTATTTCCTTTCAACATCTAAACCACCATTCGTAAATAAAAACAAGACTTAAGTACAAAAGTGATAGACATACTAAATATTTGTTAAATGTATTTTCCATGCAAAACTCCGCCGCATTTCTCGACTAATCCAACATAAAGTAAGTCAGTCACAAAACAAAAAAAATCAAGATATAAGGCAAAACAAATCAAACACATGCTTTACTACAACCGTTTACACAAATTGAGGTTCGCCAACACCTAATTAAAAATCAATAATCAAAAGAAAAATTATTCAATCCTTGTATCAAATTAGAAAAATATATTGGCATTTAAGCTTGAATCACTGATGGGTGTAAATAGCCTATCTGTTTTCAAACCGAATTTGTTAGTGTTCGAGTACGTTTAGTACCTTTTTAATACGTTTTAATATATTTTTATTCTTTTTGTATTAAAACAGGTGTATGGGTGAAAATGTATGAAATTGGAGTGCAAATGATCAATTCAGACCAAAAACGATCGAAAAATGGTGGAAAAACAAGTAAGGAGGCAATATTCTAAAAGAAACCCACCGCCGCGGCATCCAAACCATCGCCGCGGCGATGAAAATACAAAGAAGGGCTATTGATATTGTAAACTCACAGCCTAGATGGTGGGATTCACCGCCTAGGCGGTAAATGTCACACCCTACCTCGGGCACCCGTCACTCGAGGCCGGGTGTGACGTCGACATGATGCTACCTGGTCAATTAACTATATACATACAGATACACATAAATACACGCGCTATTGTAAATGTTATTTTTTTCTTTCCAAAATACCTTAACCTTCCACGGTTCACATCTGACCAGCTCACCTCCAAAATGACCCTACCACCAGACTCTACCTAATGCTAGTAGTAGACCGACTCCTAGCCGCGGTACCTGAAACCAAAATTTTTATCGGTGTACTGTCTTCATAATAAAAATATTTAATTTAATAGATCAAATAAAATTGATAAATACTACCTTTCAAAATATAATATTTTATAATCACATACCCGGTTGAAAATCCAATTCCATTTCCACCAATAAAATGTAGTAACATAAAGCTAAGCATATATCGTATACCATACTGAAACCAATTTCCAAACTGTAACTCATACTGAAACCAATTTCCAAACTGTCACCCATGTAATGAAATTATATATTTAACACACCCAAATATTATAACTACCTCACGATCGGGAGTTGCAACGGTACCATACCACTCGCAGGTTTTGCACTCCTGACGGGTCAAACAACCACCTGCAGGACTAATCCTCTTAACAAGTCATAATATCAACAACCACTTGCCGGACTAACCCTCTGGCTAGGTCATAATATCAACAACCACCTACCGGACTAATCCTTCGGACAGGTTGTAATATAATCAACCACTTGCCGGACTAACCCTCCGGACAAGTCATAATATAATCAACCACTTGTCAGACTAACCCTCCAGACAGGTCATAATATAATCAACCACCTGTCAGACTAATCCTCCGGACATGTCATAATATCAGCAACCACATGTCAGACTAACCTTCTAGAGAGGTCGTAATATAATCAACCACTTGCCGGACTAACCCTCCGGACTGGTCAAAACCATCCCGTCGGACATGCCCTCCTGACGAGAACAAAACTATGGCATAATCGGACACACACAAAAAATGTCACATTTTTCCCTTTTCCAGTTTCACAAAATCCACATTTAAAACCCACTTAATCCATATAAGTCACAAAATCATTCATTTTCAAATCAACACATTTTTTCCCAAGAAACGTATTTCTCCACAATTTATACGAAAATAAGATTTTGTAAATTTATATAGAAGACAGTACACTCACCTTGTTTTCCGCACTGCAAAAATACCAACGTTCAAAATCTACTGGGACGTTAGCATCTGCGAACCTAATAACGATAAGGCCTAAATTAATATTTTATTTTAAACAACCCTAATATGCAATGCATGGCCCTAAATTACGAAATTCCCCGTTCCCCAAATTTGATTATATAAAATTATTATTTACCCCAATTCACAACATTAATATTTACTGTACAATATTTTTCAAATTAACAGTTGTAACATTACTATTGTCACGATTATTAATTTTAACAGTTACGAAAATTTTAACGCTAAAAATTCAATTTTTAACAAAGTTAGAAATCGGTCGAAATTTTACCTTTTTTACGAATGTCTGAATTTCACTATTTTCTGCCCAGGTCTTCACCGCCAAGCGGTCTCACCACTGTGGCGATGCAACAGCAGTTCTGTACGCAAAATCTTACAGCCACGGCGATTGATCTCACTGTTGCGGCGACAGTCGTCTTCTTCCCGTTTTTGGTTTCTGCTTCAACTTTCAGACGGTCGTTTCTTTATCTCCCACCAACTCCGGTGACTCCCACATACCACGGCTGGACTACGGTCACCTACACACACCCTAACACGACACACACCCACCGGTATACGATGAAACACACACACACACCCGACAAACACACCCCCACACTACCGACGACTCTACACCTACCCACGCTCACACATACCCACCGGCGACACCGCCAATCACCCACACATACACCTGCAACTCGCCGGACGACTGCGTTCACCCCCATCGTCATTCAACAATAGCACCAATCACCTCCCTCCTCTACTGCCTGCACACACTCCAACGACCCAACAACCCAAACGCCGACCGACCGACTGACAGCATGACACCCACGTCTTCCTCTCTCTGTTTTTATTTTCTTTTCAAGTTTTTACAATTCTCATGCATCTATATATATGTATAGCGTTTATATATATATATAGATGCAAGGTAATAGAGTTGTATTCATACCCCATCACTAATTTTTTTTAATAATATTTTAGGGTTATTTACATATATCTCCCCTTAATTATCTTAAGTTTTTGTTTAAACCCAAAACAAAAACTTAGGTTTTGTAAAAATTGTGGATTAACCCCCTAAAATTTTAAATTGAATTTTATTTAACACAATCTACCCCGTTATTTTCTACATGTTTTAGAATGTAACTAAAATTAAGCGTACGCGAAAGTTAGGGTTTTACAATGAAACTGCAGAATGTCCCCGAAATCCACCGCCGCGGCGAACATTGAACCGACATACCCACCGCCTAGGCAATCAGCTCTGCACAATTTAGATATTTTATTTTAAATATTTTGCCTATTTAAACTCCTCTCCTTCACTGTCATTTGCTCCGCTCCGGCCATTACAACCCTTAAGGCTTAGTATAGAATATAAAAAGAGTATGGGGAGTGCTCAAATAAATCCAAATGAGAAGATTACCACATGGAGAAGGAGAATCAATCGGTGGACGATTTTAGCGGCTAATCTTCGGATATCGGCTAAGTTCATCCGTTTTTCCTCTTATTTCTTATCTTCTATGTTTGTTTGAGCATGTTTAGCTTTGTTTCAATTGTATAAATAGCTATGGCCATAGGCTAAACTTGGATTGTAATAGGGATTAACATATTATTTTATGAAAATGTAATTTTGGTTGAATTTATGTTTCGTTTATGGTTGTTTCTTATAATTTTGATTGTGTTTCCGTGTTTCTATGATTATATGCTAATTTAAATATATTGAGAATACGGGGTTTAACAGTCGGGAGAGGTAACCCCGGATTCGGATTAGGGTAAACACAACATGACAATCTAACGACCCGGGAGGGCGTTAGAAAATATGCAATCGATGACGTTGGGGCGAGACTCACGTGACCTAGAATCGTTAAGACGTTGAGCGGGACTTCGACGTTGACACAAAGTTACGTATTCCCCCGTCTTACACTCGGGAGAAGTGGCGAGGGAGTTTACGAACCGAGATTGTCGGACCGAATGCCGTTAATGTTAACTAAAACGCAACCAAACGTATTTAAGTAAAAAAAGTTAATCCCCAGACAATCTACTCCCCTAAACAATCTCGATATAGTATTTATGGTATAGTTAAGTTAATTAGTATTTTAGTTTAGTATTAGTATAAATTAAATACCATTTTTAGTCGCCTAGATAAAATTAGGTTATGACAATCGCAGTACTTGATAGTAATCTCAACCAATCTCTGTAGATACGATACCCGATTGAAAGGTCCATTATATTAAAACTTGATCCGTACGCTTACGGTGAAAGTGGCAACGCTTAAATTAGCGGCCACTAATCACCAATTGGGGAAAAACTCAAACTTTAAGTTTTGGGCGTAGCCAAGATTATCAAACAAAGATCATAAAAAATAAAACAAGTTATGAATAGAAAAATAGTAATATTGCTATGGAAATTGAGCATACCTTGATCGTTGGAGAGATGAATGAAGGCGAGGTGACCATCATCGTACCAGTAGTAGGCCATGGTGCAATGATTGGGTAGAGGGTAAGAATCAAAGAGGATTGTAAAACAAATCACATAGTTTGCCTTAAAAAAAAAAAAAAAAAAAAACAATTAGATATCAAATTAAAAAAACAAATGATAAATTGATCAAGACGGAAGAACTGGCATCCAAGAAACTGATTTGGTGAACCTTCCCATTTCCCAAAATATATATGTCACGACCCGTCCCGGATACTTGTCATCCCAGGGCCGGCGTGACGATAACATGACATCACCTATTACACTCAATCAACTAACACATTACAATATGCAATCAATACTATACAGTTCACTATATAGGAGATACATAATTTCTCATAAGGTTTACCTCTGATAACTCAACTCAAAACTCTCAAATGACTCCACCTAGATCTAGTAGGGGACCGACTCCTATGCCGTTGTACTTGAGAGTATACTGTCTTCTTAGTAAAAATTATTTTTATCATAACAACAATATATTTTAAATAATACAATATTTAAATGGATCAAGCGTAAATATGTAAACATCACGCAAAGTTGGTAAAATCTCCAGTATCAAATAAGCAGTGAAAGTAAAACAGTATAAATAAGTTCCCAAACAGCATAATGAATCACCCAATATATATATAAATCACCCCAACTCAAACACGCATCTCAATCCCATACCCATCGGCTAAGCCATAGTGATCGTTTTAACCTCACGATCGGGAGTTGCAACGGTACCGTAACCATCCATAGGATATGCCTTCCTAGCAGACCTAACTGCGCAGATCACCGCCAACCAGACGTCTTGGGAGGCCAATAATATAAATCATCACATAACGTCAATCATCATATAGTAAATATCTATCTGCCGGACCACCCTCCGGACAGATCATAATATAAACTATGGCATAGTCAATTCAATAATATTATCACCAAATCACAATTAATTATCCCTCTGCCGGACCACCCTCTGGACAGACCATAATAATAATCACCACTTCAATAATATCGACAAAATCACTATTTCATCAATACCGTCAAAATCACCATTGTCTGCCTCTTTTTAACAAAATCCACTTTTAATTTAAAAATCATGTTTTTCCCGCCTTTTTATTAAAACCACCAAATCCGACAGATTATTTATAAAGTCTTTCTTTTTAAACCCAAACATTTCAATGGAAATCCATTTTACCAACTCACCCATAACTGGCTTGATCCATATCATTTATAAAAGCAAACATAGATTTCATCTTATGTGTATTTAAAATAGTTTGGCAAGAAGACAATACACTCACCTGATATCCGCTTTTGTAACCTTTAACCGACTATCCCCTATCCGAACTCCGGTGCCTACAAACCTAACGGTGACAGAGCCTAAATTAATAATTTTGTATAAAACAAACTAATCATGCCATGAAATCCTAATTTTCTTAATTTCCTATTTCCCATCTTTTATTACGAAATATAACTATTCAATTAGTATCGCTTCGTTACGGTTTACTAAATAAACTTTATTCATGTGAACACATAATGCTAATTTCAACGATAATGATAATATGTATTTGATATTGCGACACTTAAATGTATTTATAAAAGAAATGTGGAATTCTTCCTTTCTCGAATTTTTCATCGGCCGCGAGATTGGATTTATATTTTGTCGTGGGGTGGTTTGTGAAATTTCTCTTTTTTTTTTTCTTTTCTTCTTCCCTTTTCTTTTCTTTTTCTTCTTTCTCTGTTTTCTTTTCTTCTTCCTTGTTTCTGCGTCTGCTTCGGCTTAGGGACCAGCCGCCGACCACCAACCTCACTTCTCCCCACCTTCACCGGCCGACCCTCTTCAACGATCAAACCACCCACACCACAACAAATACAATACACACAGTCACACACACTGTTTCTCTCTCTCTAACTTACCCGTCGGCAACTCTCACCCACTAACAACACACATACACACACACGCTGCCGGACACACAAAAACACAGACACACGCACACTTACCAAACGACGGCCAAATCAACAAGCACGCACACCGTTGGAACACTCACGCCACCATCACCACCGTCAACGATACCCACACACCACCGGATCGGCAACACACACACATACACAACTGAACTGAAAAAAATAGAGCACACATAACATCCACACCCACACAATTATCACCACCACCATAATCAGCAACAACACACACGGACGTCACACACATACTCTCCGAAACATAAACACACAACGAAACACACACAAACACACAATCGACAGCACCCACATACTCACCGTCGGCTTGGACGAACTCCCCACCGATCATATCCCCCACGGCCGTCGGATCGCACCCACCGACGAACCGACCTCCTCTCTTCCCTCTCGGTTTTCTCTTTCTCTCCGCTTCTTCTCGATTCTTCTCCAATCTGACATATATATATATATATATATATATATATATATATATATATATATATATATATATATATATATATATATATATATATATATATATATATATCCAATTTATAGTAAACCTCCCTCATTTTTATTAAGTTTACTATTCTTATGTTAATGCATTTGAAGATTTATATTTTGACCCCTTAAACTTTTTTTTTTTCACAAATTAAATTTCGAAATCGGCCCTCACAGTTTCAGTTAGGATGGAAACTAAGCCCATTCTGAATTTTTTTTAATGTTTATGAAAATTTGCATTTTATCCCCTCAAATTTATAATTACCACCATCAACTCCGTTATTTTCGAAGTAATTTTAAATAAAATTTTAAATTAGACATATACCCAAGGTCGGGGTCTTACAATATATTTGTGGATTGCTCTCGGGGAAAGGTTGAGAGAAATTCAACATTGGGTTTCATAACTCGAGAAAGCTCATCATGCTGTGTAAACCTTAGTTCATAGACAACATTTTTCAAACCCATATATAGAACACAAAGACCAAGAGAGCTGAAGACCTTATTCAATGGATAGAAACAACAACACAGAGTCATCAGCAAGAAAACTAACACTATCCATGTGCCACTACAATGCAAACCACATACATTGATATTTTGAAAAGATTAAGAGTATAACAAGCTTAGCAATCTAACCAAAACACAAGGTGATTTGGGTTTTTTCATTAGCAAGATAGAATCTGTTGAAACCAAAACAGTTCATATATGAATAAAAAAAACACTTACAGAAAAGCCAAGAAAAAAACCCAAGAAGACTTGCAATTTATAATGTAGCATGTTACAATTACAACTGATTCTAGTTCTTATTCTTCAGTATAATCATCAAGGGAATATATTCCCAACTCTAATCATCGTTGTAGCAACAAACCCAACACACACACACACACACACACAAACACACACACACACACACATATATATATATATATATATATATATATATATAATATCCCACAAGCACGTAGCAAAGGGTAAACGAAATTCAGTCATACCTCACCAGAGATGGGGCACTACATTTCTCTTCCAGCAATGTCTGAGAATAATGACAGACTTAGTTGGTAAACAAGTAAAAAAAGCTTAGTTAGGGTAGATACGAAAGAATGAAGCAGCAGTAGATCTAAGACTTGACAACCGTCGGACGTCGTCCAAGCTCGTAGCCATTGCCGATCGAGTGGATTTCACAGAGAAATCATGAGATTGAGAGGGCGAGAGGTGAAAAAGCAAAGTTGCAGGTTGAGGATTTTCAAATTTGAGATCGACGGCGATATCAGCGGCGAGTGCCTTCGTCTTCGTGATGGATCTGAAGCTTTATCACAAGATTGGAGAGAGAGCGAGATTAGCCGTGAGATCGACGGCTAAAAGAAGAGGAAAAGAGAGCGAGATAGAGAGAGAGTGAGATATCGTGGGAATTGGGAGTGAGAGTGAGAGAGAGGCTCCTCTATGTCTAGGGTTTTTTAGAGAGAGAATCTCAATGAAAGAGAGAGAAGCAAGAAGAGGTTACCAAAAAAAAAAAGGCGGAAGATTTGGACGGGAGCGGGAACACAACATTTGGCCAATGCCTTTTTTGGGGGGGTTAAATTTAGCGCATTTTTACACAAGCACCAATTGATCTCACTTGTAAATAATAACTGTGATAAAATCTACAACCTATTATCATGGTTTATTAAAATAGTGAGATAAAAAATTTATCACATAATAAATTTTAAGCGAGATTATATTTCATTCATATTGTTACAATCACGGTATATTTAAAAAAAGAGATTAATTATATTTAGTAAGCATGATAAAAGGTTGTTTTCCAATAGTGAATTCAAATTCTTAGTCTGAGACTATTTTCAAAACATGACGAGCCCCGAGCCTATGTTACGAAAATTGATGGGCCTCTCATCGGTGATGTTAGGAAGAAAAATGACGAGGAGACGAAACAAACATCATCGCTAACAATGAGGGCTGAGATCGAGAGAGAGGGCTGAGATCGAAATCGAGAGAAAGGGCTGAGATGTCTAAGGCGATTTCGTCGGTGATATAGCATTGGAGAGGAAAATGAGAAGAACTAAAGTGTTTGGGGTAGGTATCAGGACTAAGAGACTGAGAGTGAAAGTGTGGTGTGAGGGGAAAACCAAAACCAATGTCTTTTTTTTTTTTTCCCAGCAAATGTGTGAGTGGGAAAGAAGGCGCTCTTTTTTTTGGGGGGGGTTTGTTTAAGTTGGGCAAATATCAATTAATCTATTTTAATATATGTAATTAAATTATAATATGACACAAAATTGTGCCATGATATAATTTATATTTTTAGGGCACTATTTTCTATCCTTTTATATTATATATATAGATATTAATTTATTTAATTACTAATTAAATGTTATTGGGGCACTACTTTGTATCCTTTAAATATTTGATTATAGGGCACAATACATATAGTGTCCCGAAAAATACTTTTATAGTGTACAATAACATATAGTATCCCAACAAATTTATTTTTTTGCGATACTTTCAATTTTATACTCCAAAAAGTACCTTTAGAAGGCACAATACATATAGTGTTCTACCAAAGGTGCCCTTGTAGACAGTTTTTGTTGTTGTAGTGTATCTCACAACAATCATGAATAAAATGTTGAAAGTAATGACAACATATCACATTAAAAAATGCACAAAAAGTATTAACTACATTTGTAAGACCCGATTTTTGTATGTATATATTTTTATTTGTTTTTTTATAACATTTTAAAAAATGTTGGGTCTAATGTGTTATTTAAAGTTTTAATTTAATTTTTTTGGGATTGATATGTTAATTTTAATTTGTCTTTAAAAGTTTTGGGGTTAATATATAATTTAAGAATTACTGGTAAGAGTTTTAAGGTTGAATAAATATTTATAACATTATCTTGGAGTTATATATGTAATTGAAATAAAAATATCCTTCTATTCTTATCATTGGAATTGAGATAAACTAAAACAAAAATATGAAATGGTGAGTGGATTTTTTTATGAAGCCACCTCAACATGAAAAAATGATGACAAGGGAATGTGGAAGCCAAGAAAAAGAAAAAGAAAAAGAAACATGCGTAGAAAAATGGGTTGAGATGGATCTTGTTTATCATCTATATATGTGTATTTTCACTATAGCTCAAGCCTTCATTTGTCCCCTCCCCCCCCCCCCCCTCTCTCTCTCTCTCTCTCTCTCTCTCTCTCATGTAAGTCTCCTCTCACTCTTTTCTTTCTCATGTAATTAAGTGTTTACATATATACATATATGTGTGTACATATCGATGGCTACTATATATGTGTGTGTTCAACCTAGATATACATGTAGAATCCCCGACCACAAGTGGGGGAGTTGTTGGCCATTTCCACTAGGGCAAACAACGAATCCCCGGCCACAAGTGGGGGAGTTGTTGTTGATGATGATGATTATCGTCACGATATGATAGTTTATATTACGTGTTGACTCCTACCATTGGAGATATTGAATAACTCTTACACTGATATCAATCTTAGATTGCACAGTTATACATGTTATGATACCGTTATAACTCTTAATCGTGAGGTGAAACAATCCTATGGTTAGTAGGAAATATGTATGTGGTATTTTATTATATATTAAAGTAATTTAATTAGTTGATTTAAATGCATTTATTTTATTATGATGATAGCTGTGGAATTTTATTTCTACTTAGTGTGCGGTTATATTTATATTTTGAAAACGATGGTTGGTAAATATTGATCCATAAATTATTTTTATATTTTGAAGACAGTACACCAATATATATTTTATCTCAGATACCTCAACTAGAGGCGAGTCCACTATTGACGTTAGGTAGAGTTAGAGGGAGGTGTCGTTTTATTTTTTTAGGACTGATCAGGATGGGTTAGGATTTTGAACTTTTGCTATGGAATATATTGGGATATGTCTAATCTCAGAATTTTTAATTTATAATATTAAATTTCAAACAATTATGTACGTACTATTCTAGTTGGGTAATATCAAGTCGAGAGCACGCCTTTTATTATTTTCATCATAGTGGCTCAAAGGAAGTGTGGTGGTGGAGTGATTTGTCTTTCATCTACTTCTCCATCAAAATAAAAAGGAAGAAATCAAGTGGTGGTATTGGAAAACTGAGTCGTTACAACATTACAAGTGAATGACAAATTTATTTATTTCTTGGATTTTTAGACTAACATCCAATATTAATGAACATATTAAAATGGGTCTCAAGGGACAAAGTTCATATCATCTTAAACCCATTGATTTACTTATTTTTTAATAAAAAACCATTTTAGCAAAACACACACACGAACTTGGGTGATGAAGAAGAATTTATCTTCCAAGATCAAAATGGAAACAATAACACAACTTAAAAAATAAAATTATTTGCTCAAACAGCATGAATCAAGTGTCACAAACGGAAGGATTTTGCTTGATTCAATTTTTCTTATTTATTCATATTGCCTTAAGTTGAAAAATATTCCATTGTCAAATGGGTACTTATTCAGTGGAGATCAAGTATTGTGGCGACAAGTGTGTCTTGGCAATAAGGTTCTTATGGCAGGAAAGACAGTTGATGACAAGTTTTTCCAAAGGCAAGGGTGTTCACGTGGAGTGTCCCAACGGTATTTTACAACAACGATATTTGAATATTGTAAATATTTGCTTTGCATCAATTTTTTATTTTTTATTTTTTTATGTATATAACTAAATATTTGTTCTCGTTTTTATTCTTAATACGAGCATCGATATGTGATTTAAAAGTTATGCACCGTCGATAGATGATATAAAAGTTATTGTACAGTTATAATTACTTCAATGTAATTTAATTCATTATTGTGCAACAAATATTTGAAAACTCGGTGTAGACATTTTGCAACATGGTCCAAAATATTGTTGTGTAACAAATATCAATGGAATATGAGTTTTTGTCTAAATCAAAATGAATAATAGATATTTTATGAAATTAATATTGAACCTTGGGGCCAAATTTTATTTTTTTGTTTTTATTTGTACATATATTAGGGGAGAGAGGTGAACTTTATATGTTTCACAAGAGAAATAAACTAGATATCCACAAAGGTAGAAGCCTTGGGATAATAACAAAATTACTAATATTGGAACAAATATTTGAAAATTTAAAAATAAAATCTAATAATATCTCAGTTTTACCTTAATCGTATTCATAGATCTCCCCCACCGCAATCAAATACATCTTGCAGCCTGCATGATATATGTTTTAGGGTGAGGGAGATCGAAGGGCTACAAAACAAGCAATAGAGAGACAGTGAGATGAGAAGAGGTTTAGGGTTGGTGCAAAGGTGCATGTAAATGAAAGTGAGGGAGCGTGTGAGATATTATTTTACCCTGATGTCTTAAACCATTCAAGTCAACATAACAAATATAAATTATAGCCAATAAAACTATACATAAACCAAAAAAGAAAAATGATTTCTGACCATTCTCTTATTGTAATTCCTTTTTCTTTTTCTTTCTTTTTTTTTTTTTTTTTTTTTCTTCAGCATTCTCCCTTGACTCAATCCCAAAATTGAATAATAGAATTCTCTTCTAGAGCTGCGGAACTCACAACTCTATTAGAAAGTAGAATTAGCAACTTTTACACGAATTTTCAAGTGGATGAGATCAGTTGAGTGGTCTCAGTTAAATAAGATTGCACGTGTTTATGGATTGAACGAGATTCATACCAAATCATATGAAATTGTTAAACTCTTATAATGAAAATAAAAGGAGATTGAAGTAAACTATTAAATGTAAAATTTTTGAATCTATGTAACCCAATAGCAACATAATCCCAGTTAAAAAATGAAGGACGAACATTTTTAACAAACAAATAATTACTTTAATGTTTGTCTGCCAATCGAAAGCAATATGAGCGCCAACTATAAAAATTCTGTGAAAATTCTATTAATCTTTCAGTATATGCTCTTTGCCAATGGCCGAACAATTATGCAGAGAAAAGCTTGCCATAGCCAAAATCACCCAACCAGTATTGCTCAAACCTCCGCCTTGCGTGCTCCCCCATACTCGAATTCTATATTGTTCACATACGCCTTAAAAATAGAATATTGAAACATGATTTTCAACACCCCAAACAAAATATATATATATATATATATATATATATTAAAAATCATTATATTCTTTTACATGAAAAATTGCATTAACTTTCATATAATACAGTAGTACTGAATTTTTGAAAAAAATTAATGTAAAACGTAGTTATATGAATAAAAAAAAAAAGTTTTTCAACTGCTATTAAGAACTCGATTTTTTTTGGTAGTCAAAATTTATTATTTAAAAGGCATTTTTTTATTTGTTGATTTTAATATACTTTTCTTTCAGTAAATATTTAAAATGCATTATCATAATCTTTTTAATTTTAATATATTTTTTTATTCAACTTTTAAATTTCTTGATCTGTTGGGGTGGGCTGTATATAGTGTAGCGCTGCCCCACCAAAAATTCAATTCGGGTCCCAAATTCACGGTATTGGATGTGCCAGCTGCGCCTATGGAGCAAAAATCACAATTACTTTGAAAATTATTTCTCAGGGTAACAATCCACCATATCTAAAAGTTATTCTCTGGGTTACAATCCTCTATATCGATTCTAATACCGTACGAAACCATCTCAAAATTTCACACATAAAAACGTCTCTTGCTTTTATCCTTAAATATACGGAAAATTACATTTTTGGTCCCCAAAGTATGGATATTATTTAGACCTTAAGATTTATTAAACTACACATTTGATCTCTTATGTTCCACATTTATTTCAATCATACAAAATTTAATATATTGTTAATGAATTTGGAAGAAAATAGATGGTGTGGAGCAAATGATTTCCTACCCATTTTATATGGATCAGGACCTTACAAAAGATTCCAAATCATCTATGATTAATTTTCTAAAGTATTCCAATATAAATATTTATATCAAGTATTTTAAAGGATGAATTGCCTTTTACTCTCTATACTTTTATTAACTATCACTTTATCAATTTTACTTTGATAAACTAACATCGTATAAGAAAAAGTCAAAGATGACGTAATTATCATTTTATTTGGAATAAAAATGACAGTACCAATCCCGATATTTTTTTTCCTTTTCTTTCCTTTTTATTCCCTCTTTATTCCTCCCTCTTATTCGCAACCTAATTTGGGTTGCATATCCTCTTTCGGCGCCGATCAATTTAACAAAGCAAAAGGTCTGCAACAATGGTGATACTATGCTAGTGCAGACAAACGTTGACTACGATGACAATGAGGCCAAGGAGATGATATATGGAGACACTTTGCATATGCTCTTTCTACAAGAAGATGATAGAGGATACCAGCAGTGAGGTTGAAGAAAGACCCAAATCGCAAACCCCGAAAAGGACTTACAGAAGCTTCCTGTTGATTATTTCTTATCACAATAAAACAAAATTGAATAGTAATCGTAAACATGCATGATTATTATAACACAACAATAAAGAACGATAATCGAATACGTACCTGTTTGAACTATCGCAGGAGATTGAATCTGTCACAGTGGATTACTAACTAGGTTTTCCTCTCTATGATCTAGATTATTGTGGTGACGGCTCTCAATGGGGAGAAACCTCTTAATTTAGACTAGGAAGTGGACCTAGTTATATATACTAGGGTTTCTCGTTGGGTCCTCTCATAATGGGTTTCAACGAAATCTTAAACCTACACTCATCACTTAACTGGGCTTCTACATAAAAGACGCCACAGCCCAAATCAAAATATAATCACTAATTATTTGGGCTGCTTAAATAATAGATTATCCATTAACCCGTTTTTGTAAAATAATTTATTCAATTAATGTTAGCCCACAAAATATTTTTCAATATTCTCCCACTTGGGCTACATTATGAATAAATATAATTTTAAAAACCAAACTCTCGGGTTAATAATAGAAAAAAAAATTATTTTTGGTGTGATCACACATTTTTTGTTTAAAGAAATGATAGTTTATAAATAACATCTTGATAAACTTATCCGGTCCAACATGATTTTAATATTGGATTATGATGGTCTATATGTTAATCTCAACAAACATCAGACCCTTCATACTTACAAATATTTTTAACTATATCGACATAGATCATAAGCCTAGTAGTGTAGTAAGAAACTAATGCCAACATGTGATTATTATATATATGCATTGTTTCTTATCGGTCCTCATTACAATTTCTTAACAAAATAAAATTGCTAATTGCAATTTTTCAACAAAATGAAATTGTTAATTGTAGTTTCTCAACAAAATGAAACTAGTGCAATTTCTCAACAATATGAAATTGTTAATTGTTGTTTCTCAACAAAATGAAACTACTGCAATTTCTCAACAATATGAAATTACTTGACTTTAACAACTCATCTGTCACTAATAATACATCACGAGATCTCAAAACAGTGATTTGTGACAACCAAAAGTATACAACTGTAATTCTTAAGGCACAATATTTTAAGACATCATATTGTATAATCAATTCAAGTAATATGATATACAACAATATAATATACAATAATGATGATCATTAAATAGAGTTTAATTTTGCAAAACGCATAACAATAGTGGTCATAGCGTAATCATCGAAATAAAAGAAAATAAAAAAACTCACATTAAACCGGAGAATCAAAATGCTCAAATAAGTATAAGCGACACGATATATAAGAATCTATTGCATCATCATAAACTCTCATTTGGGTAGAGTCTACAATAAACAATTATTCTTTAAGCATGAAGATCAACAAAATAAGAAAAACTTTATAACAATAGTGATAAATACTTATACGATACAATCATCAAAATAAATGAGATTACAGAGACTCCCATTAAATCAAAGAATTAATTTAGAATTTGATTGTGGCGTTCTTGTTGTTCACAACAAAAGAAAATTATTTTCACAAAAAAAAAAATTGCAACTAGATCAAGTTTGGGCAATAGGAAAAATGCTCAATTAAGTATAGGTAATACAATATAAGTCAATTGTGTTATCATAAGCTCCCCTTTGGGTAAAGTCTACAATAAACGATTGTTCTTTAATTATGCAAATCAACAAAATAAGAAAAAATTACAGATCTAAAAATTCATTCCCTTTGAGCAGATTGACTTTTAAATCCATATATTTCATTCAAAATATAATGAAACAAATAATTTTTCAAAATCCATTCCCATTGGGTAAACAAATTTATCAAATTATTTATCTCACATAATATCCCAAAACAATTAAATTAATATGTACAATAACTCCTTTTGAGTAGGTGAATGTACAAATTAATCTAAAAATTTTCCAACAACAAAATAGGAACTAAAAAATTTACAAACTATGTTGGTTAAATCACTTTGGTAAAATAACATCACCAATTCACAAGCAATCATTCCAAATTGAGAAAATTAAACTAACTATATTGCCCAACAATTAAATTAATCTGCACAATAACCCCCTTTGGGCAAGTAAATGCACAAATTAATTTAAAATTTTTTCACTAACAAGATAAGAACTCGAAAACTTGCAAACTATGTTGGTTAAATCACTTTGATAAAATAACATTAACAATCACAAGCAATTGTTCCAAATTGAAAAAATCAAATTATATTGCCGAACAATTAAATTAATCTGTACAATAATCACCTTTGGGTAGGTAAATGCACAAATTAATCTAAAAAAAAAAAATCATTAACAAGATAAGAACTCAAAAACTTACAAACTATGTTGGTTAAATCATTTTGGTAAAATAACTTCACCAATTCACAAGTAACCGTTCCAAATTGAGAAAAATTAAATTATATTACCTAACAATTAAATTAATTTGCACAGTAACCCCCTTTGGGTAGATAAATGCACAAATTAATCTAAAAAAATTTTATTAACAAAATAGGAACACGAAAACTTGCAAACTATGTTGATAAAATCACTTTGGTAAAATAACCTTAACAATTCACAAATAACCGTTCCAAATTAAAAACATTAAATTATATTACCCAATAATTAAATTAATCTGCATAATAACCCCCTTTGGGCAAGTAAATGCACAAATTAATCAAAAACAAAATCATCAATAAAATAGGAATACGAAAACTTACAAACTATGTTGGTTAAATCACTTTGGTAAAATAATCTTAACAATTCACAAGAAATCGTTCTAAATTGAAAAAATTAAATAATATTACCCAACCACAACAGTGTATATTAGCGATATATATACATATGATCAAAATAAGATGAAGTACGTTACAAAATATACTTTCAGTTATCAACGATCAATTATAGTGCAAGAATTTGAACAACAATTTTACTGCACTCTGAAACTAATTATTAGATTAGTCTCTATATAGAATAAAAAATTAAGGGCTTGAAAATTGAAAAACTATAATTAATCATAATTATTGTTTTTATGGGCTCCTTGATATGAACTTCAAAGGCTGAAAGTTGTAACTAAAAAGATTCAGTTGCTTGATATATTATATAGGTCCAAACACAAAATCATTTTCTATATAATGAGCCTAAACTTGGATCCCTGCCAAGATCTACTAGTCATAGTGATAGTATTTCCGATTCAAGACCTTCTCATATATTCATGAATAATTTATCCATATTAATAATTTCATCAGGCTTGTTAATTAATAAATAATTGATGGCTCAACAGGCCCATCAGAATATATGTATGACTCATTAAACACTTTAAGGTCAAGGCAATACAAGAAGAAATTCATGCGAAATTGTACAAAAACAACTCAATACTTTCTTCTTTTTTTTTCATTCCAAAACACAAATATATTACCTCAAACATATCCCAAATTCGAAAAATGAAAAATCTCATTTTCGTAATAACCAAATTAGTTATTAACATCATACTTAAAGCACTAAAAATCCTGAATACATATCATACATCTAATTATCTACGACCATTTTTCAATAGTATTCTATTTAATTTAGCTTTCATCAGGTTAACAAAATAAAATGAGGATATAATTCTTTCAATCATATAACTCATCATGTAAATAGAAAGATAAGGAATTAACCCATTTTAGGATTCCTAACCATAAAATACATCAATAAAATAACCATATGGACAATAATTAAAACAACTAAATTTACACAACCTCTAAATTTTAGGAGTTAATTGTGTAATTAACATTTATTACTAGTTTCAGTTCATTGCATTTCAGAAAAGAACATATAAAGTTAATAAGACATCTTATACGTTTAAATTGAAATTATTTGAAAAAAGTGAGATTCTAGTTAAATTTTTGGGGTACTTAGTGTCAAAACCCCTAACCCTAATTTTAATCCCCTCTACCATACCACCTGAACGTCGCCATCACCTCATTGTCGCCCTTTGACTTTATCAAATGAACGTCGACTTTCTTATCAGGCGCAAGGTAGACTTTTGATGAACTATAACAATTGGATATCAGGTGAAGACCCAACATCGATCTGGAGTTCAACACGCTCAACATCAAACAAGAGTCCTAAAGTTGAAAACCTAATGGGCCCAACTCAGTCTCAATGAAAACCTTAGCTCAGGATTAGATAACACAAATTGTGTAGGATTCAACAAAGAATAATATCCCTAAAATGAAATAAACACGCCCTTTATAGCTCATTCTGTGAGTAATATGCAACTACCCAATCATCTAATCTGAACTAGGGTCACATCGTCATGATCAATTGAAAAGTACTTAGAATGTGAAGTAGACTTTGGGATTCTTCTTCATGAGCCAAGATAATAAAACTCAATGCATGAATTGACTTCTTTAAGCCTTCATGTTTGCTCTTTAAAATAATAGAGACAAGTCATTTTTCACTCGAATAATAACTTATCATAATTTATTCATCATATACAAATGAAAGAAAGGGATATATGCATTATCCCTATGATACTTACTCTATCCATTTACATTAATAAGAACTACTCAGGTAACATGGAGTTTATCGTGTATAAATAGTAATGAAGCAAAAGAGTGTACGAAAAATCAATATTCAATTTCTCCTATGATTTTCATTATCAGAAATCAATCCAATTATCTAAAATAAGACAGCAATTAAAATAAAGTGAAATTTATCCACTTTCTACTAGAAGATTAGCACTAATCAATAGCTAATAGGTATATGCTCATAATTCATTTATAACAACAAAACGACTTCCTCAAATATATCAATATGTTGACTTATTAATGCCTAATGTTTAGCAGTCAGTTACATTTCATATTCCTCCATTTAATTTTTAGTTTTGTAGTAAGAGATTTGGTAGTAGAATGTAACTGCATTATATATTCCACTATCACAATCTATAAATACAATGAGTATTAAATGGAACAACTCGAAATGTAACTAAATGAAATTAGAGAGTAAGTCAAAAGTATCACAATGTTACAATGTACTTAAATTGTGATACCATAATTTTTTTTTAGTATAAATCTGAAAATTAAATACAACAATCAAAAATTATAACTAATTATTAAAAATAATTTAATCATAACTACTAAAATAATTCACCTAAAAAAAAATTGATATGCTCCAAGTGATATTAAGAAATTATGATTAGAAAAGTTAGGCAATTCACGATCGACTGCAAAATAAAACTCCAATTCAATAGCAGAATTGTTTACTATCTCTTTTTTTATTTCATATTATCCAAAAGAGAAAACGCTTCTCCAAGTGATATACAGAAAAGCCAAAAACAACAGATTTGGATAGTTAAAAAATAATAAGATATTTCAAGAAAAAATTCAGTGATGAATTAAACCACTATAGACAAGCTAAAATCACAAGGATGACATCAAAATTTAAAAATTGGTTGCAATAGATCTGCACAGAATAATTTGTCAAACATGATTCGCATCCCATCTCATTTCAGATTATTGAAAATTCTCATATCATATTCCATTCAACCCAAAATCTAAAAAACTTGAACAACTGAAACTATTAAACTAGTTTTTCGTGATTTAAAACTAATTAGGAGAGTACACATTAATAAATCTTAATTTAGGGAGACTGAGTACAACAACCCTATTTCAAATAATCCAATATAATTTCTGTAAAATTTTCAATAAAAAATAGTGCCTAAAAATAATTTTAAGCTAATTAAATCTTATAATGAGTAATAATTAACTAAAAATTATTTTTAATCCTCAAAAATTAAAATAAATTTTACAGAAAATTGGAGGACAAGAAACCAAGTGCACAGGAAACAAATGGACCCAAAATGGGTCCTGAAACAGTGTTCACACGGCACACGAGCTTGTTGCGCGCATGGGGATGGGTCGGACCAGTTGGAGGTTGTCTTCAACCTCTAGCCGAGTCTGAACCGGGTCGTTTCGACCCGATTTTGACCAGCTTTTGTAAATCCCTAAAAAATAATCGTTTTTCTCCAATATTTTTATGGGTTTATGTAGATCCACTAATTTCTAACATGTATATTACGATTAATTAAAGAAAAGAGAAGAGAATCATGTCCAAAATTGAAAAACAAGGGGATAAAGACCTTTTTGGTCCCTAAGAAATGCCTTCGGTGTTCAATTGGCCTCTAAGAAATGCAATTCGACAAATTGACCATTGACATTTCAAAATAGTGTCCAATTGACCCTTGGTCGGGTTCCGTTAGTAAAATTTGGGGATTTTGGATGGAAAAAGTCATGTGACAAGCACGTGACGTTTGGCCAAGGGTAAATGCGTCATTTCATTCTTTCTAATTAAATGGTACTTATTTACATATTTTGTTTAAACTTAAAGGGCATAAAATTTAATTAACCCTTACCTCTTTCAACACAATCATTCTCTAAAAAAAATGGGTTCTAATCGCTCTTTTCTCTCAAGAGCCACCTCCATCACCATCCACCAGTCGCGATGGTGTCTCCTCCCGCCAGTCCTATATCCGCTATCGCCATCGATCAGTTGAGACGGCGCCCCTTCTGATTTGCTACGCATGGCTGCTGGAGAACAAAACGAGGAAGTACAAAGAGAGAGATGACGATGACAAGAATTCAGCGGCAGAGATAATGATGGTGCTGGTGATGAACATGAATAGAGAGAAAATGTGGAAACAGCAACAAGCCGCATGGATATTCCACCATGTTGGCGTTGATGCCACTACTCAACTCTTCTCCGATGAGGTACTAGGATTTTAGTTGCTTCTGCAAATTCATAGCTAATTTGTTGAAAATCCAAATTCTACTCGCATTAGACCCCTGAATAATGATTTAGGGTTTCCAATTTGTGATTATAACAAATAATTAGATGGATTAATGACAAAATTCGATCATAAATTGTCTATATATTTCATGAATTTCAACTTCCATGCTTTTCTGATCTGATTTAGCATTCAAAAAAAAAAAAATTAATCGAATTTTCGAATTGGGTAATCATCAGTTCGTTCTATCAGATTATTTTCCGTTGTATTTATCATTTTCCGCTTCGAATTTCAATTTGATTTCAGGTAGATTTGGAAATGCTAATGGTGAACCAGCATTTGAGCATCCTAATAGTCGGACAGGATGTCCTCAAAACCAATGGCGAGGTCCGTTTTAGTCTAAGGTAGTGTTTGGTTGCATCGAATTTCAGCCTCGAAATTGGAATTAAAATTTTGAATGCGTTCATTTTCAATTCCAATTTCAACCCAAATCGATTTCGAAACTAGGTAATTGAAATCAAACCTAAATTGAAACCCTATTTCGATTTTGATAGTGTTCGTCGTTTTAGTGGCGATATTCGGCGGTTCTTCGATTTTGATTTTAAAATCGAAATCGAAATCGATTTTCTGTTTCGATTTCGAAATAGAAATCAAAACCCTAAGGTTCGATTTCAATGGTGTTCATCATTTTGGTGGTGATGTTCAACGGTGTTCTTTGATTTCAAATTTGATTTCGAAATCGAAATCGATTTCCTGTTTCAATTTTGAAATAGAAATCGAAACCCTAAGGTTTAATTCCGGTGGTGTTCGTCGTTTTGGTGATGGTGTTCGGCGGTGTTCTTCGTTCCATGATCTTTGGTTTCAATTTCGAAATCGAAATCGAAACCTTATTTCGATTTCGATGGTGTTCGTCGTTTTGGTGGCGATGTTCGGCGGTCTTCTTCGTGTCATGATCTTCGGTTTCGATATCGAAATCGATTTCCTGTTTCGATTTCGAAATCGAAATCGAAACCCCAAGGTTCGATTTCAGCGGTGTTCTTCATTTTCGATTTCGGTGTTCGTTGGTAGTGTTGTTCATTTTGGTGGTGGTGTTCGTTGGTGCTGATGTTCGTTTTGGTGATGGTGTTCGTTTTGATATTGATATTCGTTTTGGTGGTGGTGTTCGGCGTTGTTGATGTTTATGGCCCTAATTTTCTTGGAACGGAAACATTAAGACCCTGTTTGTTTAGTATTTTTGTTCTCAGATTTTTGTTTTAATATGGGAGCGAAAATAAAAATAAATATATATATATATATATATATATATATATATATATATATATATATATATATGATTATGTTCTGCTCTCTTATTTTTAACACAAAATTATTAGAATATAATGGAATTATCCCTTAGTTTTGCTCCTATTTCTTCTTTCGTAGAGGTTTGTATTTGATTTGGTTGGATATGATATTCCTTTTGTATTCCTTGGGATTTTTAATTCCCCTTTTAATGAAAAAAAAATCAAATAATATTTCCAAAAAGATTGTTGTTTTTCCCATAAATTATGTTTTGTTCCCATAAATTATGTTTCGTTCCCAAAAATTTGTTGTTGAAATTACACGTTTAAATTTAGCAATATTTACATTTGCTGACAAAAAAGAAGACGACGGAATTTGTTTGTTTGAATATGGGAGGGTCCTATTCGTTGGCTTCAAAATTTATTCCCAGATTTTTGTTACAATATGGAAGGGTCCTATTTGTGTTCTATATTTGTTCAAAGATTTATGTTTCAATAAATTTTTTTACTGTCTCTCTCTTTCTCAATTGAGAAAGAAAGTCATGAAGCTATGTAGGAAAAATAAGACAAAAAATATTTTGACCTCTTAAGTTTAGATGAGTTTTCAAAATTAGCCCCATTGAATAAAAAGACTAAAATACCCTTAATGAAACGTTGACCGTTAGTTGACTTAACAAAAATTGCTTCAGGGGTCAATTAGATAGTATTTTGAAATGTCAAAGACCAAATTGTCGAATTTCATTTTTTAGGGGCCAATTGAACACTCAAGACATTTCTCAGGGACCAAAAAGCTCTTTATCCCAAGAACAAGTTTCGGTTTTGAGCTTTCTCACTCTTCTATGGCCAAAAAAACTTAAAACTCATTTTAACCTTTATTTCTATCGAATTTTATATAGGTTTGTACCTAATATTAATTTAAAATCTTTATATGATATTTAATTGTATCAAAACCGCGTCTATATCAATCGATTTTAAAAACAAAATTCGGTTTCACTAGGGTTTCGAAGCCGAAAATTAAACCACGAAATACTTCCTAATTACACAACCAAATAACATGTATAATATATCAAATTAAAGCTCGAATCAAGGAGAGTAAAAGCCCTAAGTTCTTACATTCAATAAAAGCAAAACAAATACATGAAATCACGACCCCAATTTTTGGTTTCGGGAGTTTTCTAGGGTTCATAACTGAAATTTCAACATCGAAATTCTCTCTGATTATACTACCAAATTGCAATTACCTTATATCAATATTAAGCTTAAAACAAGAGAAACAAAAGTCCTAATGTTTCATAGCTAATAGAAATGAAAAATCACATGAAATCATAGCCGCAAGTTTCGATTTCATGTAGAACAGAAAATAAAATAAAATAAGTTAATAAAAAGCAATTGTCGATCATAAATCATGTACGTAGGATCTATTACCATATGTTTATTATTTCTCATAATCACAATAAAACGGAATTGAATAGTAATCGTAAACATACATGATTATTATAACATAACAATAAAGAACGGTAATCGAATACGTACTTGTTTGGGCCATCGTAGGAGATTGAATCTGTCGCAGCGGATTACTAACTAGGTCTTCCTCCCTATGATCTAGATTATTGTGGTGACGGCTCTCAATGGGAGAAACCCCTTAATCTAGACTAGGGAAGGGACCTAGTTATATATACTAGGGTTTCTCGTTGGGCCCTACCATAACGGGTTTCAACAAACCCTAAACCTACACTCACCACTTAACTGGGCTTCTATATAAAAGACACCACAGTCCAAATCAAAATATGATCACTGATTACTGGGTTACTTAAATAATAGACTATCTATTAACCCATTTTTGTAAAATAATTTATTCAATTAATGTTAGCCCACAAAAAAAATTTCCAACAGTTCCAACTAAAACCATATAGTGCTAAGTGAAGTAACTCCTTTGATATATATATATAGTAATTTGGGAACTCTCAAATAAGCGATGTGTGACAGATATCTAATACCTGCCCTTAAGTGCAACCCCCAGTTTGCACAAATAATTTGAATACAAGATAATGATGAAACATGTGCAATCTTCGGCTTGCACGGATGATTTGACTACGAAGGAATAAGAGACCCATAACCTTGGTTCCGATACCATGTCAGGAGGTTCCAACTTAAAACCATATGGTGTTAAGTGGAGTAATTCCTTTGATTTATATAGTAGTTTGGGAACTCTCAAATAAGCAATGTGCGATAGAAATCTAACAAGAACAAAAATAAATTAAAATGAATTACAAACCCAAAATTGAATTGGAAGAACAATCAAAATCACAAACCTAGAATTAAAAAAATAAAAAAATAATAATAAAATAAAATAAAATAAAAAAATTGTGTTGGATAGGTGGCGGCGGCAATAGTCGTAGTAGTACTGGATCGATAGCGAGCAAAGGAAACAATGACGGCGAGCAGTGAAATGGTGACTGTAGTAGTAGAGGTAGTAGGGTCATACTCTACTGGCACGGCGGTATGGTTCTCTTCAATAAAAAATGAAGTAGAAGCATAAGAACAAAAAGTGATGCAAAGAGGAAAAGAAGAAAGAAAAGAAAAATGATTAAAAAAATAAAACAAAAATTAAAAGGGGTAATTTTGTCTAGTTGCAGAAAAATTTTGATGGAAAATTTTATTCCATACATTGCTAAGAACATTAGGAAAAAGTTAATTTCTCACTTTAATATAAGTAAAAGGGAGTAAAATGTAGGTGTTTAAAATACATGGGGTAAAATAATCATTAATAAAAGTAAAAGGGGGGTAAAAGGCAATTTACCGTATTCTAAAACTTATGTGGAGAACCATTGAGAATTGTAAAATTTTCTAAATGGCTCTAAAATATTTTAGAAACTTTTAAAAATCAAGAGTTTCCTTCCCCCGTCTTTCAATATATATATATGTATGTCTTGCCTTCTCTACTTTCAATGCATGATTTCCTTCCCCCATTGTCTCAATCAAAGCCTATATGCTATTTAGAGTTGATTAGGTAGTAATTTTTTTTATTCTTTCATTCACAGTTAATTATTATAAAATGAAAAAAAAATAAAAAATACTACTAATGTTTTAAAGATATGCAGCAGCATGCCTACTACTATATAATTAATTCAAGTTTTAATTATTTATGATAGCTATCAATTTTATTAGTATAATTTTGATTTACTTTTAATTACTAGTTAGTTATGATTTATTATCGTATTTTAATAATATAATTTTAATGTTATAAAATTTTTTGGCTAAAATGAAAATACTAAATAAATTATAAATCGTATCTAGTTGATTCTTTTTTATGATAATAGTTTTTTTTTTTCCTTGTTTGTTTTTGTTTATAAGAATATAAGATAATAATTAAATATTTGAATGAAAGGCCTAGCTACATATGCCAATACATTCCTCACATTCTATAAAAATTGTTTCAACATAATTATTTAACGAAGTATTTGGTATTTATCACAATTTAAAATTCAAAAAAAATAAAAAAATTGACACTGAGATAAAATCTTCTGAAGATAAGGATGTGTAGGTTTATCGTTGTCATGTTGAGGATAACTCTGATTAAAAAGAAGAGAGAGGCCAGTTGTTATTGGCTTTTGGACGATTTTATAGGTAAGTTATTAGTTACCTTAACTTTTGTTCACTTATTTCCTTTTTGCATATCACCATCCATGACTCCTTTAGATATTTCTTACATCTTCGTGAAGTTATGTCTAAATATCATTTTGAGATTGGTTTTTAGATCAACTTTAGCTTACTTAAACTATCCATTTAAACTAAAGTTCATTTTCATTTATTAAAAATAGACAGTTACCAACAAGTCCTCAAAAGAGCACAAAATTACCATATAAACTTTTTTTTTAAAACACATTACTAGGTGATTCTTTCCATTTTTAGCACAATTCTACCCCTCCGTTATTGTGTAACTGACGAATTGTTTATCTTGGAATAATTTTTTTTTCTTTACCGTCGCAACTTAAAATTAATCTTCAAATCAATAAAAACACATTGATTCATTGCATACATCTGGAAAAAAATATATATTAGTGATCGATTGTAACTAATGAACATAAATAAGATTCGAATTCTCTAAGATCCGAATAGATCGATTCTCTTACCATCGCAACTCAAAATCCATCATCAAATAAAAAAAAAACACATCGATTCATTATATTCACCATGATCATCCTTATAGATTATGAAAATATTTTTTTTTTTTAAAATGTTTTAAAATAAAACCGTGTTGAATATAACATGATACCTTGTTATATTCAACATGATATCATGTTCTATTCGTCATTGTCATTCTTATATATTAGCAAAATACTTTCAAAAAGAAATAATATTGAAAAATAATACCGTGTTGAATATAACACGACTTATAACACGAGGTCGTATTATATTCAATATAATATCATGTTGTATTCAACATAGTAATCCTTATAAATTATGAAAATATTTTGAAAAAGAAATAATGTTTGAAAATAAAACCATGTTGTATAACACAATACCATGTTATATTCAACATGATATCATGTTTCTATTCACTATTTTTATCCTTATATATTAACAAAAATATTTTAAAAAAGAAATAATGTTCGAAAATGATACTATATTGAATATAATACGAGATTTTATTATATTCAATATGGTATCATGTTGTATTCACAATGATTATCCTTACAAAATTACGAAAATATTTTTTTAAAAAAAATAATATTTGAAAATAAAATTGTGTTGAATATAACACGATATTAAGTTATATTCATTATGATATCATATTATATTCAGCATGGTCATCCTTATATATTAGGAAAATATTTTCAAAAAAGAAATAATGTTAGAAAATAGTATCGTGTTGAGTATAACACGAGGTCGCATTATATTCAACATGGTTACTTTGGTTTTTTGGAAAAATTACCACACAATGTCAATTCCCTGTTATATTCAACACGTGTCACATCATCATTAGTTATAAAGAAGAATCGTGTTATATTCAACTCGCTCACTGTAAAACAAACTGATCATTGCATTGCACAGGATTACACACCCTAGACCGCCAGATTTCGAAATGTTAGACATACAAGACGTGAGGCCACCGAAAGCTACGATAATGGTGCAGGTCATCACCTAACAAGTGAGTTTCGCCTGAAAATCAGTGGCGTTGCCCGTGACGGTCATTACGGCGGCAGGCATGATGAAAACTTACAATCTAGGAAGAGAGAAGACTCGTTCAAGTTTGATAGATATTGAGTTCTAGCTCTAGAGAAAGAGAAAATAAGATCGTTAAATTATGAGGATGAGATTATTGAGGATAAGTATGCTATTTATAGAGAATGGTTGAAGTCGGATGGTGAGTTCTAGTATTAACAGTGATATTAAATCACAACTCCTCCGAAAGTAACTCTACTGAAACAACTTCCCCTCCAATGGAGTCCACCACATGTTTTGTATATTCAACTAAATCTTTATCCATATATAATTATTTAAGTAATTAATTAAATCTATTTCTTTTCTTGTAATCTTTTGTTTTTTTAATGATTTTTGTATAATAATGTGTATTAAAATAGGGTTAATAGCACTTTACCTCCTGTGATTTAGTTGATTTGCACTTACCCCCTATATTAGCACTTACCCTCATGTGGTCTTGATTTTAGTGCACTTATCCCTCTATATCAGGCTGTCCCTATATCAGGCTGATAAGTGGTTTGAAAATCTAAGTACAAGGGAATAAGTAGCAATTTTCAAGTCACATGGGGATAAAGTGCAAACCGATCAAACCACAAGGGGTAAAGTGCTATTAACCCTATTAAAATATGTACTAGTGTTTTTTGGGAGAGTCAAAATTAAACTAATATATTAAATAATTGAATTATTATTTCAATTATATGTAATTCAATTCGTATAATGTAATGAAATATTCTGGGGTTAATTAAACTTTATCCCTATGGATTGACTCATTTGCACTTTATTCTCCTATAGTTTGAACGTCATCACTTACCCTCCTATGATTAGACATTTGTTTTACTTTACCCCTCTCGTAAGCACTTTGCTCCCTGTGATTATGCCTACATCAAGTGGTAAAGTGCAACAAAACCTAATTACAGAGGGTTAAGTGGCGATATACAAACCACAACTTTAATTAACCCAATATTCTATACTCCATATTTATATAATTTAATAAAATATTCTAGGCTCCTATTTTATGGGATTTTAACGCACAAATTCAAATAAAAATGTAAAGTATTTAGACCACAAAATCTTTTAATGAAGTTAAAATTTGATTTAAATGTTTTATTAATTTATTTTTTTGGAACGTTATAAATATTCCTTGTTTTAAGGAGCAATAGTTACGTGAAAACTCGTATTTTGACTGATTATTAGATAACTCAATCCAATTCAAAATTTTATATAGATAAAGTACACTAGTTTCTATATTATTGAAATCATCAAAAATCTGTTAATAAAATATTGAACTCACATTTGTTTTGAACTTAAAAAAGAAACTGTTTTTAATAGTAAAAACAAAATAAAAAATAAGTTTTAAGTATTTTTTTAAACAATAAAAAAATATCAATAATTTTTTATATATATTTTTTAGTTTTTATATCAGATCGATGAAAATTAATTGATTAGCATCTTTCTGTCAATTTTTTTGTCAATCATCTAGGTAGTATGAGATGATTTATAGTGTAGGACCCGAAGGCTGTAAGAAAAAAATTGAAACTAATGAATGTATTATTTATTTAATTCTATTATTATAAACTAATGTTTCAGTATTATTAGTTTAATGTCCACCCATTATCTTTCTAATTTTCATCAATTTAGTGTTCATAATTTTTGTATATTATTTTCTCTTTATATTATTTTTTAATTTAATTTTCGTAAATTTAATATTTCATTAGTATTAGTAAGTTTACTATCAATATATTATTTCTATAATTTTCTTAAATTTAATATCCATAATTTTTTGAAGTTTTATTGTTTAACCCTTATTCAAGAGTTACTTTAGTAAAAAAAAATTCTTTTTAAACAGTTATGTTATAATGTAATCTTTTATGTGAAATATTGTTATTATTTAGTCATTGACCGTTAACCAATTTAACAAAGAGACATTTATACTACTTTATATATATATATATATATATATATATTAAAGTGAATTGAATTGAAGAAACCCTAATCTCATCACTTCTTAGCCGATTAGCGTCTCTCTTCTCTCTCTCTCTCTCTCACACACACACACACATACACATACACACACACACACACACACAGAGTTGTTCAGAGCCGTTCCAGCCCCTATTTCGCCGTCGTCTGTCCATTACCGTCGTCCAGATCTTCATCTACTCTTACAATCATTCAGACGCATTCGTCGTCATCTAGCCCTCGCTATCGTCAGATCACCTCTTGCCCTCGCCGCCGTTCATATCGATCGTCGCTGCTTCGTCTCGCCGATGATTTCACCTTCACTTCTCACTAGATGTTCTTCCATCACTGTCATCCTGTCTCATCGGATCTTCTTCTTCTCTCTCTCTCTTAGATCTAGATTTCCAGATCTGAAAACTTTCCACACTGTTGACCAAGTGATCTACCCTAGAGGGGGATGAATTAGATAGTTATAAAAATTGAAATAAATTTTTTACCATTCAACACTTAAATAATCAAATAATTAATTTAATCATAAATCAATTATTTATCTTTATAACGTAACTGATAAGTGTTATTAATTTTAGGTTCACACTAAAATAACAAAAATATAAATAATGTAAATCAATGCAATACACAAGGATATATCCTAGTTCACCAAGTTACTCTTGGATAATCCAATCCTTCGAGCCCTACGGAGATTCATACCGGCTAGACTGAAGATTATTTTAACAAGTAGGAACCAAACTCTGACATCGATTCTTTTAGCAGACTTAGAATCAATCTTTACAATTATCTTTTTTCCAGACTACGGAAGAATCTTATATTTTTACCAGATTAAAGACTAACCTAATTTTTTCACAAGCTAATGATCAAACTTAATTTTTTTTTATACCTTAGGTTAAGAATCAAATCTCGCCAAAAACACTTTAAGTATCTTTTTTCCAAGTAAAGATGAAAACTTTACAAATCACTGCAAATAATTTTAATCAGGAAGAATCAAACATAATTCTTTTCAAGAGAAAAAAATAATCTAACATTTTTGTACTTTAGGTAAAGATCAAATCTCAATCTTTTTTCCGGAAAAGATTGAAACTCAAGCTATCCATGACTAGATACTCTCAATAGTATTTAACTACACAAACTCACCAATTACAAGAATCAATAAGTTTCTTCTCACTCGGAATTTCTACCACCTCAAATCAATTAAACTCATTTAATGTCCTGAAATTACTAGTGATAGAATTTACGTGTGAAATTCAAAATCTAATTATAAAATAAGCAAATAATACAAAATTGAGCACATGATTAGATTAATATAAAAATCATTTTAAAAGAATTTTTATACTCTTTAAAGTTAAAAAACGATTTTATCAAGATCTTATCAACCAAACAAATATAAAAAAATGAATAAGCAATAAAGATTACTAGTTTGGAAAGATCTCACCAGGATAACATTGAAGGATTATAGATTGAAACACTAGATAACTCAAATTTGTGATGCCAACACAATCAATACTTTAACTCAAGAACTTATCGCACAATTGATCTTTCAAAATATTATCAGAATAACAACTCTTAGAAAGCTCAGGAATACTTAGCTCTTGATTTATTGGGATGAAAAATATTTACAATTCGTAGGTTTATATATAAGGAATTAGAACAAGACCTCCAACGGCTAGTTTTCAAATGATAGGTCTCTAAATGGCACCTATAGATCTCATATATCATTACCTTTTATTCATGATATATTTGACTTAAATATGACTTTTAAAATATTAAATTTAGTTCCCAAATTATTTCTCAATCTCAAATTGTAAAAATCGAAAGTATTAAATAAAGTAAATTAAGAAACACTTTAATTTAATGTATCATATCTATAGGGATATCCAAATAGGAGTAACATATCTTCAATATATCCAAATCCTTAAGATATCTCAATCAAGTAAGCAAATAATAACTAGATAACGGTTAATTTTGATCAAATCTCGAAGATCCTCAAAATCTGAAATAGCCCAGTTGGTTAACCGACCTCTGCCCATTGGTCGACCAATGAATGCAGGATGCTAGCTAAGCCAATCTCAAACGACAATCGGCTGATCGATCGATTAGCCCTGGTCGGTTGACTGATCATCGATGGTCGGTTGACCGATCGATACAGAAAGTTCCACTATTAGCCATCAATTGACCGATCAATTCAGAGACTTCACATAACCTGTTTTAAAACTAAACATATGATCACTACTTGATATAAGCACATAAATATATATGTTAATACCCATTAACTAAATGTGATTCTCAAAATCACCATGCACTATTTCTAAGACAATAATCAAACACATCATTTGGTATAAATCTTAGAAACCAGTACCAACTTACCTATTTAGCAAGTCGAACACCTCCTTCTTTGACAAATTTAATGAATTTAAATTGTAAAGGGTTAGGAGTACCTTTTATATCCTTAGTGACGACTTTACTTTTTACCTCATTTGTACTAATGATTGGTTTGGGTGCACAATTTCTCTTGACCTATTTATATCCTCTAAGTCTTTGATTTTTGTCATTTGATTCACTAATGGTTCCCTATGCACGTGTCTCTTGTGGCTTCCTGGTGATATTACATCTTGGTTTTGATACATTTTTTTTCTATTTGCACATGTCTCTTATGGATTCTTTGTAACTTCACATCTTGGTTTTGGTAAATCTTTTTGCTTTGCACGCATTGCTTGTGGATCCTTGGTGACTTCTTGTCTTGGTTTTGATATAACTTATTTGTTTGTTCCTTCCGGTCTAGTCCCGACATTATGTAAATTTGCAAAAGACATTTCAATATCTCTCTTTGGTATCCATTTAATTTTGGATCTATTCTTATTAGAAATAAACTTAGGATTCCTAAACGGACATGATACTTTAAAAAGTACAACCCTATTACAATAATAACATCTCAATTTCGATTGTTTATTATAGAAAGCACGAGATGTAAAGTATGAATAATTTTTAAAAATAGCAACATTACAATCATTAGTTAGTGATGAAGGATGAGACGAAAAAATATATCCACTTCCATAGATTATTTCAAAAGATAATGAAAACATTTTCAGAAGCTCTTGAAATAGACTTGAAGTTGGATTTTGATTTTTCAAAAGATTTTCTTAAATAAATCGATTTTTTATTCAAGATCTGACATTTGCTTGGAAATCTTGTCAAAATTATTTTTTAAAACTCTATTTTCATTTTCAAGAGAATTCACTTTAGAGAGAAAATTATTAATTTCCAAAATAACATCCAAAAACTCTTTTGATCCACAATAGTCATCCAAATGCAAGTTAGATTTTTGAACACTTTTTTCTCCATTTTCAAAAAAATCAAATTTTCTTTTTAAAATCAAGTTTTCTGTAGCAAAAAGCAGTGTGAGAGAAAGTAATTTTTCCATGAAAATATAGACATTTTCATTATCATCATCTTCACCACCACCACTAATTCCAAAAAAATTATAAATAACATTATCATCTACAAATTTATCACCATCAAAAGAGGATACACAAAAAACATCATCCATGGTGTGTGCGCGTAACCGGTTTAGTTAGGATGTTAAGTCTAATTGAGATAAAACCAACTCTGATGCTAACTGTTGGCACAATGATCTACCGAAGAGAGGGGGTGAATTGGGTAGTTATAAAAAATTAAACAAATTTTATATCTTTCAACACTTAAATAACCAAATAATTAATTTAATTCGAAATCAATTATTTATCTTTATAACACAGTGGATAAGTGTTATTAATACTAGGTGTACATCCAAATAACAAAAATATAAATAATGTAAATCAATGCAGCACATAAGGATATATCCTGGTTCACCAAGCTACTTTTGGCTAATTTAGTCCTCCGGGCCCCACGGAGATTCGCACTCACTAAACTCTAGATTTATTTAACAGGTAGAAACCAAACCCTTACACCGATTCTTTTACCAGACTTAGAATCAACCTTTACAATTATCTTTTTTCTAGACTAATGAAGAACCTCATCTTTTTATCAGATTAAAAATTAACTTAATTCTTTCATAGGCTAAGAATCAAACCTAATTCTTTTATACCTTAGGTTAAGAATCAAACCTCACCAAAAATAATTTAAGAATATACCAAACAAATATAGAAAAATGAATATGCAATAAAGATTAATAACTTAGATGATCTCATCAGGATAACATTGAAAGATTATAGATTGAAACGCTAGACAGCTCAAATCGGTGATGTCAACACAATTAGCGCTTTAACTCAAGAACTTATCGCACAATTGATCTCTCAAATATATTATCAGAATAACAACTCTTAAAAAGCTCTGGAACACTTAGTTCTTGATTGATTGGGATGACAAATATTCAAAATTCGTAGGTTTATATATAAGGAATTAGAACAAACCCTTCAACGGTTAGTTTTCAAATGATAGGCCTTTAAAAGGTACCTATAGACCCCATATATCATTACCTTTCATTCATGGTACATTTGACTTAAATATGGATTTTAAAATATTTAATTTAGTTCACAAATTATTTCTCATTCTCAAATTGTAAAGATTGAAAATATTAAATGAACTAAATTAAGAAACATTTTAATTTAATGTACTATATCTATAGGCATATCCAAATAGAAGTAACATATCTTCAATATATCCAAATCCCTAAGATATCTCAATCAGGTGAGCAAATAATGACTAGTTAATAGTTAGTTTTGATCAAATCCCGAAAATTCTCAAAATCTAAAATAGCCTAGTCAGTTGACTAACCTCTGCCCATCGGTCGACCGATGAATCTAGGTTTCTAGCCAAGCCAATCTCAAACGACAGATGGTTGACTAATCACCCATGGGTTAGTTGACCGATCGATTTAGGATGCTTCTCAGGTCAATTTTCAGCCTTGGTAGGTTGACCAATCGATACAGAGAGTTTAACTATTAGCCATTGGTTGACCGATCGATTCAAAGACTTCACATTTTTCTAGCCTATGCCTATCCATTGATCGATCCCTTATGGTCGGTTGACCGATCACTGTTAAACAAACTTTTCTCAAATTATTTCAACTCCAAATCTTCGATGTTTTCGACTCTTTAACCGATTTTTTTTCTCAATTAACTAAATTGACATTATTAATCAATTTTAAACACTAATCTTGCTTAGGTCAATTTTTCTTTTTCAGTTTCAAATTTGAGCAAATAATTGAACTTGCTTAGACCCTAATATAAAGACATATAAATATAAATCATTTTTGTTAATTGAACTTACTTAGGACCCTAATATAAACACACATAAATATAAATTATTTTTTTGTCCTATGTGATCCTAATCATGATACATTAAGAGTAAAATAGATATGAGTTGTTTTCACCTAAATTCTTCAGAATCTTCAATCTCTTAATGTCTGTCTCTATATCATTTACAATTTCTTCATAATGTCATCTTGATTAGAACTCTTTAAACTGAAATACTTAATAAACTCATTATTTCCACTAAAAACATCACCACTTAATTGTCTATCAAAATCTTGGGATCAACACACACATTCGTACATAACCACGGTAACAAAGCCTGGACCACCACCTCTAACAAGGACTGGATAACAAAGGTGAAAACAGGGATGGGAATGGAAAAGGGTATTAATTACATTTTTCTCCATTTTTTTGGTTGATTTTTTTTTTTTTTTTAATTTTATTTTACATTTGCCTCCTTCTTTTTTAGTTTTAAGTTTTTAATTTTATTTTATATTTTTCCCCCTAAACATTCACAACTATTCAAATAGTAGTATGAATGTTCATGTGAATTTTTTATGTTGATTTTTGTAGAGTTTTTGTTTATTCACCGATGTGTTTTGATCGTTTTGCGTAAATGTTCATGTGAATGTTTCGTGAATGGAATGATAAGGGGGTTATTAATTAATTTTTCTCCCTTTTTTGGTTGAAGTTTTAATTTTCATTATATTTTACATTCGTCCCTTTTTACGTTTTTGTTTTAATTTTTTAATTTTATTTTATATTTTCTCCCCTAAACATTCATAACTATTTAAATAGTAGTGTGAATGTTTATGTGAATTTTTTTGTTAATTTTTGTAGAGTTTATGTTTATTCACCGATGTGTTTTGACCGTTTCTCAAATATTAATTGAACATTCATATAAAACATGTGAACTATTGTTAAGTGATTTTTAAGTGAACCAAAATATTATTCTGAAATATTCGAGTGAACATTCACACAAAAAATGTGAACCATTGTTTGAGTGAAAATATTTGAGTGAAATAAAATAATTATTTTTGAAATACTAAGTAAATATTCACACATAACGTATGAATCATTGTTTGAGTAGAAATTGAGTGAATTAAAAAATTTGTTCTAAAAATTTAAGTGAATATTGACACAAAACATGTAAATCATTATTTGGATGAACTAATAATGATTCTGAAATAGTGAACATTTATACAGAAGTTCCAATAGCATGGTTCGTAAATAAAAATAAATTGGGAGGCATTTATCGAAGACTTTTTTATAATTTTTGTGAGGAGTATTGTAATACCCAAACATTTATATTTTTAAATATTATGAGCCACAATGTAACAACCCGGTTTCTTAGGACTGTCACTCGATTTCTCTCATTGGAGAATTTATTCCAAAACCGATTGACCGAATTTTTATTCCATAACATCGGGTAAATTTATAATGTGACGGCGATAAGAAATTAATAATTCATCTTATGAAAATATTTTAATTCACAATGCGGCGGGAGTTGATTTTTACAACAACTAAGTGCTGTCAAAATATAAGAACTCATATAAGTGATATATAGTACCTCAAGTCCAAATGTCAAGAATACAATCACACCTCATATATTCTATTTTGACTTGAGCAAAACTGCTACATAGGATATCAAGAATGATCACATCCGGTCTCTCACTACTTTTAGTGACTCCAATTGCAGTTGTTTTAGTATCTCATACTAATGGATTAGAACTCACCACTCTCAAAGAAAGAACATCGGATCAAGGTAGCCTAAGTTAGAATATCAAGTTACAAAACGTCTATAGTCTCTTCCTATTTGGTCATATTAAATAACCGGATATTCTAATCAACATCTAAGGTCTACAATGAAAATGTTACAATTATAAGAATAATATCAAGAATATATTTTATTCATACTTGAGATTGTTTTACATATACAAGTTTTAAATGTAATATAACAAGATTGACTATAGGGTTTACATCAAACATTTGAAGTGAAATTATTTGTGTGCATATTTTCTGGCAGTTCACAGGAATAAACGTAATCAAGTTATAATCACTATTAGTACATTTGAATTTTTTTAAATTGTATACGGATTTAAAGTGCATTAATTTGTGCGGGTTTTCTAGCAATTCACAGGAATAAATGTGATCATGTTCTATGCGCCGGTGCTCTTTCAGACGATGGGGCTCTGGAGCAACGCCGCACTTTTGTTGGCGGTGGTCACCGGTTCCGTCAATACGGTGGCGACTTTCGTTGCTGTATTTTTCTTTGATTAAGTGGGGAGGAAGACTCTGCTTATTGAAGCCGCTTGCCAAAATGCTCGTTGCCCATGTTTTCTTTTGCCTCCTAAATTGAGCTTTTTTAATTATGGTTATTACAACCTCATTTAAACAATAATAAATTAAACTTTAAGATAAAACATATTTTCTCCCTTCAATTATACCCCAAATTGGTCTGATTTTTAAAGTAAATATCATATTTTTTCTTTGAACAAAAATATTTTAATCCACACCTTTTTGTCATAAGAATCTAATCAAGAAAGTAAAATTTTAAAATTATAAAAATTATTTCTCACAAAAATAATTACTTTCAATTTGAAATAACAATAAATTAGTAATATTTTTCAAAAGTATTTAAAAAATATTTATAAATTATTAGAAAAATAAATGAGGAAATACATTTATTTTCTTGTGTGTTTAAATAGTTAATTACCGGTGGAATTCTGGCAGTTCACTTGAAATCCAGCAATGTCAATCCCCAACCTCATGCGTACGACGTCCTCGTCATGATCTGCATCTTCGTTGCCGGTTTTGCTTGGTCATGGGGCTTGCTCAACTAGCTTATCCCTAGCGAAATCTTCCCTCTCCAGATTAGCACCGTTGGGTTCTTCATCACCCTCAACACGAACATGATCTTTAAGTTCATCATCGCCCAAGCTTTCCTTAGCATGCTTTGTACTATACGCTCTGCCACCTTCTTCTTCTTCTCCGCTTGGATCGTGATCATGGGCACTTTTGCTGTGTTTTTGCTGCCAGAGACTAAGGGTATTTCGATCGACGAGATAGAATTCAGGGTATGGAAGAAGCATTGGTTTTGGAAAAGTTATTTCGATGCGGATAAAGTTGATGTTGAGTGAGGAGACATAAAAAACCGTCAAGTTTTGTAGTTTTTCCTATAATATTTTGATTTTTTTCTAGTCATTTTCATTTTAAAAAAAGAAAAAAAAAGAAAAGAAAGTTCTAAGAGGGCAAGTTAGAACTAGCAGGTCTAGACCGTTTATTACCTACATCAAGGTTGTCTACTCTTGGTTGGAAGAAAGAGCATAGGAAGCCGCCCCTACTTTCCAAACCTTTCATTCAAAACTTTCATCTCGAAACTGTAGCTAATTATCATGGATGAACCATTTCTTGCAAGAATTTAAATGTCAAAAGTTTTTATTAATTGGATTTTTGGTGGATATTGTTTATCGGTTTTTTTACTTTTTATTTTTCTACTGGATAATATATTTTATTTCTGGTCTTTTATTTTAATGGTCATTTACTTGTGGAAAAATTATATGGTTTATATTTTTTTTCTCAAAAAATTGTGCCTTATAATTAGATGAAAATTATAAAAATCATTAATAAGAGTTTTTCTTTACTTGGAGAGGAAACTTTTAGAGAAAATATCATTTTGTGGGAGATAAAAATTGGGGGGCAAAACTCATTGTGAGATAACTTAAAGAAGAAAAAGATTCCTGAGAAAAATAAATTCCCCATATGGAGTGAATTTGGAATGATGGATTTAAGAGATCACTTCATTAAAAAAAAAAAAAAAAAAAAAAAAATTAATAAATTTGACAAAAAAAAAATTACATTAACTCTTGAAAATAAAATAAAAATGTATATTCAATTCATTAATCCATATTTCAATCTAAAGAGATAATGTACGAAAAAAATAAATAAACTCTTAACCTAAGAAATAATAATAGTAGTAGTTGTAAAATTAGATCTGCACAGCATACAGAATACATAGACACTTTAAATGCATAATTATTTCATATTATAATACCCAGCAAGGTTAGTCTTGATGGTAAAGGAATAAAAAAAAAAACAAAAAAACTACTTAATCAACTCTAAATAGCATATAGGCTTGATTGAGACTATGGGGGAAAGAAATCATGCATTGAAAGTGGAGAAGGCAAGACATACATATAAGACGGGAAGGGAAACTCTTGATTTTTACAAGTTTCTAAAATATTTTAGAGCCATCCAAAAAACTTTACAATTCTCAATAGTTCTCTACATAAGTTTTAGAATACGGTAAATTGCCTTTTACCCCCTTTTACTTTTATTAATGATTATTTTATCCCATGCATTTTAAACAGCTATATTTTACTCCCTTCTCCCAACATTAAAGTGAGAAATTAACTTTCTCTGAATGTTCTTAGTAATGTATGGAATAAAATTTTCCATCGATTTTTTTCTGCAACTAGACAAAATTACCCCTTTTTAATTTTTGTTTTATTTTTTTTAATTTTTTTTCTTTTCTTTCTTCTTTTCCTCTTGCATCACTTCTTATTCTTATGCTTTTCTTCATTTTTTATTACTGAGAACCATATTGTTGTGCCAGTAGAGTATGACCGTACTACCTCTACTACTTTAGTTGCCATTCCTGTGCTCGCTGTCATTGTTTCCTTTGCTTGCTATCGATCCACTCCCACTACAACTATTGTTGCCACCACCTATCCAACACATTTTTTTTATTCTAGGTTTGCTATTTTGATTGTTCTTTCAATTCAATTTTGGATTTGCAATTTATTTTTGTCCTTTTTGGGGTTTGCGATTTGGGTGAATGATTTGGATTTTTATCGATTTGGATCTCTCTCTTCAACCTCACCGCTGGTATCCTTTACCATCTTCCTGTAGAAAGAGCATATGGAAAGTGTCGTCTCTATCATCCCCTTAGCCTCATTGTCGTCGTAGTCGATATTCGTCTGCACCAACACAGTAGCACCATAGTTGCAGACCTTTTGCGTTGTTAAATTAATCAGCGTTAAAAGAGGATACGCAGCCCAGATCAGGTTGCAAATCAGAGGGGGGAATAAAGAGTGGAAAAAAGGAAAAAAAAAATTATAACGGGATTAGTATTGTCTTTTTTATTCCAATTAAAATGATAATTGAGCCATCTTCGACTTTTTCTAACACGATGTTAGCTTATCAAAGTAGAATGGATAAAGTGATAATTTATAAAAGTGAAGAGAGTAAAAGGCAATTTATCCTTTAAAATACTCGATATAAATATTTATATTGGAATACATTAGAAAATTAATCAGAGATGATTTGGAATCTTTGGTAAGGTCCTGATCCATATAAAATAAGTGGGAAATCATTTGTTTCTCACCATCTATTTTCTTCCAAATTCATTAACAATATATTAAATTTTGTATGATTGAAATAAATGTGAAACTTAACAGATCAAATGTATAGTTTAACAAATCTTGAGGTCTAAATAAATATCCATACTTTAGGGAACAAAAGTGTAATTTTCCCTATATTTAACTGAGAATTAATTTTAGATATAGTGGTTTGTTACCTTGAGAATTAATTTTCAAAGTAATTATGATTTTTGCTGCATAAGTCCAGCTGACACATCCAATACTATGTATTTGGGACCCGAATTGAATTTTTGGTGGGGCGGCGCTACACTGAATATAGCCCACCCCCACCAAATCAAGAAATTTAAAAGTTAAATAAAAAAATATATTAAAATTAAAAAGATTATGATAATGCATTTTAATTATTTATTGAAAGAAAAGTTTATTAAAATCAACAAATAAAAAAATATCACTCTTAAATTGATTAAATAATATAGGCTATATAGCATATAGCTAACATGATATATGCGTTTATTCTAACGATTTAACAATTCTAATCAGTAGTCTATTTTTTTTTATATTTTTTGATAATAGGTCCAAATTGTTACGTGCAAATAACGTATCTGCCCTCTTATTGATTTTCGTCCTAATTCGTTTATAGTTTTTTTCTTTCTTTCTTTTAAATTATAAATTTTGACTACCAAAAAAATTCAATACTACTAGTCAATGTAATTTTAAATGTAAAAGAATGTAGTGATTTTTAACATAAATATTGAGTTCCTCAAATCATGTTTGAATGGATAAAAAATGACATTTTTGACCTTCTAAATCTTATGTGTAGGTGAGCAACCAAGTGAGAGTGATGTGATGCAGAGACGTCCATAATTTGTGGAGTGTTGAAAATCATGCTTCAATATTTTATTTTAAGGCAAGTTATTTACGCAATAAATATAATTTAAAAAAAAAAATATATATATTAACAACACGTATTTTTCAACTTATTCACGGAATACGAATATCTCGGTTTTGCAAACACCGTGATCATTATTTATTTTTATTTTTTTAATTGAATGGTCCCGACGTTGTGAAAACCTAGATTACTTTATTTATTTATTTTAAGTTTCACCTAGTAGTCCCGTCTTTTAAAATGGTCTTTTAAAACGTCAAGACAGTCATCTTTATGAAGAGAGAGAGAGAGGAGAGAGAGGGGCCAAAGTCACAAAGTGGGTTTCGTGAAATGAAAAGGATTTTTGACACTTTATACTCTTAAAATTTGATCATTATTTCTTTTATTTTTAATAAAAATAAAACTTTTTTTTTTTTTTAAATTTTACTTTTTTTTTTTTTAATATCGTTTTTTTTATAAAGAAAACATTTTTTTTTTTTTTTTTTTATAATTTTAATTTCTTTTATTGTTATAATTTTAATTTAAAAGTGAGGTCAAACAGTCGATCGAACAAGTTAAATGTTCAACTGGTTAAAATAGTAAAGTAAAAAATTTTGAAAACTAATCAAGTCGGTCGACTAACTTGAGAAATCAGTCGACCGTTGAAAATAATGGGTTTAAATTACATGTATTGATCTAATCGGTCAACTGAATGGGACATCCTGTCGATCAAATTGAATTTTTACTTTTACCCTTGTAGTTTAAGATAGATATTCCATTCTTTTTGGTATTCAATAACAATCGAACAAGAGAAATGAATAGTGATTTTTTTGATTAAATTTTAAGCTCCAAAGTTTTTGGTTAAATGTTTTTGAAAGTTTTTCTAAAAATGATAAAAATGGAATCTAAATCACCCCACATGTTCTATGCCTTATCTTTTTATTCAAACTAGTCTTGTTTGTGTGTTTTGTATCTCCGACCACACTCGCAATGATATTTGAAAAAAAAAAAAAAAAAAGATTTTGGAGCGTTGAAATGGTCAGAGATTAAGGCAGAGGCAAAATCAGAGAGCAAAGTAGAGAGTGAAAAATAAAGATTTTCTCCATGTCATGTCCACGTCGTCATCATATATAGATTTCGTTATAATAAAATATCACTACAATTTTTCTATTTTAGAATATGAAAAATTGATTTATAATTGGACCAAATTGAAATAAAAATAGAACTTGTATTGCAAATTATGAGTCCCTTAGAATTTGTATTACAAATTATAAGCGGCAAAAGTAACATTCCAGGATTTTCTTTTTCTTTTCTTTTTTTGGACGCACAAACAATAATCATGAACACGTGGCAAACTCTCACTGGATAGAGTCCCTTAGATGCCGAGATTGATCAATCTTATAGGTACCTCCGATCACAGGCAATCACTACTCTCCATCCGCTTCTCCTCAACGGAATTAAAATAAGAGAATGGTCGGAAATTAATTTTTTTTTTAAGTATACTTTTATTGGCTATAATTTTTTTTTCCTTACGTGTACTTTTAATATTTTTGTTATGTTAACTTGAACGATTTAAGACATCAGTGTAAAATAATATCTCACACGCTCCCTCACTCACTCACATGCACCTTCGCACCTCAAGAACCCTAAACCTCCTCTTATCTCAATCTGTCTCTCTATTGCATGTTTTGTAGCCCTTCGATCTCCCTCACCCTAAACCATATATCGTGTTGGCTGCAAGATGTATTTGATTGTGGTGGGGGAGATCTATGAATGTGGTTGAGGTAAAATTGAGGTATTAGTAGATTTTATTTTTAATTTTTTGAATATTTCTCCACCAAAGTAGTGCAATATTAGTAATTTTATTATTACCCCAAGGCTTCTAGCCTTGTTGATATCTAGTTTATTTATTTTGTGAAACGTATAGAGTTCAACGCCCTCCCCTAACATGTGTACAAAAAAAAAAAAAAAAAAAAACATTTTGACCCATTGTTCAATATTAATTTTATAAAATCTCCATTATTCATTTTGATTTAGGCAAAAACTCATTTATCACTAATATTTGTTGTATAACAATATCTTGAACCATGTTGCAACATGTTTAAACCGAGTTTTCAAATATTTACTGTACAATAATGAATTAAACTATATTGAAGTAATTACACCTGTACAATAACTTTTTTATCATCTATCAACAGTACAATAACTTTTATATCACATATCGACACTCGCATTAAGAATAAAAATTGGGTAACAAATATTTAGTTATATGCATACAAAAAAAATGTTGCAAAGTAAATATTTACAATTCAGATGTCGTTGCTGTAAAATACCGTCGGGACACTCCACGTGAACACCGTTGCCTCTGGAAAATTTTGTCATCAACTGTCTTTCCGGCCATAAGAACCTTGTTGCCAAGAAACACTTGCTGCCACAATACTTGATCTCCACCGAATAAGTACACATTTGACAATGGTGTATTTTGCAACTTAAGGCAATATGAATAAAAAAGAAAAATTGAATCAAGTAAACCCTTCCATTTGTGACACTTGATTCATGTTGTTTGAGCAAATGATTTTATTTTTCAAGTTCTATTGTTTCCATTTTGGTCTTGCAAGATACGTTTTTCTTCATCATCGAAGTGCGTGCGTGTGTTTCGCTAAAATGATTTTTTATTAAAAATAAATAAATAAATCAATGGGTTTAAGATGGTATGGGCTTTTCCCTTGAGACCCATTTTAATATGTTGATTAATAATGGGTGTAAGTCCAAAAATCTAAAAAATAAATAAATTTGTCATTCACTTGTAGTGTTGTAACGACCCTGTATCCCAAGGCTGCCAGTCGGTTACTCTCTTTTTATTATTACGGAGAAGTAGATGTAAGACAAATAACTTCACCACCACGCCTTCGCTGTGCCACTAGGATGAAAATAATAATAGGTGTGCCCTCGACTTGATGTTACCCAACTAGAATGATACATACATAACTGTTTGAAATTTTAATATTATAAAATAAAAATTCTGAGATTAGACATATCCAAAAATATTCCATAGCAAAAGTACAAAATCCTAACCCTTCCTGATCAACTCTAAAAAAAATAAAACAACACCTTCCTCGAACTCTACCTAACATCAGTAGTGGACTCGCATCTAGTTCAGGAACCTTAGATAAAATATTTATTGGTATACTGTCTTCAAAATATAAAAATAATTTATGAATCAAGCATATTTCCAAGCACTGTTTTTAAAATATAAATATAACCGCATACTGAGTAGAAATAAAATCGCACAACTATCATCATAATAAAATAAATGCATTTAAATCAACTAATCAAATTACCTTAATATATAATAAAATACCACATACATATTTCCTACTAACCATATGATCGTTTCACCTCAAGATCAGGAGTTATAACGGTACTGTAACATGTACAACTGTGCAATCTAATATTGATATCAGTGTCAGAGTCATTCAATATCTGAGCCAACACGTAGTATAAATCACCATATAGTGATGGTAATCATCATCGTCAACAACTCCCCCACTTATGGCCGGGGATTTGTTGTTGGCCCTAGTGGAAATGGCCAACAACTCCCACACTTGTGGTCGGGGATCAATTCCCCTCCCACGCATATATGGGTATGGGTCACCAATCCCATTTGTCTGTGTGAGTCGGGTGCGTGAGTACAAAGATGTAATAACCAAAAAAAAATAACATTAACAATAATAACAATATATATCAACTACCTGCAAGACTTAACCTCATGTTAGGTCACAACACAATACCCTACATGATATGTCCTCCTATTAGAACCGACAACATCCTATAGGATATGTCCTCCTGTCGGGATCATATTATTCCATAGTCGGATAATAATAAAAGTTACTTTCTACATTTAAAAATTCACCTGACCTATGTAATGTTAAAAAAAAATGTCCATTTTAATGAATATTTTCTTTTTCACAATTTAGCATAAAAGTATAATTTGACAATTTACATAGAAGACAGTACACTCACATCGATAATTACAAAATGAACACGCAACTATTAAAAAACTGACATAGACGACATCTCCTGAAAACCTAACATACTACAGGGTGTAAACTAAGAATTTAACTAATTAAATTTGAAATGCAATGCATGAAACTAAATGCGATTTTTCTCATTCCCAATTTTTTTAATTAAATAAAATTTATTAAGATTAAACGTTCTATTTTCTCAACCCAATATTAATTTTACGAATAAAATATTATAGTTAAATTTATAAAATTTATCATGATCAATTAATAATTTAATTGCAGAAAAAATATTAACTAACTATTTAGAATATTACTAAGCAATGAAATACCAAAAATATCACTATAAAGTTACAAATTTAACATGCAACTGTTGAAAAACTAACATAGATAACATCTCCTGAAATCCTAACATACGACAGGGGCGAAAACTAAGAATTTAACTAAATAAATTTGAAATGCGATGTATGAAACTAAATGCAATTTTTCCCATTCCCAAATTTTTTAATTATATAAAATATATTAAGATTAAAGGTTCTATTTTCCTAACCCAATATTAATTTTACAACTAAAATATTATAGTTAAATTTATAAAATTTATAAATTAATAATTTAAATGCAGAAAGAATATTAACTAACTATTAAGAATATTACTATGCAATGAAATACCAAAAATATCATTATAAAGTTACAAATTTAACATGCAACTGTTGAAAAACTAACATAGATAACATCTCCTGAAATCCTAACATACGACAGGGGCGAAAACTAAGAATTTAACTAAATAAATTTGAAATGCGATGTATGAAACAAAATGTAATTTTTTCCATTCCCAAATTTTTTAATTATATAAAATTTATTAAGATTAAAGGTTCTATTTTCCTAACCCAATATTAATTTTACAACTAAAATATTATAGTTAAATTTATAAAATTTATAAATTAATAATTTAATTGCAGAATGAATATTAACTAACAATTAAGAATATTATTAGGTAATGAAATACCAAAAATATCATTATAATAAAATTACAATTCTTTCTTTAATTTAAATTATTCATAAATTAAATATATCTCTATGTGTGTATGTATATTATCTACATGTATATATAGGTTAAACACACACATATATAGTAACCATCTATATATATATACACACATATGTGTATATGTAAACACTTAATAACATGGAAAGAAAAGAGTGAGAGGAGACTTACATGAGAAAGTGAGCTAGAGAGAGGGAGAGAACAAATGAAGGCTTGAGTTATAGTGAAAACACACATATATATAGATGGAAAACAAGATCCATCTCAACCCCTTTTTCTATGCATGTTTTGTTTTGGTTTTGGTTTTTTTTTTTTTTTGGCTTCCACATTCCCTCACTACAAGAAAAAAGTCTTTCTATCACGCTTACTAAATATAATTCATCTCGTTTTTCAAATAAACCATGATTGTAAGCGTGATAGAAAGACGAGATGAATTATATTTAGTAAGCGTGATAGAAAGACTTTTTTCTTGTAGTGAGGGAATGTGGAAGCCAAAAAAAAAAAAAAACCAAAACCAAAACAAAACATGCATAGAAAAAGGGGTTGAGATGGATCTTGTTTTCCATCTATATATATGTGTGTTTTCACTATAACTCAAGCCTTCATTTGTTCTCTCCCTCTCTCTAGCTCACTTTCTCATGTAAGTCTCCTCTCACTCTTTTCTTTCCATGTTATTAAGTGTTTACATATACACATATGTGTGTATATATATATAGATGGTTACTATATATGTGTGTGTTTAACCTATAGATAGAATCTCACTTAAAATTTGTTATGTGATAAAAAATATTTTTTATCTCACTATTTTAATAAACCATGATAATAAGTTGATAGCTTTTATCACATTTATTATTTATAAGCGTAATTAATTAATTTTTAGCTCTGAAATGAACTTAAAACAAGCGGAAAAAAAAAAAAAAAAACGTTGGTCTAATTTGGTGTTCCCGCTCCTCGTGTATCCATTTCCTTCATCAACCCTAGCAGCCACCCCTATTTCTGTTCTCTACTCTTATCTGAACCGAAGCCTCTCTCTCTCTCTCTCTCTCTCTCTCTCACAATCTCTGCCTCCAATCTGAACTAAAGCATTCCTCTAGATCTCTCTCTTACGATCTCTGCCTTCTCTCTTTTCCCTGCTCTCACAATCTAACCTCGGCCAAAACCTAAAAATCTCACGCCGCTGCTCTCGATTCGCTGGCTACTGCAATTCTCTACTCGATTTGCCGCCGTGCTCACTAATTAAGATTCACGGTTATACATGAAATAGTTGGTATGGCTCCTTATGCTTAGCCCTAGTTATCTCTCCTCCACGATTTATCATCATTGTAGGTTTTCTCTCTTTCCCGACTGAACAGCCATAAACTGATATAATGGCACCAATTTAGGGTTCCTCCGACTGAATTGATAAAAAAATCCGATCAGGTGAAGGCAATCGAGACTCCATCTCAGCTCTTGGTATTGCTTCGACGGTGGAGAAAGACCCCAGTCGATTTGCGACTACGAATCATCCGCATGACAATGGAAAGGCATCGAAGGTTGGAGAAGTAGACGAAATCTTGTTGTTATCGAAAAGGCGAGTGAGAGCGACCTGTAAGTGCTCTCTCGATTTTTCCCAATACAGTACGTCCTTCCTCTAGAACCCTAACTCTGATTAGTCGTATTAACATATACTATCGTTGATTCGAAAATGGATTTGGTGACCTTGATTTTATGTTCTGAAATTACTGCGGCTATGGACAAGCATTCTGCTCAGTTTTGTTCCCTAATTCTATTATGTTCCCAATTTATGTTTCCAGATTTTTGTTTTATTTTTGCTATGTTCTCAGTTTCAGTTCTGCTCTGTTCTCAGTTCCATTAATGAAGTTAATAAATTTACTAATTTGTTTGTTTATTTTTCAATTTTATCAGAAATTTGTAGCACAATTGGCTAATCAAGAATACCGAGAGGTAAAATGTTCATGTCATTACAAAATCTAATTAATTTGAGTTGTTTTGACATTATTGATTGCAATCAAATGTAAAATAAAATATATTCTACATATTTTGATTAGGATTGTTGCTCTTTGAATTAAAATGTTTGTTTAATATCTTCTAGTTGCTACTTGTTGAATGTCTGCCGAAGTAAAACATCTGTTGAATTCTTGCTTGTTGAATGTCTCAAATAAGAATCTGTTAGGAGAAATTGTCCTTGTATTTATGTTACATTCAACTTATGATTTTGATTCAGCAGATGTTCCTTACATTTATTCTTATAATTCTCTAGCGATAGTTGATATAGGTTTTTTGTTTCTCCTAACAGATTCTTTTTTGTTTTGGAGACAATATGCAATGATAAGTAGATTATTGAAAGAAATATATATCTCAACGATTCAACAAAGCCCAGCTTATGCTAAAGAGTATGTTTGTGAACTCAAATTATTGACTTCTTATGCCTAGGGATGATTATGTGGTAATTGGTGGTGTTCTAGAGGCTAGATTTTGAAGCTGGATATTGAGACTTCAAAAATCGCCTTGATAATTATGAGAAAGTAGTTTCTGAAACATACTTATGATAATTATTATTCGTGCGATAAATTATTCTATCATAATTACCATTCTTTTGCCATCAGATATATGAGCCAATAAAGGAATGATCATACATCAGTTTTTGGATTTAAGTTGAGATTGTATAATCTTATGGATTTTCTTGTGCAGGGAAAATAATGCCGAGCTGTCCAATGAGCTATATCATTTCAGACTCTACTGGTATGCATGTGTCTGTGTTTGTACTTCTGCAGTTGACATTTTGAATTGAATTTAGAAATAAATTATATCCTGGCTGTGGCTGATTTTATAGAATCCAAATGGTTTTTGTGACGTGGTTGTCTTGTGTTGAATTAAGGGTCAACATTCATTTTTCACCCTCTCATTTTGTTTTTATTCAAGAATTTGGACAATGATTTTGACATTTTCGTATTCTTATGAATTCATATGCAGTAATTTCAATGTTCCCTAACATTGAAGTAACATGTGATTAAGTTTAGGTATTTAGATAGTTTAATACATATGTTTGGCTTAATACATATGTTTGGCTCATGTTTTTCTTGTGTTTTGAACATCGCTAGTGTCCTCACTAGCCTGCTGTCTAAGTTTGGTAAACTTTTATATTCAACCATGATATGATGTTTCTTCTTATCTACCACTTACTCTGTATGCAGCATTTTATTAAATGTGATTATAATGACATTTTTTTAGCTGATTTTTTTTTTCAAGCATTTTGTTTTTGTAACTGCAATTTTTTTTTTCTAGTTGTGTTTTTTTTAAGTTGCAAGTGTATTTTTTAACTTAATGTTTTTTTTAACTGCAGGACTTTATTTTTGAATCACCTGATGACAAAAGTTAGTTGAACTTCACATTTGGATGCTCTACGACCGAGACATTGATAGATTAGTTCACCATAAGTTAGTTATTATTATTTATTTTATACTTGATATTAATTTTACATTTTAGACATTTATATTTATAGAAATTCAAGTTTATGATTTTTGTATTAAAGATAATGTTGTGTTTTTTATGTTAACGTAGAATTCTTATGTAATGCGAAATTCATTTTTAGTTATTTTTTTTTAGTATTTTTATAAAATTGTGTTTTTTTTTTTTTTTTAATATATATATGAGAAATTATCACAATTTTTAGATGTGATAGAAAATAGGGTAACAATCTCGGTTTGATACAAAACTGAGATAAATAATGCCCAAATAATCACATTTTTTTTTAATTTGATCACATTTGAAAACCAAGATATATAAAAGGTCTACCGTCTCGGTTTTTAATTGTGATAAAAAGTCTTCTATCTCAGTTTTTAACTGTGATAAAAAATCTACTTTTAATCACATTGCATACTATCACGATTTGGTGTGGGACCAAAAACTGTGATAAAAACCTTTTTATCACGGTTTTTAACCGTGATAAAAAGGTTTTTTTTTCTAGTAGTGCCTTCTCATCCTTTCTTCATGTTGAGGTGGTTTCATAAAAAAAATCCACTCACCATTTCATATTTTTGTTTTAGTTTATCTCAATTTCAATGGATAAGAATAGAAGGATACTTTTATTTTAATTACATATATAATCCTAAGATAATGTTATAAATATTTATTCAATTCTAAAATTCTTACCAATAATTCTTAAATTACATATTAACCCCAAAACTTTTAAAGTCAAATTAAAATTAGCATACTAATCCCAAAAAATTTAAATTAAAACTTTAAATAACATATTAGACCCAATATTTTTTTAAATGTTCTAAAATAGAAATAAAAATATACACAAACAAAAATCAAGTCTTACAAGTGTAGTTAATAGTTCTTGTGCATTTTTGAATGTGATATATAGTCATTACATTCAACATTTTATTCGTGATTGTTGTGAGATAGAATTGCATTAGTTTGGTCATATTTTTTGTTTACTAAGATGTTTAAGGGGTATTTCTTAAATTTAATGATTTCAATGGGTGATAAATTATATAACCTTAAATAGTTATCTTTTTTTATGAGTTATTCATATGTGAGAATTATTTGAGTTATTTTCAATGAGTTACTTCTCTTTTTTTTTTTCAGTATAATTTTTCATGTCTAACTTTGTTCTTTTGTATTTTAAATTTTTTTAGGGTGTAGATGAAGCAGAAAAATTTTTTTATTGGAAGTTCTATGTAGGTATATAAATAGTGTATATTTGCAAAGAATGTATATATCTTTCTTTTTCTTATTGGGAATCGATAATATAGGAGGTGCAATGTCTCATTGGGTAGAAATACAAAGAAACATATTCATTATACATTCCTCCACCACCTTATTAGATTGAAATATGAGAAAACATAATCGGATTCTTTATATATATATTCCTCTATTATCCCATTGGATAGAAATATGAAGAAACATAAATAAAATTTTATTTAGTTTCATTTTAGATTCCTCAACCATATCATTGGATTGAAATATGGAGAAACGCAAATAATTTTTCTTGAAATCGAAGAGACAAAAATATACCTTTTTCTAAAAAAAATTATATTTTGAAAATAGTAGATTCAACATTTTATAAATATGAATGAGGTACCACATTTCAAGATGTCAATAATTGAAAATGGTAGATTTTTATATTTTTGAAATACTTTTGAACCAACTATATAATGTGCGTCACCCCATGGCTACGACAATATGTAACGGAAACCCATATAAAATAGGAAAACTTTTTGAGAGGTCCCAAGATTTCAAAAACCACTTTGTAGGTCCTATCTCATATGTAAAACAATTACTGTTACAGGATCCCGTAAAGTGGTATCTTTATGAGATGAGACCTTTGGGGGAATTTCCCTATAAAATATGCCATTGTCTATGGCAGAGGACTCTATCAATGAAATTATATAAAATGTACCCCCAACCCAACGCTACGCTACACGGTGAGATATTAGCTCCATGAGAAATGTCATTGTAGCTATGATAGAAAGGAACAAATGAAGTATGAATGAAGTGCAACCAATTATCCGAAAGAGTTGTTTATGTATCTTGACATTGTAAAGAATCGAGTGACATATAGTTTAACAAGTCTTCTGAAATTGATCCATTGGATTGCCTAAGATGACATGGCCCATTCGACCGAAAGCGTTGACAAATGAGCTGTAGGCGGAAAGAGATGGATATGGCCCATCGGGTTGAGAGATATTGTTGGGAAAAATTTCACATAATTATATAAATTCAAATTAAATAATATATATATATATATATATATATATATATATATATATATATATATATATATATTTCATATGGAATTTCAATTTCCTTAAATAACTAAGAACATTAACAATTTCCCAAGATACAACGATTCAGGAAGTCAAAGTATAGCAGGACATCCCTATATTAAACCGAACGCGAATCCTATTGTCTGTAAATTATCAAGTATATAATAGACATGAAATATTACAAAATACCATTTCTCTATTTTTATTTTTCAATAAAAACATATTATTTCATATACCATCATCATATAGTATTGCACTATTTTATCTTAAATTTCTCTACATCATTGTTTTTTTTTTTTTTTTTTAGTTTCTTTCATCATTTACACATAAATATAGAGTATAGATTATGTAACTCTTATTATAATAATAAATACTCATAATATTATAATTAATAAAATCACTAATTATAAACATAAATATTATTATAATATGTATATTTATAATGAAATTCATAAAGTCATTTAATAAATTATAAAATTTTATATTAATCACAATAATAATGTGTAATAAACATGTAATTAGAACACATAATTATAAGCATTATGTAATACCCTAAGAATTTATATTTTTGAAAAAAAAAAATATTTTATATAAGTTTAATAGTTTTAGGACGATTTTGTGAATTTGTGGTATTAATATATACTTAATAATTTTTGAAGTCAAATGTTAAATTTATATTTTTGAAAATATTATTTTAATATTTTTGGTCGTTTTGTAAATTTATGATATGAAGGATATTTGATTATTTTTGGGGGTTTAATGTAATTATTGGATTTAATATAAATTATTTTATAATTATGGGGTACTACGTGTAATTTCTCAAAATCTTACCAATTAACGAAGTGATTTTGGAAAAAAAAAAAAAAACAACAAAAAATGACAATAAATAAATAAATAAATAAAATCGGCCACATGTTTAATTACAACATATTTTGGTCCCGTTTGGTAACCGTTTCAATCCTAGAAATTCCCATCACATTCTCAAATTTTTGAGATTTCTGTTTGGGAATAGCGTTTGATAATTTTTATTCCCGGTCCCATTCCATTCCCATTTGAGAATTGTGCCAACTTTTTTCTAAAGAAATGAGAAACAAAAAAAAGTTGTTTCTCATTATTCCCATTCCATTTCCAAAAACCATCGCCACTGTTCATATTTGCCATCCGTTGCCGCATGCCGCCGGCTGACCACCGTCCTCCGCCATCCACAGCCGCTGGTAGCTGCAATTTATGCGTTTTCACTTTCACCGCAAGTGTACGGATCAAGTTTTTAGTATAGTAGACCTTTCGGTCGGGTATCGTATCCACAGGGATTGGTTGAGATTACTATCGAGTACCGCGATTGTCATAACACGACTTTATCTAGGCAACAAAAATGAAATTTAATTAATTAATACAAATACTAAAATACTACTTTAACTATATTAATTACTAATACGAGATAGTTATGAGATGGATTATCTTGGGATTAACTTTATTTATTTAAACGCGTTTGATTTCGTTTAGTTTATAATAATAGTGTTTGACCTATTTGACAATCTCGGTATCTAAAACTCATTCGCCACCTCTCTTGACTGTAAGACATGGGATATAACACAACTTCATGTCAACGAAGAAGTCCCCCTCAACGTCTTAATGACCCTAAATTGCGTGAGTCTTGTCCCAACTTCATTAATTGTACAAAAAACCTCAGTTCCTAAACTCCCTCACCACCTCTCCCGAGTGTAAGACGAGGGAATACATGACTTCGAGTCAACGAAGAAGTCCCCCTCAACGTCTTAACGACTCTAGGTCACATGAGTCTCGCCCCAACGTCATTGATTTCATGCGTTGTGTTTACCCTATCAATAATCTCACTTCTAAAACTCTCCCGCCACCTCTCCCGAGTATAAGATGGGGGAATACATGACTTTGTGTCAACGTCAAAGTCCCCCTCAACGTCTTAACGACCCTAAGTCACGTGAGTCTTGCCCCAACATCATAGATAATCCACAATCCTAACCCCGACCAGGTTATTGGATCATGGCGTTTGTTTATTCTAATCCGAATCCAGGATTTGTCAAACCCCGTATTTTCCATTTATCATTCTAAGTATAATAAACAAACAATATGATAAACATACTCAAACATTGAAGAACAATCATCAAAGAAACACAACTCAACCAAAACTACATTTTTATAAACAATATGTTAATCCCATACATAATCCACGTTTAACCTATGGCCATAGCTGTTTATATAATTAAAATTAGGCTAAACATGCTCAAACAAACATAGGAGATAAGAAATAAATGGAAAAACAGATGAACTTAGCTGATATCCGAAGATTAGCCGTTAAAACCGTCCATCGATCGATTCTCCTTCTCCGCGTGTTGATCTTCTCCTTCGGATATGTTTGAGCACTCTCTATACACTAAACTAAGCCTTAAGGGCTATAATGGCCAGAGTGTGCAAATGAGTAGGGAGCAAAGGGGTATAAATAGACAAAATATCAAAAATAAATATCTAACACCACCTAGAGGCCATCGCCGCGGTAGTGGAGTATGTCGGTTAAGGTTCGCGAAGGCGGTGGTTGTGGAAAATATTTTGCTGGTTCACTGTCTAGGCGGTGAGGTTTCAACAACAATGGTGCCTTCTCAGCATCTTCACCACCTCGGCGGTGGTCTAGACGCCGCGGTGGTGGGCTTGTTTGCAGAATCGTGCCGCCTTGCTAATTTTTCCACCGTTCTCGATACGATTTAATCGTTTATACTCCGATTTCATACATTTTTACCCCATACACTTGTTTTAATATAAAAAGAATAGAAACATATCAAAACATATAAAAATAACTATAAAACTACTCTAAAACTAACAAAATCGGTTTGGAAATACGTAGGTAGATCACACCTATCAGCCGCCATCCGTCGCCGCCGCCGGTAGCCATCTCCGGCAACCGTCGCAGGTAACCTCCGACATCGCCGGCCGCCCACCGTTCGGCCACCGCAGCCGCCAGCCACCATCTGGCAATTTTTGGCACCACTGGCAATTTGCCAGCCTGCCACCCGCTGGTCACCGACCGAGCGCCGCTACCGCTGTCCAACCAAAACAAAAAAAATATTCTCAAAACAATTTTTTATTTTTTTTATTTTAGGATAAAATCATTACCAAACGCGATTCTATTCTAAAAAAAATAAAATAAAATAAAAAAAAAAAAAATATTATCGTTACCAAACGTGATTCTACTCTCAAGAAGGAAACAAAATTCTCATCTCATCCCATCCCATCCTATTCCTATCTTACTGCTGGGATGGGAACAGAAATGGTTACCAACGCCACCTTACATTTTGAGACATTTTGACCCGTCGGATCGAATATCTTACGGTTGAGATTATACCTAGAGACATTTTATATTTTAGACATTTTAGACCCTTATATCGAATATCTAACGGTAGAAATTGAATGATACAATAGAAATTTTCATCCGTCAGGTTAGATTAGATCTAATGGTCAAGATTAAATTTGTGGATTATTATTCAATTAAACTCTTAATTAGTATGGTTAGTTCCATTCAAGCCCCCAATGCCATATCCCTCTACCATTGTTCCATCGTCACTATCGCTGTTGTGATCGTAGTCGCCGTCGCCATTGCGATTGCCATTGCCATCGCCGAAAATCGATGTTTGTAAATCCATCGAGTTCACTTGAGTTAGGGCTTGATTTGGGCTCAAATTGTCAATCAGGTCCCCAACACCATATCATTCACACCCCCAATGCCTATCCCTACGCCATCGCCACCATTGTCATCACTGTTCTATCATTGCCATCCCCATTGCCATCAATTACCATCGTAAGAAATCAGTGTCTATAAATCATCGAGTTCACTCAAGCTTAAATAAGTAATAGGGTTAGGGCTTGATTTGGGCTCGATTTGTCAATCAGATCAAGCGATTGAGATGTGTAGAGCATTGATTGCATGGTTTTCTACTCACCCTAAGTATTTGAGCTGATTAGGTAGTCGAGGCGGTGTTAATGTATCTTTATTTTTTAGGATTTTGTGTATTAACACTAACGTGATTATACTGTGTTTGTTGTTTGTGTGATTAAGTTGGGTGTGCATTAACTTCTTATTGTTTGGGTTTCTCTGTGTTAAAATTAAAGCATTTTCGTGTGTATATGTGTGTGTGTTAAGTTAATGAGAGAGAGAGAGAAAGAGAGAATAAGAGGTAAAGAACAGGTCTGCGCAAAGATGAACAGACAGCCAAGACAACGGCGGACGATGCTAAATTGTTTTGACAGAACAACCTGTAAGACGGACTCGCCGACGTTGTTGCATCGCAACACATGTTTTTTCAATCTCCAATGCTTGTTATACCACAAATATCTTTTGGAAAAAAAGAGAAAAAAATATATATCTAAACTAAGTTTCAGATTTGATAATAACCAGTCCAGTACAGAAACATCAACTATAACACCTAAATCTTTTGAAGATATCTCATTCGAAAATCCAGAGCTTCTCAAAACATTAACAAATTTAACCCTAATTTCAACAAAATGGATGTTTAAAAAAAAAGTTCGAAGAGGGGAAGTAGAGCATAAAAACACAACATTATATTTCTAAACTGAGAATAATCTGCATAAGTCGAGAAATCAAATGGTAAACAAAATGAAGGTCGAATTTAATTCAGAAAATTAAAAGATAGGCCATGATAGGCCTCATGTCAGGAACCCAAGCAACACACACCATCCAGATCTGAAGCATCCACGCCATATGATTTTGTGCTTTTAGACCTAGATTTCCAGATTTGGAAATCCAGATATAAGAGAGAGAGAAACCATGGGAGGAAAAAATAAACATGATGGCTCCATGGATATTGGCTTCAAACTGCTTTATCTATTTTTGCCGGTGTTTTCTTCACAATCGGTGTTGTTAGTTTGCAGTTGGTTCCAGATCCGCCGTCGATTTCACAATCGACGCCATAAAATACACAGCCTGATTAGAGAATCGGCGTTGGTTCTGAGCACTGGCTTTCTCTTGTAATCCCGGTCGACGAACATCATCTGGTGAAGTGATCGCGTTACATTTTACGTGATCTAATATCGTTAATCTAAGTTTTGTTATTGCTTTGAATAAATTAAGTTAGTTGAATTGATTTATTTTATGTATTTTTATAGATTTGAAGAATTGGATCAAAAAAACACTTTTGGAAACAAAATAGGTAGTAAAATGATCAACCGGATAAAAGTTGTGGTTCCTTATCCTAGAATGGAAACATATGTTTACCCTTTTGGCCATAACTAATTTCACATTTGTATTTTTGGGATGAAACAAAAATTAGTATTTTTGGGATGAAACAAGTTCCACATTAAAGTAGACTCTCTGAGCTTTCCAACGACTAGTCATATGGAAAAATTGGAGTTCAAATGAGAAAGATACAGACGTCCGAAGTTGGTCATATCTCTCCACCAAATGTGCTGAACAAGTAATGCGTTGGGCCAAGGCCCAACTCCTGTTCTTCCGAGGCCTAGCGCCTTTTCTATTCCCGAAGCACAATCTTCTTTTTTATTTTAATTCATTTGATTTCATAAGCCGAAACCCAATGCCCTATTTTAAACCAAGGCCCAAATCTCTCTTTTATTTCAATTTTTGTTTCTTTGGCCCAAAGTTCTCATCAAACAGCAGGCCCAACATCATTGTTTTTGTGCGATCAGGGCCTCAGTATTACCTTTCTGACTTTGGCCAATTAATGGTCACTAATTTACCATTAAAAATGGGAAGATATTCCACAAGTTATGGGGGAGATTGATACTTCTTTTGAATTATTAGAAGGCTCGACAGTAGGTTTAGGGGGCATCATTTTTTTGACTTTTCTTTTTCTATATTTTTTTTCTCTTTTGGCGTTGTATTTTGGTGGGAAATTCTTCTTTAAGCTCTTGTTGAATATTATTGAGGAAAAACACCACTCTATGGATGGCTAATATCTTTTCAATTAGGTTAGGATTCAGGTAAGTATTTTGGATTTTATGTAATATTGTATTTTTAATTTAATTTTGAATTGTGTGTGAACAATTGTGTGATAAGGAATATTGTGTTCGAAATAGTTTTATTATGGTTGGATTTATTTTCAAAGTGTTCATGTAGATATTTTGATTTTTAGATTCAATTACTTCTAAAACGTTAGATTTAGTACCTGTGGTCTAGATCTAACGATCATACAATCGTATTATTGGGATTTAATTATTGATTTGAATGATTTATACCTAGATTGTAATTCACCCTAAATTAGAGTAATGTACGAATTACATACCGAAGATAAATCATGCTGAAGAATAATAAATTCGAATCTTTCTGAGTTTCGCCTTGTAGTTAAGAATACTCGTTTACACAAATCTGAATTAAAAATAAAATACGAGACCCACATGAGTCAAAAATACGAAACCCGTAATTCCTTACCCGACAATCTATTTTCATTTGTTTTAGATTAATATTTTATTTTCCTTATATTTAAAACCCAAAACTCAAAACAAAATTTGTTTTAGTTAAAAGAAAGAAAAATATTTGAATTTAATAGTTACAATACCGATCCTTATGGTTCGACACCCTACTTGAACACCGTGCTACATCAGTATCGCGGTACCATTTAAGGGTATCAAATTTGAGCGATCAAATTTTGGCACCGTTGCCGAGAATCAGCATCGCTAATTATCGAATTTAATTTATATCTTTCTTTTCCTTACTTGTTTAATATTAAACCAAACAAAAATTAAATTAAAAAAAGTAGTATTAAAAATAACGAATAAAGGAAATAGCAATTAAAAAAAATATAGAAACCGTAACAAAATAAAAAATAAAAAACCAAACAGTGTCCAAAGAAAAAAACAGTGAAACATAAAACTGTAACTTGGCTTATTTGTTTTATTTGAGGTACATTAAATTTTTTTCTTTTTTTTTTCAATGATTTTTGGAGAAAAAAAAAAGTAAAAAAAAAAACAAGGATTTTTTAATTAGACATTCAATTCTACACTTGATATTTGAATGGGCCCCAAACAAATCAGCCCATAACATGTAATACCCAAGCAATTAGTTTTATTTTGAGAAAAGCCCATTTGTACATGCACAAGACTCACGCGAGGCTTTGGATTACTCTTGCTATTTAGGTATTTTTGGAAATAAGGTGAGGACGGTGATAGGAAAAGGCCTAAATCGTGAAACCCATTTCCACGTTGGCAGGAGGTAAAGACAGCGACGAATCGGCGGCAACGGCAGCAACTTCGGCTGTGACGGCAACAACTTCGGTGGCGACGACAACAGATTCAACGGCATGATTGAGTAGCAGCTCAAGAGTTACAGGTTTGAATCTTTAATCACCTTCCATGTTTCAAGAGTTGTTTCGAATTTTGAAAAATTAGGAACATAAAACAAGAACCGTTTCTCGATTTTTGCTTTTGCTATTGGTTGGATTATCTTTTTGAAATCATGAACACCATCTTCTTCATTATTAGTTCATATAGATATGACAGATGCTGTCATATATATATGAAGGGAAAATGTGTTTTTATTTGGTTTCCACTTTTTTTAGAACAAATCACTAGAACCATTGAGATTAATTTAGTTGCAGTAATTGTTACTTTGTGGAGCTTGATTATCAGAATATTTAACTAACTCTTTCGGCTAAGCTATGGCTATCCGTAGCTTAGCCCCAACGCGCTCGCACGTGAATGCATTAATGTACAGTTTATAATTGGTTAAATATTGCTGTACATTTATAATTTACTAAATATTTATTGTTCAATTATAATTGGTTGAATTTTTTGTTTTACAACCTCATAGATATTCCGAAACAACGTTGAATTGATTGAATGTTGTTGTACAATTATAATTGGTTGAATATTACTATACGATTATAATTGTGTTATTTTTACTGCATAGATTTCATGAATTGAATATCGATGTACAGTTTTAATTAGTTGTATAGTTGTTGTGAAACTTATAATTGGGTAATTGTTTTTCGATTTTTTACTTTTTTTTTTTTGGTTGGGTTATTTGTTACTTTTAACAGGTCGATATGGATGAATATTATTGCACAGTTACAATCAGTTGAATAATTGATATACAACTTATAATTGGTTAATTGTTTTGATATATAGTTATAATTGTTGAATATTTTTTTATTTTGATCAGCAAATGGAAAATTGGACGACCATACTTGTGATAAGTATACGGGGTTGCGCAGTCGCTGCGGTGGGAAAGGACACAACAGGAAAATATGCAAAGAACCCATTTGAGATGACATCATTTATTAGACTTTCATTATATTTTTTGGAGCACTAGTTTCTATTTATTTTTGAAAAATTCGACATTCTTGTGGATGTTTTCATGACTAGAATTGTTTTATCAATAGGTTCATTTTTTCTAGTTTGTTATGTTAATTTTATGTTTTGGTTATATTCTTTCGTGATTGTTGTTTGTTTGTGGAAACGATTTTACTTTGATGTTCAAGTCTGTTGTTGACTTCATTAATGTCCATATATTGTGATATTTCACTTCAATTTGGTTCATTCGGCTTTATTAGTTTATACTAAAACCTCCATTCTAAATTTCTCATGTTTATGGTTCATACGTTCTTAAGAGATTTGAGCTTCTTCTATCTCTCTCTTTGTTAATGTACGTACATTATGCTAATCACTTTTATTTGCGTTTAAGAATAATCGATTAGAACAACAATCAAAATCGAAATTCAATCGATAATTAAAAAACATATACACGAACACCATAAAGATGAATTAAATGCTTAGAAGCCATGATTTGGCGAGGATACAATGATTCTTTAAGTAAATCAAACATGGAGTAATAGATGAATATTACTTCACAGTAAATTTTATTGTAGGGGAATAATTAATACATAGTAATTTTTTGTTCAACTTGAATCCCGGAAGATCCCCCATAGATAGACGTGTATCCATGGAGTACGATATGAATATTACTTCACAGTAATTTTTATTGTAGCGAAATAATTAATACACAGTAATTTTTTATTCAACTCGAATTTCAGAAGATCCGCATAGATAAATGTGCACCCATATCGACCTGTTAAAAGTAACAAACAACCAAACCAACAAAAAAAATAAATTTTTCTCTGTCATTTAACTAATGTTAAATGATATACATATACAGAAAGATGGATATAGCTGACCTATTTCGTCGGCCTCAACGGGACTTTCTCAATGAGAACCTCCACGTTCATGCACTTGCTCACCATAAGGGTCAAGCAGGACAGGCTCATGATCCTTTTAATGTCAATGTGGATGGATTAGTGTGCTCAGGAGCAAGAACATTTAACATGTGACCATAAGCCTCTCCATCCTGTTGAAACATGCGGGCTACTTAGTTGCCTCATTTTAAAAATGCATCAAGTAACATGAAAGAGGTAGAGACTGATTATACCCATGTCCCTTAATAAAGCGGACTTTATCCTTACAAAGTATGAGACACTATTCCTTTGCATAATTTCTAAGAGACAGATTATGAATATTACTTGGCAATTGGCATTTGCATCAAACTAGTATTCACTATAGAACTTTGGAATGGCCCAGTAGAGAAGATAGTGGAAACCTGTAATGCAGCTGGATGTGCAAGTCAATTAAGAACATTTTCTCTACATCATAGTATGAGGAAATATGAGGATCCCATGGTCTTTAAGAAGATATTGACCCAAGCAAAAATGTTATTTTGCATTCCAAACATTAACAGTTGCTTATTTCTCCCTTCAAATATGAATACTACGATTGGGGTTTTATGGAAAAAAGCCGAAGCCCCTTACCAGATTTGAACTATGACTTATGCCTTTCCATGGAGGCGAATGGCAAAGGCCAGTGGAATTAGGATATTTCTTCACTAACTCCTTTGAAAAAAATACATGAATCAAACCCATCTATAGACTGCACACTCAATATCTTAAAAAAAAAAAAAAAAAAAAAAAGAAGAGAAAAAAAAGAAAAAATACACAAATCAATCAACTAAATCATTAAAAAACAAATAAGACCCCTAAACAACATCCAAAATCCAAACAGACCATCAATTTTAGTAGCTGCACTTGGAGAGAACCATTTAACCAACAAATTGGAACTCAACTCAAAAGAATACTAGCTCATGCATAATAGATGAATATTACTGCACAGTAATATTCATTGTAGCGGCATAATTAATGCCTAGTAATTATTTATTCAACTCGAATTCCGGAAGGTCCCCATAGATAGATGTGTATCCATATCGACCTGTTAAAAGTAACAGACAACCAACCCAAAAAAAAATGTCTCTCCATCATTTAACTAGTGTTAAATGATATATGTATATATATACATGAAGATGCAAAATAATATCAGCTCACAACAATTACTGTGAATATTAATTCACATAAAATTGATAGTTGTTTCCAAATGAAAATAGAATGTGATCAATCATACCGACCAAAGTCCTATGAATTCAAACGGGATATCGATGTTAACTTGGTTGCAGTTCAACAAAAGATACACATGCAAAACAAAAAGGTTGGCATTAACATACACATGTATAACACAACGATTCTTAAGAAAGGGAAAAAAACAAAAGACAATATATGATTGTCTTAGAGTATCTGTGTATGAAAGAGGATTATAGGAGATAAACTTTGAAACTCACCAAAATGCATTCCCTCGTGCATCATCATCAGTAATAAGCCAGTAAAGAAATTCTTTGCCTGAAGGAGTATTGAAACCAAGAATAAAATGGGCATGAGAAATATCTTCTTAAGCTCATAAAATTGTTTGATCAGAGGTTGCAGGAAGTGGTGTAATACCGATAGCAGGGACTAACAAAAACACTTTTAAGAAAATAAGCAAATATCTGACCTGTTTCGTCGGCCTCAACGGGACCACCCCGATTAGGAACTCCAGGTACATGCACTTGTTCACCATAAGGGTAAATGATATATCATTTAACTAATATAAGCAAGCAACAATCCACCTGATTTCTCATCCGAATTCTTACCAACAAAACTAAGGGCCCTCCCCTGGCTGCAAAATAATATCAGCTCACAACAATTACTGTGAATATTAATTCACAGTAATTTTTACTGCACTGGAATAATTAATGTACAATAATTTTTAATAGAACAAATAATTGTGTCCGATAACATTATTCGACTTAGACATTTCATGCACGAACTTGATTACGTAACAAGAAATATACCCACACATCGAGATTAGTCATGGACCACATCCATCATAAAATGTCAAAACGTTTAGAAACAAGTAAATCATTTAATCAAATAATATAAAAAAGGAATAAAACATTTTGTCAATGAACCCATTACGCTCAACTACTCTACGCATAAAACGGATCAAAATCCCAACAGCCATGTTTGTCATTTATTATATCCTTGATAAGATCCGCCCTTTCCACCGTTGATATTCTAGCTTCGCATTCACGGTTGACGTTTGCTTGTTGCCCAAGGATGAACTTCCTCATTATATACGTAATAATTACTCCACAGTCAGGTCTACAAAAAAAAAAAAAAACATACAAATTTCGAGTATGATATCGCATATTCTTACAAACCTAATACAAACAAAAATCTACACTTACCAATCAACCCTTTGCTGAGGCGTGTCATAAACATGCTCCAACAATTTTCCATTGGAAACATAAATTGATAACAGAAGCAATAGCCATCTCTATTTGTGATAAAACCAAAGCGAAATGCAAGAACACAACAACAATATATAATTTTTACAGCACATTAACTATCTCAACACTCAAAATATCAACAATACAACGGGGGAGATAGGTTTTTGCTACACAGTAATAATCTTTGTAAATCAAATATATGTTTTTTAACACACATTAACTAAACACCAATTCTAACACCACAGTAACGATTCAATCAAAAATCCGCATCAACAGTGAAAACATTACAAAACGTGAATCCAAAACAAGACCTTAACTATAAGATTTTTGTTGTACAATAAAAATCTCAAGATTGATTGCTACACAGTAACTATTCCAAAATTTGTTACGTTGGGACAAGAATTGAGAACAGAAACACTAACCAAACAAAGGGGAATACAAAGAACATGATTTCATATATGTGATTCTTGCTACACATCAAAAATCCTAACAACCGAAACAGTAAATATTTCAAGATATCAACCATCATCAAACCAAATTTGAAAAGGAATAAACACACATATCAAAATTCGAATTTTTGTACAGTTGTGAACACACCCTAAATTCGAACAATGATCTTTAATGCACAACAATCGAAATCCCTGAAATCTAAAAATGGATAATAGATGGGGACTAAAAAAGCATATCGGAGCACAGGATGGCGACGGCGTTTGAAGGAACGGCGACGGGGATTGGGCTTAACAGCGATGGCATGTGACAGGACAGGAATGGCGTGGAAGACGACGACGACGGCAGCGAGTTTGTTGAACAACGACGGGATACTTTAAGATACTTCACTACGGCGAGAGAGAGGAATGGGAGGAAGATTTGCAGTTGCAATGTATTTTGTTTCAAAAAAATTGGCACTTTCCCTCTCAAGAACAACCTTCCATTTTTACTCCCACTCACGCGCTCTCTCTGTGTTGGAAACTCACGGGTACAACATTGGGTTTTGTATTAAATTTGTATTAGCATATGGTGATGAGTCTAATATATGTATAGGCCTTGGGGCCCATATTAAACCCCCCAGAAAACAATTAGTAACTGTAACAGTTAAAATAATAATAATAATAATAATAATAATAATAATAATAATAATAATAATAATAAAATTTAACAATAAAAAAATAGCAAAAAAAAAAAATATTGGGACTAGAATAGATGGATGATGTCTTTGGGAGGTTAGCTAATGTACTAAAAAAAAATAGATCAACTTAATGCCTTCAGACTGCAACATAACCCATATTCATGCAACATATGTCATAGTCGTGCCCATCTCACTAATCAATGTCTTTACAATTACCAAAATTCCACATATCCCTATAATAATACCTATTCTGACCCATATTATCCGCCACTCAATCATAATCAATACTCAAATAATTATGGATGGGATCAATAATATTATAGTGAGCCTTCGGGGTCACACTTTTACAATCAATCCTACTACCAACCCCAATATCAACCATTGTTTCCCCAAGAGGATACGAATGTTCAATCCACTGAACTGCAACAAATCCTTAAACTTGTAAAAGAACAACAAGTCCTTAAAACCTGGGAAGAGCAAACTGAAAGGATAGACCAACTAACAGCCCAAGTCAAGGGAATGGTTGAAATATTAAATAGGGAAAATGAAAAGAGTGATTATCTAGGTGTTGAGGAAAGTGTTCTAGAGCACGAGATTGAAAACGAAGAGTTGTTAAAAGTACCACAGCTGAGCGAAACTGGTGAGGAACCCAAATGCTATAATACTGAGTTTGAGTCGCTTTTGGCTCAACCATCACCGATTAGTAAGGCAAAGAAAGAAGTGGGATACAAAAGTGTAGGTGAGTTGGTAAGCGTAGAAGTTGAGAATACATACATTGAGGAGGTCGGGGTAGAAAATCATAAAGAAAATGAGATCGAACCATCGATGACACATTTAGATTATCTCCCTATGATTAAAACATCCATCATACCCATGCTACTGCATCCCAAAATTAAGGGGTATCTTTTTGATGTAGTGGACCAACCGTCAACCCTAACCAAAGATAATTCATTTCATATTCAATGGGTTGATGTAACTTAACTTCTCTTTGGGGGCTTAGCAAAAAGGCCACAAAGTACGTCTCACAGAAAAGAGATTTGATCCGGGAAAGAAGTTGAGAAATGTGAGTGTCGCCCGCAACTCTTCCCTAACCGACTGAAGAGTAACTCAACAGAAGGTGAGGTGTGGGTTACTCCACTACGGATAGGGGGTTTAAGACATTCAACATCCGACTGAAGACATTAAATTTAGCGCTGAATGGGAGGCAACCCAATGTTGTTTTAAATTTCTTATTTTAGGGTTTACTTTTATTTTTGACTTGATGAGTTTCCTTGAGTATTGTGTCAGACAAGTTTACAAGCATTGCGTACTAATTTGGTTAAGATTTGCATTCTCATTACGTCAGGTTTTATCTCTCCTTACCAAATTAGTTTTGTATTTATCTCATTGAGGACAATGTGAAGTTTAGGTTTGGGGGGTAAATGCTTGTATTCCTTCAGATATTTTATTTTGAAATTAATTTTTTCATTCTATCCTATGATAACATGTCTGTTGGGTATGAACTTGAGTTTGCTAAAATATTCATTGGAACATAGGACTGATTTTTAAAAATATTTTATTTTTTTAACCCTTACATGCATGTTAACTTTCTTTTATTCTAAATTTAGTACATGAGCTAGTTTGCTAAATTTTGGCATTAGAATAACTTAACCCTAAAAAAAATAATAAAAAAATGTGTGTTAATAATAATAATTTTGTCTTAATGATGAACTTGTGTTGAGTAACTGAGTTTCTTACCTCAGTAAGCTTTGAGTGTTCGCGTCAAAAGGGGGAAACGATTTGTTAAGACAATAAATGACTCGTTAACCTCAAAGTCTAAGATGTTCGAGTTATTAAGCCTGAAGGGTGTCTTAACACCTAATGCTCTGAGCCAACTGGATTGGGAGTATTAGCCCAACACTCACAACACGGACACCTTAGAAAGTCCAGTAGGATTAACATTGCACAAGTCACTTTTTTTTTTTTTTTTTTTAAATGTTTGGTTTATATATATATATATATATATAAAATATATATGTAGAAAAAAATATATAGACAAATACATTTTTTATTTCGGAAAAAAGTTGTTTGATTGTTTAGAAAGGGTTGACTAGTTACTTGTGCTAAATTCATTATAAATGAGAGTTGCATGTATGTTATGGGTACAAAAATGAATATTGTTAATAATCACGTGCTATGAGATCAATGGCTATTTCAGTAACTCATGGGTAATCTTGACTTGATTTGTTATCATTGAACAAGACTGATAAATCTTTACTGATGAATAAAATGCACAATAAGGAATTTGAGATATTTGTGGGTAGCATCACTGTAAACCCTTACAAGACTATACTCGTCTACGAGGGGTGACCAAGGGTTTATAAGTTATTGCATACGCCAAATACAATCGTACTCCCTACGAAAGTAGCCTTTTCATTTAATTAATATATTTAGTTTTGCTCAAGGACTAGCAAAATTTAGGCTTAGGGGTGTGATCACGGCACATTTTACATGATCTAATATCATTAATCAGAAACTATTATAGAAGGTTGATAAGGTGAGGGTGAAGCGCAAGAAGATGAAGAGAAAAATGATAAAAGAGATTCAACATCTGGAAAGTGAGATAGAGATGATTGGTGATGAGAAAAACCAATTGCAGGATGAGATAGAGAGGTTGATGGAAGAGAAAAAGAAAATAGATGAGAATTTGGTAGAAGCCAAAGTTCACAATGTTACACAACAGAAGAGGATGGTGGAAAAGCTTGAAGAAGTCCTTGTGTATTCGGTAACGCAATCAGTAGAGGAAGAGATGGAACATGCTAAAAAAATGACTGGTCTGACAGCGTTTTACCAGTATGAGCTCAAAGACAGAGACAACGTGATTGTCAGACAAGCATCAATCATTGGTGCCCATAATTCACCGCCAAGGACGTCAATTCCAGCAAAACTAAAGCTTAGGCGCAGTACGCGTACAAAGGCTGAAACCAAGACACCAACATCGCTCGTAAAAAAAAGTTAAGAGTCACGTCAAGACATGGAAGACCGATGATGACTCAATCCACAAATACGATGTACCTGTCAAGAAACTGCGACGATTGAAGAAAACGTATGATGTACCAGTCCTTGATAACCAAAGAACGGATGATGTGATCAAGAGCAATGAACAAAGTACATTGGCCCAAAACGACAATGAACCTCAAGAATTGCCTCCACGCAACAATGCCATTGCAAGAATGATTGCAGACGATGACTAGGAGAAACTCAATCAGATTATATGGGAGGATGGACGTGGGTAAGTTTAAGTGTCAAATATGTTATTTTGGAACAACACACATGAGATGTACATCATTTTTGTTTTGCTTTCTTCATTTTATTGCAGAGCATTTGTCTGGGGAGCAAAATGGATGTTTACTCAAGTATCCATTCTTGATTTGATCTGGTTGTTGTGAGAGACTCAACTCTCAAATATTGTGAGTCACTTTTAGTTATAACAGGCGAAATATTACATGTAACATTTCATCTAGGATGTTACACGTAGCATTCAGGTGTAATGTTACATGTAACATTTGATAGTTTACTTAAATCCTGCGATGTTTTTTTTTTTTTTTTTTTTGCAATGTTATATATAACATAACAAAGCCTAAAATTTTATGTTACATGTAACATGCAACACAATTGTCATGTTACTTACACTTTTTGTGTTTATTTAGAAATGTGCAGATGATTATAACATTATGTGGGTGATTAATTAAACATTTTTAGGTCATCAACGGATGTATGGAGATGCTGTCTATTGATCAAGCAAGGGTTGCAAGTTCTTTAAAAGGGATTGGTCATGATTTGCCAAATCGGTCATATTTCATCAATAGTTGTTGTTGGGTAATCAAATTGTTACATTTTTATTTTTTTTTACATTTTTTAATGTGTTTTTATGTTTTTTATTTGATTTGCATGCACACAATACGTGTTACTAATTTTTTGAAATGTTTTACAATATATACAGTTTTGGATTACACAAGGGGACAAGAAAGTATTGGTTGACAATCTTAACCCAAAAATTATAAAAGCATTTTCCGATAACTATAGATTCGTGCATTTCCCAATAAATACTGTAAGATTGACATCATCAACGAGACACTAGACACTGCTTGTTTGTGATAAGCAGGAGCAGAAGTAGACACACTGCAATTCGATCAACCTCTGACGTCCCGGAGATGTTGATAGATTTTACGAGAATGCAAAAAGACTTTTGAGTTTCAATACATAGGTTTAAAGCTTTTGTTGCTAGTGCAATGTTGAATAAATAATCCTCACCATTTTTTTTCCATGTTCAAATGTAGGTTCGTTATGTTGATGCATTATTGTCAAAGGAAGCCGGTGAATATCAGCTGTTGGATGCTGAAATTTCAAACTCCAATAATGTGCCAGATCAAGGATCATCTATGTAAGTTCACTTCATTTATTACTAATTAATTATGTTACCCAAACACAACCAGTTATTGATGAATTCTCTTAACATATTATATTTTGCAGTGTTGATTGCGGTGTTGCTATAATACATGGCATGAAGAGCATATTCAATAGCGTACAAATCAACGTTAATTATGGCATTGAAGGTTTTAGAAGAGAAAGAGTAGCACTCATGCATGAATTCCTCATTGATCCACCCAGATCTTAGACTTTGGATGACTTCCAATCAAGAAAAATAACGAAACAAGTCGTGTTGAAGAAGCATAGAACAACTGAAAAATCAGAGTTTTTATGTGTCTAGATTAGAACAAATTGCTTTTTAATCTGTCTTTGTTTGGTTTAAACATCATACGTAACTAGATTTCATTTTGTATGAAAGGTATACTTGGTATGGTTGTTTGTGTTGTGTAAAATGAAACACAACTATTTTTGGATGCACAGACTATTATTTTGGTGGGTTGACACTTCTTTGTAACGTTTGGGTTGCATCTCAGAGACACGAACTGGAAAAATCTGACAATTTTAAGAACTAACGATTGAATGTTATATGTAACATTTTTCAGATACAATCACATTCTCAGTTTCAAAAAGTATGTTACATGTATCATTGTCATGGACACACATATTCAGTAATGTTTACGTGGATGTTACATGTAATATTTTATAATCCCACACACCCTGGATATGGAATTATTGGCATGGACACAACATGCAAGTGTTACATGTAACATGTATGAAATCATTGTCATGGATACATACTCAGTAATATTACATGTAACATTATTTTTTTGCACACCATGGATATGTATGCAACGTGTGAATAGATGTTACATGTAACATTGAAAATGTTACATACATGATTTCAGGGATGTTCAGCGTGAGTCGTAGCAGGTAGGGCATTCTCGCCACTGAAATGGCAGAAAGATCAGGCGATGCAAGAAAATGTGAGAAGGTTTAATTGGTTGTTTCTTTCCCCTTTTAGGACTATTCGGTTAAAACAAAAAAAAAAAAAAAAAAAAAAGTACATTTTAAACCCTCTAGGTATTGCCACAGTCCAAATGGTCCCTCTCTATTTGAACGTTTCATTTTAAACTCTCTAGATATAAGTACGTTTTTATTTGGTCATTTTGCCAGAAAATCCATCTAAACTAACTGAATTTTGAGGGCAAAATTGTCGTTTTATATTTTTTTCATTTTTTAATCATTTTTTTTAATTTTTTCTTTTTCTTTTTCTTTTTCTTCTTTAACTCCTCTCACTCTATCTCTCATGCTCAATTCCCTCCCTCCCTATCACAGCCTCAATAGGGGTGAACACCCCCTGTTAAGGGGGTGAGAACCCCCTGTTTTGCACATAGAGGGTAAACACTCGGGGATGTTTTCACCCCACCCCCCTTAACGAAGGGGGTAAAATACCCCTATGCAACAGACCCCTTGTTCCATGGGGTTGTTTAATCCCCTTACGGGGGTGTTTTCATAGGGAGGGAGAAAACGTTGAGTGGAAGAGAGAGAGAGAGAGAGAGAGAGATAAGAGAGAAAGAGAGGAAGAGGGGATGAGGAAGAGAGAAAGTTGAGCGGGAGATTAGGAAAAAGAAAAGAAAAAATAAAATAAAAAAACATTATAACATTTAAAATGTGTAAAAAGACTATTTTGCCCCTTTATTCCTTTAGATTTGAGGGATTTTTTTGACAGAATAACCATTTAAAACATACTGATACGTAGAGGATTTAAAATAAAATGCTCAAACAGAGAAACAACATTTAGAATTGTGTCAATACCTAGATGATATAAAATGTATTTTTTCCTATTAAAAAAATATCGAGATGATTGACAAAAAAATGTTGCAGAGATGCCATTTAATTGATTTTTATCGATCTCTGTAAAAAATTTAAATAAAAGCAACTGTTTTTATATTTTCGAAAAAAAAAACGTTCTTAAAAAATATAATTTTTATTTTAATTTTTAAAAAAATTACTCCTAGGCGCTTTGCTTCTTTATTAACTTAAATCTCCTTTTTTTAATTTTATAAGTTTCTACTGGTTAAATATTTTATTAACTTGTATAAATTCAATTTTATGAGTTAAAAATAACATTGAAACTAGTGTATCCTATCCATATAAAATTTAAATTGGAATTTTAATTTAACAATTCATATAAGGAATGTTAAGATAATTGAGGAGTGGGGAACATGAATAATATATTGATCTTGTGAAAACGAATACTGAATACAAATATATACACAACTATTTATAAAAGAAGTGGAAGACCCTAAGGTTAAATTTTGTCCTAATGGGTCAAGTGGACCAAACCCATATATTACATTAAATCCCCCCTCAAACTCAAGGCAGTAAGTTGAAGGTGAACTTGAGTTTGGAAACCAGAGAGTAAAAGCTTTCGGGTGAATGAACCTTAGTGAAAATGTCTGTTATCTAATTGGTTTAGTTGATGGATTGTAAACAAATCGTATTCTGAAGAATATGATAACGGATGAAGTGGCAATTAGTCTCAATGAGTTTTTTAGGCTTGTGGAAGACATCATTATGGACGATTTGAATAGCACTCCTATTGTCGTAGTGTAGGGCAGTAGCAATAAGAGAATAGATGCCTACGTCAACGAGTAGTCATCAAAGTCAGAAAAGTTCTTGAGTTGCATCAGTCATGGCATGATATTCAATTTTAGTGCTGGAACGAGCAACTACAGTTTGTTTCTTACTACGTTAGGAAATGAGAGAATTACCCAAAAAGAAACAGTAATCAGTGGTTAAACGTTTGTGGACGGGGTCTCAGGCCCAATCGGCATCGGAATTAATATTTTTAAAACCGGACCGGTCATCGAACTGGAAAAGTCATCAGGTCACGGGTCACCCGTTTAATTGGTAGGTGAACCGCGATTGAACTAGTGACATCATAATTACGTCTTAATTATTTTTATATATATTTATTTGAATAAAAAATACAATATATACATATATATATATATATATTGTATTTTTTATTAACTTTAAAGATTCAAACTTAAATAGACTAAATTACAATATAATTTTTGAAAAGATTTTTTTCTAAACTAATTTTGAAATAAGAGTTTTTAAATGCACCACAATTATTTCTATCCCTCTCAGGGCTTGGCCTCAAAAGTATCGAAGGGGCAATGTGTTACAAAACATTCAAACATAAAGTGTAAATACGACAAAGATTGGTAATAAAAACATAATTATTCTCATATTCTATTCACCCCCTACTTTTAGGTTTAGGGTTATCGTGGCCCAATTTCGCAGAAAGCCCAGAATTGCTCTCTCTCTCTCTTTTAAAACCCTATATCAGCAACCAGCCGTTCCACAACCCTAGTCTCACAACGAGAGAAAGAAAGAGAGTAGAGATAGATAGGTCATGTAATCAGAGCACAACGTAAGGGTGTCGGTTTCGTCTTCAAATCCCACACTACCACCGCAAGGGTACCACCCGCTTCCACAACCTTGACTTCAATGATCGGAATGGCAACCTCAAAGGGGTGATTACTGATATCATCCGCGACCCCAGCTGTAGCGCTCCCTTGGCCAAGGTTACCTTTTGACACCCTTTCCATTACAAGATGAAAAATGATGAAAACCCAGCCGGTTTGACAAAAATCAGAACAGTTAATCGGTTCACAGTAGAACCGGTTCGAATCAACTAGTTGGACAATTTTTAGGAGTAACCGGGTTTTAGTTGTTTTTCAGACCGGAAACACGACTGATCGATGGTTCAACCGGTTCGATTTTTAAAACATTGATCAGAATAAGCTTGTAAGATGGGACCAAACTGAGCTGAGAAATTAAGTTTGTAAAATAAGGTACCCTTGACATCCCAAATGATGCAAAGAACAATCGAGTAATGAGTGGTTCGAGAAGCGGACAAAAACTGGCTGACCTGATTAACGGTATAGGCAATGTCGGGGCGAGTGATAGTGAGGTATACAAACTCCCAACCAGTTAGCGATATAGAGTGTCATCTTGAAAATGTGAACTATCGAGTGGAGTAAGTTTGATATTCGGTTCGAGAGGAGTAGTAGTAATGGTTGAGTCAGTGATCCCAGCCTTGGAAATGATATCCAAGGCATATTTGGCCTAAGAGAGAAAATATCCACCTAAACCAGATGAGACTTCAAGGCCAAGAAAATAGGTGAGCACGCCAAGATCTTTCATCTCGAATTGTCCACTGAGAAAGTTTTTGAATTCTAAAATACCACGTATATCATCCCCAGTAATAATCATGCCATCTACAAATAATAAAAAAGGAATAATACCATTGTTAGTTTGATGAATAAACAGGGCCGAATAATGAGCACTGGATGAACCAAAACTGATGAATGGTAATGTTGAATTTTACAAACCAAGCACGTGGAGATTGTTTCAAACCATATAAGGAACGACGAAGGAGACAAACTTAATTTCGAGAGGCAACTAGGCTAGGAGAGGTATGCATGTAAACTTCCTTAAAAAGATTGTTATTGAAAAATGCATTTTTTACATCCATATTGGAGCAATGTCTCTTCATAGTACGGACAGATGTAAGTCTCGCTATTGGAGCAAATGTCTCTTCATAGTCAAATCCATATTCCTGAATAAATCCCTAGGCAACAAGTTGGGCTTTATATCGTTCAACAGAACCATCAGAAAGTGTTTTAATCTTAAACACTTATTTGCACCCAATGAGAGTTTTTCCAAGGGGAATATCAACAATATCCCAAGTGTGAGTTTTGGTGAGAGCCTCAAATTCTTTGTCTATTACTTCCTTTCAAAGAGAATTAGTACTGAGATTAGCTGGTGGTTCTGGAGTAGGTTCAGCTGGTGGTTCTAGGGTGGACTTAGCGTAAGGTGCAGGACGGGGCTCCAATGGCGGTGTTGGAGTGGACTCAACAGTACCTGAAATTGTATCCTTAGGAAATAACCCAATGGATGGATTATTACAAATTTGGAGTTGTTAATGTTTAACATGTCAAATGACCTTAAGGAAGAAAACATTTGATGTTCTCAAAAAATGACATGTCAAGAGATACAAAGAGTTTAAGAAATGGGATCCCATTACTGATATCATTTATATTCGAAGCTATATCCAAGAAAATAACACAGACGAGTCATTGGTTCCAATTTGTTGTGTTCATGTAGTTTGAGAAGAACAAAATAAGTGCAACCAAAGACTCTGAGTTCAGAGTAATTGAGAGGATTACCGAAAAAATGCTCAAATGAATACTGGTTCTCGAATGTAGCGGAAGGGATACGGTTTATTATGTAGATAGCTGTGAAGACAGCATTATCTCAAAAACGCTCAAGACATGATAAAGAAATAAGGAAAGCACAAATTGTGTAAAGAATATGTCTATGTTTGCGTTCGGCTCGTCCATTTTGTTGGGATGTACTAGGACACGAGCGATAAAGGAGCAAGCTATTTTTGCGAAGTAGGTGAAGAACGACATGATCCTTGTATTCCATTACATTATGTGAGCAAAAAACTTTGATATTTCTAGAAAATTGAGTTTGAACCATAGAGAAATCTCATAATATATTTGGAATAATTCGGATAGATGTTTCATAAGAAACAACTATGTATATCAAGAGTAATCGTCCACAAAAATAACAAAGTAACGAAAACTACCCATTGAGGCATGAGGAAAAGGCCTGCAAATATCAGAATGAATTAAACCCAAGGATGCAAGAAGAATAGACTTACTCTCTTTGAAAGGTAGGGCTGATTATTTTGAAAGTTGGCATTGGATACATTTAAAGGACTTAGGCTGAACTGAACCTAACTGACCGCTAGAGATAAGCGATTTGAGTTGGCTAGATAAAGTGTGGCCTAACTGAAAATGTCAAATTTGAAATAGTGATAGAAATACTGATAGCTATGGAGATAAGGATGATGATGAGAATGAGGATAACGGTGGTGGTGGTGGTGAGGTTGCATTGGTTGATGAAGGGACATGTGGTTGTAGTTTTGGTGGTAGTGGAGTTTGAGATAGAAGATATAAACTACTGAGCTCGAATGGACCTCCAATTCTATGACCAGTCCCAAGGGTTTCTCATATCCAAGGATGTTGTGCACGACAACCACTTTTAGAAAATATAACTTCAAATCCCAATTCAAAAAGTTTCCCAACAGACATGATATTTAAGTGAGTTTCGAAATCAAATACGTGTCAGGAATATAAAGATAGGAAGTGAAAACCTGACTGATATGAGTAACTCATATTTGAGAACCATTAGCAGTATACTAGAAATATTCATAGCGAAGAGTTTGGTTAAAAAAATATTAGGAACAAATGTCATATGATTATAACAAACTTAATCAAAGAACCAAGAAGAGTTAACTACAGTAAGTAAGAGAGTAGGAAAAATGTTTGTACTATTTTTGGAGAAGATATGATGGAGGAGTGAAACCAAATCCGCAATAGACATGGTAACAGTAGTGGAAGTAGGACTGAACCCTCTTTGGTATTGATAATGAGCGAAGAACCCATAGACATTGTTGTTAAACCTAGAAAAACTTCTTCACAGATGGATTCAGAACGCTGAAATTGTCCAGGAACATGTAAAGAACTAATTGAGAGCCCCATGAACCGATCAAATCTCTGTGATTAACCGAATCAACAATATAAAAATAACTATAGTGTATAATCTGAATTTGATTAAACGGAGATCACAGATAGATCTAGAATATTGAAATTGTCTAGGAACCGATATTAAATCTTCAAGAACTGGGTAAAAAACAGGTAAACTAGTGTAGGAACCACACGAATATAATAGAAAATATATTATGTGAGCCTCAAACTATAAAACAAAGGCCAAAAATAGAATCAGAATGTCCAAAAACCCAGGAACTAGACCAAGTTTGTAGAAAATCGGCCAAAAAAGGCCTGAAGCGATCCAAGAAAGGTTACCTCAAATAAACTGGTGATGTGGCAAAGTACTCTGACTGGGGTAATGACGTCGTAGGTCAACAGATAATGTGGCAATCAAATGCTGACGTGGCGCTAATGTGGATACTGAATGGGTACTAACTAGGCTGATTAGGGCTAACATGGCACAACATTTCAGTGATGGCGAGTAGATCTCAAGCGAGAAGGATAGGCAGCATCTAGCCACGTGTGAGGACACGTGAGCAATCGGACCGAGCTGATTTTTGAGTCATTAGAATCGTCTCGTTGAGACGGTTCTGATAGTATATTGTGAGATTGATTTGGAGCCCTAGTTGAGACCAAAATAAGTGACAATAAATCCTAGTGGTGTTGCAGGTTGTAGGAGGCACGTGAGAGCGTGTAGATAATTCAGTGGCTATGATTTTTGTGGCGTTGTGTTCGTCTCTACAAGACGAAGGCGGTGGTGTGGTGGTTGTTGATACCGGAGCAGTGATGAGGCTTGTAGTAGTGACGAAATCCACAGGAGGAAAGGGAAAGTGGCGGCAGAAGCTTTAGGGTTGCCAAAAAAAATTAGGAACAACAAGTCCAAGAAAGACTTGTTTTTGATACCATATTAAGATAATTGAGAAGTAGGGAACATGAATAATATATTGATTTTGTGAAAACGATACACTGAATACAATGATATACACAACTATATTGATAGGTGTGATTTACCTATGTATTTTCAAACCGAATTAAGTTAGTTTTTGAGAGTTTATATAGTATTTTATTATGTCACTACAAGAAAAATAACGTCTTATCACGCTTAGTAAATATAATTTATCTCGGTTTTTAAATAAACTGTGATTATAATAATATGAATGAGATTTAATCTCACTTAAAATTTATTATGCGATAAAAAATATTTGTTATCTCACTGTTTTAAAAAATCGTGATAATAAGTTGTAGGTTTTATCACAGTTCTTATTTATAATCGAGATTAATTGGTATTTGCACTAACCCACCAAAAAAAGGTGCTAGAAATTTCACATTCCCGCTCCTACTGAAATTTTCTTCTGCCTTTTCATTTGCACTTACATCATTCTCTATTATCTCTTCCTGCTCTACCCTAGCCGTCGCTCAAGGCTCAACCCTAGCAGTCGAAGTCTCTCTCTCTCCCTCGATCTTGAAATCGCTGAGATTTCTCCATCACTGTCGCCAAGCCTTCAGCCTTATTGTCATCGTCGTCTTTGGCTTTCATTTCGTTCTCTTTTCTCTGACTGTCGCCATTGTCTTCTTCTTCAATCGTCTGCCATCGTCGTCTTCTCTAGCCTCTCTCGATCTCGAGGTCGCTCTTCTCTTCTTTCTCATAGTTTTGCATCCAAGTCGCCCAATGCTTTCCTAATCGCACGATCTTCAAGCAAAAACACCAGATCCAAGCAACGATTTAAACTATACTTCCTCAATCTATCTTGTATTTGCTAGGTTTATTTATTTATTTATTTTTTTAATTAGGGTTGGATTAACCCTAGATTTGTTGATCCAATTGCACTATCCTCACTCTCTTCCCCAATTGTTTGATCCTCACTAAATGGATTAACCATAGAATCCATCCTAGATTTGTTCGCATCGTTGAGTCGGCACTGCTGTTCACCTAGATCTAGCCAATCGAGGTTCGATTTGGCTAGATTTGGCCTGCTAAATATCCTATCAAGCCATTCTGGCCCTCTTCTCCCACAACGATGACAATTTATGCTTGGATGGAAAAGGATGTCATCAATAGGGGAAGTGATAGGGTCCATGGGGATCGGACGAACCTGGTGCAGGTTATCTATTCAGTGTTTGTATGAGTTATATTATGGTAGTTTAGCTTTAGTCTTCAATTTTGATTTAGCTTATGAATTTGACTGTCTTCATGAATCTGATTATTTTTGTTCCGAGCCACCTCCAAAGCACAGCTGTTGATAGCATCCCCTACCTATAAAGCACAATGGTCTAGTAGTAGGTTTGAATCCAGGTTTTCATTCTTTCTCTCTCTTTGCTAATCTGTTGAGTGTGTTTTTGAATTAATTTTTGTTTATCGCAACTGATACTTGATTCGCTACTGATACTTGATTCACTACATTTTATTCCAAATTGGATTTTCTATTTAGTGTACAAAATAAGTACTTAGTTTATAAACGATTTCAATTTCCTAGTAGTGTATATGATGGAATGGAATGCATAATTAGTGTTCCTGTTTCTTTAGTAGCTTTGCCTCTAAAAGATTAAAATTGGGGTCTTAAATGTTTTTGTTTTTTGGGTAAATTTTTTTTCCAAATAAAGTTTACGTTTACCGATTTGAGGATGCCAAACCAAGTGTACACCAAAACAGCTTGTGTGTGCTTCGTCAACTCACGAATAGATTCGGTTACATAGTGGCTTATTTTGCTTCTTATTATCAATTAATGAGGACACAAAGCAGACTTGGGTTATCTTGCATCCTGTATCCCTCCATTACGTTCTTCTTTAGCTCTTTTCCAATATATTTTGGTTTCTCTGTTTTACGTCTGTGATCCAATTGTTGTGTATTCTGACAACAATTAATCCATTACTATGTATTTATGCTGGATGGACAGTTTAATATACCTTTTGTTATATCCTCAACGGCCATTATTGATGACACGGACAATTGAGCTGGTTGGTAAACTCAATTCTCAAAGCTCATGTTTATACTAGAATTATGGTTTGGGGAATAGAAACACTAAACAAACAGGGTTTAATTTGTGTAACCTGCTGAATCTCCTAAGGGATGTCCGTACATTGTTGATTTGTTGATTTCTGCAGGTAATTTCTTCGTTGATTTGTTCTACATTAGCTAAAAGGAGATGAAATTTCATTAGCTAAAAAGAGCTGAAATTTCTGCATTTTTTGCATTGTATAGGTTTTTTTTTTTTTTTTTTTTTTTTTTTTTTTTTTTTTTCAAATTTCATTAGCTATTTTTGTTTTGTGCACTGCTATGTGCATTTTTTGCAGGTTCCCTTGATGAAGTTAATGAAAAAAAAATGAAGAATGAAGATTGAATCACCATTTTTAGACATTTGTACAAAATTCAAGTTTATGATAGTGCTGTAATATTTTTGTAAATTTTTTTATTTAATTTTTGGTAGTATTTTTTTAAATAATGGTCCTGTAATTTTTTTGTAATTTTTTTTTAATATAAATATGAGAAACTATCACAGTGTTTAAATGTGATAAAAAAAAAAAAAAAAAGGTAAACTGAGATAAATAGTTTGAATAATCACGTTTTTTTTAAATTTCATCACATATATATGAAGGAAGCCCACCGCCTAGGCGTCCAGACCTCTGCCTAGGCAGTGAAGATGCTGAGAATGACAAAAGGCTACTGACAGCCCATCGCCTAGGCAGTAAATTCCTCCTGCTAGGCGGAAACCCCAGTAAAAACATTCCAAGTCCACCGCCTACTTCTTCGCCTAGGCGGTCACCAAACCTGCAAAGCCGGTACAGATACTGTAACTTCAAGGCTATTTTGGACTACGATGTAATCTGATTTTGGAAACACTCAAAACATGGAAGTTGTATATCTTTTTCTTAGTTTTCTATAGGTTTTTAAATCACCTCAATCGGGATTCGGATGAAGACGTTACAGTAAAAAAAAAAATGCAAACCTACAGTTCTTTCGCCTAGGCGATAATTAGACCGCCTAGGCGGAAAAGCGGCATAAAGTTAACTGACTTACCTCCACCTAGGCGAAAACCCCTAACACAGCATTGATATTTATTAGATATTTTGAGATATTTTGGCTATAAATATCATTCCCTCTCCTCTCCTTGTGAAGCCCCCAGCCATTTGGGCACCTTAAGCTATATTTAGGCTAGGGTTTAGGAATTTTAGAGGTGGAGCTCACATCTCGAAGTAGAGAAGATGGAGAATCGATCGTTGAGCATTTTTAGTAATTTATCTTCAGACGAGGCTAAGTTCTTCGATTGTTTTTTCTTATGTCTTTATCTTAGGATCATGTGAGCATGTTTAGCTCGATTTCATTGTTTATATGGTTATGACCATGAGTTAAATATGGATTGTAGTAAGGATTAATGGTATATTTATAAATATGTTGTTTTGATGATTTCAGTGTTGCGTTTATGTTTGTTTTTCGTAGTTTGACTGTGTTTATCGTATTGTTTGTTTATCATACTTAGTTAGATAAATAGAGAATACGGGGTTTGATAAATCCCGGATTCTATTTAAGGTAAACAAACACCATGATTCAATAACTTGGGAGGGAATTGGGTTGTGGATAATCGATGACGTTGGGGCAAGACTCACGTGACCTAGGGTCGTTAAGACGTTGAGAGAGACTTCTTCGTTGACTCAAAATTGTGTTATATCCCCCGTCTTACACTTGGGAGAGGTGACGAGGGAGTTTTAGAATGGAGATTGTCGATAGGGTAAATACAACGCGACGATCCAATAACCCGGGAAGGAGTTGAAATGTGTCCAATAAATGATGCTGAGTGAGACTCACGTGACTTAGGGTCGTTAAGACATTGAGGGGGACTTCTTCGCTGACTCAAAATCATGTATTCTTCCGTCTTACACTCGGGAAATGTGGCGGTGGAATTTACGTACCGAGATTGTCAAATAGGTCGAACACCGTAAATGTGAGTAAATCGAGATCGACCACGTATTTGTAAACACGTTAATCCCTAGGCAATTCTTTACCCTAAAACATATTAGTAAATTAGTGTAGTTAATTTAAGTTATATTAGTATTAGTTTAATTAATTAAATACATTTATTTTTCACCTAGATAAAATTAGGTCACGACAAACGCGGTATTCGATAGTAACAACATCAATCCCTGGGGATAGGATAACCCGATCTTAACGATCATACTATACTAAAACTTTAACCTCGTACACTTACGAGTAGTCATATACTTCGAGGGTGTAAATCCTCAGCGTACATATATATAAAAGAACATATATATAAAAGAAGTGGGAGATCCAAGGGTTAGGAATTTACTTTATTGGGTCAAGGGGTCAAGCCCATAAGAAAAGTTATATAATTGAGTTATCCAATAATTAGCTCACACCACAATATGAATTTCTACATAATTGCTTCTCTCTCAGGAATCCATATAACTTTAAAAAAAAATAAAAAATTAATAAAAATAGTTTAAAATAAATTATAATTTCTTAAATAATTATATGCTCTATGAGCTCGGGCAGGCCTAAGAGTTTTTCTTTTAACTATCATAGATAATTAAACCATATCATTTGCTAATTTAATATGGAATAGAAAGGCAAAAATAAAAATTTAAACCATATCATTTGCTAATATTTTCTTGAACTTACTTTTTAGAATAAAAATTAATAATTGGACAAAAATTTACTCTTAGTCAGAAGAAAAAAAATAAAATCATTTCCTGCTGCAGAAATAATATCTTAGTATTTATATAATAAAAAGTGTTGGCCTAGTGGAATACCCAAGAGGGGGGTGAATTGGGTAGTACTAAAAAATTAATTCAAATAATAACACTTCAAAAATTAAATAATTAATTTTATCTTAAAATTAATTATTATCTTTATAGTAATGGATAAGTGTAATAAGTTCTAGGTGCACACCCAAACAACACAAGATAAAATAAAGGAAATAAGCAATGCAGTACACACCAATATATCCTGGTTCATCAAACTACTCTTGGCTAATCCAGTCCTCCGAACCCCACAGAGATTCGCACCCACTAAACTCAAGATTCTTTTACAGGTAGGAACCAAACTCTCACAATGATTTTTTACCCAGTAAGAATTGAACCGTTACAAAATTAACTCAAAACAATTCTATCCAGGAAGAATTACTACCTCAATCTCTTTACAGGAAGAGACTGAAACCGGCTACCCTTTGATTAAATACCCCAACGGTATTTAATCTGTCACATTACTCTCCAATACAATTTGATAAGTAGATTATCTCACTCGAAACTTCTACCACCCCAGATAAATTAAAACTCGATTAATATCCGAAATCTAGTGATAGAAAAGTGTGAGATTGAAAATATAATTTTAAACAAAAGATGGGTAGGAAATAATTGAGCACATAATCAGATTCAATAAATTATTTATAAAATATTATTTTCAATAAAAATCAGAAACAATTTCTAAATATCAATTTCCATAATTAAACAAGCAATGCAATATAGAAAGTAATTGGAAAGATCTCATCAGAAATCCACAGAAAAAATAAATAGAAAGATGTTACTTCAGATCCGATTGCAGCAAAGATTAATTGCTAATGATTCTCAAGATCGTCTCTTAGAATAACTCTCACAAAATCTCAGTATGATATCTCTTAGAACAACTCAATATGATCTCAAATCTTTAAGCTATCTTAATCTATGTTTTTTATATATGAAAAACGCAAATCTATATATATAGGAAATAAATCAACACTCTAATGGCTAGTTTCCATGTATCATGACACTTAAATGCTCTCTTAGACCTCGTATATCATTATGACTTCTTTTTTATTCAATTCACTTAATTACAACTTTTAAAGCTTTCCCCTAAATATTTCTCAATCTCAATTAAATAGAATAAAAACAATTTTAAGCACCAAATTGAGAAATATTCAAACTTAATAACCAAATCAATATGAATTAAATAATAGATGTGACATATCTTAAATATCATAAAATTCCTAAAATCTCTCACAAATTCCAACAAAAAACGGCTACTTTTAGATATAAATTCGGAATCCTCAATATCCTGAAACAATGCCATCAGTTGACCGCTCTATTCAGGATTTAGCCAAGCCAAATATTTTGCGTCCATCGATTGACCTATCGGTCGACTTGGAGATTCAGAGAGTTTCATTTCTCTGTATCGGTCGACTTACCTGTCGATTGATCAATTCAGCAAGTTTGTCTTATACGCTTCGGTCAACTTATCAGTCGACTCCTCATTGCTAAACACTTTTCTCTAATTCGTCTTTAATACATTCTCATTTCCGTTTTCGCCCCTTTAACTAATTTCTTTTCTCAATTAGCTCCACTAACTTTTTCAAATTCTATTTTAACCATTTTCAAATATTACTTTTCAATAACACAAATGAGCAAATAATTTCATCTTATCAAAACACACATAAACAATAAAAACTTTTTGTGCTGTGTGTATTCCTAATTGGGATATTAAGAGTTGAAATTCACCTGAGTTGTTTTTCCTAATTTCTTCAAACTCTTAATTCTTATCATTTTTGTCATCATCATTTAGCATCCATTTATAATTTGTCATCGCATCTTTATTACTGGAACTTAATTAACTGAAACACTTAATTAAATCGTTAGTTCCACCAAAATATCAACACTTAATTGTTTGTTAAATTATATCTTAGGATCAACAATATGAATGGACACAAATTATCTTAATAAATTTTAGCTGTTCTTTGTCTTTAGAGATGAAAAAGGGTTTGGGTTGATCTAAAAAATTAACATAGATATAAAAAGTATATATCTTTTTTCTAATTTTATATATCTTATACTTGATTGAGGAGAGAGAATAATTGTTTTTTGTATAATTGATGAGAGATAATATATTTTTTCTACATGTATAAATTTATAAAATTAGTATATGGACAATAAAATTTAAAATTTAGTGCAACAACAACTAAGTCTTTGTCCCATTTATGTAGGGTCGACTACATAAATCCATTTACTCCACAGAGATCGATCAAGAACCATCACCTCCGTCAGATTTAATGTCACCAAATCATTTCTAATAGTCTTGTCGCACGTCTTCTTAGGTCTACCTTTTCCTCTAGTGGTCCCCTGAACTTGAACTAAATCATTAAAATTTAAAATTTAGAAATAATTTTAAAAAGCTAAATTTATGAAAATTAAATTTAAAATAATATAAAAAATATATATATAATATACAAAAATTATGAATATTAAATTTACAAAAAAATTACAAATAATATATCAGATATTAAATTACCTATATTAAATTTACAAAAATTATAAAAATAATATAGATATTAAATTTATAAAAATTATACAAATAATATATGCACATTGAATTTGGTAATAATTTTAAACATTAAATTTAGAAAAATTAAATTAAAAAATCATATAAAATAAAAATATAATATACTAAAATCTCATATCGAAAATTACAAAAATAATATATGGATATTAAATTAAGTAATAACACTAAAATATTAAATTTATAGAAATTTAACAAAAGAAATAATATGAAAGAGAAGATATAATATACAAAAATTATGAACATTAAATTTACGAAAATTATAGAACTAGTATATTGAATTAAATTTATTAATAATACTTAAAACTTTATAAAAATTAAATTAAAAAATAGTAAAAATTATAAAAATATATAATACATGAAAAATATGGACTTTAATTTACAAAAATCATAGAAATAATATATTTTCATTAAATTTAGGAATAATGAAAAAATATTAAATTAAAAGAATAATATAAAAGATGAAATATAATATACAGAAATTATTGACATTAACTTCATGAAAATTATAGAAATAATTTATGCGTATTAAATTTAGTAATAATACTCAAATATTAAATCTATAGAATTAAATTAAAGAAACAGTGTAAAAGATTAAAAAATAATAGATGAAAATTATGAATATTGAATTTACGAAATTTTTAAAAATAGCGAATGGACATTAAATTTAGTAATGATATAGAAATATCAAATTTACAGAAATTAAATTAAAGGAATAATATAAAATAAAAAATATAATATACAAAAACTATGGACATCGAATTTACAAAAATTATAGAAATAATATATTAATATTAAATTTAATAATAATATTGAAATATTAAATTTATGAAAAATAAATTAAAGAATAATATAAAAGAGAAAACATAATATAAGAAAATTATGGATATTAAATTTACAAAAATTATAGAAAAAATATATTCACATTTCTATAATGAAACATCAAATTTACGGAAATTATATTAAAAAATAATATTAAAATAAAATAATATACAAAAATTATAGACACAAAATTCATCAAAATTAGAGAAATTATATGTGGACATTAAACTAATAATATTGAAACATAAGTTTAAAAAAAAATTATGGCCTTTAAACACAGATCATATGCTAATTTTCCTATAAATCATCTCTTGGTACCTAGATGATTGACAAAAAGTTGATAGAGAGATGCTAATCAATTGATTTTCATCGATATATAAAAACTAAAAAATATATATAGAAAATTATTGATATTTTTTTATTTTTTACAAAAATACTTAAAATCTTATTTTTATTTTGTTTTAAAAACAATTTTCTTTTTTAAGTTCAAAACCAATATGAGGTTGATATTTTATTAACTGATTTTTTATGATTTCAATAATATAGAAACTAGTGTATCTTGTCTATATAAAATTTTGAATCGGATTGAGTTATCAAATAATTAATCAAAATACGAGTTTTCGAGTAACTATTTCTCCTTAAAACAAGGAATGTTTATAACGTTCCAAAAAAAAATATTAATAAAACATTTAAATCAACTTTTAACTTTATTAAAAGATTTTGTGGTCTAAATAATTTACATTTTTATTTGAATTTATGGGTTAAAATCCCAAAAAATTGGAGCATAGAATATTTTATTAACTTATATAAATATGGAGTATAGAATATTTTATTAAATTATATGAATTGAATTACATATAATTGAAATAATAATTCAATTATTTAATATATTAATTTAATTTTGACTCTCCCAAAAAACACTAGTATATATTTTAATACACGTTATTATACAAAAATCACTAAAAACAAAAAGGATTATAAGAAAAGAAATAGATTTAATTAATTACTTAAACAATTATATATGGATAAAGATTTAGTCAAATATACAAAACATGTGGTGGATTCCTTCTTTGGAGGGGAAGTTGTTTCAGTAGAGTGACTTTCGGTGGAGGGGTAGATACCGTTAATACTAGAACTCACCATCTAAATTCGGCCATTCTCTATAAAAACCCATACTTATCCTCAATAATCTCATCCTCATAATTTAACGATTTTCTTTTCTCTTTCTCTAGAGACTAGAACTTAGAACTCATTATCTATCGAACTCGAACAAGTCTATTCTCTTCTAAGATTGGAATTTTTCATCATGCCTGCCGCCGTAATGACCATCACGGGCAACGCCGCCGATTTTCCGGCGAAACTCAGCTGTCAGGTGATGATCTGCACCATTATTGCAGCTTTCGGTGGCCTCATGTTCGGCTACGAAATTGGTATTTCAGGTATGATAAAAGAAAAAGCTAGGGTTATTAGATTTGAGCCATTAGGGTTTTGAAGGAAAAGTTAATTAATATTTATTGGGCATGATCAATGTTCTTGATCTCAGTCAAGGAAAAAATAAGATTTATATTGAGATCCGAATAATCCGGTTTCATAGGGTTAGATTTCTATTTTTCTGGTTATATTGTTAGTATTTTGAGAGCAAAAACATAGAATCAAAAAATTATATTTTTCTACTTTCCTTGTATTAAAATAAAAAAGAGTAACAAAAGAATTTGGTTTTTAATTTTTTCTGTTTCAGAAAATAATGGAAGACAATAAATTTCTTATATTGTAACAACATATACACGCATATGTTTGATATGCTTATTAAGTAATCTTTTTCTCAGATTTATATTTTTACTCCTAAAAAACTGATTTTTTTTTTTTTCTTTCTAGATCTCATTTATTTCAAAATTTCAAGATCTTCGGTTCTTGTTTTAGTTCTTTTTTTTAATCATTTGGTATTTTGTAGGGGGAGTAACGTCGATGGATGATTGCCTGATAAAATTCTTCCCGGTGGTGTATGAGAAGAAGCACCACACTAAGGATAACAACTATTGCAAGTACAACAGCCAGAGACTCCAGCTTTTTACATCTTCACTGTACTTGGCTGCCATTGTCTATTGTTTCATAGCCTCCAAGACTTGTCGGAGATTAGGCCCAAAACCCTCCCTCTTTTTCTTCATTGGTGTCATTTGCAATACCGCGGCGATGAATCTTCCCATGCTCATCGTGGGAAGGCTTTGTCTTGGCGCCGGAGTTGGATTCGGTAACCAAGTAAAAAAAAAAAGGGTTTCCATCAAATAATTATGTACAAAATCTTAACCATAGATTTAGTTTGTATGATTTTGAATTTCAATTTTGTAATAAATATAGAGTATTCATTAAATATTTTTTAAATAAATTTCAATTATAATCAACTAGATAAATACCAAGTATTCCACTAAATATCTTTCGAATAAATTTCAATTGCATTCAACAAGATAAGAGTTCTATTTTACTTGGATCAATTTTAATATTTAATTTTGAATCTCATAATTTTATAATATCAAAATTATATTATCAAAATATGATACTAAATAATAAATTAACTTATAATTAAAAGTCTAACTATAACATAAAATGAACAAATAAAATCCAGAAAATACTTAAAATTCAAGTATAAAACGAAATTTAAAATTAATTTTTTTTTAAGTAACCAACTAGTTATAGTTATATGGTTATAATTTTTAAAACCTAGACTTCTTGTTTGTATATCCTTATATATACGTTGGACTCTTTTTTAACAAATTAAAATGACAGGCGGTGCCGTTATTCATATCAGAAATAGCGCCAGCACGTTACCGAGGAGGATTGAACATCTGCTTCCTACTCCTAATCACAGTCGGAATCCTTTGCGCGAACATAGTCAACTATGTGACATCAAATATCCACCCCTACGGTTGGCGGATCTCCCTCGGCGGTGCCGCCATCCCAGCCATATTCCTCGGCCTTGGCTCCCTCCTCGTCCACGAAACCCCCACCAGCCTCATAGAGTGCGGTCATAAGGAAAAAGGTGTCCAGATTCTCAAGAAGATCCGTGGGGTTGACAACGTGGACACCGAGTTCAATGAGATATTACATGCAACTGAGGTGGCCAACAAGATTAATCACCCCTTCAGGAGTTTGATGAAGATATCGGGTCGCCCTCAACTGGTTTGCAGTGCGATTCTTCAGGTCTTTTTTAATTTTGAATTTTGAATTATTTTGTTTTGGAATTAGTTTTTCCTTGACTTTTTCTATAATAATGCAAGTAGTATTAAGTTTTTTTTAAGAAATAAATATATAAAATACTTGGTTTTTAAATTGTGAAATTTATTATATTTTTCTTTTGAACAATTCACTTAGAATTATTATAATTTTTTTATAATAAGTAGTAACAAGTATAATATATTATATTTTTAATAAATTTATTAGAGATTCTCTTTTTAAATGTTCTAAAATAAGTTAAAATTATTTTAAATAATTAGTCTCTTTTATTAGTTTCTTTACTTGATTTTCGATGAAGATATTATAATAAATTAAACTATACTTAATCACTATTAAAAAATTGCATAGGACAATAATTTTAGTACATTTTATTTTTATCATTGTATATGGATTTAAGGTGTTTTAATTTATGTTCAGGTTTTCCAGCAATTCACCGGAATAAACGTGATCATGTTTTATGCGCCGGTGCTCTTCCAGACGATGGGGCTCGGGAGCGACACCGCACTTATGTCGGCGGTGGTCACCGGTTCCGTCAATACGCTGGCGACTTTGGTTGCCGTATTTTTTGTTGATAAAGTGGGGAGGAAAACTCTGCTTATTGAAGCCACCTGCCAAATGCTCGTTGCCTAGGTTTTCCTTTGCCTCCTAAATTGAGATTTTTTTTAATTATGGTTATTACAACCTCATTTAAACAATAATAAATTAAACTCTAAGATAAAATAGATTTTTCTCCCTTTAATTGGTCTAATTTTAAAAGTAAAATGTCACTTTTTTTCTTTGAACAAAAATATTGTAATCCATACATTTTTTTGTTATAAGAATCTAATCAAGAAAGTAAAATTTTAAAATTATAAAAATTATTTCTCACAAAAATAATTATTTTCAATTTCAAATAACATTAAATTAGTAATATTTTTAAAAGTATTTAAATAATTTTTCTAAATTATTTGAAAATTAAATGACGAAATACATTTATTTTCTTGTGTGTTTAAATAGTTAATTACTGGTGGAATTCTCGCGGTTCACTTGAAATCCAGCAATGTCATTCCCCAACCTTATGCCTACGGCGTCCTCATCATGATCTGCATCTTCGTTGCCGGTTTTGCTTGGCCATGGGGCCCGCTCGGCTGGCTTATCCCTAGTGAAATATTCCCTCTCCAGACACGTACCGCCGGGTTCTTCATCGCCGTCAGCACGAACATGATCTTTACATTCATCATCGCCCAGGCTTTTCTTAGCATGCTTTGTACCATGCACTCCGCCACCTTCTTCTTCTTCTCCACCTGGATTGTGATCATGGGCATTTTCGCCGCGCTTTTGCTGCCGCAGACTAAGGGTATTCTGATTGATGAGATGGACAATAGGGTATGGAAGAAGCATTGGTTCTGGAAAAATTATTTCGATGCAGATGAAGTGGATGTTGAGGGAGAAGACATAAAAAAACCATCAAGTTTTGTAGTTTTTCCTTTGATATTTTGATTTTTCTTTTTTTTTTTAGTCATTTTCATTTTAAAAAAGGAAAAGAAAAGAAAATTCTTAGAGGGCGAGTTAGAACCAGCAGGTCTAGACCATTTATTACCTAAATCTAGGATGTCTACTCTTGGGTGGAAGAAAGAGCATAGGAAGCAGCCCCTGCTTTCCAATCCTTTCATTCAAAACTTTCATCTCGAAATTATGGCTCATTATAATGGATGAACCGTTTGTTGCAAGAATTTAAATGTCAAAAGTGTTTATTAATTGGATTTTTTGTGGATATTTTTTTATCGGTTTTTTTACTTTTTATTTTTCGACGGGATGATATATTTTATTTTTGGTCTTTTATTTTAATGGTCATTTACTTATGGAAAAATTATTTGGTATATATTTTTTTTCTCAAAAAAATTGTTTTTCTTATAATTAGAGGAAAATTATAAAAATCATTAATAAGAGTTTTTCTTCACTTGGAGAGGAAACTTTTAGAGAAAATATCATTTTGTGCGAGATAAAAATTGAGGGACAAAGCTCATTGATAGATAACTTAGAGAGAAAAAAGAGTCACGAGAAAAATAAATTCCCCATGGAGTGGAATTTGGAAGGATGGGTTTAAGAGATGACTTCATTAAACATGTTTTGGTTTTTTTAAATTTGACAAAAATAAAATGAAATTAATTCTAAAAAATAAAATAAAAATGTATATTCATTTCATTAATCCATATTTCAATCCAAAAGATAATGGAGGAATAAATAAATAAATAAATAAATAAAACCCTTTAACCGTAAAAATAATAATAGTAGTAATAGTAAAAATATATCTGCATGGCATACAGAATACATAGACATTTTAGGTGCATAATTATTTCATATTATAATACCCAAGAAGGTTAGTTTGGATGGTAAAATGTTATATCTTTTTTTTTGTCAATTAGGATTTGATCATCCTAGGGAGCACTCCAAAAGTAAAATCCTAAATGCACCACAGTCTCCAGCTTTTTATGTCTTCATTGTACTTGGCTGCCATTGTCTGTTGTTTCATAGCCTCCAAGACTCGTCGGAGATTAGGCCGAAAATCCACCATGCAGTTGGCCTCCCTCTTTTTCTTCATCGGTGTCATTTGCAATACCGCGGCGATGAACCTTCCCATGCTCATCGTGGGAAGGCTTTGTCTCGGCGCCAGAGTCAGATTCAGTAACCAGGTAAAAAAAAAAAGGGGGGGTTTCCATCAAATAATTATGAACAAAATCTTAACCATAGATTTAGTTTGTATAATTTTGAATTTCAATTTTGTAATAAATATCGAGTATTCATTAAATATGTTTTAAACAAATTTCAAATATAATCAACTAGATAAATACCAAGTATTTCATTTAATATCTTTCGAATAAATTTCAATTGCATTCAACTAGATAAGAGTTTTATTTTACTTGGATCAATTTTAATATTTAATTTTGAATCTCATAATTTTATAATATCAAAATTATATTATCAAAATATGATATTAAATAATAAATTAACTTATAATTAAAAGTCTAACTATAACATAAAATGAACAAATAAAATCCAGAAAATATTTAAAATTCAAGTATAAAACGAAATTTAAAATTAGTTTTTTTTTTTTCGAAGTAACCAACTAGTTATAGTTATATGTTTATAATTTTTATATCCTTATATATATGTTGGACTCTTTTTTAACAAATTAAAATCACAGTCAGAATCCTTTGCACGAACATAGTCAACTATGTGACCTCAAATATCCACCCCTACAATTGGAGGATCTCCCTCAGCGGTGCCGCCATCCCGGCCATATTCCTTGGCCTTGGTTCCCTCCTCATCCACAAGACCCCCACCAGCCTCATTGAGCGCGGTCACAAGGAAAAAGGTCTCCAGATCCTCAAGAAGATCCGTGGAGTTCATAACGTGGACACCAAGTTCAATGAGATATTGCATGCAACTGAGGTGGCCAACAAGATTAATCACCCCTTCAGGAGTTTGATGAAGAGATCGAGTCACCCTCAAGTAGTTTGCAGTGCGATTCTTCAGGTCTTTTTTAATTTTTAATTTTGAATTATTTTGTTTTGGAATTAGTTTTTCATTGACTTTTTCTTTAATAATGTAAGTAGTATTAAGTTTTTTTTTTTTTTTAAAAAATAAAAAAAAAAAAATCTTGGTTTTTTAATTGTGAAATTTATTATATTTTTCTTTTAAACAATTCACTTATAATTATTATAATTTTTTTTATAATAAGTAGTAACAAGTATAATATATTATATTTTTAATAAATTTATTAGAGATTCTCTTTTTAAATGTTCTAAAATAAGTTAAAAATATTTTAAATAATTAGTCTCTTTTATCAGTTTCTTTATTTGATTTTCGATGAAGATATTATAATAAATTAAACTATACTTAATCACTATTAAAAAATTGAATAGGACAATTATTTTAGTACATTTTATTTTTTTCATTGTATATGGATTTAACGTGTTTTAATTTATGTGCAGGTTTTCCAGCAATTCACCGGAATAAACGTGATCATGTTTTATGCGCCGGTGCTCTTCCAGACGATGGGGCTCGGGAGCGACGCCGCACTTATGTCGACAGTGGTCACCAGTTCCGTCAATACTCTGGCGACTTTGGTTGCCATATTTTTTTGTGGATAAAGTGGGGAGGAAGACTCTACTTATTGAAGTCGCCTGCCAAATGCTCGTTGCCCAGGTTTTCCTTTGCCTCCTAAATTGAGATTTTTTAATTATGGTTATTACAACCTCATTTAAACAATAATTAATTAAACTCTAAGATAAAATAGATTTTTCTCCCTTTAATTAGTCTGATTTAAAAGTAAAATATCACTTTTTTCTTTGAACAAAAATGTTTTAATCCAGACATTTTTTGTTATAAGAATATAATCAAGATAGTAAAATTATAAAAATTATAAAAATTATTTCTTGCAAAATAATTACTTTCAATTTGAAATAACAATAAATTAGTAATATTTTTCAAAAGTATTTAAATAATATTTCTAAATCATTAGAAAAATAAATGACAAAATACATTTATTTTCTTGTGTGTTTAAATAGTTAATTACTAGTGGAATTCGGTGGTTCACTTGAAATCCAGCAATGTCATTCCCTAACCTTATGCCTATGGCGTCCTCGTCATGATCTGCATCTTCGTGGCCGATTTTGCTTGGTTGTGGGGCCCGCTCGGTTGGCTTATCCCTAGCGAAATCTTCCCTCTCCAGACGCATACCGCCGGGTTCTTCACCGCCGTCAGCACGAACATGATCTTTACATTCATCATCGCCCAGGCTTTTCTTAGCATGCTTTGTACCATGCTCTCTGTCACTTTCTTCTTCTTCTCCACCTGGATGGTGATCATGGGCACTTTCTCCATGTTTTTGCTACCAAAGACTAAGGGTATTCCGATCGATGAGATGGACGCCAGGGTATGGAAGAAGCATTGGTTCTAGAAAATTTATTTTGATGCGAATGAAGTTGATGTTGAGGGAAGAGACATAAAAAACCATCAAGTTTTGTAGTTTTTCCTTCAATATTTTGATTTTTTTTTTCATTTTCATTTTAAAAAAAGAAAAGAAAAGAAAGCTCTTAGAGTGCGAGTTAGAACCAGCAAGTCTAGATCGTTTATCACGTACATCTAGGTTGTCTACTATTGGGTGGAACAAAGAGCATAGGAAGCCACCCCTACTTTCCAAACCTTTCATTCAAAATTTCGTCTAGAAACTGTGGCTCATTATCATGGATGAACCGTTTGTTGCAAGAATTTAAATGTCAAGAGTTTTTATTAATTGGATTTTGGTGGATATTGTTTATCGATTTTTTTACTTTTTATTTTTTTGTTGGATGATATATTTTATTTCTGGTCTTTTATTTTAATGTCATTTACTTATGGATAAATTATTTGGTTTATAATTTTTTCTCAAAAAAATTGTTTTTCTTCTAATTAGAGGAAAACTATAAAAATTATTAATAAAAGTTTTTCTTCACTTGGAGAGGAAACTTTTAGAGAAAATGTCATTTTGTGGGAGATAAAAATAAATATATAGGGACAAACTCAATGTGAGATAACTTAGAGAGAAAAAAGAGTCATGAGAAAATAAAAATAAATTTGACAAAAAAAAAAATTCTTAAAAAGAAAATAAAAATGTATATTCATTTCATTAATCCATAATAGTAAAAATATATCTGCATGGCATACAGAATACATAGACACTTTAGATACATAATTATTTCATATTATAATACTCAAGAAGGTTAGTTTGGATGATAAAAGGAGGTATTTTTTTCGGTCAACTAGGGAGCACTCCAAAAGTAAAATCCTAAATGCATCAGACCGATATGTGTAGGAGTGTGCCCTTAAAATCACTTGATAAGGTGATTAGACAAGGTGCAAGTAAACTGGGTCGGACACAATCAAAAGTTCAAAATGGTTCTGAGGGTTCAATTATGTTCGGGAAAAGTGTTAGGCACCTCAATATATCTAATTAAAATGTTACATAATATCCATTTGAGTATAATTAATCTAAGTTAAGTGAGGAAAAATGAAAGAAAATTTATATAATTTTTTTAACCAAGAGAACCCCCTCAGGTGTGATATGTGTATTCCATGATCTCTCAGTCTGTGTACCCGAAAGAACCAAGAGGATATGATTAAGTAAGAAATCCCTAGTCCAATTATATGTATGTTTTACTAATAACATAATTCCTTGTAATACTTGATTGAAATCTCTTCTCAATTATCATGCTACTTTGACCAGATGTTTGAGTGAATTATACTAAAGCGATCACATGGGTCACGTCTCCTTTTGCTAAGAGTCATAGATCATTTCTTGCATACTCATATATTCATATGTATATCCCACTATACTCAATTAATATATTTGAAGACTTGTGACTAGAGAACAACACTTAGTATTATCAAAGTATAGAAACCCATATATATAAAATACAACACCTCAAGTTCAAATGTCAAGAATACAATCACACCTCAGATATTTTATTTTGACGTGAGCAAAATTACTACATAGGATATCAAGAATGATCACGTTCGGTCTCTCACTACTTTTAGTAAGTCTCGTTGCAGATGTTTTAGTATCTCGTACTAATGCATTAAAACTCACCACTCTCAAAGAGAGAACATCGGATCAAGGTAGCCTAAATTAGAATATCGAGTTACCAAACGTCTGTAGTCTATTCCTATTTCGTCATATTAAATAATCGGATATTCTAAGCAACATCGAAGGTCTACAATGATAATGATACAATTATAAGAATAATATCAAGAATATATTTTATTCGTACTTGAAGTTGTTTTACAGGTACAAGTCTTAAATGTAGTATTACAAGATTAACTATAAGGCTTACATCAAACATTTAAAGTGAAATTATTTGTCTGCAGATTTTCTAATAGTTCACGGGAATAAACATAATCATGTTCTAAGCATCGATGCTCTTTCATACGATAGGGCTTGGAAGTGACGTTGCGCTGATGTCCGCGGTGGTCACTGACTTCGTCAATAAGACGGCAACGTTGGTTGCCATGTTTTTTGTTGATAAAGTGGGAGGAAAATTCCACTTATTGAAGTCGGCGACCAAATGCTCGTTGCCCAGGTTTTCTTTTATCTCCTAAATTGAGCTTTTCTAATTATGGTTACTGTAACCTCATTTAAACAAGGGTTAATCACCCTCGACCCCATGGTGTAATCCCCTCAATGCGGCCCACTAGCCAAATGCCTTTTGGACAAAATCCTTTAAATGGTATAATCTCAGAGTTTAATTTATTATTGTTTAAATAAGGTTGTAATAACCATAATTAAAAAAGCTCAATTTAGGAGGCAAAGGAAAATCTGGGCAATGAGCATTTGGCAGGTGGCTTCAATAAGCAGAGTCTTCCTCCCCACTTTATCAATGAAAAATACGGCAAAGTCGCCAGCGTATTGACGGTACCGGTCACCATAGCCAACATAAGTGTGGTATCGCTCCCGAGCCCCATTGTATGGAAATGCACTGGCCCATAGAACATGATCATGTTTATTACAGTGAATTGCTGGATAACCTGCACATAAATTAAAACACGTTAAATCCATATACAATGGAAAAACAAAATCGGATGTACATTATTAATATCTTCATGGAAAATCAAGTAAAGAAACTAATTATTTAAAATATTTTTAACTTATTTTAGAACATTTAAAAATAGAGTCTCAAATAAATTTATTATATAAAAAAATTATAATAATTATAAGTGAATTCTTTAGAAGAAAAATATAATAAATTTCACAATTTAAAAACCAACTATTTTTATTTATTTTTTTCTTAAAAAAAAAAAAAACAAAACTTAATACTACTTACATTATTAAAGAAAAAGTCAAGGAAAAACTAATTCCAAAACAAAATAATTGAAAATTAAAAATTAAAAATTAAAAAATACCTGAAGAATCGCACTGCAGACCAGTTGAGGGAGACTCGATCTCTTCATCAAATTCCTGAAGGGGTGATTAATTTTGTTGGCCACCTCAGTTGCATGCAATATCTCATTGAAATCGGTGTCCACGTTATCAACCCCACAGATCTTCTTGAGAATCTGGAGACCTTTTATCTTGTGGCCGTGCTCAATGAAGCTGGTAAGGGTCTCTTCGACGAAGAGGGAGCCAAGGCCGAGGAATAAGGCCGGGATGGTGGCACTGCCGATAGAGATTCACCAACCGTAGGGGTGGATATTTGAGGTCACGTAGTTGACTATGTTCATGCAAAGGATTCCGACTGTGATTAGGAGTTGGAAGCAGATGTTCAATCCTCCTCAGTAACATACTGGCCCTATTTCTGATATGAATAGCAGAACCGTATTAGAATATTTCATATATACAAAAGGAATGTTTCCTTTTATATATTTGGAATTATGTCATTACCTAATTTAATTTAGTAATTATGTTGTTTCCACATTTAATATTATGTTTCCTTTTATAATTCATCTCCCAACTTGTATTAATAGTGGAAATTGTTATCAATAACAATATACAAGTCATTTCTCTATTTGATAATAGTTATATGGTTATAATTTTTAAAAACTAGACTTCTTGTTTGTATCCTTATACATACATTGGGCCCCTTTTTAACAAATTAAAATGACAGGCGGTGTGTACCCGCAAGATGGAGCTCTATGAGGAGAATCCAATCTTGGATCTTGAGTAGAAGAAGAAGAGCCTGTGCTAGTGGCTTGGTGTTGTTAGCATCTAGTTGTTGGGAGGCTCGTTGGAGTGCTTTCTTGAAACATTTGGGGCTCGCTGTAGTGAGTTGTGGTGCGCCATAGATCGTAACAAGCGTTATCTCTCCAAATAAGTGTTTTGTCGTAGGCACGAACCCTTAACTTGCAGATGTATGGGGTTATTCTTGTTGGGCACAATGGGAAGTCATGGTGAATATGTACTTCTTTTTTTTTAAGGGGTAGTAAGCAAAGATTAAGACAAACAAGGACAATCTCGAGACCGAGATCTACAAAGAAAGAAAAAGTGAGGGACAAAAAGAGGGAGGATTTTCTTCTTCTTCTACTCAAGATCCAAGATTGGATTCTTCTCACGGAGCTCCATCTTGCGGGGGCATATTAGAATATTCCATATATACAAAAGAAAGTTTCCTTTTGTATATTTAGAATTATGTCATTACCTAATTTAATTTAATATTTATGTTGTTTTCATATTTAATATTATGTTTCCTTTTATGTTTCCCGTCATGGGTCACTACTTCCTTTCAACATCTAAACCACCATTCGTAAATAAAAACAAGACTTAAGTACAAAAGTGATAGACATACTAAATATGTGTTAAATGTATTTTCCATGCAATACTCCGCCTCATGTCTCGACTGATCCAACATAAAGTAAGTCAGTCCCGTCATTTCCTGCAAAAAAAAAAAAAAAAATCAAGATATAAGGCAAAACAAATCAAACACATGCTTTACTGCAGCCGTTTACACAAATCGAGGTTCGCCAACACCTAATTAAAAATCGATAATCAAAAGAAAAATTATTCAATCCTTGTATCAAATTAGAAAAATATATTGGCATTTAAGCTTGAATCACTGATAGGTGTAAATTACCTATCTGTTTTCAAACCAAATTTGTTAGTTTTCGAATATGTTTAGTACGTTTTTAATACGTTTTAATATATTTTTATTCTTTTTGTATTAAAACAGGTGTATGGGTGAAAATGTTTGGAATCGGAGCGCAAACGATCAATTCAGACCAAAAACGGTCGAAGAACGGTGGAAAAACAAGCAAGGAGGCAATATTATGAAAGAAGCCCACCGTCGCGGCGTTCAGACCATCGCCACGGCGATGAAAATGCAGAGAAGGGCTATTGATGTTGTAAACTCATCACCTAGATGGTGGGATTCACCGCCTAGGCGGTAAATGTCACGCCCTACCTCGGGCACTTGTCACTTGAGGCCGGGTGTGACGTCGACATGATGCTACCTGCTCAATTAACTATATACATACAGATATACATAAATACACGCGCTATTGTAAATGTTATTTTTTTTCTTTCCAAAATACCTTAACTTTCCACGATTCATATCTGACCGGCTCACCTCCAAAATGACCCTACCACCAGACTCTACCTAGTGTCAGTAGTAGACCGACTCCTAGCCGCAGTACTTGAAACCAAAATTTTTATCTTTGTACTATCTACATAATAAAAATATTTAATTTAATGGATCAAATAAAATTGATAAATACTACCTTTCAAAATATAATATTTTATAATCACATACCCGGCTGAAAATCCAATTCCATTTCCACCAATAAAATGTAGTAACATAAAGCTAAGCCCATATCGTATACCATATTGAAACCAATTTCCAAACTGTAACCCATACTAAAACCAATTTCCAAACTGTCACCCATATAATGAAATTATATATTTAACACACCCAAATATTATAACTACCTCACGATCGGGAGTTGCAACGGTACCGTACCACCCTCAGGTTTTGCACTCCTGACAGGTCAAACAATCACCTGCAAGACTAATCCTCTTAACAAGTCATAATATCAACAACCACTTGTCGGACTAACCCTCTGGCCAGGTCATAATATCAACAACCACCTACCGAACTAATCCTCCGGACAGGTCGTAGTATAATCAACCACCTGCCGGACTAACCCTCTGGACAAGTCATAATATAATCAACCACCTGCCAGACTAACCCTCCAGACAGGTCATAATATAACCAACCACCAGTTAGACTAACCCTCCGGACATGTCATAATATCAACAACCACTTGTCGGACTAATCCTCCGGAGAGGTCGTAATATAATCAACCACCTGCCGAACTAACCCTTCGGATAAGTCAAAATCATCCCGTCGGACATGCCCTCCTGACGGGAACAAAACTATGGCATAGTTGGACACACACAAAAAATTTCACATTTTTCCCTTTTCCAGTTTCACAAAATCCATATTTAAAACCCACTTAATCCATATAAGTCACAAAATCATTCATTTTCAAATCAACACATTTTTTTCCAAGAAACGTATTTCTCCACAATTTATACGAAAATAAGATTTTGTAAATTTATATAGAAGACAATACACTCACCTCGTTTTTCGCACTGCAAAAATACCGACGTTCAAAATCTACTGGGATGCTGGCGTTTGCAAACCTAATAACGATAAGGCCTAAATTAATATTTTATTTTAAACAACCCTAATAGGCAATGCATGGTCCTAAATTACGAAATTCCCCGTTCCCCAAATTTGATTATGTAAAATTACTATTTACCCCAATTCACGACATTAATATTTACTGTACAATATTTTTCAAATTAACAGTTGTAACATTACTATTGTCACGATTATTAATTTTAACAGTTAAGGAAATTTTAACGCTAAAAATTCAATTTTTAACAAAATTAGAAATCGGTCAAAATTTTACCTTTTTTACGAATGGTTGAATTTCACTATTTTCTGCCCAGGTCTTCACTGCTAAGCGATCTCACCGCTACGGCGATGCAACAGCAGTTCTGCATGCAAAAGCTCACTGCCGCGGCGATTGATCTCACCGTTGCGGCAACAATCGTCTTCTTCCCGTTTCTGGTTTCTGCTTCAACTTTCAGACAGTCGTTTCTTTCTCTCCCACCAACTCCGGCGACTCCCACATACCACGGCTGGACTACGGTCACCTACACACACCCTAACACAACACACACACACCGGTATACGATGAAACACACACACCGGACGAACACACCCCCACATTGCCGACAACTCCACACCTACCCACGCTCACATACCCACCGGCGACACCGCCAATCACCCACACACACACTTGCAACTCGTCGGACGACTACGTTCACCCCTGTCGTCGTTCAACAATAGCACCGATCACCTCCCCCCTCCACCGCCTGCACACACTCTGACGACCCAACAACCCAAACGTCAACCGACCGACTAACAACATGACACCCACGCTCTTCCTTTCTCTGTTTTTATCTTCTTTTCAAGTTTTTTGCATATATATGTGTATAGCGTTTATATATATATATATATGCGCAAGGTAATAGGGTTGTATTCATACCCCATTACTCATTTTTTTTTAATAATATTTTAGGGTTATTTACATATATCGCCCCCTAATTATCTTAAGTTTTTGTTTAAACCCAAAACAAAAACTTAGGTTTTGTAAAAATTGTGGATTAACCCCCTAAAATTTTAAATTGAATTTTATTTAACACAATCTACCCCGTTATTTTCTACATGTTTTAGAATGCAACTAAAATTAGGTGTATGCGAAAGTTAGGGTTTTACAGTGAAACTGCAGAATGTCCCCGAAATCCACCGCCGCGGCAAACATTGAACCGACATACCCACTGCCTAGGCAGTCAACTCTGCACAATTTGGATATTTTGTTTTAGATATTTTGCCTATTTAAACTCCTCTCCTCCCCTCTCATTTGCTTCGCTCTGGCCATTACAGCCCTTAGGGCTTAGTATAGAATATAGAGAGAGTATGGGGAGTGCTCAAACAAATCCAAAGGAGAAGATTACCACACGGAGAAGGAGAATCGATTGGTGGATGATTTTAGCGGCTAATCTTCGGATATCGGCTAAGTTCATCCGTTTTTCCTTTTATTTCTTATCTTCTATGTTTGTGTGAGCATGGTTAGCTTTGTTTCAATTGTATAAACAGCTATGACCATAGGCTAAACATGGATTGTAATAGGGATTAAAATATTATTTTATGAAAATGTACTTTTGGTTGAATTTGTGTTTCATTTATTGTTGTTGCTTATAATTTTGATTGTGTTTCCATGTTTCTATGATTATATGCTAATTTAGATATATTGAAAATACGGGGTTTAACAATCGGGAGAGATAACCCTGGATTCGAATTAGGGTAAACACAACATGACAATCTAACGACCCGGGAGGGCGTTAGATTGTGTGCAATCGACGGCGTTGGGGCGAGACTCACGTGGCCTAGAATCGTTAAGACGTTGAACGGGACTTCGGTGTTGACACGAAGTCACGTATTCCCCCGTCTTACAATCGGGAGTTTACGAACCGAGATTGTCGGATACGCCGAACGCCGTTAATGTTAACTAAAACGAAACCAAACGTATTTAAGTAAATAAAGTTAATCCCTAGACAATCTACTCCCCTAAACAATCTCAATATAGTATTTATAGTATAGTTAAGTTAATTAGTATTTTAGTTTAGTATTAGTATAAATTAAATACCATTTTTAGTCGCCTAGATAAAATTAGGTTATGACTATCGCAGTACTTGATAGTAATCTCAACCAATCTCTGTAGATACGATACCCAATTGAAAGGTCCATTATACTAAAACTTGATCCGTACGCTTACGGTGAAAGTGGCAACGCTTAAATTAGAGGCCACCAATCACCAATTGGGGAAAAACTCACACTTTAAGTTTTGGGAGTAGCCAAGATTATCAAACAAAGATCATAAAAAATAAAACAAGTTATGAATAGAAAAATAGTAATATTGCTATGGAAATTGAGCATACCTTGAATCGTTGGAGAGAGGAATGAAGGCGAGGTGACCATCATCGTACCAGTAGTAGGCCATGGTGGAATGATTGGGTAGAGGGTAAAAATCAAAGAGGATTGTAAAACAAATCACATAGTTTGCCTTAAAAAAAAAAAAAACACAATTAGACACCAAATTAAAAAACAAATGACAAATTGATCAAGACAGAAGAACTGGCATCCAAGAAACTGATTTGGTGAACCTTCCCATTTCCCAAAATATATATTTGTGGATTGCTCTCAGGGGAAGGCTGAGAGAAATTCAACATTGGGTTTCATAACCCGAGAAAGCTCATCATGCTGTGTAAACCATAGTTCATAGACAACATTTTTCAAACCCATATATAGAACACGAAGACCAAGAGAGATGAAGATCTTATTCAATGTATAGAAACAACAACACAGAGTCATCAACAAGAAAACTAACACTATCCATGTGCCACTACAATGCAAACCACATACATTGATATTTTGAAAAAATTAAGAGTATAACAAGCTTAGCAATCTAACCAAAACACAAGGTGATTTGGGTTTTTTTATTAGCAAGATAGAATCTGTTGAAACCAAAACAGTTCATATATGAATAAAAAAACACTTACAGACAAGCCAAGAAAAAAACCCAAAAAGACTTGTAATTTATAATGTAGCATATTACAATTACAACTGATTCTAGTTCTTTTTCTTCAGTATAATCATCAAGGGAATATATTCCCAGCTCTAATCGTAGTTGCAGCAACAAACTCAACATATATATATATATATATATATATATATATATATATATATATATCCCACAAGCACGTAGCAAAGGGTAAACGAAATTCAGTCATACCTCACCAGAGATGGGGCACCGCATTTATCTTCCAGCAATGTCTGAGAATAATGACACACTTAGTTAGTAAACAAGTAAAAAAAGCTTAGTTAGGGTAGATACGAAAGAATGAAGCAGCAGTAGATCTAAGAATTGACAGCCATGGACGTTATCCAAGCTCATAGCCATAGCCGATCCAGTGGATTTCATAGAGAAATCATGAGATCGAGAGGGCGAGAGGTGGAAAAGCAAAGTCGGAGGGTGAGGATTTTCAAATTTGAGATCGACGGCGATATCGGCGGCGAGTGCCTTCGTCTTCGTGACGGATCTAAAGCTTTGTCATGAAATCGGAGAGAGAGCGAGATTAGCCGTGAGATCGATGGCTCAAAGAAGAGGGAAAAAGAGCGAGACAGAGAGAGAGTGAGATATCGTGGGAATTGGGAGTGAGAGTGAGAGAGAGGCTCCTCCATGTCTAGGGTTTTTTAGAGAGAGGCTCTCAATGAAAGAGAAAGAAGCAAGAAGAGGTTACCAAAAAAAAGGCGAAAGATTTGGATGGGGGTGAGAACATAACATTTGGCCAATGCCTTTTTTTGGGAGGTTAAATTTAGCGCATTTTTACACAAGCACCAATTAATCTCACTTGTAAATAATAACTGTGATAAAATCTACAACCTATTATCATGGTTTATTAAAATAGTGAGATAAAAAATTTATCACATAATAAATTTTAAGCGAGATTATATCTCATTCATATTGTTACAATCATGGTATATTTAAAAAACGAAATTAATTATATTTAGTAAGCGTGATAAAAGGCTGTTTTCCAATAGTGAATTCAAATTCTTAGTCTGAGACTATTTTCAAAACATGACAAGCCCCGAGCCTATGTTGCGAAAATTGATGGGCCTCTCATCGGTGCTGATAGGAAGAAGAACAACGAGGAGACGAAACAAACACCATCGCTAACAATGAGAGCTGAGATCGAGAGAGAGGGCTGAGATCGAAATTGAGAGAAAGGGCTGAGATGTCTAAGGCGATTTCGTCGGCGATACAGCATTGGAGAGGAAAATGAGAAAAACTAAAGGGTTTGGGGTAGGTATCAAGACTAAAAGACTGAGAGTGAGAGTGTGGTGTGAGGGGAAAACCAAAACCAAAATGACCTATCTTTTTTTTTCCCACCAAATATGTGAGTGGGAAAGAAGGCACTCTTTTTTTGGGTGGGGTTAAGTTGGGCAAATATCAATTAATTTATTTTAATATATGTAATTAAATTATAATAGGACACAAAATTGTGCCTTGATATAATTTATGTTTTTAGGGCACTATTTTCTATCCTTTTATATTATATATAGATATTAATTTATTTAATTACTAATTAAATGTTATTGGGGCACTACTTTGTGTCCTTTAAATATTTGATAATAGGGCACAATACATATAGTGTCCCGAAAAATACTTTTATAGTGTACAATAACATATAGTGTCCCAACAAATTTATTTTTTTTGCGATACTTTCAATTTTGTACTCCAAAAAGTACCTTTATAAGCCACAATACATATAGTGTTCTACCAAATGTGCCCTTATAGACAGTTTTTGTTATTGTAGTGTATCTCACAACAATCATGAATAAAATGTTGAAAGTAATGACAATATATCACATTAAAAAATGCACAAAAAGTATTAACTATACTTGTAAGACCCGATTTTTGTATGTATATATTTTTATTTGTATTTTTATAACGTTAAAAAAAATATTGGGTCTAATGTGTTATTTAAAGTTTCAATTTAATTTTTTTGGGATTGATATGTTAATTTTAATTTGTCTTTAAAAGCTTTGGGGTTAATATATAATTTAAGAATTACTGATAAGAGTTTTAGGGTTGAATAAATATTTATAACATTATCTTTGAGTTATATATGTAATTGAAATAAAAATATCCTTCCATTCTTATCCATTGGAATTGAGATAAACTAAAACAAAAATATTAAATGGTGAGTGGATTTTTTTATGAAGCCACCTCAACATGAAAAAATGATGAGAAGGGAATGTGGAAGCCAAGGAAAAAAAAAAAAAAAAACATGCATAGAAAAATGGGTTGAGATGGATCTTGTCTATCATTTATATATGTGTATTTTCAGTATAGCTCAAGCCTTCATTTGTTCCCTCTCTCTCTCTCTCTCTCTCTCATGTAAGTCTCCTCTCACTCTTTTCTTTCTCATGTAATTAAGTGTTTACATATACACATATATGTGTGTACATATCGATGGTTACTATATATGTGTGTGTTCAACCTAGATATGCATGTAGAATCCCGGACCATAAGTGGGGGAGTTGTTGGCCATTTCCACTAGGGCAAACAACGAATCCCCGGCCACAAGTGGGGGAGTTGTTATTGACGATGATGATTATCGTCACGATATGATAGTTTATATTATGTATTGACTCCTACCATTGGAGATATTAAATAATTTTTACACTGATATCAACCTTAGATTGCACAGTTGTACAAGTTATGATACCTTTATAACTCTTAATCGTGAGGTGAAACGATCCTATGGTTAGTAGAAAATATGTATATGGTATTTTATTATATATTAAAGTAATTTAATTAGTTGATTTAAATGCATTTATTTTATTTTGATGATAGTTGTAGAATTTTATTTCTACTTAGTGTACGGTTATATTTATATTTTGAAAACGATGCTTGGTAAATATTAATCCATAAATTATTTTTAAATTTTAAAGACAGTACACCAATACATATTTTATCTCAGATACCTCAACTAGAGGCGAGTCCCCTATTGACGTTAGGTAGAGTTAGAGGGATGTATCGTTTTATTTTTTTAGGACTGATCAGGATGGGTTAGGATTTTGAACTTTTGCTATGGAATATATTGGGATATGTCTAATCTCGGAATTTTTAATTTTTAATATTAAATTTCAAACAATTATGTACGTACTATTCTGATTGAGCAATATCAAGTCGAGGGCACGCCTTTTATTATTTTCATCATAGTGGCTCAAAGGAAGCGTGGTGGTGGAGTGATATGTCTTTTATCTACTTCTCCATAAAAATAAAAAAAGGAAGAAATCAAGTGGCGGTATTGGAAAACTGGGTCGTTACAACATTACAAGTGAATGACAAATATTTTTAATAAAAAATATTTTAGCAAAACACACACACGCACTTGGGTGATGAAGAAGAATTTATCTTGCAAGACCAAAATAGAAACAATAACACAACTTAAAAAATAAAATCATTTGCTCAAACAGCATGAATCAAGTGTCACAAACGGGAGGATTTTGCTTGATTAAATTTTTCTTATTTATTCATATTGCCTTAAGTTGAAATATATTCCATTGTCAAATGGGTACTTATTCAGTGGAGATTAAGTATTGTGGCGATAAGTGTTTCTTGGCAATAAGGTTCTTATGGTAGGAAAGACAGTTGATGACAATTATGCAAAGAAAAGCTTTCCATAGCCAAAATCACCCAACCAATATTGCTCAAACCTCCACCTTGCGTGCTCCCCCATACTCGAATTCTATATTATTCACATACGCCTTAAAAATATAATGTTGAAACATGATTTTCAACACCCCAAACATATATATATATATTAAAAATCATTATATTCTTTTACATGAAAAATTGCATTAACTTTCATATAATACAGTAGTACTGAATTTTTTAAAAAAATTAATGTAACGCGTAGTTATATGAATAAAAAAAAAAAAAAAAAGCTTTTCAATTGCTATTAAGAACTCGAATTTTTTTGGTAGTCAAAATTTATTATTTAAAAGTGTCATTTTTTTATTTGTTGATTTTAATATACTTTTCTTTCAGTAAATATTTAAAATGCATTATCATAATCTTTTTAATTTTAATATATTTTTTTATTCAACTTTTAAATTTCTTGATTTGTTGGGGTGGGCTGTATATTGTGTAGCACTGCCCCACCAAAAATTCAATTCGGGTCCCAAATTCATGGTATTGGATGTGCCAGCTGGGCCTATGGAGCAAAAATCACAATTACTTTGAAAATTAATTCTCAGGGTAACAATCCACTATATCTAAAATTTATTTTCTGGGTAACAATCCTCTATATCGATTCTAATATCGTACGAAGCCATCTCAAAATTTCACACATGAAAACGTCTCTTGCTTTTATCCTTAAATATAGGGAAAATTACATTTTTGGTCCCCAAAGTATGGATATTATTTAGACCTTAAGATTTATTAAACTACACATTTGATCTCTTATGTTCCACATTTATTTCAATCATACAAAATTTAATATATAGTTAATCAATTTGGAAAAAATTAGATGGTGTGGAGCAAACTACCCATTTTATATGGATCAGGACCTTACAAAAGATTCCAAATCATCTATGATTAATTTTCTAAAGTATTCCAATATAAATATTTATATCAAGTATTTTAAAGGATAAATTGCCTTTTACTCTCTATACTTTTATTAACTATCACTTTATCCATTTTACTTTGATAAACTAACATCGTATAAGAAAAAGTCGAACATGACGTAATTATCATTTTATTTGGAATAAAAATGACAATACCAATCCCGATATTTTTTTTTCCTTTTCTTTTCTTTTTATTCCCTCTTTATTCCCCCCTCTTATTTGCAACCTAATTTGGGTTGCATATCCTCTTTCGGCACCGATCAATTTAACAAAGCAAAAGGTCTGCAACTCTGGTGATACTATGCTAGTGTAGACAAACGTCGACTACGATGACAATGAGGCCAAGGAGATGATATATGGAGACACTTTCCATATGCTCTTTCTACAAGAAAATGATAGAGGATACCAACAATGAGGTTGAAGAAAGACCCAAATCACAAACCCCGAAAAGAACTTACAGAAGCTTCCTGTTGATTATTTCTTATCACAATAAAACAAAATTGAATAGTAATCGTAAACATGCATGATTATTATAACACAACAATAAAGAACGATAATCGAATACGTACCTGTTTGGATTATCGCAGGAGATTGAATCTGTCACAGTGGATTACTAACTAGGTTTTCCTCCCTATGATCTAAATTATTGTGGTGACGGCTCTCAATGGGGAGAAACCCCTTAATTTAGACTAGGAAGTGAACCTAGTTATATATACTAGGGTTTCTCGTTGGGCCCTCTCATAACGGGTTTTAACGAAATCTTAAACCTACACTCACCACTTAACTGGGTTTCTACATAAAAGACGCCACAGTCCAAATCAAAATATAATCACTGATTATTTGGGCTATTTAAATAATAGATTATCCATTAACCCATTTTTGTAAAATAATTTATTCAATTAATGTTAGCCCACAAAATGTTTTCCAATATTCTCCCACTTGGGCTACATTATGAATAAATATAATTTTAAAAACCAAACTCTCAGGTTAATAATAGAAAAAAAAAATTATTTTTGGTGTGATCACACCTTTTTTGTTTAAAGAAATGATAGTCTATAAATAGCATCTTGATAAACTTATCCGGTCTAATATGATCTTAATATTGGATTATGGTGGTCTATATGTTAATCTCAACAAACATCAGACCCTTCATACTCACAAATATTTTTAACCATATCGACATAGATCGTAAGCCTAGTAGTATAGTAAGAAACCAATGCCAACATGTGATCATTATATATATGCATTGTTTCTTATCGGTCATCATTATAATTTTTTAACAAAATAAAATTGCTAATTGTAATTCCTCAACAAAATGAAAATGTTGTAATTTCTCAACAAAATGAAATTGTTAATTGCAGTTTCTAAATAAAATGAAACTACTGCAATTTCTCAACAATATGAAATTGTTAATTGTAATTTCTCAACAAAATGAAACTACTGCAATTTCTCAACAATATGAAATTACTTGACTTTAACAAGTCATCTGTCACTAATAATACATCACAAGATCTCAAAACAGTGATTTGTGACAACCAAAAGTATACAATTGTAATTCTTAAAGCACAATATTTTAAGACATCATATTGTATAATCAATTCAAATAATATAATATACAATAATGATGATCATCAAATAAATTTTAATTTTGCAAAACGCATAATAATAGTGGTCACAGCGTAATCATCGAAATAAAGAGAAATACAAAAGCTCACATTAAACTAGAGAATCAAAATACTCAAATAAGTATAAGTGACACGATATATAAGAATTTATTGCATCATCATAAACTCTCATTTGGGTAGAGTCTACAATAAACAATTATTCTTTAAATATGAAGATCAACAAGATAAGGAAAATAATATAACAATAGTGATAAATGCTTATACAATACAATCATCGAAATAAATGAGATTACAGAGACTCCCATTAAATCAAGGAATCAATTTAGAATTTGATTGTGGCGTTATTGTTGTTCACAACAAAAGAAAATTATTTTCACAAAAAAATTACAACTAGATCAAGTATGGGCAATAAGCAAAATACTCAATTAAGTATAGGCAATACAATATAAGTCAATTGTGTTATCATTAACTCCCCTTGGAGTAAAGTCTATAATAAACGATTGTTCTTTAATTATGCAGATCAACCAAATAAGAAAAAATTACAGATCTAAAAATTCATTCCCTTTGAGCAGATTGACTTTTAAATCCATATATTTCATTCAAAATATAATGAAACAAATAATTTTTCAAAATTCATTCCATTTGGGCAAACAAATTTATCAAATTATTTATCTCACATAATATCCTGAAGCAATTAAATTAATATGCACAATAACTCCTTTTGGGCAGATGAATATACAAATTAATCTAAAATTTTCCCAACAACAAAATAGGAATTTAAAAATTTGCAAACTATGTTGGTTAAATCACTTTGGTAAAATAACATCACCAATTCACAAGCAATCATTACAAATTGAGAAAATTAAACTAATTATATTGCCCAACAATTAAATTAATCTGCACAATAACCCCCTTTGAGCAAGTAAATGCACAAATTAATTTAAAAAAAAAATCATCAACAAGATAAGAACTCAAAAACTTGCAAACTATGTTGGTTAAATCACTTTGATAAAATAACATTAACAATTCACAAGCAATCCTTTCAAATTGAAAAAATCAAACTATACTGCCCAACAATTAAATTAATCTGCACAATAATCACCTTTGGGTAGATAAATGCACAAATTAATCTAAAAAAAATCATCAACAAGATAAGAACTCGAAAACTTGTAAACTATGTTGGTTAAATCACTTTGGTAAAATAACTTCACCAATTCACAAGCAACCGTTCCAAATTGAGAAAAATTAAATTATATTGCCCAACAATTAAATTAATCTGCATAGTAACCTCCTTTGGGTAGATAAATACACAAATCAATCTAAAAAAAATTTCATCTACAAAATAGGAACACAAAAACTTGCAAACTATGTTGATTAAATCACTTTGGTAAAATAACCTTAAAAATTCACAAGTAACCATTCCAAATTGAAAAAATTAAATTATATTACCTAATAATTAAATTAATCTGCATAATAATCCCCTTTGAGCAGGTAAACGCACAAATTAATCAAAAAAAAATATCATCAATAAAATAGGAACACGAAAACTTATAAATTATGTTAGTTAAATCACTTTGGTAAAATAATCTTAACAATTCATAAGAAACCGTTCCAAATTGAAAACATTAAATAACATTACCCAACCACAATAGTGCATATTAGCAATATATATGCATATGATCAAAATAAGATGAAGTACGTTACAAAATTTATTTTCAGTTATCAACGATCAATTATAGTTGCAAAAATTTGAACAACAATTTTACTGCACTTTGAAACTAATTATTATATTAGTCTCTATATAGAATAAAAAATTAAGGGCATGAAAATTGAAAAACTATAATTAATCATAATTAGTGTTTTTATGGGCTCCTTGATATGAACCTCAAAAGCCGAAAGTTGTAACTAAAAAGATCCAGTTGCTTGATATATTACATAGGTTCAAACACAAAATTAATATCTATATAATGAACCTAAACTTGGATCCCTGCCAAGATCTACTAGTCACAGTGATAGTGTTTCCGATTCAAGGCCTTCTCATATATTCATGAATAATTTATCCATATTAATAATTTCATCAGGCTTGTTAATTAATAAATAATTGATGGTCCAACAGGCCCATCAGAATATATGTATGACCCATTAAACACTTTAAGACCTAGGCAATAGAAGAAGAAATTCATGCGAAATTGTACAAAAACAACTCAATACTTTTTTTTTTCATTCCAAAACACAAATATATTGCCTCAAACATATCTCAAATTCGAAAAATAAAAAATATCATTTTCATAATAACTAAATTAGTTATTAACATCATACTTAAACCACTGAAAATCCTGAATACATATCATACATCTAATTATCTACGACCACTTTTCAATAGTATTTTATTTAATTTAGCTTCCATCAGGTTAACAAAATAAAACGAGGATATAATTCTTTCAATCATATAACTCATCATGTAAATAGAAAGATAATGAATTAATCCATTTTAGGATTCCTAACCATCAAATACATGAATAAAATAACCATAGCACAATAATAAAAACAACTAAGTTTACACAACCTCTAAATTTTAGAGGTTAATTGTGTAATTAACATTTCTTACTAGTTTCAGTTCATTGCACTTCAGAAAAGAACATATAAAGTTAATAAGACATCTTATACATTTAAATTGAAATTATTTGAAAAAAGTGAGATTCTAGTTAAATTTCTGGGGTACTTAGTGTCAAAATCCCTAACCCTAATTTCAATCCCCTCTGCCACACCACCTGAACGTTGCCACCACCTCATTGTCGCCCTTTGACTTTATCAAATAAACGTCGACTTTCTTATCAAGCGCAAGGTGGACTTTTGATGAACTATAACGATTGGATATTGGGTGAAGACCCAACATCAATGTGGAGTTCAACACGCTCAACATCAAATAAGAGTCCTAAAGTTGAAACCCAATGGGCCCAACTCAGTCTCAAGGAAAACCTTAGCTCAGAATTAGATAACACAAGTGGTATGGGATTCAACAAAGAATAATATCTCCAAAATGAAATAAACACACCCTTTATAGCTCATTCTGTGAGAATTATACAACTAACCAATCATCTAATCTAAACTAGGGTCACATCGTCATGATCAATTGAAAAGTACTTAGAATGTGAAGTAAACTTTGGGATACTTTTTCATGAGTCAAGATAATAAAACTCAATACATGAATTGACTTCTTTGAGCCCTCATGCTTGCTCTTTAAAATAATAGAGACAAGTCATTTTTCACTCGAATAATAACTTATCATAGTTTATTTATTATATACAAATGAAAGAAAGGGATATATGCATTATCCTTATGATACTTACTCTATCCATTTACATTAATAAGAACTACTCAGGTAACATGGAGTTTATCGTGTATAAATAGTAATGAAGCAAAAGAGTGTATGAAAAATCAATATCCAATTTCTCCTATGATTTCCATTATCAGAAATCAATCCAATTATCTAAAATGAGGCAGCAATTAAAATAAGGTGAAATTTATCCACTTTCTACTAGAAGATTAGCACTAATTAATAGCTAATAGGTATATGGTCATTGTCACGACCCGTCCCGGACACCCGTCATCCCGGGGCCGGCGTGATGACAACACGACATGACTTGAACGCCAAGCCAACACACAGAACAACAAAGTACATACCAACTATATTGCAGCAAAATATAGTTGTCCATATACAATTTTTATACTATGGGGACATACCCATCCCCAAATATAGGAACAACCAAAATAAAAATTATGAATCTCTCACAGATTCACCCCAGATAGCTCAACTCAAAAACTTACACCCGACTCTATCATAGGACTCTATCTAGCGCCAGTAGGGGACCGACTCCTAACTGTTCCACCTGCAAGTGTACTGCCTTCTTAGTAAAAATCATTTTCTACATAATAATAATAATACATTTTTAATAATACAACATTTAAATGGATCAAGCGTAAATATATAAATACCACACAGCTGGTAAAATCTCCAGTATATATGCAGTGAAAGTAAAGTGATATAAATAAGTTCCATTCAAACTCATCCAGTATAAAATCATACCAATCACCATAATAAATAGTATATCACCCCATATAAGTAAAACATCACATCTCAAACACACATCTCAACCCCATACCCACCGGCTAAGCTATAGTGATCGTTTTAACCTCACGATCGGGAGTTGCAACGGTACCGTAACCATCCGTAGGATGTGCCTTCCTAGCGGACCTAACTGCGCAGATCATCGCCTACCGGACGTCTCCGGAAGCCAAAAATATAAATCACCACATAATAAAATATCCATCTGCCAGACCACCCTCCGGACATATCATAATATAAATCACCACCTGCCGGACCACCCTCCGAACAGGACATCATAAACTATGGCATAGTCAATTCAATAATATCATCACCAAATGACAAATAATTATCCATCTACTGGACCAGCCTCCGGACAGACCATAATATAAATCACCATCTCATCAATATCGTCAAAATCACCAACGTCCACCTCTTTTTAACAAAACCAACTTTCTTTTAAAACCACCATATTTTAACAAAAATCCATTTCTGCCAACTCCCCCAAAATCCAACGGAAATTATTTTAAATCCTTCTTTTTAGAAACCAACATAATTTTCCAAAAAGATAGTTTTACCAACTCACTCCAAGAACCTGCTTGATCCATATTATTTTGAAATCATCTAATTTAAATATAATCATTTTCCATCATATATATATAGAATAATTTGGCAAAAAGACAGTACACTCACCTCGATATCCGCTTTCGTAAACTTTAACCAACTATCCCCTATCCAACTCTGGTGCCTGCGAACTTAACGGTAACAGGGCCTAAATTAATATTTTTGTATAAAAACAAACTAATCACGCCATGAAATCCTAATCTCCTTAATTTTCTATTTCTCATCTTTTATTACGAAATATAACTATTCAACTAGTATCGCTTTATTACGGTATACTAAATAAACTTTATTCATGCGAACACATAACACTAATTTTAACGATAATAATAATATGTAATTGATATTGAGACAATTAAATATATTTATAAAAGAAATGCGGAATTCTACCTTCCTCAAATTTTTCACCGGCCGCGAGATTGGATTTATATTTTTCGTGGGGTGGTTTGTGAAATTTCTCTATTTTCCTTTCTTCTTCCCTTTTCTTTTCTTTTTCTCCTTTCTTTCCCTCGCTCCTTTTTTTCCCGCCTGCGTAACTGTTTCTGTTCAGTTGTCGTCCCCACCGCAGCGGCGAAGTCCCACCACCGCGGCGAATCGACCAAACACTGCTCCCAGAAGTTTTACTGCCGCGGCGACAGAATTTCCGCCACAGCGAATGCCTGAAATTTCTTTCTTTCTTTCTTTCTTTTTCTCTTTTTTCTTTTCTTCTTCCTCATTTCTGCGTCTGCTTTGGTTTAAGGACCAGCCGCCGACCACCAAACTCACTTCTCCCCACCTTCACCGCCCGACCCTCTTCAACGATTCAAACCACCCTCACCGCAACAAACACAATACACACAACACACATACTGCTCTTTCTCTCTAACTTACCAGCCGGCAACTTCACCCACAAACGACACATATACATACGCTGTCGGACACACACACAAACACAAACACACGCACATTTACCAAACGATGGCCAAATCAACACGCACGCACACTGTCGGAACAATCATGCCACCATCACCACCGTCGACGATACCCACACACCACCGAACAGACAACACACACACATACGCAACTGAACTGAAAAACGGAACACACACCAAACACTCAGCCACTTTTCGAAACAGACAAAAGAACACACAAACACCTGACGTAAATCACACAAACTCACCGCTGGCGAACCATGACGACGAACCAACGTCGCCGGCGACACTCACTTCGCCGCCGAAACACATATACACACACACTTATTACAGACGGCAACGAATGGCTCACACAGCCGGAATGATCCCACACCGACGACAATGACGCCACACCTCTCTTTCTCTTCCTCTTCCTCTTCTCTTCCCCGGTCTTCCTCTATCTCTCTTCGTGAATTTTGCTCCGTTGATTTCTCTCTCTCTCTCTCTCTCTCTATCTATCTATCTATATATATATAAATATGAGTATATATGATAGTTCTAGAAGTAGGCCATGTGGCCACCTCCTCCACCGTTTGATCCCCTTCCTTATCCATTTCTCTCTCTCTCTCTCTCTCTCTATATATATATATATATATATATATATAAAGAATATAAGATAATAATATAAAATTTTTACACAAACATCCCCTTATTTTAGTTGGGATAGAAATTAAACCCAAACTAAATTTTATGTTTATAAGAATTACAATTCAAACCCCTAAAGTGTTAATTCACATAATAAATATCGAAATCTACCCCGGTATTTTTGATATATTTAAAACGCGTCTTTAAATTATATGTAGATCAAAAGTCGGGATCTTACACTCATAATTCATTTATAGAAACAAAACGACTTCTTCAAATATATTAATATGTTGACTTATTAATGCCTAATGTTTAGCAATCAGTTACATTTCATATTCCTCCATTTAATTTTCAGATTTGTAGTAAGAGATTTGGTAGTAGAATGTAACTGCATCATATATTCCACTATCACAATCTATAAATACAATGAGTATTAAATGAAACAACTCGAAATATAACTAAATGAAATTAGAGAGTAAGTCAAAAGTATCACAATGTTACAATGTACTTAAATTATGATACCATAATTTTTTTTAGTATAAATCTGAAAATTAAATGCAACAATCAAAAATTATAATTGATTATTGAAAATAATTTAATCATAATTGCTAAAATAATCCACCTAAAAAAAATTGATATGCTTTAAGTGATATTAAGAAATCATGATTAGCAAAGTTAGACAATTCATGATCGACCGCAAAATAAAACTCCAATTCAATAGCAGAATTGTTTACTATATATTTTTTTATTTCATATTATCCAAAAGAGAAAACGCTTCTCCAAGTGATATACAGAAAAGCCAAAAACAATAGATTTGGACAGTTGAAAAATAATAAGATATTCCAAGAAAAAATTCAGTAATGAATTAAACCACTATAGACAAGCTAAAATCACAAGGATGACATCAAAATTTAAAAATTGGTTGCAATAGATCTGCACAAAATAATTTGTCAAACATGTTTCTATTTCTGAAATACATAATTCGCATCCCATCTCATTTCAGATTATTGGAAGTTCTCATATCATATTCTATTCAACCCAAAATCTAAAAAACTTGAACAACTGAAGCTATTAAACTAGTTTTTCATGATTTAAAACTAATTATGATAGTACACATCAATAAATCTTAATTTAGAGAGACTAAGTACAACAACCCTATTTCAAATCATCCAATATAATTTCTGTAAAATTTTCAATAAAAAATAGTGCCTAAAAATAATTTTAAGCTAATTAAATCTTATAATAAGTAATAATCAACTAAAAATTATTTTTAATCCTCAAAAATTAAAATAAATTTTACAGAAAATTAGAGGACAAGAAACCAAGTGCACAGGAAAAAAATGGACCCAAAACGGGTCCCGAAACAGTGTTCACGTGCCACACACGCCTGTTGCGCGCATGGGGATGGGCTGGACCAGTTGGAGGTTGTCTTCAACCTCTAATCGGGTCTGAACCAGGTTGTTTCGACCCGATTTTGACCAACTTTTGTAAATCCCTAAAAAATAATCGTTTTTCTCCAATATTTTTATGGATTTATGTAGATCCAGTAATTTCTAACATGTATATTACGATTAATTGAAGAAAAGAGAGGAGAATCATATCCAAAATTGAAGAACAAGGGGATAAAGACCTTTTTGGTCCCTGAGAAATGCCTTGGGTGTTCAATTGGCCCCTAAGAAATGCAATTTGACAATTTGACCCTTAACATTTCAAAATAGTGTCCAATTGGCCCTTGGGTCGGGTTCCGTTAGTAAAATTTGGGGATTTTGGATGAAAAAAGTCATGTGACAAGCACGTGATGTTTGGCCAAGGGTAAATACGTCATTTCATTCTTTCTAATTAAATGGGACCTATTTACATATTTTGTTTAAACTTAAGGAGTGTAAAATGTAATTAACCCTTACCTCCTTCAACACAATCCTTCTCTATCTAAAAAAAAAAAGGGTTGTAATTACTTTTTTCTCTCAAGAGCCGCCTCCGTCGCCATCCACCAGTTGAGACGGTGCCCCCTCTGATTTGCTACGCATGGCTGCTGGAGAATAAACGAGGAAGTACAAAGAGAGGGATGACGGTGACAAGAATTCAGTGGCAGAGACGACGATGGTGCCGGTGATGAACATGAAGAGAGAGAAAATGTGGAAACAGCAACAAGCCGCATGGATATTCTGCCATGTCGGCGTTGATGCCACTGCTCTACTCTTCCCCGATGAGGTACTAGGATTTTAGTTACTTCTAAAAATTCATAGCTAATTTGTTGAAAATCCAAATTCCACTCGCATTAGACTCTTGAATAATGATTTAGGGTTTCCAATTTGTGATTAAAACAAATAATTAGATGGATTAATGACAAAATTCGATCTTAAATTGTCTATATATTTCATGAATTTCAACTTCCATGCTTTTCTAATCTGATTTAGCATCCAAAAAAAAAAAATTAATCAAATTTTTGAATTGGGTAATCATCAGTTCGTTCTATCAGATTATTTTCCGTTGTATTTATCATTTTCCACTTCGAATTTCAATTCGATTTCAGGTAGATTTCGAAATGCTAATGGTGAACAAGCATTTGAGCATCCTAATAGTCAGACAGGATGTCCTCAAAACCAATGGCGAGGTCCGTTTTAGTCTAAGGTAGTGTTTGGTTGCATCAAATTTCAGCCTCGAAATTGGAATTAGAATTTTGAATGCGTTCATTTTCAATTCCAATTTCAACCCAAATCGATTTCGAAACTAGGTAATTGAAATCAAACCTAAATTGAAACCCTATTTCGATTTTGATAGTGTTCGTCGTTTTAGTGGCGATGTTTGGTGATGTTCTTCGATTTCGATTTCGATTTTGAAATCGAAATCGAAATCGATTTCCTGTTTCAGTTTTGAAATAGAAATCAAAACCCTAAGGTTCGATTTCGATGGTGTTCATCGTTTTGGTGGCGATGTTCGGCGGTGTTCTTCGATTTCAATTTTGATTTCGAAATCGAAATCGATTTCCTGTTTCAATTTTGAAATAGAAATCGAAACCCTAAGGTTCGATTCTGGCACTGTTCGTCGTTTTGGTGATGGTGTTCGGTGGTATTCTTCGTTCCATGATCTTCGGTTTCAATTTCGAAATCGAAATCGAAACTCTATTTCGATTTCGATGGTGTTCGTCGTTTTGGTGGCGATGTTCGGCGGTCTTCTTCGTGCCATGATCTTCGGTTTTGATTTCGAAATTGATTTCCTGTTTCGATTTCGAAATCGAAATCGAAACCCCAAGGTTCGATTTCGGCGGTATTCTTCATTTTCGATTTCGGTGTTTATTGATAGCGTTGTTCGTTTTGGTGGTGGGGTTCGTTGGTGTTGATGCTTGTTTTGGTGATGGTGTTCATTTTGATGTTAATATTCATTTTGGTGGTGGTGTTCGGCGGTGTTGATGTTTAAGGCCCTAATTTTCTTGGAACGGAAACATTAAGACCCTGTTTGTTTAGTATTTTTGTTCTCAGATTTGTGTCTTAATATGGGAGCAAAAAAAAAAAAAAAAAATATATATATATATATATATATGATTATGTTCTGCTCTCTTATTTTTAGCACAAAATTCGTAGAATATAATGGAATTATCCCTTAGTTTTGCTCCTATTTTTTTCTTTCGTAGATGTTTGTATTTGATTTGGTTGGATATGTTATTCCTTTTGTATTCCTTGGGGTTTTTAATTCCCCTTTTAATGAAAAAAAAAATCAAATAATATTTCCGAAAAAAATGTTGTTTTTCCCATAATTTATGTTTTGTTCCCATAAATTCTGTTTCGTTCCCATAAATTTGTTGTTGAAATTACACGTACAAATTTAGCAATATTGACATTTACCGACAAAGAAGAAGACGATGAAATTTGTTTATTTGAATATGGGAGGGTCCTATTTGTCGGCTTCAAAATTTATTCCCAGATTTTTGTTTCAATATGGGAGGGTCCTATTTGTGTTCTATATTTGTTCCAAGATTTGTGTTTCAATAAATGTTTTTACTGTCTCTCTCTTTCTCAATTGAGAAAGAAAGTCATGAAGCCATGTAGGAAAAATAAGAAAAAAAATATTTTGACCCCTTAAGTTTATATGAGTTTTTAAAATTAGCCCCATTGAATAAAAATGCTAAAATACCCTTAACGAAACGTTAACCGTTAGTTAACTTAACAGAAATCGCTTCAAGGGTCAATTGGACATTATTTTGAAATGTCAAGGATCAAATTGTCGAATTGCATTTCTTAGGGACCAATTGAACACCCAAGACATTTCTCAGAGACCGAAAAGGTCTTTATCCCAAGAACAAGTTTCGGTTTTGAGCTTTCTCACTCTTCTATAGCCAAAAAAACTTAAAACTCGATTTTAACCATTATTTCTATCGAATTTAATATAGGTTTGTACCTAATATTAATTTAAAATCTTTATATGATATTTAATTGTCTCAAAAGCACATCTATATTAGTCGATTTTGAAAACAAAATTCGGTTTCACTAAGGTTTCGAAGCCAAAAATTAAATCACGAAATACTTCCTAATTACACAACCAAATAACATGTGTAATATATCAAATTAAAGCTCGAATCAAGGAGAGTAAAAGACCTAAGTTTTTATATTCAATAAAAGCAAAAAAAAAAATATACATGAAATCACGGCCCCAATTTTCGGTTTCGGGAGTTTTCTAGGGTTCACAACCGAAATTTCAACGTCGAAATTCTCTCTGATTATACTACCAAATTGAAATTATCTTGTATCAATATTAAGCTTAAAACAAGATAAACAAAATTCCTAATGTTTCATTGCTAATAGAAACAAAAAATCACATGAAATCATAGCCGCAAGTTTCGATTTCATGAAAAATAGAAAATAAAATAAAATAAGTTTATAAAAAGCAATTGTCGATCATAAATCATGTACGTAGGATCTATTACCACATGTTGATTATTTCTCATAATCACAATAAAACCGAATTGAATAATAATCGTAAACCTACATGATTATTATAACACAACAATAAAGAACGGTAATCGAATACATACCCGTTTGGGCCATCGCAGGAAATTCAATTTATCGCAATGGATTACTAACTAAGTCTTCCTCCCTATGATCTAGATTATTATGGTGGTGGCTCTCAATAGGGAGAAACCCCTTAATCTAGACTAGGGAGGAGACCTATTTATATATACTAGGATTTCTCGTTGGGCCCTACCATAACGGGTTTCAACAAACCCTAAGCGTACACTCACCACTTAACTGGACTTCTAAATAAAAGACGTCACAGTCCAAATCAAAATATGATCACTGATTACTTGGGTTGCTTAAATAATAAACTATCTAGAAACCTATTTTTGTAAAACAATTTATTCAATTAATGTTAGCCCACAAAAAAAATTTCCAACAGTTTCAACTAAAACCATATAGTGTTAAGTGGAGTAACTCCTTTGATTTATATATTAATTTAGGAACTCTCAAATAAGCGATGTGTGACAGAAATCTAATTCCTGCCCTTAAGTGCAACTCTCGGTTTGCACAAATGATTTGACTACGAGAGAATGATGACACATGTGCAATCTTCGGCTTGCACGGATGATTTGACTACGAAAGAATAAGAGACCCATAATCTTGGCTCCAATACCATGTCAGGAGGTTCCAACTTAAAACCATATGGTACGAAGTGGAGTAATTCCTTTGATTTATATAGTAGTTTGGGAACTCTCAAATAAGCGATGTGCGACAGGAATGTAACAAGAACAAAAATAAATTAAAATGAATTACAAACCCAAAATTGAATTGGAAGAACAATCAAAATCGCAAACCTAGAATTAAAAAAAAAAAAAAAAATTGTGTTGGATAGGTGGCGGCGGCAATAGTCGTAGTGGTACTGGATCAATAGCGAGCAAAGGAAACAATGATGGCGAGCAGTGAAATGGTGACTGCAGTAGTAGAGGTAGTAGGGTCATACTCTACTGGCACGGCGGTATGGTTCTCTTCAATAAAAAAATGAAGTAGAAGCATAAGAACAAAAAGTGATGCAAAGAGGAAAAAAAGAAAGAAAAGAAAAAAGATTAAAAAAATAAAACAAAAATTAAAAAGGATAATTTTGTCTAGTTGCAGAAAAAATTTGATGGAAAATTTTATTTCATACATTGCTAAGAACATTCGGAAAAAGTTAATTTCTCACTTTAATATAAGTAAAAGGGAGTAAAATGTAGGTGTTTAAAATACATGGGGTAAAATAATCATTAATAAAAGTAAAAGGGGGGTAAAAGGCAATTTACCGTATTCTAAAACTTATGTGGAGAACCATTGAGAATTGTAAAATTTTCTAAATGGCTCTAAAATATTTTAGAAACTTTTAAAAATCAAGAGTTTCCTTCCCCCGTCTTCCAATATATATATATGTATGTCTTGCCTTCTCTACTTTCAATGCATGATTTCCTTCCCCCATTGTCTCAATCAAAGCCTATATGCTATTTATAGTTGATTAGGTAGTAATTTTTTTAATTCTTTCATTCACAGTTAATTATTATAAAATGGAAAAAAAAAAAAATACTACTAATGTTTAAAAGATATGCAGCAGCATGCCTACTACTATATAATTAATTCAAGTTTTAATTATTTATGATAGCTATCAATTTTATTACTATAATGTTGATTTACTTTTAATTACTAGTTAGTTATGATTTATTATTAATAATATAATTTTGATGTAAGTTATTAGTTACCTTAACTTTTGTTCACTTATTTCCTTTTTGCATATCACCATCCATGACTCCCTTCGATATTTCTTACATCTTCGTGAAGGTATGTCTAAATATTGAGATCGTTTTTTAGATCAACTTTAGCTTACTTAAACTGTCCATTTAAACTAAAGTTCATTTTCATTTATTAAAAATAGACAGTTACCAACAAGTCCTCAAAAGAGCACAAAATTATCATATAAACTTTTTTTTTAAAACACATTACTAGGTGATTCTTTTCATTTTTAGCACAATTCTACCCCTCCGTTACTGTGTAACTGACGAATCATTTATCTTCGAATAAAACTTTTTTCTTTACCGTCACAACTTAAAATTCATCTTCAAATCAATAAAAACACATCGATTCATTGCATACATCTGGAAAAAAATATATATTAATGATCGATTGCAATTAATGAACACAAATAAGATTCGAATTCTCTAAGATTCGAATAGATCGATTCTCTTACCATTGCAACTCAAAATCCATCATCAAATAAAAAAAAAAAAAACACATCGATTCATTGCATAAATTTGGGGGGGGGGGGGGGGGGGGACCATATTCATAATCAATCCTAACTAATGAACACAATAAGATCTGAATAGATCAATTCGTGATTGTGTAATTATGTTCATGACACGAGACCTTATGTTGAATATAACACGATACCATGTTATATTCAACATGATATCATGTTTTATTCACCATTGTCATCCTTGTATATTAGCAAAATATTTTAAAAAATAAATAATGTTGAAAAATAATACCGTGTTGAATATAACACGAAATCGTGTTAATTCAACATGATATCATGTTGTATTCACTATGATCATCCTTATAGATTACGAAAATATTTTTTAAAAAAATGTTTCAAAATAAAACCATGTTGAATATAACATGATACCTTGTTATATTCAACATGATATCATATTCTATTCTATTCGTCATTGTCATTCTTATATATTAGCAAAATACTTTCAAAAAGAAATAATATTGAAAAATAATACCGTGTTGAATAAAACATGACTTATAACATGAGGTCATGTTATATTCAAAATAATATCATGTTGTATTCACCATGGTAATCGCTATAAATTACGAAAATATTTTGAAAAAGAAATAATGTTTGAAAATAAAACCATGTTGTATAACACAATACCATGTTATATTCAATATGATATCATGTTTCTATTCACTATTTTTATCCTTATATATTAACAAAAATATTTTAAAAAAGAAATAATGTTCGAAAATAATACCGTGTTGAATATAATACGAGATTTTATTATATTCAATATGGTATCATGTTATATTCACAATGGTCATCCTTAAAAAATTATGAAAATATTTTAAAAAAGAAATAATGTTTGAACATAACACGATATATCAAGTTATATTCATTATGATATCATATTATATTTGCCATGGTCATCCTTATATATTAGGAAAATATTTTCAAAAAAAGAAATAATGTTAGAAAATAGTATCGTGTTGAATATAACACGAAGCCGCATTATATTCAACATGGTTACTTTGCTTTTTTGGAAACATTACCACATAATATCAATTCCATGTTATATTCAACATGTGTCACATCATCATTAGTTATAAAGAAGAATCGTGTTATATTCAACTCGCTCACTATAAAACAAACTGATCATTGCATTGCACAGGATTACACACCCTAGACCGCCAGATTTCGAAATGTTAGACATACAAGACGTGAGGCCACCGAGAGCTACGATAATGGTGCAGGTCATCACCTAACAAGTGAGTTTCGCTTGAAAATCAGCGGCGTTGCCTGTGAGGTTCATTACGGCGGCAGGCATGATGAAAAATTACAATCTAGGAAGAGAGAAGACTTGTTCAAGTTTGATAGATAATGAGTTCTAGCTCTAGAGAAAGAGAAAAGAAGATCGTGAAATTATGAGGATGAGATTAAATCACAACTCCTCCTCCGAAAGTCAGATGGCGAGTTCTAGTATTAACGGTAATATTAAATCACAACTCCTCCTCCGAAAGTAACTCTACCGAAACAACTTCACCTCCAAAGGAGTCCACCACATGTTTTGTATATTCGACTAAATCTTTATCCATATATAATTATTTAAGTAATTAATTAAATCTATTTCTTTTCTTGTAATATTTTTTTTTAATGCTTTTTGTATAATAATGTGTATTAAAATAGGGTTAATAACACTTTACCTCCTGTGATTTAGTTGATTTGCACTTACCCCCTGTATTATCACTTACCCTCATGTGGTCTTGATTTCAGTGCACTTATCCCCCTATATCAGGCTGGTAAGTGGTTTGAAAATCTAACCACAGGGGAGTAAGTAGCAATTTTCAAGTCACATGGGGATAAAGTGCAAACTAATCAAATCACATGGGATAAAGTGCTATTAACCCTATCAAAATATGTACTAGTGTTTTTTGGGAGAGTCAAAATTAAACTAATATATTAAATAATTGAATTATTATTTCAATTATATGTAATTCAATTCGTATAATTTAATGAAATATTCTGGGATTAATTAAACTTTATCCCTATGGTTTAGCTCATTTGCACTTTATTCCCCTGTAATTTGAACGTCACCACTTACTCTCCTGTGGTTAGACATTTGTTTTACTTCACCCCTTTAGTAAGCACTTTGTCCTCCCTGTGATTATGTCTACATCAAGTGGTAAAATGCAACAAAACCTAATTAGAGAGGGATAAGTGGTGATGTACAAACCACAATTTTAATTAACCCAATATTCTATACTCCATATTTATATAATTTAATAAAATATTCTAGGCTCCTATTTTTTGGGATTTTAACGCACAAATTCAAATAAAAATGTAAAGTATTTAGACCACAAAATCTTTTAATGAAGTTAAAATTTGATTTAAATGTTTTATTAATTTATTTTTTTGGAACGTTATAAATATTCCTTGTTTTAAGGAGCAATAGTCACGTGAAAACTCGTATTTTGACTTATTATTAGATAACTCAATCAGATTCAAAATTTTATATTGATAAGGTACACTAGTTTAATATTGAACTCACATTTGCTTTGAACTTAAAAAAGAAACTATTTTTAATAGTAAAAACAAAATAAAAATAAGTTTTAAGTATTTATTAAACAATAAAAAAATATCAATAATTTTTTATATATTTTTTTAGTTTTTATATCAGATCGATGAAAATTAATTGATTAGCATCTTTCTGTCAATTTTTTTGTCAATCATCTAGGTACTATGAGATGATTTATAGTGTAGGACCCGAAGGCTGTAAAAAAAAAAAATTGAAACTAATGAATGTATTATTTATTTAACTCTATTATTATAAACTAATGTTTCACTATTATTAGTTTAATGTCCACCCATTATCTTTAAATTTAGTGTTTATAATTTCCGTATATTATTTTCTCTTTATATTATTTTTTAATTTAATTTTTGTAAATTTAATATTTCATTAGTATTAGTAAGTTTAATATCAATATATTATTTCTATAATTTTCATAAATTTAATATCCATAATTTTTTGAAGTTTTTATCGTTTAACCGTTATTTTAAGAGTTACTTTAGTAAAAAAAATATTTTTAAACAGTTATGTTATAATGTAGTCTTTTATGTGAAATATTGTTATTATTTAGTCATTGACCGTTAACCAATTTAACAAAGAAACATTTATACTACTTATATATATATATAAATAAATTAAAGTGAATTGAATTGAAGAAACCCTAATCTCATCACTTCTTAGCCGATTAGCGTCTCTCCTCTCTCTCTCTCTCTCTCACATACACATACACACACACAAAAAGTTGTTCAGAGCCGTTCCAGCCCCTGTTTCGCCGCCGTCTGTCCATCGTCGTCGTCCAGATCATCATCTACTCTTACAACCGTTCAGACCCCTTTGCCGTCATCTAGCCCTCGCTATCGTCAGATCACCGCCTGCCCTCGCCGCCGTTCATATCGATCGCCGCTACTTCGTCTCGCCGATGATTTCACCTTCGCTGCTCACTGGATGTTCTTCCATCGCTGTCATCCTGCCTCATCGGATCTTCTTCTTCTCTCTCTCTTAGATCTGGATTTCCAGATCTGAAAACTTTTCACACTGTTGACTAAGTGATCTATCCTAGAGGGGGATGAATTGGATAGTTATAAAAATTTAAACAAATTTTATATCATTCAACACTTAAATAATCAAATAATTAATTTAATCCTAAATCAATTATTTATCTTTATAACGTAGCGGATAAGTGTTATTAATTCTAGGTTCACACTAAAACAACAAAAATATAAATAATGTAAATTAATCCATTACACAAGGATATATTGTAGTTCACCAAGTTACTCTTGGATAATCCAATCCTCCGAGCCCCACGGAGATTCACACCGGCTAGACTCAAGATTATTTTAACAAGTAGAAATCAAACTCTGACATCGATTCTTTTACCAGATTTTGAATCAATCTTTACAATTATCCTTTTCCCAGACTAAGGAAGAATCTTATGTTTTTACCAGACTAAAGACTAACCTAATTTTTTCACAAGCTAATGATCAAACTTAATTTTTTTTATACCTTAGGTCAAGAATCAAACCTCGCCAAAAATACTTTAAGTATCTTTTTTCCAAATAAAGATGAAAACTTTACAAATCACTCCAAATAATTTTAATCAGGAAGAATCAAATATAATTCTTTTCAAGAGAAAAAAATAATCTAACATTTTTGTACTTTAGGTAAAGATCAAATCTCAATCTTTTTCCCGGAAAAGATTGAAACTCAAGTTATCCCTGACTAGATACTCCCAATAGTATTTAAGCTACACAAACTCACCAATTACAAAAATCAATAAGTTTCTTCCCACTCGGAGCTTCTACCACCTCAAATCAATTAAAATCATTTAATGTCCTGAAATTACAAGTGATAGAATTTACGTGTGAAATTCAAAATCTAATTATAAAATAAGCAAATAACACAAAATTGAGCACATAATCAGATTATTATAAAAATCGTTTTAAAAGAATTTTTATACTCTTTAAAATTAAAAAACGATTTTATCAAGATTTTATCAACTAAACAAATATAGAAAAATGAATAAGAAATAGGGATTACTAGTTTGGAAAGATCTCACCAGGATAACACTGAAGGATTATAGATTAAAACGCTAGATAACTCAAATTGGTGATGCCAACACAATCGATACTTTAACTCAAAAACTTATCACACAATTGATCTCTCAAAATATTATCAGAATAACAACTCTTAGAAAGCTCAGGAACACTTAGGTGGCGTTTGGTAACCGTTTCTGTTTCCATTCCAGCAGTGGGATAGGAATGGGATGGGATGGGAATTTTGTTTTCTTTTTGGGAGTAGAATTGCGTTTGGTAACGATAATTTTTTTTTTTTTTTGTTTTGGGAAGGGAATTGTGTTTGGTAACGATTTTATCTTAAAATTTTTATTTTTTTTTTTCTCTTTTCAGTTTTGACCTGACGGCGGTGGCGCCGTCGCCGCCGACGGTTCTCCGGCGTCGGAGACGGCGGTGCCCCGCCGGCGATGACTGGACGGCGGTGGCGCCGTCGCCGGCGACTGCCGGAAGTGGTCGGAAAAATTCCGGCCGCCGGTGACCGGCGACAGTCGCCGGAGATGACCGGCGGCGGTCGGTGGTCGGCCGGTAGGTGAATAGTGACCATGGATTTTGGGAATGGAATGGGAATAATGAGAAACAACTTTTTTTTATTTCTCATTTCTTAAGAAAAAAGTGGGCACAATTCTCAAATGGGAATGAAATGGAAACGGAAACAAAAATTACCAAACGCTATTCCCAAACAGAATTCCCAAAAATCTGAGAATGGAATGGGATGGAAATGGTTACCAAACGAGGCCTTAGTTTTTGATTTATTGGGATGAAAAATATTTACAATTCGTAGGTCTATATATAAGGAATTAAAACAAGCCCTCCAACAGCTAGTTTTCAAATGATAGGTCTCTAAATGGCACCTATAGATCTCATATATCATTACCTTTCATTCATGATATATTTGACTTAAATATGGCTTTTAAAATATTAAATTTAGTTCCCAAATTATTTCTCAATCTCAAATTGTAAAAATAGAAAGTATTAAATGAAGTAAATTAAGAACACTTTAATTTAATGTACCATATGTATAGGAATATCCAAATAGGAGTAACATATCTTCAATATATCTAAATCCTTAAGATATCTCAATCAGGTAAGCAAATAATAACTAGATAACAGTTAGTTTTGATCAAATCTCAAAGATCCTCAAAATCTGAAATAGCCAAGTCGGTTAACCGACCTCTACCCATTGGTCAACCGATGAATACAGGATGCTAGCCAAGCCAATCTCAAACGACAGTCGGCTGACCGATCGATTAGCCCTGGTCGGTTAACTGATCATCGATGGTCGGTTGACCGATCGATACAGAGAGTTCCACTGTCAGCCATCAATTAACCGATCAATTCAGAGACTTCACATTTTTTCATCCTACGCCCATCGGTTAACTGATCCCTTATGGTCGGTTTGACCAATCACTACTGAAACAATTTTTTCTCAAAATATTTTAATTCCAAAACTTCGACATTTTCGACCTTTTAACCGATTTATTTTCTCGGTTAACTAAATTGACACTGTTAATCAATTTTAAACACTAATCTCGCTTAGGTCAATTTTTCTTTTTTAATGTCACATTGGAGCAAATAATTGAACTTACTTAGCTCTCTAATATAAACACACATAAATATAGATCATTTTTACTAATTGAACTTACTTAGGACCTTAATATAAACACACATAAATATAAATTATTTTTGTATCGTGTGAGATCCTAATTGGGATACATTAAGAGTAAAATAGATTTGAGTTGTTTTCACCTAAATTATTCAGAATCTTCAATCTCTTAATGTCTATCTCTACATCCTTCATAATTTTTTCATGATGTCATCTTGATTGAAATTCTTTAAACTGAAACACTCAATAAACTCATTAGTTCCACCAAAAACGTCAACACTAAATTGTCTATCAAAATCTTGGGATCAACATTCTCCCCATTTTTTATGATAATAATTAACTTTAATATGTTCTTCAAAATAAGAAAGTAACCACACTTCCCCTAAATCTAAGGACGGGTTTTTTAACTCGTTAAAGTATAATCATGAAGAATAATTTAAAAACTTATCAGATATTCAACGAAGCACAAAATATGATCAATAAAATAATAAACTCCTCTTATATAAGTGCAATTCTTAGACGAATAAATCATAAACATTAACTAACTCGTTTTAAGCGCAAACATGGTTTCCCCTTTATATCTTCTCTTTTAACAATCAATGCAATAAACTAAGGATATTCAATAAACATCAAATAAACTCTCCCCCTTTGTCATCCCAAAAAGAGGAGAAAAAGAACAAAAAACATCAATTCTAGGCAATCATCATTATGCCTATCTATACCAAAATCATCATTCTAAGCATGCAATTTCCACCTATATAAATGTAAACAAGTTAATTCAGGCTTAAGAGAATAAACCTTAGGTAATCAAAATATTTCAACAATGTAGTATGATATCAATTAATATCTTCCTTATAGATATAATCAAGAAATATTTAATCTTTAATTCACTAGGACAGGAAGCATATTTCAATGATAATTTATGAATTTGTCAATCATAAATCTAATACATGTTTTTATAACGTTTAGGATCGATACTTAGAATTCAATATATGAATGCATTAGATAATTCATTTATTATTTAAATAACTGCAATATTTCTAAATCACATAACCTGTTTTAAAGCTAAATTTATGATCACTACTTGATATAAGCACATAAACATATATGTTAATACCCATTAACTAAATGTGATTCTCAGAATCACCATGCACTATTTCTAAAACAATAAACAAACACATCATTTGGTATAAATCTTAGAAACCAGTACCAACTTACCTATTTGGCAAGTCGGACACCTCCTTCTTTAGCAAATTTAATGAATTTAAATTGCAAAGGGTTAGGAGTACCTCTTATGTCCTAGTGACGACTTTACTTTTTACCTCATTTGTACCAATGATTGGTTTGAGTGCACAATTTCTCTTGACCTATTTATATCCTCTAAGTCTTTGATTTTTGCCATTTGATTCACTAATGGTTCCCTTTGCAAGTGTTTCTTGTGGCTTCCTGGTGATATGACATCTTGGTTTTGATACATTTTGTTTTCTATTTACACATGTCTCTTATGGTTTCTTTGTAACTTCACATCTTGGTTTTGGTAAATCTTTTCGCTTTGCACGCATTGCTTGTGAATCCTTGGTGACTTCTTGTCTTGGTTTTGATATAACTTATTTGTTTATTCCTTCCGATCTAGTCCCGACATTATGTAAATTTGCAAAAGACATTTCAATATCTCTCTTTGGTATCCATTTAATTTTGGATCTATTCTTATTGGACATAAACTTAAGGTTCTTAAACGGACATGATACTTTAAAAAGCACAACCCTATTACAATAATAACATCTCAATTTCGATTGTTTATCATAGAAAGTACGAGATGAATATTTTTTAACAATAGCAACATTACAATCATTGGTTAGTGATGAAGGATGAGACAAGAAAATATATCCACTTTCATAGATTATTTCAAAAGATAATGAAACATTTTCAGAAGCTCTTGAAATAGATTTAAAGTCGGATTTTGACTTTTCAAAAGATTTTCTTAAGTAAATCGATTTTTTATTCAAGATCTGACATTTGCTTAGAGATCATGTCAAAATTATTTTTTAAAACTCTATTTTCATTTCCGAGAGAATTCACTTTAGAGAGAAAATTATTAATTTCAAAAATAACATCCAAAAACTCTTTTGATCCACAATAGTCATCCAAATGCACGTTAGATTTTTGAACACTTTTTTCTCCATTTTCAAAAAAATCAAATTTTCTTTTTAAAATCAGGTTTTCTGTAGCAAAAAGCAATGTGAGAGAAAATAATTTTTTCATGACAATATAGAGATTTTCATTATCATCATCTTCACCACCACCACTAATTCCAAAAGAATCATAAATAATATTATCATCTACAAATTTATCACCATCAAAAGAGGATACACAAAAAACATCATCCATGGTGTGTGCACGTAACCGGTTTAGTTAGGATGTTAAGCCTAATTGAGATAAAACCAACTCTAATGCTAACTGTTGGCACAATGATGTACCAAAGGGGGGGTGAATTAGGTAGTTATAAAAATTTAAACAAATTTTATATCTTTCAACACTTAAATAACCAAAGAATTAATTTAATCTGAAATCAATTATTTATCTTTATAACACAGCGGATAAGTGTTATTAATTCTAGGTGTACACCCAAATAACAAAAATATAAATAATGTAAATCAATGCAGCACATAAGGATATATCCTGATTCACCAAGCTACTTTTGGCTAATTTAGTCCTCCGGACCCCACGGAGATTCACACTCACTAAACTCTAGATTTATTTAACAAGTAGAAACCAAACACTTACACCGATTCTTTTACCAGACTTAGAATCAACCTTTACAATTATCTTTTTTCCAAACTAATGAAGAACCTCATCTTTTTACCAGATTAAAGACTAACTTAATTCTTTCACAAGCTAAGGATCAAACCTAATTCTTTTATACCTTAGGCTAAGAATTAAATCTTACCAAAAACACTTTAAGAATATACCAAGCAAATATAGAAAAATAAATATGCAATAAAGATTAATAACTTGGATGATCTCATCAGGATAACACTGAAAGATTATAGATTGAAACGCTAGACAGCTCAAATCGGTGACGTCAACACAATTAGCGCTTTAACTCAAGAACTTATCACACAATTGATCTCTCAAAATATTATCAGAATAAAAACTCTTAAAAAGTTGAGGAACACTTAGTTCTTGATTGATTGGGATGACAAATATTCAAAATTCGTAGGTCTATATATAAGGAATTAGAACAAGCCCTTCAATGGCTAGTTTTCAAATGATAAGCCTCTAAAAGGCACCTATAGACCCCATATATCATTACCTTTCATTCATGGTACATTTGACTTAAATATGGATTTTAAAATATTTAATTTAGTCCACAAATTATTTCTCATTCTCAAATTGTAAAGATTGAAAGTATTAAATGAACTAAATTAAGAAACATTTTAATTTAATGTAATATATCTATAGGGATATCCAAATAGAAGTAACATATCTTCAATATATCCAAATCCCTAAGATATCTCAATCAGGTAAGCAAATAATGACTAATTAACGGTTAGTTTTGATCAAATCTTGAAAATTCTCAAAATCTAAAATAGCCCAGTCGGTTGACTGACCTCTGCCCATCGGTCGACCGATGAATCTAGATTTCTAGCCAAACCAATCTCAAACGACATGGTTGACTAGTCCCCCATGGGTTAGTTGACCGATCGATTTAGGATGCTTCTCAGGTCAATTTTCAGCCTTGGTAGGTTGACCAATCGATACAGAGAGTTTAACTATTAGTCATCGGTTGACCGATCGATTCAAATACTTCACCTTTTTCTAGCCTATGCCTATCGATTGATCGATCCCTTATGGTCGGTTGACCGATCACTGTTAAACAAACTTTTCTCAAATTATTTGAACTCTAAATCTTCGACGTTTTTTACCCTTTAACCGATTTTTTTTCTCGATTAACTAAATTGACATTTTTAATCAATTTTAAATACTAATCTTGCTTAGGTCAATTTTTCTTCTTCAGTTTCAAATTTGAGCAAATAATTGAACTTGCTTAGGACCCTAATATAAAGACATATAAATATAAATCATTTTTGTTAATTGAACTTACTTAGGACCCTAATATAAACACACATAAATATAAATTATTTTTGTGTCGTATGTGATCCTAATCGTGATACATTAAGAGTAAAATAGATATGAGTCGTTTTCACCTAAATTCTTTAGAATTGTCAATCTTTTAATGTCTGTCTCTACATCATTCACAATTTCTTCATAATGTCATCTTGATTGGACCTCTTTAAACTGAAACACTTAATAAACTCATTATTTCAACTAAAAACATCACCACTTAATTGTCTATCAAAATCTTGGGATCAACACACACATTTGTACATAACCACGGTAATAAAGCCTGGACCACCACCTCTAACAAGGACTGGATAACAAAGGTGAAAACAGGGATGAGAATGGAAAAGGGTATTAATTACATTTTTCTCCATTTTTTTGGTTGAATTTTTTTTTTTTTTTTAATTTTATTTTACATTTGCCTCCCTCTTTTTTAGTTTTAAGCTTTTAATTTTATTTTATATTTTTCCCCCTAAACATTCACAACTATTCAAATAGTAGTATGAATGTTCATGTGAATTTTTTATGTTGATTTTTGTGGAGTTTTTGTTTATTCACTTATGTGTTTTGATCGTTTTGCGTGAATGTTCATGTGAATGTTTCGCGAATGGAATGATAAGGGGGTTATTAATTAATTTTTCTCCCTTTTTTGGTTGAAGTTTTAATTTTCATTATATTTTACATTCAACCCTTTTTTCGTTTTTGTTTTAATTTTTTAATTTTATTTTATATTTTCTCCCATAAACATTCATAACTATTTAAATAGTAGTTTGAATGTTTATGTGAATTTTTTTTGTTAATTTTTGTAGAGTTTTTGTTTATTCACCGATGTGTTTTGATCGTTTCTCAAATATTAATTAAACATTCACATAAAACGAGTGAACTATTGTCGATTGATTTTTGAGTGAACCAGAATATTGTTTTGAAATATTCGAGTGGACATTCACACAAAAAGTGTGAACCATTGTTTGAGTGAAAATATTTGAGTGAAATAAAATAATTATTTTTGAAATACTGAGTAAATATTCACACATAACGTATAAATCATTGTTTGAGTAGAAATTGAGTGAATTAAAAATTTTGTTCTAAAAATTTAAGTGAATATTAACACAAAACGTGTAAATCATTATTTGGGTGAACTAATAATGATTATGAAATAGTGAACATTTACACAGAAGTTCCAATGGCATGATTCGTAAATAAAAATAAATTAGGAGGCATTTATCGAAGAATTTTTTTTATAATTTTTGTGAGGAGTATTGTAATACCCAAAAATTTATATTTTTAAATATTATGAGCCACAATGTAACAACCCGGTTTCTTAGGACCCTCACTCGATTTCTCTCATTGGAGAATTTATACCAAAACCGATTGACCGAATTTTTATTCCATAACATTGGGTAAATTTATAATGTGACAGCGACAAGAAATTAATAATTCATCTTATGAAAATATTTTAATTCACAATGCGGCAGCAATTGATTTTTACAACAACTTAGTGTTGTCAAAATATAAGAACTCATATAAGTAATATATAGTACCTCAAGTCCAAATGTCAAGAGTACAATCACACCTCATATATTCTATTTTGACTTGAGCAAAACTGCTACATAGGATATCAAGAATGATCACGTTCGGTCTGTCACTATTTTTAGTAAGTCCAATTGCAGTTGTTTTAGTATCTCATACTAATGGATTAGAACTCACCACTCTCAAAGAAAGAACCTCGGATCAAGGTAGCCTAAGTTAGAATATCGAGTTACCAAATGTCTTTAGTCTCTTCCTATTTGGTCATATTAAATAACCGGATATCCTAATCAACATCTAAGGTCTACAATGAAAATGATACAATTATAAGAATAATATCAAGAATATATTTTATTCATACTTGAGATTGTTTTACATATACAAGTTTTAAATGTAATATTACAAGATTGACTATAGGGTTTACATCAAACATTTGAAGTGAAATTATTTGTGTGCATATTTTCTAGCAGTTCACAGGAATAAACGTAATCAAGTTATAATCACTATTAGTACATTTGAATTTTTTTTTTAATTGTATACGGATTTAAAGTGCATTAATTTGTGTAGGTTTTCTAGCAATTCACATGAATAAACGTGATCATGTTCTATGCGCCGGTGCTCTTTCAGACGATGGGGCTCTAGAGCGACGCCGTACTTTTGTTGGCAGTGGTCACCAGTTCCGTCAATACGTTGGCGACTTTCGTTGCCCTATTTTTCATTGATTAAGTGGGGAGGAAGACTCTGCTTATTGAAGCCGCTTGCTGGCGACTTTCGTTGCCGTATTTTTCATTGATTAAGTGGGGAGGAAGACTCTGCTTATTGAAGCCGCTTGCCAAAATGCTCGTTGCCCATGTTTTCTTTTGCCTCCTAAATTGAGCTTTTTTAATTATGGTTATTACAACCTCATTTAAACAATAATAAATTAAACTTTAAGATAAAAACATATTTTTCTCCCTTCAATTATACCCCAAATTGGTCTGATTTTTAAAGTAAATATCATATTTTTTCTTTGAACAAAAATATTTTAATCCACACCTTTTTTTCATAAGAATCTAATCAATATTTTTTCTTTGAACAAAAATATTTTAATCCACACCTTTTTGCCATAAGAATCTAATCAAGAAAGTAAAATTTTAAACTTATAAAAATTATTTCTCACAAAAATAATTACTTTCAATTTGAAATAACAATAAATTAGTAATATTTTTCAAAAGTATTTAAATAATATTTACAAATTATTAGAAAAATAAATGAGGAAATACATTTATTTTCTTGTGTGTTTAAATAGTTAATTACCAGTGGAATTATGGCGGTTCACTTGAAATCTAGCAATGTCAATCCCCAACCTTATGCGTACGACGTCCTCGTCATGATCTGCATCTTCGTTGCCGGTTTTGCTTGGTCGTGGGGCTTGCTCAACTAGCTTATCCCTAGCGAAATCTTCCCTCTCCAGACGAGTACCGTCGGGTTCTTCATCACCCTCAACATGAACATGATCTTTACGTTCATCATCGCCCAGGCTTTCCTTAGCATGCTTTGTACCATACGCTCTGCCACCTTCTTCTTCTTCTCTACTTGGATCGTGATCATGGGAACTTTTGCTGTGTTTTTGCTGCCAGAGACTAAGGGTATTCCAATCGACGAGATAGAAGACAGGGTATGGAAGAAGCATTGGTTTTGGAAAAGTTATTTCGATGCGGATAAAGTTGATGTTGAGGGAGGAGACATAAAATACCGTCAAGTTTTGTAGTTTTTCCTTTAATATTTTGACTTTTTTCTAGTCATTTTCATTTTAAAAAAAGGAAAAAAAAAAAAAGAAAGAGAAAGTTCTAAGAGAGCAAGTTAGAACTAGCAGGTCTAGACCATTTATTACCTACATCTAGGTTGTCTACTCTTGGTTGGAAGGAAGAGCATAGGAAGCCGCCTCTACTTTCCAAACCTTTCATTCAAAACTTTCATCTCGAAACTGTAGCTAATTATCATGGATGAACCATTTGTTGCAAGAATTTAAATGTCAAAAGTTTTTATTAATTGGATTTTTGGTGGATATTGTTGATCGGTTTTTTTACTTTTTATTTTTCTACTGGATAATATATTTTATTTCTGATCTTTTATTTTAATGGTCATTTACTTGTGGAAAAATTATATGGTTTATATTTTTTTTTCTCAAAAAATTGTGCCTTATAATTAGAAGAAAATTATAAAAATAATTAATAAGAGTTTTGCTTCACTTGGAGAGGAAACTTTTAGAGAAAATATCATTTTGTGGGAGATAAAAATTGGGGGGCAAAACTCATTGTGAGATAACTTAGAGAGGAAAAAGATTCCTGAGAAAAATAAATTCTCCAGATGGAGTGAATTTGGAATGATGGATTTAAGAGATCACTTACATTAAAAAAAAAAAAAAAGAAAAAAAAAATTAAATTTTTTTTTTTTGATAAATTTGACAAAAAAAGAAAAAATTAAATTAATTCTTGAAAATAAAATAAAAATGTATATTCAATTCATTAATCCATATTTCAATCTAAAGAGATAATGTAGGAAAAAATAAATAAACCCTTAACCTAAGAAATAATAATAGTACTAGTTGTAAAATTATATCTGCACGGCAAACAGAATACATAGACACTTTAAATGCATAATTATTTCATATTATAATAACCAACAAGGTTATTCTTGATGGTAAAGGAATAAAAAAAAAAAAATACTACTTAATCAACTCTAAATAGCATATAGGCTTGATTGAGACTATGGGGGAAAGAAATCATGCATTGAAAGTGGAGAAGGCAAGACATACATATAAGACGGGAAGGGAAACTCTTGATTTTTACAAGTTTCTAAAATATTTTAGAGCCATCCAAAAAACTTTACAATTCTCAATAGTTCTCTACATAAGTTTTAGAATACGGTAAATTGCCTTTTACCCCCTTTTACTTTTATTAATGATTATTTTATCCCATGCATTTTAAAATATCATCTTTCTACAGGAAGATGATATTTTACTCTCTTCTCCTTACATTAAAGTGAGAAATTAACTTTCTCTGAATGTTCTTAGTAATGTATGAAATCAAATTTTCCATCGATTTTTTTCTGCAACTAGACAAAATTACCCCTTTTTAATTTTTATTTAATTTTTTTTTCTTTTCTTTCTTCTTTTCCTCTTGCATCACTTCTTATTCTTATGCTTTTCTTCATTTTTTATTACAGAGAACCATACCGTTGTGCCAATAGAGTATGACCCTACTACCTCTACTACTGTAGTTGCCATTCTTGTGCTTGCCGTCATTGTTTCCTTTGCTTGCTATCGATCCACTCCCACTACAACTATTGTTGCCGCCACCTATCCAGCACAATTTTTTTTTATTCTAGGTTTGCGATTTTGATTGTTCTTTCAATTCAATTTTGGATTTGCAATTTATTTTGGGGTTTGCGATTTGGGTGAATGATTTGGGTTTTTATCGATTTGGATCTCTCTCTTCAACCTCACCGCTGGTATCCTTTATCATCTTCCTGTAGAAAGAGCATATGGAAAGTGTCGTCTCTATCATCCCCTTAGCCTCATTGTCGTCATAGTCGATATTCGTCTGCACCAACACAGTAGCACCATAGTTGCAGACCTTTTGCTTTGTTAAATTAATCAGCGTCAAAAGGGGATACGCAACCCAAATCAGGTTGCAAATCAGAGGGGGGAATAAAGAGGGGAAAAAAGGAAAAAAAAAAAATTATACCGGGATTAGTATTGTCTTTTTTATTCCAATTAAAATGATAATTGAGCCATCTTCGACTTTTTCTAACACGATGTTAGCTTATCAAAGTAGAATGGATAAAGTGATAATTAATAAAAGTGAAGAGAGTAAAAGGCAATTTATCCTTTAAAATACTCGATATAAATATTTATATTGGAATACATTAGAAAATTAATCGGAGATGATTTGGAATCTTTGGTAAGGTCCTGATCCATATAAAATAAGTGAGAAATCATTTGCTTCTTACCATCTATTTTCTTCCAAATTCATTAACAATATATTAAATTTTGTATGATTGAAATAAATGTGAAACTTTACAGATCAAATGTATAGTTTAACAAATCTTGAGGTCTAAATAAATATCCATACTTCGGGGAACAAAAGTGTAATTTTCCCTATATTTAACTGAGAATTAATTTTAGATATAGTGGTTTGTTACCCTGAGAATTAATTTTCAAAGTAATTATGAATTTTGCTGCATAAGTCCAGCTGGCACATCCAATACTATGTATTTGGGACCCGAATTGAATTTTTGGTGGGGCGGCGCTACACTGAATACAGCCCACCCCCACCAAATCAAGAAATTTAAAAGTTGAATAAAAAAATATATTAAAATTAAAAAGATTATGATAATGCATTTTAATTATTTATTGAAAGAAAAGTTTATTAAAATCAACAAATAAAAAAATGTCACTCTTAAATTGATTAAATAATATAGGCTATATAGCATATAGCTAACATGATATATGCATTTATTCTAACGATTTAACAATTCTAATCAGTAGTCTATTTTTTTTTATATTTTTTGGTAATCGGTCCAAATTGTTATGTGCAAATAACGTATCTGCCCTCTTATTGATTTTCGTCCTAATTCGTTTATATTTTTTTTTTTTTCCTTTAAATTATAAATTTTGACTACCAAAAAAATTCAACACTACTATATTATATGAAAGTCAATGTAATTTTAAATGTAAAAGAATGTAGTGATTTTTAACATAAATATTGAGTTCTTCAAATCATGTTTGAATGGATAGAAAATGACATTTTTGACCTTCTAAATCTGATGTGTAGGTGAGCAACCAAGTGAGAGTGATGTGATGCAGAGACGTCCATAATTTTGGAGTGTTGAAAATCATGCTTCAATATTTTATTTTAAGACAAGTTCTTTACGCAATAAATATAATTTAAAAAAAAAAATATTAACAACACGTATTTTTCAACTTATTTACGGAATACGAATATTTCGGTATTGCAAACACCGGGATTATTATTATTATTATTATTATTTTAATTGAATGGTCCCGACGTTGTGAAAACCTAGATTACTTTATTTATTTATTTTAAGTTTCACCTAGTAGTCCCGTCTTTCAAAACGTCAAGACAGTCATCTTTATGAAGAGAGAGAGAGAGAGAGGAGAGAGAGGGGCCAAAGTCACAAAGTGGGTTTCATGAAATGAAAAGGATTTTTGACACTTTATACTCTTAAAATTTGATCATTATTTTTTTTATTTTTAATAAAAATAAAACCTTTTTTTTTTTTTTTTAAATTTTACTCTTTTTTTTTTAATATCGTTTTTTTATAAAGAAAACTTTTTTTTTTTTTATAATTTTAATTTATTTTATTGTTATAATTTTAATTTAAAAGTGAGGTCAAACAGTCGATCGAACAAGTTAAACGTTCAACTGGTTAAAGCAGTAAAGTAAAAAGTTTTGAAAACTAATCAAGTCGGTCGACTAACTTGAGAAATCAGTCGACCGTTGAAAATAATGGTTTTAAATTGCATGTATTGATCTAATCGGTCAACCGAATGGGGTATCCTGTCGACCAAATTGAATTTTTACTTTTACCCTTGTAGTTTAAGATAGATATTCCATTCTTTTCGGTATTCAATAACAATCGAACAAGAGAAATGAATAGTGATTCAATTGCTAAATTCATTACATTTCTTTCCATTGTTAAATATACAATATTTCTTCTCTTATTTCATTACCCTCTAATTCTATTTTATTCAACCAAAAAGTGTTGTATTTAAAAAAAAAAAAAAAATCTGTTGCACTCAAGCTCTAAAATAAAAAGTTATTCGTTAATTCTACCGAAAATTTTAAGCTCCAAAGTTTTTGGTTAAATTTTTTTGAAATTTTTTCTAAAAATGATAAAAATGGAATCTAAATCACCCCACATGTTCTATGCCTTATCTTTTTATTCAAACTAGTCTTGTTTGTGTGTTTTGTATCTCCGTAGACAATCCACGCAATGATATTTGAAAAAAAAAAAAAAAAAAGATTTTGGAGCGTTGAAATGGTCAGAGATTAAGGCGGAGGCAAAATCGGAAAGCAAAGTGGAGAGTGGAAAATAAAGATTTTCTCCATGTCATGTCCACGTCGTCATCATATATAGATTTCGTTATAATAAAATATCACTACAATTTTTCTATTTTAGAATATGAAAAATTGATTTATAATTGGACAAAATTGAAATAAAAATAGAACTTGTATTGCAAATTATAAGTCCTTTAGCATTTGTATTACAAATTATAAGCGGCAAAAGTAACATTCCAGGATTTTCTTTTTCTTTTCTTTTTTTGGACGCGCAAACAATAATCATGAACACGTGGCAAACTCTCACTGGATAGAGTCCCTTAGATGCCGAGATTGATCAATCTTATAGGTACCTCCGATCACAGGCAATCACTACTCTCTATCCGCTCCTCCTCAACGGAATTAAAATAAGAGAATGGTCGGAAATTAATTTTTTTTTTTTTTTTTAAGTATACTTTTATTCGCTATAATTTTTTTTTCCTTACGTGTACTTTTAATATTTTTGTTATGTTGACTTGAACGATTTAAGTCATCAGTGTAAAATAATATCTCACACGCTCCCTCACTCACTCACATGCACCTTTGCACCTCAAGAACCCTAAACCTCCTCTCATCTCAATTTGCCTCTCTATTGCATGTTTTGTAGCCCTTCGATCTCCCTCACCCTAAACCATATATCATGTTGGCTGCAAGATGTATTTGATTGTGGTGGGGGAGATCTATGAATATGGTTGAGGTAAAATTGAGGTATTAGTAGATTTTATTTTTAATTTTTTGAATATTTCTCCACCACAGTAGTGCAATATTAGTAATTTTATTATTACCCCAAGGCTTCTAGCCTTGTTGATATCTAGTTTATTTATTTTGTGAAACGTATAAAGTTCAACGCCCTCCCCTAACATGTGTACAAAAAAAAAAAAAAAAAAAAAAAAAAAAAACATTTTGACCCATTGTTCAATATTAATTTTATAAAATCTCCATTATTCATTTTGATTTAGGCAAAAACTCATTTGTCACTAATATTTGTTGTATAACAATATCTTGAACCATGTTGCAACATGTTTAAACCGAGTTTTCAAATATTTACTGTACAATAATGAATTAAACTATATTGAAGTAATTACACCTATACAATAACTTTTTTATCATCTATCGACAGTACAATAACTTTTATATCACATATTGACACTCGCATTAAGAATAAAAATTGGGTAACAAATATTTAGTTATATGCATACAAAAAAAAATGTTGTAAAGTAAATATTTATAATTTAGATGTCGTTGCTGTAAAATACCGTCGAGACACTTCACGTGAACACCGTTGCCTCTGGAAAAACTTGTCATCAACTGTCTTTCCTGCCATAAGAACCTTGTTGCCAAGAAACACTTGCTGCCACAATACTTGATCTCCACTGAATAAGTACACATTTGACAATGGTGTATTTTGCAACTTAAGGCAATATGAATAAAAAAGAAAAATTGAATCAAGTAAACCCTTCCATTTGTGACACTTGATTCATGTTGTTTGAGCAAATGATTTTATTTTTCAAGTTATGTTATTGTTTCCATTTTGGTCTTGCAAGATATGTTTTTCTTCATCATCGAAGTGCGTGCGTGTGTTTTGCTAAAATGATTTTTTATTAAAAATAAATAAATAAATCAATGGGTTTAAGATGGTATGGGCTTTTCCCTTGAGACCCATTTTAATATGTTGATTAATAATGGGTGTAAGTCTAAAAATCTAAAAAATAAATAAATTTGTCATTCACTTGTAGTGTTATAACAATCCTGTATCCCAAGGCCGCCAGTCGGTTACTCTCTTTTTATTTTTACGGAGAAGTAGATGTAAGACAAATAACTTCACCACCACACCTTCGCTGTGCCACTAGGATGAAAATAATAATAGGCGTGCCCTCGACTTGATGTTACCCAACTAGAATGATACATACATAACTGTTTGAAATTTTAATATTATAAAATAAAAATTTTGAGATTAGACATATCCAAAAATATTCCATAGCAAAAGTACAAAATCCTAACCCTTCCTGATCAACTCTAAAAAAACATAAAACAACACCTCCCTCGAACTCTACCTAACGTCAGTAGTGGACTCGCATCTAGTTGAGGAACCTGAGATAAAATATTTATTGGTATACTGTCTTCAAAATATAAAAACAATTTATGAATCAAGCATATTTCCAAGCACTGTTTTTAAAATATAAATATAACCGCATACTGAGTAGAAATAAAATCCCACAACTATCATCATAATAAAATAAATGCATTTAAATCAACTAATCAAATTACTTTAATATATAATAAAATACCACATACATATTTCCTACTAACCATATAATCGTTTCACCTCAAGATCAGGAGTTATAACGGTACTGTAACATTTACAACTGTGCAATCTAATATTGATATCAGTGTCAGAGTCATTCAATATCTGAGCCAACACGTAGTATAAATCACCATATAGTGATGGTAATCATCACCGTCAACAACTCCCCCACTTATGGCCGGGGATTTGTTGTTGGCCTTAGTGGAAATGGCCAACAACTCCCACATTTGTGGTCAGGGATCAATTCCCCTCCCACGCATATATGGGTATGGGTCACCAATCCCATCTGTGTGTGTGAGTCGGGTGCGTGAGTACAAAGATGTAATAACAAAAAAAAAATAACATTAACAACAATAACAATATATATCAACTACCTGCAAGACTTGACCTCATGTTAGGTCACAACACAACACCCTATATGATATGCCATCCTATTAGAACCGACAACATTCTATAGGATATGCCCTCCTGTCGGGATCATATTATTCCATAGTCGGATAATAATAAAAGTTACTTTCTACATTTAAAAATTCACTTGACCTATGTAATGTTAAAAAAAAAATGTCCATTTTAATGAATATTTTCTTTTTCACAATTTAGCATAAAAGTATAATTTGACAATTTACATAGAAGACAGTACACTCACATCGATAATTACAAAATGAACACGCAACTGTTAAAAAACTGACATAGACAACATCTCCTGAAAACCTAATATACTACAGGGTGTAAACTAAGAATTTAACTAATTAAATTTGAAATGCAATGCATGAAACTAAATGCGATTTTTCTCATTCCCAATTTTTTTAATTAAATAAAATTTATTAAGATTAAACGTTCTATTTTCTCAACCCAATATTAATTTTAAGAATAAAATATTATAGTTAAATTTATAAAATTTATCATGATCAATTAATAATTTAATTGCAGAAAAAATATTAACTAACTATTTAGAATATTACTAGGCAATGAAATACCAAAAATATCATTATAAAGTTACAAATTTAACATGCAACTGTTGAAAAACTAACATAGATAACATCTCCTGAAATCCTAACATACGACAGGGGCGAAAACTAAGAATTTAACTAAATAAATTTGAAATGCGATGTATGAAACTAAATGCAATTTTTTCCATTCCCAAATTTTTTAATTATATAAAATTTATTAAGATTAAAGGTTCTATTTTCCTAACCGAATATTAATTTTACAACTAAAATATTATAGTTAAATTTATAAAATTTATAAATTTATAATTTAATTGCAGAAAGAATATTAACTAACTATTAAGAATATTACTAGGTAATGAAATACCAAAAATATCATTATAATAAAATTACAATTCTTTCTTTAATTTAAATTATTCATAAATTAAATATATCTCTATGTATGTATGTATATTATCTACATGTATATATAGGTTAAACACACACATATATAGTAACCATCTATATATATATATACACACATATGTGTATATGTAAACACTTAATAACATGGAAAGAAAAGAGTGAGAGGAGACTTACATGAGAAAGTAAGCTAGAGAGAGGGAGAGAACAAATGAAGGCTTGAGTTATAGTGAAAACACACATATATATAGATGGAAAACAAGATCCATCTCAACCCATTTTTCTATGCATGTTTTGTTTTGGTTTTGGTTTTTTTTTTTTTGGCTTCCACATTCCCTCACTACAAGAAAAAAGCCTTTCTATCACGCTTACTAAATATAATTCATCTCGTTTTTCAAATAAACCGTGATTGTAACAATATGAATCAGATATAATCTCACTTAAAATTTGTTGTGATAAAAAATATTTTTTATCTCACTATTTTAATAAACCAAGATAATAAGTTGATAGCTTTTATCACATTTATTATTTATAAGCGTAATTAATTAATTTTTAGCTCTGAAATGAACTTAAAACAAGCGGAAAAAAAAAAAACGTTGGTCTAATTTGGTGTTCCCGCTCCTCGTGTATCCATCTCCTTCATCAACCCTAGCAGCCACCCCTATTTCTGTTCTCTACTCTTATCCGAACCGAAGTCTCTCTCTTTCTCTCTCTCTCTCACAATCTCTGCCTCCAATCTGAACTGAAGCATTCCTCTAGATCTCTCTCTTACGATCTTTGCCTTCTCTCTTTTCCTTGCTCTCACAATCTAACCTTGGCCAAAACCTAAAAATCTCACGCCGCTGCTCTCGATTCGCTGGCCACTGCAATTCTCTACTCGATTTGCCACCGTGCTCACTAATTAAGGTTCACGGTTATACATGAAATAGTTGGTATGGCTCCTCATGCTTAGCCCTAGTTATCTCTCCTCCACGATTTATCATCATTGTAGGTTTTCTCTCTTTCCCGACTGAACAACCATAAATTGATATAATGGCACCAATTTAGGGTTCCTCCGACTAAATTGATAAAAAAATCCGATCAGGTGAAGGCAATCGAGACTCCATCTCAGCTCTTGGTATTGCTTCGATGGTGGAGAAAGACCCCAGTCAATTTGCGACTACGAATCATCCACATGACAATGGAAAGGCATCGTAGGCTGGAGAAGTAGACGAAATCTTGTTGGTATCGAAAAGACGACTGAGAGCGACCTGTAAGTGCTCTCTCGATGTTTCCCAATACAGTACGTTCTTCCCCTAGAACCCTAACTCTGATTAGTTGTATTAACATATACTATCGTTGATTCGAAAATGGATTTGGTAACCTTGATTTTATGTTATGAAATTACTGCTGCTATGGACAAGCATTCTGCTCAGTTTTGTTCCCTAATTCTATTATGTTCCCAATTTATGTTTCCAGATTTCTATTTTATTTTTGCTATGTTCTCAGTTTCAGTTCTGCTCTGTTCTCAGTTCCATTAATGAAGTTAATAAATTTACTAATTTCTTTGTTTATTTTTCAATTTTATCAGAAATTTGTAGCACAATTGGCTAATCAAGAATACCCAGAGGTAAAATGTTCATTTCATTACAAAATCTAATTAATTTGAGTTGTTTTGACATTATTGATTGCAATCAAATGTAAAATAAAATATATTCTACATATTTTGATTAGGATTGTTGCTCTTTGAATTAAAATGTTTGTTTAATATCTTCTAGTTGTTACTTGTTGAATGTCTGCCGAAGTAAAACATCTGTTGAATTCTTGCTTGTTGAATGTCTCAAATAAAAATCTGTTAGGAGAAATTGTCCTTGTATTTATATTACATTCAACTTATGATTTTGATTCAGCAGATGTTCCTTACATTTATTCTTATAATTCTCTAGTGATAGTTGATATAGGTTTTTTGTTTCTCCTAACAGATTCTTTTTTTTTTTGGAGACAATATGCAATGATAAGTAGATTATTGAAAGAAATATACATCTCAACGATTCAACAAAGCCCAACTTATGCTAAAGAGTACGTTTGCGAACTCAAATTATTGACTTCTTATGCCTAGGGATGATTATGTGGTAATTGGTGGTGTTCTAGAGGCTAGATTTTGAAGCTGGATATCGAGACTTCAAAAATCGCCTTTATAATTATGAGAAAGTAGTTTCTGAAACATACTTATGATAATTATTATTTGTGCGATAAATTATTCTATCATAATTACCATTCTTTTGCCATCAGATATATGAGCGAATAAAGGAATGATCATACATCAGTTTTTGGTTTTAAGTTGAGATTGTATAATCTTATGGATTTTCTTGTGCAGGGAAAATGATGCCGAGCTGTCCAATGAGCTATATCATTTCAGACTCTGCTGGTATGCATGTGTCTGTGTTTGTACTTCTGCAGTTGACATTTTGAAGTGAATTTAGAAATAAATTATATCCTGGTTGTGGCTGATTTTATAGAATCCAAATGGTTTTTGTGCTTTACGTGGTTGTCTTATGTTGAATAAAAGGTCAACATTCATTTTTCACCCTCTCATTTTTTTTTATTCAAGAATTTGGACAATGATTTTGATATTTTCGTATTCTTATGAATTCATATGCAGTAATTTCAATGTTCCCTAACATTGAAGTAACATGTGATTAAGTTTAGGTATTTAGATAGTTTAATACATATTTTTGGCTTAATACATATGTTTGGCTCATGTTTTTCTTGTGTTTTGAACATCGCTAGTGTCCTTACTAGCCTACTGTCCGAGTTTGGTAAACTTTTACATTCAACCATGATATGATGTTTCTTCTTATCTACCACTTACTGTGCATGCAACATTTTATTAAATGTGATTATAATGACATTTTTTTAGCCGATTTTTTTTTCAAGCATTTTGTTTTTGTAACTGCAATTTTATTTTTTTCTAGCTGTGTTTTTTTTTTTTAAGTTGCAAGTGTATTTTTTAACTTAATGTTTTTTTTAACTACTGGACTTTATTTTTGAATCACCTGATGACAAAAGTTAGTTGAACTTCACATTTGGATGCTCTACAACCGAGACATTGGTAGATTAGTTCACCATAAGTTAGTTATTATTATTTATTTTATACTTGATATTAATTTTACATTTTAGACATTTATATTTATAGAAATTCAAGTTTATGATTTTTGTATTAAAGATAATGTTGTGTTTTTTATGTTAACGTAGAATTCTTATGTAATGCGAAATTCATTTTTAGTTATTTTTGTAGTATTTTTATAAAATTGTGGGTTATTTTGTTTTTTTTTTTTAATATATATATGAGAAATTATCACAATTTTTAGATGTGATAGAAAATAGGGTAACAATCTCGGTTTGATACAAAACTAAGATAAATAATGTCCAAATAATCACATTTTTTTTTTTAATTTGATCACATTTGAAAACCAAGATATATAAAAAGTCTACCGTCTCGGTTTTTAATTGTGATAAAAGTCTTCTATCTTAGTTTTTAACTGTGATAAAAAATCTACTTTTAATCACATTGCATACTATCACGATTTGGTCTGGGACCAAAAACCGTGATAAAAACTTTTTTATCACGGTTTTTAACCGTGATAAAAAGGTTTTTTTCTAGTAGTGCCTTCTCATCCTTTCTTCATGTTGAGGTGGCTTCATAAAAAAAATCTACTCACCATTTCATATTTTTGTTTTAGTTTATCTCAATTTCATTGGATAAGAATAGAAGGATAGTTTTATTTTAATTACATATATAATCCTAAGATAATGTTATAAATATTTATTCAACTCTAAAATTCTTACCAATAATTCTTAAATTACATATTAACCCCAAAACTTTTAAAGTCAAATTAAAATTAGCATACTAATCCCAAAAAAATTAAATTAAAACTTTAAATAACATATTAGATCCAATATTTTTTTTTAAATGTTCTAAAATAGAAATAAAAATATACACATACAAAAATCAAGTCTTACAAGTGTAGTTAATAGTTCTTGTGCATTTTTGAATGTGATATATAGTTATTACATTCAACATTTTATTCGTGATTGTTGTGAGATAGAATTGCATTAGTTTGGTCATATTTTTTGTTTACTAAGATGTTTAAGAGGTATTTCTTAAATTTAATGATTTCAATGGGTGATAAATTATATAACCTTAAATATTTATCTTTTTTTATGAGTTATTCATATGTGAGAATTATTTGAGTTATTTTCAATGAGTTACTTCTCTTTTTTTTTCAGTGTAATTTTTCATGTCTAACTTTGTTCTTTTGTATTTTAAATTTTTTTAGGGTATAGATGAAGCAGAAAAGAAAATTTATTGTAAGTTCTATGTAGGTATATAAATAGTGTATATTTGCAAAGAATGTATATATCTTTCTTTTTCTTAATGGGAATCGATAATATAGGTGGTGCAATGTCTCATTGGGTAGAAATACAAAGAAACATATTCATTATACATTCCTCCACCACCTTATTAGATTGAAATATGAGAAAACATAATCGGATTCTTTATATATATATATTCCTCTATTATCCCATTGGATAGAAATATGAAGAAACATAAATAAAATTTTATTTATTTTCATTTTAGATTCCTCAACCATATCATTGGATTGAAATATGGAGAAACGCAAATAATTTTTCTTGAAATCGAAGAGACAAAAATATACCTTTTTTAAAAAAAATATATATTTTGAAAATAGTAGATTTCCACATTTTATAAAAATGAATGAGGTACCACATTTCAAGATGTCAATATTTGAAAACGGTAGATTTTTATATTTTTGAAATACTTTTGAAACAACTATATAATGTGCGTCACCCCATGGCTACGGCAATATGCAACGAAAACCCATATAAAATAGGAAAACTTTTTGAGAGGTCCCAAGATTTCAAAAACCACTTTGTAGGTCCTATCTCATATGTAAAAAAATTACTGTTACAGGATCCCGTAAAGTGGTATCTTTATGAGATGAGACATTTGGTGGAATTTCCCTATAAAATATGTCTTAGTCTATGGCAGAGGACTCTATCAATGAAATTCTATAAAATGTACCCCCAACCCAACGCTACGCGGCGAGATATTAGCTCCATGAGAAATGTCATTGTAGCTATGATAGAAAGGAACAAATGTAGTATGAATGAAGTGCAACCAATTATCCGAAAGAGTTGTCTATGTATCTTGACATTGTAAAGAATTGAGTGACATATAGTTTAACAAGCCCTCTGAAATTAATCCATTGGATTGCCTAAGATGACATGGCCCATTGGACCAAAAGCGTTGACAAATGAGCTGTAGGCGGAAAGAGACAGATATGGCCCATCGGGTTGAGAGATATTGTTGGGAAAAATTTCACATAATTATATAAATTCAAATTAAATAATATATATATTTCATATGGAATTTCAATTTCCTTAAATAACTAAGAACATTAACAATTTCCCAAGATACAACGATTGAGGAAGTCAAAGTGTAGTAGGACATCCCTATATTAAACCGAACGCGAATCCTATTGCCTCTAAATTATCAAGTATATAATAGACATGAAATATTACAAAATACCATTTCTCTATTTTTAGTTTTCAATAAAAACATATTATTTCATATACTATCATCATATAGTATTGCACTATTTTATCTAAATTTCTTTACATCATTTTTTTTTTATAGTTTCTTTCATCATTTACACATAAATATAGAGTATAGATTATGTAACTCTTATTATAATAATAAATACTCATAATATTATAATTAATAAAATCACTAATTATAAACATAAATATTATTATAATATATATATTTATAATGAAATTCATAAAGTCATTTAATAAATTATAAAATTTTATATTAATCACAATAATAATGTGTAATAAACATGTAACTAGAACACATAATTATAAGCATTATGTAATACCCTAAAATTTATATTTTTGAAAAAAAAAATATTTTATATAAGTTTAATAGTTTTAGGACGATTTTTTGAATTTGTAGTATTAATATATACTTAATAATTTTTGGAGTCAAATGTTAAATTTATATTTTTGAAAATATTATTTTAATATTTTGGGTCGTTTTGTAAATTTATGATATGAAGGATATTTGATTATTTTTGGGGGTTTAATGTAATTACTGAATTTAATATAAATTATTTTATAATTATGGGGTACTACGTGTAATTTCTCAAAATCTTACCAATTAACGAAGTGATTTTGGAAAGAAAAAAAAAACAACAACAAAAAATGACAACAAATAAATAAATAAATAAATTAAATCGGCCACATGTTTAATCACAACATATTTAGGTCCCGTTTGGTAACCGTTTCAATCCTAGAAATTCCCATCACATTCTCAAATTTTTGAAATTTCTGTTTAGGAATAGCATTTGGTAATTTTTGTTCCCGGTCCCATTCCATTCCCATTTGAGAATTGTGCCAACCTTTTTCTAAAGAAATGAGAAACAAAAAAAAGTTGTTTCTCATTATTCCTATTCCATTCCCAAAAACCATCGCCACTGTTCATATTTGCCATCCGTTGCCGCATGCTGCCGGCTGACCACCGTCCTCCGCTATCCACAGCTGCTGGTGGCTGCAATTTACGAGCTGCCACTTTCACCGCAAGCGTACGGATTAAGTTTTTAGTATAGTGGACCTTTCGGTCGAGTATCGTATCCACATGGATTGGTTGACATTACTATCGAGTATCGCGATTGTCATAACCCGACTTTATCTAGGCAACAAAAATGAAATTTAATTAATTAATACAAACACTAAAATACAAATTTAACTATATTAATTACTAATACGAGATAGTTATGAGATGGATTATCTTGGGATTAACTTTATTTATTTAAACGCGTTTGATTTCGTTTAGTTTATAATAATGGTGTTTGACCTATTTGACAATCTCGGTATCTAAAACTCCTTCGCCACCTCTCTCGACTGTAAGACATGGGATATAACGCAACTTCATGTCAACGAAGAAGTCCCCCTCAACGTCTTAACAACCCTAGATTGCGTGAGTCTTGTCCCAACTTCATTAATTGTACACAAAACCTCAGTTCCTAAACTCCCTCGCCACCTCTCCCGAGTGTAAGACGAGGGAATACATGACTTCGAGTCAACGAAGAAGTCCCCCTAAACGTCTTAACGACTCGTCACATGAGTCTCGCCCCACCGTCGTTGATTTTATGCGTTGTGTTTACCCTATCGATAATCTCAGTTCTAAAACTCCCCCGCCACCTCTCCCGAGTATAAGACGGGGGAATACATGATTTCGTATCAACGTCAAAGTCCCCCTCAATGTCTTAATAACCCTAGGTCACGTGAGTCTTGCCCCAACATCATAGATAATCCACAATCCTAACCCCGACCAAGTTATTGGATCATGGCGTTTGTTTATTCTAATCTGAATCCAGGATTTGTCAAACCCTGTATTCTCCATTTATCATTCTAAGTATAATAAACAAACAATATGATAAACATACTCAAACATTGAAGAACAATCATCAAAGAAACACAACTCAACCAAAACTACGTTTTTATGAACAATATGTTAATTCCATACATAATCCACGTTTAATCTATGACCATAGCTGTTTATATAATTAAAATTAGGCTAAACATGCTCAAACAAACATAGAAGATAAGAAATAAATGGAAAAAACAGATGAACTTAGCTGATATTTGAAGATTAGCCGTTAAAACCGTCCATCGATCGATTCTCCTTCTCCGCGTGTTGATCTTCTCCTTCGGATATGTTTGAGCACTCTCTATACACTAAACTAAGCCTTAAGGGCTCTAATGGCCAGAGTGTGCAAATGAGAGGGGAGCAAATGGGTATAAATAGACAAAATATCTAAAATAAATATCTAACACCACCTAGAGGCCACCGCCGCGGTGGTGGAGTATGTCGGTTAAGATTTGCGAAGGCGGTGACTGTGGAAAATATTCTGCTGGTTCACTGTCTAGGCGGTGAGGTTTCAACAACAATGGTGCCTTCTCAGCATCTTCACCGCCTCGGCGGTGGTCTAGACGCCGCGGTGGTGAGCTTGTTTGCAGAATCGTGCCGCCTTGCTAATTTTTCCACCGTTCTCCGACCGTTCTCGATACGATTTAATCGTTTATACTCCGATTTCATACATTTTCACCCCATACACTTGTTTTAATATAAAAAGAATAGAAACATATCAAAACATATAAAAATAACTATAAAACTACTCTAAAACTAACAAAATCGGTTTGGAAATACGTAGGTAGATCATACCTATCAGCCGCCATCCGTCGCCGCTGCCGGTAGCCATCTCCGGCAACCATCACAGGTAACCTCCGACATCGCCGGCCGCCCACTGTTTGGCCACCGTAGCCGCTAGCCACCATCTGGCAATTTTTGGAGCCAGCGGCAGTTTGCCAGCCTGCCACCTGCCGGTTACCGACCGAGCGCTGCTACCGCTGTCCAGCCAAAACAAAAAAAATATTCTCAAAACAATTTTTTATTTTTTTTATTTTAGGATAAAATTGTTAACAAACGCGATTCTTTTCTCAAAAAATAAAATAAAAATAAAATAAAATAAAAAATTATAGTTACCAAACGGGATTCTACTCTCAAGAAGGAAACAAAATTCTTATCTCATCCCATCCCATCCTATTCCTATCTCACTGCTGGGATGGGAACAGAAATGGTTACCAACGCCACCTTAAATTTTGAGACATTTTGACCCGTCGGATCGAATATATTACGGTTGAGATTATACCTAGAGACATTTTATATTTTAGACATTTTAGACCCTTATATCGAATATATAACGGTAGAAATTGAATGATACAATAGACATTTTGATCCGTCAGGTTAGATTAGATCTAATGGTCAAGATTAAATTTGTGGATTATTATTCAATTAAACTCTTAATCAGTATGGTTAGTTCCATTCAAGCCCCCAACGCCATATCCCTCTGCCATTGTTCCATCATCACTATTGTTGTTGTGATCGTAGTCGCCGTCACCATTGCGATTGCCATTGCCATCGCCGAAAATTGATGTCTGTAAATCTGTCGAGTTCACTCGAGTTAGGGCTTGATTTGGGCTCAAATTGTCAATCAGGTCCCCAACACCATATCATTCACGCCCCCAATGCCTATCCCTATGCCATTGCCACCATTGTCATCACCGTTCTATCATTGCCATCCCCATTGCCATCAATTGCCATCGTAAGAAATCAGTGTCTATAAATCATCGAGTTCACTCAAGCTTAAATAAGTAATAGGGTTAGGGCTTGATTTGGGCTCGATTTGTCAATCAGATCAAGCGATTGAGATGTCTAGAGCATTGATTGCGTGGTTTTCTACTCACCCTAAGTATTTGCGCCGATTAGGTAGTCGAGGCGGTGTTAACGTATCTTTATTTTTTAGGATTTTGTGTATGAACACTAACGTGATTATACTGTGTTTGTTGTTTGTGTGATTAAGTTGGGTGTGCATTAACTTCTTATTGTTTGGGTTTCTCTATGTTAAAATTAACGCATTTTCGTGTGTGTGTGTGTTAACGTTAATAAGAGAGAGAGAAAGAGAGAATAAGAGGACAAGAACAGGTCTGCGCAAAGATGAACAGACAACCAAGACAACGGTAGACGGTGCTAAATTTTTTTGACAGAACAGCCTGTAAGACGGACTCGCCGACGTTGTTGCATCGCAACACATGTTTTTTCAATCTCCATTGCTTGTTATACCACAAACATCTTTTAGAAAAAAATAGAAAAAAAAAAAATACATCTAAATTAAATTTTAGATTTGATAATAACCAGTCCAGTACAGAAACATCAACTATAACACCTAAATCTTTTGAAGATATCTCATTCGAAAATCCAGAGCTTCTCAAAACATTAACAAATTTAACCCTAATTTCAACAAAATGGATGTTTAAAAAAAAAGTTCGAAGAGGGGAAGTAGAGCATAGAAACACAATATTATATTTCTAAACTGAGAATAATCTGCATAGGTCGAGAAATCAAATGGTAAACAGAATCAAGGTCGAATTTAATTCAGAAAATTAAAAGATAGGTCATGATAGGCCTCATGTCAGGAACCCTAGTAACACACACCATCCAGATCTGAAGCATCCGCGCCATATGATTTTGTGCTTTCAGACCTGGATTTCCATATTTGGAAATCCAGATATAAGAGAGAGAGAAACCATGGGAGGAAAATATAAACATGATGGCTCCATGGATATTGGCTTCAAACTGCTTTCTCTATTTTCGCCGGTGTTTTCTTCACAATTGGTGTTGTTAGTTTGCAGTTGGTTCCAGATCCGCCGTCGATTTCACAATCGACGCCATAAAATACACAGCCCGATTGGAGAATCGGCGTTGGTTCTGAGCACTGGCTTTCTCTTGTAATCCCGGTCGACGAACATCATCTGGTGAAGTGATCGCGTCACATTTTACGTGATCTAATATCGTTAATCTAAGTTTTGTTATTGCTTTGAATAAATTAAGTTAGTTGAATTGATTTATTTTATGTATTTTTATAGATTTGAAGAATTGGATCAAAAAACACTTTTGGAAACAAAATAGGTAGTAAAATGATCAACCGGATAAAAGTTGTGGTTCCTTGCCCTAGAATGGAAACATATGTTTACCCTTTTGGCCATAACTAATTTCACATTTGTATTTTGGGATGAAACAAAAATTAGTATTTTTGGGATGAAACAAGTTCCACATTAAAGTAGACTCTCTGAGCTTTCCAACGACTAGTCATATGGAAAAATCAGAGTTCAAATGAGAAAGATACAGACGTCCGAAGTTGGTCATATCTCTCCACCAAATGTGCTGAACAAGTATTGCGTTGGGCCAAGGCCCAGCTCCTGTTCTTCCGAGGCCTAGCGCCTTTTCTATTCCCGAAGCACAATCTTCTTTTTTATTTTAATTCATTTGATTTCTTAAGCCAAAACCCAATGCCCTATCTTAAACCAAGGCCTAAATCTCTCTTTTATTTCAATTTTTGTTTCTTTGGCCCAAAGTTTGCATCAAACAGCAGGCCCAACATCATTGTTTTTGTGCGATCAGCGCCTCAGTAATACCTTTTTGAATTTGGCCAATTAATGGTCATTAATTTACCATTAAAAATGGGAAGATATTCCACAAATTATGGGGGAGATTGATACTTCTTTTGAATTATTAGAAGGCTCGACAGTAGGTTTTGGGGGTATCATTTTTTTTACTTTTCTTTTTCTATATTTTTTTTCTTTTTTGGCGCTGTATTTTGGTGGGAAATTCTTCTTTATGATTTTGTTGAATATTATTGAGGAAAAACACCACTCTATGGATGGCTAATCTCTCTTCAATTAGGTTAGGATTCAGGTAAGTATTTTGGATTTTATGTAATATTGTATTTTTAATTTAATTTTGAATTGTGTGTGAACAATTGTGTGATAAGGAATATTGTGTTCGAAATAGTTTCATTGTGATTGGATTTATTTTCAAAGTGTTCATGTAGATATTTTGATTTTTAGATTCAATTACTTCTAGAACGTTAGATTTAGTACCTGTAGTCTAGATCTAACGATTATACAATCGTATTATTGGGATTTAATTATTGGTTTGAATGATTTATGCCTAGATTGTAATTGACCCTAAATTAGAGTAATGTACGAATTACATACCGAAGATAAATCATGCCGAAGAATAATAAATCGAATCTTTCGGAGTTCCGCCTTATAATTAAGAATACTCGTTTACACAAATCTGAATTAAAAAGAAAATACGAAACCCACATGAGTCAAAAATAAGAAACCCGTAATTCCTAACCCGACTATCTATTTTCATTTGTTTTAGATTAATATTTTATTTTCCTTATATTTAAAACCCAAAACTCAAAACAAAATTTGTTTTAGTTAAAAGAAAGAAAAATATTTGAATTTAATAGTTACAAGACTGATCCTTGTGGTTCGACACCCTACTTGAATACCGTACTACATCAGTATCGCGGTACCATTTAAGGGTATTAAATTTGAGCGATCAAATTTTGGCACCGTTGCCGGGAATCGGCATTGCTAATTATCGAATTTAATTTATATCTTTCTTTTCCTTACTTGTTTAATATTAAACCAAACAAAAATTAAATTAAAAAAAGTAGTATTAAAAATAACGAATAAAGGAAATAGCAATTAAAAAAAATATAGAAACTGTAACAAAAATAAAATAAAAAACCAAACAGTGTCTAAAGAAAAAAACAGTGAAACATAAAACTGTAACTTGGCTTATTTGTTTTATTTGAGGTTCATTAAATTTTTTTCTTTTTGTTTTTTACACTGATTTTTGGAGGAAAAAAAAAAGTAAAAAAAAAAAAACAAGGATTTTTTAATTAGACATTCAATTCTACACTTGATATTTGAATGGCCCCCAAACAAATCAGCCCATAACATGTAATACCCAGACAATTAGTTTTATTTTGAGAAAAGCCCATTTTTACATGCACAAGACTCATGCGAGGCTTTGGATTGCTCTTGCTATTCAGGTATTTTTGGAAATAAGGTGAGGACGGTGATAGGAAAAGCCCTAAATCGTGAAACCCATTTCCACGTTGGCAGGAGGTAAAGACAGCGACGAATCGGCGGCAACGGCAGCAACTTCGGCTGTGACGGCAACAACTTCGGTGGCGACGACAACAGATTCAACGGCATGATTGAGTAGCAGCTCAAGAGTTACAGGTTTGAATCTTTAATCACCCTCCATGTTTCAAGAGTTGTTTCGAATTTTGAAAAATTAGGAACATAAAACAAGAACCATTTCTCGATTTTTGCTTTTTCTATTGGTTGGATTATCTTTTTTAAATCATGAACACCATCTTCTTCATTATTAGTTCATATAGATATGGCAGATGCTATCATATATATATGAAGGGAAAATATGTTTTTATTTGGTTTCCACTTTTTTTAGAACAAATCACTAGAACCATTGAGATTAATTTAGTTGCAGTAATTCTTAGTTTGTGGAGCTTGACTATCAGAATATTTAACTAACTCTTTCGGCCAAGCTATGGCTATCCGTAGCTTAGCCCCAACGCGCTCGCACGTGAATATATTAATGTATAGTTTATAATTGGTTCAATATTGTTGTACATTTATAATTTACTAAATATTTATTGTTCAATTATAATTGGTTGAATTTTTTGTTGTACAACCTCATAGATATTCCGAAACATCGTTGAATTGATTGAATGTTGTTGTACAGTTATAATTGGTTGAATATTACTGTACAATTATAATTGTGTTATTTTTATTGCATAGATTTCATGAATTGAATATTGATGTACAGTTTTAATTAGTTGTATAGTTGTTGTGCAACTTATAATTCGGTAATTGTTTTTGGATTTTTTACTTTTTTTTGTTTGGGTTATTTGTTACTTTTAACAAGTCGATATGGATGAATATTTACTGCACAGTTACAATCAGTTGAATAATTGATATACAACTTATAATTGGTTAATTGTTTTGATATACAGTTATAATTGTTGAATATTTTTTTATTTTGATCAGGAAATGGAAAATTGGACGACCATACTTGTGATAAGTATATGGGGCTGTGCAGTCGCTGCGGTGGGAAAGGATACAATAGGAAAACATGCAAAGAACCCATTTGAGATGTCATCATTTATTAGACTTTCATTATATTTTTTGGAGCAACAGTTTCTATTTATTTTTGAAAAATTCAACATTCTTGTGGATGTTTTCATGACTAGAATTGTTTTATCAATAGGTTTCATTTTTTCTAGTTTGTTATGTTAATTTTATGTTTTAGTTATATTCTTCCGTGATTGTTGTTTGTTTGTGGAAACGATTTTACTTTGATGTTCAAGTCTGTTGTTGACTTCATTAATGTCCATATATTGTGATATTTCACTTCAATTTGGTTCATTGGGCTTTATTAGTTTATACTAAAACCTCCATTCTAAGTTTCTCATGTTTATGGTTCATACATTCTTAAGAGATTTGAGCTTCCTCTATCTCTCTCTCTGTTAATGTACGTACATTATGCTAATCACTTTTATTTGCGTTTAAGAATAATCGATTAGAACAACAATCAAAATCGAAATTCAATCGATAATTAAAAAACATATACGCAAACACCATAAAGATGAATTAAATGCTTAAAAGCCATGATTCAGCGAGGATATAATGATTCTTTTAAGTAAATCAAACATGGAGTAATAGATGAATATTACTTCACAGTAAATTTTATTGTAGGGGAATAATTAATACACAGTAATTTTTTGTTCAACTTGAATCTCGGATAGATAGATGTGTATCCATGGAGTACGATATGAATATTACTTCACAGTAATTTTTATTGTAGCGAAATAATTAATACACAGTAATTTTTTATTCAACTCGAATTCCAGAAGATCCCCATAGATAGATGTGCATCCATATCGACCTGTTCAAAGTAACAAACAACCAAACCAACAAAAAAATAAATTTTTCTCTATCATTTAACTAATGTTAAATGATATATATATACAGAAAGATGGATATAGCTGACCTGTTTCGTCGGCCTCAACGGGACCTTCTCGATGAGAACCTCCACGTTCATGCACTTGCTCACCATAAGTGTCAAACAGGACAGGCTCATGATCCTTTTAATGTCAATGTGGATGGATTAGTGTGCTCAGGAGCAAGAACATTTAACATGTGACCATAAGCCTTTCCATCTTGTTGAAACATGCGGGCTACTTAGTTGCCTCATTTTAAAAATGCATCAAGTAACATGAAAGAGGTAGAGATTGATTATACCCATGTCCCTTAATAAAGCGGACTTTATCCTTACAAAGTATGAGACACTATTCCTTTGCATAATTTCTAAGAGACAGATTATGAATATTACTTGGCAATCGGCATTTGCATCAAACTAGTATTCACTATAGAACTTTGGAATGGCCCAGTAGAAAAGATGGTAGAAACCTGTAATGCAGCTGGATGTGCAAGTCAATTAAGAACATTTTCTCTACATCATAGTATGAGGAAATATGAGGATCCCATGGTCTTTAAGAAGATATTGACCCAAGCAAAAATGTTATTTTGCATTCCAAACATTAACAGTTGCTTATTTCTTCCTTCAAATATGAATACTACGATTGGGGTTTTATGGAAAAAAGCCGAAGCCCCTTACCAGATTTGAACTATGACTTATGCCTTTCCATGGAGGCGAATGGCAAAGGCCAGTGGAATTAGGATATTTCTTCACTAACTCCTTTGAAAAAAATACATGAATCAAACCCATCTATAGACTGCACACTCAATATCTTAAAAAAAAAAAAAAAAAAAAAAAAAAAAAAAAAAAAAAAAAAAGAAGAGAAAAAAAAGAAAAAATACACAAATCAATCAACTAAATCATTAAAAAACAAATAAGACCCCTAAACAACATCCAAAATCCAAACAGACCATCAATTTTAGTAGCTGCACTTGGAGAGAACCATTTAACCAACAAATTGGAACTCAACTCAAAAGAATACTAGCTCATGCATAATAGATGAATATTACTGCACAATAATATTCATTGTAGCGGCATAATTAATGCCTAGTAATTATTTATTCAACTCGAATTCCGGAAGGTCCCCATAGATAGATGTGTATCCATATCGACCTGTTAAAAGTAACAGACAACCAACCCAAAAAAAAATGTCTCTCCATCATTTAACTAGTGTTAAATGATATATGTATATATATACATGAAGATGCAAAATAATATCAGCTCACAACAATTACTGTGAATATTAATTCACATAAAATTGATAGTTGTTTCCAAATGAAAATAGAATGTGATCAATAATACCAACCAAAGTCCTATGAATTCAAACGGGATATCAATGTTAACTTGGTTGCAGTTCAACAAAAGATACACATGCAAAACAAAAAGGTTGGCATTAACATACACATGTATAACACAACGATTCTTGAGAAAGGGAAAAAAACAAAAGACAATATATGATTGTCTCAGAGTATCTATGTATGAAAGAGGATTATAGGAGATAAACTTTAAAACTCACCAAAATGCATTCCCTCGTGCATCATCATCAGTAATAAGCCAGTAAAGAAATTCTTTGCCTGAAGGAGTATTGAAACCAAGAATAAAATGGGCATGAAAAATATCTTCTTAAGCTCATAAAATTGTTTGATCAGAGGTTGCAAGAAGTGGTGTAATACCGATAGCAGGGACTAACAAAAACACTTTTAAGAAAATAAGCAAATATCTGACCTGTTTCGTCGGCCTCAACGGGACCACCCCGATTAGGAACTACAGGTACAAGCACTTTTTCACCATAAGGGTAAATGATATATCATTTAACTAATATAAGCAAGCAACAATCCACCTGATTTCTCATCCGAATTCTTACCAACAAAACTAAGGGCCCTCCCCTGGCTGCAAAATAATATCAGCTCACAATAATTACTGTGAATATTAATTCACAGTAATTTTTACTGCACTGGAATAATTAATGTACAATAATTTTTAATAGAACAAGTAATTGTGTCCGATAACATTATTCGACTTAGACATTTCATGCACGAACTTGATTACATAACAAGAAATACACCCACACATCGAGATTAGTCATGAACCACATCCATCATAAAATGTCAAAACGTTTAGAAACAAATAAATCATTTAATCAAATAATATAAAAAAGGAATAAAACATTTTGTCAACGAACCCATTACGCTCAACTACTCTACGCATAAAATGGATCAAAAGCCCAACAGCCATGTTTGTCATTTATTATATCCTTGATAAGATCCGCCCTTTCCACCGTTGATATTCTAGCTTCGCATTCACGGTTGACGTTTGCTTGTTGCCCAAGGATGACCTGCCTCATTATATACGTAACCATTATTCCACAGTCAGGTCTGCAAAAAAAAATAAAACCATACAAATTTCTAGTATGATATCGCATATTCTTACAAACCTAATACAAACAAAAATCCACACTTACCAATCAACCCTTTGCTGAGGCGTGTCATAAACAGGCTCCAACAATTTTCCATTGGAAACATAAATTGATAACAGAAGCAATAGCCATCTCTATTTGTGATGAAACCAAAGCGAAATGCAAGAACACAACAATAATATATAATTTTTACTGCACATTAACTATCTCAACACTCAAAATATCAACAATACAACGGGGGAGATAGGTTTTTGCTACACAGTAATAATCTCTGTAAATCAAACATATGTTTTTTAACACACATTAACTAAACACCAATTCTAACACCACAGTAATGATTCAATCAAAAATCCGTATCAACAGTGAAAACATTACAAAACGTGAATCCAAAACAAGACCTTAACTATAAGATTTTTGCTGTACAATAAAAATCTCAAGATTGATTGCTACACAGTAACTATTCCAAAATTTGTTACGTTGGGACAAGAATTGAGAACAGAAACACTAACCAAACAAAGGGGAATATAAAGAACATGATTTAATATATGTGATTCTTGCTATACATCAAAAATCCTAACAACCGAAACAGTAAATATTTCAAGATATCAAGCATCATCAAACCAAATTTGAAAAGGAATAAACACACATATCAAAATTTGAATTTTTGTACAGTAGTAAACAAACCCTAAATTCGAACAATGATCTTTAATGCACAACAATTGAAATCCCTGAAATCCAAAAATGGATAATAGATGGGGACAGAAAACGCATATCGGAGCATGGGATGGCGACGGTGTTTGAAGGAACGGTGACGGGGATTGGGCTTAACAGCGATGACGTGGGACAGGACAAGAATGGCATGGAAGACGATGACGATGGCGGCGAGTTTGTTGAACAGCGACGGGATACTTTGAGCTGCTTCACTACGGCGAGAAAGAGGAATGGGAGGAAGATTTGTGCCTGCAATGTATTTTGTTTCAAAAAAATTGGCACTTTTCCTCTCAAGAACAACCTTCCATTTTTACTCCCACTCACGCGCTCTCTCTGTGTTGGAAACTCACAGGTACAACATTGGGTTTTGTATTAAATTTGTATTAGCATATGGTGATGAGTCTAATATATGTATGGGCCTTGGGGCCCATATTAAACCCCCCAGAAAACAATTAGTAACTGTAACAGTTAAAATAATAATAATAATAATAATAATAATAATAATAACAATAATAATAATAATAAAATAAAAAAATAAAAAAATTGGGACTAGAATAGATGGATGATGTCTTTGGGAGGTTAGCTAATGTACTCAAAAAAATAGATCAACTTAATGCCTTCAGACCGCAACATAACCCATATTCATGCAACGTATGTCATAGTCGTGCCCATCTAACTAATCAATGTCTTTACAATTACCAAAATTCCACATATCCCTATAATAATACCTATTCTGACCCATATTATCCGCCACTCGATTATAATCAATACTCAAATAATTATGGATGGGATCAACAATATTATAGTGAGCCTTCGGGGTCACACTTTTACAATCAATCCTACTACCAACCCCAATATCAACCATTGTTTCCCCAAGAGGATACGAATGTTTAATCCACTGAACTGCAACAAATCCTTAAACTCGTAGAAGAACAACAAGTTCTTAAAACCAGGAAAGAGCAAACTGAAAGGATAGACCGACTAACAGCCCAAGTCAAGGGAATGGTTGAAATATTAAATAGGGAAAATGAAAAGAGTGATTCGCTAGGTGTTGATGAGAGTGTTCTAGAGCACGAGATTGAAAACAAAGAGTTGTTAAAAGTACCACAGCTGAGCGAAACTGGTGAGGAACCCAAATGCTATAATACCGAGTTTGAGTCGCTTTTAGCTCAACCATCACCGATTAGTAAGGCAAAGAAAGAAGTGGGATACAAAAGTGTAGGTGAGTTGGTAAGCATAGAAGTTGAGAATACATACATTGAGGAGGTCGGGTTAGAAAATCATAAAGAAAATGAGATCGAACCATCGATGACACATTTAGATTATCTCCCTATGATTAAAACATCCATCATATCCATGCTACCGCATCCCAAAATTAAGGGGTATCTTTTTGATGTAGTGGACCAACCGTCAACCCTAACCAAAGATAATTCATTTCATATTCAATGGGTTGACGTAACTTAACTTCTCTTTGGGGGCTTAGCAAAAAGACCACAAAGTACGTCTCACAAAAAAGAGATTTGATCTGGGAAAGAAGTTGAGAAATGTGAGTGTCGCCCGCAACTCTTCCCTAACCGACTGAAGAGTAACTCAACAGAAGGTGAGGAGTGGGTTACTCCACTACGGATAAGGGGTTTAAGACATTCAACGTCCGACTGAAGACATTAAATTTAGCGCTGAGTGGGAGGCAACCCAATGTTGTTTTAAATTTCTTATTTTAGGGTTTACTTTTATTTTTGACTTGATGAGTTTCCTTGAGGGTTGTGTCAGACAGGTTTACAAGCATTGCGTACTAATTTGGTCAAGATTTGCAGTTTCATTACGTCAGGTTGTATCTCTCCTTACCAAATTAGTTTTGTATTTATCTCATTAAGCCTGAAGGGTATCTTAACACCTAATGCTCTGAGCCAACTGGATTGGGAGTATTAGTCCAACACTCACAACACGGACACCTTAGAAAGTCCAGTGGGATTAACATTGCACAAGTCACTTTTTTTTAAAAAAAATAAAAATAAAATGTTTGGTTTATGTATATATATATATATATATATATATATATATATATATATATATATATAAAATATATATGCAGAAGAAAATATATAGACAAATACATTTTTTATTTCAGGAAAAAGTTGTTTGATTGTTTAGAAAGAGTTGACTAGTTACTTGTGCTAAATTCATTATAAATGAGAGTTGCATGTATGTTGTGAGTACAAAAATGAATATTGTTAATAATCACGTGCTATGAGATCAATGGCTATTTCAGTAACTCATGGGTGATCTTGACTTGATTTGTTATCATTGAACAAGACTGATAAATCTTTACTGATGAATAAAATGCACAATAAGGAATTTGAGATATTTGTGGGTAGCATCACTGTAAACCCTCACAAGACTATACTCGTCTACGAGGGGTGACCTAGGGGTTTATAATTTATTGCATACGTCAAATGCAATCGTATTCCCTACAAAAGTGGCCTTTTCATTTAATTAATATATTTAGTTTTGCTCAAGGACTAGCAAAATTTAGGCTTGGGGGTGTGATCACGGCACATTTTACATGATCTAATATCATTAATCTAAGTTTTGTTATTGCTTTGAATAAATTAAGTTAGTAGAATTTATTTATTTTATTTAGTTTTATAGATTTAAAGAATTGGATCAAAAACACACTTTCGGAAGCAAAATAGGCAGTAAAATAATCAACCGGATAAAAGTTGTGATTCTTTGCCCTAGAATGGAAACATATGTTTATTCTTTTGGCTATAACTAATTTCACATTTGTATTTTTGGGATGAAATAGGTTCCACATGAAAGTACACTCTCTGAGCTTTCTAACGACTAGTCATATAGAAAAATCAGAGTTCAAATGAGAAAGATACAGACGTTCAAAGTTGGTCACATCTCTCCACCAAATGTGTTGAACCAGTAATGCGTTGGGTCAAGGCCCAACGCCTTTTCTTCCAAAGCCTAGCTCATTTTCATTTCCCAAAATGCAATCTCCCTTTTTATTTTAATTCATTTGATTTCTTAAGCCAAAGCCCAATGTCCTCTATTAAACCAAGGCTCAAATCTCTCTTTTATTTTAATTTTTGTTCCTTTGGCCCAAAGTTTGCAGCAAACAGCAGGCCCAACATCATTGTTTTTGTGTGATCAGCGCCGTTGTAATACCTCGTTGACTTTGGCCAATTAATGATAATTAATTGACCATTAAAAATGGGAAGATATTCCGCAAATTATGGGGGAGATTGATACTTCTTCTGAATTATTAGAAGGCTCGGCAATAGGTTTAGGGGGGTATCATTTTTTTTTTTACTTTTTTTCTTCTATATTTTTCTTTTTCTTTCTGGCACTATATTTTGGTGGGTAATTATTCATTAAGATTTTGTTTAATATTATTGAGGAAAAATATCACTCCATGTACGGCTAATCTCTCTTCAGTTGGGTTAGGATTCGGGTAAGTATTTTGGATTTCATGTAATATTGTATTTTTAATTTAATTTTGGATTGTGTGTGAACAATTGTATGATGAAGAATATTGTGTTCGGCATAGTTTCATTGTGATTGGATATATTTTCAAAGTGTTCTTGTAGATATTTTGATTTTTAGATTCAGTTACTTCTAGAACGTTAGATCTAATATATGTGGTCTAGATCTAACGATCATACAATCATATTATTGGGATTTAATTATTGGTTTGGATGGTTTATACTTAAAATTTTGCAATTCACCTTAGATTAGAGTAATGTAGGAATTACATACCGAATATAAATCATGCCGAAAAATAGTAAATCGAATCTTTCTGAGTAATTTCGGCTTGTAGTTAAGAGCAATCATTTACACAAATCTGAATTAAAAAACAAAATACGAAACCCATATGAGTCAAGAATACGAAACTCGCAATTTCTAACTCGATTATCTATTTTCATTTGTTTTAGATTAATATTTTATTTTCCTTATATTTAAAACCCAAAACTCAAAACAAAATTTGTTTTAGTTAAAAGAAAGAAATATATTTGAATTTAATAGTTACAAGACCGATCTATGTGGTTCGATACCCTACTTGAACACCGTACTACATCAGTATCGTAGTACCATTTAAGGGTATTAAATTTGAGCGATCATGAAGCCTTCTCTCTATGCGTGTGTCCGCAATCGATACGGAGGTTTTTGTGCTCTAAATATTGTTATCCCCTTTCAACAGATTTCTCAATCTCGATTCGATTTGTGATAGCTTGTAGGAGTCGTCGATCGATGGAATAAGGGTTTTTGAGTGAGGGAGACGGCCGTGAGGAAGAAAGGGTTTAGAGAGAGGCGATAGAGTGAGAGAGAGTGAATGGTGAAGAGGTTAATGTATTAGGTTTGTTCATTATATATACAATGGTAAAATTGTTCAAAATGATTTTTTTCTACATGATCTCTTGAATGAGAACTAAATAATAAAAAATCTCAATTTTTAATATAAAGGTAAAAATAAAAATAAAAATCGTACAAATTAAGACACTGTTTGGCTATATTTTTTTAAGGGAAAATTACCGGTTGAACCCATAATTAGCCTTAATCTACCAATAAACCCAGCTCATGTTTTACCGAACAGCGCAGTCCCTCGCCAGATTTACTGTGCACTGATCAGTCACAAATTCGCTTACTGTTCATTTTTCGGTGACCAATTTGCACCTACGTTATACGCACAAACGATTTCTATTTTTGAATCCGATTTTTCAGTTGTGAAAACATACTATAACTACCAAATCATGGTGATTTTTCCTAATATACGTTGCATTTCGAATTTCAAAATCAAGAAATCGCCGTGGACACAGAGAGAATGATCGAATTAGAGTAGCTATGAAAAGGCAATTGATGTATCATTCTGAGCCGATCAACAACAGGTAACACACATCCTCATTTGATACATGCCAATCTTAGTAATTTTATAGACATCTTGATATCAAGTTAGGGTTTTTCGATAGTAACGTTTATAAAGACCTAGTTTTTGGTCGATGAAGGTTTTGTTGTCGAACATACGTGTACGAAAATGCTTTACGAATGGATGATACAGTGTTTTTTGTTGTGGATCAACATATATAGTAGTCTTTTGGATGATTCAGGTTGATTCACAAGCACACACAGCATATGCGAAATGGAATGTAGTACATAATGCACATAACGTTGTACCTATAGTGTGTTACATGTAACATAAGCATAATTGTGTATTGATGCACATAACGTTGTATATATAGTGTGTTACATTCTTAGGGTGTGTTACATTTTTAACAAGAAAATATGCGTGTTACATGTAACATGCATAAGCATAACTGTGTGTTGATGCACATAACGTTTGTACCTATAGCATGTTACATTCTTAGGGCATGTTACATTTTAACAAGGAAAACAGAGCGTGTTACATGTAACAATAAACATAACTGTGTGTTGATATTACATTGTAGCGTCATTTTTTAAGAACGGAGGCGTGTTACATGTAACATTGATACATAACGGTGTGTTATATGGTGATATTACATGTAACATATTTATTTTTCCAAAAGAGGGGGGATCATGTGTTTTGATGGTTATTGGTATGTCAACAAGGAGCATTTTTCAATTGCATGCATGTGCAAGTACAAGGGGGTGAATGAAGTTTTGGGGATTGCCAACTATAACAACATTAGTGATTTGTGTAACGAGATTGTAAGCAAATGGCCAGAATTAGCTAAGTCAAATTTTAACTTGTCATACGCATTACATGGCCATTCTAACTGCATGCTTGCTGACCAAAGCGACTTTGAGGAGATGATGTTGCTAACAGTGCATCAAAATATTAAGCTGTAGATATATGCATCCAGAGAAGACTGAACGATTCTAGTGGATCGAATGGTGCATCAACAAGCGCCACTGCACTGTTAAACAATAGTGGAGACAGCGAAGATGAACTTGACTACATAGGTAGTTACGGCAACATATTGCAGCGGAGTAACGACAGGGTATTATTGTCATCTCAGTGGGCTAATGGGATCCAAGAGGAGGGTAAAACATTCAGAGGCGGAACAAGGGAATTCCGGGATGTATTGAAAAAATATGCAATTGAGATTGTATTCAATTTCTGTTATTCAAAAAATGACAAAGTGCGTGTGACAGCTGCATGTGCACTTAGAGAGGAAAAGAAATGCCCATGGTTTGTGCATGGACATGTAATGTGGGAAAATAGTATATTCTATATCCAAATTTTGGTAAATAAACACATATGTGGGTTTGCCTTTCGCAAAAACAAAAACAAACGAATGAGCTCGAAGATTGTTTCTAGTTGTTTGACTGATGACGTACGGACAAACCCAAAAACGCGCCCCATTGATGTAGTTGACAATTTCAAGAGGCAATATTATATTGAGATCTCATATCGCAACGTGTGGCTTGGTGTAGAAAAGGCCAGAAACAGCGTGTTTAGGGATTATTCAACATTATACGACCAATTACGATGGTATGTTGATAAATGTAGACAGACAAACCCCGAGAGTCATGTTATACTCGACTATAATGAGGACACGGGACATTTCAAACGTGTGTTTACGCATTTGAAGCATATATTTACGGTTTTCGCTTCTGCTGACCAATGATGTTCCTTGATGGAACATTTCTTACCGGCCGATATAAAGGGAATTTACTAGCTGTGACGGCAAAAGATGGTAACCAAGGTGCTGTCAGTAAATGATTTTCATATTTAGTGTATAGTATAACATATTTTTCCCTGTCACTAAACACTTAAATGTAAGTTATATATAACAAGATATATTACATGTAACATATGTTTTATTGATTGAGGTTTTTGTGATTTGGTTGATTTTGCAGGGATGTTCCCCATCGCATTTGCAATTGTGGATGTAGAACATTATGAGAATTGGAATTGGTTTTTGTCTGAGTTTATAAATATTGTTGCGGCGGATCTTGTGATCACGTTTATATCAAATCTGCATAATGGTATATTAGAGGGAGTATGAAATGTACTCCCACATTGCCACCATGCATATTGGCTATTGCATTCAAAGATGAATCTGAGGGCTGCAATAGCTAGGAGAAACACCACACTCAAGGAATTAATGATTCAGAAATTGAACGGGTTGGCGTATGCGCATACACCGGAAGTTTATTAAATGTTATAGGATCAGATAATGTACGAAGGTGGAGAAAAAGTTCAACGATTCATGCATGATCTTTTTCCAATGAAATTTAGTAACGATTTTTTTTAGGGAAAACATTACGGTGAAATGACATCAAACATGGCGGAATGTTTCAATTATTGGATAAGTGAATATCGTCATTTGCTTTCAACATTATTGATTGACAAAATTAGAATACGGTAGATGGACCTAATGTCTGATAGGAGATAAAAAAAAATAAAAATATGGATGGTGAGATAACACCGTTTTGGGATAACAAGTTGTGCGAGTCGATTAATGAAGGAAGAACATGAAATATCAGCTTGTCTGGCGATGGCATTTGTGGGATTCATTCATCCCCATCAGCGCTAGTTGATACAGTGGGACGATCATGCTCGTTTAGACAATGGTAGATAAAGGGGTTCCCTTACGTACACGGTTGTGCAGTGATTAACAAAGGTGGCTTGCCGACACATGATTACATAGAAGAATACTTCATCGTCAATTTTTACCGGGAGACCTATTCTAGGGGAATATATGTAATCCCTATAATTGAACGACCTATGTGGGTTGAGAGCGAAGCAATTATATTACCACCATTGTCAAAGAAGCAACCGAGTCGACCGAAGAAAGTAAGAATACCGTCAAGAGGTGAGATAAAAGAAAGAAAGTGTGGGAGAAGTGAAAAAATGGGGAGACACAATAGGAAGACATGCACAGCCCTGTTGGTGTAAGACTGAGTTACATCGAGAGATTATGTTTTTGTATTTGAGAGTAGACAATTGAATTTCATTTTATTTTTTTTAACAAAAATAGATTTTGTTATATCTAGTCATTGACATCACATTCAACAATGGAATAATAAATGTTTTGTTTGCATTTTTTTTGTAATTATGTTTGGTGAAGTCGTTGATGCAATATTTTCAACACGACAATAATGTGATTTGTTACATGTAACATTATTTGTATTTTTAAACGTGTTTTTTTTTTGTTGCAGATGCTAAATGTAAGTACCCTTTTTTTCATACAAAATAATGTTACATACAACATGAATACAACACTAAATGTTACATGTAACAATGTTACACTTTGTTACATATTGTATAGGTCACATAATAAAATGCATAACACAGGATTATACCCCAAATTAAACAGCCATTTGATAACTTGTAAAGGAAAAGACACTTTTTTTAAATGTTGTGTTTTGGTATTCATGTCTCATTAGCATAACCAGTCCTCAGTTTTGGAAAGGAGAACCTTTCATATTCCCTAAACGATTGAAACCCTAACGTTCTGCAACACCGTCGCCTATCATTGGTGGTCTCCGTAACCTTGATTTTTGTATCAATTAGTTCACAATGGTTTTTACACGGCAGAAGATGATCACTAAGAACCCCAATACTGCATACGATCCCGTCAACCTTTTCGACGCAGGTAAAATTAATGCAATTTTTTACGACGCTCTCAACTATTTCGATGTAGAAATCAGACGATAGGTTTTAGTCTACGCGTTTGAACTTGTAGTTTATGTCATGAAACCGTATATTAAACATTTAGAAGTGGAAATTTTTAGTTGTTGTTGTGCGCGATAGAGTCCTGTTTTGCATATCGCGTTTTGTGATTTTTACACACGATATTGCGAATTTTTAGTGTAGTTGTATATGTCCGGTGATTTCTCCATACAAGTATGTCAACATGATCTGGATCGATTTGTTTCGTGCACAGTTATGTGATTTTGCGGTACATCATGATTTATCTATTGTCGTGACAATACGCCAGTCACAAAGCACATATATTTGGTGTAGATCATTTTTTAGCAGATATTTGAATAACTGATGCTTACTGTGTCAATTTTTATGTTATTTTGAAACATGTCTCTTGTTTGTCTATGCTATAGTAGTGGGAGAAACAATTAAGTAGTACTTCATCTTTGTAGATGTTTTTCAAAATTTTGTGTACAAATGTTACATGTAACATTTCAGTTTATTATTGGTTTTGTGTACAAAAGTTTGATTATCTGTTGTTGGAAATATAACATCAATGCACGAAATGTAACACCAATGTACTTCAAATTCGTCGATGTTTCAAATTTGTTCACAGATGTTACATGTAACATTTTCAGTTATTCTTGTTTTTTGTGTACAAAAGTTTTGATTTAGCTGTTGTTGAAAATGTAACATCAATACATGAATGTAATATTAATGTACTTTCATTTTGTTCGATGTTTCAAAATTTGTTCACAGATGTTACATGTAACATTTCAGTTATTCTTGTTTTTGTATACAAAAAGTTTGATTATCTGTTGTTGGAAAGAGAATTACAATGCACGAAATGTAACATTTTTTGTCACGGGGCTTTATGCATTAATATACATTGCGCAGATGACATAATACTTGCCGTTGATACTCATGACACACCAATAAGCGCAGCCAACATTGAGGATGGTAAAAAAAAATGATTTTACACAATAGTGTTTTTGCTTTATTTTTAGAAATTGGAAAAATTTAGTATCTATTGATTTATTTGTCTTCCATTTCAGGGAAACATGTTCCAAATATGCCAACAGCGTCGACAAGCAAAGCAGCAGTAGCGACAACAAGCCAAGCCCCATCAGGATCGATCAAATATCAATGTAACCTTTCATAGGTCTCATTAGTCATCCATGATTTACACCTACGTGATGAACATATATTTTATTTACGTTGCACCCCATTCTGGAACACCATGAATGCAATGATGAATGATCAAGATGACAAGGTTTCCTCCCATTGCATCGATAGTCTGATCGTGAATATTATCCAGTGCTATCATCCGAAGAAAAAAACATTCAAACTGGGACCACGGTTCGTAGAGTTCACAAGCAATGATGTGCAACTTATTTTTGGGTTGCCACGCGATGAAGTACAATTGCCAGGTAAGTACGCAAAGAAGAAAGTCTATGTATTCCTAGCACAACAAGGTTTGAACACGAACAAGGTAAGTGTTGTACAATTAAAGACCATGTTGCATGCTTCCATCAGACGAAAAGACGAAGAAAATGTGAAGGATGTTGTTTGACTACTATGTCTTCTTTTGTTGACAACCTGCTTCTTCAGTAACAAGGGGCCGTATGTTCGAGTATCAGGCCTGAACATTGTTGAGGATTTAGATGTTATGGCAACTTACAAATGGGCTGACGCCATTCATTGTTTTGCAGGTAATAACAACCGCGCTAATTTTTTGTAGTAATTATGTATAATATATAAACTTTTCTACAAAATGCATTAATGTGTTTTTTTTAGTTTTGGTTGTGCGAACACTCAAGGTTGATCTCGCCAGTGGCATCAAGAATAGTTGTAGTCTCATGTTTTTTAAAATAGGACATGATGGCGTTGACATCGGTTGCTTCTGGATTAGATTTGCAAAATTTAACTACTGATCAGGTGTTTTTTTTCCCTAGTTTTCTGAAACGAGACATGATGACATCGACGTCGGCCGACCCTAGATTGCACAATTTAACTACATATCAGGTGGGTTTTTTTTGTTGATGTACAAAAAAGAATGTTAAATGTAATACCAATTGGTATGATGATTTTAACGAAAAAGAAATTTGTTAAATGTAACACAATTTGTGTTACATTTAAAAATAGTGTATAAAAATGTTACATGTAACAGATTCGCGCGCGCGCGCGCGCGCGCGGGGGGGGGGGGGGGTTGTTGTTTTAGTGTATTTCTAATATATGACATTTGTTTTGCACGTTTTTACTGATGAGTTTAGGTTATTCGAGGACTAACATCAGAGTCCATGCTGGAGCTCAAGGCAGGTGTCTTACTACCTGTGCACAGTGACACAAAGACCCGTTCCTCCAATTCGAGTGCTAAGATTAAGGAAAAATAAGAGGTGTCTGTTGCTGACGATATGTCATCCTTTGATTTGTTAATATCGCAACCATTTGATGAGGACGTTATTAAATTTTGTGGAGGTTCACAAAATTTAATAGAGCTTGTCGAAAGTAATCAGAAACTATTATAGAAGGTTGATAAGGTGAGGGCGAAGCGCAAGAAGATGAAGAGAAAAATGATAAAAGAGATTCAACATCTGGAAAGTGAGATAGAGCGGATTGGTGATGAGAAAAACCAATTGCAGGATGAGATAGAGAGGTTGATGGAAGAGAAAAAGAAAATAGACGAGAATTTGGTAGAAGCCAAAGTTCACAATGTTACACAACAGCAGAGGATGGTGGAAAAGCTTGAAGAAGCCGTTGTGTATTCGGTAACGCAATCAGTAGAGGAAGAGATGGAACATGCTAAAAAAATGACTGGTCTGACAGCGTTTTACTAGTATGAGCTCAAAGACAGAGACAACGTGATTGTCAGACAAGCATCAATCATTGGTCTCCATAATTCACCGCCAAGGACGTCAATTCCAGCAAAACTAAAGCTTAGGCGCAGTACGCGTACAAAGGCTGAAACCAAGACACCAACATCGCTCGTAAAAAAAGTTAAGAGTCACGTCAAGACACGGAAGACTGATGATGACTCAATCCACAAATATGATGTACCTGTCAAGAAACCGCGACGATTGAAGAAAACGTATGATGTACCAATCCTTGATAACCAAGGAACGGATGATGCGATCAAGAGCAATGAACAAAGTACATGTAACATGCAACACAACTGTCATGTTACTTACACTTTTTGTGTTTATTTAGAAATGTGCAGATGATTATAACATTATGTGGGTGATTAATTAAACGTTTTTAGGTCATCAACGGATGTATGGAGATGATGTCTATTGATCACGCAAGGGTTGCAAGTTCTTTAAAAGGGATTGGTCATGATTTGCCAAATCGGTCATATTTCATCAATAGTTGTTGTTGGGTAATCAAATTGTTACATTTTTATTTTTATTTTACATTTTTTAATGTGTTTTTATGTTTTTTATTTGATTTGCATGCACACATTACATGTTACTAATTTTTTGAAATGTTTTACAATATATACAGTTTTGGATTACACAGGGGACAAGAAAGTATTGGTTGACAATCTTAACCCAAAAATTATAAAAGAATTTTCCAATAACTATAGATTCGTGCATTTCCCAATAAATACTGTAGGATTGACATCATCAACGGGACACTGGACACTGCTTGTTTGTGATAAGTAGGAGCAGAAGTAGACACACTGCAATTTGATCAACCTCTGACGTCCCAGAGATGTTGATAGATTTTACGAGAATGTAAAAAGACTTTTGAGTTTCAATACATAGGTTTAAAGCTTTTGTTGCTAGTGCAATGTTGAATAAATAATCCTCGCCATTTTTTTTCCATGTTCAAATGTAGGTTCGTTATGTTGATGCATTATTGTCAAAGGAAGCTGGTGAATATCAGCTGTTGGATGCTGAAATTTCAAACTCCAATAATATGCCAGATCAAGGATCATCTGTGTAAGTTCACTTCATTTATTACTAATTAATTATGTTACCCAAACACAACCAGTTATTGATGAATTCTCTTAACATATTATATTTTGCAGCGTTGATTGCGGTGTTGCTATAATCCATGGGATGAAGAGCATATTCAATAGCGTACAAATCAACGTTAATTATGGCATTGAAGGTTTTAGAAGAGAAAGAGTAGCACTCATGCATGAATTCCTCACTGATCCACCCAGTTCTTAGACTTTGGATGACTTCCAATCAAGAAAAAATAATGAAACAAGTCGTGTTGAAGAAGCATAGAACAACTGAAAAATCAGAGTTTTTATGTGTCTGGATTAGAACAAATTGCTTTTTAATCTGTCTTTATTTGGTTTAAACATCATACGTAACTAGATTTCATTTTGTATGAAAGGTATACTTGATATGGTTGTTTGTGTTGTGTAAAATGCAACACAACTATTTTTGGATGCATAGACTATTATTTTGGTGGGTTGACACTTCTTTGTAACGTTTGGGTTGCATCTTAGAGACACGAACTAGAAAAATCTGACAATTTTAAGAACTAACGATTGAATGTTATATGTAACATTTTCCAGATACAATCACATTCTCAGTTTCAGAAAGTATGTTACATGTATCATTGTCATGGACACACATATTCAGTAATGTTTACATGAATGCTACATATAATATTTTATAATCCCACACACCCTGGATATGGAATTATTGGCATGGACATAACGTGCAAATGTTACATGTAACATGAATGAAATCATTGTCATGGATACATACTTAGTAATGTTACATGTAACATTATTTTTTTGCACACCATGGATATGTATGCAACGTGTGAATAGATGTTACATACATGATTTCGGGGATGTTCAGCGTGAAGCGCAGCAGGTGGGGCATTCTTGCCACTGAAATGGAAAAAGGATCAGGCGGTGCAAGAAATGTGAGAAGGTTTAATTGGTTGTTTCTTGCACCTTTTAGGATTATTCGGTCAAAAAAAAAAAAAAAAAAAAAAAAGAAAAAGAAAGTACATTTTAAACCCTCTAGGTATTGCCACATTCTAAATGGTCCCTCTCTATTTGAACGTTTCATTTTAAACTCTCTAGATATAAGTACGTTTTTATTTGGTCATTCTACTAGAAAATCTATCTAAACTAACTGAATTTTGAGGGCAAAATTGTCGTTTTATATTTTTTCATTTTTTAATCATTTTTTTTATTTTTTATTTTTCTTTTCTTTTTTCTTTTTCTTCTTTAACTCCTTTCACTCTATCTCTCATGCTCAACTCCCTCCCTCCCTATCACAGCCCAAATAGGGGTAAACACCCCCTGTTAAGGGGGTGAGAACCCCCTGTTTTGCACACAGAGGGTAAACACTCGGGGGTGTTTTCACCCCACCCCGCTTAATGAAGGGGGTAAATACCCCCATGCAATAGACCCCTTGTTCCATGGGGTTGTTTAACCCCCTTACGGGGGTGTTTTCATTGGAAGGGAGAAAAAGTTGAGTGGAAGAGAGAGAGAGAGAGAGAGAGAAAGAGATAAGAGAGAAAGAAAGGAAGATGAAGATAGAAAGTTGAGCGGGAGATTAGGAAAAAGAAAAGAAAAAATAAAATAAAAAAACATTATAACATTTAAAATGTGTAAAAAGACTATTTTGTCCCTTTATTCCTTTAGATTTGATGGATTTTTTGACAGAATAACCATTTAAAACATATTGATATGTAGAGGATTTAAAATGAAATGCTCAAACAGAGAAACAACATTTAGAACTGTGTCAATACCTAGATGATTTAAAATGTATTTTTTCCTATAAAAAAAATGTCGAGATGATTGACAAAAAATTGTTGCAGAGATGCCATTCAATTGATTTTCATCGATCTCTGTAAACAATTTAAATAAAAGCAACCGTTTTTATATTTTCGAAAAAAAAAAGTTCTTAAAAAGTATAATTTTTATTTTAATTTTTTAAAAAATTACTCCTAGGAGCTTTGCTTCCTTATTAACTTAAATCTCCTTTTTTTTAATTTTATAAGTTTCTACGGGTTAAATATTTTATTAACTTGTATAAATTCAATTTTTATGAGTTAAAAATAACATTGAAACTAGTGTATCCTATCCATATAAAATTTAAATTGGAATTTTAATTTAACAATTCATATAAGGAATGTTAAGATAATTGAGGAGTGGGGAACATGAATAATATATTGATCTTGTGAAAACGAATACTGAATACAAATATATACACAACTATTTATAAAAGAAGTGGAAGACCCTAAGGTTAAATTTTGTCCTAATGGGTCAAGTGGACCAAACCCATATATTACATTAAATCCCCCCTCAAACTCAAGGCAGTGAGTTGAAGGTGAACTTGAGTTTGGAAACTAGAGAGTAAAAGTTTCCGGGTGGATGAACCTTAGTGAAAATGTCTGTTATCTGATTGGTTTAGTTGATGGATTGTAAACAAATCGTATTCTGGAGAATGTGATGACGGATGAAGTGGCAATCAATCTCAATGAGTTTTTTAGGCTTGTGGAAGACATCATTATGGACGATTTGAATAACACTCCTATTGTCGTAGTGTAGGACAGTAGCAATAAGAGAATAGATGCCTACGTCAACGAGTAGTCATCGAAGTCAGAAAAGTTCTTGAGTTGCATCAGTCATGGCATGATATTCAATTTTAGTGCTGGAACGAGCAACCACAGTTTGTTTCTTACTATGCTAGGAAATGAGAGAATTACCCAAAAAGAAACAGTAACCAGTGGTTAAACGTCTGTGGACGGGGTCTCAGGCCCAATCGGCATCGGAATTAATATTTTTAAAACCGGACCGGTCATCGAACTCGAAAAGTCATCAGGTCACGGGTCACCCGTTTAATTGGTAGGTGAACCGCGATTGAACTAGTGACATCATAATTACGTCTTAATTATTTTTATATATATTTATTTGAATAAAAAATACAATATATATATTGTATTTTTTATTAACTTTAAAGACTCAAACTTAAATAGATTAAATTACAATATAATTTTTGAAAAGATTTTTTTCTAAACTAATTCTGAAATAAGAGTTTTTAAATGCACTACAATTATTTCTATCCCTCTCAGGGCTTGGGCTCGAAAGTATCGAAGAGGCAATGTGTTACAAAACATTCAAACATAAAGTGTAAATATGACAAAGATTGGGAGTAAAAACATAATTATTCTCATATTCTATTCACCTCCTAGTTTTAGGTTTAGGGTTATCGTGGCCCAATTTCGCAGAAAGCCCAGAATTGCTCTCTCTCTTTTAAAACCCTATATCAGCAACCAGCCGTTCCACAACCCTAGTCTCACAACGAGAGAAAGAGAGAGAGTAGAGATAGATAGGTAATGTAATCAGAGCACAACGTAAGGGTGTCGGTTTCGTCTTCAAATCCTACACTACCACCGCAAGGGTACCACCCGCTTTTGCAACCTTGACTTCAATGACCGGAATGGCAACCTCAAATGGGTGATTACCGATATCATCCGCGACCCCATCCGTAGTGCTCCCTTGGCCAAGGTTACCTTTTGACACCCTTTCCATTACAAGATGGAAAATGATGAAAACCCAACCGGTTTGACAAAAATCAGAACAGTTAATCGGTTCACAGTAGAACCGGTTCGAATCGACTAGTTAGACAATTTTTAGGAGTAACCGGGTTTTAGTTGTTTTTCAGACCAGAAACACGACCGATCGATGGTTCAACCAGTTCAATTTTTAAAACATTGATCAAAATAAGCTTGTAAGATGGGACCAAACTGAGCTGAGAAATTAAGTCCATAAAATAAGGTACCCTTGACATACCAAATGATGCAAAGAATAATCGAGTAATGAGTGGTTCGAGAAGCGGACAAAAACTGGCTGACCTGATTAATGGCATAGGCAATGTCGGGGCGAGTGATAGTGAGGTATACAAACTCCCAACCAGTTAGTGATATAGGGTGTCATCTTGAAAAGGTGAACCATCGAGTGGAGTAAGTTTGATATTCGGCTCGAGATGAGTAGTAGTGGTGGTTGAGTTAGTGATCCTAGCCTTGGAAAGGATATCCAAGGCATATTTGGCCTAAGAGAGAAAATATCCACCTGAACCAGATGAGACTTCAAGGCCAAGAAAATAGGTGAGCACGCCAAGATCTTTCATCTCGAATTGTCCACTGAGAAAGTTTTTGAATTCTAAAATACCACGTATATCATCCCCAGTAATAATCATGCCATCCACAAATAATAAAAGAAGAATAATACCATTGTTAGTTCGATGAATAAACAGGGCCGAATAATAAGCACTGGATAAACCAAAACTGATGAATGATAGTGTTGAATTTTACGAACCAAGCACGTGGAGATTGTTTCAAACCATATAAGGAACGACGAAGGAGACAAACTTAATTTTGAGAGGCAACTAGGCTAGGAGAGGTATGCATATAAACTTCCTTAAAAAGATTGTCATTGAAAAATGTATTTTTTACATCCATATTGGAGTAAATGTCTCTTCATAGTACGGACAGATGTAAGTCTCGCTATTGGAGCAAATGTCTCTTCATAGTTAAATCCATATTCCTGAGTAAATCCCTAGGCAACAAGTTGGGCTTTATATCGTTCAACAGAACCATCAAAAAGTGTTTTGATCATAAACACTTATTTTCACCCAATGAGAGTTTTTCCAAGGGGAATATCAACAATATCCCAAGTGTGAGTTTTGGTGAGAGCCTCAAATTCTTTGTCCATTACTTTCTTTCAAAGAGAATTAGTACTGAGATCAGCTAGTGGTTCTGGAGTGGGTTCAGCTGGTTGTTCTAGGGTGGACTTAGCGTAAGGTGCAGGACGGGGCTCCAATGGCGGTGTTGGAGTAGACTCAACAGTACCTAAAATTGTATCCTTAGGAAATAACCCAATGGATGGATTATTACAAATCTGGAGTTGTTAATGTTTAACATGTCAAATGACCTTAAGGAAGAAAACATTTGATGTTTTCAAAAAATGACATGTCAAGAGATACAAAGAGTTTTAGAAATGGGATCCCATCACTGATATCATTTATATTCGAAGCCATATCCAAGAAAATAACATAGACGAGTCATTGGTTCCAATTTGTTGTGTTCATGTAGTTTGAGAAGAACAAAATAAGTGCAACCAAAGACTCTGAGTTCAGAGTAATTGGGAGGATTACCGAAAAAATGCTCAAATGAATACTGGTTCTCGAATGTAGCAGAAGGGATACGGTTTATTATGTAGATGGCTGTGAAGACAGCATTATATCAAAAACGCTCAAGACATGATGAAGAAATGAGGAAAGCACAAATTGTGTTAAGAATATGTCTATGTTTGCGTTCGGCTCGTCCATTTTGTTGGGATGTACTAGGACACGAGCGATAAAGGAGCAAGCTATTTTTGCGAAGTAGGTGAAGAACGACATGATCCTTGTATTCCATTACATTATGTGAGCAAAAAACTTTGATATTTCTAGAAAATTGAGTTTGAACCATAGAGAAAATCTCATAATATATTTGGAATAATTCGGATAGATGTTTCATAAGAAACAACTATGTATATCAAGAGTAATCGTCCACAAAAATAACAAAGTAACGATAACTACCCATTGAGGCATGAGGAAAAGGCCTGCAAATATCAAAATGAATTAGACCAAATGATGCAAGAAGAATATACTGACTCTCTTTGAAAGGTAGGGCTGATTATTTTGCAAGTTGGCAATAGATACATTTAAAAGACTCAGGCTGAACTGAACCTAACTGACCGCTAGAGATAAGCGATTTGAGTTGGTTAGATGAAGTGTGGCCTAACTGAGAATGTCAAATTTGAAATAGTGATAGAAATACTGATAGCTATGGAGATAAGGATGATGATGAGAAGGAGGATAACGGTGGTGGTGGTGGTGAGGTTGCATAGGTTGATGAAGGGACATGTGGTTGTAGTTTTGGTGGTAGTGGAGTTTGAGATAGAAGATATAAACTACTGAGCTCGAATGGACCTCCAATTCTATGACTAGTCCCAAGGGTTTCTCATATCCAAGGATGTTGTGCACGACAACTACTTTTAGAAAATATAACTTCAAATCCCAATTCAAAAAGTTTCCCAACAGACATGATATTTAAGTGAGTTTCGAAATCAAATATGTGTCAGGAATATAAAGAGAGAAAGTGAAAACCTGACTGATATAAGTAGTATACTAGAAATATTCATAGCGAAGAGTTTGGTTAAAAAAATATTAGAATCAAATGTCATATGTTTGCAACAAACTTAATCAAAGAACCAAGAAGAGTTAACTACAGTAAGTAAGAGAGTAGGAAAAATGTTTGTACTATTTTTGGAGAAGATATGATGGAGGAGTGAAACCAAATCTGCAATAGACATGGTAACAGTAGTGGAGGTAGGACTGAACCCTCTTTGGTATTGATAATGAGCGAAGAACCCATAGGCATCATTGTTAAACCTAGAAAAACTTCTTCACAGATGGATTCAGAACGCTGAAATTGTCCAGGAACATGTAAAGAACTAATTGAGAGCCCCATGAACCGATCAAATCTTTATGATTAACCGAATCAACAATATAAAGATAACTATACTGTATAATCCGAATTTGATTAAACGGAGATCATAGATAGATCTAGAATATTGAAATTGTCTAGGAACCGATATTAAATCTTCAAGAATCGGGTAAAAAACAGGTGAACTAGTGTAGGAACCACACGAATATAATAGAAAATATATTATGTGAGCCTCAAACTACAAAACAGAGGCCAAAAATAGAATCAGAATGTCCAAAAACCCAGGAACTAGACCAAGTTTGTAGAAAATTGTCCAAAAAAAACCTAAAGCGATCCAAGAAAGGTTACCTCAAATAAACTGGTGATGTGGCAAAGTACGCTGACTGGGGTAATGACGTCGCAGGTCAACAAATGATGTGGCAATCAAATGCTGATGTGGCGCTAATGTGGATACTGAATGGGTGCTAACTAGGCTGATTAGGGCTAACATGGCACAACGTTTCAGTAATGGCGAGTAGATCTCAAGCGAGAAGGATTGGCAGCGTCTAGCCGCGTGTGAGGACACGTGAGCAATCGGACCAGGCTGATTTTTGAGTCATTAGAATCGTCTCATTGAGACGGTTCTGATAGTATATTGTGAGATTCATTTGGAGCCCTAGTTGAGGTAGTAGAGACCAAAATAAGTGACAATGAATCCTAGTGATGCTACAGGTTCTAGGAGGTACATGAGAGTGCGTAGATAATTCAGTGGCTGTGATTTTTGTGGCGTTGTGTTCGTCTCTGCAAGACGAAGGTGGTGGTGTGGTGGTTGTTGATACCGGAGCAGTGATGAGGCTTGTAGTAGCGACGAAATCCACAGGAGAAAAGGGAAAGTGGCGGCAGAAGCTTTAGGGTTACCAAAAAAATTAGGAAGAACAAGTCCAAGAAAGACTTATTTTTTATACCATGTTAAGATAATTGAGAAGTAGGAAACATGAATAATATATTGATTTTGTGAAAACGATACACTGAATACAATGATATACACAACTATATTGATAGGTGTGATTTACCTATGTATTTTCAAACTGAATTAAGTTGGTTTTTGAGAGTTTATATAGTATTTTATTATGTCACTACAAGAAAAATAACGTTTTATCACGCTTAGTAAATATAATTTAGCTCGGTTTTTAAATAAACTGTGATTATAATAATATGAATGAGATTTAATCTCACTTAAAATTTATTATGCGATAAAAAATATTTTTTATCTCACTGTTTTAAAAAATCGTGATAATAAGTTGTAGGTTTTATCAAAGTTCTTATTTATAATCGAGATTAATTGGTATTTGCACTAACCCACCAAAAAAAAGGTGCTAGAAATTTCACGTTCCCGCTCCTACTGAAATTTCCTTCTGCCTTTTCATGTGCACTTACATCATTCTCTATTATCTCTTCATGCTTTACCCTAGCCATCGCTCAAGGCTCAACCCTAACAGTCGAAGCCTCTTTCTCTCTCTCAAGATCTTGAAATCGCTGATATTTCTCCATCACTGTCACCAAGCTTTCAGCCTTATTGTCATCGTCGTCTTTGGCTTTCACTTCGTTCTCTTTTCTCTGACTGTCGCCATTGTCTTCTTCTTCAATCATCGCCATCGTCGTCTTCTCCAGCCTCTCTCGATCTCGAGGTCGCTCTTCTCTTCTTTCTCATAGTTTTGCATTCAAGTTGCCCAATGCTTTCCTAATCGCACGATCTTCAAGCAAAAACACCAGATCCAAGCAACGATTTAAACTATACTTCCTCAATCTCTCATGTATTTGCTAGGTTTATTTATTTATTTATTTTTTTAATTAGGGTTGGATTAACCCTAGATTTGTTGATCCAATTGCACGATCCTCACTCTCTTCCCCAATCGTTCGATCCTCACTAGATGGATTAACCCTAGAATCCATCCTAGATTTGTTCACATCGTTGAGTCGGCACTGCCGTTCACCTAGATCTAGCCAATCGAGGTCCGATTTGGCTAGATTCGGCCTGTTAAAGGTCCTATCAATCCAGTCCGGCCCCCTTCTCCCGCAACGACGACAATTGATGCTTGGATGAAGAAGGATGTCGTCAATGGGAAAAGTGATAGGGTCCATGGGGATCGGACGGACCTGGTGCGGGTTATCTATTCAGTGTTTGTATGAGTTATATTATTGTAGTTTAGTTTTAGTCTTCAATTTTGGTTTATCTTATGAATTTGACTGTCGTCATGAATCTGATTGTTTTTGTTCCAGGCCACCTTCAAAGCACAGCTATTGACAGCATCCCCTACCTATAAAGCACAACAGTCCAGGAGTAGGTTTGAATCCAAGTTTTCGTTCTTCCTCTCTCTTCGCTGATCTGTTGAGTGTGTTTCTGAATTAATTTTTGTTCATCGCAACTGATACTTGATTTGCTACATTTTATTCCAAGTTGGGTTTTCTATTTAGTGTACAAAATAAGTACTTAGTTTATAAACGATTTCAATTTGCTAGTAGTGTATATGATGGAATGGAATGCATGATTAGTGTTCCTGTTTCTTTAGTAGCTTTGCCTCTAAAAGATTAAAATTGGGGTCTTAAATGTTTATTTTTTTGGGTAAAATTTTTTCCAAATAAAGTTTACGTTTACCGATTTGAGGATGCCAAACCATGTGTACACCAATACAGCTTATGTGTGCTTCGTCAGCTCACGAATAGATTAGGTTACATAGTGGCTTATTTTGCTTCTTATTATCAATTAATGAGGACACAAGGTAGACTTGGGTTCTTTTGCATCCTGTATCCCTCCATTACGTTCTTCTTTAGCTCTTTTCCAATATATTTTGGTTTCTCTGTTTTACGTCTGCGATCTAATTGTTGTGTATTCTGACAACAATTAATCCATTACTTTGTATTTATGCCGGATGGACAGTTTAATATACCTTTTCGTATATCCTCAACAACCATTATTGACGACACGGACAATTGAGCTGGTCGGTAAACTCAATTCTCAAAGCTCATGTTTATACTAGAATTATGGTTTGGGAATAGAAACACTAAACAAACAGGGTTTAATTTGTGTAACCTGCTGAATCTCCTAAAGTGAAGTCCGTACATTGTTGATTTGTTGATTTCTGCAGGTAATTTCTTCATTGATTTGTTCTACATTAGCTATAGCTAAAAGGAGATGAAATTTCATTAGCTAAAAAGAGCTGAAATTTCTGCATTTTTTGCATTGTATAGGGGTTTGTTTTTTTTTTTTTTTTTTTTTTTTTTTTTTTTTTTTTTTTTTTCAGTTTTATTTCAAATTTCATTAGCTATTTTTGTTCTATGCACTGCTATGTGCATTTTTTGCAGGTTCCCTTGATGAAGTTAATGAAAAAGAAAATGAAGAATGAAGATTGAATCACCATTTTTAGACATTTGTACAAAATTCAAGTTTATGATAGTGCTGTAATATTTTTCTAAATTTTTTTATTTAATTTTTGGTAGTATTTTTTTAAATAATAGCCCTGTAATTTTTTTGTAATTTTTTTTTAATATAAATATGAGAAACTATCACAGTGTTTAAATGTGATAAAAAAAAAAAAGGTAAACTGAGATAAATAGTTTGAATAATCACGTTTTTTTTTAAATTTCATCACATATATATGAAGGAAGCCCACAGCCTAGGTGTCCAGACCTCTGCCTAGGCAGTGAAGATGCTGAGAATGACAAAAGGCTACTGACAGCCCATCGCCTAGGCAGTAAATTCCTCCTCCTGGGTAGAAACCCCAGTAGAAACATTTCCAAGTCCACCGCCTACTTCTTCGCCTAGGCGGTCACCAAACCTGCAAAGCTGGTACAGGTATTGTAACTTCAAGGCTATTTTGGATATGATGCAATCTGATTTTGGAAACACTCAAAACATGGAAGTTGTATATCTTTTTCTTAGCTTTCCATAGGTTTTTGAATCACCTCAATCAGGATTCGGATGAAGACGTTACAGTCAAAACAAAATGCAAACCTACAGTTCTTTCGCTTAGGCGATAATTAGACCGCCTAGGCGGAAAAGCGGCAGAAAGTTAACCGACCTACCTCTACCTAAGCGAAAACCCCTAACACAGCCTTGATATTTATTAGATATTTTGAGATATTTTGGCTATAAATACCATTCCCTCTCCCCTCCTTGTGAAGCCCCCGTCCATTTGGGCACCTTAAGCTATATTTAGGCTAGGGTTTAGGAATTTTAGAGGTGGAGCTCACATCTCAAAGTAGAGAAGATGGTGAATCGATCATTGAGCGTTTTTAGCGATTTATCTTCGGACGAGGCTATGTTCTTCGATTGTTTTTTATTATGTCTTTATCTTAGGATCATGTGAGCATGTTTGGCTCGATTTCATTGTTTATATGGTTATGACCACGAGTTAAATATGGATTGTAGTAGGGATTAATGGTATATTTATAAATATGTTGTTTTGATGATTTCAGTGTTGCGTTTATGTTTGTTTTTCGTAGTTTGACTGTGTTTATCGTATTGTTTGTTTATCATACTTAGTTAGATAAATAGAGAATACAGGGTTTGATAAATCCCAAATTCTATTTAAGGTAAACAAATACCACGATTCAATAACCTGGGAGGGAATTGGGTTGTGGATAATCGATAACGTTGGGGCAAGATTCACGCGACCTAGGGTCGTTAAGACGTTGAGAGAGACTCATTCGTTGACTCGAAGTTGCGTTATATCCCCCGTCTTACACTCGGGAGAGGTGGCGAGGGAGTTTTAGAACAGATATTGTCAATAGGGTAAATACAACGCGACGATCTAATAACCCGGGAAGGAGTTGAATTGTGTCCAATCAATGATGTTGAGCGAGACTCATGTGACTTAGGGTCGTTAAGACGTTGAGGGGGACTTCTTCGCTGACTCAAAATCATGTATTCTCCCGTCTTACACTCAGGAGATGTGGCGGTGGAATTTACGTACCGAGATTATCAAATAGGTCGAACACCGTAAACGTGAGTAAATCGAGATCGAACACGTACTTGTAAACACGTTAATCCCTAGGCAATTATTTACCCTAAAACATATTAGTATATTAGTGTAGTTAATTTAAGTTATATTAGTATTAGTTTAATTAATTAAATACATTTGTTTTTCACCTAGATAAAATTAGGTCACGACAAACGCGGTATTCGATAGTAATAACATCAATCCCTGTGGATAGGATAACCCGATCTTAACGATCATACTATACTAAAACTTTAACCTCGTATACTTGCGAGTAGTCATATACGTCGAGGGTGTAAATCCTCAGCGTACATATATATAAGAGAAGTGGGAGATCCAAGGGTTAGGAATTTACTTTAATGGGTCAAGGGGTCAAGCCCATAAGAAAAGTTATATAATTGAGTTATCCAATAATTAGCTCACACCACAATATGAATTTCTACATAATTGCTGCTCTCTCAGGAATCCATATAACTTTAAAAAAATAAAAATTAATAAAAATAGTTTAAAATAAATTATAATTTCTTAAATAATTATGTGCTCTATGAGCTCGGGCAGGCCTAAGAGTTTTTCTTTTAACTATCATAGATAATTAAACCATATCATTTGCTAATTTAATATGGAATAGAAAGGCAAAAATAAAAATTTAAACCATATCATTTGCTAATATTTTCTTGAACTTACTTTTTAGAATAAAAATTAATAATTGGACAAAAATTTACTCTTAGTTAGAAGAAAAAAAAAATCATTTCCTGCTGCGGAAATAATATCTTAGTATTTATATAATAAAAAGTGTTGGCCTAGTGGAATACCCAAGAGGGGGGTGAATTGGGTAGTACTAAAAAATTAATCCAAATAATAACACTTCAAAAATTAAATAATTAATTTTATCTTAAAATTAATTATTATCTTTATAGTAGTGGATAAGTGTAATAAGCTCTAGGTGCACACCCAAACAACATAAGATAAAATAAAAGAAATAAGCAATGCAGTACGCACCAATATATCCTAGTTCACCAAGCTACTCTGGGCTAATCCAGTCCTCCGAACTCCACGGAGATTCGCACCCACTAAACTCAAGATTCTTTTACAGGTAGGAACCAAACCCTCACATTGATTTTTTTACAGGCTCAGAATCAACCTTTACAAAATCCTTTTTACAAGCTAAAGAAAAACCTCTACTTTTTACAGGTTAAAGAATAGCCTAATTCTTTTTAACACAAAGGCAAAAAAATCAAAACCTCACCAATACTTCAAATATCCTTTTACCCAGTAAGAATTGAACCGTTACAAAATTAACTCAAAACAATTCTATCCAAGAAGAATTACTACCTCAATCTCTTTATAGGAAGAGACTGAAGCCGGCTACCCTTTGATTAAATACCCCAATGGTATTTAAACTGTCACATTACTCTCCAATACAATTTGATAAGCAGATTATCTCACTTGAAACTTCTACCACCCCAGATAAATTAAAACTCGATTAATATCCGAAATCTAGTGATAGAAAAGTGTGAGATTGAAAATCTGATTTTAAACAAAAGATGGGTAGGAAATAATTGAGCACGTAATCTGATTCAATAAATTATTTATAAAATATTATTTTCAATAAAAATCAGAAACAATCAGATCCGATTGCAGCAAAGATTAATTGCTAATGATTCTCAAGATCGTCTCTTAGAATAGCTCTCACAAAATCTCAGTATGATATCTCTTAGAACAACTCAATATGATCTCAAATCTTTAAGCTATCTTAATCTATGTTTTTTATATATGAAAAACGCAAATCTATATATATAGGAAATAAATCAGCACTCTAATGGCTAGTTTCCATGTATCATGACACTTAAATGCTCTCTTAGACCTCGTATATCATTATGACTTCTTTTTATTCAATTCACTTAATTATAACTTTTAAAGCTCTCAATTAAGTCCCCTAAATATTTCTTAATCTCAATTAAATAGAATAGAAACAATTTTAAGCACCAAATTGAGAAATATTCAAACTTAATAACCAAATCAATAGGAATTAAATAATAGATGTGACATATCTTAAATATCATAAAATTCTTAAAATCTCTCACAAATTCCAACCAAAAATGGCTACTTTTAGATATGAATTCGAAATCCTCAATATCCTGAAACTACGCCATCAGTTGACCGTTCCATTCAGGATGTAGCCAAGCCAAATATTTTGCGTCCATCGGTTGACCTATCGGTCGACTTGGAGATTCAGAGAGTTTCATTTCTCTGCATCGGTCGACTTACCTGTCTACTAATCAATTCAGCAAGTTTGTCTTATACGCTTCGATCAACTTATCAGTCAACTCCTCATTGTTAAACACTTTTCTCTAATTCGTCTTTAATACATTCTCATTTCCGTTTTCGCCCCTTTAACTAATTTCTTTTCTCAATTAGCTCCACTAACTTTTTCAAATTCCATTTTAACCATTTTCAAATATTACTTTTCAATAACACAAATGAGCAAATAATTTCACCTTATCAAAACACACATAAACAATAAAAACTTTTTGTGCCGTGTGTATTCCTAATTGGGATATTAAGAGTTGAAATTCACCTGAGTTGTTTTTCCTAATTTCTTCAAACTCTTAATTCTTCATCATCTTTGTCATCATCATTTAGCATCCATTCATAATTTGTCATCGCATCTTTATCACTGGAACTTAATTAACTGAAACACTTAATTAAATCGTTAGATTCACCAAAATATCAACACTTAATTGTTTATTAAATTATATCTTAGGATCAACAATATGAATGGACACAAATTATCTTAATAAATTTTAGTTGTTCTTTGTCTTTAGAGATGAAAAAGGGTTTGGGTTGATCTAAAAAATTAACATAGATATAAAAAGTATATATCTTTTTTCTAATTTTATATATCTTATACCTGATTGAGGAGAGAGAATAATTGTTTTTTGTATAATTGATGAGAGATAATATATTTTTTCTACATGTATAAATTTATAAAAATTAGTATATGGACAATAAAATTTAAAATTTAGTGCAACAACAACAACAACAATTAAGTCTTTGTCCCATTTATGTAGGGTCGGCTACATAAATCCATTTACTCCACAGAGATCGATCAAGAGCCATCACCTCCGTCAGATTTAATGTCACCAAATCAATTCTAATAGTCTTGTCGCACGTCTTCTTAGGTCTACCTCTTCCTCTAGTGGTCCCCTGAGCTTGAACTAAATCATTAAAATTTAAAATTTTGAAATAATTTTAAAAAGCTAAATTTATGAAAATTAAATTAAAAATAATATAAAAAATATATATATAATATACAAAAATTATGAATATTAAAATTACAAAAAATTTACAAATAATATATCAGATATTAAATTATCTATATTAAATTTACAAAAATTATAAAAATAATATAGATATTAAATTTATAAAAATTATACAAATAATATATGCACATTGAATTTGGAAATAATTTTAAACATTAAATTTAGAAAAATTAAATTAAAAAATCATATAAAATAAAGATATAATATAATAAAATCTCATATCGAAAATTACAAAAATAATATATGGATATTAAATTAAGTAATAACACTAAAATATTAAATTTATAGAAATTTAACAAAAGAAATAATATGAAAGAGAAGATATAATATACAAAAATTATGGACATTAAATTTACGAAAATTATAGAACTAGTATATTGAAATTAAATTTATTAATAATACTTAAAACTTTATAAAAATTAAATTAAAAAATAGTAAAAAATATAAAAATATATAATACATGAAAAATATGGACTTTAATTTACAAAAATCATAGAAATAATATATTTTCATTAAATTTAGGAATAATGAAAAATATTAAATTTATAAAAATTAAATTAAAAGAATAATATAAAAGATGAAATATAATATACAGAAATTATGGACATTAACTTCATGAAAATTATAGAAATAATTTATGCGTATTAAATTTAGTAATAATACTCAAATATTAAATCTATAGAATTAAATTAAAGAAACAGTGTAAAAGATTAAAAAATAATAGATGAAAATTATGAATATTGAATTTACGAAATTTTTAAAAATAGTGAATGGACATTAAATTTAGTAATGATATAGAAATATCAAATTTACAGAAATTAAATTAAAGGAATAATATAAAATAAAAAATATAATATACAAAAACTATGGACATCGAATTTACAAAAATTATAGAAATAATATATTAATATTAAATTTAATAATAATATTGATATATTAAATTTATGAAAAATAAATTAAAGAATAATATAAAAGAGAAAACATAATATAAGAAAATTATGGATATTAAATTTACAAAAATTATAGAAAAAATATATTCACATTTCTATAATGAAACATCAAATTTACGGAAATTATATTAAAAAATAATATTAAAATAAAATAATATACAAAAATTATAGACACTAAATTCATCAAAATTAGAGAAATAATATGTGGACATTAAACTAATAATATTGAAACATTAGTTTAAAAAAAAAATTATAGCCTTTAAACACAGATCATACGCTAATTTTCCTATAAATCATCTCTTGGTACCTAGATGATTGACAAAAGGTTGATAGAGAGATGCTAAACAATTGATTTTCATCGATATATAAAAACTAAAAAATATATATAGAAAATTATTGATATTTTTTTATTTTTTACAAAAATACTGAAAATCTTATTTTTATTTTGTTTTGAAAACAATTTTCTTTTTTAAGTTCAAAACCAATATGAGGTTGATATTTTATTAACTGATTTTTGATGATTTCAATAATATAGAAACTAGTGTATCTTGTCTATATAAAATTTTGAATCGGATTGAGTTATCAAATAATTAGTCAAAATACAAGTTTTCGAGTAACTATTTCTCCTTAAAACAAGGAATGTTTATAACGTTCCAAAAAAAAAATTAATAAAACATTTAAATCAACTTTTAACTTTATTAAAAGATTTTGTGGTCTAAATAATTTACATTTTTATTTGAATTTATGGGTTAAAATCCCAAAAAATTGGAGCATAGAATATTTTATTAACTTATATAAATATGGAGTATAGAATATTTTATTAAATTATATGAATTGAATTACATATAATTGAAATAATAATTCAATTATTTAATATATTAATTTAATTTTGACTCTCCCAAAAAACACTAGTATATATTTTAATACACGTTATTATGCAAAAATCACTAAAAACAAAAAGGATTATAAGAAAAGAAATAGATTTAATTAATTACTTAAACAATTATATATGGATAAAGATTTAGTCAAATATACAAAACATGTGGTGGATTCCTTCTTTGGAGGGGAAGTTGTTTCAGTAGAGTGACTTTCGGTGGAGGAGGGGTAGATACCGTTAATACTAGAACTCACCATCTAACTTCAACCATTCTCTATAAAAACCATACTTATCCTCAATAATCTCATCCTCATAATTTAACGATTTTCTTTTCTCTTTCTCTAGAGACTAGAACTTAGAACTCATTATCTATCGAACTCGAACAAGTCTATTCTCTTCTAAGATTGGAATTTTTCATCATGCCTACCGCCGTAATGACCGTCACAGGCAATGCCGCCGATTTTCCGGCGAAACTCACCTGTCAGGTGATGATCTGCACCATTATTGCAGCTTTCGGTGGCCTCATGTTCGGCTACGATATTGGTATTTCAGGTATGATAAAAGAAAAAGCTAGAGTTACTAGATTTGAGCCATTAGGGTTTTGAAGGAAAAGTTAATTAATATTTATTGGGCTTGATCAACGTTCTTGATCTCAGTCAATGAAAAAATAATATTTATATTGAGATCCGAATAATCCGGTTTCATAGGGTTAGATTTCTATTTTTCTGGTTATATTGTTAGTATTTTGAGAGCAAAAACATAGAATCAAAAAATTATATTTTTCTACTTTCCTTGTATTAAAATAAAAAAGAGTAACAAAAGAATTTGGTTTTTAATTTTTTCTGTTTCAGAAAATAATGGAAGACAATAAATTTCTTATATTGAAACAACATATACACGCATATGTTTGATATGCTTATTAAGTAATCTTTTTCTCAGATTTATATTTTTACTCCTAAAAAACTGATTTTTTTTTTTTTTCTTTCTAGATCTCATTTATTTCAAAATTTCAAGATCTTCGGTTCTTGTTTTAGTTCTTTTTTTAATCATTTGGTATTTTGTAGGGGGAGTAACGTCGATGGATGATTTCCTGATAAAATTCTTCCCGGTGGTGTATGAGAAGAAGCACCACACTAAGGATAACAACTATTGCAAGTACAACAGCCAGAGACTCCAGCTTTTTACATCTTCATTGTACTTGGCTGCCATTGTCTGTTGTTTCATAGCCTCCAAGACTTGTCGGAGATTAGGCCGAAAACCCACCATGCAGTTGGCCTCCCTCTTTTTCTTCATCGGTGTCATTTGCAATACCGCAGCGATGAATCTTCCCATGCTCATCGTGGGAAGGCTTTGTCTTGGCGCCGGAGTCGGATTCGGTAACCAAGTAAAAAAAAAAAAAAAAGGGTTTCCATCAAATAATTATGAACAAAATCTTAACCATAGATTTAGTTTGTATGATTTTGAATTTCAATTTTGTAATAAATATCGAGTATTCATTAAATATTTTTTAAATAAATTTCAATTATAATCAACTAGATAAATACCAAGTATTCCACTAAATATCTTCCGAATAAATTTCAATTGCATTCAACAAGATAAGAGTTCTATTTTACTTGGATCAATTTTAATATTTAATTTTGAATCTCATAATTTTATAATATCAAAATTATATTATCAAAATATGATACTAAATAATAAATTAACTTATAATTAAAAGTCTAACTATAACATAATTTTTAAAACCTAGACTTCTTGTTTGTATATCCTTATATATACGTTGGACTCTTTTTTAACAAATTAAAATGACAGGCGGTGCCGTTATTCATATCAGAAATAGCGCCAGCACGTTACCGAGGAGGATTGAACATCTGCTTCCAACTCCTAATCACAGTCGGAATCCTTTGCGCGAACATAGTCAACTATGTGACATCAAATATCCACCCCTACGGTTGGCGGATCTCCCTCGGCGGTGCCGCCATCCCAGCCATATTCCTTGGCCTTGGCTCCCTCATTGAGCGCGGTCATAAGGAAAAAGGTCTCCAGATTCTCAAGAAGATCCGTGGGGTTGATAACGTGGACACCGAGTTCAATGAGATATTACATGCAACTGAGGTGGCCAACAAGATTAATCACCCCTTCAGGAGTTTGATGAAGAGATCGAGTCGCCCTCAACTGGTTTGCAGTGCGATTCTTCAGGTCTTTTTTAATTTTTAATTTTTAATTATTTTGTTTTGGAATTAGTTTTTCCTTGACTTTTTCTTTAATAATGTAAGTAGTATTAAGTTTTTTTTTAAGAAATAAATATATAAAATACTTTGTTTTTAAATTGTGAAATTTATTATATTTTTCTTTTGAACAATTCACTTAGAATTATTATAATTTTTTTATAATAAGTAGTAACAAGTATAATATATTATATTTTTAATAAATTTATTAGAGATTCTCTTTTTAAATGTTCTAAAATAAGTTAAAATTATTTTAAAAAATTTATCTCTTTTATTAGTTTCTTTACTTGATTTTCGATGAAGATATTATAATAAATTAAACTATACTTAATCACTATTAAAAAATTGCATAGGACAATAATTTTAGTACATTTTATTTTTATCATTGTATATGGATTTAAGGTGTTTTAATTTATGTTCAGGTTTTCCAACAATTCACCGGAATAAACGTGATCATGTTTTATGCGCCGGTGTCTCCCAGACGATGGGGCTCGGGAGCGACACCGCACTTATGTCGGCGGTGGTCACCAGTTCCGTCAATACGCTAGCGACTTTGGTTGCCGTATTTTTTGTTGATAAAGTGGGGAGGAAAACTCTGCTTATTAAAGCCGCCTGCCAAATGCTCGTTGCCCAGGTTTTCCTTTGCCTCCTAAATTGAGATTTTTTTAATTATGGTTATTACAACTTCATTTAAACAATAATAAATTAAACTCTAAGATAAAATAGATTTTTCTCCCTTTAATTGGTCTAATTTTAAAAGTAAAATATCACTTTTTTTCTTTGAACAAAAATATTGTAATCCATACATTTTTTGTTATAAGAATCTAATCAAGAAAGTAAAATTTTAAAATTATAAAAATTATTTCTCACAAAAATAATTATTTTCAATTTCAAGTAACAATAAATTAGTAATATTTTTCAAAAGTATTTAAATAATTTTTCTAAATTATTTGAAAAATAAATGACGAAATACATTTATTTTGTTGTGTGTTTAAATAGTTAATTACCGGTGGAATTCTCCCGGTTCAGTTGAAATCCAGCAATGTCATTCCCCAACCTTATGCCTACGGCGTCCTCGTCATGATCTGCATCTTCGTTGCCGGTTTTGCTTGGTCGTGGGGCCCGCTCGGCTGGCTTATCCCTAGTGAAATCTTCCCTCTCTAGACACGTACCGCCGGGTTCTTCATCGCCGTCAGCACGAACATGATCTTTACATTCATCATCGCCCAGGCTTTTCTTAGCATGCTTTGTACCATGCACTCCGCCACCTTCTTCTTCTTCTCCACCTGGATTGTGATCATGGGCATTTTCGCCGCGTTTTTGATGCCGGAGCCTAGGGGTATTCCGATTGATGAGATGGACAATAGGGTATGGAAGAAGCATTGGTTCTGGAAAAATTATTTCGATGCAGATGAAGTTGATGTTGAGGGAGAAGACATAAAAAAACCATCAAGTTTTGTAGTTTTTCCTTTGATATTTTGATTTTTCTTTTTTTTTTAGTCATTTTCATTTTAAAAAAGGAAAAGAAAAGAAAATTCTTAGAGGGCAAGTTAGAACCAGCAGGTCTAGACCATTTATTACCTAAATCTAGGATGTCTACTCTTGGGTGGAAGAAAGAGCATAGGAAGCCGCCCCTGCTTTCCAATCCTTTCATTCAAAACTTTCATCTCGAAACTATGGCTCATTATAATGGATGAACCGTTTGTTGCAAGAATTTAAATGTCAAAAGTTTTTATTAATTGGATTTTTTGTGGATATTTTTTATCGGTTTTTTTACTTTTTATTTTTCGACGGGATGATATATTTTATTTTTGGTCTTTTATTTTAATGGTCATTTACTTATGGAAAAATTATTTGGTATATATTTTTTTTCTCAAAAAAATTGTTTTTCTTATAATTAGAGGAAAATTATAAAAATCATTAATAAGAGTTTTTCTTCACTTGGAGAGGAAACTTTTAGAGAAAATATCATTTTGTGCGAGATAAAAATTGAGGGACAAAGCTCATTGATAGATAACTTAGAGAGAAAAAAGAGTCACGAGAAAAATAAATTCCCCATGGAGTGGAATTTGGAAGGATGGGTTTAAGAGATGACTTCATTAAACATGTTTTGTTTTTTTTAAATTTGACAAAAATAAAATGAAATTAATTCTAAAAAATAAAATAAAAATGTATATTCATTTCATTAATCCATATTTCAATCCAAAAGATAATGGAGGAATAAATAAATAAATAAATAAATAAATAAAACCCCTTAACCGTAAAAATAATAATAGTAGTAATAGTAAAAATATATCTGCATGGCATACAGAATACATAGACATTTTAGGTGCATAATTATTTCATATTATAATACCCAAGAAGGTTAGTTTGGATGGTAAAATGTTATATCTTTTTTTTTGTCAATTAGGATTTGATCATCCTAGGGAGCACTCCAAAAGTAAAATCCTAAATACACCAGAGTCTCCAGCTTTTTATGTCTTCATTGTACTTGGCTGCCATTGTCTCTTGTTTCATAGCCTCCAAGACTCGTCGGAGATTAGGCCGAAAACCCACCATGCAGTTGGCCTCCCTCTTTTTCTTCATCGGTGTCATTTGCAATACCGCGGCGATGAACCTTCCCATGCTCATCGTGGGAACGCTTTGTCTCGGCGCCAGAGTCAGATTCAGTAACCAGGTAAAAAAAAAAAGGGGGGTTTCCATCAAATAATTATGAACAAAATCTTAACCATAGATTTAGTTTGTATAATTTTGAATTTCAATTTTGTAATAAATATCGAGTATTCATTAAATATGTTTTAAACAAATTTCAAATATAATCAACTAGATAAATACCAAGTATTTCATTAAATATCTTTCGAATAAATTTCAATTGCATTCAACTAGATAAGAGTTTTATTTTACTTGGATCAATTTTAATATTTAATTTTGAATCTCATAATTTTATAATATCAAAATTATATTATCAAAATATGATATTAAATAATAAATTAACTTATAATTAAAAGTCTAACTATAACATAAAATGAACAAATAAAATCCAGAAAATATTTAAAATTCAAGTATAGAACGAAATTTAAAATTAGTTTTTTTTTTTTTTTTTCAAAGTAACCAACTAGTTATAGTTATATGTTTATAATTTTTATATCCTTATATATATGTTGGACTCTTTTTTCACAAATTAAAATCACAGTCGGAATCCTTTGCGCGAACATAGTCAACTATGTGACCTCAAATATCCACCCCGACAATTGGCGGATCTCCCTCAACGGTGCCGCCATCCCGGCCATATTCCTTGGCCTTGGCTCCCTCCTCATCCACAAGACCCCCACCAGCCTCATTGAGCGCGGTCACAAGGAAAAAGGTCTCCAGATCCTCAAGAAGATCCGTGGAGTTGATAACGTGGACACCAAGTTCAATGAGATATTGCATGCAACTGAGGTGGCCAACAAGATTAATCACCCCTTCAGGAGTTTGATGAAGAGATCGAGTCTCCCTCAACTGGTTTGCAGTGCGATTCTTCAGGTCTTTTCTAATTTTTAATTTTGAATTATTTTGCTTTGGAATTAGTTTTTCCTTGACTTTTTTTTTAATAATGTAAGTAGTATTAAGTTTTTTAAAAAATAAAAAATAAAAAAATAAAAATTCTTGGTTTTTAAATTGTGAAATTTATTATATTTTTCTTTTAAACAATTCACTTATAATTATTATAATTTTTTTTATAATAAGTAGTAACAAGTATAATATATTATATTTTTAATAAATTTATTAGAGATTCTCTTTTTAAATGTTCTAAACTAAGTTAAAAATATTTTAAATAATTAGTCTCTTTTATCAGTTTCTTTATTTGATTTTCGATGAAGATATTATAATAAATTAAACTATACTTAATCACTATTAAAAAATTGAATAGGACAATTATTTTAGTACACTTTATTTTTTTCATTGTATATGGATTTAACGTGTTTTAATTTATGTGCAGGTTTTTCAGCAATTCACCGGAATAAACGTGATCATGTTTTATGCGCCGGTGCTCTTCCAGACGATGGGGCTCGGGAGCGACGCCGCACTTATGTCGATAGTGGTCACCAGTTTCGTCAATACTCTGGCGACTTTGGTTGCCGTATTTTTCGTGGATAAAGTGGGGAGGAAGACTCTACTTATTGAAGTCGCCTACCAAATGCTCGTTGCCCAGGTTTTCCTTTGCCTCCTAAATTGAGATTTTTTAATTATGGTTATTACAACCTCATTTAAACAATAATTAATTAAACTCTAAGATAAAATAGATTTTTCCCTTTAATTAGTCTGATTTAAAAGTAAAATATCACTTTTTTCTTTGAACAAAAATGTTTTAATCCAGACATTTTTTGTTATAAGAATCTAATCAAGAAAGTAAAATTATAAAAATTATAAAAATTATTTCTTGCAAAATAATTACTTTCAATTTGAAATAACAATAAATTAGTAATATTTTTCAAAAGTATTTAAATAATATTTCTAAATCATTAGAAAAATAAATGACAAAATACATTTATTTTCTTGTGTGTTTAAATAGTTAATTACTGGTGGAATTCAGGCGGTTCACTTGAAATCCAGCAATGTCATTCCCCAACCTTATGCCTATGGCGTCCTCGTCATGATCTGCATCTTCGTTGCCGATTTTGCTTGGTCGTGGGGCCCGCTCGGTTGGCTTATCCCTAGCGAAATCTTTCCTCTCCAGACGCATACCGCCGGGTTCTTCATCGCCGTCAACACGAACATGATCTTTACATTCATCATCGCCCAGGCTTTTCTTAGCATGCTTTGTACCATGCGCTCTGCCACTTTCTTCTTCTTCTCCACCTGGATGGTGATCATGGGCACTTTCGCCATGTTTTTGCTACCGGAGACTAAGGGCATTCCGATCGATGAGATGGACGCCAGGGTATGGAAGAAGCATTGATTTTGGAAAATGTATTTTGATGCGAATGAAGTTGTTGTTGAGGGAAGAGACATAAAAAACCATCAAGTTTTGTAGTTTTTCCTTCAATATTTTGATTTAATTTTTTTTTGTCATTTTCATTTTAAAAAAAGAAAAGAAAAGAAAGTTCTTAGAGTGCGAGTTAGAACCAGCAAGTCTAGATCGTTTATCACGTACATCTAGGCTGTCTACTATTGGATGGAAGAAAGAGCATAGGAAGCCACCCCTGTTTTCCAAACCTTTCATTCAAAATTTCGTCTAGAAACTGTGGCTCATTATCATGGATGAACCGTTTGTTGCAAGAATTTAAATGTCAAGAGTTTTTATTAATTGGATTTTGGTGGATATTGTTTATCTATTTTTTTTACTTTTTATTTTTTTATTGGATGATATATTTTATTTCTGGTCTTTTATTTTAATGTCATTTACTTATGGATAAATTATTTGGTTTATAATTTTTTCTCAAAAAAATTGTTTTTCTTCTAATTAGAGGAAAACTATAAAAATTATTAATAAAAGTTTTTCTTCACTTGGAGAGGAAACTTTTAGAGAAAATATCATTTTGTGGGAGATAAAAATAAAAATATAGGGACAAACTCATTGTGAGATAACTTAGAGAGAAAAAAGAGTCATGAGAAAATAAAAATAAATTTGACAAAAAAAAAAAATCTTAAAAAGAAAATAAAAATATATATTCATTTCATTAATCCATAATAGTAAAAATATCTCTGCACGGCATACAGAATACATAGACACTTTAGATACATAATTATTTCATATTATAATACTCAAGAAGGTTAGTTTGGATGATAAAAGGAGGTATTTTTTTGGGTCAACTAGGGAGCACTCCAAAAGTAAAATTCTAAATGCATCAGACCGATATGTGTAGGAGTGTGCCCTTAAAATTGCTTGATGAGGTGATTAGACAAGGTGCACGTAAGCTGGGTCGGACACAATCAAAAGTTCAAAATGGTTCTGAGGGTTCAGTTATGTTCGGGAAAAGTATTAGGCACCTCAATATATCTAATTAAAATGTTACCTAATATCCATTTGAGTATAATTAATCTAAGTTAAGTGAGGAAAAATGAAAGAAAATTTATATAATTTTTTTAACCAAAAGAACCCCCTCAGGTGTGATATGTTTATTCCATGATCTCTCTGTCTGTGTACCCGAAAGAACCAAGAGGATATGATTAAGTACGAAATCCCTAGTCCAATTATATGTATGTTTTACTAATAACATAATTCCTTGTAATACTTGATTGAAATCTCTTCTCAATTATCACGCTACTTTGACCAGATGTTTGAGTGAATTATACTAAAGCAATCACATGGGTCACGTCTCCTTTTGCTAAGAGTCATAGATCATTTCTTGCATACTCATATATTCATATGTATATCCCACTATACTCAATGAATATATTTAAAGACTTGTGGCTAGAGAATAACACTTAGTATTATCAAAGTATAGGAACCCATATATATAATATACAACACCTCAAGTTCAAATGTCAAGAATACAATCACACCTCAGATATTTTATTTTGACGCGAGCAAAATTACTACATAGGATATGAAGGATGATCACGTTCGGTCTCTCACTACTTTTAGTAAGTCTCGTTGCAGATGTTTTAGTATCTCGTACTAATGGATTAAAACTCACCACTCTCAAAGAGAGAACATCGGATCAAGGTAGCCTAAATTAGAATATCGAGTTACCAAACGTCTGTAGTCTATTCCTATTTGGTCATATTAAATAACCGGATATTCTAAGCAACATCGAAGGTCTACAATGATAATGATACAATTATAAGAATAATATCAAGAATATATTTCATTCGTACTTGAAGTTGTTTTACAGGTACAAGTCTTAAATGTAATATTACAAGATTAACTATAAGGCTTATATCAAACATTTAAAGTGAAATTATTTGTCTGCAGATTTTCTAATAGTTCACGGGAATAAACATAATCATGTTCTAAGCATCGATGCTCTTTCATACGATAGGGCTTGGAAGTGACGTTGCGCTGATGTCCGCGGTGGTCACTGACTTCGTCAACGTTGGTTGCCATGTTTTTTGTTGATAAAGTGGGAGGAAAATTCCACTTATTGAAGTCGGCGACCAAATGCTCGTTGCCCAGGTTTTCTTTTATCTCCTAAATTGAGCTTTTCTAATTATGGTTACTGTAACCTCCTTTAAACAAGGGTTAATCACCCTCGACCCCATGGTGTAACCCCCTCAATGCGGCCCACTAGCCAAATGCCTTTTGGACAAAGCTCAATTTCGGAGGCAAAGGAAAATCTGGGCAACGAGCATTTGGTAGGCGGCTTCAATAAGCAGAGTCTTCCTCCCCACTTTATCAATGAAAAATACGGCAAAGTCACCAGCGTATTGACGGTACCGATCACCATAGCCGACATAAGTGTGGTATCGCTCCCGAGCCCCATTGTATGGAAATGCACTGGCCCATAGAACATGATCATGTTTATTCCGGTGAATTGCTGGATAACCTGCACATAAATTAAAACACGTTAAATCCATATACAATGGGGAAAAAAATCGGATGTACATTATTAATATCTTCATGAAAAATCAAGTAAAGAAACTAATTATTTAAAATATTTTTAACTTATTTTAGAACATTTAAAAATAGAATCTCAAATAAATTTATTATATAAAAAAATTATAATAATTATAAGTGAATTCTTTAAAAGAAAAATATAATAAATTTCACAATTTAAAAACCAACTATTTTTATTTATTTATTTCTTAAAAAAAAAAAAAAAAAAACTTAATACTACTTACATTATTAAAGAAAAAGCAAAGGAAAAACTAATTCCAAAACAAAATAATTGAAAATTAAAAATTAAAAATTAAAAAATACCTGAAGAATTGCACTACAAACCAGTTGAGGACGACTCAATCTCTTCATCAAATTCCTGAAGGGGTGATTAATTTTGTTGGCCACCTCAGTTGCATGCAATATCTCATTGAAATCGGTGTCCATGTTATCAACCCCACGGATCTTCTTGAGAATCTGGAGACCTTTTATCTTGTGACCGTGCTCAATGAGGCTGGTAGAGGTCTCGTCGACGAGGAGGGAGCCAAGGCCGAGATGGTGGCACTGCCGATAGAGATTTGCCAACTGTAGGGGTGGATATTTGAGGTCACGTAGTTGACTATGTTCGTGCAAATGATTCTGACTGTGATTAGGAGTTGGAAGCAGATGTTCAATCCTCCTCAGTAACATACTGGCACTATTTCTGATATGAATAGCATAACAGTATTAGAATATTTCATATATACAAAATGAATGTTTCCTTTTATATATTTGGAATTATGTCATTACCTAATTTAATTTAGTAATTATGTTGTTTCCATATTTAATATTATGTTTCCTTTTATAATTCATCTCCCAACTTGTATTAATAGTGGAAATTGTTATCAATAAAAATATACAAGTCATTTCTCTATTTGATAATAGTTATATGGTTATAATTTTTAAAAACTAGACTTCTTGTTTGTATCCTTATACATACATTGGGCCCCCTTTTAACAAATTAAAATGACAGGCGGTGTGTACCCGCAAAATGGAGCTCTATGAGGAGAATCCAATCTTGGATCTTGAGTAGAAGAAGAAGAGCCCGTGCTAGTGGCTTGGTGTTGTTAGCATCTAGTTGTTGGGAGGCTCGTTGGAGTGCTTTCTTGAAACATTTGGGGCTTGCTGTAGCGAGTTGTGGTGCGCCATAGATCGTAACAAGCGTTATCTCTCCAAATAAGTGTTTTGTCGTACGCACGAACCCTTAACTTATAATTGTGTGGGGTTATTCTTGTTGGGCACAATGGGAAGTCATGGTGAATATGTACTTTTTTTTTTTTTTAAAGGGTAGTAAGCAAAGATTAAGACAAATAAGGACAATCTCGAGACCGAGATCTACAAAGAAAGAAAGAGTGAGGGACAGAAAGAGGGAGGATTTTCTTCTTCTTCTAAAGATCCAAGATTGGATTCTTCTCACGGAGCTCCATCTTGCAGGGGCATATTAGAATATTCCATATATACAAAAGAAAGTTTCTTTTTGTATATTTGGAATTATGTCATTACCTAATTTAATTTAATATTTATGTTGTTTTCATATTTAATATTATGTTTCCTTTTATGTTTCCCGTCATGGGTCACTACTTCCTTTCAACATCTAAACCACCATTCGTAAATAAAAACAAGATTTAAGTACAAAAGTGATAGACATACTAAATATGTGTTAAACGTATTTTCCATGCAATACTCCGCCTCATGTCTCGACTAATCCAACATAAAGTAAGTCAGTCCCGTCATTTCCTGCAAAAAAAAAAAAAACAAAAAAAATCAAGATATAAGGCAAAACAAATCAAACACATGCTTTACTGCAGCCGTTTACACAAATCGAGGTTCGCCAACACCTAATTAAAAATCGATAATCAAAAGAAAAATTATTCAATCCTTGTATCAAATTAGAAAAATATATTGGCATTTAAGCTTGAATCACTGATAGGTGTAAATTACCTATTTGTTTTCAAACCGAATTTGTTAGTTTTCGAGTACGTTTAGTACGTTTTTAATATGTTTTAATATATTTTTATTCTTTTTGTATTAAAATAGGTGTTTGGGTGAAAAAGTTTGGAATCAGAGCGCAAACGATCAATTCAGACCAAAAACGGTCGGAGAACGGTGGAAAAACAAGTAAAGAGGTAATATTCTGAAAAAAGCCCACCGCTGCGGCGTCCGGACCATCGCCGCGGCGATGAAAATGCAAAGAAGGGCTATTGATGTTGTAAACTCACCGCCCAGATGGTGGGATTCACCGCCTGGGCAGTAAATGTCACACCCTACCTCGGGCACTTGTCACTTGAGGCCGAGTGTGACGTCGACAAGATGCTACCTGCTCAATTAACTATATACATACAGATACACATAAATACACGCGCTATTGTAAATGTTATTTTTTTCTTTCCAAAATACCTTAACCTTCCACGGTTCACATCTGACAGGCTCACCTCCAAAATGACCCTACCACCATACTCTACCTAGTGCCAGTAGTGGACCGACACCTAGCCGCGGTACCTGAAACCAAAAATTTTATCGGTGTACAATCTGCATAATAAAAATATTTAATTTAATGGATCAAATAAAATTGATAAATACTACCTTTCAAAATATAATATTTTATAATCACATACCCGACTGAAAATCCAATTCCATTTCCACCAATAAAATGTAGTAACATAAAGCTAAGCACATATCGTATACCATATTGAAACCAATTTCCAAACTGTAAGCCATACTGAAACCAATTTCCAAACTGTCACCCATATAATGAAATTATATATTTAACACACCCAAATATTATAACTACCTCACGATCGGGAGTTGCAACGGTACCGTACCACCCGCAGGTTTTGCATTCCTGACAGGTCAAACAACCACCTGCAGGACTAATCCTCCTAACAAGTCATAATATCAACAACCACTTGCCGAACTAACCCTCTGGTCAGGTCATAATATCAACAACCACCTACCGAACTAATCCTCCGGACAGGTCGTAGTATAATCAACCACTTGTCGGACTAACCCTCTGGACAAGTCAAAATATAATCAACTACCTGCCAGACTAACCCTCCAGACAGGTCATAATATAACCAACCACCTGTCAGACTAACCCTCCGGACATGTCATAATATCAACAACCACCTGTTGGACTAATCCTCCAGAGAGGTCGTAATATAATCAACCACCTGCCGAACTAACCCTTCAGATAGGTCAAAACCATCCCGTCGAACATGCCCTCCTGACGGGAACAAAACTATGGCATAGTTGGACACACAAAAAATTTCACATTTTCCCCTTTTCCTGTTTCACAAAATCCATATTTAAAACCCACTTAATCCATATAAGTCACAAAATCATTCATTTTCAAATCAACACATTTTTTTCCAAGAAACGTATTTCTCCACAATTTATACGAAAATAAGATTTTGTAAATTTATATAGAAGACAGTAATACCGACGTTCAAAATCTACTGGGACACTGGCGTCTGCGAACCTAATAACGATAAGGCATAAATTAATATTTTATTTTAAACAACCCTAATATGCAATGCATGGTCCTCAATTACGAAATTCCCCGTTCCCCAAATTTGATTATGTAAAATTACTATTTACCCCAATTCACGACATTAATATTTACTGTACAATATTTTTCAAATTAACAGTTGTAACATTACTATTGTCACGATTATTAATTTTAATAGTTAAGGAAATTTTAATGCTAAAAATTCAATTTTTAACAAAATTAGAAATCGGTCGAAATTTTACCTTTTTTACGAATGGTTGAATTTTACTATTTTCTGCCCAGGTCTTCACTGCCAAGCGGTCTCACCGCTGCGGCGATGCAACAGCAGTTCTGCATGCAAAAGCTCACCGCCGCGGCGATTGATCTCACCTTTGCGGCGACAGTCGTCTTCTTCCCATTTCTGGTTTCTGCTTCAACTTTCAGACGGTCGTTTCTTTCTCTCCCACCAACTCCAGCGACTCCCATATACCACGGTTGGACTACGGTCACCTACACACACCCTAACACAACACACACACACACCGGTATACGATAAAACACACACACACACACACACACCGGACGAACACACCCCCACACTGCCGGCAACTCCACACCTACCCACGCTCACATACCCACCGGCGACACCGCCAATCACCCACACACACACCTGCAACTCGCCGGACGACTGTATTCACCCCCGTCGTCGTTCAACAATTGCACCGATTACCTCCCCCCTCCACCGCCTGCACACACTCCGACGACCCAACACCCTATATATATATAGGGGCAAGGTAATAGGGTTGTATTCATAACCCATTACTCATTTTTTTTAATAATATTTTAGGGTTATTTACATATATCTCCCCCTAATTATCTTAAGTTTTTGTTTAAACCCAAAACAAAAACTTAGGTGTTGTAAAAATTGCGGATTAACCCCCTAAAATTTTAAATTGAATTTTATTTAACACAATCTACCCCGTTATTTTCTACATGTTGTAGAATGCAACCAAAATTAGGCGTATGCGAAAGTTAGGGTTTTACAGTGAAACTGCAGAATGTCCCCGAAATCCACCGCCGCGGCAGTCAGCTCTGCACAATTTAGATATTTTATTTTAGATATTTTGCCTATTTAAACTCCTCTCCTCCCCTCTCATTTGCTCCGCTCTGGCCATTACAGCCCTTAGGGCTTAGTATAGAATATTGAGAGAGTATGGGGAGTGCTCAAACAAATACGGAGAAGAATATTACCACACGGAGAAGGAGAATCGATCGAAGGACGATTTTAGCGGCTAATCTTCGGATATCGGCTAAGTTCATCCGTTTTTTCCTTTTATTTCTTATCTTTTTTGTTTGTGTGAGCATGTTTAGCTTTGTTTCAATTGTATAAACAGCTATGGCCATAGGCTAAACATGGATTGTAATAGGGATTAACATATTATTTTATGAAAATGTAGTTTTGGTTGAATTTGTATTTTATTTATTGTTGTTCCTTATAATTTTGATTGTGTTTCCGTGTTTCTATGATTATATGCTAATTTAGATATATTGAGAATACGGGGTTTGACACTCGGGAGAGGTAACCCCGGATTCAAATTAGGGTAAACACAACATGACAATCTAACGACCCGGGAGGGCATTAAAAAGTGTGCAATCGATGGCGTTGGGGAGAGACTCACGTGGCCTAGAGTCATTAAGACGTTGAGCGGGACTTCGGCGTTGACACGAAGTCACGTATTCCCCCGTCTTACACTCAGGAGTTTACGAACCGAGATTGTCGGATACGCCGAATGCCATTAATGTTAACTAAAACGAAACCAAACGTATTTAAATAAATAAAGTTAATCCCTAGACAATCTACTCCCCTAAACAATCTCAATATAGTATTTATAGTATAGTTAAGTTAATTAGTATTTTAGTTTAGTATTAGTATAAATTAAATACCATTTTTAGTCGCCTAGATAAAATTAGATTATGACAATCGCAGTACTTGATAGTAATCTCAACCAATCTCTATCGATACGATACCTGATTGAAAGGTCCATTATACTAAAACTTGATTCGTACGCTTACGGTGAAAGTAGCAACGCTTAAATTAGAGGCCACCAATCACCAATTGAGGAAAAACTCACACTTTAAGTTTTGGGAGTAGCCAAGATTATCAAAGAAAGATCATAAAAAATAAAACAAGTTATGAATAGAAAAATAGTAATATTGCTATGGAAATTGAGCATACCTTGAATCGTTGGAGAGAGGAATGAAGGCGAGGTGACCATCATCGTACCAGTAGTAGGCCATGGTGGAATGATTGGGTAGAGGGTAAAAATCAAAGAGGATTGTAAAACAAATCACATAGTTTGCCTTAACAAAAAAAAAAAAAAAAAAAAACAATTAGACATCAAATTAAAAAACAAATGACAAATTGATCAAGACAGAAGAACTGGCATCCATGAAACTGATTTGGTGAACCTTCCCATTTCCCAAAATATATACTTGTGGATTGCTCCCAGGGAAAGGCTAAGAGAAATTCAACATTGGGTTTCATAACCCGAGAAAGCTCATCATGCTGTGTAAACCATAGTTCATAGACAACATTTTTCAAACCCATATATAGAACACAAAGACCAAAAGAGCTGAAGATCTTATTCAATGGATAGAAACAACAAAACAGAGTCATCAGCAAGAAAACTAACACTATCCATGTGCCACTACAATGCAAACCACATACATTGATATTTTGAAAAGATTAAGAGTATAACAAGCTTAGCAATCTAACCAAAACACAAGGTGATTTGGGTTTTTTCATTAGCAAGATAGAATCTGTTGAAACCAAAACAGTTCATATATGAATAAAAAAACACTTAAAGACAAGCCAAGAAAAAAACCCAAGAAGACTTGTAATTTATAATGTAGCATATTACAATTACAACTGATTCTAGTTCTTTTTCTTCAATATAATCATCAAGGGAATATATTCCCAGCTCTAATCGTAGTTGCAGCAACAAACTCAACATATATATATATATATCCCACAAGCACGTAGCAAAGGGTAAACAAAATTCAGTCATACCTCACCAGAGATGGGGCACCGCATTTCTCTTCCAGCAATATCTGAGAATAATGACACACTTAGTTAGTAAACAAGTAAAAAAAGCTTAGTTAGGGTAGATACGAAAGAATGAAGCAGCAGTAGATCTAAGACTTGACAACCATCGGACGTTGTCCAAGCTCATAGCCATAGCCGATCAAGTGGATTTCGTAGAGAAATCATGAGATCAAGAGGGCGAGAGGTGGAAAAGCAAAGTCGGAGGGTGAGGATTTTCAAATTTGAGATCGACGGCGATATCAACGACGAGTGCCTTCGTCTTCGTGATGAATCTAAAGCTTTGTCATGAAATCGGAGAGAGAGCGAGATTAGCCATGAGATCGACGGCTCAAAGAAGAGGGAAAGAGAGCGAGATAGAGAGAGTGTGAGATATCGTGGGAATTGGGAGTGAGAGTGAGAGAGAGGCTCCTCCATGTCTAGGGCTTTTTAGAGAGAGGCTCTCAATGAAAGAGGGAGAAGCAAAAAGAGGTTACCAAAAAAAAGGCGAAAGATTTGGATGGGGGTGGGAACACAACATTTGGCCAACGCCTTTTTTTGAGGGGTTAAATTTAGCGCATTTTTACACAAGCACCAATTAATCTACTTGTAAATAATAATTGTGATAAAATCTACAACCTATTATCATGGTTTATTAAAATAGTGAGACAAAAAATTTATCACATAATAAATTTAAACGAGATTATATCTCATTCATATTGTTACAATCATGGTATATTTAAAAAATGAGATTAATTATATTTAGTAAGCGTGATAAAAGGCTGTTTTCCAATAGTGAATTCAAATTCTTAGTCTGAGACTATTTTCAAAACATGACAAGCCCCGAGCCTATGTTGCGAAAATTGATAGGCCTCTCATCGGTGCTGATAGGAAGAAGAACGACGAGGAGACGAAACAAACACCATTGCTAACAATGAGAGTTGAGATCGAGAGAGAGGGTTGAGATCGAAATCGAGAGAAAGGGCAGAGATGTCTAAGGCGATTTTGTCGGCGATACAGCATTGGAGAGGAAAATGAGATGAACTAAAGGGTTTGGGGGTAGGTATCAGGACTGAGAGACTGAGAGTGAGAGTGTGGTGTGAGGGGAAAACCAAAACCAAAATGACCTGTCTTTTTTTTCCCACCAAATGTGTGAGTGGGAAAGAAGGCGCTCTTCTTTTTTTGGGGGGGGAGGGGTTAAGTTGGGCAAATATCAATCAATTTATTTTAATATATGTAATTAAATTATAATAGGACACAAAATTGTGCCCTGATATAATTTATGTTTTTAGGGCACTATTTTCTATCTTTTTATATTATATATAGATATTACTTTATTTAATTACTAATTAAATGTTATTGGGGCACTACTTTGTGTCCTTTAAATATTTGATTATAGGGCACAATACATATAGTGTCCCGAAAATACTTTTATAGTGTACAATAACATATAGTGTCCCAACAAATTTATTTTTTTGCGATACTTTCAATTTTGTACTCCAAAAAGTACCTTTATAAGGCACAATACATATAGTGTTCTACCAAATGTGCCCTTATAGATAGTTTTTGTTATTGTAGTGTATCTCACAACAATCATGAATAAAATGTTGAAAGTAATGACAATATATCACATTAAAAAATGCACAAAAAGTATTAACTATATTTGTAAGACCCGATTTTTGTATGTAAATATTTTTATTTGTATTTTTATAACATTTAAAAAAATATTGGGTCTAATGTGTTATTTAAAGTTTTAATTTAATTTTTTTGGAATTGATATGTTAATTTTAATTTGTCTTTAAAAGTTTTGGGGTTAATATATAATTTAAGAATTACTGGTAAGAGTTTTAGGGTTGAATAAATATTTATAACATTATCTTTGAGTTATATATGCAATTGAAATAAAAATATCCTTCCATTCTTATCCATTGGAATTGAGATAAACTAAAACAAAAATATGAAATGGTGAGTGGATTTTTTTATGAAGCCACCTCAACATGAAAAAATGATGAGAAGGGAATGTGGAAGCCAAGAAAAAAAAAAAAAAAAAAAATAAGAAAGAAAGAAACATGCATAGAAAAAAGGGTTGAGATGGATCTTGTTTATCATTTATATATGTGTATTTTCACTATAGCTCAAGCCTTCATTTGTCCCCTCTCTCTCTCTCTCTCTCTCATGTAAGTCTCCTCTCACTCTTTTCTTTCTCATGTAATTAAGTGTTTACATATACACATATATGTGTGTACATATCGATGGTTACTATATATGTGTGTGTTCAACCTAGATATGCATGTAGAATCCCCGACCACAAGTGGGGGAGTTGTTGTTGACGATGATGATTATCGTCACGATATGATAGTTTACATTATGTATTGGCTCCTACCATTGAAAATATTGAATAACTTTTACACTGATATCAACCTTAAATTGCACAGTTGTACAAGTTATGATACCGTTATAACTCTTAATCGTGAGGTGAAACGATCCTATGATTAGTAGAAAATATGTATGTAGTATTTTATTATATATTAAAGTAATTTAATTAGTTGATTTAAATGCATTTATTTTATTTTGATGATAGTTGTAGAATTTTATTTCTACTTAGTGTACGGTTATATTTATATTTTGAAAACGATGCTTGGTAAATATTAATCCATAAATTATTTTTATATTTTAAAGACAGTACACCAATACATATTTTATCTCAGATACCTCAACTAGAGGCGAGTCCCCTATTGACGTTAGGTAGAGTTAGAAGGATGTGTCGTTTTATTTTTTTAGGACTGATCAGGATGGGTTAGGATTTTGAACTTTTGCTATGGAATATATTGGGATATGTCTAATCTTGGAATTTTTAATTTATAATATTAAATTTCAAACAATTATGTATGTACTATTCTGGTTGGGTAATATCAAGTCGAGGGCACGCCTTTTATTATTTTCATCATAGTAGCTCAAAGGAAGCGTGGTGGTGGAGTGATATGTCTTTCATCTACTTTTCCATAAAAATAAAAAAGGAAGAAATCAAGTGGCGGTATTGGAAAACTGGGTCGTTACAACATTAAAAGTGAATGACAAATTTATTTATTTCTTGGATTTTTAGACTAACATCCAATATTAACGAACATATTAAAATGGGTCTCAAGGGACAAAGTCCATATCATCTTAAACCCTTTGATTTACTTATTTTTTAATAAAAAAATATTTTAGCAAAACACACACACGCACTTGGGTGATGAAGAAGAATTTATCTTGCAAGACCAAAATGAAAACAATAACACAACTTAAAAAATAAAATCATTTGCTCAAACAGCATGAATCAAGTGTCACAAACGGGAGGATTTTGCTTGATTAAATTTTTCTTATTTATTCATATTGCCTTAAGTTGAAAAATATTCCATTGTCAAATGGGTACTTATTTAGTGGAGATCAAGTATTGTGGCGACAAGTGTTTCTTGGCAATAAGGTTCTTATGGCAGGAAAGACAGTTGATGACAATTATGCAGAGAAAAGCTTGCCATAGCCAAAATCACCCAAGCAATATTGCTCAAACCTCCGCCTTGTGTGCTCCCCATACTCGAATTCTATATTGTTCACATACGCCTTAAAAATAGAATGTTGAAACATGATTTTCAACACCCCAAACAAAATATATATATATATATATATATATATATATATATATATATATATATATATATATATATATATATATATATATATATATATATATATATATATATATTAAAAATCATTATATTCTTTTACATGAAAAATTGCATTAACTTTCATATAATACAGTAGTACTGAGTTTTTGAAAAAAATTAATGTAACGCGTAGTTATATGAATAAAAAAAAAAAAAAAGCTTTTCAACTGCTATTAAGAACTCGAATTGTTTTGGTAGTCAAAAGTTATTATTTAAAAGTGGCATTTTTTTATTTGTTGATTTTAATATACTTTTCTTTTAGTAAATATTTAAAATGCATTATCATAATCTTTTTAATTTTAATATATTTTTTTATTCAACTTTTAAATTTCTTGATCTGTTGGGGTGGGCTATATATAGTGTGGCGCTACCCCACCAAAAATTCAATTCGGGTCCCAAATTCACGGTATTGGATGTGCCAGCTGAGCCTATGGAGCAAAAATCACAATTACTTTGAAAATTATTTCTCAGGGTAACAATCCACCATATCTAAAATTTATTCTCTGGGTAACAATCCTCTATATCGATTCTAATATCGTACGAAGCCATCTCAAAATTTCACACATAAAAACGTCTCTTGCTTTTATCCTTAAATATAGGGAAAATTACATTTTTGGTCCCCAAAGTATGGATATTATTTAGACCTTAAGATTTATTAAACTACACATTTGATCTCTTATGTTCCACATTTATTTCAATCATACAAAAATTAATTTATTGTTAATGAATTTGGAAGAAAATAGATGGTGTGGAGCAAATGATTTCCTACCCATTTTATATGAATCAGGACCTTACAAAAGATTCCAAATCATCTATGATTAATTTTCTAAAGTATTCCAATATAAATATTTATATCAAGTATTTTAAAGGATAAATTGCCTTTTACTCTCTATACTTTTATTAACTATCACTTTATCCATTTTACTTTGATAAACTAACATCGTATAAGAAAAAGTCGAAGATGACGTAATTATCATTTTATTTGGAATAAAAATGACAGTACCAATCCCGATATTTTTTTTCCTTTTCTTTCCTTTTTATTCTCTCTTTATTCCCCCCTCTTATTTGCAACCTAATTTGGGTTGCATATCCTCTTTCGGAGCCGATCAATTTAACAAAGCAAAAGGTCTGCAACTATGGTGATACTATGCTAGTGCAGACAAACATCGACTACGATGACAATGAGGCCAAGGAGATGATATATGGAGACACTTTCCATATGCTCTTTCTACAAGAAGATGATAGAGGATACCAGCGGTGAGGTTAAAGAAAGACCCAAATCGCAAACCCCGAAAAGAACTTACAGAAGCTTCCTGTTGATTATTTCTTATCACAATAAAACGGAATTGAATAGTAATCGTAAACATGCATGATTATTATAACACAACAATAAAGAACGATAATCGAATACGTACCTGTTTGGACCATCGCAGGAGATTGAATCTATCACAATGGATTACTAATTAGGTTTTCCTCCATATGATCTAGATTATTGTGGTGACGGCTCTCAATGGGGAGAAACCTCTTAATTTAGACTAGGAAGTGGACCTAGTTATATATATTAGGGTTTCTCGTTGGGCCCTCTCATAACGGGTTTCAACGAAATTTTAAACTTACACTCACCACTTAACTGGGCTTCTACATAAAAGACGCCACAGCCCAAATCAAAATATAATCACTGATTATTTGGGCTGCTTAAATAATAGATTATCCATTAACCCGTTTTTGTAAAATAATTTATTCAATTAATGTTAGCCCACAAAATGTTTTCCAATATTCTCCCACTTGGGCTACATTATGAATAAATATAATTTTAAAAACCAAACTCTTGGGTTAATAATAGAAAAAAAAAATATTTTTGGTGTGATCACACCTTTTTTGTTTAAAGAAATGATAGTTTATAAATAGTATCTTGGTAAACTTATCCGGTCCAATATGATCTTAATATTGGATTATGATGGTCTATATGTTAATCTCAACAAATATCAGACCCTTCATACTCACAAATATTTTTAACCATATCGACATAGATCGTAAGCCTAGTAGTGTAGTAAGAAACAAATGCCAACATGTAATTATTATATATATGCATTGTTTCTTGTCGGTCCTCATTATAATTTCTTAACAAAATAAAATTGCTAATTGTAATTTCTCAACAAAATGAAAATGTTGCAATTTCTCAACAAAATGAAATTGTTAATTGCAGTTTTTCAATAAAATGAAACTACTGCAATTTCTCAACAATATGAAATTGTTAATTACAATTTCTCAACAAAATGAAACTACTGCAATTTCTCAACAATATGAAATTACTTGACTTTAACAAGTCATCTGTCAGTAATAATACATCATGAGATCTCAAAACAGTGATTTGTGACAACCAAAAGTATACAACTGTAATTCTTAAAGCACAATATTTTAAGATATCATATTGTATAATCAATTTAAATAATATGATATGCAACAATATAATATACAATAATGATGATTATCAAATAAATTTTAATTTTGCAAAACGCATAACAATAGTGGTCACAACGTAATCATCGAAATAAAAGGAAAATACAAAAGCTCACATTAAACTAGAGAATCAAAATGCTCAAATAAGTATAAGCGACACGATATATAAGAATCTATTGCATCATCATAAACTCTCATTTGGGTAGAGTCTACAATAAACAATTATTTTTTAAGTATGAAGATCAACAAGATAAGAAAAATATTATAACAATAGTGATAAATGCTTATATGATACAATCATCGAAATAAATGAAATTACAGAGACTCCCATTAAATCAAGGAATCAATTTAGAATTTGATTGTGGCGTTATTGTTGTTCACAACAAAAGAAAATTATTTTCACAAAAAAAATTACAACTAGATCAAGTATGGGCAATAAGCAAAATACTCAATTAAGTATAGGCAATACAATATAAGTCAATTGTGTTATCATAAACTCCCCTTTGGGTAAAATCTACAATAAACGATTGTTCTTTAATTATGCAAATCAACAAAATAAGAAAAAATTACAGATCTAAAAATTCATTCCCTTTGAGCAAATTGACTTTTAAATCCATATATTTCATTCAAAATATAAAGAAACAAATGATTTTTTAAAATTCATTTCATTTGCGCAAACAAATTTATCAAATTATTTATCTCACATAATATCCTGAAGCAATTAAATTAATATGCACAATAACTCCTTTTAGGCAGGTGAATATACAAATTAATCTAAAATTTTTCCAACAACAAAATAAGAACTTAAAAATTTGCAAACTATGTTGGTTAAATCACTTTAGTAAAATAACATCACTATTTCACAAGCAATCATTCCAAATTGAGAAAATTAAACTAATTATATTGCTCAACAATTAAATTAATCTGCATAATAACCCCCTTTGAGTAAGTAAATGCACAAATTAATTTAAAAGTTTTCCATCAATAAGATAAGAACTCGAAAACTTGCAAACTATGTTGGTTAAATCACTTTGATAAAATAACATTAACAATTCACAAGCAATCGTTTCAAATTGGAAAAATCAAATTATATTGCCCAACAATTAAATTAATCTGCACAATAATCACCTTTGAGTAGGTAAATGCACAAATTAATCTAAAAAAAATCATCAACAAGATAAGAACTCGAAAACTTGCAAACTATGTTATTTAAATCACTTTGGCAAAATAACTTCACCAATTCACAAGCAACCGTTCCAAATTGAGAAAAATTAAATTATATTACCCAACAATTAAATTAATCTGCATAGTAACCTCCTTTGGGTAGATAAATATACAAATTAATCTAAAAAAAATTCATCTACAAAATAGGAACACAAAAACTTGCAAACTATGTTGATTAAGTCACTTTGATAAAATAACCTTAACAATTCACAAGCAACTATTCTAAATTGAAAAAATTAAATTATATTACCCAAAAATTAAATTAATCTGCATAATAACCCCATTTGGGCAGGTAAATGCACAAATTAATAAAAAAAAATCATCAATAAAATAGGAACACGAAAACTTACAAATTATGTTGATTAAATCACTTTGATAAAATAATCTTAATAATTCATAAGAAACCGTTCGTAATTGAAAAAATTAAATAATATTACCCAACCACAACAGTGCATATTAGCGATATATATGCATATGATCAAAATAAGATGAAGTACGTTACAAAATTTATTTTCAGTTATCAACAATCAATTATAATTGCAAGAATTTGAACAACAAGTTTACTGCACTCTGAAACTAATTAATATATTAGTCTCTATATAGAATAAAAAATTAAGGGCTTGAAAATTGAAAAACTATAATTAATCATAATTAGTGTTTTTATGGGCTCCTTGATATGAACCTCAAAAGCCGAAAGTTGTAACTAAAAAGATCCAGTTGCTTGATATATTACATAGGTTCAAACACAAAATCAATATCTATATAATGAACCTAAACTTGGATCCCTGCCAAGATCTACTAGTCACAGTGATAGTGTTTCCAATTCAAGGCCTTTTCAGATATTCATAAATAATTTATCCATATTAATAATTTTATCAGGCTTGTTAATTAATAAATAATTGATGGTCCAACAAGCCTATCAGAATATATGTATGACCCATTAAACACTTTAAGATCTAGGCAATAGAAAAAGAAATTCATGCAAAATTGTACAAAAACAACTCAATACTTTTTTTTTTTCATTCCAAAACACAAATATATTGCCTCAAACATATCCCAAATTCGAAAAATAAAAAATCTCATTTTCGTAATAACTAAATTAGTTATTAACATCATACTTAAACCACTGAAAATCCTGAATACATATCATACATCTAATTATCTACGACCACTTTTCAATAGTATTTTATTTAATTTAGCTTCCATCAGGTTAACAAAATAAAACGAGGATATAATTCTTTCAATCATATAACTCATCATGTAAATAGAAAGATAATGAATTAATCCATTTTAGGATTCCTAACCATCAAATACATGAATAAAATAACCATATGGACAATAATAAAAACAACTAAATTTACACAACCTCTAAATTTTAGGGGTTAATTGTGTAATTAACATTTCTTACTAGTTTCGGTTCATTGCACTTCAGAAAAGAACATATAAAGTTAATAAGACATCTTATACGTTTAAATTGAAATTATTTGAAAAAGTGAGATTCTAGTTAAATTTCTGGGGTACTTAGTGTCAAAACCCCTAACCCTAATTTCAATCCCCTCTGCCACACCACCTAAACGTCGCCACCACCTCATTGTCGCCCTTTGACTTTATCAAATGAACATCGACTTTCTTATCAAGCGCAAGGTGGACTTTTGATGAACTATAACGATTGGATATCGGGTGAAGACCCAACATCAATGTGGAGTTCAACACGCTCAACATCAAACAAGAGTCCTAAAGTTGAAAATCCAATGGGCCCAACTCAGTCTCAAGGAAAACCTTAGCTCAGAATTAGATAACACAAGTGGTATGGGATTCAACAAAGAATAATATCCCCAAAATGAAATAAACATGCTCTTTATAGCTCATTCTGTGAGCAATATGCAACTACCCAATCATCTAATCTAAACTAGGGTTACATCGTCATAATCAATTGAAAAGTACTTAGAATGTGAAGTAGACTTTGGGATGCTTCTTCATGAGCCAAGATAATAAAACTCAATACATGAATTGACTTCTTTGAGCCCTCATATTTGCTCTTTAAAATAATAGAGACAAGTCATTTTTCACTCGAATAATAACTTATCATAGTTTATTTATTATATACAAATGAAAGAAAGTGATATATGCATTATCCCTATGATACTTACTCTATCCATTTACATTAATAAGAACTACTCAGGTAACATGGAGTTTATCGTATATAAATAGTAATGAAGCAAAAGAGTGTATGAAAAATCAATATCCAATTTCTCCTATGATTTCCATTATCAGAAATCAATTCAATTATCTAAAATGAGGCAGCAATTAAAATAAAGTGGAATTTGTCCACTTTCTACTAGAAGATTAGCACTAATTAATAGCTAATAAGTATATGGTCATTGTCACGACCCGTCCCGGACACCCGTCATCCCGGGGCCGGCATGATGATAACACGACATCACTTGAACGCCAAGCCAACACACAGAACAACAAAGTACATGCCAACTATATAGCACCAAAATATAGTTGTCCATATACAATATTTATACTATGGGGACATACCCATCCCCAAATATAGGAAGAACCAAAATAAAAACCATGAATCTCTCACAGATTCACCCCAGATAGCTCAACTCAAAAACTTACACCCGACTCCATCGTAGGACTCTATCTAGCGCCAGTAGGAGACCGACTCCTAGCTGTTTCACCTGCAAGTGTACTACTTTCTTAGTAAAAACCATTTTCTACATAATAATAATAATACATTTTTAATAATACAATATTTAAATGGATCAAGCGTAAATATATAAATACCACACAGCTGGTAAAATCTCCAGTATATAAGCAGTGAAAGTAAAGTGATATAAATAAGTTTCATTCAAACTCATCCAGTATAAAATCATACCAATCACCATAATAAATAATATATCACCCCATATAAGTAAAACACCACATCTCAAACACATATCTCAACCCCATACCCACCGGCTAAGCCATAGTGATCGTTTTAACCTCACGATCGGGAGTTGCAACGGTACCGTAACCATCCGTAGGATGTGTCTTCCTAGCGGACCTCATTGCGCAGATCATCGCCTACCGGACGTCTCCGGAAACCAAAAATATAAATCACCACATAGTAAATATCCATCTGCCAGACCACCTTCCAGACAGATCATAATATAAATCACTACATACCGGACCACCCTCCGAACGGGACATCATAAACTTTGACATAGTCAATTCAATAATATCATCACCAAATCACAAATAATTATCCATCTACCGGACCAGCCTCCAGACAGACCATAATATAAATCACCATCTCATCAATATCGTCAAAATCACCAACGTCCACTTCTTTTTAACAAAACCAACTTTCTTTTAAAACCACCATATTTTAACGAAAATCCATTTCCGCCAACTTACCCAAAATCCAACGGAAATGATTTTAAATCCTTCTTTTTAGAAACCAACATAATTTCCCAAAAAGATCGTTTTACCAACTCACTCCAAGAACATGCTTGATCCATATTATTTTGAAATCATCTAATTTAAACATAATCATTTTCCATCATATATATATATAGAATAATTTGGTAAGAAGACAGTACACTCACCTCGATATCCGCTTTCGTAAATTTTAACCAACTATCCCCTATCCAACTCCGGTGCCTGCGAGCCTAACGGTGACAGGGCCTAAATTAATATTTTTGTATAAAAACAAACTAATCACGCCATGAAATCCTAATCTCCTTAATTTCCTATTTCTCATCTTTTATTACGAAATATAACTATTCAACTAGTATCGCTTCGTTACGGTATACTAAATAAACTTTATTCATGCGAACACATAACGCTAATTTTAACGATAATAATAATATGTAATTGATATTGAGACAATTAAATATATTTATAAAAGAAATGCGGAATTCTACCTTCCTCGAATTTTTCACCGACTGCGAGATTGGATTTATATCTTTCATGGGGTGGTTTGTGAAATTTTTCCATTTTCCTTTCTTCTTCCCTTTTCTTTTCTTTTTCTCCTTTCTTTCCCTCGCTCCTTTATTTCCCGCCTGCGTAACTGTTTCTGTTCAGTTGTCATCCCCACCGCAGTGGTGAAGTCCCACCGCCGCGGCGAATCGACCAGACACTGCTCCCAGAAGTTTTACCGCCGCGGCGACGGAATTTCCGCCACAGCGAATGCCTGAAATTTCTTTTTTTTTTTTTTTTTTTTTTTTTTCTTTTTTCTTTTCTTCTTCCTCGTTTCTGCGTTTGCTTCGGTTTAAGGACCAGCCGCCGACCACCAAACTCACTTCTCCCCACCTTCACCGGCCGACCCTCTTCAATGATTCAAACCACCCTCACCGCAACAAACACAATACACACAACACACACACTGCTCTCTCTCTCTAACTTACCAGCCGGCAACCTCACCCACAAACGACACATACACACACGCTGTTGGACACACACACAAACACAAACACATGCACATTTACCAAATGACGGCCAAATCAACACGAACGCACACTGTCAGAACAATCACGCCACCATCACCACCGTCGACGATACCCACACACCACCGAACCGACAACACACACACATACGCAACTGAACTGAAAAATAGAGCACACACCAAACACACAGCCACTTGTCGAAACAGACAAAAGAACACACAAACACCTGACGCAAATCACACAAACTCACCGCTAGCAAACCATGACGACGAACCAAAGTCGCCGGCGACACTCACTTCGCCGCCGAAACACATATACACACACACTTACTACAAATGGCAACGAATGGCTCACACGGCCGGACCGATCCCACACCGACGACAATGATGCCATACTTCTCTTTCTCTTCCTCTTCTCTTCCCCGGTCTTCCTCTCTCTCTCTCTCTTCGTGAATTTTGCTCCGTTGATCTCTCTCTCTCTCTCTCTCTCTCTCTATATATATATATATATATATGAGTATATATGATAGTTCTAGAAGTCGGCCATGTGGCCACCTCCTCCATCATTTGATCCCCTTCCTTATCCATTTCTCTCTCTCTCTCTCTCTTTATATATATATATATATATATATATATATATATAAAGAATATAAGATAATAATATAAAAAATTTACACAAATCTCCCCTTATTTTAGTTGGGATAGAAATTAAACCCAAACTAAATTTTATGTTTATAAGAATTACAATTCAAACCCCTAAAGTTTTAATTCACATAATAAATATTGAAATCCACCCCGGTATTTTTGATATATTTAAAACGCGTCTTTAAATTATATGTAGATCAAAAGTCGGGATCTTACACTCATAATTCATTTATAGAAACAAAACGACTTCCTCAAATATATTAATATGTTGACTTATTAATGCCTAATGTTTAGCAGTCAGTTACATTTCATATTCCTCCATTTAATTTTCAGATTTGTAGTAAGAGATTTGGTAGTAGAATGTAACTGCATCATATATTCCACTATCACAATCTATAAATACAATGAGTATTAAATGGAATAACTCGAAATGTAACTAAATGAAATTAGAGAGTAAGTCAAAAGTATCACAATGTTACAATGTACTTAAATTGTGATACCATAATTGTTTTTAGTACAAATCTGAAAATTAAATGCAACAATCAAAAATTATAATTGATTATTGAAAATAATTTAATCATAATTGCTAAAATAATCCACCTAAAAAAAAATTAATATGCTCCAAGTGATATTAAGAAATTATGATTAGAAAAGTTAGACAATTCACGATCGACCGCAAAATAAAACTCCAATTCAATAGTAGAATTGTTTACTATATTTTTTTTTATTTCATATTATCCAAAAGAGAAAACCCTTCTCCAAGTGATATACAGAAAAGCCAAAAACAATAGATTTGGACATTTGAAAAATAATAAGATATTCCAAGAAAACATTCAGTGATGAATTAAACCACTATAGACAAGCTAAAATCACAAGGATGACATCAAAATTTAAAAATTGGTTGCAATAGATCTGCACAGAATAATTTGTCAAATATGTTTCTATTTCTGAAATACATAATTCGCATCCCATCTCATTTCAGATTATTGGAAGTTCTCATATCATATTCTATTCAACCCAAAATCTAAAAAACTTGAACAACTGAAGCTATTAAACTAGTTTTTCGTGATTTAAAACTAATTATGAGAGTACACATCAATAAAGCTTAATTTAGGGAGACTAAGTACAACAACCCTATTTCAAATCATCCAATATAATTTTTGTAAAATTTTCAATAAAAAATAGTGCCTAAAAATAATTTTAAGCTAATTAAATCTTATAATAAGTAATAATTAACTAAAAATTATTTTTAATCCTCAAAAATTAAAAAAACAATTTACAGAAAATTAGAGGACAAGAAACCAAGTGCACAGAAAAAAAAAAGGGACCCAAAATGGGTCCCGAAACAGTGTTCACGCGCCACACGCTCCTGTTGCGGGCATGGGGATGGGCCGGACCAATAGGAGGTTGTCTTCAACCTCTAATCGGGTCTGAACCAGGTCATTTCGACCTGATTTTGACCAACTTTTGTAAATACCTAAAAAATAATCGTTTTTCTCCAATATTTTTATGGATTTATGTAGATCCACTAATTTCTAACATGTATATTACCATTAATTGAAGAAAAGATAGGATAATCTTGTCCAAAATTGAAGAACAAGGGGATAAAGACCTTTTTGGTCCCTGAGAAATGCCTTGGGTGTTCAATTGGCCCTTAAGAAATGCAATTTGATAATTTGACCCTTAACATTTCAAAATAATGTCCAATTGGCCCTTGGGTCGGGTTCCGTTAGTAAAATTTAGGGATTTTGGATGGAAAAAGTCATGTGACAAGCACGTGATGTTTGGCCAAGGGTAATTGCGTCATTTCATTCTTTCTAATTAAATGGGACTTATTTACATATTTTATTTAAACTTAAGGAGTGTAAAATGTAATTAACCCTTACCTCCTTCAACACAATCCTTCTCTCTCTAAAAGACAAAATGGGTTGTAATCGCTCTTTTCTCTCAAGAGCCGCCGTCGTCGCCATCCACCAGTCGCGATAGCGTCTCTTCCCGCCGGTCCCATATCCGCTATCGCCATCCACCAGTTGAGATGGCGCCCCCTCTGATTTGCTACGCATGGCTACTAGAGAACAAACGAGGAAGTATAAATAGAGAGATGACGGTGACAAGAATTCAGCGGCAGAGACGACGATGGTGCCGGTAATGAACATGAAGAGAGAGAAAATGTGGAAACAGCAACAAGCCGCATGGATATTCCACCATGTCGGCGTTGATGCCACTGCTCTACTCTTCTCCGATGTGGTACTAGGATTTTAGTTGCTTCTGCAAATTCATAGCTAATTTGTTGAAAATCCAAATTCCACTCGCATTAGACTCCTAAATAATGATTTAGGGTTTCCAATTTGTGATTAAAACAAATAATTAGATGGATTAATGACAAAATTCGATCTTAAATTGTCTATATATTTCATGAATTTCAACTTCCATGCTTTTCTGATCTGATTTAGCATCCAAAAAAAAAATTAATCGAATTTTTGAATTGGGTAATCATCAGTTCGTTCTATCAGATTATTTTCCATTGTATTTATCATTTTCCACTTCGAATTTCAATTCGATTTCAGGTAGATTTGGAAATGATAACGGTGAACAAGCATTTGAGCATCCTAATAGTCGGACAGGATGTCCTCAAAACCAATGGCGAGGTCCGTTTTAGTCTAAGGTAGTGTTTGGTTGCATCGAATTTCAGCCTCGAAATTGGAATTAGAATTTTGAATGCGTTCATTTTCAATTCCAATTTCAAACCAAATCGATTTCGAAACTAGGTAATCGAAATCAAACCTAAATTGAAACCCTATTTCGATTTTGATAGTGTTCGTCGTTTTAGTGGCGATGTTCGGTGATGTTCTTCGATTTCAATTTCGATTTTGAAATCGAAATCGAAATCGATTTCCTGTTTCGATTTCGAAATAGAAATCAAAACCCTAAGGTTCGATTTCGATGGTGTTCATCGTTTTGGTGGCGATGTTCGGCGGTGTTCTTCGATTTCAATTTTGATTTCGAAATCGAAATCGATTTCCTGTTTCCATTTTGAAATAGAAATCGAAACCCTAAGGTTCGATTCCGGCGGTGTTCGTCGTTTTGGTGATGGTGTTCGGCGGTGTTCTTCGTTCCATGATCTTCGGTTTCGATTTCGAAATCGAAATCGAAACCCTATTTCGATTTCGAAATCGAAATCGAAACCCTATTTCGATTTCGATGGTGTTCGTCATTTTGGTGGCGATGTTCAGCGGTCTTCTTCGTGCCATGATCTTCGGTTTTGATTTCGAAATCGATTTCCTGTTTTGATTTCGAAATTGAAATCGAAACCCCAAGGTTCGATTTCGGCGGTATTCTTCATTTTCGATTTCGGTGTTCGTCGATAGTGTTGTTCATTTTGGTGGTGGTGTTCGTTGGTGTTGATGTTCGTTTTGGTGATGGTGTTCATTTTGATATTGATATTCATTTTTGTGGTAGTGTTCGGCGGTGTTGATGTTTAAGGCCCTAATTTTCTTGGAACAGAAACATTAAGACCCTGTTTGTTTAGTATTTTTGTTCTCATATTTGTGTTTTAATATGGGAGCGAAAAAAAAAAAATATATATATATATGATTATGTTTTGCTCTCTTATTTTTAGCACAAAATTCTTAGAATATAATGGAATTATCCCTTAGTTTTGCTCTTATTTCTTCTTTTGTAGATGTTTGTATTTGATTTGGTTGGATATGTTATTCCTTTTGTATTCCTTGGGGTTTTTAACTTCCCTTTTAATGAAAAAAAAAATCAAATAATATTTCCGAAAAAAATGTTGTTTTTCCCATAAATTATGTTTTGTTCCCATAAATTCTGTTTCGTTCCCATAAATTTGTTGTTGAAATTACACGTTCAAATTTAGCAATATTTACATTTGCCAACAAAGAAGAAGACGACGAAATTTGTTTATTTGAATATGGGAGGGTCCTATTCGTCAGCTTCAAAATTTATTCCCAGATTTTTGTTTCAATATGGGAGGGTCCTATTTGTGTTCTATATTTGTTCCAAGATTTGTGTTTCAATAAATGTTTTTACTGTCTCTCTCTTTCTCAATTGAGAAAGAAAGTCATGAAGCCATGTAGGAAAAATAAGAAAAAAAATATTTTGACCCCTTAAGTTTCGATGAGTTTTCAAAATTAGCCCCATTGAATAAAAAGGCTAAAATACCCTTAACGAAACGTTGACCGTTAGTTAACTTAACAGAAATCGCTTCAAGGGTCAATTGGACACTATTTTGAAATGTCAAGGATCAAATTGTCGAATTGCATTTCTTAGGGGCCAATTGAACACCTAAGACATTTCTCAGGGACCAAAAAGGTCTTTATCCCAAGAACAAGTTTCGGTTTTGAGCTTTCTCACTCTTCTATAGCCAAAAAACTTAAAACTCGATTTTAACCATTATTTCTATCAAATTTAATATAGGTTAGTAACTAATATTAATTTAAAATCTTTATATGATATTTAATTGTCTCAAAACCGCATCTATATCAGTCGATTTTAAAAACAAAATTCGGTTTCACTAGGGTTTCGAAGCCAAAAATTAAATCACGAAATACTTCCTAATTACACAACCAAATAACATGTGTAATATATCAAATTAAATCTCGAATCAAGGAGAGTAAAAGACCTAAGTTTTTATATTCAATAAAAGCAAAAAACAAATATACATGAAATCACAACCCCAATTTTCGGTTTCGGGAGTTTTCTAGGGTTCACAACCGAAATTTCAAAGTCGAAATTCTCTCTGATTATACTACCAAATTGAAATTATCTTATATCAATATTAAGCTTAAAACAAGATAAACAAAATTCCTAAGGTTTCATAGCTAATAGAAACGAAAAATCACATGAAATCATAGCCGCAAGTTTCGATTTCATGAAAAACAGAAAATAAAATAAAATAAGTTTATAAAAAGCAATTGTCGATCATAAATCATGTACGTAGGATCTATTACCACATGTTGATTATTTCTCATAATCACAATAAAACGGAATTGAATAATAATCATAAACATACATGATTATTATAACACAACAATAAAGAACGATAATCGAATACATACCCGTTTGGGCCATCGCAGGAGATTGAATCTATTGCAGCGGATTACTAAATAGGTCTTCCTCCCTATGATCTAAATTATTGTGGTGGTGGCTCTCAATAGGGAGAAACCCCTTTAGGGAGGAGACCTAATTATATATACAAGGGTTTCTCGTTGGGCCCTACCATAACGGGTTTCAACAAACCCTAAACCTACATTCACCACTTAACTGGGCTTCTACATAAAAGACGTCACAGTCCAAATCAAAATATGATCACTGATTACTTGGGTTGCTTAAATAATAGACTATCTATTAACCCATTTTTGTAAAACAATTTATTCAATTAATGTTAGCCCACAAAAAAATATTTCCAACAGTTCCAACTAAAACCATATAGTGCTAAGCGGAGTAACTCCTTTGATTTATATAGTAATTTGGGAACTCTCAAATAAGCAATGTGTGACAGAAATCTAATTCCTGCCCTTAAGTGCAACCCCCGGTTTGCACAAATGATTTGACTACGAGAGAATGATGACACATGTGCAATCTTCGGCTTGCACGGATGATTTGACTACGAAGGAATAAGAGACCCATAATCTTGGCTCCGATACCATGTCAGGAGGTTCCAACTTAAAACCATATGGTGCTAAGTGGAGTAATTTCTTTGATTTATATAGTAGTTTGGGAACTCTCAAATAAGTGATGTGCGATAAGAATGTAACAAGAACAAAAATAAATTAAAATGAATTACAAACCCAAAATTGAATTGGAAGAACAATCAAAATCGCAAACCTAGAATTAAAAAAAAAAATTGTGTTGGATAGGTGGCGGCGGCAATAGTCATAGTGGTACTGGATCAATAGCGAGCAAAGAAAACAATGATGGCAAGCAGTGAAATGGTGACTGCAGTAGTAGAGGTAGTAGGGTCATACTCTACTCGCACGGCGGTATGGTTCTCTTCAATAAAAAATGAAGTAGAAGCATAAGAACAAAAAGTGATGCAAAGAGGAAAAGAAGAAAGAAAAGAAAAAAGATTAAAAAAATAAAACAAAAATTAAAAAGGATAATTTTGTCTAGTTGCAGAAAAATTTTGATGGAAAATTTTATTCCATACATTGCTAAGAACATTCGGAAAAAGTTAATTTCTCACTTTAATATAAGTAAAAGGGAGTAAAATGTAGGTGTTTAAAATACTTGGGGTAAAATAATCATTAATAAAAGTAAAAGGGGGGTAAAAGGCAATTTACCGTATTCTAAAACTTATGTGGAGAACCATTGAGAATTGTAAAATTTTCTAAATGGCTCTAAAATATTTTAGAAACTTTTAAAAATCAAGAGTTTCCTTCCCCCGTCTTCCAATATATATATATATGTATGTCTTGCCTTCTCTACTTTCAATGCATGATTTCCTTCCCCCCATTGTCTCAATCAAAGCCTATATGCTATTTATAGTTGATTAGGTAGTAATTTTTTTAATTCTTTCATTCACAGTTAATTATTATAAAATGGAAAAAAAAAATACTACTAATGTTTTAAAGATATGCAGCAGCATGCCTACTACTATATAATTAATTCAAGTTTTAATTATTTATGATAGCTATCAATTTTGTTAGTATAATTTTGATTTACTTTTAATTACTAGTTAGTTATGATTTATTATTAATAATATAATTTTGATGTAAGTTATTAGTTACCTTAACTTTTGTTCACTTATTTCCTTTTTGCATATCACCATCCATGACTCCTTTCGATATTTTTTACATCTTGGTGAAGTTATGTCTAAATATCATTTTGAGATCGTTTTTTAGATCAACTTTAGCTTACTTAAACTGTCCATTTAAACTAAAGTTCATTTTCGTTTATTAAAAATAGACAGTTACTAACAAGTCCTCAAAAGAGCACAAAATTATCATATAAACTTTTTTTTAAAACACATTACTAGGTGATTCTTTTCATTTTTAGCACAATTCTACCCCTCCGTTACTGTGTAACTGACGAATCGTTTATCTTCGAATAAAACTTTTTTCTTTACTGTCGCAACTTAAAATCCATCTTCAAATCAATAAAAACACATCAATTCATTGCATACATCGGGAAAAAAAAAAATATTAATGATCGATTGTAATTAATGAACACAAATAAGATTCGAATTCTCTAAGATCCGAATAGATCGATTCTCTTACCATCGTAACTCAAAATCCATCATCAAATAAAAAAAAACACATCGATTCATTGCATAAATCGGGGGGGGGGGGGGACCATATTCATAATCAATTCTAACTAATGAACACAATAAGATCTGAATTCTTAGATCTGAACAGATCAATTCGTGATTGTGTAATTATGTTCATGACACGAGACTTTATGTTGAATATAACACGATACCATGTTATATTCAACATGATATTATATTCTATTCACCATTGTCATCCTTGTATATTAGCAAAATATTTTAAAAAATAAATAATGTTGAAAAATAATACCGTGTTGAATATAACACGAAATCGTGTTAATTCAACATGATATCATGTTGTATTCACCATGATCATCCTTATAGATTACGAAAATATTTTTTTAAAAAAATGTTTCAAAATAAAACCATGTTGAATATAACATGATACCTTGTTATATTCAACATGATATCATATTCTATTCGTCATTGTCATTCTTATATATTAGCAAAATACTTTCAAAAAGAAATAATATTGAAAAATAATACCGTGTTGAATATAACATGACTTATAACATGAGGTCGTGTTATATTCAAAATAATATCATGTTGTATTCACCATGGTAATCCTTATAAATTACGAAAATATTTTGAAAAAGAAATAATGTTTGAAAATAAAACCATGTTGTATAACACAATACCATATTATATTCAACATGATATCATGTTTCTATTCACTATTTTTATCCTTATATATTAACAAAAATATTTTAAAAAAGAAATAATGTTCGAAAATAATACCGTGTTGAACATAATACGAGATTTTATTATATTCAATATGGTATCATGTTGTATTCACAATGGTCATCCTTAAAAAATTACGAAAATATTTTAAGAAAGAAATAATGTTTAAAAATAAAACTGTGTTGAATATAACACGATATATCAAGTTATATTCATTATGATATCATATTATATTTTCCATGGTCATACTTATATATTAGGAAAATATTTTCAAAAAAAGAAATAATGTTAGAAAATAGTATCGTGTTGAATATAACACGAAGTCGCATTATATTCAACATGGTTACTTTGTTTTTTTGGAAAAATTACCACACAATGTCAATTCCCTGTTATATTCAACACGTGTCACAACATCATTAGTTATAAAGAAGAATCGTGTTATATTCAACTTGCTCACTGTAAAACAAACTGATCATTCCATTGCACAGGATTACACACCCTAGACCGCCAGATTTCGAAATGTTAGACATACAAGACGTGAGGCCACCGAAAGCTACGATAATCGTGCAGGTCATCACCTAACAAGTGAGTTTCGCTTGAAAATCAGCGGCGTTGCCTGTGAGGTTCATTACGGCGGCAGGCATGATGAAAAATTACAATCTAGGAAGAGAGAAGACTTGTTCAAGTTTGATAGATAATGAGTTCTAGCTCTAGAGAAAGAGAAAAGAAGATCGTTAAATTATGAGGATGAGATTATTGAGGATAAGTATGCTATTTATAGAGAATGGTTGAATTCGGATGGCGAGTTCTAGTATTAACGGTAATATTAAATCACAACTCCTCCTCCGAAAGTAACTCTACCGAAACAACTTCCCCTCCAAAGGAGTCCACCACATGTTTTGTATATTCGACTAAATCTTTATCCATATATAATTATTTAAGTAATTAATTAAATCTATTTCTTTTCTTGTAATCTTTTTTTTAATGCTTTTTGTATAATAATTTGTATTAAAATAGGGTTAATAGCACTTTACCTCCTGTGATTTAGTTGATTTACACTTACCCCTTGTATTAGCACTTACCCTCATGTAGTCTTGATTTCAGTGCACTTATCCCCCTATATCAGACTGGTAAGTGGTTTGAAAATCTAACCACAGGGGAGTAAGTAGCAATTTTAAAGTCACATGGGATAAAGTGCAAACCGATCAAACCACATGGGGTAAAGTGCTATTAACCCTATTAAAATATGTACTAGTGTTTTTTGGGAGAGTCAAAATTAAACTAATATATTAAATAATTGAATTATTATTTCAATTATATGTAATTTAATTCGTATAATTTAATGAAATATTCTGGGGTTAATTAAACTTTATCCCTATGGTTTGGCTTATTTGTACTTTATTCCCCTGTAGTTTGAACGTCACCACTTACTCTCCTGTGGTTAGACATTTGTTTTACTTTACCCCTTTCGTAAGCACTTTGCCCTCCCTGTGATTATGTATACATCAAGTGGTAAAATGCAACAAAACCTAATTACAGAGGGGTAAGTGGCGATGTACAAACCACAACTTTAATTAACCCAATATTCTATACTCCATATTTATATAATTTAATAAAATAGTCTAGGCTCCTATTTTTTGGGATTTTAACGCACAAATTCAAATAAAAATGTAAAGTATTTAGACCACAAAATCTTTTAATGAAGTTAAAATTTGATTTAAATGTTTTATTAATTTATTTTTTTGGAACGTTATAAATATTCCTTGTTTTAAGGAGCAATAGTTACGTGAAAACTCATATTTTGACTTATTATTAGATAACTCAATCCGATTCAAAATTTTATATGGATAAGGTACACTAGTTTAATATTGAACTCACATTTGTTTTGAACTTAAAAAAGAAACTATTTTTAATAGTAAAAACAAAATAAAAATAAGGTTTAAGTATTTTTTAAACAATAAAAAAATATCAATAATTTTTTATATTTTTTTAGTTTTTATATCAGATCGATGAAAATTAATTGATTAGCATCTTTCTGTCAATTTTTTTGTCAATCATCTCGGTACTATGAGATGATTTATAGTGTAGGACCCGAAGGCTGTAAAAACAAAAAAATTGAAACTAATGAATGTATTATTTATTTAACTCTATTATTATAAACTAATGTTTCAGTATTATTAGTTTAATGTCCACCCATTACCTTTCTAATTTTCATAAATTTAGTGTTTATAATTTCCGTTTATTATTTTCTCTTTATATTATTTTTTAATTTAATTTTCGTAAATTTAATATTTTATTAGTATTAGTAAGTTTAATATCAATATATTATTTCTATAATTTTCATAAATTTAATATCCATAATTTTTTGAAGTTTTTATCATTTAACCCTTACTTTAAGAGTTACTTCAGTAAAAAAAATATTTTTAAACAGTTATGTTATAATGTAGTCTTTTATGTGAAATATTGTTATTATTTAGTCATTGACCGTTAACCAATTTAACAAAGAAACATTCATACTACTTATATATATATATAAATTAAAGTGAATTGAATTGAAGAAACCCTAATCTCATCACTTCTTAGCCGATTAGCGTCTCTCTTCTCTCTCTCTCTCACATACACACACACACAGAGTTGTTCAGAGCCGTTCCAACCCCTGTTTCGCCGCCGTCTGTCCATCGCCGTCGTCCAGATCGTCATCTACTCTTACAACCGCTCAGACCCCTTTGCCGTCATCTAGCCCTCGCTATCGTCAGATCACCACCTGCCCTCGCCGCCGTTCATATCGATCGCCGCTACTTTGTCTCGCCGATGATTTCACCTTCGCTACTCACTGGATGTTCTTCCATCGCTGTCATCCTGCCTCATCGGATCTTCTTCTTCTCTCTCTCTTAGATCTGGATTTCCAGATCTGAAAACTTTTCACACTGTTGACCAAGTGATCTACCCTAGAGGGGGATGAATTGGATAGTTATAAAATTTTAAACAAATTTTTTATCATTCAACACTTAAATAATCAAATAATTAATTTAATCCTAAATCAATTATTTATCTTTATAACGTAGCGAATAAGTATTATTAATTCTAGGTTCACACTAAAACAACAAAAATATAAATAATGTAAATCAATGCAATACACAAGGATATATTGTAGTTTACCAAGTTACTCTTGGATAATCCAATCCTCCGAACCCCACGGAGATTCGCACTGGCTAGACTCAAGATTATTTTAACAAGTAGGAACCAAACTTTGACATCGATTCTTTTACCAGACTTAGAATTAATCTTTACAATTATCCTTTTCCCAGACTAAGGAAGAATCTTATGTTTTTACCAGACTAAAGACTAACCTAATTTTTTCACAAGCTAATGATCAAACTTAAATTTTTTTATACCTTAGGTTAATAATCAAACCTCGCCAAAAATACTTTAAGTATCTTTTTTCCAAATAAAGATGAAAACTTTACAAATCACTCCAAATAATTTTAATCAGGAAGAATCAAACATAATTCTTTTCAACAGAAAAAAATAATCTAACATTTTGTTACTTTAGGTAAAGATAAAATCTCAATCTTTTTCCCGGAAAAGATTGAAACTCAAGCTATCCCTGACTAGATACTCCCAATAGTATTTAAGCTACACAAACTCACCAATTACAAAAATCAATAAGTTTCTTCTCACTCGGAGCTTCTACCACCTCAAATCAATTAAACTCATTTAATGTCCCGAAATTACTAGTGATAGAATTTACGTGTGAAATTCAAAATCTAATTATAAAATAAGCAAATAACACAAAATTGAGCACATAATCAGATTATTATAAAAATCGTTTTAAAAGAATTTTTATACTCTTTAAAGTTAAAAAACGATTTTATCAAGATTTTATCAACCAAACAAATATAGAAAAATGAATAAGCAATAAGGATTACTAGTTTGGAAAGATCTCACCAGGATAACACTAAAGGATTATAGATTAAAACGCTAGATAACTCAAATTGGTGATGCCAACACAATCGATACTTTAACTCAAGAACTTATCACACAATTGATCTCTCAAAATTTTATCAGAATAACAACTCTTAGAAAGCTCAGGAACACTTAGTTCTTGATTTATTGGGAAGAAAAATATTTACAATTCGTAGGTTTATATATAAGGAATTAAAACAAGCCCTCCAACGGCTAGTTTTCAAATGATAGGTCTCTAAATAGCACCTATAGATCCCATATATCATTACCTTTCATTCATGATATATTTGACTTAAATATGGCTTTTAAATATTCAATTTAGTTCCCAAATTATTTCTCAATCTCAAATTGTAAAAATAGAAAGTATTAAATTAAGTAAATTAAGAAATACTTTAATTTAATATACCATATGTATAGGAATATCCAAATATGAGTAACATATCTTCAATATATCTAAATCCTTAAGATATCTCAATCAGGTAAGCAAATAATAACTAGATAACAGTTAGTTTTGATCAAATCTCAAAGATCCTCAAAATCTGAAATAGCCCAGTCGGTTAACCGACCTCTACCCATTGGTCGACCGATGAATACAGGATGCTAGCCAAGCCAATCTCAAACGACAGTCGGCTGACCGATCGATTAGCCCTGGTCGGTTGACTGATCATCGATGGTCGGTTGACCGATCGATACAGAGAGTTCCACTATCAGCCATCAATTGACCGATCAATTCAGAGACTTCACATTTTTCCATCCTACGCCCATCGATTGACCGATCCCTTATGGTCGGTTTGACCAATCACTACTAAAATAATTTTTTCTCAAAATATTTTAATTCCAAAACTTCGACATTTTCCACCTTTTAATCGATTTATTTTCTCGGTTAACTAAATTGACATTGTTAATCAATTTTAAACACTAATCTCGCTTAGGTCAATTTTTCTTTTTTAATGTCACATTGGAGCAAATAATTGAACTTACTTAGCTCTCTAATATAAACACACATAAATATAGATCATTTTTACTAATTGAACTTACTTAGGACCTTAATATAAACACACATAAATATAAATTATTTTTGTATCGTGTGAGATCTTAATTGGGATACATTAAGAGTAAAATAGATTTGAGTTGTTTTCACCTAAATTATTCAGAATCTTCAATCTCTTAATGTCTATCTCTACATCCTTCATAATTTTTTCATGATGTCATCTTGATTGAAATTCTTTAAACTGAAACACTCAATAAACTCATTAGTTCCACCAAAAACGTCAACACTGAATTGTCTATCAAAATCTTGGGATCAACATTCTCCCCATTTTTTATGATAACAATTAACTTTAATATTTTTTTCAAAATAAGAAAGTAACCACACTCCTCCTAAATCTGAGGACGGGTTTTTTAACTCGTTAAAGTATAATCATGAAGAATAATTTAAAAACTTATCAGATATTCAACGAAGCACAAAATATGATCAATAAAATAATAAACTCCTCCTATAGAAGTGTAATTCTTAGGCGAATAAATCATAAACATTAACTAACTCGTTTTAAGCGCAAACATGGTTTCCCCTTTATATCTTCTCTTTTAACAATCAATGCAATAAACTAAGGATATTCAATAAACATCAAATAGACTCTCCCCCTTTGTCATCTTAAAAAGAGGAGAAAAAGAACAAAAAACATCAATTCTAGGCAATCATCATTATGCCTATCCATACCAAAATCATCATTCTTAGCATGCAATTGCCCCCTATATAAATGTAAACAAGTTAATTCAGGCTTAAGAGAATAAACCTTAGGTAATCAAAATATTTTAACAATATAGCATGATATCAATTAATATCTTCCTTATAGATATAATCAAGAAATATTTAATCTTTAATTCACTAGGACAGGAAGCATATTTCAATGATAATTTATGAATTTGTCAATCATAAATCTAATACATGCTTTTATAACGTTTAGGATCAATACTTAGAATTCAACATATGAATGCATTATATAATTCATTTATTATTTAAATAACTGCAATATTTCTAAATCACATAACCTGTTTTAAAGCTAAATTTATGATTACTACTTGATATAAGCACATAAACATATATGTTAATACCCATTAACTAAATGTGATTCTCAGAATCACCATGCACTATTTCTAAAACAATAAACAAACACATCATTTGGTATAAATCTTAGAAACCAGTACCAACTTATCTATTTGGCAAATCGGACACCTCCTTCTTTAACAAATTTAATGAATTTAAATTGCGAAGGGTTAGGAGTACCTCTTATGTCCTAGTGACGACTTTACTTTTTACCTCATTTGTACCAATGATTGGTTTGAGTGCACAATTTCTCTTGACCTATTTATATCCTCTAAGTCTTTGATTTTTGCCATTTGATTCACTAATGGTTTCCTTTGCAAGTGTCTCTTGTGGCTTCCTGGTGATATTACATCTTGGTTTTGATACATTTTGTTTTCTATTTGTACATGTCTCTTATGGCTTCTTTGTAACTTCACATCTTGGTTTTGGTAAATCTTTTCACTTTGCACGCATTGCTTGTGGATCCTTGGTGACTTCTTGTCTTGGTTTTGATATAACTTATTTGTTTGTTCCTTCCGATCTAGTCCCGACATTATGTAAATTTGCAAAAGACATTTCAATATCTCTCTTTGGTATCCATTTAATTTTGGATCTATTCTTATTAGACATAAACTTATGGTTCTTAAACGGACATGATACTTTAAAAAGCACAACCCTATTACAATAATAACATCTCAATTTCGATTGTTTATCATAGAAAGTACAAGATGAATATTTTTTAACAATAACAACATTACAATCATTGGTTAGTGATGAAGGATGAGACGAGAAAACATATCCACTTCCATAGATTATTTCAAAAGATAATGAAACATTTTCAGAAGCTCTTGAAATAGACTTGAAGTCAGATTTTGATTTTTCAAAAGATTTTCTTAAGTAAATCGATTTTTTATTCAAGATTTGACATTTGCTTAGAGATCATGTCAAAATTATTTTTTAAAACTCTATTTTCATTTTCGAGAGAATTCACTTTAGAAAGAAAATTATTAATTTTAAAAATAATATCCAAAAACTCTTTTGATCCACAATAGTCATCCAAATGCACGTTAGATTTTTGAACACTTTTTTCTCCATTTTCAAAAAAATCAAATTTTCTTTTTAAAATCAAGTTTTCTGTAGCAAAAAGCAATGTGAGAGAAAATAATTTTTCCATGACAATATAGACATTTTCATTATCATCATCTTCACCACCACTGCTAATTCCAAAAGAATCATAAATAACATTATCATCTACAAATTTATCACCATCAAAAGAGGATACACAAAAAGCATCATCCATGGTGTGTGCACGTGACCGGTTTAGTTAGAATGTTAAGCCTAATTGAGATAAAACCAGCTCTAATGCTAACTGTTGGCACAATGATCTACCAAAGGGGGGTGAATTAGGTAGTTATAAAAATTTAAACAAATTTTATATCTTTCAACACTTAAATAACCAAATAATTAATTTAATCTGAAATCAATTATTTATCTTTATAATACAGCGGATAAGTGTTATTAATTCTAGGTGTACACCCAAATAACAAAAATATAAATAATGTAAATCAATGCAGCACATAAATATATATCCTGGTTCACTAAGCTACTTTTGGCTAATTTAGTCCTCCGGGCCCCACGGAGATTCACACTCACTAAACTCTAGATTTATTTAACAAGTAGAAACCAAACACTTACACCGATTCTTTTACCAGACTTAGAATCAACCTTTACAATTATCTTTTTTTCAGACTAATGAAGAACCTCATCTTTTTACCAGATTAAAAACTAACTTAATTCTTTCACAGGCTAAGGATCAAACCTAATTCTTTTATACCTTAAGCTAAGAATCAAACCTTACCAAAAACACTTTAAGAATATACCAAGCAAATATAAAAAAATGAATATGCAATAAAGATTAATAACTTGGATGATCTCATCAGGATAACACTGAAAGATTATAGATTGAAACGCTAGACAGCTCAAATCGGTGACGTCAACATAATTAGCGCTTTAACTCAAGAACTTATCACACAATTGATCTCTCAAAATATTATCAGAATAACAACTCTTAAAAAGTTTAGGAACACTTAGTTCTTGATTGATTGGGATGACAAATATTCAAAATTCGTAGGTCTATATATAAGGAATTAGAACAAGCCCTTCAACGGCTAGTTTTCAAATGATAAGCCTCTAAAAGGCACCTATAGACCCCATATATCATTACCTTTAATTCATGGTACATTTGACTTAAATATGGATTTTAAAATATTTAATTTAGTCCACAAATTATTTCTCATTCTCAAATTGTAAAGATTGAAAGTATTAAATGAACTAAATTAAGAAACATTTTAATTTAATATACTATATCTATAGGGATATCCAAATAGAAGTAACATATCTTCAATATATCCAAATCCCTAAAATATCTCAATCAGGTAAGCAAATAATGACTAGTTAACGGTTAGTTTTGATCAAATCCTGAAAATTCTCAAAATCTAAAATAGCCCAGTCGGTTGACTAACCTCTACCCATGTAACAACCCGGTTTCTTAGGACCGTCACTCAATTTTTCTCATTGGAGAATTTATACCAAAACCGATTGATCGAATTTTTATTCCATAACATCGGGTAAATTTATAATGTGACAGCGACAAGAAATTAATAATTCATCTTATGAAAATATTTTAATTCACAATGCGGCAGCAGTTGATTTTTACAACAACTTAGTGTTGTCAAAATATAAGAACTCATATAAGTAATATATAGTACCTCAAGTCCAAATGTCAAGAGTACAATCACACCTCATATATTCTATTTTGACTCGAGCAAAACTGCTACATAGGATATCAAGAATGATCACGTTCGGTCTCTCACTACTTTTAGTGAGTCCAATTGCAGTTGTTTTAGTATCTCATACTAATGGATTAGAACTCACCACTCTCAAAGAAAGAACATTGGATCAAGGTAGCCTAAGTTAGAATATCGAGTTACCAAACGTCTGTAGTCTCTTCCTATTTGGTCATATTAAATAACCGGATATTCTAATCAACATCTAAGATCTACAATGAAAATGATACAATTATAAGAATAATATCAAGAATATATTTTATTCATACTTGAGATTGTTTTACATATACAAGTTTTAAATGTAATATTACAAGATTGACTATAGGGTTTACATCAAACAATTGAAGTGAAATTATTTGTGTGCATATTTTCTAGTAGTTCACAGGAATAAACGTAATCAAGTTATAATCACTATCAGTACATTTGAATTTTTTTAAATTGTATACGGATTTAAAGTGCATTAATTTGTGTAGGTTTTCTAGCAATTCACATGAATAAACGTGATCATGTTCTATGCGCCGGTGCTCTTTCAGACGATGGGGCTCTGCAGCGACGCCGCACTTTTGTTAGCGGTGGTCACCGGTTCCGTCAATACGTTGGCGACTTTCATTGCCGTATTTTTCATTGATTAAGTGGGGAGGAAGACTCTGCTTATTGAAGCCGCTTGCCAAAATGCTCGTTGCCCATGTTTTCTTTTGCCTCCTAAATTGAGCTTTTTTAATTATGGTTATTACAACCTCATTTAAACAATAATAAATAAAACTTTAAGATAAAAACATATTTTTCTCCCTTCAATTATACCCCAAATTGGTCTGATTTTTAAAGTAAATATCATATTTTTTCTTTGAACAAAAATATTTTAATCCACACCTTTTTTTCATAAGAATCTAATCAATAGTTTTTCTTTGAACAAAAATATTTTAATCCACACCTTTTTGTCATAAGAATCTAATCAAGAAAGTAAAATTTTAAAATTATAAAAATTATTTCTCACAAAAATAATTACTTTCAATTTGAAATAACAATAAATTAGTAATATTTTTCAAAAGTATTTAAATAATATTTATAAATTATTAGAAAAATAAATGAGGAAATACATTTATTTTCTTGTGTGTTTAAATAGTTAATTACCGGTGGAATTATGGCGGTTCACTTGAAATCCAGCAATGTCAATCCCCAACCTTATGCGTACGACGTCCTCGTCATGATCTGCATCTTCGTTGCCGGTTTTGCTTGGTCGTGGGGCTTGCTCAACTAGCTTATCCCTAGCGAAATCTTCCCTCTCCAGACGAGTACCGTCGGGTTCTTCATCACCCTCAACACGAACATGATCTTTACGTTCATCATCGCCCAGGCTTTCCTTAGCATGCTTTGTACCATACGCTCTGCCACCTTCTTCTTCTTCTCCGCTTGGATCGTGATCATGGGCACTTTTGCTGTGTTTTTGCTGCCAGAGACTAAGGGTATTCCGATCGACGAGATAGAAGACAGGGTATGGAAGAAGCATTGGTTTTGGAAAAGTTATTTCGATGCGGATAAAGTTGATGTTGAGGGAGGAGACATAAAATACCGTCAAGTTTTGTAGTTTTTCCTTTAATATTTTGACTTTTTTCTAGTCATTTTCATTTTAAAAAAAGAAAAAAAAAAAAAAAAGAGAGAAAGTTGTAAGAGGGCAAGTTAGAACTAGCAGGTCTAGACCATTTATTACCTACATCTAGGTTGTCTACTCTTGGTTGGAAGGAAGAGCATAGGAAGCCGCCTCTACTTTCCAAACCTTTCATTCAAAACTTTCATCTCGAAACTGTAGCTAATTATCATGGATGAACCATTTGTTGCAAGAATTTAAATGTCAAAAGTTTTTATTAATTGGATTTTTGGTGGATATTGTTGATCGGTTTTTTTACTTTCTCTGAATGTTCTTAGTAATGTATGGAATAAAATTTTCCATCGATTTTTTTCTGCAACTAGACAAAATTACCCCTTTTCATTTTTGTTTAATTTTTTTTTAATTTTTTTTCTTTTCTTTCTTCTTTTCCTCTTGCATCACTTCTTATTCTTATGCTTTTCTTCATTTTTTATTACAGAGAACCATACCGTTGTGCCAGTAGAGTATGACCCTACTACCTCTACTACTATAGTTGCCATTCCTGTGCTCGCCATCATTGTTTCCTTTGCTTGCTATCGATCCACTCCCACTACAACTATTGTTGCCGCCACCTATCCAACACAATTTTTTTTATTCTAGGTTTGCAATTTTGATTGTTCTTTCAATTCAATTTTGGATTTGCAATTTGTTTTGGGGTTTGCGATTTGGGTGAATGATTTGGGTTTTTATCGATTTGGATCTCTCTCTTCAACCTCACCGCTGGTATCCTTTATCATCTTCCTGTATAAAGAGCATATGGAAAGTGTCGTCTCTATCATTCCCTTAGCCTCATTGTCGTCGTAGTCGATATTCGTCTGCACCAACACAATAGCACCATAGTTGCAGACCTTTTGCTTTGTTAAATTAATCAGCGTCAAAAGAGGATACGCAGCCCAGATCAGGTTGCAAATCAGAGGGGGGAATAAAGAGGGGAAAAAAGGAAAAAAAAAAAATTATACCGGGATTAGTATTGTCTTTTTTATTCCAATTAAAATGATAATTGAGCCATCTTCGACTTTTTCTAACACGATGTTAGCTTATCAAAGTAGAATGGATAAAGTGATAATTAATAAAAGTGAAGAGAGTAAAAGGCAATTTATCCTTTAAAATACTCGATATAAATATTTATATTGGAATACATTAGAAAATTAATCAGAGATGATTTGGAATCTTTGGTAAGATCCTGATCCATATAAAATAAGTGGGAAATCATTTGCTTCTTACCATCTATTTTCTTCCAAATTCATTAACAATATATTAAATTTTGTATGATTGAAATAAATGTGAAACTTAACAGATCAAATGTATAGTTTAACAAATCTTGAGGTCTAAATAAATATCCATACTTTAGGGAACAAAAGTGTAATTTTCCCTATATTTAACTGAGAATTAATTTTAGATATAGTGGTTTGTTACCCTGAGAATTAATTTTCAAAGTAATTATGATTTTTGCAGCATAAGTCCAGCCGGCACATCCAATACTATGTATTTTGGACCCGAATTGAATTTTTGGTGGGCAGCGCTACACTGAATACAGCCCACCCCCACCAAATCAAGAAATTTAAAAGTTGAATAAAAAAATATATTAAAATTAAAAAGATTATGATAATGCATTTTAATTATTTATTGAAAGAAAAGTTTATTAAAATCAACAAATAAAAAAAGGTCACTCTTAAATTGATTAAATAATATAGGCTATATAGCATATAGCTAACATGATATATGCGTTTATTCTAACGATTTAACAATTCTAATCAGTAGTCTATTTTTTTATATATTTTTTGGTAATAGGTCCAAATTGTTATGTGCAAATAACGTATCTGTCCTCTTATTGATTTTCGTCCTAATTCGTTTATAGTTTTTTTTTTTCTTTAAATTATAAATTTTGACTACCAAAAAAAATTCAAATACTACTATATTATATGAAAGTCAATGTAATTTTAAATGTAAAAGAATGTAGTGATTTTTAACATAAATATTGAGTTCTTCAAATCATGTTTGAATGGATAAAAAATGACATTTTTGACCTTCTAAATCTGATGTGTAGGTGAGCAACCAAGTGAGAGTGATGTGATGCAGAGACGTCCATAATTTTGGAGTGTTGAAAATCATGCTTCAATATTTTATTTTAAGGCAAGTTATTTACGCAATAAATATAATTTAAAAAAAAAAATATTAACAACACGTATTTTTCAACTTATTTACGGAACACGAATATCTCGGTATTGCAAGCACCGGGATCATTATCATTATTATTATTTTTTTTTAATTGAATGGTCCCGACGTTGTGAAAACCTAGATTATTTTTTTTATTTGTTTTAAGTTTCACCTAGTAGTCCCGTCTTTTAAAACGTCAAGACAGTCATCTTTATGAAGAGAGAGAGAGAGAGGGGCCAAAGTCACAAAGTGGGTTTCATGAAATGAAAAGGATTTTTGACACTTTATACTCTTAAAATTTGATCATTATTTCTTTTATTTTTAATAAAAATAAAACTTTTTTTTTTTTTTAAATTTTACTTTTTTTTTTTTAATATCGTTTTTTTATAAAGAAAACTTTTTTTTTTCTTTTTTTATAATTTTAATTTCTTTTATTGTTATAATTTTAATTTAAAAGTAAGGTCAAACAGTCGATCGAACAAGTTAAACGTTCAACTGGTTAAAACAGTAAAGTAAAAAGTTTTGAAAACTAATCAAGTCGGTCGACTAACTTGAGAAATCAGTCGACCATTGAAAATAATAGTTTTAAATTGCATGTATTGATCTAATTGGTCAACCGAATGGGGTATCCTGTCGACCAAATTGAATTTTTACTTTTACCCTTGTAGTTGAAGATAGATATTCCATTCTTTTCGGTATTCAATAACAATCGAACAAGAGAAATGAATAGTGATTCAATTGCTAAATTCATTACATTTCTTTCCATTGTTAAATATACAATATTTCTTCTCTTATTTCATTACCCTCTAATTCTATTTTATTCAACCAAAAAGTGTTGTATTTTTAAAAAAAATAAAAAATTATGTTGCACTCAAGCTCTAAAATAAAAAGTTATTCGTTAATTCTACCGAAAATTTTAAGCTCCAAAGTTTTTGGTTAAAATTTTTTGAAAGTTTTTCTAAAAATGATAAAAATGGAATCTAAATCACCCCACATGTTCTATGCCTTATCTTTTTATTCAAACTAGTCTTGTTTGTGTGTTTTGTATCTCCGACGACAATCCACGCAATGATATTTGAAAAAAAAAAAAAAAGATTTTGGAGCGTTGAAATGGTCAGAGATTAAGGCAGAGGCAAAATCGGAGAGCAAAGTGGAGAGTGAAAAATAAAGATTTTCTCCATGTCATGTCCACGTCGTCATCATATATAGATTTCGTTATAATAAAATATCACTACAATTTTTCTATTTTAGAATATGAAAAATTGATTTATAATTGGACCAAATTGAAATAAAAATAGAACTTGTATTGCAAATTATGAGTCCCTTAGAATTTGTATTACAAATTATAAGCGGCAAAAGTAACATTCCAGGATTTTCTTTTTCTTTTCTTTTTTTGGACGCGCAAACAATAATCATGAACACGTGGCAAACTCTCACTGGATAGAGTCCCTTAGATGCCGAGATTGATCAATCTTATAGGTACCTCCGATCACAGGCAATCACTACTCTCTATCCGCTCCTCAACGGAATTAAAATAAGAGAATGGTCGGAAATTAAATTTTTTTTTTTTTAAGTATACTTTTATTGGTTATAATTTTTTTTTACTTACGTGTACTTTTAATATTTTTGTTATGTTGACTTGAACGATTTAAGACATCAGTGTAAAATAATATCTCACACGCTCCCTCACTCACTCACATGCACCTTTGCACCTCAAGAACCCTAAACCTCCTCTCATCTCAATTTGCCTCTCTATTGCATGTTTTGTAGCCCTTCGATCTCCCTCACCCTAAACCATATATCATGTTGGCTGCAAGATGTATTTGATTGTGGTGGGGGAGATCTATGAATATGGTTGAGGTAAAATTGAGGTATTAGTAGATTTTATTTTTAATTTTTTGAATATTTCTCCACCAAAGTAGTGCAATATTAGTAATTTTATTATTACCCCAAGGCTTTTAGCCTTGTTGATATCTAGTTTATTTATTTTGTGAAACGTATAGAGTTCAACGCCCTCCCCTAACATGTGTACAAAAAAAAAAAAAAAAACATTTTGACCCAATGTTCAATATTAATTTTATAAAATCTCCATTATTCATTTTGATTTAGGCAAAAACTCATTTGTCACTAATATTTGTTGTATAACAATATCTTGAACCATGTTGCAACATGTTTAAACCGAGTTTTCAAATATTTACTGTAGAATAATGAATTAAACTATATTGAAGTAATTACACCTGTACAATAACTTTTTTATCATCTATCGACAGTACAATAACTTTTATATCACATATTGACACTCGCATTAAGAATAAAAATTGGGTAACAAATATTTAGTTATATGCATACAAAAAAAAATGTTGTAAAGTAAATATTTATAATTCAGATGTCGTTGCTGTAAAATATCGTCGGGACACTTCACGTGAACACCGTTGCCTCTGGAAAAACTTGTCATCAACTGTCTTTCCTGCCATAAGAACCTTGTTGCCAAGAAACACTTGCTGCCACAATACTTGATCTCCACCGAATAAGTACACATTTGACAATGGTGTATTTTGCAACTTAAGGCAATATGAATAAAAAAGAAAAATTGAATCAAGTAAACCCTTCCATTTGTGACACTTGATTCATGTTGTTTGAGCAAATGATTTTATTTTTCAAGTTTTGTTATTGTTTCCATTTTGGTCTTGCAAGATACGTTTTTCTTCATCATCGAAGTGCGTGCGTGTGTTTTGCTAAAATGATTTTTTATTAAAAATAAATAAATAAATCAATGGGTTTAAGATGGTACGGGCTTTTCCCTTGAGACCCATTTTAATATGTTGATTAATAATGAGTGTAAGTCTAAAAATCTAAAAAATAAATAAATTTGTCATTCACTTGTAGTGTTGTAACGACCCTGTATCCCAAGGCCGCCAGTCGGTTACTCTCTTTTTATTTTTACAGAGAAGTAGATGTAAGACAAATAACTTCACTACCACGCCTTCGCTGTGCCACTAGGATGAAAATAATAATAGGCGTGCCCTCGACTTGATGTTACCCAACTAGAATGATACATACATAACTGTTTGAAATTTTAATATTATAAAATAAGAATTCTGAGATTAGACATATCCAAAAATATTCCATAGCAAAAGTACAAAATCCTAACCCTTCCTGATCAACTCTAAAAAAAAATAAAACAACACCTCCCTCGAACTCTACCTAACGTCAGTAGTGGACTCGCATCTAGTTGAGGAACCTGAGATAAAATATTTATTGGTATATTATCTTCAAAATATAAAAACAATTTATGAATCAAGCATATTTCCAAGCACTGTTTTTAAAATATAAATATAACCGCATACTGAGTAGAAATAAAATCCCACAACTATCATCATAATAAAATAAATGCATTTAAATCAACTAATCAAATTACTTTAATATATAATAAAATACCACATACATATTTCCTACTAACCATATGATTGTTTCACCTCAAGATCAGGAGTTATAACGGTACTGTAACATGTACAACTGTGCAATCTAATATTGATATCAGTGTTAGAATCATTCAATATCTGAGCCAACACGTAGTATAAATCACCATATAGTGATGGTAATCATCACCGTCAACAACTCCCCTACTTATGGCCGGGGATTTGTTGTTGGCCCTGGTGGAAATGGCCAACAACTCCCACACTTGTGGTCGGGGATCAATTCCCCTCCCATACATATATGGGTATGGGTCACCAATCCCATCTGTGTGTGTAAGTCGGGTGCGTGAGTACAAAGATGTAATAACCAAAAAAAAAATAACATTAACAACAATAACAATATATATCAACTACCTGCAAGACTTGACCTCATGTTAGGTCACAACACAACACCCTACATGATATACCCTCATATTAGAACCGACAACATTCTATAGGATATGCCCTCCTGTCGGGATCATATTATTCCATAGTCGGATAATAATAAAAGTTACTTTCCACATTTAAAAATTCACTTGACCTATGTAATGTTAAAAAAAAAAAAAAAAGTCCATTTTAATGAATATTTTCTTTTTCACAATTTAGCATAAAAGTATAATTTGACAATTTACATAGAAAACAGTACACTCACATCGATAATTACAAAATGAACACGCAACTGTTAAAAAACTGACATAGACAACATCTCCTGAAAACCTAATATACTACAGGGTGTAAACTAAGAATTTAACTAATTAAATTTGAAATGCAATGCATGAAACTAAATGCGATTTTTCTCATTCCCAATTTTTTTAATTAAATAAAATTTATTAAGATTAAACGTTCTATTTTCTCAACCCAATATTAATTTTACGAATAAAATATTATAGTTAAATTTATAAAATTTATCATGATCAATTAATAATTTAATTGCAGAAAACATATTAACTAACTATTTAGAATATTACTATTCAATGAAATACCAAAAATATCATTATAAAGTTACAAATTTAACATGCAACTGTTGAAAAACTAACATAGATAACATCTCCTGAAATCCTAACATACGACAGGGGCGAAAACTAAGAATTTAACTAAATAAATTTGAAATGCGATGTATGAAACTAAATGCAATTTTTTCCATTCCCAAATTTTTAATTATATAAAATTTATTAAGATTAAAGGTTCTATTTTCCTAACCCAATATTAATTTTACAACTAAAATATTATAGTTAAATTTATAAAATTTATAAATTAATAATTTAATTGCAGAAAGAATATTAACTAACTATTAAGAATATTACTAGGTAATGAAATACCAAAAATATCATTATAATAAAATTACAATTCTTTCTTTAATTTAAATTATTCATAAATTAAATATATCTCTATGTATGTATGTATATTATCTACATGTATATATAGGTTAAACACACACATATATAGTAACCATCTATATATATATACACACATATGTGTATATGTAAACACTTAATAACATGGAAAGAAAAGAGTGAGAGGAGACTTACATGAGAAAGTGAGCTAGAGAGAGGGAGAGAACAAATGAAGGCTTGAGTTATAGTGAAAACACACATATATATAGATGGAAAACAAGATCCATCTCAACCCATTTTTCTATGCATATTTTGTTTTGGTTTTGGTTTTTTCTTTTGGCTTCCACATTCCCTCACTACAAGAAAAAAGCCTTTCTATCACGCTTACTAAATAGAATTCATCTCGTTTTTCAAATAAATCGTGATTGTAACAATATGAATGAGATATAATCTCACTTAAAATTTGTTGTGATAAAAAATATTTTTTATCTCACTATTTCAATAAACCAAGATAATAAGTTGATAGCTTTTATCACATTTATTATTTATAGGCGTAATTAATTAATTTTTAGCTCTGAAATGAACTTAAAACAAGCGGAAAAAAAAAACAAAAAAAACGTTGGTCTAATTTGGTGTTCCCGCTCCTCGTGTATCCATCTCCTTCATCAACCCTAGCAGCCACCCCTATTGCTGTTCTCTACTCTTATCTGAACCGAAGTCTCTCTCTCTCTCTCTCTCTCTCTCTCTCTCTCTCTCACACACACACACACACACAATCTCTGCCTCCAATCTGAACTGAAGCATTCCTCTAGATCTCTCTCTTACGATCTCTGCCTTCTCTCTTTTCCCTGCTCTCACAATCTAACCTTGGCCAAAACCTAAAAATCTCACACCGCTGCTCTCGATTCGCTGGCCACTGCAATTCTCTACTCGATTTTCCACCGTGCTCACTAATTAAGTTGGTATGGCTCCTCATGCTTAGCCCTAGTTATCTCTCCTCCACGATTTATCATCATTGTAGGTTTTCTCTCTTTCCCGACTGAACAGCCATAAACTGATATAATGGCACATATTTAGGGTTCCTCCGACTAAATTGATAAAAAAATCCGATCAGGTGAAGGCAATCGAGACTCCATCTCAGCTCTTGGTATTGCTTCGACGGTGGAGAAAAACCCCAGTCGATTTGCGACTACGAATCATCCGCATGACAATGGAAAGGCATCGAAGGCTGGAGAAGTAGACGAAATCTTGTTGGTATCGAAAAGACGACTGAGAGTGACCTGTAAGTTCTCTCTCAATTTTTCCCAATACAGTACGTCCTTCCTCTAGAACCCTAACTCTGATTAGTTGTACTAACATATACTATCGTTGATTCGAAAATGGATTTGGTAACCTTGATTTTATGTTATGAAATTACTGCTGCTATGGACAAGCATTCTGCTCAGTTTTGTTCCCTAATTCTATTATGTTCCCAATTTATGTTTCTAGATTTCTATTTTATTTTTGCTATGTTCTCAGTTTCAGTTATGCTCTGTTCTCAGTTCCATTAATGAAGTTAATAAATTTACTAATTTGTTTGTTTATTTTTCAATTTTATCAGAAATTTGTAGCACAATTAGCTAATCAAGAATACCCAGAGGTAAAATGTTCATTTCAGTACAAAATCTAATTAATTTGAGTTGTTTTGACATTATTGATTGCAATCAAATGTAAAATAAAATATATTCTACATATTTTGATTAGGATTGTTGCTCTTTGAATTAAAATGTTTGTTTAATATCTTCTAGTTGTTACTTGTTGAATGTCTGTCGAAGTAAAACATCTGTTGAATTCTTGCTTGTTGAATGTCTCAAATAAGAATCTATTTGGAGAAATTGTCCTTGTATTTATGTTACATTCAACTTATGATTTTGATTCAGCAGATGTTCCTTACATTTATTCTTATAATTCTCTAGTGATAGTTGATATAGGTTTTTTGTTTCTCCTAACAGATTCTTTTTTTTTTTTGGAGACACAATATGCAATGATAAGTAGATTATTGAAAGAAATATACATCTCAATGATTCAACAAAGCCCAGCTTATGCTAAAGAGTATGTTTGTGAACTCAAATTATTAACTTCTTATGCCTAGGGATGATTATGTGGTAATTGGTGGTGTTCTAGAGGCTAGATTTTGAAGCTGGATATCGAGACTTCAAAAATCGCCTTGATAATTATGAGAAAGTAGTTTCTGAAACATACTTATGATAATTATTATTTGTGCGATAAATTATTCTATCATAATTACCATTCTTTTGCCATAAGATATATGAGCCAATAAAGGAATGATTATACATCAGTTTTTGGTTTTAAGTTGAGATTGTATAATCTTATGGATTTTCTTGTGCAGGGAAAATGATGCCGAGCTGTCCAATGAGCTATATCATTTCAGACTCTGCTGGTATGCATGTGTCTGTGTTTGTACTTCTGCAGTTGACATTTTGAAGTGAATTTAGAAATAAATTATATCCTGGCTGTGGCTGATTTTATAGAATCCAAATGGTTTTTGTGCTTTACGTGGTTATCTTATGTTGAATTAAAGGTCAACATTCATTTTTCACCCTCTCATTTTTTTTTATTCAAGAATTTGGACAATGATTTTGACATTTTCGTATTCTTATGAATTCATATGCAGTAATTTCAATGTTCCCTAACATTGAAGTAACATGTGATTAAGTTTAGGTATTTAGATAGTTTAATACATATTTTTGGCTCATGTTTTTCTTGTGTTTTGAACATCGCTAGTGTCCTTACTAGCCTACTGTCCGAGTTTGGTAAACTTTTACATTCAACCATGATTTGATGTTTCTTCTTATCTACCACTTACTGTGCATGCAACATTTTATTAAATGTGATTATAATGACATTTTTTTAGCCGAATATTTTTTTCAAGCATTTTGTTTTTGTAACTGCAATTTTATTTTTTTCTAGTTGTGTTTTTTTTTTTTAAGTTGCAAGTGTGTTTTTTAACTTAATGTTTTTTTTTTAACTGCTGGACTTTATTTTTGAATCACCTGATGACAAAAGTTAGTTGAACTTCACATTTGGATGCTCTACGACCGAGACATTGGTAGATTAGTTTACCATAAGTTAGTTATTATTATTTATTTTATACTTGATATTAATTTGGGAAAAAGACTTTTTTGGTCTCTGAAAGATAGCGAAAGTGTTCAATTGGCCCCTAAGATTTGAAACTCGACACATTTGATCTCAACATTTCAAAATCGTTCCAAATTGGCCCCTGAAGCAGATTCCGTTAAATCAACTGACAGTCAACGTTTCATTAAAGGTATTTTAGTCTTTTTATTTAAAGGGGTTAATTTTAAAAAGTTGAAAAAAAGACCTTTTTGGTCCCTGAAAGATAGCGAAAGTGTTCAATTGGCCCCTAAGATTTGAAACTCGACACATTTGATCTCAACATTTTAAAATCGTTCCAAATTGGCCCTTGAAGCAGATTCCGTTAAGTCAACTGACGGTCAATGTTTCATTAAGGGTACTTTAGTCTTTTTATTCAAAGGGGTTAATTTTAAAAAGTTATCTAAACTTAAGGGGTCAAAAGATTTTTTTTTTCGATTTCTTTTTATCATTCTTACTCAAATACTTTTAAATACTCTTCCTATCCCGATATTAATTGTTTATTCTTCATTGAAACTCAAATCTCGGAACAAATTTGCAACACAAATAGGACCCTCCTATATTGAAACAAAAATCTGGGAACAAATTTTGTAACCGACGAATAAGACCCTCCCATATTCAAACAAACAAATTTCGTCGTCTTCTTATTCGTCAGCAAATGTAAATATTGCTAAATTTGAACGTGTAATTTCAACAATAAATTTATAGAAACGAAATAGAATTTATGGGAATAACAAATTTATGGGAGTAAAGCAACATATTTTTTTTGGAAATATTATTTGTTTTTTTTTTCATTAAAAGGGGAATTAAAAACCTCAAGGAATACAAAAAGAATGACATATTCAACCAAACCAAATACAAACATCTATGAAAGAGAAAATAAGAGCAAAACTAAGGGATAATTCCATTATATTCTAAGAATTTTGTGCTAAAAATAAAGGAGTACAACATAATCATATTATTATTTTTTTGGAACAATTTTGAAATGTTGAGATCAAATGTGTCGAGTTTCAAATCTTAGGGGCCAATTGAACACTTTCGCTATCTTTCAGGGACCAAAAAGGTCTTTTTCCCTAATAAGAATGAAATGACGCATATACCATTGGCCAAATGTCATGTGCTTGTCACGTGACTTTTTCCATCCAATTCCCCCAAATTTTACTAACGGAACCTGACCCAAACCCGACCCAAGGGCCAATTTGGAACGATTTTGAATTGTTGAGATCAAATGTGTCGAGTTTCAAATCTTAGGGGCCAATTGAACACTTTCGCTATCTTTCAGGGACCAAAAATGTCTTTTTCCCTATTAATTTTACATTTTAGACATTTATATTTATAGAAATTCAAGTTTATGATTTTTGTATTAAAGATAATGTTGTGTTTTTTATGTTAACGTAGAATTCTTATGTAATGCGAAATTCATTTTTAGTTATTTTTGTAGTATTTTTATAAAATTGTGGGTTATCTTTTTTTTTTTTTTAATATATATATGAGAAATTATCACAATTTTTAGATGTGATAGAAAATAGGGTAACAATCTCGGTTTGATACAAAACTGAGATAAATAATGTCCAAATAATCACATTTTTTTTTTAATTTGATCACATTTGAAAACCAAGATATATAAAAAGTCTACCGTCTCGGTTTTTAATTGTAATAAAAAGTCTTCTATCTCAGTTTTTAACTGTGATAAAAAATCTACTTTTAATCACATTGCATACTATCACGATTTGGTCTGGGACCAAAAACCGTGATAAAAACTTTTTTATCACGGTTTTTAACCGTGATAAAAAGGGTTTTTTTTCTAGTAGTGCCTTCTCATCCTTTCTTCATGTTGAGGTGGCTTCATAAAAAAAATCCACTCACCATTTCATATTTTTGTTTTAGTTTATCTCAATTTCATTGGATAAGAATAGAAGGATAGTTTTATTTTAATTACATATATAATCCTAAGATAATGTTATAAATATTTATTCAACTCTAAAATTCTTACCAATAATTCTTAAATTACATATTAACCCCAAAACTTTTAAAGTCAAATTAAAATTAGCATACTAATCCCAAAAAATTTAAATTAAAACTTTAAATAACATATTAGATCCAATATTTTTTTAAATGTTCTAAAATAGAAATAAAAATATAAACATACAAAAATCAAGTCTTACAAGTGTAGTTAATAGTTCTTGTGCACTTTTGAATGTGATATATAGTCATTACATTCAACATTTTATTCGTGATTGTTGTGAGATAGAATTGCATTAGTTTGGTCATATTTTTTGTTTACTAAGATGTTTAAGGGGTATTTCTTAAATTTAATGATTTCAATGGGTGATAAATTATATAACCTTAAATAGTTATCTTTTTTTATGAGTTATTCATATGTGAGAATTATTTGAGTTATTTTCAATGAGTTACTTCTCTTTTTTTTTTCAGTGTAATTTTTCATGTCTAACTTTGTTCTTTTGTATTTTAAATTTTTTTAGGGTGTAGATGAAGCAGAAAAGAAAATTTATTGGAAGTTCTATGTAGGTATATAAATAGTGTATATTTGCAAAGAATATATATATCTTTCTTTTTCTTATTGGGAATCGATAATATAGGTGGTGCAATGTCTCATTGGGTAGAAATACAAAGAAACATATTCATTATACATTCCTCCACCACCTTATTAGATTGAAATATGAGAAAACATAATCGGATTCTTTATATATATATATATATTCCTCTATTATCCCACTGGATAAAAATATGAAGAAACATAAATAAAATTTTATTTATTTTCATTTTAGATTCCTCAACCATATCATTGGAATGAAATATGGAGAAACGCAAATAATTTTTCTTGAAATCGAAGAGACAAAAATATACATTTTTTTAAAAAAAATTATATTTTGAAAATAGTAGATTTCCACATTTTATAAAAATGAATGAGGTACCACATTTCAAGATGTCAATATTTGAAAACGGTAGATTTTTATATTTTTGAAATACTTTTGAAACAACTATATAATGTGCGTCACCCCATGGCTACGGCAATATGCAATGGAAACCCATATAAAATAGGAAAACTTTTTGAGAGGTCCCAAGATTTCAAAAACCACTTTGTAGGTCCTATCTCATATGTAAAAAAATTACTGTTACAGGATCCCGTAAAGTGGTATCTTTATGAGATGAGACATTTGGGGGAATTTCCCTATAAAATATGCCTTAGTCTATGGTAGAGGACTCTATCAATGAAATTCTATAAAATGTACCCCCAACCCAACGCTACGTGGCGAGATATTAGCTCCATGAGAAATGTCATTGTAGCTATGATAGAAAGGAACAAATGTAGTATGAATGAAGTGCAACCAATTATCCGAAAGAGTTGTCTATGTATCTTGACATTGTAAAGAATTGAGTGACATATAGTTTAACAAGCCCTCTGAAATTGATCCATTGGATTGCCTAAGATGACATGGCCCATTGGACCGAAGGCGTTGACAAATGAGCTGTAGGCGGAAAGAGACAGATATGGCCCATCGGGTTGAGAGATATTATTGGGAAAAATTTCACATAATTATATAAATTCAAATTAAATAATATATATATTTCATATGGAATTTCAATTTCCTTAAATAACTAAGAACATTAACAATTTCCCAAGATACAACGATTCAAGAAGTCAAAGTGTAGCAGGACATCCCTATATTAAACCGAACGCGAATCCTATTGCCTGTAAATTATCAAGTATATAATAGACATAAAATATTACAAAATACCATTTCTCTATTTTTATTTTTCAATAAAAACATATTATTTCATATACTATCATCATATAGTATTGCACTATTTTACCTAAATTTCTCTACATCATTTTTTTTTTTTTTTTTTTTATAGTTTCTTTCATCATTTACACATAAATATAGAGTATAGATTATGTAACTCTTATTATAATAATAAATACTCATAATATTATAATTAATAAAATCACTAATTATAAACATAAATATTATTATAATATATATATTTATAATGAAATTCATAAAGTCATTTAATAAATTATAAAATTTTATATTAATCAGAATAATAATGTGTAATAAACATGTAATTAGAACACATAATTATAAACATTATGTAATACCCTAAAAATTTATATTTTTGAAAAAAAAAATTTATATAAGTTTAATAGTTTTAGGACGATTTTGTGAATTTGTGGTATTAATATATACTTAATAATTTTTGGGGTCAAATGTTAAATTTATATTTTTGAAAATATTATTTTAATATTTTGGGTCGTTTTGTAAATTTATGATATGAAGGATATTTGATTATTTTTTGGGGTTTAATGTAATTACTGGATTTAATATAAATTATTTTATAATTATGGGGTACTACGTCTAATTTCTCAAAATCTTACCAAATAACGAAGTGATTTTGGAAAGAAAAAAAAACAACAACAACAAAAAATGACAATAAATAAAATCGGCCACATGTTTAATTACAACATATTTAGGTCCTGTTTGGTAACCATTTCAATCCTAGAAATTCCCATCACATTCTCAAATTTTTGAGATTTCTATTTGGGAATAGCGTTTGGTAATTTTTGTTCCCGGTCCCATTCCATTCCCATTTGAGAATTGTGCCAACCTTTTTCAAAAGAAATGAGAAACAAAAAAAAGTTGTTTCTCATTATTCCCATTCCATTCCCAAAAACCATCGCCACTGTTCATATTTGCCATCCGTTGCCGCATGCCGCCGGCTGACCACCGTCCTCCGCCATCCACAGCCGCTGGTGGCTGCAATTTATGCGCTGCCACTTTCACCGCAAGCGTACGGATCAAGTTTTTAGTATAGTGGACCTTTCGTTCGAGTATCATATCCACATGGATTGGTTGAGATTACTATCGAATACCACGATTGTCATAACCCGACTTTATCTAGGCAACAAAAATAAAATTTAATTAATTAATACAAATACTAAAATACTACTTTAACTATATTAATTACTAATACGAGATAGTTATGAGATGGATTATCTTGGGATTAACTTTATTTATTTAAACGCGTTTGATTTCGTTTAGTTTATAATAATGGTGTTTGACCTATTTGACAATCTCGGTATCTAAAACTCCTTCGCCACCTCTCTCGACTGTAAGACATGGGATATAACGCAACTTCATGTCAACGAAGAAGTCCCCCTTAATGTCTTAACAACCCTAGATTGCGTGAGTCTTGTCCCAACTTCATTAATTGTACACAAAACCTCAGTTCCTAAACTTCCTCGCCACCTCTCCCGAGTGTAAGACGAGGGAATACATGACTTCGAGTCAACGAAGAAGTCCCCCTCAATGTCTTAACGACTCTAGGTCACATGAGTCTCGCCCCACCGTCATTGATTTCATGCGTTGTGTTTATCTTATCGATAATCTCAGTTCTAAAACTCCCCCGCCACCTCTCCTGAGTATAAGACGGGGGAATACATGACTTCGTGTCAACGTCAAAGTCCCCCGCAACGTCTTAACGACCCTAGGTCACGTGAGTCTTTCCCCAACATCATAGATAATCCACAATCCTAATCCCAACCAGGTTATTGGATCATGACGTTTGTTTATTCTAATCTGAATCCAGGATTTGTCAAACCCCGTATTCTCCATTTATCATTCTAAGTATAATAAACAAACAATATGATAAACATACTCAAACATTGAAGAACAATCATCAAAGAAACACAACTCAACCAAAACTACGTTTTTATAAACAATATGTTAATCCCATACATAATCCACGTTTAACCTATGGGCATAGCTGTTTATATAATTAAAATTAGGCTAAACATGCTCAAACAAACATAGAAGATAAGAAATAAATGAAAAAACAAATGAACTTAGCTGATATCCGAAGATTAGCCGTTAAAACCGTCCATCGATCGATTCTCCTTCTCCGCGTGTTGATCTTCTCCTTCGGATATGTTTGAGCACTCTCTATACACTAAACTAAGCCTTAAGGGCTCTAATGGCCAGAGTGTGCAAATGAGAGGGGAGCAAAGGGGTATAAATAGACAAAATATCTAAAATAAATATCTAACACCACCCAAAGGCTACCGCCACGGTGGTGGAGTATGTCTGTTAAGGTTTGCGAAGACGATGGCTGTAGAAAATATTCTGCTGGTTCACTGTCTAGGCGGTGAGGTTTCAACAACAATGGTGCCTTCTCAGCATCTTCACCGCCTCGGCAGTGGTCTAGACGCCACGGTGGTGGGCTTGTTTGCAGAATCGTGCCGCCTTGCTAATTTTTCCACCGTTCTCGATACGATTTAATCGTTTATACTCCGATTTCATACATTTTCACCCCATACACTTGTTTTAATATAAAAAGAATAGAAACATATCAAAACATATAAAAATAACTATAAAACTACTCTAAAACTAACAAAATCGGTTTGGAAATACGTAGGTAGATCACACCTATCAGCCGCCATCCGTCGCCGCTGCCAGTAGCCATCTCTGGCAACCGTCGCAGGTAACCTTCGACATCACCGGCCGCCCACTGTTTGGCCACCGTAGCCGCCAGCCACCATCTGGCAATTTTTGGCACCACCGGCAGTTTGCCAGCCTGCCACCCGCCGGTCACCGACCGAGCGCTGCTACCGCTGTCCAGCCAAAACAAAAAAAAAATTCTCAAAACAATTTTTTATTTTTTTTATTTTAGGATAAAATTGTTAACAAACGCGATTCTATTATATATATATATATATATATATATATATATATATATATATATATTATCATTACCAAACGTGATTCTACTCTCAAGAAGGAAACAAAATTCTCATCTCATCCCATCCCATCCTATTTCTATCTCACTGCTGGGATGGGAACAGAAATGGTTACCAACGCCACCTTACATTTTGAGACATTTTGACCCGTCGGATTGAATATCTTACGGTTGAGATTATACCTAGAGACATTTATATTTTAGACATTTTAGACCCTTATATCGAATATCTAACGGTAGAAATTGAATGATACAATAGACATTTTCATCTGTCAGGTTAGATTAGATCTAATGGTCAAGATTAAATTTGCGGATTATTATTCAATTAAACTCTTAATTAGTATGGTTAGTTCCATTCAAGCCCCCAACGCCATATCCCTCTGCCATTGTTCCATCGTCACTATCGCTGTTGTGATCGTAGTCGCCGTCGCCATTGCGATTGCCATTGCCATTGCCGAAAATCGATGTCTGTAAATCCGTCGAGTTCACTCGAGTTAGGGCTTGATTTGGGCTCAAATTGTCAATTAGGTCCCCAACACCATATCATTCACGCCCCCAATGCCTATCCCTACGCCATCGCCACCATTGTCATCACTGTTCTATCATTGCCATCCCCATTGCCATCAATTGCCATCGTAAGAAATCAGTGTATATAAATCATCGAGTTCACTCAAGCTTAAATAAGTAATAGGGTTAGGGCTTGATTTGGGCTCGATTTGTCAATCAGATCAAGCGATTGAGATGTCTAGAGCATTGATTGCGTGGTTTTCTACTCACCCTAAGTATTTGAGCTGATTAGGTAGTCGAGGCGGTGTTAACGTATCTTTATTTTTTAGGATTTTGTGTATTAACACTAACGTGATTATACTGTGTTTGTTGTTTGTGTGATTAAGTTGGGTATGCATTAACTTCTTATTGTTTGGGTTTCTCTATGTTAAAATTAACGCATTTTCGTGTGTGTGTGTGTGTGTTAACGTTAATAAGAGAGAGAGAGAAAGAGAGAATAAGAGGTAAAGAACAGGTATGCGCAAAGATGAACAGACAACCAAGACAATGGTAGATGGTGCTAAAATATTTTGACAGAACAGCCTGTAAGACGGACTCGCCGACGTTGTTGCATCGCAACACATATTTTTTCAATCTCCATTGCTTGTTATACCACAAATATCTTTTGGAAAAAAATAGAAAAAAAAATATATCTAAATTAAGTTTTAGATTTGATAATAACCAGTCCAGTACAGAAACATCAACTATAACACCTAAATCTTTTGAAGATATCTCATTCGAAAATCTAGAGCTTCTCAAAACATTAACAAATTTAACCCTAATTTCAATAAAATGGATGTTTAAAAAAAAATGTTCGAAGAGGGGAAGTAGAGCATAAAAACACAACATTATATTTCTAAACTGAGAATAATCTGCATAAGTCGAGAAATCAAATGGTAAACAGAATGAAGGTCGAATTTAATTTAGAAAATTAAAAGATAGGCCATGATAGGCCTCATGTCAGGAACCCTAGCAACACACACCATCCAGATCTGAAGCATCCGCGCCATATGATTTTGTGCTTTCAGACCTGGATTTCCAGATTTGGAAATCCAGATATAAGAGAGAGAGAGAGAGAGAGCGAAACCATGGGAGGAAAATATAAACATGATGGCTCCATGGATATTGGCTTCAAACTGCTTTCTCTATTTTCGCCGGTGTTTTCTTCACAATCGGTGTTGTTAGTTTGTAGTTGGTTCCAGATCCGCCGTCGATTTCACAATCGACGCCATAAAATACACAGCCCGATTGGAGAATCGGCGTTGGTTCTGAGCACTGGCTTTCTCTTGTAATCCCGGTCGACGAACATCATCTGGTGAAGTGATCGCGTCACATTTTACGTGATCTAATATCGTTAATCTAAGTTTTGTTATTGCTTTGAATAAATTAAGTTAGTTGAATTGATTTATTTTATGTATTTTTATAGATTTGAAGAATTGGATCAAAAAACACTTTTGGAAACAAAATAGGTAGTAAAATGATCAACCAGATAAAAGTTGTGGTTCCTTGCCCTAGAATGAAAACATATGTTTACCGTTTTGGCCATAACTAATTTAACATTTGTATTTTTGGGATGAAACAAAAATTAGTATTTTTGGGATGAAACAAGTTCCACATTAAAGTAGACTCTCTGAGCTTTCCAACGACTAGTCATATGGAAAAATCGGAGTTCAAATGAGAAAGATACAGACGTCCGAAGTTGGTCATATCTCTCCACCAAATGTGCTGAACAAGTAATGCGTTGGGCCAAGGCCCAACTCATGTTCTTCCTAGGCCTAGCGCCTTTTCTATTCCCGAAGCACAATCTTCCTTTCTATTTTAATTCATTTGATTTCTTAAGCCGAAACCCAATGCCCTATCTTAAACCGAGGCCCAAATCTTTCTTTTATTTCAATTTTTGTTTCTTTGGCCCAAAATTTGCATCAAACAGCAGGCCCAACATCATTGTTTTTGTGCGATCAGCGCCTCAGTAATACCTTTTTGACTTTGGCCAATTAATGGTCATTAATTTACCATTAAAAATGGGAAGATATTCCACAAATTATGGGGGAGATCGATACTTCTTTTGAATTATTAGAAGGCTCGACAGTAGGTTTAGGGGGGTATCATTTTTTTTACTTTTCTTTTTCTATATTGTTTTTCTTTTTTGGCGCTGTATTTTGGTGGGAAATTCTTCTTTAAGCTTTTGTTGAATATTATTGAGGAAAAACACCACTCTATGGATGGCTAATCTCTCTTCAATTAGGTTAGGATTCAGGTAAGTATTTTGGATTTTATGTAATATTGTATTTTTAATTTAATTTTGAATTGTGTGTGAACAATTGTGTGATAAGGAATATTGTGTTCGAAATAGTTTCATTGTGATTAGATTTATTTTAAAAGTGTTCATGTAGATATTTTGATTTTTAGATTCAATTACTTCTAGAACGTTAGATTTAGTACCTGTAGTCTAGATCTAACGATCATACAATCGTATTATTGGGATTTAATTATCGGTTTGAATGATTTATGCCTAGATTGTAATTGACCCTAAATTAGAGTAATGTACGAATTACATACCGAAGATAAATCATGCCGAAGAATAATAAATCGAATCTTTCTGAGTTCCGCCTTGTAGTTAAGAATACTCGTTTACACAAATCTGAATTAAAAAGAAAATACGAAACCCACATGAGTCAAAAATAAGAAACCCGTAATTCCTAACCCTACTATCTATTTTCATTTGTTTTAGATTAATATTTTATTTTCCTTATATTTAAAACCCAAAACTCAAAACAAAATTTGTTTTAGTTAAAAGAAAGAAAAATATTTGAATTTAATAGTTACAAGACCGATCCTTATGGTTCGACACCCTACTTGAACACCATACTACATCAGTATCGCGGTACCATTTAAGGATATTAAATTTGAGCGATCAAATTTTGGCACCGTTGCCGGGAATCGGCATCGCTAATTATCGAATTTAATTTATATCTTTCTTTTCCTTACTTGTTTAATATTAAACCAAACAAAAATTAAATTAAAAAAAAAAAGTAGTATTAAAAATAACGAATAAAGGAAATAGCAATTAAAAAAAATATAGAAACTGTAACAAAAATAAAATAAAAAACCAAACAGTGTCCAAAGAAAAAAACAGTGAAACATAAAACTGTAACTTGGCTTATTTGTTTTATTTGAGGTTCATTAAAAAAAATTTCTTTTTTTTTTTTACACTGATTTTTGGAGGAAAAAAAAAGAAAAAAAAAAAAAAAAAACAAGGATTTTTTAATTAGACATTCAATTCTACACTTGATATTTGAATGGCCCCCAAACAAATCAGCCCATAACATGTAATACCCAGGCAATTAGTTTTATTTTGAGAAAAGCCCATTTTTACATGCACAAGACTCATGCGAGGCTTTGGATTGCTCTTGCTATTTAGGTATTTTTGGAAATAAGGTGAGGACGGTGATAGGAAAAGCCCTAAATCGTGAAACCCATTTCCACGTTGGCAGGAGGTAAAGACAACGACGAATCGGCGGCAACGGCAGCAACTTCGGCTGTGACGGCATGATTGAGTAGCAGCTCAAGAGTTACAGGTTTGAATCTTTAATCACCCTCCATGTTTCAAGAGTTGTTTCGAATTTTGAAAAATTAGGAACATAAAACAAGAACCATTTCTCGATTTTTGCTTTTGCTATTAGTTGGATTATCTTTTTGAAATCATGAACACCATCTTCTTCATTATTAGTTCATATAGATATGGCAGATGCTTTCATATATATATATGAAGGGAAAATGTGTTTTTATTTGGTTTCCACTTTTTTTAGAACAAATCACTAGAACCATTGAGATTAATTTAGTTGCAGTAATTCTTAGTTTGTGGAGCTTGATTATCAGAATATTTAACTAACTCTTTCGGCCAAGCTATGGCTATCCGTAGCTTAGCCCCAACGCGCTCGCACGTGAATGTATTAATGTACAATTTATAATTGGTTCAATATTGTTGTACATTTATAATTTATTGAATATTTATTGTTCAATTATAATTGGTTGAATTTTTTGTTGTACAACCTCATAAATATTCCGAAACATCGTTGAATTGATTGAATGTTGTTGTACAGTTATAATTGGTTGAATATTACTATAAAATTATAATTGTGTTATTTTTACTGCATAGATTTCATGAATTGAATATTGATGTATAGTTTTAATCAGTTGTCTAGTTGTTGTGCAACTTATAATTCGGTAATTGTTTTTGGATTTTTTACTTTTTTTTTTTGTTTGGGTTATTTGTTACTTTTAACAAGTCGATATGGATGAATATTCACTGCACAGTTACAATTAGTTGAATAATTGATATACAACTTATAATTGGTTAATTGTTTTGATATACAGTTATAATTGTTGAATATTTTTTTATTTTGATCAGGAAATGGAAAATTGGACGACCATACTTGTGATAAGTATATGGGGTTGCGCAGTCGCTGCGGTGGGAAATGACAAAACAGGAAAACATGCAAAGAACCCATTTGAGATGACATCATTTATTAGACTTTCATTATATTTTTTGGAGCAACAGTTTCTATTTATTTTTGAAAAATTCAACATTCTTGTGGATGTTTTCATGACTAGAATTGTTTTATCAATAGGTTTAATTTTTTCTAGTTTGTTATGTTAATTTTATGTTTTGGTTATATTCTTCCGTGATTGTTGTTTGTTTGTGGAAACGATTTTACTTTGATGTTCAAGTCTGTTGTTGACTTCATTAATGTCCATATATTGTGATATTTCACTTCAATTTGGTTCATTGGGCTTTATTAGTTTATACTAAAACCTCCATTCTAAGTTTCTCATGTTTATGGTTCATACATTCTTAAGAGATTTGAGCTTCCTCTCTCTCTCTGTTAATGTACGTACATTATGCTAATCACTTTTATTTGCGTTTAAGAATAATCGATTAGAACAACAATCAATAATTAAAAAACATATACGCGAACACCATAAAGATGAATTAAATGCTTAAAAGCCATGATTCAGCGAGGATATAATGATTCTTTTAAGTAAATCAAACATGGAGTAATAGATGAATATTACTTCACAGTAAATTTTATTGTTGGGGAATAATTAATACACAGTAATTTTTTGTTCAACTTGAATCTCGGATAGATAGATGTGTATCCATGGAGTACGATATGAATATTACTTCACAGTAATTTTTATTGTAGCGAAATAATTAATACACAGTAATTTTTTATTCAACTCGAATTCCAGAAGATCCTCATAGATAGATGTGCATCCATATCGACCTGTTCAAAGTAACAAACAACCAAACCAACAAAAAAATAAATTTCTCTCTGTCATTTAACTAATGTTAAATGATATATATATACAGAAAGATGGATATAGCTGACCTGTTTCGTCGGCCTCAACGGGACCTTCTCGATGAGAACCTCCACGTTCATGCACTTGCTCACCATAAGGGTCAAACAGGACAGGCTCATGATCCTTTTAATGTCAATGTGGGTGGATTAGTGTGCTCAGGAGCAAGAACATTTAACATGTGACCATAAGCCTCTCCATCTTGTTGAAACATGCGGGCTACTTAGTTGCCTCATTTTAAAAATGCATCAAGTAACATGAAAGAGGTAGAGATTGATTATACCCATGTCCCTTAATAAAGCGGACTTTATCCTTACAAAGTATGAGACACTATTCCTTTGCATAATTTCTAAGAGACAGATTATGAATATTACTTGGCAATCGGCATTTGCATCAAACTAGTATTCACTATAGAACTTTGGAATTGCCCAGTAGAGAAGATGGTAGAAACCTGTAATGCAACTGGATGTGCAAGTCAATTAAGAACATTTTCTCTACATCATAGTATGAGGAAATATGAGGATCCCATGGTCTTTAAGAAGATATTGACCCAAGCAAAAATGTTATTTTGCATTCCAAACATTAAGAGTTGCTTATTTCTCCCTTCAAATATGAATACTACGATTGGGGTTTTATGGAAAAAAGCCGAAGTCCCTTACCAGATTTGAACTATGACTTATGCCTTTCCATGGAGGCGAATGGCAAAGGCCAGTGGAATTAGGATATTTCTTCACTAACTCCTTTGAAAAAAATACATGAATCAAACCCATCTATAGACTGCACGCTCAATATCTTAAAAAAAAAAAAAAAAAAAAAAAAAAAACAAAAATACACAAATCAATCAACTAAATCATTAAAAAACAAATAAGACCCCTAAACAATATCCAAAATCCAAACAGACCATCAATTTTAGTAGCTGCACTTGGAGAGAACCATTTAACCAACAAATTGGAACTCAACTCAAAAGAATACCAGCTCATGCATAATAGATGAATATTACTGCACAGTAATATTCATTGTAGCGGCATAATTAATGCCTAGTAATTATTTATTCAACTCGAATTCCGGAAGGTCCCCATAGATAGATGTGTATCCATATCGACCTGTTAAAAGTAACAGACAACCCAACCCAAAAAAAAAAATGTCTCTCCATCATTTAACTAGTGTTAAATGATATATGTATGTATATACATGAAGATGCAAAATAATATCAGCTCACAACAATTACTGTGAATATTAATTCACATAAAATTGATAGTTGTTTCCAAATGAAAATAGAATGTGATCAATAATACCAACCAAAGTCCTATGAATTCAAACGGGATATCGATGTTAACTTGGTTGCAGTTCAAAAAAAGATACACATGCAAAACAAAAAGGTTGGCATTAACATACACATGTATAACACAACAATATATGATTGTCTCAGAGTATCTGTGTATGAAAGAGGATTATAGGAGATAAACTTTGAAACTCACCAAAATGCATTCCCTCGTGCATCATCATCAGTAATAAGCCAGTAAAGAAATTCTTTGCCTGAAGGAGTATTGAAACCAAGAATAAAATGGGCATGAGAAGTATCTTCTTAAGCTCATAAAATTGTTTGATCAGAGGTTGCAAGAAGTGGTGTAATACCGATAGTAGGGACTAACAAAAACACTTTTAAGAAAATAAGCAAATATCTGACCTGTTTCGTCGGCCTCAACGGGACCACCCCGATTAGGAACTCCAGGTACAAGCACTTGTTCACCATAAGGGTAAATGATATATCATTTAACTAATATAAGCAAGCAACAATCCACCTGATTTCTCATCCGAATTCTTACCAACAAAACTAAGGGCCCTCCCCTAGCTGCAAAATAATACCAGCTCACAATAATTACTGTGAATATTAATTCACAGTAATTTTTACTGCACTGGAATAATTAATGTACAATAATTTTTAATAGAACAAATAATTGTGTCCGATAACATTATTCGACTTAGACATTTCATGCACGAACTTGATTACGTAACAAGAAATACACCCACACAACGAGATTAGTCATGAACCACATCCATCATAAAATGTCAAAACGTTTAGAAACAAGTAAATCATTTAATCAAATAATATAAAAATGGAATAAAATATTTTGTCAACGAACCCATTACGCTCAACTACTCTACGCATAAAATGGATCAAAAGCCCAACAGCCATGTTTGTCATTTATTATATCCTTGATAAGATCTGCCCTTTCCACCGTTGATATTCTAGCTTCGCATTCACGGTTGACGTTTGCTTGTTGCCCAAGGATGACCTGCCTCATTATATACGTAACAATTACTCCACAGTCAGGTCTGCAAAAAAAAAAAAAAAAAACATACAAATTTCTAGTATGATATCGCATATTCTTACAAACCTAATACAAACAAAAATCCACACTTACCAATCAACCCTTTGCTGAGGCGTGTCATAAACAGGCTCCAACAATTTTCCATTGGAAACATAAATTGATAACAGAAGCAATAGCCATCTCTATTTGTGATGAAACCAAAGCGAAATGCAAGAACACAACAACAATATATAATTTTTACTGCACATTAACTATCTCAACACTCAAAATATCAACAATACAACGGGGGAGACAGGTTTTTGCTACACAGTAATAATCTCTGTAAATCAAACATATGTTTTTTAACACACATTAACTAAACACCAATTCTAACACCACAGTAACGATTCAATCAAAAATCCGCATCAACAGTGAAAACATTACAAAACGTGAATCCAAAACAAGACCTTAACTATAAGATTTTTGCTGTACAATAAAAATCTCAAGATTGATTGCTACACAGTAACTATTCCAAAATTTGTTACGTTGGGACAAGAATTGAGAACAGAAACACTAACCAAACAAAGGGGAATATAAAGAACATGATTTCATATATGTGATTCTTGCTACACATCAAAAATCCTAACAACCGAAACAGTAAATATTTCAAGATATCAAGCATAATCAAACCAAATTTGAAAAGGAATAAACACACATATCAAAATTCGAATTTCTGTACAGTAGTGAACAAACCCTAAATTCGAACAATGATCTTTAATGCACAACAATCGAAATCCCTGAAATCCAAAAATGGATAATAGATGGGGACAGAAAACGCATATCGGAGCACGGGATGGCGACGTCGTTTGAAGGAACGGCGACGGGGATTGGGCTTAACAGCAATGACGTGGGACAGGACAGGAATGGCGTGGAAGACGATGACGATGGCGGTGAGTTTGTTGAACAGCGACGGGGCAGCGACGGGATACTTTGAGCTGCTTCACTACCGCGAGAAAGAGGAATGGGAGGAAGATTTGGGCCTGCAATGTATTTTGTTTCAAAAAAATTGGCACTTTTCCTCTCAAGAACAACCTTCCATTTATACTTCCACTCACGCGCTCTCTCTGTGTTGGAAACTCACGGGTACAACACTGGGTTTTGTATTAAATTTGTATTAGCATATGGTGATGAGTCTAATATATGTATGGGCCTTGGGGCCCATATTAAACCCCCCAGAAAACAATTAGTAACTGTAACAATAATAATAATAATAATAATAATAATAATAATAATAATAATAATAATAATAATAATAATAATAATAATAATAATAATAATAATAATAATAATAATAATAATAATAATAATAATAATAATAATAATAATAATAATAATAATAATAACAACAATTAAAAAAAAAAAAAATTGGGACTAGAATAGATGGATGATGTCTTTGGGAGGTTAGCTAATGTACTCAAAAAAATAGATCAACTTAATGCCTTCAGACCGCAACATAACCCATATTCATGCAACGTATGTCATAGTCGTGCCCATCTCACTAATCAATGTCTTTACAATTACCAAAATTCCACATATCCCTATAATAATACCTATTCTGACCCATATTATCCGCCACTCGATTATAATCAATACTCAAATAATTATGGATGGGATCAACAATATTATAGTGAGCCTTCGGGGTCACACTTTTACAATCAATCCTACTACCAACCCCAATATCAACCATTGTTTCCCCAAGAGGATACGAATGTTTAATCCACTGAACTGCAACAAATCCTTAAACTCGTAGAAGAACAACAAGTTCTTAAAACCAGGGAAGAGCAAATTGAAAGGATAGACCGACTAACAGCCCAAGTCAAGGGAATGGTTGAAATATTAAATAGGGAAAATGAAAAGAGTGATTCGCTAGGTGTTGAGGAGAGTGTTCTAGAGCACGAGATTGAAAACGAAGAGTTGTTAAAAGTAGCACAGCTGAGCAAAACTGGTGAGGAACCCAAATGCTATAATACCGAGTTTGAGTCGCTTTTAGCTCAACCATCACCGATTAGTAAGGCAAAGAAAGAAGTGGGATACAAAAGTATAGGTGAGTTGGTAAGCATAGAAGTTGAGAATACATACATTGAGGAGCTCGGGGTAGAAAATCATAAAGAAAATGATTTTGAACTATTGATGACACATTTAGATTATCTCCCTATGATTAAAACATCCATCATATCCATGCTACCGCATCCCAAAATTAAGGGGTATCTTTTTTATGTAGTGGACCAACCGTCAACCCTAACCAAAGATAATTCATTTCATATTCAATGGGTTGACGTAACTTAACTTCTCTTTGGGGGCTTAGCAAAAAGACCACAAAGTACGTCTCACAAAAACGAGATTTGATCCGGGAAAGAAGTTGAGAAATGTGAGTGTCGCCTGCAACTCTTCCCTAACCGACTGAAGAGTAACTCAACAGAAGGTGAGGAGTGGGTTACTCCACTACGGATAAGGGGTTTAAGACATTCAACGTCCGATTGAAGACATTAAATTTAGTGCTGAGTGGGAGGCAACCCAATGTTGTTTTAAATTTCTTATTTTAGGGTTTACCTTTATTTTTGAATTGATGAGTTTCCTTGAGTGATGTGTCAGACAGGTTTACAAGTATTGCGTACTAATTTGGTCAAGATTTGCAGTTTCATTACGTCAGGTTGTATCTCTCCTTACCAGATTAGTTTTGTATTTATCTCTTTAAGCCTGAAGGGTATCTTAACACCTAATGCTCTGAGCCAACTGGATTGGGAGTATTAGCCCAACACTCACAACACGGACACCTTAGAAAGTCCAGTGGGATTAACATTGCACAAGTCACTTTTTTTTTTTTTAAAAAAAATAAATGTTTGGTTTATATATATATATATATATATATATATATATATATATATATATATATAATATATGCAGAAAAAAATATATAGACAAATACATTTTTTATTTCAGGAAAAAGTTGTTTGATTGTTTAGAAAGAGTATACTAGTTACTTGTGCTAAATTCATTATAAATGAGAGTTGCATGTATGTTGTGAGTACAAAAATGAATATTGTTAATAATCACGTGCTATGAGATCAATGGCTATTTCAGTAACTCGTGGGTGATCTTAACTTGATTTGTTATCATTGAACAAGACTGATAAATCTTTATTGATGAATAAAATGCACAATAAGGAATTTGAGATATTTGTGGGTAGCATCACTGTAAACCCTCACAAGACTATACTCGTCTACGAGGGGTGACCTAGGGGTTTATAAGTTATTGCATACGCTAAATGCAATCGTACTCCCTACAAAAGTGGCCTTTTCATTTAATTAATATATTTAGTTTTGCTCAAGGACTAGCAAAATTTAGGCTTGGGGGTGTGATCACGGCACATTTTACATGATCTAATATCATTAATCTAAGTTTTGTTATTGCTTTGAATAAATTAAGTTAGTAGAATTTATTTATTTTATTTATTTTTATAGATTTAAAGAATTGGATCAAAAACACACTTTTGGAAGCAAAATAGGCAGTAAAATGATTAACCGGATAAAAGTTGTCATTCTTTGCCCTAGAATGGAAACATATGTTTATTCTTTTGGCTATAACTAATTTCACATTTGTATTTTTGGGATGAAATAGGTTCCACATAAAAGTACACTCTCTGAGCTTTCCAACGACTAGTCATATGGAAAAATCAGAGTTCAAATGAGAAAGATATAGACGTCCGAAGTTGGTCACATCTCTCCACCAAATGTGTTGAACTAGTAATGCGTTGGGTCAAGGCCCAACGCCTTTTCTTCCAAAGCCTAGCTCATTTTCTATTCCCAAAACGCAATCTCCCTTTTTATTTTAATTCATTTGATTTCTTAAGCCAAAGCCCAATGTCCTCTATTAAACCAAGGCTCAAATCTCTCTTTTATTTTAATTTTTGTTCCTTTGGCCCAAAGTTTGCAGCAAACAGCTGGCCCAACATCATTGTTTTTGTGTGATCAGCGCCATAGTAATACCTTGTTGACTTTGGCCAATTAATGATCATTAATTGACCATTAAAAATGGGAAGATATTCCGCAAATTATGGGGGAGATTGATACTTCTTCTGAATTATTAGAAGGCTCGGCAATAGGTTTAGGGGGGTATCATTTTTTTTTTACTTTTTTTCTTCTATATTTTTCTTTTTCTTTTTGGCACTATATTTTGGTGGGGAATTATTCATTAAGATTTTGTTGAATATTATTGAGGAAAAATATCACTCCATGTACGGCTAATCTCTCTTCAGTTGGGTTAGGATTCGGGTAAGTATTTTGGATTTCATGTAATATTGTATTTTTAATTTAATTTTGGATTGTGTGTGAACAATTGTATGATGAAGAATATTGTGTTCGACATAGTTTCATTGTGATTGGATATATTTTCAAAGTGTTCTTGTAGATATTTTGATTTTTAGATTCAGTTACTTCTAGAACGTTAGATCTAATATATGTGGTCTAGATCTAACGATCATACAATCATATTATTGGGATTTAATTATTGGTTTGGATGGTTTATACTTAAATTGCAATTCACCTTAGATTAGAGTAACGTAGGAATTACATACCGAATATAAATCATGCCCAAAAATAGTAAATCGAATCTTTCTGAGTAATTTCGGCTTGTAGTTAAGAACAATCATTTACACAAATCTGAATTAAAAAACAAAATACGAAACCCACATGGGTCAAGAATACGAAACCCGCAATTTCTAACTCGATTATCTATTTTCATTTGTTTTAGATTAATATTTTATTTTCCTTGTATTTAAAACCCAAAACTCAAAACACAATTTGTTTTAGTTAAAAGAAAGAAATATATTTGAATTTAATAGTTACAAGACCGATCCATGTGGTTCGACACCCTACTTGAACACCGTACTACATTAGTATCGCGGTACCATTTAAGGGTATTAAATTTGAGTGATCATGAAGCCTTCTCTCTATGTGTGTGTCTGCAATCGATACAGAGGTTTTTGTGCTCTAAATATCGTTATCCCCTTTCAACAGATTTCTCAATCGCGATTCGATTTGTGATAGCTTGTAGGAGTTGTTGATCGATGGACGAGGATGACGGCCCTAATCAATTTTGAGAGGGGCAATGGAATAAGGGTTTTTGAGTGAGGGAGATGGCCGCGAGAAAGAAAGGGTTTAGAGAGAGGCGATAGAGTGAGAGAGAGTGAACGGTGAGGAGGTTAATGTATTAGGTTTGTTCATTATATATACAATGGTAAAATTGTTCAAAATTATTTTTTTCTACATGATCTCTCGAATGAGAACTAAATAATAAAAAATCTCAAATTTTAATATAAAGGTAAAAATAAAAATAAAATTCGTACAAATTAAGACACTGTTTGGCTATATTTTTTTAAGGGAAAATTATCGGTTGAACCCATAATTAGACTTAATCTACCAATAAACCCAGCTTATGTTTTACCGAATAGCGTAGTCCCTCGCTGGATTTATTGTGCACTGATTAGTCACAAATTCGCTTACTGTACATATTTCGGTGATCGATTTGCCCCTACGTTATACGCACAAACGATTTCCATTTTTGAATCTGATTTTTCAGTTGTGAAAACATACTATAACTACCAAATCATGGTGATTTTTCCTAATATACATTACATTTCGAATTTCAAAATTAAGAAATCGCCGTGGACACAGAGAGAACGATCGAATTAGAGTAGCTATGGAAAGGCAATTGTTGTATCATTCTGAGCCGATCAACAACAGGTAACACACATCCTCATTTGATATATGCCAATCGTAGTGATTTTACAGACATCTTGATATCAAGTTAGGGTTTTTCGATAGTAACATTTATAAAGACCTAGTTTTTGGTCGATGAAGGTTTTGTTGTCGAACATACGTGTACAAAAATGCTTTATGAATGGATGATACAGTGTTTTTAGTTGTGGATCAACATATATAGTAGTCTTTTGGATGATTCAGGTTGATTCACAAGCACACACGGCATATACGAAATGGAATGCAGTACATAACGCACAGAACGTTGTACCTATAGCGTGTTACATGTAACATAAGCATAATTGTGTATTGATGCACATAACGTTGTGCATATAGTGTGTTACATTATTAGGGTGTGTTACATTTTTAACAAGAAAAGATGCGTGTTACATGTAACATAAGCATAACTGTGTGTTGATGCACATAACGTTTGTACCTATAGCATGTTACATTCTTAGGGCATGTTACATTTTAACAAGGAAAAATTAGCGTGTTACATGTAACAATAAACATAATTGTGTGTTGATATTACATTGTAACATCATTTTTTAAGAACAGAGGCGTGTTACATGTAACATTGATACATAACGGTGTGTTATATGGTGATATTACATGTAACATATTTATTTTTCCAAAAGAGGGGGGATCATGTGTTCTGATGGTTATTGATATGTCAACAAGGAGCATTTTTCAATTGCATGCATGTGGAAGTACAAGGGGGTGAATACAGTTTTGAGGATTGGCAACTATAACAACATTAGTGATTTGTGTAACGAGATTATAAGCAAATGGCCAGAATTAGCTAAGTCAAATTTTAACTTGTCATACACATTACGTGGCCATTCTAACTGCATGCTTGCTGACCAAAGCGACTTTGAGGAGATGATGTTGCTAACAGCGCATCGAAATATTAAGCTGTAGATATATGCATCCAGAGAAGACTGAACGATTCTAGTGGATCGAATGGTGCATCAACAAGCGCCACTGCACTGTTAAACAATAGCGGAGACAACAAAGATGAACTTGACTACATAGGTAGTTACGGCAACATATTGCAGCGGAGTAACGACAGGGTGTTATTGTCATCTCAGTGGGCTAATGGGATCCAAGAGGAGGGTAAAAAATTCAGAGGCGGAACAAGGGAATTCCGGGATGTATTGAAAAATTATGCAATTGAGATTGGATTCAATTTCTGTTATTTAAAAAATGACAAAGTGCGTGTGACAGCTGCATGTGTACTTAGAAAGGAAAATAAATGTCCATGGTTTGTGCATGGACGTGTAATGTGGGAAAATGATATATTCTACATCCAGAGTTTGGTAAACAAACACATATGTGGGTCTGCTTTCCGCAAAAACAAAAACAAACTAATGAGCTTGAAGATTGTTTCTGGTTGTTTTACTGATGACGTACGGACAAACCCAAACACGCGCCCAATTACGACCAGAAACAGCGTGTTTAGGGATTATTCAACATTATACGACCAATTACGATGGTATGTTGATAAATGTAGACAGACGAACCCCGAGAGTCATTTTATACTCGACTATGATGAGGACACGGGACATTTCAAACGTGTGTTTACGCATTTGAAGCATGTATTTACAGTTTTTGCTTCTGCTGACCAATGATGTTCCTTGATGGAACATTTCTTACCGGCCGATATAAAGGGAATTTATTAGTTGTGACAGCAAAAGATGGTAACCAAGGTGCTGTCAGTAAATGATTTTCATATTTAGTGTATAGTATAATATTTTTTTCCCTGACACTAAACACTTAAATGTATGTTATATGTAACAGGATATATTACATGTAACATATGTTTTATTGATTGAGGTTTTTGTGATTAGGTTGATTTTGCAGGGATGTTCCCTATCGCATTTGCAATTGTGGATGCATAACATTATGAGAATTGGAATCGGTTTTTGTCTAAGTTCATAAATATTGTTGCGGCGGATCTTGTGATCATGTTTATATCAAATCAGCATAATGGTATATTAGAGGGAGTACGAAATGTATTCCCACATTGCCACCATGCATATTGGATATTGTATTTAAAGATGAATCTGAGGGCTGCAATGGCTGGGAAAAATACCACACTCAAGGAATTAATGATTCAAAAATTAAACAGGTTGGCGTATGCGCACGCACCGAAAGTTTATAAAATGTTGTCTGATCAGATAATGTACGAAGGTGGAGAAAAAGTTCAGCGATTCATGCATGATCTTTCTGCAATGAAATTTAGTAACGATTTTTTTCAAGGAAAACGTTACGGTGAAATGACATCAAACATAGCAAAATATTTCAATTCTTGGATAAGTGAATATCGTCATTTTCTTGCAACATTATTGATTGACAAAATTAGAATATGGTAGATGGACCTAATGTCTGATAGGAGACAAAAAAAAAATAAAAAAAATATGGGTGGTGAGATAACACCGTTTTGGGATAACAAGTTGTGTGAGTCAATTAATGAAGGAAGAACATGAAATATAAGCTCGTCTGGCGATGGCATTTGTGAGATTCATTCATCCCCATCAGCGCTAGTTGATACGTTGGGACGATCATGCTCGTGTAGACAATGGTAGATAAAGGGGTTCCCTTGCGTACACAGTTGTGCAATGATTAACAAGGGTGGCTTGCCGACACATGATTATATAGAAGAATACTTCATCGTCAATTTTTACCGTGAGACCTATTCTAGGGGAATATATGCAATCCCGATAATTGAACGACCTATGTGGGTTAAGAGCGAAGCAATTATATTACCACCATTATCAAAGAAGCAACCGAGTCGACCGAAGAAAGTAAGAATACCGTCAAGAGGTGAGATAAAAGAAAGAAAGTGTGGGAGAAGTGGAAAAATGGGGAGACACAATAGGAAGACATGCAAAGCCCTGTTGGTGTAAGACTGAGTTACATCGAGAGATTATGTTTTTGTATTTGAGAGTAGACAGTTGAATTTCATTTTTTTTTTTAACAAAAATAGATTTTGTTATATCTAGTCATTGACATCACATTCAACAATGGAATAATAAATGTTTTGTTTGCATTTTTTTGTAATTATGTTTGGTGAAGTCGTTGATGCTATTTTTTCAACACGACAATAATGTGATTTGTTACATGTAACATTATTTGTATTTTTAAACGTGTTTTTTTTTTTTTTTTTTTTTTTTGTGGCAGATGCTAAATGTAAGTACCCTTTTTTTCATACAAAATAATGTTACATACAACATGAATACAACACTAAATGTTACATGTAACAATGTTATACTTTGTTACATATTGTATAGGTCACATAATAAAATGCATAACACAGGATTATACCCCAAATTAAACCGCCATCTGATAACTTGTCAAGGAAAAGACACTTTTTTTTAAATGATGTGTTTTGGTATTCACGTCTCATTAGCATAACCAGTCCTTAGTTTTGGAAAAGAGAACCTTCCATATTCTCTAAACGATCGAAACCCTAACGTTCTGCAACACTGTCGCCTATCATTGGCGGTCTCCATAACCTTGATTTTTGTATCAATTAGTTCACAATGGTTTCTACACTGTAGAAGATGATCACTAAGAACCCCAATACTGCATACGATCCCGTTAACCTTTCTGACTCAGGTAAAATTGATGTAATTTTTTACGATGCTCTCAACTATTTCGGTGTAGAAATCAGACGATAGGTTTTAGTCTACGCGTTCGAACTTGTAGTTTACGTCATGCAACCGTATATTAAACATTTAGGAGTGGAAATTTTTAGTTGTTGTTGTGCGCGATAGAGTCCTGTTTTGCATATCGCATTTTGTGATTTTTACACACGATATTGCGAATTTTTAGTGTAGTTGTATATGTCCGGTGATTTCTCCATACAAGTACGTCAACATGATCTGGATCTATTTTTTTCGTGCACAGTTATGTGATTTTGCGGTACATCATGATTTATCTATTGTCGTGACAATACGCCAGTCACAAAGCACATATATTTGGTGTAGATCATTTTTTAGTGGATATTTGAATAACTGATGCTTACTGTGTCAATTTTTATGTTATTTTGAAACACGTCTCTTGTTTGTCTATGCTATAGTAGTGGGAGAAACATTTAAGTTGTACTTCATCTTTGTCGATGTTTTTCAAAATTTTGTGTACAAATGTTACATGTAACATTTCAGTTTATTATTGGTTTTGTGTACAAAAGTTTGATTATCTGTTGTTGGAAATATAACATCAATGCACGAAATGTAACACCAATGTACTTCAAATTCGTCGATGCTTCAAATTTGTTCACAGATGTTACATGTAACATTTTCAGTTATTCTTGTTTTTTGTGTACAAAAGTTTTGATTTAGCTGTTGTTGAAAATGTAACATCAATACATGAATGTAATATTAATGTACTTTCATTTTTGTCAATGTTTCAAAATTTGTTCACAGATGTTACATGTAACATTTCAGTTATTCTTGTTTTGTATACAAAAAGTTTGATTATCTGTTGTTGGAAAGAGAATTACAATGCACGAAATGTAACATTTTTTGTCACGGGGCTTTATGCATTAATATACATTGCGCAGATGACATAATACTTGCCGTTGATACTCATGACACACCAATAAGCGCAGCTAACATTGAGGATGGTAAAAAAAATGATTTTACACAATAGTTTTTTTGCTTTATTTTTAGAAATTGGAAAAATTTAGTATCTATTGATTTATGTGTCTTCTATTTCAGGGAAACATGTTCCAGATATGCCAACAGCGTCGACAAGCAAAGCAGCAGTAGCGACAACAAGCCAAGCCCCATTAGGATCGATCAAATATCAATGTAACCTTTCATAGGTCTCATCAGTCATCCATGATTTACACCTACGTGATGAACATATATTTTATTTATGTTGCACCCCATTCTGGAACACCATGAATGCAATGATAAATGATCAAGATAACAAGGTTTCCTCCCATTGCATAGATAGTCTGATCGTGAATATTATCCAGTGCTATCATCCGAAGAAAAAAACATTCAAACTAGGACCACGGTTCGTAGAGTTCACAAGCAATGATGTGCAACTTATTTTTGGGTTGCCACGCGATGAAGTATAACTGCCCGGTAAGTACGCAAAGAAGGAAGTCTGTGTATTCCTAGCACAACAAGGTTTGAACACGAGCAAGGTAAGTGTTGTACAATTAAAGACCATGTTACATGCTTCCATCAGACGAAAAGACGAAGAAAATGTGAAGGATGTTGTTTGACTACTATGTCTTCTTTTGTTGACAACCTGCTTCTTCAGTAATAAGGGGCCGTATGTTCAAGTATCAGACCTGAACATTGTTGAGGATTTGGATGTTATGGCAACTTACAAATGGGCTGACGCCATTCATTGTTTTGCAGGTAATAACAACCGCGCTAATTTTTTGTAGTAATTATGTATAATATATAAACTTTTCTACAAAATGCATTAATGTGTTTTTTTTAGTTTTGGTTGTGCGAACACTCAAAGTTGATCTCGCCAGTGGCATCAAGAATGGTTGTAGTCTCTCGTTTTTTAAAATAGGACATGATGGCGTTGACATCGGTTGCTTCTGGATTAGATTTGCAAAATTTAACTGTTGATCAGGTGTTTTTTTTTCCCTAGTTTTCTGAAACGAGACATGACGACATCGACGTCGGCCGACCCTAGATTGCACAATTAAACTACATATCAGGTGGTTGTTTTTTGTTGATGTACAAAAAAGAATGTTAAATGTAATACCAATTGGTATGATGATTTTAACGAAAAAGAAATTTGTTAAATGTAACACAATTTGTGTTACATTTAAAATAGTGTATAAAAATGTTACATGTAACAGATTCGCGCGCGCGCGCGCGCGCGGGGGGGGGTTGTTTTAGTGTATTTCTAATATATGACATTTTTTTTTGCACGTTTTTACTGATGAGTTTAGGTTATTCGAGGACTAACATCAGAGTCTGTGCCGGAGCTTAAGGCAGGTGTCTTACTACCTGTGCACAGTGACACAAAGACCCGTTCCTCCAATTCGAGTGCTAAGATTAAGGAAAAATAAGAGGTGTCTATTGCTGACGATATGTCGTCCTTTGATTTGTTAATATCGCAGCCATTTGAGGAGGACGCTATTAAATTTTGTAGAGGTTCACAAAATTTAATAGAGCTTGTCGAAGTAATCAGAAACTATTATAGAAGGTTGATAAGGTGAGGGCGAAGTGCAAGAAGATGAAGAGAAAAATGACAAAAGAGATTCAACATTTGGAAAGTGAGATAGAGCGGATTGGTGATGAGAAACACCAATTGCAGGATGAGATAGAGAGGTTGATGGAAGAGAAAAAGAAAATAGACGAGAATTTGGTAGAAGCCAAAGTTCACAATGTTACACAACAGGAGAGGATGGTGGAAAAGCTTGAAGAAGCCGTTGTGCATTCGGTAACGCAATCAGTAGAGGAAGAGATGGAACATGCTAAAAAAATGACTGGTCTGACAGCGTTTTACTAGTATGAGCTCAAGGACAGAGACAACGTGATTTTCAAACAAGCATCAATCATTGGTCCCCATAATTCACCGCCAAGGATGTCAATTCCAGCAAAACTAAAGCTTAGGCGCAGTACGCGTACAAAGGCTGAAACCAAGACACCAACATCGCTCGTAAAAAAAGTTAAGAGTCACGTCAAGACACGGAAGACTGATGATGACTCAATCCACAAATACGATGTACCTGTCAAGAAACCGCGACGATTGAAAAAAAACGTATGATGTACCAGTCCTTGATAACCAAGGAACGTATGATGTGATCAAGAGCAATGAACAAAGTACATGTAACATGCAACACAACTGTCATGTTACTTACACTTTTTGTGTTTATTTAGAAATGTGCAGATGATTATAACATTATGTGGGTGATTAATTAAACGTTTTTAGGTCATCAACGGATGTATGGAGATGATGTCTATTGATCAAGCAAGGGTTGCAAGTTCTTTAAAGAGATTGGTCATGATTTGCCAAATCGGTCATATTTCATCAATAGTTGTTGTTGGGTAATCAAATTGTTACATTTTTATTTTTATTTTAAATTTTTTAATGTGTTTTTATGTTTTTTATTTGATTTGCATGCACACATTACGTGTTACTAATTTTTGAAATGTTTTACAATATATACAGTTTTGGATTACACAGGAGACAAGAAAGTATTGGTTGACAATCTTAACCCAAAAATTATAAAAGCATTTTTCGATAACTATAGATTCGTGCATTTCCCAATAAATACTGTAGGATTGATATCATCAACGGGACACTGGACACTGCTTGTTTGTGATAAGCAGGAGCAGAAGTAGACACACTGCAATTCGATCAACCTCCGACGTCCTGGAGATGTTGATAGATTTTACGAGAATGCAAAGACTTTTGAGTTTCAATACATAGGTTTAAAGCTTTTTTTGCTAGTGTAATGTTGAATAAATAATCCTCACCATTTTTTTTCCATGTTCAAATGTAGGTTCGTTATATTGATGCATTATTGTCAAAGGAAGCTGGTGAATATCAGCTGTTGGATGCTGAAATTTCAAACTCCAATAATGTGCCAGATCAAGGATCATCTGTGTAAGTTCACTTCATTTATTACTAATTAATTATGTTACCCAAACACAACCAGTTATTGATGAATTCTCTTAACATATTATATTTTGCAGCGTTGATTGCGGTGTTGCTATAATCCATGGCATGAAGAGCATATTCAATAGCGTACAAATCAACATTAATTATGGCATTGAAGGTTTTAGAAGAGAAAGAGTAGCACTCATGCATGAATTCCTCTCTGATCCACCCAGATCTTAGACTTTGGATGACTTCCAATCAAGAAAAAATAACGAAACAAGTCGTGTTGAAGAAGCATAGAACAACTGAAAAATCAGAGTTTTTATGTGTCTGGATTAGAACAAATTGCTTTTTAATCTGTCTTTGTTTGGTTTAAACATCATACGTAACTAGATTTCATTTTGTATAAAAGGTATACTTGGTATGGTTGTTTGTGTTGTGTAAAATGCAACACAACTATTTTTGGATGCACAGACTATTATTTTGGTGGGTTGACACTTCTTTGTAACGTTTGGGTTGCATCTCAGAGACACGAACTGGAAAATCTAACAATTTTAAGAACTAACGATTGAATGTTATATGTAACATTTTCCAGATACAATCACATTCTCAGTTTCAGAAAGTATGTTACATGTATCATTGTCATGGACACACATATTCAGTAATGTTTACATGGATGTTACATATAATATTTATAATCCCACACACCCTGGATATGGAATTATTGGCATGGACACAACGTGCAAATGTTACATGTAACATGAATGAAATCATTGTCATGGATACATACTCAGTAATGTTACATGTAACATTAATTTTTTGCACACCATGGATGTTATGCAACGTGTGAATAGATGTTACATACATGATTTCGGGGATGTTCAGCATGAGGCGCAGCAGGTGGGGGGCATTCTCGCCACTGAAATGGCAAAAGGATCAGGCGGTGCAAGAAATGTGAGAAGTTTAATTGGTTGTTTCTTGCACCTTTTAGGACTATTCGGTCAAAAAAAAAAAAAAAAAAAAAAAAGTACATTTTAAACCCTCTAGGTATTGCCACATTCTAAATGGTCCCTCTCTATTTGAACGTTTCATTTTAAACTTCTAGATATAAGTACTTTTTATTTGGCCATTCCACTAGAAACTCCATCTAAACTAACGGAATTTTGAGGGCAAAATTGTCGTTTTATATTTTTTTCATTTTTTAATCATTTTTTTTTTTTTTTTTTCTTTTTCTTTTTTTTCTTTTTCTTCTTTAACTCCTCTCACTCTATCTCTCATGCTCAACTCCCTCCCTCCCTATCACAGCCCAAATAGGGGTAAACACCCCCTGTTAAGGGGGTGAGAACCCCCTGTTTTGCAACAGAGGGTAAACACTCGGGGGTGTTTTCACCCCACCCCCTTAATGAAGGGGGTAAAAACCCCATGCAACAGACCCCTTGTTCCATGGGGTTGTTTAACCCCTTACGGGGGTGTTTTCATGGGAAGGGAGAAAAGTTGAGTGGAAGAGAGAGAGAGAGAGAGAGAGAGAGAGAGAGAAAGAGAGAGAGAGAAGAGATAGAGAGAAAGAGGAAGAGGAAGAGAGAAAGTTGAGGAGATTAGGAAAAAGAAAAGAAAAAATAAATAAAAAAACATTATAACATTTAAAATGTGTAAAAAGACTATTTTGCCCCTTTATTCCTTTAGATTTGATGGATTTTTTGACAGAATAACCATTTAAAACATACTGATATGTAGAGGATTTAAAATGAAATGCTCAAACAGAGAAACAACATTTAGAATTGTGTCAATACCTAGATGATTTAAAATGTATT